>CM068374.1:309958775-311441275 GCA_034769895.1 Magicicada septendecula | reverse complement strand
CTTATTACTAAAAGCTTCGGTAAAACCCGCAAAATTATTAATACTGTCTTTGACTAACCGCCACCAAATTACAGCCTCTCCTTCCAGGCGTCTCGATATCCATGCGATGTTGTTGAGGTCGTGATAATGTTCGTGGTATATCTCAGTTAGTTCCTTGATGAATTCCATCGGGAAATCGCTGGATCCATTAAACTTGACTTCTTTAATCTGTTCGTTGACAACGCTTCGGGTGACGGGTGACGCGTTTATCAATGCCATCTTCATTCGCACGTCGCTTTGTAATTGCTGCAGCTTGAGGTTCGTTTCGCCCGAATGGTTATCCATTTTGTGCTCTAATTCTTTTAATTTATCTGCCCCTATTTGGTGAGCAACAATTCTTTCGTCACAAAGTTTATTGACCGCTATTACTTTTTTGTTTATAATTTTAATGTCACTACTATGCTTATCGTCTATTTCCTTCAATAATTTTTCATTATCACTAAACTTATCATTAATTTCATTCTTAATAGTACTAATCTATTCATCTATCATAGTTTTGGTGTCTACTTTAAATTGTTGCAAAATTTCATTATTTTCCTTTTTGATCTCACTGAATTGTGTGGTTATTTCGTTTCTTAAGTCTCTTAAAACCTGGTGTTGTAGTGTAATCTGTTGTGATAATTGTTTTGTCTGTTGTGATTGTTCTAACTTCTGTTCACGCATTTGTTTTTGTAATAATTCTGCTTGTTGTGACATTTGTTCCTTTTGCTGTGTCAATTGTTGTAGTAATGCATACATATTCGGTTCTTTAGGTGTTTCTGTTGTTGTTTTTTGTGCTAATCCCGGTCTTCCTTCATGTTGTATCTCTGGTGTTATTTGTGGTGTTTCTACTTCTTCGTGGTCCTGTTTCCGCGTCCTTGACTCTTGATCGTCCTCTGTTAGTTGGGCGAGTGTATGTTGATATCCTAATTGGTTGTTAATATCTAACTCCCCATCGTAACTTTGAGTTGTCCCTGTTTCCGTATTCATTTTGTTGTTTATTTTGTTTGTGTTGTTCTGTATGTATTTCGTTTGCCTACTTTTGCTTCGTGTGATCATACAAAATTATTCTTATTCCCTACGTTTCTTATTCTACTTTTCTTATACTCTATTCGCAATTCAATTGTCAGTTTAGCTTACAAATTAAACCTTGCAATAGGCTCCAAATACAACCTCGTGTAGGATTTGGTCTTTATAAGCCCCACGGTTATGGGCGCCACATACCACCCTCGCAGTTTAGAGCTAGAAAAGATATGTGTAATTTACTAATACTGAACTCTTAACTCTGATTGATGGCGACACTTAAAATTATCTCAGGGTATCAAAGAAATGATTACTAACACAGTTAACTTGAAGGACTGCTAATTTTAATGAGCATTTTCATTAACATGTTACAGTTTGCATACAATCTTCATGGTTAACAATTATTAAATTTATAACTCTCATCAATTATTATTGAAAGTAGGTTCATAGACCAATTGAATTGCCAATAGTAATAGAGTGACAAAAAGACATGAATTAAATTGAGTTTAATGTTCAATTTGGTATACTTGTTAAGTTGAATTCCTTTTGGTTGGTGAGTCCTTCCCTCGGAGTCTGCGATCTTGGAGATTGCGTTGTCGGCGATTCGGATGATCCTGTTGATGACACTCGATGACACTAACCACTTGATTATTTCGGTTTCACCTTAATTATCCTGTTCACACCTACTCACTGATTCAGCATGTAAATAGTGTATACTAATCAATTTTGACACCTTAGTAACTACGTGATTAAACTGAGTGCTCGCACTATCAATAATACATCCCGAAAACACTCCCACGATCCCCAACTGTCTAGTGCACGCGTTCGATTATCGATACTCTGAAGTCGGTAATTATCACCAAGTTATACAATCTAACAATTACTTTAATCTGGCATATTTCGTTTACCGTACTACCGGGTTTAATACTATTTAAACGCACGACATGAATACTGTACTTCTTACTTATTGCAAGTTTTAGTTATAAACTTTTAATACGTGCTAACGAGACTGAATAGTTGTAATGTTCACCGTAGACTGACTTGACAAATTCCCAACTACATTTTTTATACTCCCTCAAACATTACCCATACTCACTATTTACAAATCGCGTTCCCATTGGTTTCATATGCCGCGATATTTGATTTCCACCAACCCAACTAGCTAATTTCGCCAGCTTAAAAGTGACGCTTTCTCTCATTCGCCAAAAACAGCGCGTAGCAAATTTTACCGCGAAAGCAAACATGACGCCACTTCGAGTTTTCTCTCTCACCTACCCTGTCTAAAACCTAGCGGTACGTATCGTCCGAGCACTCAATTTTTCCTCGACTTCACATAACTTTATTGCTTTTTTTTAACACAATACATTTTATGCTTTTTTACCCTATACGTGACTTGCTGAATAACTTTCGCACCGACATACTGTCGCCTTGACTAGGGGGTGTGCCTTTGAAAAACACCGCCGCGCTGGTTTACAACAGTACATCAAGTCACATTACTTGCATTTCTTATTCTAATATACATTTGATAATAACGTTTACTATATAAAACTAGCGTAAAATTTGGTAGAATTCAATTTTTACGTTTTAGGTAAGTCTTAAAATTTATGCCTTTTTAGTCTGTAAATGTCTTCACTATTATCTAACAAATTAATTCCTAGAGTGTTAGGATGCTTTTCTAATTTAGAGATGTGTTTGCTGCAGGGGCATACTATCTTTTTCTCTCACAGTTGGAACTTTGAGGTTGCGGTGTATAGAATTGTTGGAGACAAACCATGGAGCGTCGACTACTGATCTTAAAGTTTTGGAATCAGCGCTGTATAATCACAATGTTACTCGTACTAGCAGTACTCCAATGTTGAATGCCGTAGTCCATACCGGTTTGAGAACTGCTTTATATATGCATATATATTAAAGGTTTGTTGACAAGACTTAACCTCAATTTTCTGCCTACGAGCTACTCGATATTTCTGAACTTGAGATTAAGTTCAGTCTTCTTAGAGGTTATGTGTTCTTTCCACGTTAGTCTTCTGTCCAGGTGCATCCCAAGGTGCCTGGTACGGAAAACATTAACTGTGATGTACCCCATTGAAGTTCAAACGTTTTAGTAAAGTTTAAAAAAAAATGACAACTATTAAAATTATGAGTCACTGTGACTAGGATTGCGTCCAGTAACTGTGTTTATTAGTGGAGAGTTCGGACCAAGCAATGTGAAGTGGAAAGTACGACACGTACAACGGTGGAAAGTAAAAATGTTTAATAATTCGTCAACTAATATTTCAGACGACATGTGTAGTCACAACATCGAAGTTCGACTAGCAAAGTTCATGGCGACCTCTGCACTCCCAACGATTGACAAAGGGACATAATTATTCACAGCTGTGGTCAGCAACTTTAGATCCTTCCGGCTAGTTCTTATTTGAGACAATAACGTCCAGCCCCACATACTATGTCGCTGACCAATAGATCTAGCCCCACATAGAAAGGCGTGCCCTAATGTCTACTTGACAATGACAAATAGAGGAGGGAAGGCTTCTACCGGCTGTCACTCGGTCTCCAGAGCCGCGTTAGCCACCTGTAGGTGTTGCGCGTCCCCAACCACTTGGAGGTACGGCTCGATACTTCGCTTCATCAAGGAATGAGACCATAAGGCATTACTCATCCTCTCCGGTACTTTGAGTGAAATAAATATATTAACATTTTATTATAAATAAACTTCACATTCCTTGCTGAAACCGTTTTGCCAAATACTTCTTCATTAATGTATACTTTTGATTAAAGTCCTCAACTCGTGTTCTAACTAATGTAATTATTTGTTTAGGCAGAGTATTTTAAATATTTGTATCTTTATCTTTACCTCATACTTTTAACTGTATTTAGGTCATATAATAAAATTTTAGGTTAAGAAATATTTTTTGTCATTATATTTTTATTTGATCCAAAAACTAACTAGCAATTCTCCTATTTAAATAAACCTGATCTATTACATCAGTGTGTTCACAAGCTTTATCTTCTTCTTTATCTTATTCCAATCCTCTTCCACCACAAAGTGTAGAGGTTGAGCAAAAAGGTCTTGCCACCGTGGTCTCTGCATGGCCAAGCCCTTGGCTTCATTCCACTGCACTTACAGCCTCTGCAGAGAGCACCTCACATTGTCCTCCCGAGTCATTCTTCTCCGGCCCTCTGGTCTTCTCCCAGCTATTCTTGCCTCATACAGTTGTTTTGGTAGGTTATCCCCTTCCATCCTCTGAACTTTGCCTAATGAGTTTCGAACATTACAAGTACCGTATCTCATACTTCTGTGTCCTCGCCAAGTCCGTGTCCTAAGTCGGGCTTTATTCCTTTATTTACTTCTAATAGAGTTATCTTGGGTGTGTGAATTATTGGCCCTCAGCACCCATTTCTTGGTGGAGAGGCTGCTTCCTAAGCCTCTAAGCCTGCTTTGGAGTTGCTTTGAATGCCCGGTCTAATGGCTAAGCCTACTTCCTGGGACGTGCTCATGTACCAACCAGATTGCAACTCCTAAAGATCCCCAGAGCTGGAGATCCCCCCTCACTTGGTTGTGTAGGTGGGCCAACACCCAGTGACAAGCGATAGCTCTCCGTTACTAACAGTTGAGAGTTGATGTCAGGTGAGGACCAGACTGTCAAACCCACCTTATACAAGGGGTGGCTGGAACGGCTTGAAAGGTACTACCACTTCCTGACAACCAACCTCCACTATATTCTTTAAATTTATATAAACCTTCAACCTGCATAAAGTTTTATCATACTTTGTGTTTTAACTGAACCATCATGATTTACATGAAAAATAATTTGAATAATATTTTGGTGATGTGACGTCACCAAGCTACGTACTATCGTATATTTAGTATACCACGTAACAACATTCGTAATAACAAAATTAACTTTTTTAACCAGGTATTGATTGGTAATGTATACAAAATAAAATTTGTTCATCTTTATATTGTATTGATTAAAACGTCCTTTTTAATATATCTAAAAATTAAATGCACTAGTGCATAACTTCTACTAATTTTAAAACAAAAACTATGGTAGCAAGAGAATTTACTGTTTTCTAACATCATGTACATTCCAAAAGATTCGACTTGTAAATGTTGTAATCGTTTTTCACAACTGGCACCATAAAAGCCATTTTTATGAAATAAAAATTTTACTTTTTAAATTATAACAAAAAATAAAATATAAAAGTAAAACTTGTGTGTAATTTATATTATTCACACGGAATTTTAATATACCTATACGTGATAAAATTGTAGAAACTAACCAAATAAATATAATACAACAACATTAAACCACTTTGTTAAAATTAAGAAACTTTTCGAGTTTATAAAGTACATACGCATATATCCGACACTACAGTCCAGGATGGACCTTGTTCTCTCTAATAATCTGCCTCCAGATATTCCGATCATGTGCCTTGATATTCCACGAGCCGACAGCCATCTTAGTGAGGTCTACTTCCACGTCGTCTTGCCATCGCTTTCTTGAACTGCCTCGTCTTCTGCGCCCGTCTATATGCTCTTTCATTATCCTTTTGTGGAGTCTTTGCTTGACCATTTGGTCTTTGTTTGTCTACATGCCCTATCCAGCTGATTCTTGTGGATTTATAAATCAAAAGGTACCGCCATGTTTTAGATAAGAACACCCTATTTTGTGTAAGAACAAAAAAGTTGAGAGAAGGACCACAGAACTCCCTCCAGGGAAGTATTGCAATATCTTTTTCAAACCATTCTCAAATAAAAATGATTTGCTTTTTACTGTTATTAAGAATACAAATGGTGCAGGATAAAGATTAGTATAAAAACAATTAGTCATGTGCTAAAGATGATATATTATAAACACCATATATATTGTGCTCCTATAGGCCTACATGATGGCACATAGACAAGTGACTAGCTTAAGGCCAGTTAAGAGTACAAGTTGTTTCAATTTTATTTGTCATTTTACCAACTACTCACAATTTCTACTTCTTCTTCTACTTTAGGCTGTGGTCCTCACGATCCGTTGTGCAATCCTTGGTCCGACAATCTTTAATTTTTCTTCCAATATTCCGCCGTCCTTCCGGATTATAAAACAACATTTGTTTTGTTAGCCTCTTCTTATGCACCCTTTCAATATGGTCTATCCAAGAGTGTCTGTATTGCTTTATCTTTTCGTTTAGTTGTATATTCCAAGGACGTTCCTTATATTATTATTTCTTAGTCCGTCCATCCGTGATAATCCCAGTACCGGTACTGTAAAATTTCATTTCACTAGTATAAGCTCTCCAAAGGACGTCTCCTCCTTTCCTGCTTAAATCTCGACTGTTCTCCTCTACAAGATTCTGGTACTAAATACTGCTTTAGTTTCCCTATCTGATACAAAGTCCAAACGTTCCAAAAGCTAATAATCATGAATTTTCATTCCAAATTGTCGTTAACTTAATTTCAGTCCGGGGTGTTTAATCTACAGGGGCTTAGTGCCATGTGGGGCTGCCACCTCTAAACTTTCGTAATTTCTTCCAACCGTGATGTTTTCGGTGGAAAGAGAATGCTATTTCCTACGATTCTCTACTATGAGGTATGCTTATACCGCCATTAGTCGGTCGTCAGAGTATCGTCAGTGGTAACAGGGTGCGCCGGATGTAAAGACATCGCTGGGGAAGGTGAGTTTGATGGTTGTATGGTAGATTCTGATTGAGACGCATCCCATACCTTACCAGAATATAGATCGCTTTACATAAAATCTGGATGCGGGACAGTGAACAACATTCAACATCTGGATGCAGACGCCGCTGATACCAGACGTACATCTTGCAATTTGTTATCAGTATGCAGAAGCTGTTAAACGTCATAAGTTTCAGGAACTGAATATGATATAACGCACTGCGATGTCTTGCGCATAATGACGTCATATATCTTTGCATCGCTGGCAGCTCCAGGTTACGTCATTAATCAGCAGACTTTACTGTAAGTTATTGTCAGTTGCCGGTGCCAAATGTTTATGCAAATGGTTTTCTAATATTTCCGCAGAGACACAGCAAGTACATGAACTGGGTCAGAAATGCTGGTTTTGGACTTCCTCAAATGAATTATTGTATATGCGTTGTTGTTTAATTGTAAACGTTGTACTAACAAATTCATTCATCATTAAAGTATCACATAATGTTGGCATGAACACACAAGATATAGATATTACAGTGCAGATAACACATATATTACAATACAGACAATATAGGGTACACATTATTAGTCGAACCTGAAGGTAAGTCTTACAATTTATGCCTTTTTAGTCTGTAAATGTCTTCACTATTATCTAACAAATTTATTCCTAGAGGGATAGGATGTTTTTCTAATTTAGAGATGTGTTTGCTGCAGGGCATACTATTTTTTCTCTCACAGTTGGAACTTTGAGGTTGCGGTGTATAGAATTTTTGGAGACAAACCATGGAGCGTCGACTACTGATCTTAAAGTTTTGGAATCAGCGCTGTATAATCACAATGTTACTCGTACTAGCAGTACTCCAATGTTGAATGCCGTGGTCCATACGGTTTGAGAACTTCTTTATATATACTGTAGCGTGACAGATAAACACATAATAATGAATGGCATTGATCATTAGAATAATATAAGATTATAACATTAAATCTGAAGAAAGCATTCAAATAATATAAAGAATTAATTCAGAGCAACTGTGCAGAACAACCATTATTATTAAAAATATAGGTTCAAATAAAAACAAGTTACTAGTGATGAATCATCAGAACCAGTGTAATAACCGAATGTTTTTAAAAATATAACCCAGGAAGGTAAGGAGTATATAAAGAA
This sequence comes from Magicicada septendecula, assembly GCA_034769895.1. Lineage (NCBI taxonomy): Eukaryota > Metazoa > Arthropoda > Insecta > Hemiptera > Cicadidae > Magicicada > Magicicada septendecula. Next base: position 311,433,407 of record CM068374.1, on the reverse strand, counting down.
GCAAAACAGAATATGACTAAACCCACAACGAGGATAAATAAATGAAAAAGAAACCCTGAATAAGGCAAGATCCACCATAAAAGGTGACGTATTTCGAGAAACCAGAAGAAGATGAAGTAAACCCAAGAAACCCGATGGCATCCAGAAGAAGATGAAGAACATACAGTTCAAAGAAGCCAGAAGAAAAGAAGACATCATTGAAGAAAGAAGAAGAAGACAGCATCCAGAAGAAGAAGGAATGCTCTTATAAAAAAAACACCCATATCCCCATATTCCAATCTAAATAAAAACCACAAATAAAAAAAAGTAGAAAGAAATAGTCATGAAAAGAAACCAAATGTACAATAAAATTAAGAAAAAAAAGTGTATAGAGTAAGAGTTGCCAGTGGACCAAGGTGGAACAATAATATAATACCCAAAGAAAAAATCTTCATTGTAACCCACAAACCAATTTATTGATGTTAATAAGACTAAACAACCATTTAGAAATAGCATCAAAAAGTGTAAAGTGAACCAGTGCTAATTTGTGTATTATAAAAAATAAATCTTATGTTTCATCCTTGGCATCCACAAACTGTGTTGATAATGAAATATACAACTTTGAGTGACTTATAATTTGTACCAGGTGAATGTGATACATGTAATAATAACAAGCTGTTAATCTGTTGGAAATGACATTTCTTTAAAGAATGAATAAAAACAGATTTAAACACAAAGTGACAGGGTACAATTACCCTAAACCATATTTAAAAAACAGTTTAAAAACTGCATCATTCAATTTAATATAAGAGATAGCAAATAAGAATATAGGTATAAGGTTTTGTGAATATAGAATAGGGATTTTAAAAATGTATTAGTAGTAAGATCCTTTTAATAATTTTGGAACCACTAACATCCTAACTGTAAATATATTTATTACTGGTATTGATAGTAATAATTGAATAAGATGTTAGATGGGAAAAAAACAGTCTTTGTAAATAATATTTCTGTTTTAATATTAAGTTTTGATGGTAAAAAATGTCTAAATAGTTGAAGAATATTTCTGATTTGTTTATTGTATTGAAACCAATACTAATTATTGTTATGTTTAATTGAAAAAATGTTTAGTTCATATTACCATGTTAAAAAGTCAGAGAGGGTATAACACAGTATGTACTGTTTATGTAAAAATTTGTATGAAAAAACTTGTTACAAAATCTAGGCAAAATGATGAAAACTAAACTTCATCAGAACAGAGAATATAAGCACTTAAATACATTTAAACTAAAGGGATTTAGATAACATAAACCAGAATTGAAGCCATATAATTAGAAATACAACTTAGAAAGATTTTGTAAAATTATAGCCAGGATTATAAATAAAATTGGAAATGACAGAACTCAAAAATTTGGAGAGGGGAGTCATATATTCCAACATAATATTTTAAAACTTAAACAATTCAAATAATTGCAAGAAACTAAGGGAATATAAACCTTTTATTACAATATGAGATTAATAATCATAAATATAACTTAAAAATGGCAGAATTTGCATAATGACAGGAAGCTGATTGTGAACATTTACCAGATACAAAATGAAAGTAAAATTACCAATTTTAGATAAAAAACATAATAAAACGGCATTATTCGATACCAAAATACGCCGAATGAACTGAAGGATAAAATTAAGTAACATTCAGCTAATAAATTTGAATAATAACCAAAGTTTAAGCAGTTATATAATGTAATTTTAATACATGCACAGGATGCAAAGTAAAATTCGAACAATGTAAGGAATAATATTGCATTGGCTAAGATTTTAGTCGAAAGTGAAGGAAGTAGGGAGTTGATTATTGAACGTTGTACGGTGCACTTGACAAGAGTATTTTAATCGAGTTAACCTAATTTATCGTACCGTAATGGCGAGTCAGTGAATGACACAAATTTGAAAATCGCGAGTGGCGACTAAAAACCTTGTACAACATCGACACAGTGACATAAACACTTCCAAGAGACTAAATAACATTGTACAGCACTAAACTACAGTCAAATAACATTATTAAACACCATAAAACAGTAGACATTATAACCATCAATTAGTGCCTGAATGACAGAAAGTGAACTGACTTATACATACACCACTATTCAAAATACAACACAGAAACTTCACCCAAGACACTACACCGACATCAGAAGGAAGATTTGCTGACACCAGGACGTGAATACTGCCAGAAAATATCTTTATTGGAATGCCACATATACGAGGGACATTTGACCAACTCGACGGCAGCCATTTGAAATTTTCGTCACCACCCAACTGAACACCGCCTTCTACTATTGTCAGCGACACGGTTCGAAATCAAACTTGTTTAATTCAATATTTTCTATTAAATATATGTATTTAGTATTAAGAATTAATTATTGTAAGGTTATACTTTTTTAATATTAGCCCGATTTCTCTGACTTTAACTATGATTAGCTGTTAAAAGAACCTGATTGCATTTTATATAAAAAAACTTGTAACATTTCGATACCCTGAGAGTCGATTTTATAATCGACAAGAGTCTTGTTAACCAATTATCCAATAAATCATTTATACTTTTCACATCAAAATAGTTCTTTCTTTATTAAACATAACAATTTACAATTAATTTAATTTAAACAATATAATACAAGAATTTCACCACATCAGAAGGAAGATAACCTCCAAAACGAAAAGTAAATAAATATCGATTGTACCTGGAGACAATCTTATAAGTGGTTGGAGTTTATTGAAAATACAAAAACATTAATAAAATTTCCTAGATCAGTGAGACACGTTTCGGAACTTCACGAAACACAATTAATTAATTGTTTTTAATTAATTAATCGATAAAAAGAAAATTTTTTTAATTATAAAGTTTTTTTTAAACACACAATTTTTATTTCTTCCACAAACAACATTTTTGAAACGTTTTTGTAGCACTATACCTATACAACCTTAACTATTAACAGGTTTCGTTACACTTTGGACAGCAACAGTGAGAATTAAATTAAGAAACCAAAGAGACGAGAAGAGATTTAAGTATTTGTAACCACAACACAACAGCTTTAAAGATTTCGTTACAAATTGGCGCACAACTGAGGGGCTTTAATTAGCATTTGAAAGGCCACTACAATCTGCCCAATCACTAATTGGAGTTCGGCAGCAGCTATAAAGCCAGAGAAATTGACGGAAAAATGCAACGACGTGCAACATCAAAGAAACGGGCGGCGGAGGCCGAAAAAGAAGTAGAGATTGACATGGAGAATAAAGAGGCGACGCCAGTAGATGTGGAAAGTTCATTGCCACCGGTATTGTCGAAACAACCTGCACAACCAGAGGAACAACCTGAGATGCCCACACAAACAGGGGAAATCAATGTCCGGAAGGAACAATTGGAAAAGCCGACACGAACGGAGGATGGGAGTATACAAGAGGTGATGAGAATGATGATGGAAATGAGTAAAGGAATAAATAAAAACATGGAATCCAACAAGGAAGATTTGAAGAAGCAAATGGAGGAAAGCAGTAAGAAAATGGACAAGAAAATGGACGAAAGTAATAAGGAAATGAAAGAAGATAGCCAGTCTTTGAAAGAAGATTTGGGAAATAAAATCGAAAAAACAAATAAAAAGTTGGAAGAATTGAAGAAGGATAACCAATCCACAAAAGAAGAGTTGAGTGGGATGAACAAGAACATAGAAGAATTGAAGGAAGACAACCAATCTTTTAAGGAAGAATTCAAGTCGACTAAAGAAGAATTGATTAATAAAGTTGAAAACACCAATCGGAAAATCGATGAAACCAGGAAGAAGATAGAGAAGAACAACCAATCTTTGAAGGAAGAGTTGAGGGAGAATAGCAAGAAGATGGAAGACAAATTGGAAGAGAATAATAAGAAAATGGAAGAGAAAATGGGGGAGAAGTTGGAAGAATTGAGAGAGGACAACCAAATGTTAAGAGAAGAATTAAGAGAGGTCAATCAGGAGAATCTGGATAAACTTGACGAAAGAATGGAATTGTTAAGGGCAGAACTGAACAAGGAAATCAACGTCAACAAGAAAGCGATGAATAAAAAGTTGGAAGAAGAAAACATAATGGTAAATCGACAGATCCGAGAGATTGACGGGAAATGCAACCAGACCGAAAAGGAAGTGCAAGCATTTAAGGAAGTAGTAAACATCAAGTTTACAAATATAGAAGAACATAGCCGCCGGAAAGTGGAAGGAGACGCAAGAAGAATTCGGGAGAGTACGGAACCAAGTCGCGGAACGGTGTGATGGTATGCAAGAGGCGATGACCAATATCACAGGTCAGGTGCGACAAAACCAAGAAGAGATGGAAGTTTTAAGAAATAGACCAACTCATTTCACCGGATTGCCCATCAATGAAAGCCGAGAATGGCTCAACTTCCGGCAGTACAAGTGGAAACCGATGGAGTTCCTGGCGAGGGTAGATGAGTACTTCGCCAAACATAAAATAACGCAATGGAGCCATAACAGGGAAATCTTGGACGAGTCATTCAGGGAGATGACGGATAATTGGTGGATGGCTAACCGTAGCGAGATTGCCGACTACCAGCAGTTCCGGAGAATGTTTAAGTCGAAATACTGGTCTGAAACAACCCAGAACCTGATCCGAGATAACATATGCAACGGACGATACAGGGCGCAAATAGGCAGTAGCATGACAGCCTATTCCTTAGGGAAGGTGTGCATGGTGAAACACCTCGAACCGGCTATACCCGAAGAGTGCCTGGTAAATAAGCTCTCATATCACTACGACGAAGACATTGTCAGGGCACGGAGAGGTAGCCAGATCAAGACGGTACAGGCAATGACGGAATTACTGGAAGGGTATGAAAATGAAGAATACTACCGCCAGAGCAGGAGGAGGAATGAACGACCAGAGGCGAGGCCGAATCAATACCCTACTAACGGCAATAACCATCCCGGAAACCGAAACCAGCCCAGTAATTACGACGGCCATAATAACCCGCCGCGTAATAACAACAATTTTAATGGCAATGCAAACGGTATTAGGAACAACAACCCCTATCCTAATAATAGGAACAATTATTCTCAGCCCCCTAATAGCCCGTACAGTCAGAGAAATCCATACCCCGGTAATAATGGTGATAGACATTACCCACCCAATAGAAATTATTATAGCAATAATTATAATAATAACAATAATAATAATAGTAGAGTATCACGCCCGAGGGTTAATTTTATAAGAGCAGAAGATCACGGTCCGAGGAGATACTATCAACCACGGAGGAACAGCTTCCACGGTGCAGACAGAAGATGGAGAAGTGCGGAACGGGAAGGTCCACGCCACGAACAAGGAAGAAGAAGTACCAGCCTGGAGGATCTTAGCCATGGCCCCCACAAGGGGGGGCTGACGGGGCTGTAGCCTGGGGGCCCGGGATTAGGGGGAGCCCGGCGTGGTGGGTCGGATAGCTAAGTGAGATGAACAGAAGACAAAAAGCGACTTCTTTATAAAATTCTAGCTTTTTCCCACGGCTTCACCCACGTGGACATGAATACGCTTTAATTTCATTATTGTCAGTGGAAGAATTAATAACCCTTTCGCCGCGTAATTCGACTGTAGTCGAATAAATTTGTCTCCGTTCGCTGAGCAATTTGCCTATAGTCCACATCGTTTAAAAAACGTCTCCGTTTGCTGCGGTATTCGACAACATTGTCCGTATGGTATGACATCGTTAGAAATGCTTTGTGATTAGTGCTGCCCTCTCTGGAAGCCTTGAAAAGTAACAAAAACAGCTGATGTTTGCCTATACAATGCGTGTTTACTTACGAATGTTTACGGTATGTGAATATCTGTGGGATAAGCTCTGCTGAATGTTTATGTTCAGTTTGAAAGTGATTTGCCACGTGGTTAGTGTATTACTTCATTGTTTTGTTCGCCGGCGCGCCAAAAGTTTTTACAGGTATGTTTACTTCGTTTTTTTCTTGGAACCGCGTACATTTTTTCGTCCATCCTAAAATCGGGTAATCGGAAGTGCCACTTTACTCTTGCGATTTTTAATTTTTAATTTTTGTAGACGTAACATTATTTTTATCATCTAGTGGTTTAGCTTTTCAAGGAGAGAACACAGAGATTGGAGATGTTCATAATGGGAATTTTTTAGAAATTTTAGAGTTGATTGGAAAGTACGATGAAGTGACACGACAACATCTCGCCAAAGTTCAACAAAATCAGGTGGAAGGTAAAAGTATGAAAGGACATGCACATTATTTGTCGTGGTATTCTCAAAATGAGTTTATTGGCCTTTGTGCAGACAAAGTTCTCCAAACCATTCTTGACCAAAGAAGAGACGCAATTTTCTACGGAATAATAGTAGATGCAACACCAGATATTTCTCACAGTGAACAAAACGTCCTAATTCTCAGACACATATCCCAAAACCAAGACTGAAACGAATTCGAAGTGAATGAACGTTTCATTGAGTTCATGAATTTTACTGGAAAAACTGGAGAAAAAATAACTGAAGAAATACTTGCAACTCTGGAAAAAAACAATATACCTCTCCATGATTGCGTTCGCAAGGCTACGATAATGGCGCAAATATGCGTGGCGAAATAAACGGCGTTAAGTCCCGCATCTTAGAAAAGAACAAATGTGCCTTGTTCTCTCCCTGCAGAGCACATTCACTGAATCGCGTAGGAGTCAACGCTGCAAAGCTCAACCCAGATGTTATAACGTTTTTCGGGAATATAGAAAACTTCTACTCTTTGTTCGCTCACAGTCCTGCACACTGGGAAGTATTGAAAAAACACGTAACATTACCTCTTCAAAGTCTTTCAGAAACAAGGTGGAGTGAAAGAATTCAAGCTGTGCGCCCAATTGTTAAACATTATCCCGGCATACTTGCTGTGTTAGATGTCATTCTTGGAGAGATGGCTACAGGATTAACTCCTTCAGCACTGAACACAACTAAAGGCCTAAAAAAATATTTCAGATCTTATAAAGGTCTGCTAATGACAGTGTTTTGGCACAAAATATTAGCAAGTATTGACAACAAGAACGTTGTCATACAAAGTAAAGGAATATCTCTTGATGTCGAGACCGCACTTATAAGAGACTTAGTGCAAGAGATGCAGCACTTACGTGACTCGTGGGAAAGTGTTGTTCAAGAAACAAAAGTAGTTGCTGAAGCAGTAGGAGTGCAACCTCAATTTCCCGAAAACCGAAAAATTTCTATAGAACCTGAACAAGATTTCAGAATTTCCGTAGTTTACCCAGTATTGGATTTTATTATCAATGATTTAATGACACGATTTGAAGCAGCAGATACCATATGTGAATTATTCTCACCCATTTTGAGCTTCCAGAACTTAGACGGTCAACTTACCGCAAAAGCAGCAAACCTTGTAAATACATATGAGAAAGATTTGTCAGAAGACTTTCTGCACGAAATCCTTCACCTTAAAAGTATTCACAAGACAGTTTTCGGTACTGAAAGAACCCCAATTAGACTTCTGAATGCAATTTACGACAAAAAACTGCAAGGTATATTTGCCAATGTCTGTCTCGCCATTAAACTGTTTTGTACAGTACCAGTTACTGTGTCTTCAGCTGAAAGATCGTTCAGCAGACTGGCAAATTCATTGAAAACATGGCAAAGAAGCACAACTAGTCAGTAGCGACTTAATCATCTAGCAATATTGTGCATCAAAAATGATTTAGCTAAGCAAGTTGATTTTACTGAAGTTATTGAAAAATTTGCATCGACAAAAGCTAGAAAATATACTTTGAGATAATTTTTTATATTATTGTAAGTTTTTATTATGTAAATCCATAGAGTTTTTTAAATAAATATAAATATTACTTTTGTGTAATCATTTAAACTGACTTATTTTATCCTAAATCCTGTAGAACATTACGCTGCCCTTAAACTTAGCGGTAGGTAGGGGGGCCCGCCAAAGATCCTGGCCTGGGGGCCCGCTTCAGGATGTGGGGGCCATGATCTTAGCAGACAACAAAACAGGGAAATAAACCTCGAACAGGATACAGAGCGTCAGGAAACAACACAGAGTTTCCCGAACGATGCCTCGGTCAATCCTAGTACGAACGATGACCACAATACTTTAAACGGGAGGAGGCAGTAATTAACGATGACGACCCGTTACTGCTTATACTTCCTGGGTTAAACAAAGATGTGTTGCAACAAGCAACCAATTGTAAAAACATCACGATAATTAGTAACCATTACCTGAAAGATATTCGAATTGAACTTTTAGAGGAGAACGAAAAGAGCCTCAATAATAATAATAACGAAATACTATATATAACAGCGGAGGTGGAAGGAATTCCCGCAAAAATAATGATTGACACAGGTGCAAATATTTCCATAATAAACGCCAATGAACTGGAAAGGATACAGAGAGAATGTGGGAAAACTTTGCCAATGTTACCAGTAAATAACATTGTATTGATAGGTGCAACTGGCCGCCAGAACAAAACCATTGGGAAGCAAGTTTCTTTAAGTGTCGTTAGCCGCGATATAGCTTTAGACATGGAATTTTTGATCGCCACCGGATTACTATTTGACATACTAGTCGGTTGCGATATTCTGAGGAGGTATTCCGCCATTATCGACCTTAATCTAGAGAGAGTATCACTTTTCCCAGACGGAATAACATGGACCGCAAATTTGGTAGGAGGCGCAAATATACTTCCCAGCCCTATACATCAACAACTTCGTAAAATTAATATCATTAGGAACAGCCCCCTTCATAAACCCATTATATACAACCATGGAGGAGAGGATTTATGGTCAGTAAAAATACAAGAGACACGGGATTTCCAGTGCGGAACCAATAACGAAAAAATACCTGTACATCTAGCAGATCGTTTAGTTAGAGTATATGAGAAGTACAAAGCAGTATTTTCAGATGAACCAGGGAAGGTTAAAAACTATCAGTGCAAACTTGAATTCAAAGAAAACGTGGAGTTTAATCGGAGGTCATATCCAATCGCGCATTTGCTTAAAGAGGCCGTGAGAACAGAAATTAATAAAATGATTGAAAATGACATAATTGAGATTAGTCAATCTCCTTACACTAGTCCAATTATTGCTGTTCCCAAGAAATACGGACAAGTCCGGCTCTGTTTAGATGCGCGCGAACTGAACAAAACAGTTGTGAATGACAGAACCTCACCCGGTGAAATAGAGGAGATATTAAAACGTTTTCATGGCACTAAGTTTATCAGTACCTGGGACACTGTATGTGGTTATTGGCAAGTGGAGTTGCATCCACAAAGCCGTCAGTACGTGGCGTTCATTTTCGAAGGGCGCAATTACCAGTTCAAGAGACTGCCCTTCGGACTTGTAAATTCTGTCGCCATCTTTGTGGCATGTATGGATCAAATTCTTGGACAAGAAGCACTCCAATTTACCACCGTCTATGTAGACGATTTACTCATTACGTCAGAAACCTGGGAGGAACACTGTTATAGAGTAGAATATGTACTAAGCAAATTAGCGCAAAACAATATAACTTTGAAGTTGGAGAAATCCAAGTTCATTGCGCGCGAAGTACAATTCTTAGGTTTCAATCTAGACGATAGAGGTATTACCCCGTCAGCAGAGAAAGTGGAGGCAATTCAGAAGTTCCCGCAGCCAAGAAACAGGAAACAGTTACAATCTTTCCTCGGACTCTGTAACTATTACAGAAAGTTTCAGAACCGATATTCCGAGTTGACAGCCAAGTTTCAACCACAATTATCTGCTAAAAACAAATGGACCTGGGGTGAGGAACAAGATCTTACTTTCCGCTTGATAAAAGAAAAGTTTCTGGAGAGCGTTATACTTCGTCACCCAGATTTTAAGAAACCATACTTTTTAAACTGCGATGCTAGCGACCTGAGCTTAGGAACGACTTTATACCAGGAAGATGAGGAGGGTCAACATCTGGTAATAAGCTTCGCTAGTCGCACGCTGAATCAATGCAAAAAGAACTATAGTGTAACAGAAAAGGAATTGCTTAGCGTGGTGTTCGCATGCAGCAAGTTCCGAACATACATTCTCGGGTATCAAGTCACTGTTCGTACTGATCATAAATCCATCTCGTTCCTACGTAGGTGCAAATTGAGTCACGGCCGATTGGCTAGATGGGTACTCGCCCTACAAGAATATGATCTAAAATGGGAATATATTCCGGGAAAAAAGAATGTGGTAGCAGATGTATTATCACGGATAAATCTGGAAGATCAGACTTTCGAGGGAGAGAAGGAGAGCTTGGTTAAAATTTATAACATATTTAATACCAGACCCGATCTACAAGCTCTATTAATAAATATCCGTATCCACCAACAGTCTGATCCTAAACTGAAAAACATCATGAGTCGATTGGAAGCCGACGATGACTCTATTTCCAAATATTACCATCTAAACAAAAGAATATTATTCATAAAAACGGCTTTGAATGAAGATACATGGAAGGTGATAATTCCACACCAAATCGAAAAGGAAGTCATAATAGATTATCATGTCAGGTATGGTCACATGGGAGCGCTAAAAGTGATACAGGCTTTAGAAGAAAACTGCAGAATAAAGAATATCAACCGAAAGGTGAAAAATTACATAAAGTCCTGTAATATCTGCCAATGCGTCAAGATAAACAATGAGAAGAAAGAGGGTATAATGATACCCATTACCTCAAATACAAAACTAGAAAAAGTGTTCTTGGATATCTGCGGGCCATTTCCCCGTAGCGGCGGTCGACACAGGTATAAGTACCTAATAATAATCATGGACCATTATACCAAATATATAAAGCTATATCCGGTTAATCGGGCAACAACAGCGAAAGTTCTTGCGGTAATCATCGATTTGTACGTGCCAGAGATCGGTAGACCATCTTCCATTATTACCGACCATGGTACGCAATTTAAGGGGAGGAGGTGGCGAGACACATTATTAGCACTTGGGATCAAAACCTATAAGACGTCAGTCTACCACCCAAGTAGTAATCCGGCTGAGAGAGTACTGAGAGAAGTGGGTAGGATTTTGCGGACGTACTGTCACAACCAACAGAAAAAGTGGCCAGAGTACTTAGCAGCAACAGAGACATTCCTAAATTTCGCCCACCATCCAGCTATAGGAATTACACCATACTCCGCCATGTATGAGAAGCCAACTCCCCGAGAAATTGAAGAAATCATCGAGTTTCCACCAAACAATGATCGCAAATTTAACCAGTTGAGATTTTATAACAAGGTGGCTGAAGACCAAGAGAAACGGCAAGCCAGATATCAAAAGGCAATAGGGCGTATAATAACATACAAAGAAGGCGAGAAAGTTCTTTTAAAGAATCGAGAACTGCCCAGTACCCTAGAAGGGATAACCCACAAATTATTATTCCTCTATACAGGCCCATATGTTGTGGTAAAGAATAAGCATAACAATACTTATGAACTGAGAGAAATCGTTTCCGGAAGAGTTAAAGGTGTATACAATCAAGCATCTATGAAAAAGTACTATGAAGAATGAGTTTGGAATTTTGAATTTTTTAAACTAAAAAATTCTAAAACAAATGTAAGCACATCTTACAACCAAATATTTAAGAGAAAACTTTATGGAAAAAATAAAAAGAAAGAATTTTGAATACCACAAAATTCGAAAACAAATGTAAGCACATCTTACAACCAAATATTTTTGAGAAAAAACTTTATGGAAGAAAATGAAAGAAAGACTTTTGAATATAATAAAAACATAAAAATTCTAAAACAAATGTAAGCACATCTTACAACCAAATATTTTTGAGAGAAAAAACCTTTTGGGAAAATAAAAGAAAGAATTTTTAACAAACAAATTCAAAAACAATTGTAAGAACAACTTACAACTATATATTTTGAGAAAAACTTTATGGAAAAAATAAAAGAGAAAGAATTTTGAATACCCACCAACAAAATTCGAAAACAAATGTAAGCACTTCTTACAACCAAATATTTATGAGAAAAAACTTTATGGCGAAATAAAAGAAAGATTTTGGAATTTAATATACAAAAAATTTAAAAATGAAGTAAGACCAACTTACTATAACTAATTTTGTGAAAAAACTTTATGGTAAATAATTAAGAAGAATTTGAATTTAGGGAAATACCAAAAAATTCAAAGATAATTGTAAGATCACCTTACTATAAACAATTTTGAAGGAAACAATTTTGGGAATAAATGAATTAAACAGAATTTCAATTTTGATAAAACGTGGAAACTCTGAAACAAAATGAGATCAACTTATTACAATGATTTATAAGAAATGTTATGGAAATAGATGAAAAGAAGAGTTTGAATTTTGCATAAAACTAACAACGTTCTAAAAATAAATATGTTCCATTTATAAATTGAATTTAGAAGAAAATAAAATGATTAATTCAGAAAAGAGAATTAATTTTAATCCAGAATAAATGTGAATATCTAGCATTTGAAGGAGTAGAGAAGAAAAACAAAAAAGAGTGTGATATACAAGAGAAGGAAAAGTATGGGAAGCAAAGAGAAGAATCTATTTTTATAATAAAATTATAAAAAAATCCAAAATAGAAAAATAATAAAATAATAATGAGAACAACCTATGACTAATTACTTATGAAACGATAATGGAAACAGTTAATTAAGAAAAAGGAATACGATATTACTCAGTTCTGAAGAAGCAAAGAAGAACAACTCATACCAAACATATGGAGAAGATGATTTTGAACCAATAATAATAATAAGACCTATATGAAATGCAAAGGGAAGAAGTTCCACATGAAATATAATATAAATGAATTAATTTTAATGAATGCGAAGGCGGATTAATAACTTTCTAAGAGAAAGGAAAGAACAAAATGTTTAAATAAAATGATCAAAATAACAACCTGAATATCTAATATAAAGATACAAATTTAAAAATTAAATATAATAAAATAAGACCATTCAAATAATGAATAAGAAAATACTATATATAAAGACCATGCTAACACTGTAAGTAACCAGAAGGAAGTATAAAGAGAATTCAGATGGAGAAGAAAAAGAGTTACACTATAACCAGTAACAAGAATTATTAAGAGAAGTTTTCAACCATAATTAAAATAAATATATCAGACAAGTTAAGAGTTCAGAAAAAAATATATATAATGAGTATAATAATAATTATGAAGATTTATTAAGATAGAAAATGTGAGATAATCTGAGAAACTACGAAGTGAAGAATCCAAAGATATTTTTATTAGTCGAAAATGAGACTACTTTTTATTTATTTATTCGATGACTGACTGAAGATAATTCCAGCAGCATTATGTTTTTTGAGCAGAGATGAATGTGCCTCTGGACTCAAATTGTAGAAGTGGTGTATGGCCAGCAGAGTTTGTGTAGCATACAGTGCCCCGCTGAACTGCCCCAGCCCACGTGATAGGGAATGTTAGGGAATTAATATCCCAAGGATGCAACACGAAGTTTATAAAGAAAGAAAATGTATAATAATAATAATAATATATCTCAGAAGACACTAACTATCCAAGAAGGATCAAAAGTAAAATAAGTAACTATATATATAAAATTAATTAAACTCAAATATAAAAAGTCGATATAGAAATGGAGAGGAAAATGAAATATAAGAAATAATGAAATTATCACAAGAAATTATTTCATCCATAAATATGTCTGAAATAATTACTTCTGGAGGAGAGCAGTCTGTAGCGTGACAGATAAACACATAATAATGAATGGCATTGATCATTAGAATAATGTAAGATTATAACATTAAATCCGAAGAAAGCATTAAAATAATATAAAGAATTAATTCAGAGCAACTGTGCAGAACAATCATTATTATTAAAAGTATAAGTTCAAATAAAAATAAGTTACTAGTGATGAATCATCAGAACCAGTGTAATAACCCAAGGTTTTTAAAAATATAACCCAGGAAGGTAAGGAGTATATAAAGAAGCAAAACAGAATATGACTAAACCCACAACGAGGATAAATAAATGAAAAAGAAACCCTGAATAAGGCTAGATCCACCATAAAAGGTGATGTATTTCGAGAAACCAGAAGAAGATGAAGTAATCACAAGAAACCCGATGGCATCCAGAAGAAGATGAAGAACATACAGTTCAAAGAAACCAGAAGAAAAGAAGACATCATTGAAGAAAGAAGAAGAAGACAGCATCCAGAAGAAGAAGGAATGCTCTTATAAAAAAAACACCCATATCCCCATATCCCAATCTAAATAAAAACCACAAATAAATAAAAAGTATAACGAAATAGTCATGAAGAGAAACCAAATGTACAATAAAATTAAGAAAAAAAAGTGTATAGAGTAAGAGTTGCCAGTGGACCAAGGTGGAACAATAATATAATACCCAAAGAACAAATCTTCATTGTAACCCACAAACCAATTTATTGATGTTAATAAGACTAAACAACCATTTAGAAATAGCATCAAAAAGTGTAAAGTGAACCAGTGCTAATTTGTGTATTATAAAAAATAAACCTTATGTTTCATCCTTGGCATCCACAAACTGAGTTGATAATGAAATATACAACTTTGAGTGACTTATAATTTGTACCAGGTGAATGTGATACATGTAATAATAACAAGCTGTTAATCTGTTGGAAATGACATTTCTTTAAAGAATGAATAAAAACAGATTTAAACACAAAGTGACAGGATACAATTACCCTAAACCATATTTAAAAAACAGTTTAAAAACTGCATCATTCAATTTAATATAAGAGATAGCAAATAAGAATATAGGTATAAGGTTTTGTGAATATAGAATAGGGATTTTAAAAATGTATTAGTAGTAAGATCCTTTTAATAAGTTTGGAACCACTAACATCCTAACTGTAAATATATTTATTACTGGTATTGATAGTAATAATTGAATAAGATGTTAGATGGGAAAAAACAGTCTTTTAAATAATATTTCTGTTTTAATATTAAGTTTCGATGGTAAAAAATGTCTAAATAGTTGAAGACAATCATTATTTGAAAATATTTCTTATTTGTTTATTGTATTGAAACCAATACTAATTATTGTTATGTTTAATTGAAAAAATGTTTAGTTCATATTACCATGTTAAAAAGTCAGAGAGGGTATAACACAGTATGTACTGTTTATGTAAAAATTTGTATGAAAAAACTTGTTACAAAATCTAGGCAAAATGATGAAAACTAAACTTCATCAGAACAGAGAATATAAGCACTTAAATACATTTAAACTAAAGGGATTTAGATAACATAAACCAGAATTGAAGCCATATAATTAGAAATACAACTTAGAAAGATTTTGTAAAATTATAGCCAGGATTATAAATAAAATTGGAAATGACAGAACTCAAAAATTTGGAGAGGGGAGTCATATATTCCAACATAATATTTTAAAACTTAAACAATTCAAATAATTGCAAGAAACTAAGGGAATATAAACCTTTTATTACAATATGAGATTAATAATCATAAATATAACTTAAAAATGGCAGAATTTGCATAATGACAGGAAGCTGTTTGTGAATATTTACCAGATACAAAATGAAAGTAAAATTACCAATTTTAGATAAAAAACATAATAAAACGGCATTATTCGATACCAAAATACGCCGAATGAACTGAAGGATAAAATTAAGTAACATCCAGCTAATAAATTTGAATAATAACCAAAGTTTAAGCAGTTATATAATGTAATTTTAATACATGCACAGGATGCAAAGTGAAATTCGAACAATGTAAGGAATAATATTGCATTGGCTAAGATTTTAGTCGAAAGTGAAGGAAGTAGGGAGTTGGTTATTGAACGTTGTACGGTGCACTTGACAAGAGTATTTTAATCGAGTTAACCTAATTTATCGTACCGTAATGGCGAGTCAGTGAATGACACAAATTTGAAAATCGCGAGTGGCGACTAAAAACCTTGCACAACATCGACACAGTGACATAAACACTTCCAAGAGACTAAATAACATTGTACAGCACTAAACTACAGTCAAATAACATTATTAAACACCATAAAACAGTAGACATTATAACCATCAATTAGTGCCTGAATGACAGAAAGTGAACTGACTTATACATACACCACTATTCAAAATACAACACAGAAACTTCACCCAAGACACTACACCGACATCAGAAGGAAGATTTGCTCACACCAGGACGTGAATACTGCCAGAAAATATCTTTATTGGAATGCCACATATACGAGGGACATTTGACCAACTCGAAGGCAGCCATTTGCAATTTTCGTCATCACCCAACTGAACACCGCTTTCTAGTATTGTCAGCGACACGGTTCGAAATCAAACTTGTTTAATTCAATATTTTCTATTAAATATATGTATTTAGTATTAAGAATTAATTATTGTAACGTTATACTTTTTTAATATTAGCCCGATTTCTCTGACTTTAACTATGATTAGGTGTTAAAAGAACCTGATTGCATTTTATATAAAAAAAACTTGTAACATTTCGATACCCTGAGAGTCGATTTTATAATCGAAAAGAGTCTTGTTAACCAATTATCCAATAAATCATTTATACTTTTCACATCAAAATAGTTCTTTCTTTATTAAACATAACAATTTACAATTAATTTAATTTAAACAATATAATACAAGAATTTCACCACATCAGAAGGAAGATAACCTCCAAAACGAAAAGTAAATAAATATCGATTGTACCTGGAGACAATCTTATAAGTGGTTGGAGTTTATTGAAAATACAAAAACATTAATAAAATTTCCTAGATCAGTGAGACACGTTTCGGAACTTCACGAAACACAATTAATTAATTGTTTTTAATTAATTAATCGATAAAAAGAAAATTTTTTTAATTATAAAATTTTTTTTTAAATCCACAATTTTTATTTCTTCGACAAATAACATTTTTAAAACGTTTTTGTAACACTATACCTATACAACCTTAACTAGTAACAGGTTTCGTTACACTTTGGACAGCAACAGTGAGAATTAAATTAAGACACCAAAGAAGACGAGAAGAGATTTAAGTATTTGTAACCACAACACAACAGCTTTAAAGATTTCGTTACAATACATATATTTTAAAGGTTTGTTGACAAGACTTAACCTCAATTTTCTGCCTATGAGCTACTAGATACTTCTGAACTTGAGATTAAGTTAAGTCTTCTTAGAGGTTATGTGTTCTTTCCACGTTAGTCTTCTGTCCAGGTGCATCCCAAGGTGCCTGGTACGGAAAACATTAACTGTGATGTACTGCATTGAAGTTAAAACGTTATAGTAGTAAAGTTTACAAAAAAATAACAACTATTAAAATTATGAGTCACTGTGACTAGGATTGCGTCCAGTAACTGTGTTTATTAGTGGAGAGTTCGGACCACGCAATGTGAAGTGGAAAGTACGACACGTACAACGGTGGAAAGTAGAAATGTTTAATAATTCGTCAAATATTATTTCAGACGGCATGTGTAGTTACAACATCGAAGTTCGACTACCAAAGTTCATGACGACCTCTGCACTCCCAACGATCGACAAAGGGACATAATTATTCACAGCTGTGGTCAGCAACTTTTGGTCCTTCCGGATAGTTCTTATTTGAGACAATTTAGTAATGATTATATTCACTCGATATGTTAATATTATATCGCAGGGTACGACATATGGTGGTGTTGGCATCTTCATTTTTAACGTCCAGCCCCACATACTACGTCGTTGACCGATAGATGGTCACCTGTGTTTAGGGGCAATTTCTCACCCCAATGGCAACAGCGTGCCCTAATCTCTACTTCACAATGACAAGTAGAGGAGGGAAAACTTCTACCGGCTGTCACTCGGTCACCAGAGCCACGTTAGCCACCTGTAGGTTTTGCCCGTCCCCAACCACTTGGAGGTGCGGCTCGATATTTCCCTTCATCAAGGAATAAGACCATAAGGCATTACACATCCTCTCCGGTACTTTGGGTGAAATAAATATATTAACTTTTTAATTTTAATAAATAAACTTCACATTTCTTGCTGAAACCGTTTTGCCAAATATTTCATTGATGATTAATTTTTATTAAAGTCCTCAACTCGTGTTCGAACTAATGTAATTATTTGTTTAGGCAGAGTATTCTAAATATTTGTATATTTATCTTTACCTCATACTTCTGACTGTATTTAGGTCATATAATAAAATTTTAGGTTAAGAATTATTGTTTGTCATTATATTTTTATTTGATCCTCAAAAAATCTATCAATACTGCTATTTAAATAAACCTGATCTATTACATCAGTGTGTTCACAAGCTTTATCTTCTTCTTTTTCTTATTCCAAACCTCTTCACCACAAGGTGTAGAGGTTGAGCAAAAAGGTCTTGCCACTGTGGTCTCTGCATGGCCAAGCCCTTGGCTTCATTCCACTGCACTTACAGCCTCTGCAGAGAGCACCTCACATTGTCCTCCCGAGTCATTCTTCTCCGGCCCTCTGGTCTTCTTCCAGCTATTCTTGCTTCATACAGTTGTTTTGGTAGGTTATCCCCTTCCATCCTCTGAACTTTGCCTAATAAGGGTCGAACATTACAAGTACCGTATCTCGTATTTCTCTGTCGTCGCCAAGTCCGTGTCCTAAAATCCAGCCCGGCTTTATTCCTTTGTTTACTTCTAATAGAGGTATCTCGGGTGTGTGAATTATTGGCCCTCAGCACTCATTTCTTGGTGGAGAGGCTGCTTCCTAAGCCTCTAAGCATGCTTTGGAGTTGCTTTGAATGCCCGGTCTAATGGCTAAGCCTACTTCCTGGGACGTGCTCATGTACCAACAAGGTTGCAACTCCTAAGGATCCCCAGAACTGGAGATCCCCCCTCATTTGGTTGTGTAGGTGGGCCAAAACCCAGTGACAAGCGATAGCTCTCCGCAACTAACAGTTGAGAGTTGATGTCAGGTGAGGACCAAACTGTCAAACCCACATTATACAAGGGGTGGCGGGAACGGCTTGAAAGGTACTACCACTTCCTGACAACCAACCTCCACCATATTCTTTAAATTTATA
Source organism: Magicicada septendecula (assembly GCA_034769895.1). Classification (NCBI taxonomy): domain Eukaryota; kingdom Metazoa; phylum Arthropoda; class Insecta; order Hemiptera; family Cicadidae; genus Magicicada; species Magicicada septendecula. The sequence continues at coordinate 311,414,393 of CM068374.1, read as the reverse complement.
TAAACCTTCAACCTGCATAAAGTTTTATCATACTTTGTGTTTTAACGGAACCATCATGATTTACATGAAAAGTAATTTGAATAATATTTTGGTGATGTGACGTCACCAAGCTACGTACTATCGTATATTTAGTATACCACGTAACAACATTCGTAATAACAAAATTAACTTTTTTAACCAAGTATTCATTAGTAAAGTATACAAAACAAAATTTGTTCATCTTTATATTGTATTGATTAAAACGTTCTTTTTAATCTATCTAAAAATTAAATGCACTAGTGCATAACTTGTACTAATTTAAAAAAAAAACTATGGTAGCAAGAGAATTTACTGTTTTCAAACATCATGTAAATTCCAAACGATTCGACTTGTAAATGTTGTAATCGTTTTTCACAACTGGCATCATAAAAGCCATTTTTAAGAAATAAAAATAAAATATACAAGTAGAAACTTGTGTGTAATTTATATTATTCACACGGAATTTCAAGATACCTATACGTGATAAAATTGTAGAAAATAACCAAATACATATAATACAACAACAAAACCACTTTGTTAAAATTAAGAAACTTTTTGGAGTTTATAAAGTACATACGTACATATCCGGCACTACAGTCCAGGATGGACCTTGTTCTCTCTAATAATCTGCCTCCAGATATTCCGATCATGTGCCTTGATATTCCACGAGCCGACAGCCATCTTAGTGAGGTCTACTTCCACGTCGTCTTGCCATCGTTTTCTTGAACTGCCTCGTCTTCTGCGCCCGTCTATATGCTCTTTCATTATCCTTTTGTGGAGTCTTTGGTTGTCCATTTGGTCTTTGTTTGTCTACATGCCCTATCCAGCTGATTCTTGCGGACTTTATAAATGAAAAGGTATCTCCCGGTTTTAGAATGGAGTCTATTTCTTGATTAGATCTGAACTTCTGGTCTGGTCCGAAGATTATTCTAATAATTTTCCTTTCAAAGGTCCTCAGAGCCTGGAATTTATAAAGTAAAGAATTTATATTTTGGGTAAGAACAAAAATATAGTTGAGAGAAGGACCCCAGAACTCCCTCCAGGGAAGTATTGCAATATCTTCTTTAATCTATTCTCAAATAAAAATGATATGCTTTTTACTTTTATTAAGAATACAAATGGTGTAGGATAAAAATTAGTATAAAAACAATTAGTCATGTTCTAAAGATGATATATTATAAACACCATATATATTGTGCTCATATAGGCCTACATGATGGCACATAGACAAGTGACTAGAATATGGCCAGTTAAGAGTACAAGATGTTTCAATTTTATTTGTCAATTTACCAACTACTCACAGTTTCTACTTCTTCTTCTACTTCAGGCTGTGGACCTTGCGATCCAGTGTGCAATCCTTGGTCCGACCATCTTTATTTTTGTCTCCCAATATTCCGCCGTCCTTCCAGATTATAAAGCAAAATTTGTTTTGGTAGTCTCTTCTTATGCACCCTTTCAATATGGTCTATCCAAGCGTGTCTGTATTGCTTTATCTTTTCGTTTAGTTGTATATTCCAAGGACATTCCTTATATCATTATTTCTTAGTCCGTCCCTCCGTGATAATCCCAGTACCGGTACTGAAAAATTTCATTTCACTACTATAAGGTCTCCAAAGGACTTCTCCTCCTTTCCTGCTTAAATCTCGACAGTTCTCCTCTACGAGATTCTTGTACTAAATGCTGCTTTATTTTCCATATCTGATACAAAGTCTAAACGTTCCAAAAGCTAATAATCATGAATTTTCATTCCAATTTGTCGTTACCTTAATTTCAGTCAGGGGTGTTAGTCTACAGGGGCTTAGTGCCATGTGGGGCTGCCACCTCTAAACTTTGGTAATTTCTTCCAACCGTGATGTTTTCGGTGGAAAGAGAATGCTATTTCCTACGATTCTCTACTATGAGCTATGGTTATACCGCCATTACTCGGTCGTCAGAGTATCGTCAGTGGTAACAGGGTGCGCCGGATGTAAAGACATCGCTGGGGAAGGTGAGTTTGATGGTTGTATGGTAGAGGCTGTTTGAGACGCATCCCATACCTTACCAGAATATAGATCGCTTTACATAAAATCTGGATGCGGAACAGTGAACAACATTCAAAATCTGGCTGCAGACGCCACTGATACCAGACGTACATCTTGCAATTTGTTATCATAATGCAGAAGCTGTTAAACGTCATAAGTTTCAGGAACTGAGTATGATATATCGCACTGCGATATCTTGCGCATAATGACGTCATACATCTTTGCGTCGCTGACTGCTCCAGGTTACGTCATTAATCAGCAGACGTTACTGTAAGTTATTGTCAGTTGTCGGTGCCAAATGTTTATGCAAATGGTTTTCTAATATTTCCGAAGAGACACAGCAAGTACATGAACTGGGTCAGAAATGCTGGAATTCCTCCAATGAATTACTGTATATGCGTTGTTGTTTACTTGTAAACGTTGTACTAACAAATTCATCATAATCGTCTTCTTATGATAAACTACGTCAGACGTTGGCGCTTTTCGAATAAAACTCCAAGTTGTATCTGCAAGTCCATTTTTCTTATTTCTCACCAGTCTGCTGTGTGTCACAGTCATAGCCTTATATATCCCAGAGTCAACATTCGTTCGTGGCAATACGTTAGAAGTTGCAGTTAAGGCACCGGCGCTGCCAACTTGTGTTATTAAATTTTCCTATGCGGTGAGCGAACGTGTTTTCGTTGCAATAACAACACTTCGCTCTCTCGGCGCTGTCTATTTTTAAGACGTTTGGCTTCCTGCAGAAACTAATACATTTAATTTACTGAGAGCACGTTTCTTCAGACGCGAAGCAAACACAAACACTGCGACAGTATATGGGTGCGGGCACGTTCACGAGAACGCGCGTGCGTTAACAAGGAGAAACAGAAAACGTGTAAGTGTGTAGTAACACAATACCTCCCCCTCCCCCTCACACACACATAACCACACAAAATAAAGTTACATATGTGACCAAGACCGGTAGGCAATCTGCGGCAAATTAAAAAATCTGATTAAGTTAGAATAACTGTAATAAATATTTTCTATAAAAAACTGTAAAACACATTTTTCAAGTGATTTTGTTTTATAAGTATTAAAAAAAAAAAATATCTTCGTAGAAAACCTAATGTTTACGGCCTATGAACAAAACTGTAACTTTTCTGGTCAAAATTCCATCCCAAAATCATCAAGGACTCATTCACATTGTTGAGTATACAGTCGTAATCGTACTGCTGCGCGTTACCCTCAGATTGAAAGAAGATCTTCTCTCGTAGATACGGTATAACAGCTTACCACTTTAATTTCAAATTTTATGGGAAGACTAAACAGACAATCAATCCGAAAATTTTAGAACCACACAACAGGAGTATTACGTTATATCTGAAACTGTGCTTACCGTATCCTCTACAGTAACAAATCTGTTGTTCGGTGATAATTAATCAGGATCGGATAGCAAACTTAATCATTCAGTGCAATGTCTTACAAGTTAACTGTTAACTGGACATATCCCCAGCGAATAAAGTGCAGCTGCATCTACCAGAGTAGGAAGTAAGTCCAAAATTCTACAATATATATCGCTTTTATTAATCATGTTGTTGTTAAACGTTTCCTCCTAACATTCTATTATTTGTTGTTAATCCCTGCACTCGAGGTATAAAGAGCGCATTTCAGAATATACATATCGCATCTCCTATTCATGTTGTTGATAAATGTTTCCTTATCACTTTCTATTATTTGTAGTTAATCCCGGCACTCGAGGTATACAGAGTGCATTTCATAATATACATATCGCATCTCCTAATCATGTTGTTGTTAAATTTTTCCTCATCACTTTCTATAATTTGTTGTTAATCCCGGCACTCGAGGTATAAAGAGCACATTTCATAATATATATATCGCATCACCTAATCATGTTGTTGTTAAACGTATCCTCATCACTTTCTCTTATTTGTTGTTAATCCCGGCACTCGGCACTCAAGGTATAAAGAGCGCATTTCATAATATACATATCGCATCTCCTAATCATGTTGTTGTTAAATGTTTCTTCATCACTTTCTATAAATTGTTTTTAATACCGGCACTCGAGGTAAAAAAGAGCGGATTTCATAATATACATATCGCACCTCCTAATCATGTTGTTGTTAAACGTATCCTCATCACTTTCTCTTATTTGTTGTTAATCCCGGCACTCGAGGTATAAAGAGGGCAATTCATATTATACATATCGCATCTCTTAATAATGTTGTTGTTAAACGTTTCCTCATCACTTTCTATTATTTGTTGTTAATCCCTGCACTCGAGGTATAAAGAGCGCATTTCAGAATGTACATATCGCATCTCCTAATCATGTTGATGTTAAACGTTTCATCATCAATTTCTATTATTTGTTGTTAATCCCGGCACTCGAGGTATAAAGAGCGCATTTCATAATATACATATCGCATCTCCTAATCATGTTGTTGTTAAACGTATCTTCATCACTTTCTATTTGATGTTGTTAATCCCGGCACTCGAGGTATAAAGAGTGCATTTCATAATATACATATCGCATCTCCTAATCATGGTGTCGTTAAATGTTTCCTCATCACTTTCTATAATTGTTTTTAATACCGGCACTCGAGGTATAAAGAGCGCAATTCAAAATATACATATCGCATCCCCTAATCAGGTTGTTGTTAAACGTATCCTCATCACTTTCTCTTATTTGTTGTTAATCCCGGCACTCGAGGTATAAAGAGCGGATTTCATAATATACATATCGCATCTCCTAATCATGTTGTTGTTAAACGTTTCCTCGTCACTTTGTATAATTTGTTGTTAACCCCCGCCACTCGAGGTACAAAGAGGGCAATTCATTATATACATATCGCATCTCTTAATAATGTTGTTGTTAAACGTTTCCTCATCACTTTCTATTATTTTTTGTTAATCACTGCACTCGAGGTATAAAGAGCGGATTTCATAATATACATATCGCATCTCCTATTCATGTTGTTGTTGAATGTTTCCTCATCACTTTCTGTTAGTTGTAGTTAATTCCGGCACTCTAGGTATAAAGAGTGCATTTCATTATATACATATCGCATCTCCTAATCATGTTGTTGTTAAACGTTTCCTCATCACTTTCTATAATTTGTTGTTAATCCCGGCACTCGAGGTATAAAGAGGGCAATTCATTATATACATATCGCATCTCTTAATAATGTTGTTGTTAAACGTTTCCTCATCACTTTCTATTATTTGTTGTTAATCACTGCACTCGAGGTATAAAGAGCGCATTTCAGAATATACATATCGCATCTCCTATTCATGTTGTTGTTGAATGTTTCCTCATCACTTTCTGTTAGTTGTAGTTAATTCCGGCACTCTAGGTATAAAGAGTGCATTTCATTATATACATATCGCATCTCCTAATCATGTTGTTGTTAAACGTTTCCTCATCACTATCTATAATTTGTTGATAATCCCGGCACTCGAGGTATAAAGAGGGCAATTCATAATATACATACCGCATCTCTTAATAATGTTTTTGTTAAACGTTTCCTCATCACATTCTATTATTTGTTGTTAATCCCTGCACTCGAGGTATAAAGAGCGCATTTCATAGTATATATATCGCATCTCCTAATCATGTTGTTGTTAAACATATCCTCATCACTTTCTCTTATTTGTTGTTAATCCCTGCACTCGAGGTATAAAGAGCGGATTTCATAATATACATATCGCATCTCCTAATCATGTTGTTGTTAAACTTTTCCTCATCACTTTCTATAATTTGTTGTTAATCCCGGCACTCGAGGTATAAAGAGGGCCATTCATAATATACATATCGCATCTCTTAATAATGTTTTTGTTAAACGTTTCCTCCTAACATTCTATTATTTGTTGTTAATCCCTGCACTCGAGGTATAAAGAGCGCATTTCAGAATATACATATCGCATCTCCTATTCATGTTGTTGATAAATGTTTCCTTATCACTTTCTATTATTTGTAGTTAATCCCGGCACTCGAGGTATACAGAGTGCATTTCATAATATACATATCGCATCTCCTAATCATGTTGTTGTTAAATGTTTCTTCAGCACTTTCTATAAATTGTTTTTAATACCGGCACTCGAGGTATAAAGAGCGCATTTCATAATATACATATCGCATCTCCTAATCATGTTGTTGTTAAACGTATCCTCATCACTTTCTCTTATTTGTTGTTAATCACGGCACTCGAGGTAAAAAAGAGCGGATTTCATAATATACATATCGCACCTCCTAATCATGTTGTTGTTAAACGTATCCTCACCACTTTCTCTTATTTGTTGTTAATCCCGGCACTCGAGGTATAAAGAGGGCAATTCATATTATACATATCGCATCTCTTAATAATGTTGTTGTTTAACGTTTCCCCATCACTTTCTATTATTTGTTGTTAATCCCTGCACTCGAGGTATAAATAGTGCATTTCAGAATATACATATCGCATCTCCTATTCATTTTGTTGTTAAACGTTTCCTCATCACTTTCTATAATGTGTTGTTAATCCCGGCACTCGAGGTATAAAGAGGGCAATTCATAATATACATATCGCATCTCTTAATAATGTTGTTGTTAAACGTTTCCTCATCACTTTCTATTATTTGTTGTTAATCCCTGCACTCGAGGTATAAAGAGCGCATTTCAGAATATACATATCGCATCTCCTAATAATGTTGATGTTAAACGTTTCATCATCAATTTCTATTATTTGTTGTTAATCCCGGCACTCGAGGTATAAAGAGCGCATTTCATAATATACATATCGCATCTCCTAATCATGTTGTTGTTAAACGTATCCTCATCACTTTCTATTTGATGTTGTTAATCCCGGCACTCGAGGTATAAAGAGTGCATTTCATAATATACATATCGCATCTCCTAATCATGGTGTCGTTAAATGTTTCCTCATCACTTTCTATAACTTGTTTTTAAAACCGGCACTCGAGGTATAAAGAGCGCAATTCAAAATATACATATCGCATCTCCTAATCAGGTTGTTGTTAAAAGTATCCTCATCACTTTCTCTTATTTGTTGTTAATCCCGGCACTCGAGGTATAAAGAGCGGATTTCATAATATACATATCGCATCTCCTAATCATGTTGTTGTTAAAAGTTTCCTCGTCACTTTGTATAATTTGTTGTTAACCCCCGCCACTCGAGGTACAAAGAGGGCAATTCATTATATACATATCGCATTTCCTAATCATGTATGTTGTTAAACGTTTCCTCATCACTTTCTCTTATTTTTTGTTAATCCCGGCACTCGAGGTATAAAGAGCGGATTTCATAATATACATATCGCATCTCCTAATCATGTTGTTGTTAAACGGTTCCTCATCACTTTCTTTAATTTGTTGTTAATCCCGGCACTCGAGGTATAAAGAGGGCAATTCATAATATACATACCGCATCTCTTAATAATGATTTTGTTAAACGTTTCCTCATCACATTCTATTATTTGTTGTTAATCCCTGCACTCGAGGTATATAGAGCGCATTTCATAATATACATATCGCATCTCCTAATCATGTTGTTGTTAAACGTATCCTCATCACTTTCTATTTGATGTTGTTAATCCCGGCACTCGAGGTATAAAGAGTGCATTTCATAATATACATATCGCATCTCCTAATCATGTTGTTGTTAAACGTTTCCTCGTCACTTTCTATAACTTGTTGTTAACCCCCGCCACTCGAGGTACAAAGAGGGCAATTCATTATATACATATCGCATCTCTTAATAATGTTGTTGTTAAACGTTTCCTCATCACTTTCTATTATTTGTTGTTAATCACTGCACTCGAGGTATAAAGAGCGCATTTCAGAATATGCATATCGCATCTCCTATTCATGTTGTTGTTGAATGTTTCCTCATCACTTTCTGTTAGTTGTAGTTAATTCCGGCACTCTAGGTATAAAGAGTGCATTTCATTATATACATATCGCATCTCCTAATCATGTTGTTGTTAAACGTTTCCTCATCACTTTCTATAATTTGTTGATAATCCCGGCACTCGAGGTATAAAGAGGGCAATTCATAATATACATACCGCATCTCTTAATAATGTTTTTGTTAAACGTTTCCTCATCACATTCTATTATTTGTTGTTAATCTCTGCACTCGAGGTATAAAGAGCGCATTTCAGAATATACATATCGCATCTCCTATTCACGTTGTTGTTAAATGTTCCCTCATCACTAAGTAATCCCTCATCATAAGTTGTAGCTAATCCCGGCACTCGAGGTATAAAGAGCGCATTTCAGAATATACATATCGCATCTCCTAATCATGTTGTCGTTAAACGTTTCCTCATCACTTTCTATAATTTGTGGTTACTCCCGGCACTCGAGGTATAAAGAGGGCAATTCATAATATACATATCGCGTCTCTTAATCATGTTGTTGTTAAACGTTTCCTCATCACTTTCTATAATTTTTGATAATCCCTGCGCTCGAGGTATAAAGAGCGCATTTCAGAATATACATATCGCATCTCCTATTCATGTTGTTGTTAAACGTTTCCTCATCAATTTCTATAATTTGTTGTTAATCCCTGCACTCGAGGTATAAAGAGGGCAATTCATAATATACATATCGCATCTCTTAATAATTTTGTTGTTAAACGTTTCCTCATCACTTTCTATTATTTGTTGTTAATCCCTGCACTCGAGGTATAAAGAGCGCATTTCAGAATATACATATCGCATCTCCTAATCATGTTTTTGATAAACGTTTCCTCATCACTTTCTATAATTTGTTGTTAATCCCGACACTCGAGGTATAAAGAGGGCAATTCATAATATACATATCGCATCTCTTAATAATGTTGTTGTTAAACGTTTCCTAATCACTTTCTCTTATTTGTTGTTTATCCCTGCACTCGAGGTATAAATAGCGCATTTCAGAACATACATATCGCATCTCCTAATCATGTTGTTGTTAAATGTTTCCTCATCACTTTCTATTATTTGTTGTTAATCCCGGCACTCGAGGTATAAAGAGCGCATTTCATAATATACATATCGCATCTCCTAATCATGTTGTTGTTAAACGTATCCTCATAACATTCTCTTATTTTTTGTTAATCCCTGCACTCGAGGTATAAAGAACGCATTTCATAATATACATATCGCATCTCCTAACATGTTGTTGTTAAATGTTTCCTCATCACTTTCTATAATTTGTTTTTAATTCCGGCACTCGAGGTATAAAGAGCGCATTTCATAATATACATATCGCATCTCCTAATCATGTTGTTGTTAAACGTATCCTCATCACTTTCTCTTATTTGTTGTTAATCCCGGCACTCGAGGTACAAAGAGCGGATTTCATAATGTACATATCGCATCTCCTAATCATGTTGTTGTTAAACGTTTCCTCATCACTTTCTCTAATTTGTTGTTAATCCCGGCACTCGAGGTATAAAGAGGGCAATTCATAATATACATATCGCATCTCTAAATAATGTTGGTGTTAAACGTTTCCTCATCGCTTTCTATTATTTGTTGTTAATCCCTGCACGCGTGGTATAAAGAGCGCATTCCAGAATATACATATCGCGTCTCCTATTCATGTTGTTGTTAAATGTTTCCTCATCACTTTCTATAAGTTGTAGTTAATCCCGGCATTCGAGGTATAAAGAGTGCATTTCAGAATATACATATCGCATCTCCTAATCATGTTGTTGTTAAGCGTTTCCTCATCACTTTCTCTTATTTGTTGTTAATCCCGACACTCGAGGTATAAAGAGCGCATTTCATAATATACATATCGCAACTCCTAATCATGTTGTTGTTAAACGTTTCCTCATCACTTTCTATAATTTGTTGTTAATCTCGGCACTCGAGGTATTAAGAGGGCAATTCATAATATACATATCGCATCTCTTAATAATGTTGTTATTAAACGTTTCCTCATCACTTTCTATTATTTGTTGTTAATACTTGCACTCGAGGTATAAAGAGCGCATTTCAGAATATACATATCGCATCTCCTAATCATGTTTTTGATAAATGTTTCCTCATCACTTTCTATAATTTGTTTCTAATACCGGCACTCAAGGTATGAAGAGCGCATTTCATAATATACATATCGCATCTACTAATCATGTTGTAGTTAAACGTTTCTCATCACTTTCTCTTATTTGTTTTGAATCCCGGCACTCGAGGTATAAAGAGCGGATTTCATAATATACATATCGCATCTCCTAATCATGTTGTTTTTAAACGTTTCCTCATCACTTTCTATAATTTGTTGTTAATCCCGGCACTCGAGGTGTAAAGAGGGCAATTCATAATATACATATCGCATCTCTAAATAATGTTGGTGTTAAACGTTTCCTCATCGCTTTCTATTATTTGTTGTTAATCCCTGCACGCGTGGTATAAAGAGCGCATTCCAGAATATACATATCGCGTCTCCTATTCATGTTGTTGTTAAATGTTTCCTCATCACTTTCTATAAGTTGTAGTTAATCCCGGCATTCGAGGTATAAAGAGTGCATTTCAGAATATACATATCGCATCTCCTAATCATGTTGTTGTTAAGCGTTTCCTCATCACTTTCTCTTATTTGTTGTTAATCCCGACACTCGAGGTATAAAGAGCGCATTTCATAATATACATATCGCAACTCCTAATCATGTTTTTGTTAAACGTTTCCTCATCACTTTCTATAATTTGTTGTTAATCTCGGCACTCGAGGTATTAAGAGGGCAATTCATAATATACATATCGCATCTCTTAATAATGTTGTTATTAAACGTTTCCTCATCACTTTCTGTTATTTGTTGTTAATACTTGCACTCGAGGTATAAAGAGCGCATTTCAGAATATACATATCGCATCTCCTAATCATGTTTTTGTTAAATGTTTCCTCATCACTTTCTATAATTTGTTTCTAATACCGGCACTCAAGGTATGAAGAGCGCATTTCATAATATACATATCGCATCTACTAATCATGTTGTTGTTAAACGTTTCTCATCACTTTCTCTTATTTGTTGTGAATCCCGGCACTCGAGGTATAAAGAGCGGATTTCATAATATACATATCGCATCTCCTAATCATGTTGTTGTTAAACGTTTCCTCATCACTTTCTCTTATTTGTTGTTAATCCCGGCACTCGAGGTATAAAGAGGGCAATTCATATTATACATATCGCATCTCTTAATAATGTTGTTGTTAAACGTTTCCTCATCACTTTCTATTATTTGTTGTTAATCCCTGCACTCGAGGTATAAAGAGCACATTTCAGAATATACATATCGCATCTCCTAATCATGTTGATGTTAAACGTTTCATCATCACTTTCTATTATTTGTTGTTAATCCCGGCACTCGAGGTATAAAGAGCGCAATTCAAAATATACATATCGCATCTCCTAATCAGGTTGTTGTTAAACGTATCCTCATCACTTTCTCTTATTTGTTGTTAATCCCGGCACTCGAGGTATAAAGAGGGCAATTCATTATATACATATCGCATCTCTTAATAATGTTTTTGTTAAACGTTTCCTCATCACTTTCTATTATTTGTTGTTAATCACTGCACTCGAGCTATAAAGAGCGCATTTCAGAATATACATATCGCATCTCCTATTCATGTTGTTGTTGAATGTTTCCTCATCACTTTCTGTTAGTTGTAGTTAATTCCGGCACTCTAGGTATAAAGAGTGCATTTCATTATATACATATCGCATCTCCTAATCATGTTGTTGTTAAACGTTTCCTCATCACTTTCTATAATTTGTTGTTAATCCCGGCACTCGAGGTATAAAGAGGGCAATTCATTATATACATATCGCATCTCTTAATAATGTTTTTGTTAAACGTTTCCTCATCACTTTCTATTATTTGTTGTTAATCACTGCACTCGAGGTATAAAGAGCGCATTTCAGAATATACATATCGCATCTCCTATTCATGTTGTTGTTGAATGTTTCCTCATCACTTTCTGTTAGTTGTAGTTAATTCCGGCACTCTAGGTATAAAGAGTGCATTTCATTATATACATATCGCATCTCCTAATCAGGTTGTTGTTAAAAGTATCCTCATCACTTTCTCTTATTTGTTGTTAATCCCGGCACTCGAGGTATAAAGAGCGGATTTCATAATATACATATCGCATCTCCTAATCATGTTGTTGTTAAAAGTTTCCTCGTCACTTTGTATAATTTGTTGTTAACCCCCGCCACTCGAGGTACAAAGAGGGCAATTCATTATATACATATCGCATTTCCTAATCATGTATGTTGTTAAACGTTTCCTCATCACTTTCTCTTATTTTTTGTTAATCCCGGCACTCGAGGTATAAAGAGCGGATTTCATAATATACATATCGCATCTCCTAATCATGTTGTTGTTAAACGGTTCCTCATCACTTTCTTTAATTTGTTGTTAATCCCGGCACTCGAGGTATAAAGAGGGCAATTCATAATATACATACCGCATCTCTTAATAATGATTTTGTTAAACGTTTCCTCATCACATTCTATTATTTGTTGTTAATCCCTGCACTCGAGGTATATAGAGCGCATTTCATAATATACATATCGCATCTCCTAATCATGTTGTTGTTAAACGTATCCTCATCACTTTCTATTTGATGTTGTTAATCCCGGCACTCGAGGTATAAAGAGTGCATTTCATAATATACATATCGCATCTCCTAATCATGTTGTTGTTAAACGTTTCCTCGTCACTTTCTATAACTTGTTGTTAACCCCCGCCACACGAGGTACAAAGAGGGCAATTCATTATATACATATCGCATCTCTAAATAATGTTGTTGTTAAACGTTTCCTCATCACTTTCTATTATTTGTTGTTAATCACTGCACTCGAGGTATAAAGAGCGCATTTCAGAATATGCATATCGCATCTCCTATTCATGTTGTTGTTGAATGTTTCCTCATCACTTTCTGTTAGTTGTAGTTAATTCCGGCACTCTAGGTATAAAGAGTGCATTTCATTATATACATATCGCATCTCCTAATCATGTTGTTGTTAAACGTTTCCTCATCACTTTCTATAATTTGTTGATAATCCCGGCACTCGAGGTATAAAGAGGGCAATTCATAATATACATACCGCATCTCTTAATAATGTTTTTGTTAAACGTTTCCTCATCACATTCTATTATTTGTTGTTAATCTCTGCACTCGAGGTATAAAGAGCGCATTTCAGAATATACATATCGCATCTCCTATTCACGTTGTTGTTAAATGTTCCCTCATCACTAAGTAATCCCTCATCATAAGTTGTAGCTAATCCCGGCACTCGAGGTATAAAGAGCGCATTTCAGAATATACATATCGCAACTCCTAATCATGTTGTCGTTAAACGTTTCCTCATCACTTTCTATAATTTGTGGTTACTCCCGGCACTCGAGGTATAAAGAGGGCAATTCATAATATACATATCGCGTCTCTTAATCATGTTGTTGTTAAACGTTTCCTCATCACTTTCTATAATTTTTGATAATCCCTGCGCTCGAGGTATAAAGAGCGCATTTCAGAATATACATATCGCATCTCCTATTCATGTTGTTGTTAAACGTTTCCTCATCAATTTCTATAATTTGTTGTTAATCCCTGCACTCGAGGTATAAAGAGGGCAATTCATAATATACATATCGCATCTCTTAATAATTTTGTTGTTAAACGTTTCCTCATCACTTTCTATTATTTGTTGTTAATCCCTGCACTCGAGGTATAAAGAGCGCATTTCAGAATATACATATCGCATCTCCTAATCATGTTTTTGATAAACGTTTCCTCATCACTTTCTATAATTTGTTGTTAATCCCGACACTCGAGGTATAAAGAGGGCAATTCATAATATACATATCGCATCTCTTAATAATGTTGTTGTTAAACGTTTCCTAATCACTTTCTCTTATTTGTTGTTTATCCCTGCACTCGAGGTATAAATAGCGCATTTCAGAACATACATATCGCATCTCCTAATCATGTTGTTGTTAAATGTTTCCTCATCACTTTCTATTATTTGTTGTTAATCCCGGCACTCGAGGTATAAAGAGCGCATTTCATAATATACATATCGCATCTCCTAATCATGTTGTTGTTAAACGTATCCTCATAACATTCTCTTATTTTTTGTTAATCCCTGCACTCGAGGTATAAAGAACGCATTTCATAATATACATATCGCATCTCCTAACATGTTGTTGTTAAATGTTTCCTCATCACTTTCTATAATTTGTTTTTAATTCCGGCACTCGAGGTATAAAGAGCGCATTTCATAATATACATATCGCATCTCCTAATCATGTTGTTGTTAAACGTATCCTCATCACTTTCTCTTATTTGTTGTTAATCCCGGCACTCGAGGTACAAAGAGCGGATTTCATAATGTACATATCGCATCTCCTAATCATGTTGTTGTTAAACGTTTCCTCATCACTTTCTCTAATTTGTTGTTAATCCCGGCACTCGAGGTATAAAGAGGGCAATTCATAATATACATATCGCATCTCTAAATAATGTTGGTGTTAAACGTTTCCTCATCGCTTTCTATTATTTGTTGTTAATCCCTGCACGCGTGGTATAAAGAGCGCATTCCAGAATATACATATCGCGTCTCCTATTCATGTTGTTGTTAAATGTTTCCTCATCACTTTCTATAAGTTGTAGTTAATCCCGGCATTCGAGGTATAAAGAGTGCATTTCAGAATATACATATCGCATCTCCTAATCATGTTGTTGTTAAGCGTTTCCTCATCACTTTCTCTTATTTGTTGTTAATCCCGACACTCGAGGTATAAAGAGCGCATTTCATAATATACATATCGCAACTCCTAATCATGTTGTTGTTAAACGTTTCCTCATCACTTTCTATAATTTGTTGTTAATCTCGGCACTCGAGGTATTAAGAGGGCAATTCATAATATACATATCGCATCTCTTAATAATGTTGTTATTAAACGTTTCCTCATCACTTTCTATTATTTGTTGTTAATACTTGCACTCGAGGTATAAAGAGCGCATTTCAGAATATACATATCGCATCTCCTAATCATGTTTTTGATAAATGTTTCCTCATCACTTTCTATAATTTGTTTCTAATACCGGCACTCAAGGTATGAAGAGCGCATTTCATAATATACATATCGCATCTACTAATCATGTTGTAGTTAAACGTTTCTCATCACTTTCTCTTATTTGTTTTGAATCCCGGCACTCGAGGTATAAAGAGCGGATTTCATAATATACATATCGCATCTCCTAATCATGTTGTTTTTAAACGTTTCCTCATCACTTTCTATAATTTGTTGTTAATCCCGGCACTCGAGGTGTAAAGAGGGCAATTCATAATATACATATCGCATCTCTAAATAATGTTGGTGTTAAACGTTTCCTCATCGCTTTCTATTATTTGTTGTTAATCCCTGCACGCGTGGTATAAAGAGCGCATTCCAGAATATACATATCGCGTCTCCTATTCATGTTGTTGTTAAATGTTTCCTCATCACTTTCTATAAGTTGTAGTTAATCCCGGCATTCGAGGTATAAAGAGTGCATTTCAGAATATACATATCGCATCTCCTAATCATGTTGTTGTTAAGCGTTTCCTCATCACTTTCTCTTATTTGTTGTTAATCCCGACACTCGAGGTATAAAGAGCGCATTTCATAATATACATATCGCAACTCCTAATCATGTTTTTGTTAAACGTTTCCTCATCACTTTCTATAATTTGTTGTTAATCTCGGCACTCGAGGTATTAAGAGGGCAATTCATAATATACATATCGCATCTCTTAATAATGTTGTTATTAAACGTTTCCTCATCACTTTCTGTTATTTGTTGTTAATACTTGCACTCGAGGTATAAAGAGCGCATTTCAGAATATACATATCGCATCTCCTAATCATGTTTTTGTTAAATGTTTCCTCATCACTTTCTATAATTTGTTTCTAATCCCGACACTCGAGGTATAAAGAGCGCATTTCATAATATACATATCGCAACTCCTAATCATGTTTTTGTTAAACGTTTCCTCATCACTTTCTATAATTTGTTGTTAATCTCGGCACTCGAGGTATTAAGAGGGCAATTCATAATATACATATCGCATCTCTTAATAATGTTGTTATTAAACGTTTCCTCATCACTTTCTGTTATTTGTTGTTAATACTTGCACTCGAGGTACAAAGAGCGCAATTCATAATATACATATCGCATCTCTTAATAATGTTGTTGTTAAACGTTTCCTAATCACTTTCTCTTATTTGTTGTTTATCCCTGCACTCGAGGTATAAATAGCGCATTTCAGAACATACATATCGCATCTCCTAATCATGTTGTTGTTAAATGTTTCCTCATCACTTTCTATTATTTGTTGTTAATCCCGGCACTCGAGGTATAAAGAGCGCATTTCATAATATACATATCGCATCTCCTAATCATGTTGTTGTTAAACGTATCCTCATAACATTCTCTTATTTTTTGTTAATCCCTGCACTCGAGGTATAAAGAACGCATTTCATAATATACATATCGCATCTCCTAACATGTTGTTGTTAAATGTTTCCTCATCACTTTCTATAATTTGTTTTTAATTCCGGCACTCGAGGTATAAAGAGCGCATTTCATAATATACATATCGCATCTCCTAATCATGTTGTTGTTAAACGTATCCTCATCACTTTCTCTTATTTGTTGTTAATCCCGGCACTCGAGGTACAAAGAGCGGATTTCATAATGTACATATCGCATCTCCTAATCATGTTGTTGTTAAACGTTTCCTCATCACTTTCTCTAATTTGTTGTTAATCCCGGCACTCGAGGTATAAAGAGGGCAATTCATAATATACATATCGCATCTCTAAATAATGTTGGTGTTAAACGTTTCCTCATCGCTTTCTATTATTTGTTGTTAATCCCTGCACGCGTGGTATAAAGAGCGCATTCCAGAATATACATATCGCGTCTCCTATTCATGTTGTTGTTAAATGTTTCCTCATCACTTTCTATAAGTTGTAGTTAATCCCGGCATTCGAGGTATAAAGAGTGCATTTCAGAATATACATATCGCATCTCCTAATCATGTTGTTGTTAAGCGTTTCCTCATCACTTTCTCTTATTTGTTGTTAATCCCGACACTCGAGGTATAAAGAGCGCATTTCATAATATACATATCGCAACTCCTAATCATGTTGTTGTTAAACGTTTCCTCATCACTTTCTATAATTTGTTGTTAATCTCGGCACTCGAGGTATTAAGAGGGCAATTCATAATATACATATCGCATCTCTTAATAATGTTGTTATTAAACGTTTCCTCATCACTTTCTATTATTTGTTGTTAATACTTGCACTCGAGGTATAAAGAGCGCATTTCAGAATATACATATCGCATCTCCTAATCATGTTTTTGATAAATGTTTCCTCATCACTTTCTATAATTTGTTTCTAATACCGGCACTCAAGGTATGAAGAGCGCATTTCATAATATACATATCGCATCTACTAATCATGTTGTAGTTAAACGTTTCTCATCACTTTCTCTTATTTGTTTTGAATCCCGGCACTCGAGGTATAAAGAGCGGATTTCATAATATACATATCGCATCTCCTAATCATGTTGTTTTTAAACGTTTCCTCATCACTTTCTATAATTTGTTGTTAATCCCGGCACTCGAGGTGTAAAGAGGGCAATTCATAATATACATATCGCATCTCTAAATAATGTTGGTGTTAAACGTTTCCTCATCGCTTTCTATTATTTGTTGTTAATCCCTGCACGCGTGGTATAAAGAGCGCATTCCAGAATATACATATCGCGTCTCCTATTCATGTTGTTGTTAAATGTTTCCTCATCACTTTCTATAAGTTGTAGTTAATCCCGGCATTCGAGGTATAAAGAGTGCATTTCAGAATATACATATCGCATCTCCTAATCATGTTGTTGTTAAGCGTTTCCTCATCACTTTCTCTTATTTGTTGTTAATCCCGACACTCGAGGTATAAAGAGCGCATTTCATAATATACATATCGCAACTCCTAATCATGTTTTTGTTAAACGTTTCCTCATCACTTTCTATAATTTGTTGTTAATCTCGGCACTCGAGGTATTAAGAGGGCAATTCATAATATACATATCGCATCTCTTAATAATGTTGTTATTAAACGTTTCCTCATCACTTTCTGTTATTTGTTGTTAATACTTGCACTCGAGGTATAAAGAGCGCATTTCAGAATATACATATCGCATCTCCTAATCATGTTTTTGTTAAATGTTTCCTCATCACTTTCTATAATTTGTTTCTAATACCGGCACTCAAGGTATGAAGAGCGCATTTCATAATATACATATCGCATCTACTAATCATGTTGTTGTTAAACGTTTCTCATCACTTTCTCTTATTTGTTGTGAATCCCGGCACTCGAGGTATAAAGAGCGGATTTCATAATATACATATCGCATCTCCTAATCATGTTGTTGTTAAACGTTTCCTCATCACTTTCTCTTATTTGTTGTTAATCCCGGCACTCGAGGTATAAAGAGGGCAATTCATATTATACATATCGCATCTCTTAATAATGTTGTTGTTAAACGTTTCCTCATCACTTTCTATTATTTGTTGTTAATCCCTGCACTCGAGGTATAAAGAGCACATTTCAGAATATACATATCGCATCTCCTAATCATGTTGATGTTAAACGTTTCATCATCACTTTCTATTATTTGTTGTTAATCCCGGCACTCGAGGTATAAAGAGCGCATTTCATAATATACATATCGCATCTCCTAATCATGTTGTTGTTAAACGTATCCTCATCACTTTCTATTTGATGTTGTTAATCCCGGCACTCGAGGTATAAAGAGTGCATTTCATAATATACATATCGCATCTCCTAATCATGGTGTCGTTAAATGTTTCCTCATCACTTTCTATAATTGTTTTTAATACCGGCACTCGAGGTATAAAGAGCGCAATTCAAAATATACATATCGCATCTCCTAATCAGGTTGTTGTTAAACGTATCCTCATCACTTTCTCTTATTTGTTGTTAATCCCGGCACTCGAGGTATAAAGAGGGCAATTCATTATATACATATCGCATCTCTTAATAATGTTTTTGTTAAACGTTTCCTCATCACTTTCTATTATTTGTTGTTAATCACTGCACTCGAGCTATAAAGAGCGCATTTCAGAATATACATATCGCATCTCCTATTCATGTTGTTGTTGAATGTTTCCTCATCACTTTCTGTTAGTTGTAGTTAATTCCGGCACTCTAGGTATAAAGAGTGCATTTCATTATATACATATCGCATCTCCTAATCATGTTGTTGTTAAACGTTTCCTCATCACTTTCTATAATTTGTTGTTAATCCCGGCACTCGAGGTATAAAGAGGGCAATTCATTATATACATATCGCATCTCTTAATAATGTTTTTGTTAAACGTTTCCTCATCACTTTCTATTATTTGTTGTTAATCACTGCACTCGAGGTATAAAGAGCGCATTTCAGAATATACATATCGCATCTCCTATTCATGTTGTTGTTGAATGTTTCCTCATCACTTTCTGTTAGTTGTAGTTAATTCCGGCACTCTAGGTATAAAGAGTGCATTTCATTATATACATATCGCATCTCCTAATCATGTTGTTGTTAAACGTTTCCTCATCACTATCTATAATTTTTTGATAATCACGGCACCCGAGGTATAAAGAGGGCAATTCATAATATACATACCGCATCTCTTAATAATGTTTTTGTTAAACGTTTCCTCATCACATTCTATTATTTGTTGTTAATCCCTGCACTCGAGGTATAAAGAGCGCATTTCATAGTATATATATCGCATCTCCTAATCATGTTGTTGTTAAACATATCCTCATCACTTTCTCTTATTTGTTGTTAATCCCGGCACTCGGCACTCAAGGTATAAAGAGCGCATTTCATAATATACATATCGCATCTCCTAATCATGTTGTTGTTAAATGTTTCTTCATCACTTTCTATAAATTGTTTTTAATACCGGCACTCGAGGTATAAAGAGCGCATTTCATTATATACATATCGCATCTCCTAATCATGTTGTTGTTAAACGTATCCTCATCACTTTCTCTTATTTGTTGTTAATCCCGGCACTCGAGGTAAAAAAGAGCGGATTTCATAATATACATATCGCACCTCCTAATCATGTTGTTGTTAAACGTATCCTCATCACTTTCTCTTATTTGTTGTTAATCCCGGCACTCGAGGTATAAAGAGGGCAATTCATATTATACATATCGCATCTCTTAATAATGTTGTTGTTTAACGTTTCCTCATCACTTTCTATTATTTGTTGTTAATCCCTGCACTCGAGGTATAAATAGTGCATTTCAGAATATACATATCGCATCTCCTATTCATTTTGTTGTTAAACGTTTCCTCATCACTTTCTATAATGTGTTGTTAATCCCGGCACTCGAGGTATAAAGAGGGCAATTCATAATATACATATCGCATCTTTTAATAATGTTGTTGTTAAACGTTTCCACATCACTTTCTATTATTTGTTGTTAATCCCTGCACTCGAGGTATAAAGAGCGCATTTCAGAATATACATATCGCATCTTCTAATCATGTTGATGTTAAACGTTTCATCATCAATTTCTATTATTTGTTGTTAATCCCGGCACTCGAGGTATAAAGAGCGTATTTCATAATATACATATCGCATCTCCTAATCATGTTGTTGTTAAACGTATCCTCATCACTTTCTATTTGATGTTGTTAATCCCGGCACTCGAGGTATAAAGAGTGCATTTCATAATATACATATCGCATCTCCTAATCATGGTGTCGTTAAATATTTCCTCATCACTTTCTATAACTTGTTTTTAATACCGGCACTCGAGGTATAAAGAGCGCAATTCAAAATATACATATCGCATCTCCTAATCAGGTTGTTGTTAAAAGTATCCTCATCACTTTCTCTTATTTGTTGTTAATCCCGGCACTCGAGGTATAAAGAGCGGATTTCATAATATACATATCGCATCTCCTAATCATGTTGTTGTTAAACGTTTCCTCGTCACTTTGTATAATTTGTTGTTAACCCCCGCCACTCGAGGTACAAAGAGGGCAATTCATTATATACATATCGCATTTCCTAATCATGTATGTTGTTAAACGTTTCCTCATCACTTTCTCTTATTTTTTGTTAATCCCGGCACTCGAGGTATAAAGAGCGGATTTCATAATATACATATCGCATCTCCTAATCATGTTGTTGTTAAACGGTTCCTCATCACTTTCTATAATTTGTTGTTAATCCCGGCACTCGAGGTATAAAGAGGGCAATTCATAATATACATACCGCATCTCTTAATAATGTTTTTGCTAAAAGTTTCCTCATCACATTCTATTATTTGTTGTTAATCCCTGCACTCGAGGTATAAAGAGCGCTTTTCAGAATATACATATCGCATCTCCTAATCATGTTGATATTAAACGTTTCATCATCAATTTCTATTATTTGTTGTTAATCCCGGCGATCGAGGTATATAGAGCGCATTTCATAATATACATATCGCATCTCCTAATCATGTTGTTGTTAAACGTATCCTCATCACTTTCTATTTGATGTTGTTAATCCCGGCACTCGAGGTATAAAGAGTGCATTTCATAATATACATATCGCATCTCCTAATCATGGTGTCGTTAAATGTTTCCTTATCACTTTCTATAACTTGTTTTTAATACCGGCACTCGAGGTATAAAGAGCGCAATTCAAAATATACATATCGCATCTCCTAATCAGGTTGTTGTTAAACGTATCCTCATCACTTTCTCTTATTTGTTGTTAATCGTGGCACTCGAGGTATAAAGAGCGGATTTCATAATATACATATCGCATCTCCTAATCATGTTGTTGTTAAACGTTTCCTCGTCACTTTGTATAATTTGTTGTTAACCCCCGCCACTCGAGGTACAAAGAGGGCAATTCATTATATACATATCGCATCTCTTAATAAAGTTGTTGTTAAACGTTTCCTCATCACTTTCTATTATTTGTTGTTAATCACTGCACTCGAGGTATAAAGAGCACATTTCAGAATATACATATCGCATCTCCTAATCATGTTGATGTTAAACGTTTCATCATCACTTTCTATTATTTGTTGTTAATCCCGGCACTCGAGGTATAAAGAGCGCATTTCATAATATACATATCGCATCTCCTAATCATGTTGTTGTTAAACGTATCCTCATCACTTTCTATTTGATGTTGTTAATCCCGGCACTCGAGGTATAAAGAGTGCATTTCATAATATACATATCGCATCTCCTAATCATGGTGTCGTTAAATGTTTCCTCATCACTTTCTATAATTGTTTTTAATACCGGCACTCGAGGTATAAAGAGCGCAATTCAAAATATACATATCGCATCTCCTAATCAGGTTGTTGTTAAACGTATCCTCATCACTTTCTCTTATTTGTTGTTAATCCCGGCACTCGAGGTATAAAGAGGGCAATTCATTATATACATATCGCATCTCTTAATAATGTTTTTGTTAAACGTTTCCTCATCACTTTCTATTATTTGTTGTTAATCACTGCACTCGAGGTATAAAGAGCGCATTTCAGAATATACATATCGCATCTCCTATTCATGTTGTTGTTGAATGTTTCCTCATCACTTTCTGTTAGTTGTAGTTAATTCCGGCACTCTAGGTATAAAGAGTGCATTTCATTATATACATATCGCATCTCCTAATCATGTTGTTGTTAAACGTTTCCTCATCACTATCTATAATTTTTTGATAATCACGGCACCCGAGGTATAAAGAGGGCAATTCATAATATACATACCGCATCTCTTAATAATGTTTTTGTTAAACGTTTCCTCATCACATTCTATTATTTGTTGTTAATCCCTGCACTCGAGGTATAAAGAGCGCATTTCATAGTATATATATCGCATCTCCTAATCATGTTGTTGTTAAACATATCCTCATCACTTTCTCTTATTTGTTGTTAATCCCGGCACTCGGCACTCAAGGTATAAAGAGCGCATTTCATAATATACATATCGCATCTCCTAATCATGTTGTTGTTAAATGTTTCTTCATCACTTTCTATAAATTGTTTTTAATACCGGCACTCGAGGTATAAAGAGCGCATTTCATTATATACATATCGCATCTCCTAATCATGTTGTTGTTAAACGTATCCTCATCACTTTCTCTTATTTGTTGTTAATCCCGGCACTCGAGGTAAAAAAGAGCGGATTTCATAATATACATATCGCACCTCCTAATCATGTTGTTGTTAAACGTATCCTCATCACTTTCTCTTATTTGTTGTTAATCCCGGCACTCGAGGTATAAAGAGGGCAATTCATATTATACATATCGCATCTCTTAATAATGTTGTTGTTTAACGTTTCCTCATCACTTTCTATTATTTGTTGTTAATCCCTGCACTCGAGGTATAAATAGTGCATTTCAGAATATACATATCGCATCTCCTATTCATTTTGTTGTTAAACGTTTCCTCATCACTTTCTATAATGTGTTGTTAATCCCGGCACTCGAGGTATAAAGAGGGCAATTCATAATATACATATCGCATCTTTTAATAATGTTGTTGTTAAACGTTTCCACATCACTTTCTATTATTTGTTGTTAATCCCTGCACTCGAGGTATAAAGAGCGCATTTCAGAATATACATATCGCATCTTCTAATCATGTTGATGTTAAACGTTTCATCATCAATTTCTATTATTTGTTGTTAATCCCGGCACTCGAGGTATAAAGAGCGTATTTCATAATATACATATCGCATCTCCTAATCATGTTGTTGTTAAACGTATCCTCATCACTTTCTATTTGATGTTGTTAATCCCGGCACTCGAGGTATAAAGAGTGCATTTCATAATATACATATCGCATCTCCTAATCATGGTGTCGTTAAATATTTCCTCATCACTTTCTATAACTTGTTTTTAATACCGGCACTCGAGGTATAAAGAGCGCAATTCAAAATATACATATCGCATCTCCTAATCAGGTTGTTGTTAAAAGTATCCTCATCACTTTCTCTTATTTGTTGTTAATCCCGGCACTCGAGGTATAAAGAGCGGATTTCATAATATACATATCGCATCTCCTAATCATGTTGTTGTTAAACGGTTCCTCATCACTTTCTATAATTTGTTGTTAATCCCGGCACTCGAGGTATAAAGAGGGCAATTCATAATATACATACCGCATCTCTTAATAATGTTTTTGCTAAAAGTTTCCTCATCACATTCTATTATTTGTTGTTAATCCCTGCACTCGAGGTATAAAGAGCGCTTTTCAGAATATACATATCGCATCTCCTAATCATGTTGATATTAAACGTTTCATCATCAATTTCTATTATTTGTTGTTAATCCCGGCGATCGAGGTATATAGAGCGCATTTCATAATATACATATCGCATCTCCTAATCATGTTGTTGTTAAACGTATCCTCATCACTTTCTATTTGATGTTGTTAATCCCGGCACTCGAGGTATAAAGAGTGCATTTCATAATATACATATCGCATCTCCTAATCATGGTGTCGTTAAATGTTTCCTTATCACTTTCTATAACTTGTTTTTAATACCGGCACTCGAGGTATAAAGAGCGCAATTCAAAATATACATATCGCATCTCCTAATCAGGTTGTTGTTAAACGTATCCTCATCACTTTCTCTTATTTGTTGTTAATCGTGGCACTCGAGGTATAAAGAGCGGATTTCATAATATACATATCGCATCTCCTAATCATGTTGTTGTTAAACGTTTCCTCGTCACTTTGTATAATTTGTTGTTAACCCCCGCCACTCGAGGTACAAAGAGGGCAATTCATTATATACATATCGCATCTCTTAATAAAGTTGTTGTTAAACGTTTCCTCATCACTTTCTATTATTTGTTGTTAATCACTGCACTCGAGGTATAAAGAGGGCAATTCAGAATATACATATCGCATCTCTTAATAATTTTGTTGTTAAACGTTTCCTCATCACTTTCTATTATTTGTTGTTAATGCCTGCACTCGAGGTATAAAGAGCGCATTTCAGAATATACATATCGCATCTCCTAATCATGTTGTTGATAAACGTTTCCTCATCACTTTCTATAATTTGTTGTTAATCCCGACACTCGAGGTATAAAGAGGGCAATTCATAATATACATATCGCATCTCTTAATAATGTTGTTGTTAAACGTTTCCTAATCACTTTCTACTATTTGTTGTTAATCCCTGCACTCGAGGTATAAATAGCGCATTTCAGAATATACATATCGCATCTCCTATTCATGTTGTTGTTAAATGTTTCCTCATCTCTTTCTATTAGTTGTAGTTGATCCCGGCACTCGAGGTATAAAGAGCGCATTTCATAATATACATATCGCATCTCCTAATCATGTTGTTATTAAATGTTTCCTCATCACTTTCTATTATTTGTTGTTAATCCCGGCACTCGAGGTATAAAGAGCGCATTTCATAATATACATATCGCATCTCCTAATCATGTTGTTGTTAAACGTATCCTCATAACATTCTCTTATTTTTTGTTAATCCCTGCACTCGAGGTACAAAGAACGCATTTCATAATATACATATCGCATCTCCTAACATGTTGTTGTTAAATGTTTCCTCATCACTTTCTATAATTTGTTTTTAATTCCGGCACTCGAGGTATAAAGAGCGCATTTCATAATATACATATCGCATCTCCTAATCATGTTGTTGTTAAACGTATCCTCATCACTTTCTCTTATTTGTTGTTAATCCCGGCACTCGAGGTACAAAGAGCGGATTTCATAATGTACATATCGCATCTCCTAATCATGTTGTTGTTAAACGTTTCCTCATCACTTTCTCTAATTTGTTGTTAATCCCGGCACTCGTGGTATAAAGAGGGCAATTCATAATATACATATCGCATCTCTAAATAATGTTGGTGCTAAACGTTTCCTCATCGCTTTCTATTATTTGTTGTTAATCCCTGCACGCGTGGTATAAAGAGCGCATTCCAGAATATACATATCGCGTCTCCTATTCATGTTGCTGTTAAATGTTTCCTCATCACTTTCTATAAGTTGTAGTTAATCCCGGCATTCAAGGTATAAAGAGTGCATTTCAGAATATACATATCGCATCTCCTAATCATGTTGTTGTTAAGCGTTTCCTCATCACTTTCTCTTATTTGTTGTTAATCCCTGCACTCGAGGTATAAAGAGCGGATTTCATAATATACATATCGCATCTCCTAATCATGTTGTTGTTAAACTTTTCCTGATCACTTTCTATAATTTGTTGTTAATCCCGGCACTCGAGGTATAAAGAGGGCAATTCATAATATACATATCGCATCTCTTAATAATGTTTTTGTTAAACGTTTCCTCCTAACATTCTATTATTTGTTGTTAATCCCTGCACTCGAGGTATAAAGAGCGCATTTCAGAATATACATATCGCATCTCCTATTCATGTTGTTGTTAAACGTTACCTCGTCACTTTGTATAATTTGTTGTTAACCCCCGCCACTCGAGGTACAAAGAGGGCAATTCATTATATACATATCGCATCTCTTAATAATGTTGTTGTTAAACGTTTCCTCATCACTTTCTATTATTTGTTGTTAATCACTGCACTCGAGGTATAAAGAGAGCATTTCAGAATATACATATCGCATCTCCTATTCATGTTGTTGTTGAATGTTTCCTCATCACTTTCTGTTAGTTGTAGTTAATTCCGGCACTCTACTTATAAAGAGTGCATTTCATTATATACATATCGCATCTCCTAATCATGTTGTTGTTAAACGTTTCCTCATCACTTTCTATAATTTGTTGTTAATCCCGGCACTCGAGGTATAAAGAGGGCAATTCGTTATATACATATCGCATCTCTTAATAATGTTGTTGTTAAACGTTTCCTCATCACTTTATATTATTTGTTGTTAATCACTGCACTCGAGGTATAAAGAGTGCATTTCAGAATATACATATCGCATCTCCTATTCATGTTGTTGTTGAATGTTTCCTCATCACTTTCTGTTAGTTGTAGTTAATTCCGGCACTCTAGGTATAAAGAGTGCATTTCATTATATACATATCGCAACTCCTAATCATGTTGTTTTTAAACGTTTCCTCATCACTTTCTATAATTTTTTGATAATCCCGGCACTCGAGGTATAAAGAGGGCAATTCATAATATACATACCGCATCTCTTAATAATGTTTTTGTTAAACGTTTCCTCATCACATTCTATTATTTGTTGTTAATCCCTGCACTCGAGGTATAAAGAGCGCATTTCATAGTATATATATCGCATCTCCTAATCATGTTGTTGTTAAACATATCCTCATCACTTTCTCTTATTTGTTGTTAATCCCTGCACTCGAGGTATAAAGAGCGGATTTCATAATATACATATCGCATCTCCTAATCATGTTGTTGTTAAACTTTTCCTCATCACTTTCTATAATTTGTTGTTAATCCCGGCACTCGAGGTATAAAGAGGGCAATTCATAATATACATATCGCATCTCTTAATAATGTTTTTGTTAAACGTTTCCTCCTAACATTCTATTATTTGTTGTTAATCCCGGCACTCGAGGTATAAAGAGCGCATTTCAGAATATACATATCGCATCTCCTATTCATGTTGTTGATAAATGTTTCCTTATCACTTTCTATTATTTGTAGTTAATCCCGGCACTCGAGGTATAAAGAGTGCATTTCATAATATACATATCGCATCTCCTAATCATGTTGTTGTTAAATTTTTCCTCATCAATTTCTCTTATTTGTTGTTAATCCCGGCACTCGAGGTATAAAGAGCACATTTCATAATATATATATCGCATCACCTAATCATGTTGTTGTTAAACGTATCCTCATCACTTTCTCTTATTTGTTGTTAATCCCGGCACTCGGCACTCAAGGTATAAAGAGCGCATTTCATAATATACATATCGCATCTCCTAATCATGTTGTTGTTAAATGTTTCTTCATCACTTTCTATAAATTGTTTTTAATACCGGCACTCGAGGTATAAAGAGCGCATTTCATAATATACATATCGCATCTCCTAATCATGTTGTTGTTAAACGTATCCTCATCACTTTCTCTTATTTGTTGTTAATCCCGGCACTCGAGGTATAAAGAGGGCAATTCATATTATACATATCGCATCTCTTAATAATGTTGTTGTTTAACGTTTCCTCATCACTTTCTATTATTTGTTGTTAATCCCTGCACTCGAGGTATAAATAGTGCATTTCAGAATATACATATCGCATCTCCTATTCATTTTTTTGTTAAACGTTTCCTCATCACCTTCTATAATGTGTTGTTAATCCCGGCACTCGAGGTATAAAGAGGGCAATCCATAATATACATATCGCATCATTTAATAATGTTGTTGTTAAACGTTTCCTCATCACTTTCTATTATTTGTTGTTAGTCCCTGCACTCGAGGTATAAAGAGCGCATTTCAGAATATACATATCGCATCTCCTAATCATGCTGATGTTAAACGTTTCATCATCAATTTCTATTATTTGTTGTTAATCCCGGCACTCGAGGTATAAAGAGCGTATTTCATAATATACATATCGCATCTCCTAATCATGTTGTTGTTAAACGTATCCTCATCACTTTCTATTTGATGTTGTTAATCCCGGCACTCGAGGTATAAAGAGTGCATTTCATAATATACATATCGCATCTCCTAATCATGGTGTCGTTAAATGTTTCCTCATCACTTTCTATAACTTGTTTTTAATACCGGCACTCGAGGTATAAAGAGCGCAATTCAAAATATACATATCGCATCGCCTAATCAGGTTGTTGTTAAACGTATCCTCATCACTTTCTCTTATTTGTTGTTAATCCCGGCGCTCGAGGTATAAAGAGCGGATTTCATAATATACATATCGCATCTCCTAATCATGTTGTTGTTAAACGTTTCCTCGTCACTTTGTATAATTTATTGTTAACCCCCGCCACTCGAGGTACAAAGAGGGCAATTCATTATATACATATCGCATTTCCTAATCATGTATGTTGTTAAACGTTTCCTCATCACTTTCTCTTATTTTTTGTTAATCCCGGCACTCGAGGTATAAAGAGCTGATTTCATAATATACATATCGCATCTCCTAATCATGTTGTTGTTAAACGGTTCCTCATCACTTTCTATAATTTGTTGTTAATCCCGGGACTCGAGGTATAAAGAGGGCAATTCATAATATACATATCGCATCTCTAAATAATGTTGGTGTTAAACGTTTCCTCATCGCTTTCTATTATTTGTTGTTAATCCCTGCACGCGTGGTATAAAGAGCGCATTCCAGAATATACATATCGCGTCTCCTATTCATGTTGTTGTTAAATGTTTCCTCATCACTTTCTATAAGTTGTAGTTAATCCCGGCATTCGAGGTATAAAGAGTGCATTTCAGAATATACATATCGCATCTCCTAATCATGTTGTTGTTAAGTGTTTCCTCATCACTTTCTCTTATTTGTTGTTAATCCCTGCACTCGAGGTATAAAGAGCGGATTTCATAATATACATATCGCATCTCCTAATCATGTTGTTGTTAAACTTTTCCTCATCACTTTCTATAATTTGTTGTTAATCCCGGCACTCGAGGTATAAAGAGGGCAATTCATAATATACATATCGCATCTCTTAATAATGTTTTTGTTAAACGTTTCCTCCTAACATTCTATTATTTGTTGTTAATCCCTGCACTCGAGGTATAAAGAGCGCATTTCAGAATATACATATCGCATCTCCTATTCATGTTGTTGATAAATGTTTCCTTATCACTTTCTATTATTTGTAGTTAATCCCGGCACTCGAGGTATACAGAGTGCATTTCATAATATACATATTGCATCTCCTAATCATGTTGTTGTTAAATTTTTCCTCATCAATTTCTATTATTTGTTGTTAATCCCGGCACTCGAGGTATAAAGAGCACATTTCATAATATATATATCGCATCACCTAATCATGTTGTTGTTAAACGTATCCTCATCACTTTCTCTTATTTGTTGTTAATCCCGGCACTCGGCACTCAAGGTATAAAGAGCGGATTTCATAATATACATATCGCATCTCCTAATCATGTTGTTGTTAAACGTTTCCTCGTCACTTTGTATAATTTATTGTTAACCCCCGCCACTCGAGGTACAAAGAGGGCAATTCATAATATACATATCGCATCTCTTAATAATGTTGTTGTTAAACGTTTCCTCATCACTTTCTATTATTTGTTGTTAATCCCTGCACTCGAGGTATAAAGAGCGCATTTCAGAATATACATATCGCATCTCCTAATCATGTTGATGTTAAACGTTTCATCATCAATTTCTATAATTTGTTGTTAATCCCGGCACTCGAGGTATAAAGAGCGCATTTCATAATATACATATCGCATCTCCTAATCATGTTGTTGTTAAACGTATCCTCATCACTTTCTATTTGATGTTGTTAATCCTGGCACTCGAGGTATAAAGAGTGCATTTCATAATATACATATCGCATCTCCTAATCATGGTGTCGTTAAATGTTTCCTCATCACTTTCTATAACTTGTTTTTAATACCGGCACTCGAGGTATAAAGAGCGCAATTAAAAATATACATATCGCATCTCCTAATCAGGTTGTTGTTAAACGTATCCTCATCACTTTCTCTTATTTGTTGTTAATCCCGGCACTCGAGGTATAAAGAGCGGATTTCATAATATACATATCGCATCTCCTAATCATGTTGTTGTTAAACGTTTCCTCGTCACTTTGTATAATTTGTTGTTAACCCCCGCCACTCGAGGTACAAAGAGGGCAATTCATTATATACATATCGCATCTCTTAATAATGTTGTTGTTAAACGTTTCCTCATCACTTTCTATTATTTGTTGTTAATCACTGCACTCGAGGTATAAAGAGAGCATTTCAGAATATACATATCGCATCTCCTATTCATGTTGTTGTTGAATGTTTCCTCATCTCTTTCTGTTAGTTGTAGTTAATTCCGGCATTCTATTTATAAAGAGTGCATTTCATTATATACATATCGCATCTCCTAATCATGTTGTTGTTAAACGTTTCCTCATCACTTTCTATAATTTGTTGTTAATCCCGACACTCGAGGTATAAAGAGGGCAATTCATAATATACATATCGCATCTCTTAATAATGTTGTTGTTAAACGTTTCCTAATCACTTTCTATTATTTGTTGTTAATCCCTGCACTCGAGGTATAAATAGCGCAGTTCAGAATATACATATCGCATCTCCTATTCATGTTGTTGTTAAATGTTTCCTCATCACTTTCTATTAGTTGTAGTTGATCCCGGCACTCGAGGTATAAAGAGTGCATTTCATAATATACATATCGCATCTTCTAATCATGTTGTTATTAAATGTTTCCTCATCACTTTCTATTATTTGTTGTTAATCCCGGCACTCGAGGTATAACGAGCGCATTTCATAATATACATATCGCATCTCCTAATCATGTTGTTGTTAAACGTATCCTCATAACATTCTCTTATTTTTTGTTAATCCCTGCACTCGAGGTATAAAGAACGCATTTCATAATATACATATCGCATCTCCTAACATGTTGTTGTTAAATGTTTCCTCATCACTTTCTATAATTTGTTTTTAATTCCGGCACTCGAGGTATAAAGAGCGCATTTCATAATATACATATCGCATTTCCTAATCATGTTGTTGTTAAATGTATCCTCATCACTTTCTCTTATTTGTTGTTAATCTCGGCACTCGAGGTACAAAGAGCGGATTTCATAATGTACATATCGCATCTCCTAATCATGTTGTTGTTAAACGTTTCCTCATCACTTTCTCTAATTTGTTGTTAATCCCGGCACTCGAGGTATAAAGAGGGCAATTCATAATATACATATAGCATCTCTAAATAATGTTGGTGTTAAACGTTTCCTCATCGCTTTCTATTATTTGTTGTTAATCCCTGCACGCGTGGTATAAAGAGCGCATTCCAGAATATACATACCGCGTCTCCTATTCATGTTGTTGTTAAATGTTTCCTCATCACTTTCTATAAGTTGCAGTTAATCCCGGCATTCGAGGTATAAATAGTGCATTTCAGAATATACATATCGCATCTCCTAATCATGTTGTTGTTAAGCGTTTCCTCATCACTTTCTCTTATTTGTATTTAATACCGGCACTCGAGGTATAAAGAGCGCATTTCATAATATACATATCGCAACTCCTAATCATGTTTTTGTTAAACGTTTCCTCATCACTTTCTATAATTTGTTGTTAATCTCGGCACTCGAGGTATTAAGAGGGCAATTCATAATATACATATCGCATCTCTTAATAATGTTGTTATTAAACGTTTCCTTATCACTTTCTATTATTTGTTGTTAATACTTGCACTCGAGGTATAAAGAGCGCATTTCAGAATATACATATCGCATTTCCTATTCATTTTGTTGTTAAACGTTTCCTCATCACTTTCTGTAAGGTGTTGTTAATCCCGGCACTCGAGGCATAAAGAGGGCAATTCATAATATACATATCGCATCTCTTAATAATGTTGTTGTTAAACGTTTCCTCATCACTTTCTATTATTTGTTGTTAATCCCTGCACTCGGCACTCAAGGTATAAAGAGCGCATTTCATAATATACATATCGCATCTCCTAATCATGTTGTTGTTAACTGTTTCTTCATCACTTTCTATAAATTCTTTTTAATACCGGCACTCGAGGTATAAAGAGCGCATTTCATAATATACATATCGCATCTCCTAATCATGTTGTTGTTAAACGTATCCTCATTACTTTCTCTTATTTGTTGTTAATCCCGGCACTCGAGATAAAAAAGAGCGGATTTCATAATATACATATCGCACCTCCTAATCATGTTGTTGTTAAACGTATCCTCATCACTTTCTCTTATTTGTTGTTAATCCCGGCACTCGAGGTATAAAGAGGGCAATTCATATTATACATATCGCATCTCTTAATAATGTTGTTGTTTAACGTTTCCTCATCACTTTCTATTATTTGTTGTTAATCCCTGCACTCGAGGTATAAATAGTGCATTTCAGAATATACATATCGCATTTCCTATTCATTTTGTTGTTAAAAGTTTCCTCATCACTTTCTATAATGTGTTGTTAATCCCGGCACTCGAGGTATAAAGAGGGCAATTCATAATATACATACCGCATCTCTTAATAATGTTGTTGTTAAACGTTTCCTCATCACTTTCTATTATTTGTTGTTAATCCCTGCACTCGAGGTATAAAGAGCGCATTTCAGAATATACATATCGCATCTCCTAATCATGTTGATGTTAAACGTTTCATCATCAATTTCTATTATTTGTTGTTAATCCCGGCACTCGAGGTATAAAGAGCGCATTTCATAATATACATATCGCATCTCCTAATCATGTTGTTGTTAAACGTATCCTCATCACTTTCTATTTGATGTTGTTAATCCTGGCACTCGAGGTATAAAGAGTGCATTTCATAATATACATATCGCATCTCCTAATCATGGTGTCGTTAAATGTTTCCTCATCACTTTCTATAACTTGTTTTTAATACCGGCACTCGAGGTATAAAGAGCGCAATTCAAAATATACATATCGCATCTCCTAATCAGGTTGTTGTTAAACGTATCCTCATCACTTTCTCTTATTTGTTGTTAATCCCGGCACTCGAGGTATAAAGAGCGGATTTCATAATATACATATCGCATCTCCTAAACATGTTGTTGTTAAAAGTTTCCTCGTCACTTTGTATAATTTGTTGTTAACCCCCGCCACTCGAGGTACAAAGAGGGCAATTCATTATATACATATCGCATTTCCTAATCATGTATGTTGTTAAACGTTTCCTCATCACTTTCTCTTATTTTTTGTTAATCCCGGCACTCGAGGTATAAAGAGCGGATTTCATAATATACATGTCGCATCTCCTAATCATGTTGTTGTTAAACGGTTCCTCATCACTTTCTATAATTTGTTGTTAATCCCGGCACTCGTGGTATAAAGAGGGCAATTCATAATATACATACCGCATCTCTTAATAATGTTTTTGTTAAACGTTTCCTCATCACATTCTATTATTTGTTGTTAATCCCTGCACTCGAGGTATAAAGAGCGCACTTCAGAATATACATATCGCATCTCCTAATCATGTTGATGTTAAACGTTTCATCATCATTTTCTGATATTTGTTGTTAATCCCGGCGATCGAGGTATATAGAGCGCATTTCATAATATACATATCGCATCTCCTAATCATGTTGTTGTTAAACGTATCCTCATCACTTTCTATTTGATGTTGTTAATCCCGGCACTCAAGGTATAAAGAGTGCATTTCATAATATACATATCGCATCTCCTAATCATGTTGTTGTTAAACGTTTCCTCATCACTTTCTATAATTTGTTGTTAATCCCGGCACTCGAGGTATAAACAGGGCAATTCATTATATACATATCGCATCTCTTAATAATGTTGTTGTTAAACGTTTCCTCATCACTTTCTCTAATTTGTTGTTAATCCCGGCACTCGAGGTATAAAGAGGGCAATTCATAATATACATATCGCATCTCTAAATAATGTTGGTGTTAAACGTTTCCTCATCGCTTTCTATTATTTGTTGTTAATCCCTGCACGCGTGGTATAAAGAGCGCATTCCAGAATATACATATCGCGTCTCCTATTCATGTTGTTGTTAAATGTTTCCTCATCACTTTCTATAAGTTGTAGTTAATCCCGGCATTCGAGGTATAAAGAGTGCATTTCAGAATATACATATCGCATCTCCTAATCATGTTGTTGTTAAGCGTTTCCTCATCACTTTCTCTTATTTGTTGTTAATCCCTGCACTCGAGGTATAAAGAGCGGATTTCATAATATACATATCGCATCTCCTAATCATGTTGTTGTTAAACTTTTCCTCATCACTTTCTATAATTTGTTGTTAATCCCGGCACTCGAGGTATAAAGAGGGCAATTCATAATATACATATCGCATCTCTTAATAATGTTTTTGTTAAACGTTTCCTCCTAACATTCTATTATTTGTTGTTAATCTCTGCACTCGAGGTATAAAGAGCGCATTTCAGAATACACATATCGCATCTCCTATTCATGTTGTTGATAAATGTTTCCTTATCACTTTCTTTTATTTGTAGTTAATCCCGGCACTCGAGGTATACAGAGTGCATTTCATAATATACATATTGCATCTCCTAATCATGTTGTTGTTAAATTTTTCCTCATCAATTTCTATTATTTGTTGTTAATCCCGGCACTCGAGGTATAAAGAGCACATTTCATAATATATATATCGCATCACCTAATAATGTTGTTGTTAAACGTATCCTCATCACTTTCTCTTATTTGTTGTTAATCCCGGCACTCGGCACTCAAGGTATAAAGAGCGCATTTCATAATATACATATCGCATCTCCTAATCATGTTGTTGTTAAATGTTTCTTCATCACTTTCTATAAATTGTTTTTAATACCGGCACTCGAGGTATAAAGAGCGCATTTCATAATATACATATCGCATCTCCTAATCATGTTGTTGTTAAACGTATCCTCATCACTTTCTCTTATTTGTTGTTAATCCCGGCACTCGAGGTAAAAAAGAGCGGATTTCATAATATACATATCGCACCTCCTAATCATGTTGTTGTTAAACGTATCCTCATCACTTTCTCTTATTTGTTGTTAATCCCGGCACTCGAAGTATAAAGAGCGGATTTCATAATATACATATCGCATCTCCTAATCATGTTGTTGTTAAACGTATCCTCATCACTTTCTATTTGATGTTGTTAATCCCGGCACTCGTGGTATAAAGAGGGCAATTCATAATATACATACCGCATCTCTTAATAATGTTTTTGTTAAACGTTTCCTCATCACATTCTATTATTTGTTGTTAATCCCTGCACTCGAGGTATAAAGAGCGCATTTCAGAATATACATATCGCATCTCCTAATCATGTTGATGTTAAACGTTTCATCATCAATTTCTATTATTTGTTGTTAATCCCGGCGATCGAGGTATATAGAGCGCATTTCATAATATACATATCGCATCTCCTAATCATGTTGTTGTTAAACGTATCCTCATCACTTTCTATTTGATGTTGTTAATCCCGGCACTCGAGGTATAAAGAATGCATTTCATAATATACATATCGCATCTCCTAATCATGGTGTCGTTAAATGTTTCCTCAGCACTTTCTATAACTTGTTTTTAATACCGGCACTCGAGGTATAAAGAGCGCAATTAAAAATATACATATCGCATCTCCTAATCAGGTTGTTGTTAAACGTATCCACATCACTTTCTCTTATTTGTTGTTAATCCCGGCACTCGAGGTATAAAGAGCGGATTTCATAATATACATATCGCATCTCCTAATCATGTTGTTGTTAAACGTTTCCTCGTCACTTGGTATAATTTGTTGTTAACCCCCGCCACTCGAGGTACAAAGAGGGCAATTCATTATATACATATCGCATCTCTTAATAATGTTGTTGTTAAACGTTTCCTCATCACTTTCTATTATTTGTTGTTAATCACTGCACTCGAGGTATAAAGAGAGCATTTCAGAATATACATATCGCATCTCCTATTCATGTTGTTGTTGAATGTTTCCTCATCACTTTCTGTTAGTTGTAGTTAATTCCGGCATTCTATTTATAAAGAGTGCATTTCATTATATACATATCGCATCTCCTAATCATGTTGTTGTTAAACGTTTCCTCATCACTTTCTATAATTTGTTGTTAATCCCGGCACTCGAGGTATAAAGAGGGCAATTCATTATATACATATCGCATCTCTTAATAATGTTGTTGTTAAACGTTTCCTCATCACTTTCTATTATTTGTTGTTAATCACTGCACTCGAGGTATAAAGAGCGCATTTCAGAATATACATATCGCATCTCCTATTCATGTTGTTGTTGAATGTTTCCTCATCACTTTCTGTTAGTTGTAGTTAATTCCGGCATTCTAGGTATAAAGAGTGCATTTCATTATATACATATCGCATCTCCTAATCATGTTGTTGTTAAACGTTTCCTCATCACTTTTTATAATTTGTTGATAATCCCGGCACTCGAGGTATAAAGAGGGCAATTCATAATATACATACCGCATCTCTTAATAATGTTTTTGTTAAACGTTTCCTCATCACATTCTATTATTTGTTGTTAATCCCTGCACTCGAGGTATAAAGAGCGGATTTCAGAATATACATATCGCATCTCCTATTCACGTTGTTGTTAAATGTTCCCTCATCACTAAGTAATCCCTCATCATAAGTTGTAGCTAATCCCGGCACTCGAGGTATAAAGAGCGCATTTCAGAATATACATATCGCATCTCCTAATCATGTTGTCGTTAAACGTTTCCTCATCACTTTCTATAATTTGTGGTTACTCCCGGCACTCGAGGTATAAAGAGGGCAATTCATAATATACATATCGCGTCTCTTAATCATGTTGTTGTTAAACGTTTCCTCATCACTTTCTATAATTTTTGATAATCCCTGCACTCGAGGTATAAAGAGCGCATTTCAGAATATACATATCGCATCTCCTATTCATGTTGTTGTTAAACGTTTCCTCATCAATTTCTATAATTTGTTTTTAATCCCGGCACTCGAGGTATAAAGAGGGCAATTCATAATATACATATCGCATCTCTTAATAATTTTGTTGTTAAACGTTTCCTCATCACTTTCTATTATTTGTTGTTAATCCCTGCACTCGAGGTATAAAGAGCGTATTTCAGAATATACATATCGCATCTCCTAATCATGTTGTTGATAAACGTTTCCTCATCACTTTCTATAATTTGTTGTTAATCCCGACACTCGAGGTATAAAGAGGGCAATTCATATTATACATATCGCATCTCTTAATAATGTTGTTGTTAAACGTTTCCTAATCACTTTCTATTATTTGTTGTTAATCCCTGCACTCGAGGTATAAATAGCGCATTTCAGAATATACATATCGCATCTCCTATTCATGTTGTTGTTAAATGTTTCCTCATCACTTTCTATTAGTTGTAGTTGATCCCGGCACTCGAGGTATAAAGAGTGCATTTCATAATATACATATCGCATCTTCTAATCATGTTGTTATTAAATGTTTCCTCATCACTTTCTATTATTTGTTGTTAATCCCGGCACTCGAGGTATAAAGAGCGCATTTCATAATATACATATCGCATCTCCTAATCATGTTGTTGTTAAACGTATCCTCATAACATTCTCTTATTTTTTGTTAATCCCTGTACTCGAGGTATAAAGAACGCATTTCATAATATACATATCGCATCTCCTAACATGTTGTTGTTAAATGTTTCCTCATCACTTTCTATAATTTGTTTTTAATTCCGGCACTCGAGGTATAAAGAGCGCATTTCATAATATACATATCGCATCTCCTAATCATGTTGTTGTTAAACGTATCCTCATCAGTTTCTCTTATTTGTTGTTAATCCCGACACTCGAGGTATAAAGAGCGCATTTCATAATATACATATCGCAACTCCTAATCATGTTTTTGTTAAACGTTTCCTCATCACTTTCTATAATTTGTTGTTAATCTCGGCACTCGAGGTATTAAGAGGGCAATTCATAATATACATATCGCATCTCTTAATAATGTTGTTATTAAACGTTTCCTCATCACTTTCTATTATTTGTTGTTAATACTTGCACTCGAGGTATAAAGAGCGCATTTCAGAATATACATATCGCATCTCCTAATCATGTTTTTGTTAAATGTTTCCTCATCACTTTCTATAATTTGTTTCTAATACCGGCACTCAAGGTATGAAGAGCGCATTTCATAATATACATATCGCATCTACTAATCATGTTGTAGTTAAACGTTTCTCATCACTTTCTCTTATTTGTTGTTAATCCCGACACTCGAGGTATAAAGAGCGCATTTCATAATATACATATCGCAACTCCTAATCATGTTTTTGTTAAACGTTTCCTCATCACTTTCTATAATTTGTTGTTAATCTCGGCACTCGAGGTATTAAGAGGGCAATTCATAATATACATATCGCATCTCTTAATAATGTTGTTATTAAACGTTTCCTCATCACTTTCTATTATTTGTTGTTAATACTTGCACTCGAGGTATAAAGAGCGCATTTCAGAATATACATATCGCATCTCCTAATCATGTTTTTGTTAAATGTTTCCTCATCACTTTCTATAATTTGTTTCTAATACCGGCACTCAAGGTATGAAGAGCGCATTTCATAATATACATATCGCAACTACTAATCATGTTGTAGTTAAACGTTTCTCATCACTTTCTCTTATTTGTTGTGAATCCCGGCACTCGAGGTATAAAGAGCGGATTTCATAATATACATATCGCATCTCCTAATCATGTTGTTGTTAAACGTTTCCTCATCACTTTCTATAATTTGTTGTTAATCCCGGCACTCGAGGTGTAAAGAGGGCAATTCATAATATACATATCGCATCTCTAAATAATGTTGGTGTTAAACGTTTCCTCATCGCTTTCTATTATTTGTTGTTAATCCCTGCACGCGTGGTGTAAAGAGCGCATTCCAGAATATACATATCGCGTCTCCTATTCATGTTGTTGTTAAATGTTTCCTCATCACTTTCTATAAGTTGTAGTTAATCCCGGCATTCGAGGTATAAAGAGTGCATTTCAGAATATACATATCGCATCTCCTAAT
This sequence comes from Magicicada septendecula, assembly GCA_034769895.1. Classification (NCBI taxonomy): domain Eukaryota; kingdom Metazoa; phylum Arthropoda; class Insecta; order Hemiptera; family Cicadidae; genus Magicicada; species Magicicada septendecula. The sequence continues at coordinate 311,374,533 of CM068374.1, read as the reverse complement.
CATGTTGTTGTTAAGCGTTTCCTCATCACTTTCTCTTATTTGTTGTTAATCTCGGCACTCGAGGTATTAAGAGGGCAATTCATAATATACATATCGCATCTCTTAATAATGTTGTTATTAAACGTTTCCTCATCACTTTCTATTATTTGTTGTTAATACTTGCACTCGAGGTATAAAGAGCGCATTTCAGAATATACATATCGCATCTCCTAATCATGTTTTTGTTAAATGTTTCCTCATCACTTTATATAATTTGTTTCTAATACCGGCACTCAAGGTACGAAGAGCGCATTTCATAATATACATATCGCATCTACTAATCATGTTGTTGTTAAACGTTTCTCATCACTTTCTCTTATTTGTTGTGAATCACGGCACTCGAGGTATAAAGAGCGGATTTCATAATATACATATCGCATCTCCTAATCATGTTGTTGTTAAACGTTTCCTCATCACTTTCTCTCATTTGTTGTTAATCCCGGCATTCGAGGTATAAAGAGGGCAATTCATATTATACATATCGCATCTCTTAATAATGTTGTTGTTAAACGTTTCCTCATCACTTTCTATTATTTGTTGTTAATCCCGCCACTCGAGGTGTAAAGAGGGCAATTCATAATATACATATCGCATCTCTAAATAATGTTGGTGTTAAACGTTTCCTCATCACTTTCTCTTATTTGTTGTTAATCCCGACACTCGAGGTATAAAGAGCGCATTTCATAATATACATATCGCAACTCCTAATCATCTTTTTGTTAAACGTTTCCTCATCACTTTCTATAATTTGTTGTTAATCTCGGCACTCGAGGTATTAAGAGGGCAATTCATAATATACATATCGCATCACTTAATAATGTTGTTATTAAACGTTTCCTCATCACTTTCTATTATTTGTTGTTAATACTTGCATTCGAGGTATAAAGAGCGCATTTCAGAATATACATATCGCATCTCCTAATCATGTTTTTGTTAAATGTTTCCTCATCACTTTCTATAATTTGTTTCTAATACCGGCACTCAAGGTATGAAGAGTGCATTTCATAATATACATATCGCATCTCCTAATCATGTTGTTGTTAAACGTTTCCTCATCAATTTCTATAATTTGTTTTTAATCCCGGCACTCGAGGTATAAAGAGGGCAATTCATAATATACATATCGCATCTCTTAATAATTTTGTTGTTAAACGTTTCCTCATCACTTTCTATTATTTGTTGTTAATCCCTGCACTCGAGGTATAAAGAGCGCATTTCAGAATATACATATCGCATCTCCTAATCATGTTGTTGATAAACGTTTCCTCATCACTTTCTATAATTTGTTGTTAATCCCGACACTCGAGGTATAAAGAGGGCAATTCATAATATACATATCGCATCTCTTAATAATGTTGTTGTTAAACGTTTCCTAATCACTTTCTATTATTTGTTGTTAATCCCTGCACTCGAGGTATAAATAGCGCATTTCAGAATATACATATCGCATCTCCTATTCATGTTGTTGTTAAATGTTTCCTCATCACTTTCTATTAGTTGTAGTTTATCCCGGCACTCGAGGTATAAAGAGTGCATTTCATAATATACATATCGCATCTCCTAATCATGTTGTTATTAAATGTTTCCTCATCACTTTCTATTAGCTGTAGTTGATCCCGGCACTCGAGGTATAAAGCGCGCTTTTCATAATATACATATCGCATCTCCTAATCATGTTGTTGTTAAACGTATCCTCATAACATTCTCTTATTTTTTGTTAATCCCTGCACTCGAGGTATAAAGAACGCATTTCATAATATACATATCGCATCTCCTAACATGTTGTTGCTAAATGTTTCCTCATCACTTTCTATAATTTGTTTTTAATTCCGGCACTCGAGGTATAAAGAGCGCATTTCATAATATACATATCGCATCTCTTAATCATGTTGTTGTTAAACGTATCCTCATCACTTTCTCTTATTTGTTGTTAATCCCGGCACTCGAGGTACAAAGAGCGGATTTCATAATGTACATATCGCAGCTCCTAATCATGTTGTTGTTAAACGTTTCCTCATCACTTTCTCTAATTTGTTGTTAATCCCGGCACTCGAGGTATAAAGAGGGCAATTCATAATATACATATCGCATCTCTAAATAATGTTGGTGTTAAACGTTTCCTCATCGCTTTCTATTATTTGTTGTTAATCCCTGCACGCGTGGTATAAAGAGCGCTTTTCATAATATACATATCGCATCTCCAAATCATGTTGTTGTTAAACGTATCCTCATAACATTCTCTTATTTTTTGTTAATCCCTGCACACGAGGTATAAAGAGTGCATTTCAGAATATACATATTGCATCTCCTAATCATGTTGTTGTTAAGCGTTTCCTCATCACTTTCTCTTATTTGTTGTTAATCCCGACACTCGAGGTATAAAGAGCGCATTTCATAATATACATATCGCAACTCCTAATCATGTTTTTGTTAAACGTTTCCTCATCACTTTCTATAATTTGTTGTTAATCTCGGCACTCGAGGTATTAAGAGGGCAATTCATAATATACATATCGCATCTCTTAATAATGTTGTTATTAAACGTTTCCTCATCACTTTCTATTATTTGTTGTTAATACTTACACTCGAGGTATAAAGAGCGCATTTCAGAATATACATATCGCATCTCCTAATCATGTTTTTGTTAAATGTTTCCTCATCACTTTCTATAATTTGTTTCTAATACCGGCACTCAAGGTATGAAGAGCGCATTTCATAATATACATATCGCATCTACTAATCATGTTGTAGTTAAACGTTTCTCATCACTTTCTCTTATTTGTTGTGAATCCCGGCACTCGAGGTATAAAGAGCGGATTTCATAATATACATATCGCATCTCCTAATCATGTTGTTGTTAAACGTTTCCTCATCACTTTCTATAATTTGTTGTTAATCCCGGCACTCGAGGTGTAAAGAGGGCAATTCATAATATACATATCGCATCTCTTAATAATGTTTTTGTTAAACGTTTCCTCCTAACATTCTATTATTTGTTGTTAATCACTGCACTCGAGGTATAAAGAGCGCATTTCAGAATATACATATCGCATCTCCTATTCATGTTGTTGATAAATGTTTCCTTATCACTTTCTATTATTTGTAGTTAATCCCGGCACTCGAGGTATACAGAGTGCATTTCATAATATACATATCGCATCTCCTAATCATGTTGTTGTTAAATTTTTCCTCATCAATTTCTATTATTTGTTGTTAATCCCGGCACTCGAGGTATAAAGAGCACATTTCATAATATATATATATCGCATCACCTAATCATGTTGTTGTTAAACGTATCCTCATCACTTTCTCTTATTTGTTGTTAATCCCGGCACTCGGCACTCAAGGTATAAAGAGCGCATTTCATAATATACATATCGCATCTCCTAATCATGTTGTTGTTAAAAGTTTCTTCATTACTTTCTATAAATTGTTTTTAATACCGGCACTCGAGGTATAAAGAGCGCATTTCATAATATACATATCGCATCTCCTAATCATGTTGTTGTTAAACGTATCCTCATCACTTTCTCTTATTTGTTGTTAATCCCGGCACTCGAGGTAAAAAAGAGCGGATTTCATAATATACATATCGCACCTCCTAATCATGTTGTTGTTAAACGTATCCTCATCACTTTCTCTTATTTGTTGTTAATCCCGGCACTCGAGGTATAAAGAGGGCAATTCATATTATACATATCGCATCTCTTAATAATGTTGTTGTTTAACGTTTCCTCATCACTTTCTATTATTTGTTGTTAATCCCTGCACTCGAGGTATAAATAGTGCATTTCAGAATATACATATCGCATCTCCTATTCATTTTGTTGTTAAACGTTTCTTCATCACTTTCTATAATGTGTTGTTAATCCCGGCACTCGAGGTATAAAGAGGGCAATTCATAATATACATATCGCATCTCTTAATAATGTTGTTGTTAAACGTTTCCTCATCACTTTCTATAACTTGTTTTTAATACCGGCACTCGAGGTATAATGAGCGCAATTCAAAATATACATATCGCATCTCCTAATCAGGTTGTTGTTAAACGTTTCCTCATCACTTTCTATAATTTGTTGTTAATCTCGGCACTCGAGGTATTAAGAGGGCAATTCATAATATACATATCGCATCTCTTAATAATGTTGTTATTAAACGTTTCTCATCACTTTCTCTTATTTGTTTTGAATCCCGGCACTCGAGGTATAAAGAGCGGATTTCATAATATACATATCGCATCTCCTAATCATGTTGTTGTTAAACGTTTCCTCGTCACTTTGTATAATTTGTTGTTAACCCCCGCCACTCGAGGTACAAAGAGGGCAATTCATTATATACATATCGCATTTCCTAATCATGTATGTTGTTAAACGTTTCCTCATCACTTTCTCTTATTTTTTGTTAATCCCGGCACTCGAGGTATAAAGAGCGGATTTCATAATATACATATCGCATCTCCTAATCATGTTGTTGTTAAACGGTTCCTCATCACTTTCTATAATTTGTTGTTAATCCCGGCACTCGAGGTATAAAGAGGGCAATTCATTATATACATATCGCATCTCTTAATAATGTTGTTGTTAAACGTTTCCTCATCACTTTCTATTATTTGTTGTTAATCACTGCACTCGAGGTATAAAGAGCGCATTTCAGAATATACATATCGCATCTCCTATTCATGTTGTTGTTGAATGTTTCCTCATCACTTTCTGTTAGTTGTAGTTAATTCCGGCACTCTAGGTATAAAGAGTGCATTTCATTATATACATATCGCATCTCCTAATCATGTTGTTGTTAAACGTTTCCTCATCACTTTCTATAATTTGTTGTTAATCCCGGCACTCGAGGTATAAAGAGGGCAATTCATTATATACATATCGCATCTCTTAATAATGTTGTTGTTAAACGTTTCCTCATCACTTTCTATTATTTGTTGTTAATCACTGCACTCGAGGTATAAAGAGCGCATTTCAGAATATACATATCGCATCTCCTATTCATGTTGTTGTTGAATGTTTCCTCATCACTTTCTGTTAGTTGTAGTTAATTCCGGCACTCTAGGTATAAAGAGTGCATTTCATTATATACATATCGCATCTCCTAATCATGTTGTTGTTAAACGTTTCCTCATCACTTTCTATAATTTGTTGATAATCCCGGCACTCGAGGTATAAAGAGGGCAATTCATAATATACATACCGCATCTCTTAATAATGTTTTTGTTAAACGTTTCCTCATCACATTCTATTATTTGTTGTTAATCCCTGCACTCGAGTTATAAAGAGCGCATTTCAGAATATACATTTCGCATCTCCTATTCACGTTGTTGTTAAATGTTCCCTCATCAGTAAGTAATCCCTCATCATATGTTGTAGCTAATCCCGGCACTCGAGGTATAAAGAGCGCATTTCAGAATATACATATCGCATCTCCTAATCATGTTGTCGTTAAACGTTTCCTCATCACTTTCTATAATTTGTGGTTACTCCCGGCACTCGAGGTATAAAGAGGGCAATTCATAATATACATATCGCGTCTCTTAATCATGTTGTTGTTAAACGTTTCCTCATCACTTTCTATAATTTTTGATAATCCCTGCACTCGAGGTATAAAGAGCGCATTTCAGAATATACATATCGCATCTCCTATTCATGTTGTTGTTAAACGTTTCCTCATCAATTTCTATAATTTGTTTTTAATCCCGGCACTCGAGGTATAAAGAGGGCAATTCATAATATACATATCGCATTTCTTAATAATTTTGTTGTTAAACGTTTCCTCATCACTTTCTATTATTTGTTGTTAATCCCTGCACTCGAGGTATAAAGAGCGCATTTCAGAATATACATATCGCATCTCCTAATCATGTTGTTGATAAACGTTTGCTCATCACTTTCTATAATTTGTTGTTAATCCCGACACTCGAGGTATAAAGAGGGCAATTCATAATATACATATCGCATCTCTTAATAATGTTGTTGTTAAACGTTTCCTAATCACTTTCTATTATTTGTTGTTAATCCCTGCACTCGAGGTATAAATAGCGCATTTCAGAATATACATATCGCATCTCCTATTCATGTTGTTGTTAAATGTTTCCTCATCACTTTCTATTAGTTGTAGTTGATCCCGGCACTCGAGGTATAAAGAGTGCATTTCATAATATACATATCGCATCTCCTAATCATGTTGTTATTAAATGTTTCCTCATCACTTTCTATTATTTGTTGTTAATCCCGGCACTCGAGGTATAAAGAGCGCATTTCATAATATACATATCGCATCTCCTAATCATGTTGTTGTTAAACGTATCCTCATAACATTCTCTTATTTTTTGTTAATCCCTGCACTCGAGGTATAAAGAACGCATTTCATAATATACATATCGCATCTCCTAACATGTTGTTGTTAAATGTTTCCTCATCACTTTCTATAATTTGTTTTTAATTCCGGCACTCGAGGTATAAAGAGCGCATTTCATAATATACATATCGCATCTCCTAATCATGTTGTAGTTAAACGTATCCTCATCACTTTCTCTTATTTGTTGTTAATCCCGGCACTCGAGGTACAAAGAGCGGATTTCATAATGTACATATCGCATCTCCTAATCATGTTGTTGTTAAACGTTTCCTCATCACTTTCTCTAATTTGTTGTTAATCCCGGCACTCGAGGTATAAAGAGGGCAATTCATAATATACATATCGCATCTCTAAATAATGTTGGTGTTAAACGTTTCCTCATCGCTTTCTATTATTTGTTGTTAATCCCTGCACGCGTGGTATAAAGAGCGCATTCCAGAATATACATATCGCGTCTCCTATTCATGTTGTTGTTAAATGTTTCCTCATCACTTTCTATAAGTTGTAGTTAATCCCGGCATTCGAGGTATAAAGAGTGCATTTCAGAATATACATATCGCATCTCCTAATCATGTTGTTGTTAAGCGTTTCCTCATCACTTTCTCTTATTTGTTGTTAATCCCGACACTCGAGGTATAAAGAGCGCATTTCATAATATACATATCGCAACCCCTAATCATGTTTTTGTTAAACGTTTCCTCATCACTTTCTATAATTTGTTGTTAATCTCGGCACTCGAGGTATTAAGAGGGAAATTCATAATATACATATCGCATCTCTTAATAATGTTGTTATTAAACGTTTCCTCATCACTTTCTATTATTTGTTGTTAATACTTGCACTCGAGGTATAAAGAGCGCATTTCAGAATATACATATCGCATCTCCTAATCATGTTTTTGATAAATGTTTCCTCATCACTTTCTATAATTTGTTTCTAATACCGGCACTCAAGGTATGAAGAGCGCATTTCATAATATACATATCGCATCTACTAATCATGTTGTAGTTAAACGTTTCTCATCACTTTCTCTTATTTGTTTTGAATCCCGGCACTCGAGGTATAAAGAGCGGATTTCATAATATACATATCGCATCTCCTAATCATGTTGTTTTTAAACGTTTCCTCATCACTTTCTATAATTTGTTGTTAATCCCGGCACTCGAGGTGTAAAGAGGGCAATTCATAATATACATATCGCATCTCTAAATAATGTTGGTGTTAAACGTTTCCTCATCGCTTTCTATTATTTGTTGTTAATCCCTGCACGCGTGGTATAAAGAGCGCATTCCAGAATATACATATCGCGTCTCCTATTCATGTTGTTGTTAAATGTTTCCTCATCACTTTCTATAAGTTGTAGTTAATCCCGGCATTCGAGGTATAAAGAGTGCATTTCAGAATATACATATCGCATCTCCTAATCATGTTGTTGTTAAGCGTTACCTCATCACTTTCTCTTATTTGTTGTTAATCCCGACACTCGAGGTATAAAGAGCGCATTTCATAATATACATTTCGCAACTCCTAATCATGTTTTTGTTAAACGTTTCCTCATCACTTTCTATAATTTGTTGTTAATCTCGGCACTCGAGGTATTAAGAGGGCAATTCATAATATACATATCGCATCTCTTAATAATGTTGTTATTAAACGTTTCCTCATCACTTTCTATTATTTGTTGTTAATACTTGCACTCGAGGTATAAAGAGCGCATTTCAGAATATACATATCGCATCTCCTAATCATGTTTTTGTTAAATGTTTCCTCATCACTTTCTATAATTTGTTTCTAATACCGGCACTCAAGGTATGAAGAGCGCATTTCATAATATACATATCGCATCTACTAATCATGTTGTTGTTAAACGTTTCTCATCACTTTCTCTTATTTGTTGTGAATCCCGGCACTCGAGGTATAAAGAGCGGATTTCATAATATACATATCGCATCTCCTAATCATGTTGTTGTTAAACGTTTCCTCATCACTTTCTCTTATTTGTTGTTAATCCCGGCACTCGAGGTATAAAGAGGGCAATTCATTATATACATATCGCATCTCTTAATAATGTTTTTGTTAAACGTTTCCTCATCACTTTCTATTATTTGTTGTTAATCACTGCACTCGAGGTATAAAGAGCGCATTTCAGAATATACATATCGCATCTCCTATTCATGTTGTTGTTGAATGTTTCCTCATCACTTTCTGTTAGTTGTAGTTAATTCCGGCACTCTAGGTATAAAGAGTGCATTTCATTATATACATATCGCATCTCCTAATCATGTTGTTGTTAAACGTTTCCTCATCACTTTCTATAATTTGTTGTTAATCCCGGCACTCGAGGTATAAAGAGGGCAATTCATTATATACATATCGCATCTCTTAATAATATTTTTGTTAAACGTTTCCTCATCACTTTCTATTATTTGTTGTTAATCACTGCACTCGAGGTATAAAGAGCGCATTTCAGAATATACATATCGCATCTCCTATTCATGTTGTTGTTGAATGTTTCCTCATCACTTTCTGTTAGTTGTAGTTAATTCCGGCACTCTAGGTATAAAGAGTGCATTTCATTATATACATATCGCATCTCCTAATCATGTTGTTGTTAAACGTTTCCTCATCACTATCTATAATTTTTTGATAATCCCGGCACCCGAGGTATAAAGAGGGCAATTCATAATATACATACCGCATCTCTTAATAATGTTTTTGTTAAACGTTTCCTCATCACATTCTATTATTTGTTGTTAATCCCTGCACTCGAGGTATAAAGAGCGCATTTCATAGTATATATATCGCATCTCCTAATCATGTTGTTGTTAAACATATCCTCATCACTTTCTCTTATTTGTTGTTAATCCCGGCACTCGGCACTCAAGGTATAAAGAGCGCATTTCATAATATACATATCGCATCTCCTAATCATGTTGTTGTTAAATGTTTCTTCATCACTTTCTATAAATTGTTTTTAATACCGGCACTCGAGGTATAAAGAGCGCATTTCATTATATACATATCGCATCTCCTAATCATGTTGTTGTTAAACGTATCCTCATCACTTTCTCTTATTTGTTGTTAATCCCGGCACTCGAGGTAAAAAAGAGCGGATTTCATAATATACATATCGCACCTCCTAATCATGTTGTTGTTAAACGTATCCTCATCACTTTCTCTTATTTGTTGTTAATCCCGGCACTCGAGGTATAAAGAGGGCAATTCATATTATACATATCGCATCTCTTAATAATGTTGTTGTTTAACGTTTCCTCATCACTTTCTATTATTTGTTGTTAATCCCTGCACTCGAGGTATAAATAGTGCATTTCAGAATATACATATCGCATCTCCTATTCATTTTGTTGTTAAACGTTTCCTCATCACTTTCTATAATGTGTTGTTAATCCCGGCACTCGAGGTATAAAGAGGGCAATTCATAATATACATATCGCATCTTTTAATAATGTTGTTGTTAAACGTTTCCTCATCACTTTCTATTATTTGTTGTTAATCCCTGCACTCGAGGTATAAAGAGCGCATTTCAGAATATACATATCGCATCTCCTAATCATGTTGATGTTAAACGTTTCATCATCAATTTCTATTATTTGTTGTTAATCCCGGCACTCGAGGTATAAAGAGCGTATTTCATAATATACATATCGCATCTCCTAATCATGTTGTTGTTAAACGTATCCTCATCACTTTCCATTTGATGTTGTTAATCCCGGCACTCGAGGTATAAAGAGTGCATTTCATAATATACATATCGCATCTCCTAATCATGGTGTCGTTAAATGTTTCCTCATCACTTTCTATAACTTGTTTTTAATACCGGCACTCGAGGTATAAAGAGCGCAATTCAAAATATACATATCGCATCTCCTAATCAGGTTGTTGTTAAACGTTTCCTCATCACTTTCTATAATTTGTTGTTAATCTCGGCACTCGAGGTATTAAGAGGGCAATTCATAATATACATATCGCATCTCTTAATAATGTTGTTATTAAACGTTTCTCATCACTTTCTCTTATTTGTTTTGAATCCCGGCACTCGAGGTATAAAGAGCGGATTTCATAATATACATATCGCATCTCCTAATCATGTTGTTGTTAAACGTTTCCTCGTCACTTTGTATAATTTGTTGTTAACCCCCGCCACTCGAGGTACAAAGAGGGCAATTCATTATATACATATCGCATTTCCTAATCATGTATGTTGTTAAACGTTTCCTCATCACTTTCTCTTATTTTTTGTTAATCCCGGCACTCGTGGTATAAAGAGCGGATTTCATAATATACATATCGCATCTCCTAATCATGTTGTTGTTAAACGGTTCCTCATCACTTTCTATAATTTGTTGTTAATCCCGGCACTCGAGGTATAAAGAGGGCAATTCATTATATACATATCGCATCTCTTAATAATGTTGTTGTTAAACGTTTCCTCATCACTTTCTATTATTTGTTGTTAATCACTGCACTCGAGGTATAAAGAGCGCATTTCAGAATATACATATCGCATCTCCTATTCATGTTGTTGTTGAATGTTTCCTCATCACTTTCTGTTAGTTGTAGTTAATTCCGGCACTCTAGGTATAAAGAGTGCATTTCATTATATACATATCGCATCTCCTAATCATGTTGTTGTTAAACGTTTCCTCATCACTTTCTATAATTTGTTGTTAATCCCGGCACTCGAGGTATAAAGAGGGCAATTCATTATATACATATCGCATCTCTTAATAATGTTGTTGTTAAACGTTTCCTCATCACTTTCTATTATTTGTTGTTAATCACTGCACTCGAGGTATAAAGAGCGCATTTCAGAATATACATATCGCATCTCCTATTCATGTTGTTGTTGAATGTTTCCTCATCACTTTCTGTTAGTTGTAGTTAATTCCGGCACTCTAGGTATAAAGAGTGCATTTCATTATATACATATCGCATCTCCTAATCATGTTGTTGTTAAACGTTTCCTCATCACTTTCTATAATTTGTTGATAATCCCGGCACTCGAGGTATAAAGAGGGCAATTCATAATATACATACCGCATCTCTTAATAATGTTTTTGTTAAACGTTTCCTCATCACATTCTATTATTTGTTGTTAATCCCTGCACTCGAGGTATAAAGAGCGCATTTCAGAATATACATTTCGCATCTCCTATTCACGTTGTTGTTAAATGTTCCCTCATCAGTAAGTAATCCCTCATCATAAGTTGTAGCTAATCCCGGCACTCGAGGTATAAAGAGCGCATTTCAGAATATACATATCGCATCTCCTAATCATGTTGTCGTTAAACGTTTCCTCATCACTTTCTATAATTTGTGGTTACTCCCGGCACTCGAGGTATAAAGAGGGCAATTCATAATATACATATCGCGTCTTTTAATCATGTTGTTGTTAAACGTTTCCTCATCACTTTCTATAATTTTTGATAATCCCTGCACTCGAGGTATAAAGAGCGCATTTCAGAATATACATATCGCATCTCCTATTCATGTTGTTGTTAAACGTTTCCTCATCAATTTCTATAATTTGTTTTTAATCCCGGCACTCGAGGTATAAAGAGGGCAATTCATAATATACATATCGCATTTCTTAATAATTTTGTTGTTAAACGTTTCCTCATCACTTTCTATTATTTGTTGTTAATCCCTGCACTCGAGGTATAAAGAGCGCATTTCAGAATATACATATCGCATCTCCTAATCATGTTGTTGATAAACGTTTGCTCATCACTTTCTATAATTTGTTGTTAATCCCGACACTCGAGGTATAAAGAGGGCAATTCATAATATACATATCGCATCTCCTAATCATGTTGTTATTAAATGTTTCCTCATCACTTTCTATTATTTGTTGTTAATCCCGGCACTCGAGGTATAAAGAGCGCATTTCATAATATACATATCGCATCTCCTAATCATGTTGTTGTTAAACGTATCCTCATAACATTCTCTTATTTTTTGTTAATCCCTGCACTCGAGGTATAAAGAACGCATTTCATAATATACATATCGCATCTCCTAACATGTTGTTGTTAAATGTTTCCTCATCACTTTCTATAATTTGTTTTTAATTCCGGCACTCGAGGTATAAAGAGCGCATTTCATAATATACATATCGCATCTCCTAATCATGTTGTTGTTAAACGTATCCTCATCACTTTCTCTTATTTGTTGTTAATCCCGGCACTCGAGGTACAAAGAGCGGATTTCATAATGTACATATCGCATCTCCTAATCATGTTGTTGTTAAACGTTTCCTCATCACTTTCTCTAATTTGTTGTTAATCCCGGCACTCGAGGTATAAAGAGGGCAATTCATAATATACATATCGCATCTCTAAATAATGTTGGTGTTAAACGTTTCCTCATCGCTTTCTATTATTTGTTGTTAATCCCTGCACGCGTGGTATAAAGAGCGCATTCCAGAATATACATATCGCGTCTCCTATTCATGTTGTTGTTAAATGTTTCCTCATCACTTTCTATAAGTTGTAGTTAATCCGGCATTCGAGGTATAAAGAGTGCATTTCAGAATATACATATCGCATCTCCTAATCATGTTGTTGTTAAGCGTTTCCTCATCACTTTCTCTTATTTGTTGTTAATCCCGACACTCGAGGTATAAAGAGCGCATTTCATAATATACATATCGCAACCCCTAATCATGTTTTTGTTAAACGTTTCCTCATCACTTTCTATAATTTGTTGTTAATCTCGGCACTCGAGGTATTAAGAGGGCAATTCATAATATACATATCGCATCTCTTAATAATGTTGTTATTAAACGTTTCCTCATCACTTTCTATTATTTGTTGTTAATACTTGCACTCGAGGTATAAAGAGCGCATTTCAGAATATACATATCGCATCTCCTAATCATGTTTTTGATAAATGTTTCCTCATCACTTTCTATAATTTGTTTCTAATACCGGCACTCAAGGTATGAAGAGCGCATTTCATAATATACATATCGCATCTACTAATCATGTTGTAGTTAAACGTTTCTCATCACTTTCTCTTATTTGTTTTGAATCCCGGCACTCGAGGTATAAAGAGCGGATTTCATAATATACATATCGCATCTCCTAATCATGTTGTTTTTAAACGTTTCCTCATCACTTTCTATAATTTGTTGTTAATCCCGGCACTCGAGGTGTAAAGAGGGCAATTCATAATATACATATCGCATCTCTAAATAATGTTGGTGTTAAACGTTTCCTCATCGCTTTCTATTATTTGTTGTTAATCCCTGCACGCGTGGTATAAAGAGCGCATTCCAGAATATACATATCGCGTCTCCTATTCATGTTGTTGTTAAATGTTTCCTCATCACTTTCTATAAGTTGTAGTTAATCCCGGCATTCGAGGTATAAAGAGTGCATTTCAGAATATACATATCGCATCTCCTAATCATGTTGTTGTTAAGCGTTTCCTCATCACTTTCTCTTATTTGTTGTTAATCCCGACATTCGAGGTATAAAGAGCGCATTTCATAATATACATATCGCAACTCCTAATCATGTTGTTGTTAAACGTTTCCTCATCACTTTCTATAATTTGTTGTTAATCTCGGCACTCGAGGTATTAAGAGGGCAATTCATAATATACATATCGCATTTCTTAATAATGTTGTTATTAAACGTTTCCTCATCACTTTCTATTATTTGTTGTTAATACTTGCACTCGAGGTATAAAGAACGCATTTCAGAATATACATATCGCATCTCCTAATCATGTTTTTGTTAAATGTTTCCTCATCACTTTCTATAATTTGTTTCTAATACCGGCACTCAAGGTATGAAGAGCGCATTTCATAATATACATATCGCATCTACTAATCATGTTGTTGTTAAACGTTTCTCATCACTTTCTCTTATTTGTTGTGAATCCCGGCACTCGAGGTATAAAGAGCGGATTTCATAATATACATATCGCATCTCCTAATCATGTTGTTGTTAAACGTTTCCTCATCACTTTCTCTTATTTGTTGTTAATCCCGGCACTCGAGGTATAAAGAGCACATTTCAGAATATACATATCGCATCTCCTAATCATGTTGATGTTAAACGTTTCATCATCACTTTCTATTATTTGTTGTTAATCCCGGCACTCGAGGTATAAAGAGCGCATTTCATAATATACATATCGCATCTCCTAATCATGTTGTTGTTAAACGTATCCTCATCACTTTCTATTTGATGTTGTTAATCCCGGCACTCGAGGTATAAAGAGTGCATTTCATAATATGCATATCGCATCTCCTAATCATGGTGTCGTTAAATGTTTCCTCTTCACTTTCTATAATTGTTTTTAATACCGGCACTCGAGGTATAAAGAGCGCAATTCAAAATATACATATCGCATCTCCTAATCAGGTTGTTGTTAAACGTATCCTCATCACTTTCTCTTATTTGTTGTTAATCCCGGCACTCGAGGTATAAAGAGGGCAATTCATTATATACATATCGCATCTCCTAATCATGTTGTTGTTAAACGTTTCCTCATCACTTTCTATAATTTGTTGTTAATCCCGGCACTCGAGGTATAAAGAGGGCAATTCATTATATACATATCGCATCTCTTAATAATATTTTTGTTAAACGTTTCCTCATCACTTTCTATTATTTGTTGTTAATCACTGCACTCGAGGTATAAAGAGCGCATTTCAGAATATACATATCGCATCTCCTATTCATGTTGTTGTTGAATGTTTCCTCATCACTTTCTGTTAGTTGTAGTTAATTCCGGCACTCTAGGTATAAAGAGTGCATTTCATTATATACATATCGCATCTCCTAATCATGTTGTTGTTAAACGTTTCCTCATCACTATCTATAATTTTTTGATAATCCCGGCACCCGAGGTATAAAGAGGGCAATTCATAATATACATACCGCATCTCTTAATAATGTTTTTGTTAAACGTTTCCTCATCACATTCTATTATTTGTTGTTAATCCCTGCACTCGAGGTATAAAGAGCGCATTTCATAGTATATATATCGCATCTCCTAATCATGTTGTTGTTAAACATATCCTCATCACTTTCTCTTATTTGTTGTTAATCCCGGCACTCGGCACTCAAGGTATAAAGAGCGCATTTCATAATATACATATCGCATCTCCTAATCATGTTGTTGTTAAATGTTTCTTCATCACTTTCTATAAATTGTTTTTAATACCGGCACTCGAGGTATAAAGAGCGCATTTCATTATATACATATCGCATCTCCTAATCATGTTGTTGTTAAACGTATCCTCATCACTTTCTCTTATTTGTTGTTAATCCCGGCACTCGAGGTAAAAAAGAGCGGATTTCATAATATACATATCGCACCTCCTAATCATGTTGTTGTTAAACGTATCCTCATCACTTTCTCTTATTTGTTGTTAATCCCGGCATTCGAGGTATAAAGAGGGCAATTCATATTATACATATCGCATCTCTTAATAATGTTGTTGTTTAACGTTTCCTCATCACTTTCTATTATTTGTTGTTAATCCCTGCACTCGAGGTATAAATAGTGCATTTCAGAATATACATATCGCATCTCCTATTCATTTTGTTGTTAAACGTTTCCTCATCACTTTCTATAATGTGTTGTTAATCCCGGCACTCGAGGTATAAAGAGGGCAATTCATAATATACATATCGCATCTTTTAATAATGTTGTTGTTAAACGTTTCCTCATCACTTTCTATTATTTGTTGTTAATCCCTGCACTCGAGGTATAAAGAGCGCATTTCAGAATATACATATCGCATCTCCTAATCATGTTGATGTTAAACGTTTCATCATCAATTTCTATTATTTGTTGTTAATCCCGGCACTCGAGGTATAAAGAGCGTATTTCATAATATACATATCGCATCTCCTAATCATGTTGTTGTTAAACGTATCCTCATCACTTTCTATTTGATGTTGTTAATCCCGGCACTCGAGGTATAAAGAGTGCATTTCATAATATACATATCGCATCTCCTAATCATGGTGTCGTTAAATGTTTCATCATCACTTTCTATAACTTGTTTTTAATACCGGCACTCGAGGTATGAAGAGCGCAATTCAAAATATACATATCGCATCTCCTAATCAGGTTGTTGTTAAAAGTATCCTCATCACTTTCTCTTATTTGTTGTTAATCCCGGCACTCGAGGTATAAAGAGCGGATTTCATAATATACATATCGCATCTCCTAATCATGTTGTTGTTAAACGTTTCCTCGTCACTTTGTATAATTTGTTGTTAACCCCCGCCACTCGAGGTACAAAGAGGGCAATTCATTATATACATATCGCATTTCCTAATCATGTATGTTGTTAAACGTTTCCTCATCACTTTCTCTTATTTTTTGTTAATCCCGGCACTCGAGGTATAAAGAGCGGATTTCATAATATACATATCGCATCTCCTAATCATGTTGTTGTTAAACGGTTCCTCATCACTTTCAATAATTTGTTGTTAATCCCGGCACTCGAGGTATAAAGAGGGCAATTCATAATATACATACCGCATCTCTTAATAATGTTTTTGCTAAAAGTTTCCTCATCACATTCTATTATTTGTTGTTAATCCCTGCACTCGAGGTATAAAGAGCGCTTTTCAGAATATACATATCGCATCTCCTAATCATGTTGATATTAAACGTTTCATCATCAATTTCTATTATTTGTTGTTAATCCCGGCGATCGAGGTATATAGAGCGCATTTCATAATATACATATCGCATCTCCTAATCATGTTGTTGTTAAACGTATCCTCATCACTTTCTATTTGATGTTGTTAATCCCGGCACTCGAGGTATAAAGAGTGCATTTCATAATATACATATCGCATCTCCTAATCATGGTGTCGTTAAATGTTTCCTTATCACTTTCTATAACTTGTTTTTAATACCGGCACTCGAGGTATAAAGAGCGCAATTCAAAATATACATATCGCATCTCCTAATCAGGTTGTTGTTAAACGTATCCTCATCACTTTCTCTTATTTGTTGTTAATCGTGGCACTCGAGGTATAAAGAGCGGATTTCATAATATACATATCGCATCTCCTAATCATGTTGTTGTTAAACGTTTCCTCGTCACTTTGTATAATTTGTTGTTAACCCCCGCCACTCGAGGTACAAAGAGGGCAATTCATTATATACATATCGCATCTCTTAATAATGTTGTTGTTAAACGTTTCCTCATCACTTTCTATTTTTTGTTGTTAATCACTGCACTCGAGGTATAAAGAGGGCAATTCAGAATATACATATCGCATCTCTTAATAATTTTGTTGTTAAACGTTTCCTCATCACTTTCTATTATTTGTTGGTAATGCCTGCTCTCGAGGTATAAAGAGCGCATTTCAGAATATACATATCGCATCTCCTAATCATGTTGTTGATAAACGTTTCCTCATCACTTTCTATAATTTGTTGTTAATCCCGACACTCGAGGTATAAAGAGGGCAATTCATAATATACATATCGCATCTCTTAATAATGTTGTTGTTAAACGTTTCCTAATCACTTTCTATTATTTGTTGTTAATCCGTGCACTCGAGGTATAAATAGCGCATTTCAGAATATACATATCGCATCTCCTATTCATGTTGTTGTTAAATGTTTCCTCATCTCTTTCTATAAGTTGTAGTTGATCCCGGCACTCGAGGTATAAAGAGTGCATTTCATAATATACATATCGCATCTCCTAATCATGTTGTTATTAAATGTTTCCTCATCACTTTCTATTATTTGTTGTTAATCCCGGCACTCGAGGTATAAAGAGCGCATTTCATAATATACATATCGCATCTCCTAATCATGTTGTTGTTAAACGTATCCTCATAACATTCTCTTATTTTTTGTTAATCCCTGCACTCGAGGTACAAAGAACGCATTTCATAATATACATATCGCATCTCCTAACATGTTGTTGTTAAATGTTTCCTCATCACTTTCTATAATTTGTTTTTAATTCCGGCACTCGAGGTATAAAGAGCGCATTTCATAATATACATATCGCATCTCCTAATCATGTTGTTGTTAAACGTATCCTCATCACTTTCTCTTATTTGTTGTTAATCCCGGCACTCGAGGTACAAAGAGCGGATTTCATAATGTACATATCGCATCTCCTAATCATGTTGTTGTTAAACGTTTCCTCATCACTTTCTCTAATTTGTTGTTAATCCCGGCACTCGAGGTATAAAGAGGGCAATTCATAATATACATATCGCATCTCTAAATAATGTTGGTGTTAAACGTTTCCTCATCGCTTTCTATTATTTGTTGTTAATCCCTGCACGCGTGGTATAAGGAGCGCATTCCAGAATATACATATCGCGTCTCCTATTCATGTTGTTGTTAAATGTTTCCTCATCACTTTCTATAAGTTGTAGTTAATCCCGGCATTCAAGGTATAAAGAGTGCATTTCAGAATATACATATCGCATCTCCTAATCATGTTGTTGTTAAGCGTTTCCTCATCACTTTCTCTTATTTGTTGTTAATCCCTGCACTCGAGGTATAAAGAGCGGATTTCATAATATACATATCGCATCTCCTAATCATGTTGTTGTTAAACTTTTCCTCATCACTTTCTATAATTTGTTGTTAACCCCCGCCACTCGAGGTACAAAGAGGGCAATTCATTATATACATATCGCATCTCTTAATAATGTTGTTGTTAAACGTTTCCTCATCACTTTCTATTATTTGTTGTTAATCACTGCACTCGAGGTATAAAGAGAGCATTTCAGAATATACATATCGCATCTCCTATTCATGTTGTTGTTGAATGTTTCCTCATCACTTTCTGTTAGTTGTAGTTAATTCCGGCACTCTACTTATAAAGAGTGCATTTCATTATATACATATCGCATCTCCTAATCATGTTGTTGTTAAACGTTTCCTCATCACTTTCTATAATTTGTTGTTAATCCCGGCACTCGAGGTATAAAGAGGGCAATTCATTATATACATATCGCATCTCTTAATAATGTTGTTGTTAAACGTTTCCTCATCACTTTCTATTATTTGTTGTTAATCACTGCACTCGAGGTATAAATAGTGCATTTCAGAATATACATATCGCATCTCCTATTCATGTTGTTGTTGAATGTTTCCTCATCACTTTCTGTTAGTTGTAGTTAATTCCGGCACTCTAGGTATAAAGAGTGCATTTCATTATATACATATCGCATCTCCTAATCATGTTGTTGTTAAACGTTTCCTCATCACTTTCTATAATTTGTTGATAATCCCGGCACTCGAGGTATAAAGAGGGCAATTCATAATATACATACCGCATCTCTTAATAATGTTTTTGTTAAACGTTTCCTCATCACATTCTATTATTTGTTGTTAATCCCTGCACTCGAGGTATAAAGAGCGCATTTCATAGTATATATATCGCATCTCCTAATCATGTTGTTGTTAAACATATCCTCATCACTTTCTCTTATTTGTTGTTAATCCCTGCACTCGAGGTATAAAGAGCGGATTTCATAATATACATATCGCATCTCCTAATCATGTTGTTGTTAAACTTTTCCTCATCACTTTCTATAATTTGTTGTTAATCCCGGCACTCGAGGTATAAAGAGGGCAATTCATAATATACATATCGCATCTCTTAATAATGTTTTTGTTAAACGTTTCCTCCTAACATTCTATTATTTGTTGTTAATCCCGGCACTCGAGGTATAAAGAGCGCATTTCAGAATATACATATCGCATCTCCTATTCATGTTGTTGATAAATGTTTCCTTATCACTTTCTATTATTTGTAGTTAATCCCGGCACTCGAGGTATAAAGAGTGCATTTCATAATATACATATCGCATCTCCTAATCATGTTGTTGTTAAATTTTTCCTCATCAATTTCTCTTATTTGTTGTTAATCCCGGCACTCGAGGTATAAAGAGCACATTTCATAATATATATATCGCATCACCTAATCATGTTGTTGTTAAAAGTATCCTCATCACTTTCTCTTATTTGTTGTTAATCCCGGCACTCGGCACTCAAGGTATAAAGAGCGCATTTCATAATATACATATCGCATCTCCTAATCATGATGTTGTTAAATGTTTCTTCATCACTTTCTATAAATTGTTTTTAATACCGGCACTCGAGGTATAAAGAGCGCATTTCATAATATACATATCGCATCTCCTAATCATGTTGTTGTTAAACGTATCCTCATTACTTTCTCTTATTTGTTGTTAATCCCGGCACTCGAGGTAAAAAAGAGCGGATTTCATAATATACATATCGCACCTCCTAATCATGTTGTTGTTAAACGTATCCTCATCACTTTCTCTTATTTGTTGTTAATCCCGGCACTCGAGGTATAAAGAGGGCAATTCATATTATACATATCGCATCTCTTAATAATGTTGTTGTTTAACGTTTCCTCATCACTTTCTATTATTTGTTGTTAATCCCTGCACTCGAGGTATAAATAGTGCATTTCAGAATATACATATCGCATCTCCTATTCATTTTGTTGTTAAACGTTTCCTCATCACTTTCTATAATGTGTTGTTAATCCCGGCACTCGAGGTATAAAGAGGGCAATTCATAATATACATATCGCATCTTTTAATAATGTTGTTGTTAAACGTTTCCTCATCACTTTCTATTATTTGTTGTTAATCCCTGCACTCGAGGTATAAAGAGCGCATTTCAGAATATACATATCGCATCTCCTAATCATGTTGATGTTAAACGTTTCATCATCAATTTCTATTATTTGTTGTTAATCCCGGCACTCGAGGTATAAAGAGCGTATTTCATAATATACATATCGCATCTCCTAATCATGTTGTTGTTAAACGTATCCTCATCACTTTCTATTTGATGTTGTTAATCCCGGCACTCGAGGTATAAAGAGTGCATTTCATAATATACATATCGCATCTCCTAATCATGGTGTCGTTAAATGTTTCATCATCACTTTCTATAACTTGTTTTTAATACCGGCACTCGAGGTATGAAGAGCGCAATTCAAAATATACATATCGCATCTCCTAATCAGGTTGTTGTTAAAAGTATCCTCATCACTTTCTCTTATTTGTTGTTAATCCCGGCACTCGAGGTATAAAGAGCGGATTTCATAATATACATATCGCATCTCCTAATCATGTTGTTGTTAAACGTTTCCTCGTCACTTTGTATAATTTGTTGTTAACCCCCGCCACTCGAGGTACAAAGAGGGCAATTCATTATATACATATCGCATTTCCTAATCATGTATGTTGTTAAACGTTTCCTCATCACTTTCTCTTATTTTTTGTTAATCCCGGCACTCGAGGTATAAAGAGCGGATTTCATAATATACATATCGCATCTCCTAATCATGTTGTTGTTAAACGGTTCCTCATCACTTTCAATAATTTGTTGTTAATCCCGGCACTCGAGGTATAAAGAGGGCAATTCATAATATACATACCGCATCTCTTAATAATGTTTTTGCTAAAAGTTTCCTCATCACATTCTATTATTTGTTGTTAATCCCTGCACTCGAGGTATAAAGAGCGCTTTTCAGAATATACATATCGCATCTCCTAATCATGTTGATATTAAACGTTTCATCATCAATTTCTATTATTTGTTGTTAATCCCGGCGATCGAGGTATATAGAGCGCATTTCATAATATACATATCGCATCTCCTAATCATGTTGTTGTTAAACGTATCCTCATCACTTTCTATTTGATGTTGTTAATCCCGGCACTCGAGGTATAAAGAGTGCATTTCATAATATACATATCGCATCTCCTAATCATGGTGTCGTTAAATGTTTCCTTATCACTTTCTATAACTTGTTTTTAATACCGGCACTCGAGGTATAAAGAGCGCAATTCAAAATATACATATCGCATCTCCTAATCAGGTTGTTGTTAAACGTATCCTCATCACTTTCTCTTATTTGTTGTTAATCGTGGCACTCGAGGTATAAAGAGCGGATTTCATAATATACATATCGCATCTCCTAATCATGTTGTTGTTAAACGTTTCCTCGTCACTTTGTATAATTTGTTGTTAACCCCCGCCACTCGAGGTACAAAGAGGGCAATTCATTATATACATATCGCATCTCTTAATAATGTTGTTGTTAAACGTTTCCTCATCACTTTCTATTATTTGTTGTTAATCACTGCACTCGAGGTATAAAGAGGGCAATTCAGAATATACATATCGCATCTCTTAATAATTTTGTTGTTAAACGTTTCCTCATCACTTTCTATTATTTGTTGGTAATGCCTGCTCTCGAGGTATAAAGAGCGCATTTCAGAATATACATATCGCATCTCCTAATCATGTTGTTGATAAACGTTTCCTCATCACTTTCTATAATTTGTTGTTAATCCCGACACTCGAGGTATAAAGAGGGCAATTCATAATATACATATCGCATCTCTTAATAATGTTGTTGTTAAACGTTTCCTAATCACTTTCTATTATTTGTTGTTAATCCGTGCACTCGAGGTATAAATAGCGCATTTCAGAATATACATATCGCATCTCCTATTCATGTTGTTGTTAAATGTTTCCTCATCTCTTTCTATAAGTTGTAGTTGATCCCGGCACTCGAGGTATAAAGAGTGCATTTCATAATATACATATCGCATCTCCTAATCATGTTGTTATTAAATGTTTCCTCATCACTTTCTATTATTTGTTGTTAATCCCGGCACTCGAGGTATAAAGAGCGCATTTCATAATATACATATCGCATCTCCTAATCATGTTGTTGTTAAACGTATCCTCATAACATTCTCTTATTTTTTGTTAATCCCTGCACTCGAGGTACAAAGAACGCATTTCATAATATACATATCGCATCTCCTAACATGTTGTTGTTAAATGTTTCCTCATCACTTTCTATAATTTGTTTTTAATTCCGGCACTCGAGGTATAAAGAGCGCATTTCATAATATACATATCGCATCTCCTAATCATGTTGTTGTTAAACGTATCCTCATCACTTTCTCTTATTTGTTGTTAATCCCGGCACTCGAGGTACAAAGAGCGGATTTCATAATGTACATATCGCATCTCCTAATCATGTTGTTGTTAAACGTTTCCTCATCACTTTCTCTAATTTGTTGTTAATCCCGGCACTCGAGGTATAAAGAGGGCAATTCATAATATACATATCGCATCTCTAAATAATGTTGGTGTTAAACGTTTCCTCATCGCTTTCTATTATTTGTTGTTAATCCCTGCACGCGTGGTATAAGGAGCGCATTCCAGAATATACATATCGCGTCTCCTATTCATGTTGTTGTTAAATGTTTCCTCATCACTTTCTATAAGTTGTAGTTAATCCCGGCATTCAAGGTATAAAGAGTGCATTTCAGAATATACATATCGCATCTCCTAATCATGTTGTTGTTAAGCGTTTCCTCATCACTTTCTCTTATTTGTTGTTAATCCCTGCACTCGAGGTATAAAGAGCGGATTTCATAATATACATATCGCATCTCCTAATCATGTTGTTGTTAAACTTTTCCTCATCACTTTCTATAATTTGTTGTTAATCCCGGCACTCGAGGTATAAAGAGGGCAATTCATAATATACATATCGCATCTCTTAATAATGTTTTTGTTAAACGTTTCCTCCTAACATTCTATTATTTGTTGTTAATCCCTGCACTCGAGGTATAAAGAGCGCATTTCAGAATATACATATCGCATCTCCTATTCATGTTGTTGTTAAACGTTACCTCGTCACTTTGTATAATTTGTTGTTAATCCCGGCACTCGAGGTATAAAGAGGGCAATTCATTATATACATATCGCATCTCTTAATAATGTTGTTGTTAAACGTTTCCTCATCACTTTCTATTATTTGTTGTTAATCACTGCACTCGAGGTATAAATAGTGCATTTCAGAATATACATATCGCATCTCCTATTCATGTTGTTGTTGAATGTTTCCTCATCACTTTCTGTTAGTTGTAGTTAATTCCGGCACTCTAGGTATAAAGAGTGCATTTCATTATATACATATCGCATCTCCTAATCATGTTGTTGTTAAACGTTTCCTCATCACTTTCTATAATTTGTTGATAATCCCGGCACTCGAGGTATAAAGAGGGCAATTCATAATATACATACCGCATCTCTTAATAATGTTTATGTTAAACGTTTCCTCATCACATTCTATTATTTGTTGTTAATCCCTGCACTCGAGGTATAAAGAGCGCATTTCATAGTATATATATCGCATCTCCTAATCATGTTGTTGTTAAACATATCCTCATCACTTTCTCTTATTTGTTGTTAATCCCTGCACTCGAGGTATAAAGAGCGGATTTCATAATATACATATCGCATCTCCTAATCATGTTGTTGTTAAACTTTTCCTCATCACTTTCTATAATTTGTTGTTAATCCCGGCACTCGAGGTATAAAGAGGGCAATTCATAATATACATATCGCATCTCTTAATAATGTTTTTGTTAAACGTTTCCTCCTAACATTCTATTATTTGTTGTTAATCCCGGCACTCGAGGTATAAAGAGCGCATTTCAGAATATACATATCGCATCTCCTATTCATGTTGTTGATAAATGTTTCCTTATCACTTTCTATTATTTGTAGTTAATCCCGGCACTCGAGGTATAAAGAGTGCATTTCATAATATACATATCGCATCTCCTAATCATGTTGTTGTTAAATTTTTCCTCATCAATTTCTCTTATTTGTTGTTAATCCCGGCACTCGAGGTATAAAGAGCACATTTCATAATATATATATCGCATCACCTAATCATGTTGTTGTTAAAAGTATCCTCATCACTTTCTCTTATTTGTTGTTAATCCCGGCACTCGGCACTCAAGGTATAAAGAGCGCATTTCATAATATACATATCGCATCTCCTAATCATGATGTTGTTAAATGTTTCTTCATCACTTTCTATAAATTGTTTTTAATACCGGCACTCGAGGTATAAAGAGCGCATTTCATAATATACATATCGCATCTCCTAATCATGTTGTTGTTAAACGTATCCTCATTACTTTCTCTTATTTGTTGTTAATCCCGGCACTCGAGGTAAAAAAGAGCGGATTTCATAATATACATATCGCACCTCCTAATCATGTTGTTGTTAAACGTATCCTCATCACTTTCTCTTATTTGTTGTTAATCCCGGCACTCGAGGTATAAAGAGGGCAATTCATATTATACATATCGCATCTCTTAATAATGTTGTTGTTTAACGTTTCCTCATCACTTTCTATTATTTGTTGTTAATCCCTGCACTCGAGGTATAAATAGTGCATTTCAGAATATACATATCGCATCTCCTATTCATTTTGTTGTTAAACGTTTCCTCATCACTTTCTATAATGTGTTGTTAATCCCGGCACTCGAGGTATAAAGAGGGCAATTCATAATATACATATCGCATCTTTTAATAATGTTGTTGTTAAACGTTTCCTCATCACTTTCTATTATTTGTTGTTAATCCCTGCACTCGAGGTATAAAGAGCGCATTTCAGAATATACATATCGCATCTCCTAATCATGTTGATGTTAAACGTTTCATCATCAATTTCTATTATTTGTTGTTAATCCCGGCACTCGAGGTATAAAGAGCGTATTTCATAATATACATATCGCATCTCCTAATCATGTTGTTGTTAAACGTATCCTCATCACTTTCTATTTGATGTTGTTAATCCCGGCACTCGAGGTATAAAGAGTGCATTTCATAATATACATATCGCATCTCCTAATCATGGTGTCGTTAAATGTTTCATCATCACTTTCTATAACTTGTTTTTAATACCGGCACTCGAGGTATGAAGAGCGCAATTCAAAATATACATATCGCATCTCCTAATCAGGTTGTTGTTAAAAGTATCCTCATCACTTTCTCTTATTTGTTGTTAATCCCGGCACTCGAGGTATAAAGAGCGGATTTCATAATATACATATCGCATCTCCTAATCATGTTGTTGTTAAACGTTTCCTCGTCACTTTGTATAATTTGTTGTTAACCCCCGCCACTCGAGGTACAAAGAGGGCAATTCATTATATACATATCGCATTTCCTAATCATGTATGTTGTTAAACGTTTCCTCATCACTTTCTCTTATTTTTTGTTAATCCCGGCACTCGAGGTATAAAGAGCGGATTTCATAATATACATATCGCATCTCCTAATCATGTTGTTGTTAAACGGTTCCTCATCACTTTCAATAATTTGTTGTTAATCCCGGCACTCGAGGTATAAAGAGGGCAATTCATAATATACATACCGCATCTCTTAATAATGTTTTTGCTAAAAGTTTCCTCATCACATTCTATTATTTGTTGTTAATCCCTGCACTCGAGGTATAAAGAGCGCTTTTCAGAATATACATATCGCATCTCCTAATCATGTTGATATTAAACGTTTCATCATCAATTTCTATTATTTGTTGTTAATCCCGGCGATCGAGGTATATAGAGCGCATTTCATAATATACATATCGCATCTCCTAATCATGTTGTTGTTAAACGTATCCTCATCACTTTCTATTTGATGTTGTTAATCCCGGCACTCGAGGTATAAAGAGTGCATTTCATAATATACATATCGCATCTCCTAATCATGGTGTCGTTAAATGTTTCCTTATCACTTTCTATAACTTGTTTTTAATACCGGCACTCGAGGTATAAAGAGCGCAATTCAAAATATACATATCGCATCTCCTAATCAGGTTGTTGTTAAACGTATCCTCATCACTTTCTCTTATTTGTTGTTAATCGTGGCACTCGAGGTATAAAGAGCGGATTTCATAATATACATATCGCATCTCCTAATCATGTTGTTGTTAAACGTTTCCTCGTCACTTTGTATAATTTGTTGTTAACCCCCGCCACTCGAGGTACAAAGAGGGCAATTCATTATATACATATCGCATCTCTTAATAATGTTGTTGTTAAACGTTTCCTCATCACTTTCTATTATTTGTTGTTAATCACTGCACTCGAGGTATAAAGAGGGCAATTCAGAATATACATATCGCATCTCTTAATAATTTTGTTGTTAAACGTTTCCTCATCACTTTCTATTATTTGTTGGTAATGCCTGCTCTCGAGGTATAAAGAGCGCATTTCAGAATATACATATCGCATCTCCTAATCATGTTGTTGATAAACGTTTCCTCATCACTTTCTATAATTTGTTGTTAATCCCGACACTCGAGGTATAAAGAGGGCAATTCATAATATACATATCGCATCTCTTAATAATGTTGTTGTTAAACGTTTCCTAATCACTTTCTATTATTTGTTGTTAATCCGTGCACTCGAGGTATAAATAGCGCATTTCAGAATATACATATCGCATCTCCTATTCATGTTGTTGTTAAATGTTTCCTCATCTCTTTCTATAAGTTGTAGTTGATCCCGGCACTCGAGGTATAAAGAGTGCATTTCATAATATACATATCGCATCTCCTAATCATGTTGTTATTAAATGTTTCCTCATCACTTTCTATTATTTGTTGTTAATCCCGGCACTCGAGGTATAAAGAGCGCATTTCATAATATACATATCGCATCTCCTAATCATGTTGTTGTTAAACGTATCCTCATAACATTCTCTTATTTTTTGTTAATCCCTGCACTCGAGGTACAAAGAACGCATTTCATAATATACATATCGCATCTCCTAACATGTTGTTGTTAAATGTTTCCTCATCACTTTCTATAATTTGTTTTTAATTCCGGCACTCGAGGTATAAAGAGCGCATTTCATAATATACATATCGCATCTCCTAATCATGTTGTTGTTAAACGTATCCTCATCACTTTCTCTTATTTGTTGTTAATCCCGGCACTCGAGGTACAAAGAGCGGATTTCATAATGTACATATCGCATCTCCTAATCATGTTGTTGTTAAACGTTTCCTCATCACTTTCTCTAATTTGTTGTTAATCCCGGCACTCGAGGTATAAAGAGGGCAATTCATAATATACATATCGCATCTCTAAATAATGTTGGTGTTAAACGTTTCCTCATCGCTTTATATTATTTGTTGTTAATCCCTGCACGCGTGGTATAAGGAGCGCATTCCAGAATATACATATCGCGTCTCCTATTCATGTTGTTGTTAAATGTTTCCTCATCACTTTCTATAAGTTGTAGTTAATCCCGGCATTCAA
This sequence comes from Magicicada septendecula, assembly GCA_034769895.1. Lineage (NCBI taxonomy): Eukaryota > Metazoa > Arthropoda > Insecta > Hemiptera > Cicadidae > Magicicada > Magicicada septendecula. The sequence goes on along the minus strand of CM068374.1, from coordinate 311,345,949 downwards.
GGTATAAAGAGTGCATTTCAGAATATACATATCGCATCTCCTAATCATGTTGTTGTTAAGCGTTTCCTCATCACTTTCTCTTATTTGTTGTTAATCCCTGCACTCGAGGTATAAAGAGCGGATTTCATAATATACATATCGCATCTCCTAATCATGTTGTTGTTAAACTTTTCCTCATCACTTTCTATAATTTGTTGTTAATCCCGGCACTCGAGGTATAAAGAGGGCAATTCATAATATACATATCGCATCTCTTAATAATGTTTTTGTTAAACGTTTCCTCCTAACATTCTATTATTTGTTGTTAATCCCTGCACTCGAGGTATAAAGAGCGCATTTCAGAATATACATATCGCATCTCCTATTCATGTTGTTGTTAAACGTTACCTCGTCACTTTGTATAATTTGTTGTTAACCCCCGCCACTCGAGGTACAAAGAGGGCAATTCATTATATACATATCGCATCTCTTAATAATGTTGTTGTTAAACGTTTCCTCATCACTTTCTATTATTTGTTGTTAATCACTGCACTCGAGGTATAAAGAGAGCATTTCAGAATATACATATCGCATCTCCTATTCATGTTGTTGTTGAATGTTTCCTCATCACTTTCTGTTAGTTGTAGTTAATTCCGGCACTCTACTTATAAAGAGTGCATTTCATTATATACATATCGCATCTCCTAATCATGTTGTTGTTAAACGTTTCCTCATCACTTTCTATAATTTGTTGTTAATCCCGGCACTCGAGGTATAAAGAGGGCAATTCATTATATACATATCGCATCTCTTAATAATGTTGTTGTTAAACGTTTCCTCATCACTTTCTATTATTTGTTGTTAATCACTGCACTCGAGGTATAAATAGTGCATTTCAGAATATACATATCGCATCTCCTATTCATGTTGTTGTTGAATGTTTCCTCATCACTTTCTGTTAGTTGTAGTTAATTCCGGCACTCTAGGTATAAAGAGTGCATTTCATTATATACATATCGCATCTCCTAATCATGTTGTTGTTAAACGTTTCCTCATCACTTTCTATAATTTGTTGATAATCCCGGCACTCGAGGTATAAAGAGGGCAATTCATAATATACATACCGCATCTCTTAATAATGTTTTTGTTAAACGTTTCCTCATCACATTCTATTATTTGTTGTTAATCCCTGCACTCGAGGTATAAAGAGCGCATTTCATAGTATATATATCGCATCTCCTAATCATGTTGTTGTTAAACATATCCTCATCACTTTCTCTTATTTGTTGTTAATCCCTGCACTCGAGGTATAAAGAGCGGATTTCATAATATACATATCGCATCTCCTAATCATGTTGTTGTTAAACTTTTCCTCATCACTTTCTATAATTTGTTGTTAATCCCGGCACTCGAGGTATAAAGAGGGCAATTCATAATATACATATCGCATCTCTTAATAATGTTTTTGTTAAACGTTTCCTCCTAACATTCTATTATTTGTTGTTAATCCCGGCACTCGAGGTATAAAGAGCGCATTTCAGAATATACATATCGCATCTCCTATTCATGTTGTTGATAAATGTTTCCTTATCACTTTCTATTATTTGTAGTTAATCCCGGCACTCGAGGTATAAAGAGTGCATTTCATAATATACATATCGCATCTCCTAATCATGTTGTTGTTAAATTTTTCCTCATCAATTTCTCTTATTTGTTGTTAATCCCGGCACTCGAGGTATAAAGAGCACATTTCATAATATATATATCGCATCACCTAATCATGTTGTTGTTAAAAGTATCCTCATCACTTTCTCTTATTTGTTGTTAATCCCGGCACTCGGCACTCAAGGTATAAAGAGCGCATTTCATAATATACATATTGCATCTCCTAATCATGATGTTGTTAAATGTTTCTTCATCACTTTCTATAAATTGTTTTTAATACCGGCACTCGAGGTATAAAGAGCGCATTTCATAATATACATATCGCATCTCCTAATCATGTTGTTGTTAAACGTATCCTCATTACTTTCTCTTATTTGTTGTTAATCCCGGCACTCGAGGTAAAAAAGAGCGGATTTCATAATATACATATCGCACCTCCTAATCATGTTGTTGTTAAACGTATCCTCATCACTTTCTCTTATTTGTTGTTAATCCCGGCACTCGAGGTATAAAGAGGGCAATTCATATTATTCATATCGCATCTCTTAATAATGTTGTTGTTTAACGTTTCCTCATCACTTTCTATTATTTGTTGTTAATCCCTGCACTCGAGGTATAAATAGTGCATTTCAGAATATACATATCGCATCTCCTATTCATTTTGTTGTTAAACGTTTCCTCATCACCTTCTATAATGTGTTGTTAATCCCGGCACTCGAGGTATAAAGAGGGCAATCCATAATATACATATCGCATCATTTAATAATGTTGTTGTTAAACGTTTCCTCATCACTTTCTATTATTTGTTGTTAGTCCCTGCACTCGAGGTATAAAGAGCGCATTTCAGAATATACATATCGCATCTCCTAATCATGCTGATGTTAAACGTTTCATCATCAATTTCTATTATTTGTTGTTAATCCCGGCACTCGAGGTATAAAGAGCGTATTTCATAATATACATATCGCATCGCCTAATCAGGTTGTTGTTAAACGTATCCTCATCACTTTCTCTTATTTGTTGTTAATCCCGGCGCTCGAGGTATAAAGAGCGGATTTCATAATATACATATCGCATCTCCTAATCATGTTGTTGTTAAACGTTTCCTCGTCACTTTGTATAATTTATTGTTAACCCCCGCCACTCGAGGTACAAAGAGGGCAATTCATTATATACATATCGCATTTCCTAATCATGTATGTTGTTAAACGTTTCCTCATCACTTTCTCTTATTTTTTGATAATCCCGGCACTCGAGGTATAAAGAGCGGATTTCATAATATACATATCGCATCTCCTAATCATGTTGTTGTTAAACGGTTCCTCATCACTTTCTATTATTTGTTGTTAATCCCTGCACTCGAGGTATAAAGAGCGCATTTCAGAATATACATATCGCATCTCCTAATCATGTTGATGTTAAACGTTTCCTCATCACTTTCTATAAGTTGTAGTTAATCCCGGCATTCGAGGTATAAAGAGTGCATTTCAGAATATACATATCGCATCTCCTAATCATGTTGTTGTTAAGTGTTTCCTCATCACTTTCTCTTATTTGTTGTTAATCCCTGCACTCGAGGTATAAAGAGCGGATTTCATAATATACATATCGCATCTCCTAATCATGTTGTTGTTAAACTTTTCCTCATCACTTTCTATAATTTGTTGTTAATCCCGGCACTCGAGGTATAAAGAGGGCAATTCATAATATACATATCGCATCTCTTAATAATGTTTTTGTTAAACGTTTCCTCCTAACATTCTATTATTTGTTGTTAATCCCTGCACTCGAGGTATAAAGAGCGCATTTCAGAATATACATATCGCATCTCCTATTCATGTTGTTGATAAATGTTTCCTTATCACTTTCTATTATTTGTAGTTAATCCCGGCACTCGAGATATACAGAGTGCATTTCATAATATACATATTGCATCTCCTAATCATGTTGTTGTTAAACGTTTCCTCATCACTTTCTATTATTTGTTGTTAATCCCTGCACTCGAGGTATAAAGAGCGCATTTCAGAATATACATATCGCATCTCCTAATCATGTTGATGTTAAACGTTTCATCATCAATTTCTATAATTTGTTGTTAATCCCGGCACTCGAGGTATAAAGAGCGCATTTCATAATATACATATCGCATCTCCTAATCATGTTGTTGTTAAACGTATCCTCATCACTTTCTATTTGATGTTGTTAATCCTGGCACTCGAGGTATAAAGAGTGCATTTCATAATATACATATCGCATCTCCTAATCATGGTGTCGTTAAATGTTTCCTCATCACTTTCTATAAATTGTTTTTAATACCGGCACTCGAGGTATAAAGAGCGCAATTCAAAATATACATATCGCATCTCCTAATCAGGTTGTTGTTAAACGTATCCTCATCACTTTCTCTTATTTGTTGTTAATCCCGGCACTCGAGGTATAAAGAGCGGATTTCATAATATACATATCGCATCTCCTAATCATGTTGTTGTTAAACGTATCCTCATCACTTTCTATTTGATGTTGTTAATCCCGGCACTCGTGGTATAAAGAGGGCAATTCATAATATACATACCGCATCTCTTAATAATGTTTTTCTTAAACGTTTCCTCATCACATTCTATTATTTGTTGTTAATCCCTGCACTCGAGGTATAAAGAGCGCATTTCAGAATATACATATCGCATCTCCTAATTATGTTGATGTTAAACGTTTCATCATCAATTTCTATTATTTGTTGTTAATCCCGGCGATCGAGGTATATAGAGCGCATTTCATAATATACATATCGCATCTCCTAATCATGTTGTTGTTAAACGTATCCTCATCACTTTCTATTTGATGTTGTTAATCCCGGCACTCGAGGTATAAAGAGTGCATTTCATAATATACATATCGCATCTCCTAATCATGGTGTCGTTAAATGTTTCCTCATCACTTTCTATAACTTGTTTTTAATACCGGCACTCGAGGTATAAAGAGCGCAATTAAAAATATACATATCGCATCTCCTAATCAGGTTGTTGTTAAACGTATCCTCATCACTTTCTCTTATTTGTTGTTAATCCCGGCACTCGAGGTATAAAGAGCGGATTTCATAATATACATATCGCATCTCCTAATCATGTTGTTGTTAAACGTTTCCTCGTCACTTTGTATAATTTGTTGTTAACCCCCGCCACTCGAGGTACAAAGAGGGCAATTCATTATATACATATCGCATCTCTTAATAATGTTGTTGTTAAACGTTTCCTCATCACTTTCTATTATTTGTTGTTAATCACTGCACTCGAGGTATAAAGAGAGCATTTCAGAATATACATATCGCATCTCCTATTCATGTTGTTGTTGAATGTTTCCTCATCTCTTTCTGTTAGTTGTAGTTAATTCCGGCATTCTATTTATAAAGAGGGCAATTCATTATATACATATCGCATCTCTTAATAATGTTGTTTTTAAAAGTTTCCTCATCACTTTCTATTATTTGTTGTTAATCACTGCACTCGAGGTATAAAGAGCGCATTTCAGAATATACATATCGCATCTCCTATTCACGTTGTTGTTAAATGTTCCCTCATCACTAAGTAATCCCTCATCATAAGTTGTAGCTAATCCCGGCACTCGAGGTATAAAGAGCGCATTTCAGAATATACATATCGCATCTCCTAACCATGTTGTCGTTAAACGTTTCCTCATCACTTTCTATAATTTGTGGTTACTCCCGGCACTCGAGGTATAAAGAGGGCAATTCATAATATACATATGGCGTCTCTTAATCATGTTGTTGTTAAACGTTTCCTCATCACTTTCTATAATTTTTGATAATCCCTGCACTCGAGGTATAAAGAGCGCATTTCAGAATATACATATCGCATCTCCTATTCATGTTGTTGTTAAACGTTTCCTCATCAATTTCTATAATTTGTTTTTAATCCCGGCAGTCGAGGTATAAAGAGGGCAATTCATAATATACATATCGCATCTCTTAATAATTTTGTTGTTAAACGTTTCCTCATCACTTTCTATTATTTGTTGTTAATCCCTGCACTCGAGGTATAAAGAGCGTATTTCAGAATATACATATCGCATCTCCTAATCATGTTGTTGATAAACGTTTCCTCATCACTTTCTATAATTTGTTGTTAATCCCGACACTCGAGGTATAAAGAGGGCAATTCATAATATACATATCGCATCTCTTAATAATGTTGTTGTTAAACGTTTCCTAATCACTTTCTATTATTTGTTGTTAATCCCTGCACTCGAGGTATAAATAGCGCATTTCAGAATATACATATCGCATCTCCTATTCATGTTGTTGTTAAATGTTTCCTCATCACTTTCTATTAGTTGTAGTTGATCCCGGCACTCGAGGTATAAAGAGTGCATTTCATAATATACATATCGCATCTTCTAATCATGTTGTTATTAAATGTTTCCTCATCACTTTCTATTATTTGTTGTTAATCCCGGCACTCGAGGTATAAAGAGCGCATTTCATAATATACATATCGCATCTCCTAATCATGTTGTTGTTAAACGTATCCTCATAACATTCTCTTATTTTTTGTTAATCCCTGCACTCGAGGTATAAAGAACGCATTTCATAATATACATATCGCATCTCCTAACATGTTGTTGTTAAATGTTTCCTCATCACTTTCTATAATTTGTTTTTAATTCCGGCACTCGAGGTATAAAGAGCGCATTTCATAATATACATATCGCATCTCTTAATCATGTTGTTGTTAAATGTATCCTCATCACTTTCTCTTATTTGTTGTTAATCCCGGCACTCGAGGTACAAAGAGCGGATTTCATAATGTACATATCGCATCTCCTAATCATGTTGTTGTTAAACGTTTCCTCATCACTTTCTCTAATTTGTTGTTAATCCCGGCACTCGAGGTATAAAGAGGGCAATTCATAATATACATATAGCATCTCTAAATAATGTTGGTGTTAAACGTTTCCTCATCGCTTTCTATTATTTGTTGTTAATCCCTGCACGCGTGGTATAAAGAGCGCATTCCAGAATATACATACCGCGTCTCCTATTCATGTTGTTGTTAAATGTTACCTCATCACTTTCTATAAGTTGCAGTTAATCCCGGCATTCGAGGTATAAATAGTGCATTTCAGAATATACATATCGCATCTCCTAATCATGTTGTTGTTAAGCGTTTCCTCATCACTTTCTCTTATTTGTTTTTAATACCGGCACTCGAGGTGTAAAGAGCGCATTTCATAATATACATATCGCATCTCCTAATCATGTTGTTGTTAAATGTATCCTCATCACTTTCTCTTATTTGTTGTTAATCCCGGCACTCGAGGTAAAAAGAGCGGATTTCATAATGTACATATCGCATCTCCTAATCATGTTGTTGTTAAACGTTTCCTCATCACTTTCTATTATTTGTTTTAATCCCTGCACTCGGCACTCAAGGTATAAAGAGCGCATTTCATAATATACATATCGCATCTCCTAATCATGTTGTTGTTAAATGTTTCTTCATCACTTTCTATAAATTCTTTTTAATACCGGCACTCGAGGTATAAAGAGCGCATTTCATAATATACATATCGCATCTCCTAATCATGTTGTTTTTAAACGTATCCTCATCACTTTCTCTTATTTGTTGTTAATCCCGGCACTCGAGATAAAAAAGAGCGGATTTCATAATATACATATCGCACCTCCTAATCATGTTGTTGTTAAACGTATCCTCATCACTTTCTCTTATTTGTTGTTAATCCCGGCACTCGAGGTATAAAGAGGGCAATTCATATTATACATATCGCATCTCTTAATAATGTTGTTGTTTAACGTTTCCTCATCACTTTCTATTATTTGTTGTTAATCCCTGCACTCGAGGTATAAATAGTGCATTTCAGAATATACATATCGCATTTCCTATTCATTTTGTTGTTAAAAGTTTCCTCATCACTTTCTATAATGTGTTGTTAATCCCGGCACTCGAGGTATAAAGAGGGCAATTCATAATATACATATCGCATCTCTTAATAATGTTGTTGTTAAACGTTTCCTCATCACTTTCTATTATTTGTTGTTAATCCCTGCACTCGAGGTATAAAGAGCGCATTTCAGAATATACATATCGCGTCTCCTAATCATGTTGATGTTAAACGTTTCATCATCAATTTCTATTATTTGTTGTTAATCCCGGCACTCGAGGTATAAAGAGCGCATTTCATAATATACATATCGCATCTCCTAATCATGTTGTTGTTAAACGTATCCTCATCACTTTCTATTTGATGTTGTTAATCCTGGCACTCGAGGTATAAAGAGTGCATTTCATAATATACATATCGCATCTCCTAATCATGGTGTCGTTAAATGTTTCCTCATCACTTTCTATAACTTGTTTTTAATACCGGCACTCGAGGTATAAAGAGCGCAATTCAAAATATACATATCGCATCTCCTAATCAGGTTGTTGTTAAACGTATCCTCATCACTTTCTCTTATTTGTTGTTAATCCCGGCACTCGAGGTATAAAGAGCGGATTTCATAATATACATATCGCATCTCCTAAACATGTTGTTGTTAAAAGTTTCCTCGTCACTTTGTATAATTTGTTGTTAACCCCCGCCACTCGAGGTACAAAGAGGGCAATTCATCATATACATATCGCATTTCCTAATCATGTATGTTGTTAAACGTTTCCTCATCACTTTCTCTTATTTTTTGTTAATCCCGGCACTCGAGGTATAAAGAGCGGATTTCATAATATACATGTCGCATCTCCTAATCATGTTGTTGTTAAACGGTTCCTCATCACTTTCTATAATTTGTTGTTAATCCCGGCACTCGTGGTATAAAGAGGGCAATTCATAATATACATACCGCATCTCTTAATAATGTTTTTGTTAAACGTTTCCTCATCACATTCTATTATTTGTTGTTAATCCCTGCACTCGAGGTATAAAGAGCGCATTTCAGAATATACATATCGCATCTCCTAATCATGTTGATGTTAAACGTTTCATCATCAATTTCTGTTATTTGTTGTTAATCCCGGCGATCGAGGTATATAGAGCGCATTTCATAATATACATATCGCATCTCCTAATCATGTTGTTGTTAAACGTATCCTCATCACTTTCTATTTGATGTTGTTAATCCCGGCACTCGAGGTATAAAGAGTGCATTTCATAATATACATATCGCATCTCCTAATCATGTTGTTGTTAAACGTTTCCTCATCACTTTCTATAATTTGTTGTTAATCCCGGCACTCGAGGTATAAACAGGGCAATTCATTATATACATATCGCATCTCTTAATAATGTTGTTGTTAAACGTTTCCTCATCACTTTCTCTAATTTGTTGTTAATCCCGGCACTCGAGGTATAAAGAGGGCAATTCATAATATACATATCGCATCTCTAAATAATGTTGGTGTTAAACGTTTCCTCATCGCTTTCTATTATTTGTTGTTAATCCCTGCACGCGTGGTATAAAGAGCGCATTCCAGAATATACATATCGCGTCTCCTATTCATGTTGTTGTTAAATGTTTCCTCATCACTTTCTATAAGTTGTAGTTAATCCCGGCATTCGAGGTATAAAGAGTGCATTTCAGAATATACATATCGCATCTCCTAATCATGTTGTTGTTAAGCGTTTCCTCATCACTTTCTCTTATTTGTTGTTAATCCCTGCACTCGAGGTATAAAGAGCGGATTTCATAATATACATATCGCATCTCCTAATCATGTTGTTGTTAAACTTTTCCTCATCACTTTCTATAATTTGTTGTTAATCCCGGCACTCGAGGTATAAAGAGGGCAATTCATAATATACATATCGCATCTCTTAATAATGTTTTTGTTAAACGTTTCCTCCTAACATTCTATTATTTGTTGTTAATCTCTGCACTCGAGGTATAAAGAGCGCATTTCAGAATACACATATCGCATCTCCTATTCATGTTGTTGATAAATGTTTCCTTATCACTTTCTTTTATTTGTAGTTAATCCCGGCACTCGAGGTATACAGAGTGCATTTCATAATATACATATTGCATCTCCTAATCATGTTGTTGTTAAATTTTTCCTCATCAATTTCTATTATTTGTTGTTAATCCCGGCACTCGAGGTATAAAGAGCACATTTCATAATATATATATCGCATCACCTAATCATGTTGTTGTTAAACGTATCCTCATCACTTTCTCTTATTTGTTGTTAATCCCGGCACTCGGCACTCAAGGTATAAAGAGCGCATTTCATAATATACATATCGCATCTCCTAATCATGTTGTTGTTAAATTTTTCTTCATCACTTTCTATAAATTGTTTTTAATACCGGCACTCGAGGTATAAAGAGCGCATTTCATAATATACATATCGCATCTCCTAATCATGTTGTTGTTAAACGTATCCTCATCACTTTCTATTTGATGTTGTTAATCCCGGCACTCGAGGTATAAAGAGTGCATTTCATAATATACATATCGCATCTCCTAATCATGGTGTCGTTAAATGTTTCCTCATCACTTTCTATAACTTGTTTTTAATACCGGCACTCGAGGTATAAAGAGCGCAATTAAAAATATACATATCGCATCTCCTAATCAGGTTGTTGTTAAACGTATCCACATCACTTTCTCTTATTTGTTGTTAATCCCGGCACTCGAGGTATAAAGAGCGGATTTCATAATATACATATCGCATCTCCTAATCATGTTGTTGTTAAACGTTTCCTCATCACTTTCTTTTATTTGTTGTTAATCCCGGCACTCGAGGTATAAAGAGCGCATTTCATAATATACATATCGCATCTCCTAATCATGTTGTTGTTAAGCGTTTCCTCATCACTTTCTATAATTTGTTGTTAATCCCGGCACTCGAGGTATAAAGAGCGCATTTCATAATATATACATATCGCATCTCCTATTCATGTTGTTGTTAAACGTTTCCTCGTCACTTTCTTTAATTTATTGTTAATCCCGGCACTCGAGGTATAAAGAGCGCATTTCATAATATACATATCGCATCTGTTGTGTAATGTTTTGTGTTTTACACTTTAGTTATTTATAACCCATAAAGTAAGAGAAATGCTGCCATTCTTAGGTTTTACTGTTGTCATAAATATGAATAGGTTCTTAACCCCACAGCGATACACTTCTGGGGCATTTGCCGGTCCCTCTAATGTAAATACAGGAATTTTATGTAGAGTGCAAAAGATACAGTTAATAAATTGTCAATTACATTATATGATTCAATAAAGTATAACACATATCTTGTATCGGTAGAGTTTCTTTTAAACGCTGAATTCACGTACACGCAGTATGTTACCTGAGGTTGTGATGCTGGATGATGAGACGAAAGGGGTTAGGGGCGTTGTTAGGGAAGGCCTTCCCAAAGAGATGATATGGATGTTGCTGCATTTGAATTTTTCTGCCCTGTAGACTTTGCTTAGCCCCCACTAATGAGGTGATTGGTTTTGACCAATCAGGATGTATAAATTTAATTGTAAATTAAAATCATGTTCAAACAATGTCTTGTTTCATTAATAATAGTAAATAAAAATATGATTATATATATATATATATATATATATATTTCAATCACTTTCTGCTACAGTCCGTTTCTTGATGTATATAATACTTTAATATTTATAACTAATTTGGTATATTATATTTCTTTCTTTGTCAGTTATATAACCCCTAAACAAACAAGAAACTGACAAAGAAAGAAATATAATATACCAAATTGGTTATGCAAACGGATACAATAAAAATACTATGATCAAAATAGAAAATAAAATCAAATACAAAATAAAAACTGAACAATTAAGAATTAATCAAACTGAACAACACATAAATAATAACAACAACAAAAAATGGGCCACATTCACATATATAAATAATAAAATGACAAAACTAACAAAACTATTTTAAAATACAGATATAAAAATAGCATACAAAACTAATAAAAATAAATTACAAAATCTAAATAGCTCACACAACAAAGATAATACAACAACCAACGGTATATACAAAATTGAATGCCAAGATTGCAATAAATGTTATATAGGACAAACAAAAAACAGCTGAAAAAACGTTATTTTGAACACCTAAATGCATACAAAAAACCAACTATATATAAATCCAATTTAGCCACACATGCAATAAACACAGGACATGAATTCCCAGACATAACCAATGTAACACTAATAAAACATATACCACACAAAGGCACCATAATGAACATTTGGGAAAATTTACAGATTTACAAACATAAAACACAAAACAAACTAATACCAGAACAAATACAAATCAATACAAAACATGAAACAATATTCAAAGCACTCAACGTCGAAAATACACAAAATACAAAAACAGATACCACAACCACACACAATAATGCAACTTTAAAAGACCAAAGACCAACAAACTACCTTAATAACATCCAGAAGCCAACACACAAATACTTCACCAGAAACAAGATGGCGAAGGCTGAAGATGAGAGTACAGGTACTCTCGAAACATGTTCCTAATAGGAAAAAAGTATATCTTGAGGTAAATTTAGTTATACATATTAAAGTAATATATATATATATGTGTGAGTGTGTGTGTGTGTGACACAGACTAAAATAAGTTCTGTCCATCCCGGCCCCCGTGAATCCTCCGTGATTCACTAGAAAACAAGAAGTAAGTAATAAAATAAAAACAAGCTTTGTAACGTTAAAACAAAGAAAAGAAAAATATTTGCTGTATGTATGGATAAATAGGAGATAGTACAATACATGATATAAATATTCTTGTTTTGGTAAAGGAGAAACCTTGACGATACATGTCCAGGCTACATGACCAGCCCACCTTAGACCTGTCTATATTAGCATGACTTCTATTTTCATTTACCTTTTGTAATTTTTCCTCCATCAAATCTTTAAAACTATTACTTACATCTGTACTTTTCAGTTCATACGATCTGATAGATTTATATTCTATTCTTCCTTCTCCATTGTTTATCTTTTTTTTATCTAACTGTTCTTTACATTTGGTCATTACTAAATAATGGTCGCTATATATTTCAGCACATCTCCAGACTCTAGTGTCCATTGTCATTTTCCTGTTGGTCCTTTCAACTAGTATATAGCAAAATTATCGACTTCTCGCCCCTATTTGTTTGTTCCCTTCTGAATATATGTATTGCTGATAAAAAGTGTTCGTCACAATATGATCATGTAATAAGCTGAAATCCAACATTCTCCTACCGTTATTGCTTCTCATTTCTTCTCCGTATATTCCTATTACTCTTTTATACATCTCATCACTTTTACCCACTCTACTGTTAAAGTCACCGACAATATATTTATTTCCTTTGGCTTCCTCTGTTACTTCCGATAGTTGTTTCCAGAATTTTCTTTTACTTCCACCTTTTCATCCTCGCTTGGTCCATATACCACCATAATTGTAAAATATTTTCCCTTTTGACTCTCCAGCTCCACCAGTTCTGATACTGCTTCCCATTTTCGTATCTGTCTTACTAAATCCCTGTGTATTACGCATCCCACCCCCGCTGCAGCTCTCTTATCTTCATTTACTCCAGTATATATAAGTACGTGATCACCATTCATAGTTATCTTACCCCTGCCTTTTTTTTTAATTTTCACTTATTGCTAAAATTTCTAATCTATATCCTATAAATTCTATCATTATTTCCTCCTCCTTATCATATAAACTTCTGATGTTCCATGTTCCTAAATTTTATTTACGTCCTTTTACTTCATGAGCTCTCCCCTTTATCCTATCCAATTTCTCTGCTCTATCCGTTCTCTTTATTTCCGTCCTCTCATTACTACTCAGTTATTGGTTTAGCTATGTCCAACTTCCCTTTACTCTTATTCCACCTCCATTCTATTCCATCTATAGTTACTTTGTTGTACCCTTTTTTAACTTCCCTTCCTTTTTCCCTCTCCTCCTTTACCATCTTTCTTAACTCTCTTTGTATTTCTCTTTCCTGCTTCGTTAAATCGTTATTAATATATATTCCTTCAGTACCTGTATCCTTTTTTAATTTATATTTATTTTCTAGAATATTCATCTTACCTTCTTCCTTTCCTAATCTAACTACCCACATTTTTTCCCCTATTTTATGCACTTCGCTGGTCTGCACATTTAACTCTAGGTACTGTCCTATAAATTACTCACAAAATTTTTAATCTCCGTTTTGTTACCTGCATCTATTTTTAATCCACTTATGATCACATTATTCTTCCTTATATCTTTCTCCAAATATTCCACTGTATTCCTAACCTTAGCCAACTCCTTCTTAATGTCCATATTTTCTTTCCTGAGCGCTTCGTTTTCGTCTTTTAGGTTTTCCATTTCTTCCGCGTATTTCCTTTGGTCCTCTCTTACTTGTTTAATTTCTTCAGTTAACTCAATTTTCATTTCTTGTATAGTTTTCAATATTATATCTAACTTGTCTTCACTTGCACTAGACGTCTTAACTGGTGATCTCATCGTTTTTATGATTTTACTGTGTGCTGACGTACTGCAGGTTATTCATTAAAATGTGCTTAAAAATTTATTCATCATCATCTTCTTAACGGTTTTAGGCTTTAGCAACCTGTTCGTATTCCACAGTCCAATTTTCTAAGGTGTACTTACTTTTCTTCTGCCTCTAGGGTTGTATTCTTTCGCTATCTTCGGTATTCTACTTTCTCCCGTTCTATCTATGTATTGAATCAATTTTCTTCTGTATTCTTTAATCCTTTCATTAACTGAAAAAATATCTAAATCACTACTTAAATCCTCATTTCTCATACGATCTCGCCTACTACACTTTTCATCTCAGAAATTTAATTTCTGCTGTTTGTATCTTCTGTTCATCTTTTTTATTTATGGCTCAAGTTTCAGAACAATACAGTGGTGTAGGTATTGCCATTGTTTAATAAAATTTAATTTAGGTTTCTTTTCTACATTCGTTTCACAACGTTCTCCAAATCGTTCCACACATTCTTGTAAAATTCGTCACTTTAATACAAATTTATTTGTATCATAAATTCTATACCATTTTATTCAAAAAAGTCACAATTTTCGTAAAACAAGCATTTTCAAAAAATTGAAAATTTTTAATTTTTTACCTTCAGACTCCTCTCAACTATAAGGAAGTTTCATATTATATAGTTTGTGCGCCGACAATAACTAGCAACTGTGTATATCTATCAATACCGGACTACTAATTACAATGTCTGAGTGCATCAGAATCTAGAACACCTTAAAATCCTACCTTTAGAATGTCGGTTCATTGAAGTAGCGACGAGAAACATGATAAGAAAGGGGCCTCTTGTCTAACGATGCACGAACTCCCGGGAGGCATTTTTTTTTTTCAATTTATTCCAGATTTGTAATCTGTTCCACTAAGTGGACATTGACATTTGTCTGACAAAACACATACATGGTTATGAAGAACTGACCATTGACAGCTCTTCTTGTTTCTGTTAACAGATTAAACAGATACACAGATTACAAGACTAAATGGCAAAAACATGTAAACAAACGAATAAAAGTCACTTCCACTTGCTGCTGGCATGATACATTAAATTCAAAATGTTTAATGGGCCTATATATAAGGCACGTATACTGGTTGACATTAACACTTAATGTTGACATGAACACACAAGATATAGATATTACAGTGCAGATAACACAGATATTACAATACAGACAATACAGAGTACACATTATTAGTCGAACCTGAAGGGTAAATCTTACAATTTATGCCTTTTTACTCTGTAAATGTCTTCACTATAATCTAACAAATTATTCCTAGATGGTTAGGATGCTTTTCTAATTTAGAAATGTGTTTGCTGCAGGGGCATACAATTTTTTCTCTCACAGTTTGAACTTTGAGGTCGCGGTGTATAGAATTGTTGGAGACAAACCATGGAGCATGGTCTACTGATCTTAAAGTTTTGGTCTCAGCGCTGTTTAATCACGATGTTACTCGTACTAGCAGTACTACAATGTTGAATACCGTAGTCCATACTGGTTTGAAAACTACTTTATATATACATATATATTTAAAGTTTTATTTTGTTTTTATATAATATCCAAGTCACTTTTTCACAATAATTTAATTACCTTATATCCGTCAGTGACTTCGTTTTAGCGTTTTTTATGTAGACGCGTTTCGTGACATGTGTCACATCATCAGTAACCCTCGTCAAATGTTAAAATTCACATAAAACACATAAAAACACATTTTCACATATTTACTAAATCACAATAACGACACACACATAACATGATGTAACATCGGCTCCGTTGGACCGGTCCGACCGCGCGTGTAGTTGCCGAGCCACTAATTAAACTAAGTCAATCTTTATCACCAGTCATTACCGTCATGCACGATTATATTTAGGGCTGTATCATATAGTGAGTGAGATTGAAACCTTAATTGTTCGTTTAATATACTGTTATTGTTGATATTCTTGTCTTTAAATGATTTATAAATTTCAAACTCCTCGAGAGCGTCCATTAACCTACCCTTACCGCATACATGGATTGCTTTGAAATTAGTATTGAAATCTGTGTAATTATGGTTATGCATCATTAGATGGCGCGCATAATTAGATTTTGTCTTGTGTAAATCATTCCTTGGTAGATGTTCTTTGTATCTTTTCAAGAAAGACCTGCCACTTTGACCCAGATAGAAACAATCACAATCATCACATGACATCCTGTAAACACCTGTTTTCTCTTCTAACGGGAATGGTTGTTTTATGCGTAACAAATTAGAAATATTATTATTTGTTTTAAACGCGACTTTTATATTAAATTTAGAAAACACGTTGGATATAATGTTAGGTAAAAGGATACCGTACACTGTCGTTATATACTTTTTATTATTATTTTTATTTGTGTTAACTTTATTATCATCGATGGTATTATGGTGTGATCTAGTTTTATATAGGTGTCGCTTAAGATGTCTATCTATCATCGAACTCTTGTACCCATTCGCTATTGCTATGTGCCTTATTGTATCCAATTCGTCCTGAAAGTCCTTTTGGTTAAGTGGAATCGTTACCAACCTATGAACAAAACTGTTGTAGGCCGCCATTTTCTGACTATATGGGTGATGAGAATCGGCGTGTATTGTAATATCTGTGGTAGTGGGTTTCCTATATATTTTATATTGGAATTTATTAAGATACTTTGTAACAGTCAGGTCAAAAAAATTGAGTTTATTGTCAACCTCTGTTTCGAGGGTAAATTGTATGTTCTTGCTAAGGCTGTTAAAATTATGTTTCAATTTCTCTATCTGTCGTAGCGTGCCATTAAAAACTATAAAGGTGTCGTCTACATATCGTGCATAGAATTTAATATTATTATAAAATTTGTTATTCTCTGAGAACATGTAAGTATTTTCAAGACGATGCAAGTATAAATCCGCCAGAAGTCCTGAAAGTGGTGAACCCATTGCGAGACCAAACTCTTGTAGGTAAAAATTATTATTAAAAGTGAAGTAATTCTGCTTCAACAGGACATTCAACAATAAAATTAACTCATCTATTTGTTTGTGATTCAGCTTCTCACCTTCAATGAGAAGATATTTTACAATTGAAATTGTGTCATGAACCGGCACGTTTGTGTATAAATAAACTATGTCAAATGAAGCGATTTTGTACGTAGGTGAGAGTTCGATATCCTGGACCCTTTTAATAAAGTCAATATTATTTTTATGCTGTGATTATTTTTTAAAACGATACTATTTTTAATAATATGATATAATTTCTTTACCGTCTTATAGCCAGGTGCAGATGTGTAATTTATGAGGGGTCTGACAGGAATATTTGCCTTATGTATCTTCGGTAGTCCCGTGAGCTGCGGGGCACGTGCATTTATTGGTTTTATATAATGGCAAACATTATCATCAAACAAACTACCGCAACGATTAATAATGCTATTTAGCTGTTTGACGTATTCATTGGTAGGGTCACTGTTCAATGTCCGAATGTTATTGTTATCTATAAATTCAAGTATTTGTTATTATAGACTTGTGTATTTAATATGACAATCGTGTTCCCTTTATCGGCTTTTGTGATCACGGCGTTATTAGAAGTAAGTTTGTCTTTAATTTGTCCTAATATTTTAGTTTCTGTGGCATGTTTACGGTATGCTGTCAGTGCTTTATTAAGCTTAATAAGTTTATTGGATACTTGTATAGGAAGAAATTAATGCTGAATAACCGGTTGTACAAATTACACTTAAAATTGACAGCATACCGTAAACGTGCCATGACTGGTGATAACTGGTGATAAGGATTGACTTAGTTTAATTAGTGGCTCGGCAACTACACGCGCGGTCGGACCGGTACTACGGAGCCGATATTACATCGTGTTGTGTGTGTGTCGTTATTGTGATTTAGTAAATATGTGCAAATGTGTTTTTATGTGTTTTATGTGAATTTTAACATTTGACGAGGGTTACTGATGATGTGACACATGTCACGAAACGCGTCTACATAAAAAACGCTAAAACGAAGTCACTGAAGGATATAAGGTAATTAAATTATTAAAAGTTTGTTGACAAGACTTAACCGCAATTTTCTGCCTATCAGCTACTAGATATTTCTGAACTTGAGATTAAGTTCAGTCTTTTTAGAGGTTATGTGTTCTTTCCACGTTAGTCTTCTGTCCAGGTGCATCCCAAGGTGCTTGGTATGGAAAACATTAACTGTGATGTACCGTATTGAAGTTAAAACGTTATAGTAAAGTTTACAAAAAAATAACAACTGTTAAAATTATGAGTCACTGTGACTAGGATTGCGTCCAGTAACTCCGTTTATTAGTGGAGAGTTCGGACCACGCAATTTGAAGTGGAAAGTACGACGGTGGAAAGTAGAAATGTTTAATAATTCGTCAACTATTATTTCAGACGACATGTGTAGTTACAACATCGGAGTTCGACTAGCAAAGTTCATGGCGACCTCTGCACTCCCAACGATCGACAAAGGGACATAATTATTCACAGCTGTGGTCAGCAACTTTTGATCCTTCCGGCTAGTTCTTATTTGAGACAATTTAGTAATGATTATATTCCCTGGATATGTTAATATTATATCGCAGGGTACGACATATGGTGGTGTTGGCACCTTCATTTTTAACGTCTAGCCCCACATACTACGTCGTTGACCGATAGATGGTCACCTGTGTTTAGGGGCAATTTCTCACCCCAAGGGCAACAGGGTGCCCTAATCTCTACGTGACAATGACAACAAGAGGAGGGTAAACTTATACCGGCTGTCACTCGGTCTCCAGAGCCGCGTTAGCCACCTGTAGGTGTTGCCCGTCCCCAACCACTTGGAGGTGCGGCTCGATATTTCCCTTCATCAAGGAATGAGATCATAAGGCATTACTCATCCTCTCCGGTACTTTGGGTGAAATAAATATATTAACATTTTATTATAAATAAACTTCACATTTCTTGCTGAAACCGTTTTGCCAAATACTTCTTCATTGATGTATATTTTGATTAAAGTCCTCAACTCGTGTTCGAACTAATGTAATTATTTGTTTAGGCAGAGTATTTTAAATATTTGTATCTTTATCTTTACCTCATACTTTCAACTGTATTTAGGTCATATAATAATATTTTAGGTTAAGAAATATTTTTTGTCATCATATTTTTATTTATTTGATCCTCAAAATAACTATCAGTTCTGCTATTTAAATAAACCTGATCTCCTACATCAGAGTGTTCACAAGCTTTATCTTCTTCTTCTTCTTATTCCAATCCTTTTCCACCACAAGGTGTAGAGGTTGAGCAAAAAGGTCTTGCCACCGTGGTCTCTGCATGGCCAAGCCGTTGGCTTCATTCCACTGCACCTACAGCCTCTGCAGAGAGCACCTCACATTGTCCTCCTGAGTCATTCTTCTCCGGCCCTCTGGTCTTCTCCCAGCTATTCTTGCCTCATACAGTTGTTTTGGTAGGTTATCCGCTTCCATCCTCTGAACTTTGCCTAATAAGGGTCGAACATTACAAGTACCGTATCTCATACTTCTGTGTCTTCGCCAAGTCCGTGTCCTAAAATCCAGTCCGGCTTTATTCCTTTGTTTACTTCTAATAGAGTTATCTCGGGTGTGCGAAGCACCTGTGCGAAGCACTTAAATTGGCCCTCAGCACCCATTTATTGGTGGAGAGGCTGCTTCCTAAGCCTCTAAGCCTGCTTTGGAGTTGCTTTGAATGCCCGGTTTCATGGCTAAGCCTACTTCCTGGGACGTGCTCATGTACCAACCAGGTTGCAACTCCTAAGGATCCCCAGAGCTGGAGATCCCCCCCACTTGTTGTGTAGGTGGGCCTACACCCAGTGACAAGCTATAGCTCTCAGCAACTAACAGTTGAGAGTTGATGTCAGGTGAGGACCAGACTGTCAAACCCACCTTATACAAGGGGTGGCTGGAACGGTTTGAAAGGTACTACCACTTCCTGACAACCATATTCTTTAAATTTATATACATCTCCAACCTGTATAAAGTTTTAACGGAACCATCATGATTTACATGAAAAGTAATTTCATGATATTGATGATGTGACGTCACCAAGCTACGTAATATAGTATATTTAGTATACCTCGTAACAACATTCGTAATAACAAAATTAAATTTTTAACCAGGTATTCATTGGTAATGTACATAAAATAAAATTTGTTCGTTTTTATATTGTATTGATTAAAACGTTCTTTCTAATCTATCTAAAATTAAATGCACTAGTGCATAACTTGTACTAATTTTAAAACAAAGAACTATGGTAGCAAGAGAATTTACTGTTTTCAAACATCATTTCAATTTTAAGATACCTGTACGTGATAAAATTGTAGAAACTAACCAAATAAATATAATACAGCAACATTAAACCACTTTGTTATAATTAAGAAACTTTTGGAGTTTATAAAGTACATACGTACATATCCGGCACTAAAGTCCAGGATGGACCTTGTACTCTCTAATAAATTGCCTCCAGATATTCCGATCATGTGCCTTGATATTCCACGAGCCGACAGCCATCTTAGTGAGGTCTACTTCTACGTCGTCTTGCCATCGCTTTCTTGAACTGCCTCGTCTTCTGCGCCCGTCTATATGCTCTTTCATTATCCTTTTGGGGAGTCTATTGTTGTCCATTTGGTCTTTGGTTGTCTACATGCCCTATCCAGGTGATTCTTCTGGACTTTATAAATCGAAAGGTACCTCCCTGTTTTAGAATGGAGTATATTTCTTGAATACATCTGAACTTCTGGCCTGGTCCGAAGATTATTCTAATAATTTTCCTTTCAAAGTCCTCAGAGCCTGGAGTTTATAAAGTAAAGAATATTCAATTTGGGGAAGAACAAAAATATAGTTGAGAGAAGGACCACAGAACTCCCTCCAGGCAAGTATTGCAATATCCTTTTTAACCCATTCTCAAATAAAAATGATTTGCTATTTACTGTTATTGAGAATACAAATGGTGCAGGATAAAAATTAGTATAAAAACAATTAGTCATGTGCTAAAGATGATATATTATAAACACCATATATATTGTGCTCATATAGGCCTACATGATGGCACATAGACAAGTGACTAGCCTATGGCCAGTTAAGAGTACCAGTTGTTTCAATTTAATTCGTCAATTTACAAACTACTCACAATTTCTACTTCTTCTTCTACTTTAGGCTGCGGTCCTTACAATCCATTGTGCAATCCTTGGTCCGACCATCTTTCTTTTTGTCTTCCAATAATCCGCCGTCCTTCCGGATTATAAAGCAAAATTTTGTTTTGCTAGCCTCTTCTTATGCACCCTTTCAATATGGTCTATCCAAGCGTGTCTGTATTGCTTTATCTTTTCGTTTAGTTGTATATTCCAAGGACGTTTCTTATATCATTATTCCTTAGTCCGTCCCTCCGTAATAATCCCAGTACTGAAAAATTTCATTTCACTAGTATAAGCTCTCCAAAGGACGTCTCCTCCTTTCCTGCTTAAATCTCGACAGTTCTCCTCTACGAGATTCTTGTACTAAATGCTGCTTTAGTTTCTCTATCTGATACAAAGTCCAAACGTTCCAAAAGCTAATAATCATGAATTTTCATTCCAAATTGTCGTTACCTTAATTTCAGTCCGGGGTGTTAGTCTACAGGGGCTTAGTGCCATGTGGGGCTGCCACCTCTAAACTTTGGTAATTTCTTCCAACCGTGATGTTTTCGGTGGAAAGAGAATGCTATTTTCTACGATTCTCTACTATGAGATATGATTATACGGCCATTATTCGGTCGTCAGAGTCTCGTCAGTGGTAACAGAGTGCGCCGGATGTAAAGACATCGCTGGGGAAGGTGAGTTTGATGGTTGTATGGTAGAGGCTGTTCGAGACGCATCCCATACCTTACCAGAATATAGATCGCTTTGCATAAAATCTGGATACGGAACAACATTCAACAACAATTTGTTATCAGTAAAAGTCCATATTTCTTATTTTCACCAGGCTGCTGTATGCCACAGTCACAGCCCTATATATCCCAGAGTCAACATACGTTTGTGGCAATACGTTAGAAGTTGCAGTTAAGGCACCGGCGCTGCCAACTTGTGTTATTAAATTTTCCGATGCGGTGAGCAAACGTGTTTTCGTTGCAATAACGACACTTCGCTCTCTCGGCGCTGTTTATATTTAAGACGTTTGGCTTCTAGCAAAAACTAATACATTTAATTCACTGAGAGCACGTCTCTTCAGACGCGAAGCAAGCGCAAACACTGCGACAGTATATGTGTGCGCGCACGTTCACGAGAACGCACGTGCGTTTAACAAGGAGAAACAGAAAACTTGTAAGTGTGTAGTAACACAATACCTCCCTCCCCCACACACACACAACCACACAACATAAAGTTACATATGTGACCAAGTCCGGTAGGCAAGCTGCAGCAAATTAAAAAATCTGATTAAGTTAGAATAACTGTAATAAATATTTTCTATAAAAAAATTGTAAAATTCATTTTCAAGTGATTTTGTTTTATAAGTATTAAAAACAAACTATCTTCATAGAAAACATAATGTTTACGGCCTATGAACAAAATTAGTAACTTTTTTTGTCAAAATTCCATCCCAAAATCATCAAGTAATCATTCACATTGTCCAGTATACAGTCGAGTATTACATTATATCTGAAACTGTGTTTACCGTATCCTCTACAGTAACAAATCTGTTGTTTGGTGATAATTAATAAGGATCGGATAGCAAACTTAATCATTCAGTGCAATGTCTTACAAGTTAACTGTTAAATGGACATATACCCAGCGAATAAAGTGCAGCTGCATCTACCAGAGTATGAAGTAAGTCCAACAATTCCACAATATATATCGCTTTTATTAATCATGTTGTTGTTAAACGTTTCCTCATCACTTTCTATTTTTGTAGTTAATCCCGGAAATCGAGGTATAGAGAGCGCATTTCATAATATACATATCGCATCTCCTTATCATGTTGTTGTTAAACGTTTCCTCATCAGTTTCTATAATTTGTTTTTAATCCCGGCACTCGAGGTATAAAGAAAGCATTTCATAATATACTTATCGCATCTCCTAATCATGTTGTTGTTAAATGTTTCCTCATGACTTTCTATTATTTGTTGTTAATCCCGGCACTCGAGGTATAAAAAGCGCATTTCATAATATACATATCGCATTTCCTAATCATGTTGTTGTCAAACGTTTCTTCATAACTTTCTAATATTTGTTGTTAATCACGGCACTCGAGGTATAAACAGTGCATTTCATAATATACATATCGCATCTCCTAATCATGTTGTTGTCAAACGTTTCTTCATGACATTCTATTATTTGTTTTTAATCCCGGCACTCGAGGTATAAAGAGCGCATTTCATAATATACATATCGCATCTCCTATTCATGTTGTTGTTAAATGTTTCCTCACCACTTTCTATAATTTGTTGTTAATCCCGGCACTCAAGGTATAAAGAGCGCATTTCATAATATACATATCGCATCTCCTATTCATGTTGTTGTTAAACGTTTCCTCATCAGTTTCTATAATTTGTTGTTAATCCCGGCACTCGAGGTATAAAGAGCGCATTTCATAATTTACTTATCGCATCTCCTAATCATGTTGTTGTTAAACGTTTCCTCATGACTCTATTATTTGTTGTTAATCCCGGCACTCGAGGTATAAAGAGCGCATTTCATAATATACATATCGGATCTCCTAATCATGTTGTTGTCAAACGTTTCCTCATGACTTTCTATTATTTGTTGTTAATCCCGGCACTCGAGGTATAAAAAGCGCATTTCATAATATACATATCGCATCTCCTAATCATGTTGTTGCTAAACGTTTTCTCATCACTTTCTATTATTTGTTGTTAATCCCGGCACTCGAGGTATAAACAGTGCATTTCATAATATACATATCGCATCTCCTAATCATGTTGTTGTCAAACGTTTCCTCATCACTTTTTATTAGCTGTTGTTAATCCCGGCACTCGAGGTATAAAGAGTGCATTTCATATTATACATATCGCATCTCCTAATCATGTTGTTGCTAAACGTTTTCTCATCACTTTCTATTATTTATTGTTAATCGCGGTTCTCGAGGTATAAAGAGCGCATTTCATAATATACATATCGCATCTCCTAATCATGTTGTTGTTAAACGTTTCCTTATCACTTTCTTTAATTTGTTGTTAATCCCGGCACTCGAGGTATAAAGAGTGCATTTCATATTATACATATCGCATCTCCTAATCATGTTGTTGCTAAACGTTTTCTCATCACTTTCTATTATTTATTGTTAATCGCGGTTCTCGAGGTATAAAGAGCGCATTTCATAATATACATATCGCATCTCCTAATCATGTTGTTGTTAAACGTTTCCTTATCACTTTCTATAATTTGTTGTTAATCCCGGCACTCGATGTATAAAGAGCCCGTTTCATAATATACATATCGCATCAGTTGTGTAATGTTTTATGTTTTAAACTTTAGTTATATATAACCAGTAAAATAAGAGAAATGCTGCTATTCTTAGGTTTTACTGTTGTCATAATTATGAACAGGTTCTTAACCCCACAGCGATACACTTCTGGGACATTTGCTGGTCCCTGTAATGTGAACACTGGAATTTTATGTAGATTGCAAAAGATACAGTTAATAAATTGTCATTTATATTATATGATTCAATAAAGTATAACACACATCTTGTATCGGTAGAGTTTCTTTTAAACGCTGAATTCACGTACACGCAGTATGTTACCTGAGGTTGTGATGCTGGATGATGAGACGAAAGGGGTTAGGGGCGTTGTTAGGGAAGGCCTTCCCAAAGGGATGCTGTGGATGTTGCTGCATTTGAATTGTTCTGCCCTGTTGACTTTGCTTAGCTCCCACTAGTGTTCTGATTGGTTTTGACCAATCAGGATGCATAAATTTAATTGTAAATTAAAATCATGTGTAAACAATGTCTTGTTTCATTAATAGTAGAAAATATAAATATGATTATATATATATATATATATATATATTTAAATCACTTTCTGCTACAGTCTGTTTCTTGATGTATATAATACATTTAATATTTATACATAAATTTACCTCAAGATGTTATTTTTCTATTTGGAACATGTTTCGGGTACTATCTTGTTCCCATCCTCAGCCTTCCGGTTTTTTTGTCTGGTGAAGTACATATGTGTTGTTGGTTGATAATTGTGGCTTCCTGTTGGCTTCTGGTACTTTAAATTGGTTTTATTGTGTGTGATTGTGGTGTATGTGTTAGTTTTTTGTGTATTTTCAATGTTGAGTGCTTTGAATAGTGTGTCATGTTTTGTATTGATTTGTATTTGTTCAGGTATTAGTTTGTTTTCTGTTTATGTTTGTATATTTGTAAGTTTTCCCATATGTTCATTATGGTGCCTTTGTGTGGTATATGTTTTATTAGTGTTACATTGGTTATGTCTGGGAATTCATGTCCTGTGTTTATTGCATGTGTGGCTAAATTGGATTTATATATTTCTGTTTTTTTGTATGCATTTAGGTGTTCAAAATAACGTTTTTTCAGCTGTTTTTTTGTTTGACCTATATAACATTTATTATAACGGTATATACAAAATTGAATGCAAGATTCCAACTTCCCTTTACTCTTATTCCACCTCCATTCTATTCCATCTATAATTACTTTGTTGTACCCTTTTTTAACTTTCCTTCCATTTTCCCTCTCCTCCTTTACCATATTTCTTAACTGTCTTTGTATTTCTCTTTCCTGCTTCGTTAAATCGTTATTAATGTATATTCCTTCAGTACCTGTATCCTTTTTTAAATTATATTTATTTTCTAGAATTTTCATCTTATCTTCTTCCTTTTCTTTCCTGAGCGCTTCGTTTTCGTCTTTTAGGTTTTCCATTTCTTCCGCGTATTTCCTTTGGTCCACTCTTACTTGTTTAATTTCTTCAGTTAACTCAATTTTCATTTCTTGTATAGTTTTCAATATTATATCTAACTTGTCTTCACTTGCACTAGACGTCTTAACTGGTGATCTCATCGTTTTTTTACTTTTTCCGAATGCTTCCTCATTACCTGATCCACTTGCTCTTCTTTTCTTTGTCCGATCGTCTGCACTATACTCATCACTATCCATTTTTAATAAACTTCTTACGGCTGTTGGCCGCGCAAAAATTAACTACATTAGATATTAGGTTAAATAATAGCAATTAAGTAGTATAATAATACAAAATAAAATAATAAATATTGCCCTATACGACACAAATATTATAATTACATGGAGATATATAATTATTAATTAATAACCTATATAAGTATATATGTAATAATAAATATAATACATAATATCATAAGTAACAACAAACAATATATAACAAAGTGTGTAAAAACAAATAGTATATGTAATAAATGAACAGTAATACGGATCATAACTACATATTAATCCATTAACTTAAACGGTTTAGAAATTACATAAATTTTAATGTTCTTATAAATGTAATAGTCCACTACTTATATTTTTGTTGCCAAGTGTATTTCCTTTATGAGGAGAAGTATTTTGGCGGTTGCAGATTTGTCGCTCAAACTTCTTCTAACGTCAGAATTTATATTAAATTAGGTTCGTAGATGATGGACAGCAGGGCACTCTGCTTGGGAAGGGCCGTATTAGGGCCCTGGTGGACTCCGGATCGGCACGGTGTCTTATCTCCTCCCGTGTTTACCAGCAGTTGGTCAGGGAGTCATTGATTCGGTCAAGTACTCTTTCGTCGGTGGTGTGTTGGACGGCCTCGAGGGAGGTTTTGCCGACCTCCAAATTGGTGGCCTTTAAATTTAAAATAAATTATTTTTCGGGGGTTTGGGAGTTTCTTGTGGCTCCGAACCTGAGCGTAGGCTGTATTGTGGGTGCGGACTTTATTGTGAAAAGTGGTCTGGTTCTCGATATCCAGGGGCACGTATGTTTCTTTAAGTTCAACCGTGCCGTACGCATTCTTTTTTGGGTTATCGGGAGGAGGCGGGGAAAGGTCTTGAAGAATTTCAACCCCCGGCGTCCATTAATAATTTCAGCCAATCTCAACAGACCACTTTCCGTCGATTGTGTGAGGAGTTCCCCGAGGTGCTGACCGCCAACCTCGGACTCACTCACAATTTGGAGTATCGTATCCGTCTTTGCGACTCCTCGGTTGTCCGTTCGCACCCGTATAAATTCGCTCCGCCCAAAATGACCATTTTGCGTGAGAAGGTGCAAGAATTGTTGGACCAGGGGGTTATTGAACCTTCCACGTCGGCCTATGCCAGTCCAGCATTCCTGGTGCCTAAACCGGGAGGGAAGCATAGGCTGGTCATTGATTATCGGAAATTGAACCAAAATATAGAAGTTGAGTCGGTGCCCCTCCCGGACCTGCATTCTGCCTTTGATTGGTTTTCGCAGGCCCGATATTTCACCATTTTTGACCTGAATTCGGCTTACCACCAGATTCCCTTACACAAGGATTCTCGGCCGTACACCGCCTTTTGCGTGCCGTGGAACTTGTACCAATATAAGAGAGTCCCCATGGGACTGGCGGTTGGTGCTCAGACGTTAACCCGTCTACTAGACTCTGTGTTCCACGATATTAAATTCCAGTATGTGTTCAATTATCTGGACGATCTTCTCATTTACAGCTCCAATTTAGAGGAACACATGAACCATCTCCGAGAGGTGTTGTGTCGCTTGAGGCGCGCGGGGCTTACGGTGAATCCCGACAAAATGAAATTTGCCCAGAAGGAAATTTCTTTCCTCGTTCTCCTTGTGTCTTATAAAGGGGTCACGGTGGATCCAGAGAGGACGCAGGCAATCCGGGATTTTCCTCCTCCTCGGGATGCTAAAGGGGTGGCCCGCTTCGTGGGTATGGTGAATTTTTACCGGCGGTTCACCAAGGGGGCTGCTGAGATTGCGGCACCCCTAAATTCCTTAAGGAAAAAAGGGGCCAAATTTGTGTGGGGAGACGAGCAGCAACGTGCCTTTGAGGCCCTGAAGGAGTCCATTCTGTCGCCGCCCGTGCTTCGGATGCCCGATTTCACGAAGCCCTTTGTTGTGCAATCTGACGCCAGCTCTGTGGCGATCGGGGCCGTGCTCTCTCAGGAGGTGGATGGTGCTCGGCAGTCAGTCGCATTTGTATCTAGGTCCCTCACCAACCCTGAAAAAGAAATCCTCGGTGTACGAGTTTGAGTGTTTGGCGGTAGTCTTCGCCCTGGACAAGTTTAGGAGGTATTTGGAACATGCTGAGTTCCTATTAGAGACCGACAATCAGGCTCTCTCGTGCCTTCTGGCGCATCTCCGTCAACTGGGTAAACTTGGCCGCTGGGTGGTCAAAATTTCTTCTTTTAAGTTTCAGGCACAGCATATACGGGGGACCCAAAATGTTGTTGCCGACGCTCTGTCCCGTATGTATAATCTACCCAGTGAGGAGCCAATAAATGAACCCTGCGCCTTACTCCTGGAGTTTCCCCTCGCCTTCACGGAGGTTATCCCTCATCAGCTTGATGATGAGGTGTTGGGTCCCATTATCGATAAAATTAAATCAGGCGAGATGAAGGCTCCATATCATCTGTCCAAGGGCGTCCTCTGCTGCAAGGAACGTAGAGGACGGGTCCCTAAGATAGTGCTGCCGAGCAATCTGGTACCCATGGTCTTCCGATATTATCATGATTCCCCGGTTGGAGGCCATTTGGGTGTTTCAAAGACCATCGCCGTGATCAGAAAGAACTTCATCTAGAAAGGCATGGACCGGGACATCGCCACCCGGGTGAAGTGTTGTCATCTGTGCAGTCTGAGCAAGCCCACTCAGAACACTAAGTTGGGGTTGCTGTCTTCTGAGGTGGCTGGCAGACCGATGGAGAAGGTTTTCACCGACTACGTGGGTCCTTTCCCGCGTAGCAAGGCCGGGAATTCGTTCCTCCTTGTTTGTGTGGACGCCTTCTCCAAGTATGTCTGGCTACTTCCCTTGCGTCAGGCTAGTACTGCCAATACCATCATAGCCCTTCAGACCAGTATCTTTCAGCATTTCGGGCTTCCCTCCATCTTTGTCTCAGACAATGGCCCCCAATTCATCGGGAGGCAGTTCCGGAACATGTGTTTCAGGCACGGCATTCGGCATGTAACCACCTCCCCTTACCACCCGCAACCTTCCCACGCTGAGCGATTCAATCGCAACCTGAGATCCGCTCTTATCGCCTACCACGCGGAACAGCAGAATACGTGGGACCAGAACCTCCAGTGGCTACAGATGGCTTTCAATTCGTCCCTTCATGAAAGCCATCGTGCCGTGCCTTTTGAGGTCATGTTTGGTTTCTCCCCCGCTCATCCCCTTGATAATTTGTGGAAACTGGAGGATCTTCTCCCTGATTCGCCGAACGAGGGGGTCGCTCACAGGTGGAAGGAGGTGAGGAGAGCCCTGCTCCGATCGCACGAGCGCGTGCGCCGTCGCTATAACGCTGGGAGAGTCCCCAACCCCTTTAAGGTGGGCCAGTTAGTTTATTGCAGGAGCCACCCGCTCAGCTCTAAGGTGGAGGGTCGCGCTACCAATCTTTGCTAGACATGGTTGGGACCCTTCCGGATTTCTGAGTTTGTCTCGCCTGTTACTGCCAGCCTGGTGGGTCTGGAGGATGGGATGAAGGTGAGGGTGGCCCATGTGTCACATCTGAAGGCGTGTGCGCAGATGGAGCTTCCTTGAGTGTTGGGTTGGTATTGTTTACCCCGGTTAGGATTAGTTAGGTTCCTCGGGTTGGTTTTCGGGGGGCTTCTCTTGAGGAATTGTGTTTTATGGTTTTACGTTTTAGCGTTTTATTGTTTTAAGGTGGGGTTAATTGGGGTTTTAAAAGTTTTATCGGTATTTTAGCTCCTCTACTTTCCTTTCTTCTTTCTATTGTTTTAGGTCGCTACCGCTTACACTCCCCGTATCTTCTACACTTACACACACCCAGCTACACACACACACACACACACACACACACACACACACACACACTTTGTCCTTCCTTCTGGTGTCCTTTCGTTTTCAACTTCCGGCTGGTTTTATCTTTTTATTGGTTTTTAGTTAGTTCCCGCTTTTCCTCAGGTGGTGGCAGTCCCAGTGTCGTCCAACCCGTTGAACTCCTTTTGTTGTGGGGGTGTGCCGTAACTAGTCGTTACGGCGACTTTCGAAATGGTTATAGTTGTATTTCGGCATAGATGCTTTCTTTGGATCGTGGACACTCTCGCCATCTATGAGGCGTTACGGTGACTTAGGAATCTGTTGTTGCTCTCGCTGCGATATTGGACCCTCACGCTATCTGTCTGAGACTTCGGACAACTTGACCTTTCGTTCCCGCTGCTTGGAGCGGGGTTGTCGTTGAGTAGAGTGAGCCTGCGGTAGACTCGTGTTGGTTTTTGATCAGCGGTGTAGAGGCATGCCAGCTGTTTTTGGTCGAGGTCAGCTGTTGAGGCCACGAGCTGAGATATCAGCGGTTGGAAAAGTATTGTTGTTTTTTCTTAATGCCGGGGTTTTGTATTTAATTATGGAAGGCTAAGAAAAAGTGTGCCAACGGGGCTCTCGGCCTGGCAACTGTGATCGTGTGAAGAGATCAAGATATTGTGTGTATGTAGTAAGGAACTCGGACAGCACGTGCGATTGCACAATTGAACAGGTATGCAAAGTGAAAATTATTAAATTTTGCCTGGGGATGCGTTTTCGCACTGCTTGTGTTTAGGGCCTGGCTAGTCCTTAACAAACAAAAAAAAAAGGAACAACTGTTGCTTAATTCTGGATGTTTTTTTTTTACTTCACTGTATACCTGGAATTTAATATGCGGGTTTGTGCAGTCATTGCCAATTCTTGAACGCAAGTTTTTTTTTAAAGAAAAGTCTGTTGAACTTGACTAGCTTCTGATATTTCTTTCAAATGATGAGCAGCATCTCTTGCTGTTTGCGGTGACAGTGTATCTTATGTGCAAAACTTTTTTTACCTACAAAAAAAAAACAAAAAACAAAAAAAAAACAAAATATATAAACTTAGGAAAATATGTTAGGAATTGGCCAGTGTGATCATGGGCCTAGTAAAGCAAAATTCAGCCGAGTTCCTTAATCTCTCTCTTTGTATGATTCAGTGTGTTCATATAAATGTCTTGTGTTTGAATTGTGAAAGCATGTAATGTCCAGCATACATTTTTTCCTATAATCTGTGTTGAACTTATATTGTGGCTGCCTTTTATTGGAACGTATAAATCTGATTATGAATAGAGTTGCAGATCACCTACAATTGTAATAATACATTGCCCTGTTCTAGAACTGTAATTCAGAAGTGTTCCGTCTGTTAATAAAAAAGACTGAACTTTTGTACAAGATGAAATTTCCACTTTGGGATTTTTTGTATTTATTGTGATTCTCTATCAATGTACAGTCACTGTTAAAATTCTTTTGTATATGTATATGCTCATAGTTATTTTAATTCTCTATCAACGTACAGTCACTGTTAAAATTCTTTTGTAGATGTATATACTCATATTTATTTTAATTCTCTATCAATGTACAGTCATTGTGAAAATTCTTTGTATATGTATATGCTCATAATTTTATGCACAAAACATTTTTAACTTTTGAGAGGTATATATACCTGATTTGATAGTTTTTTTATAATGGTGCACTCTGAAATCAGTAAGCCATGGTGCTACACAAGTTTATACAAGTTTAAGGAAAAGTGAGCACACACGCACTTGTGAATTCCACACAGAGTATATAATCACCTATCTTATGTTTACATTATACATTCCTAATTATATGATTCTCCTTTCTAGCTTTTGATTTAGATTTCAGAGGGCGCATGTTGTTATGTAATATAATTGTTTAAATTGTTGTGGCTGTAATAATTGTTGTAGGATAGAATTGCTTGTTAAATGTTTTATAAAATTGTTTATATTATTGGAAGTGTTTATAGTACAACCAGAGGGGGGCTGAAAAGGAAAAAACAAGACTTATTGTTATTAAATGTTATATTTCGAGAACCTCTGGATTTACTCTGTGTACTTATTAATGTTAATATAATTATTTCCAAATAAGGAAATTCTATTTGGTGAAGGTTAAAAGGTACTGTCGAGGCTTGTTGCATGTCAATGGTCAATTGTATACCATGTAATGGATTTTAAATATTTTACCGATTTTATATATTTCTAATGGAATGCTTTTTAAATATTAATTTTGAATATATTGAAATTTTAAATTTTGAATACTATGTAATATAGTTTAAATATTTCACCTATTTATATATTTCTAATAGAATACCTTCACAGCCTGGATTCTATGAATCTTTGTAAGAAAAACAAGGTATAGAATCAATAAATTAGTTATTTTCGGAATTTTAAAATTGAGGTCACCTCATTCGTCCTATTACCTAATGGTTACCCAGCATGTGGCTATTCTTCCACTAGGAGGCTCCTCCTAGTTCAAGTGAACAAGTGAGCCGGTCATCAAGGTGAGTTGTAGATTTTTATATTTTTTTTTGGTTGTCAAACTTGAAAAATGTGTCAGATTTGGAAAGTTGACAATTGTGTTGTGATGTCTTTGGTGATGAGCGGCTCACAAATGGTAGCAGAGCGTGGTTGGACGTTGTCCTGGCCACTTCTGAACCGAAATTTGGAAATGGATGAAGTGATCTCTATATCTTAGTTGGACATGTTCTGTCAAGTGTGATGTGTTTACTATTGTTGTAAATCTTGGTCTTTGATTGCGGTTGCCGGGCCGGGACTCCTGGGGGGGGGGGGGTGCACACAGTGGTGATTCCTGATTGTGTCTTGGGGTGTTCTTAAGTGTTTATGTGTTTGTTTGTGTTCTTGTTTGGTCTTTGTCTTTGTTGACTTTTAGCACATCATCTTGGTCTTGGTTGTTGGTCCGGTGTCTGGTCGGGGACCCTGAGGCACCTTGATTGTCATCACTTGTTGTATTCAGATTCTTGTTGTAGGAAACCATGGCAGAGGCGGGGCAGAGTAGGGGTCGGCGTAAAGGCCGCGGTCTGGTGAACGAATATTTTACGAAAGACGAGCTCCAGTTCGAGATACGTTTGCGGGCGGGGTTCCCCAGAGGGATGTGGCGTCCTTGAGGCGACAACTGCGGGAGCTGCTGATGGGACCCCCCCCCCCCCCGGAGAGTCGAAATTGAGGATTTGGAGGAGGAGCTGGCCGTGTGTGCGGACAAGTGGACCGAGTTCTCCACCTTGAAGGAGGACTCGGAATATATGGGGAGTTCCACCCGTGTTTGGCAGCAGGTGACCCAAAGGATGCACCACTTGTCCGCTCGTCTCAGTAATTTGCTGTGAGTTGTAGATTTTTATATATATTTTTTTTTTGGTTGTCATACTTGAAAAATGTGTCAGATTTGGTAAGTTGAAAATTGTTTTGTGATGTCTTTGGTGATGAGCGGCTCAGTTTCCTCAGCAGTTTCTATAATTTGTTGTTAATCCCGGCACTCGAGATATAAAGAACGCATTTCATAATATACTTATCGCATCTCCTATTCATGTTGTTGTTAAACGTTTCCTCATGACTTTCTATTATTTTTTGTTAATCCCGGCACTCGAGGTATAAAGAGGCATTTCATAATATACATATCGCATCTCCTAATCATGTTGTTGACAAACGTTTCCTCATAATTTTCTATTATTTGTTGTTAATCCCGGCACTCGAGGTATAAACAGTGAATTTTATAATATACATATCGCATCTCCTAATCATGTTGTTGTCAAACGTTTCCTCATGACGTTCTATTATTTGTTGTT
The DNA here is from genome assembly GCA_034769895.1 of Magicicada septendecula. Lineage (NCBI taxonomy): Eukaryota > Metazoa > Arthropoda > Insecta > Hemiptera > Cicadidae > Magicicada > Magicicada septendecula. The sequence continues at coordinate 311,312,009 of CM068374.1, read as the reverse complement.
AATCCCGGCACTCGAGGTATAAAGAGCGCATTTCATAAAATACATATCGCATCTCCTATTCATGTTGTTGTTAAACGTTTCCGCATCACTTTCTATAATTTGTTGTTAATCCCGGAACTCGAGGTATAAAGAGAGCATTTCATAATATACATATCGCATCTCCTAATCATGTTGTTGTCAAACGTTTCCTCATGACTTTCTATAATTTGTTGTTAATCCCGGCACTCGAGGTATAAAGAGCGCATTTCATAATATACTTATCGCATCTCCTAATCATGTTGTTGTCAAACGTTTCCTCATGACTTTCTATTATTTGTTGTTAATCCCGGCACTCGAGGTGTAAAGAGCCCATTTCATAATATACATATCGCATCTCCTAATCATGTTGTTTTCAAACGTTTCCTCATGACTTTCTATTGTTTGTTGTTAATCCCGGCACTCGAGGTATAAACAGTGCATTTCATAATATACATATCGCATCTCCTAATCATGTTGTTGTCAAACGTTTCCTCATCACTTTTTATTAGCTGTTGTTAATCCCGGCACTCGAGGTATAAGGAGGGCATTTCATATTATACATATCGCATCTCCTAATCATGTTGTTGTTAAACGTTTTCTCATCACTTTCTATTATTTGTTGTTAATCCCGGTTCTCGAGGTATAAAGAGCGCATTTCATAATATACATATCGCATCTTCTAATCATGTTGTTGTTAAACGTTTCCTCATCACTTTCTATAATTTGTTGTTAATCCCGGCATTCGATGTATAAAGAGCGCATTTCATAGTATACATATCGCATCTCCTAATCATATTGTTGTTAAACGTTTCCTCATCACTTTCTATAATTTATTGTTAATCCCGGCACTCGAGGTATAAAGAGCGCATTTCATAATATACATATCGCATCAGTTGTGTAATGTTTTATGTTTAAAACTTTAGTTATTTATAACCAGTAAAGTAAGAGAAATGCTGCTATTCTTAGGTTTTACTTTTGTCATAAATATGAACAGGTTCTTAACCCCACAGCGATACACTGCTTGGGCATTTGCTGGTCCCTCTAATGTGAACATCTTTTTTGTAGATTGCAAAAGATACAGTTAATAAATTGTCATTTATATTATATGATTAAATAAAGTATAACACATACCTTGTGTCGGTAGAGTTTCTTTTAAATGCTGAACTCACGTACACGCAGTATGTTGCCTGAGGTTGTGATGCTGGATGATGAGATGAAAGGGGTTAGGGGCTTTGTTAGGGAAGGCCTTCCCAAAGGGATGCTGTGGGTGTTGCTGCATTTGAATTTTTCTGCCCTGTTGACTTTGCTTAGCCCCCACTAGTGGGCTGATTGGTTTTGACCAATCAGGATGCATAAATTTAATTGTAAATTAAAATCATGTGTAAACAATATCTTGTTTCATTAATAGTAGAAAATATAAATATGATTATATATATGACGCAAACTAAAATAAGTTCTGTTCACCCCGACCCCCGTGAATCCTCCGTGATTCACTATAAAAACAAGAAGTAAGTAATAAAATAAAAACAAGCTTTGTAACGTTAAAACAAAGAAAAGAAAAATATTTGCAGTATGTATGGATAAATACTCTTGTTTTGGTAAAGGAGGAACCTTGACAGTTGCGTAAAGAGTTGTGCAAATTCTTTCTCATATGGCGCTACAGCCCTTGTTGGGCATTGGCCTCCTTCAATTTCCCCCCTACATTCTATCTATGTTATTGTCTGCTATAAAATCTTGTATCTTTTCATTATAAGTATTAGTGTCCATGATAACTACGAAGTTGTACAATACATGATATCAATACTCTTGTTTTGGTAAAGGAGAAACCTTGACGATACATGTCCAGGCTACATGACCAGCCCACCTTAGACCTGCCTATATTAGCATGACTTATAGTTTCATTTACCTTTTGTAATTTTTCCTCAATAAAATCTTTAAACCAATTACTTACTTACATCTCTACTTTTCAGTTCATATGATCTGATTTATATTCTATTCTTCCTTCTCCATTGTTTATCTTATTTTTATCTAACTCTTCTTTACATTTGGTCATTACTAAATAATGGTCGCTATATATTTCAGCACATCTCCAGACTCTAGTGTCCATTGTCATTTTCCTATTGGTCCTTTCAACTAGTATATAGTAAATTATCGACTTCTCGCCCCTATTCGGTTGTTCCCTTGTGAATATGTATGTATTGCTGATAAAAAGTATTCGTCACAATAAGATCATGTAATAAGCAGAAATCCAACATTCTCCTACCGTTATTGTTTCTCATTTCTTCTCCGTATATTCCTATTACTCTTTTATACATCTCATCTCTTTTACCCACTCTACTGTTAAAGTCACCGACAATATATTTATTTCCTTTGACTTCCTCTGTTACTTCCGATAGTTCTTTCCAGAATTTATCTTTTACTTCCACCTTCTCATCCTCGCTTGGTCCATATACCACCATAATTGTAAAATATTTTCCCTTTTGACTCTCCAGCTCCACCAGTTCTGATACTGCTTCCCATTTTCGTATCTGTCTTACTAAATCCCTGTGTATTACGCATCCCACCCCCGCTGCAGCTCTCTTATCTTCATTTACTCCAGTATATATAAGTACGTGATCACCATTCATAGTTATCTTACCCCTGCCTTTTTTTTTAATTTTCACTTATTGCTAAAATTTCTAATCTATATCCTATAAATTCTATCATTATTTCCTCCTCCTTATCATATAAACTTCTGATGTTCCATGTTCCTAAATTTTATTTACGTCCTTTTACTTCATGAGCTCTCCCCTTTATCCTATCCAATTTCTCTGCTCTATCCGTTCTCTTTATTTCCGTCCTCTCATTACTACTCAGTTATTGGTTTAGCTATGTCCAACTTCCCTTTACTCTTATTCCACCTCCATTCTATTCCATCTATAATTACTTTGTTGTACCCTTTTTTAACTTTCCTTCCATTTTCCCTCTCCTCCTTTACCATATTTCTTAACTGTCTTTGCATTTCTCTTTCCTGCTTCGTTAAATCGTTACTAATGTATATTCCTTCAGTACCTGTATCCTTTTTTAAATTATATTTATTTTCTAGAATTTTCATCTTATCTTCTTCCTTTTCTTTCCTGAGCGCTTCGTTTTCGTCTTTTAGGTTTTCCATTTCTTCCGCGTATTTCCTTTGGTCCACTCTTACTTGTTTAATTTCTTCAGTTAACTCAATTTTCATTTCTTGTATAGTTTTCAATATTATATCTAACTTGTCTTCACTTGCACTAGACGTCTTAACTGGTGATCTCATCGTTTTTTACTTTTTCCGAATGCTTCCTCATTACCTGATCCACTTGCTCTTCTTTTCTTTGTCCGATCGTCTGCACTATACTCATCACTATCCATTTTTAATAAACTTCTTACGGCTGTTGGCCGCGCAAAAATTAACTACATTAGATATTAGGTTAAATATTAGCAATTAAGTAGTATAATAATACAAAATAAAATAATAAATATTGCCCTATACGACACAAATATTATAATTACATGGAGATATATAATTATTAATTAATAACCTATATAAGTATATATGTAATAATAAATATAATACATAATATCATAAGTAACAACAAATAATATATAACAATGTGTGTAAAAACAAATAGTATATGTAATAAATGAACAGTAATACGGATCTTAACTACATATTAATCCATTAACTTAAACGGTTTAGAAATTACTTAAATTTTAATGTTCTTATAAATGTAATAGTCCACTACTTATATTTTTGTTGTCAAGTGTATTTCCTTTATGAGGAGAAGTATTTTGGCGGTTGCAGCTTTGTCGCTCAAACTTTTTCTAACGTCAGAATTTATATTAAATTAGGTTCGTAGATGATGGAGAGCAGGGCACTCTGAAATGAGATGGAATTATGTCAAAACCGTGTCACAGTGATTTCACCTAGCAGGAGGCTCGTTCATTAAGATGTGCTTGTGAGTTAGCAGCGTGGCCGATACGAAGTCTTGTTATGACCACTTGCTTTCTTCTAGATTCTGAATATATTAAAGAGTGTCTTACCTTTACAGTGCACACAGTTGCGTAAAGAGTTGTGCAAATTCTCTCTCCTATGGCGCTACAGCCTTTGTTGGGCCTTGGCCTACTTTAATTTCACCCCTCCATTCTCTTCTGTCGGTAGCCATCCGCCTCCAGGAACGCACTTTCAGTATTTCTTTCGCATCCTCATCCACCACGTCCTCCCATCTTCTCGTAGGTCTTTCTGTGGATTCCGGTATTTAATAGTTTTCGTGGTATTCTGTCTTCTTCCATCCTGGCTACATGACCAGCCCACCTTAGACCTGTAATTTTAAGTATTTTGGTTTTGTGAAAACTATTTCAGTAGAATTGTTTTCTTGGACAGTAACATTTTACGTTGGCCAGTACATGGGAGGAACTTTTATAAATAAGGCTACGTTTTGTCAGTTTTTTTTTAATTAATCACGAAAGAACACTTTTACAGCTGACTGAGATTTCCGTTTAAGCAACTAGTGCAACCATTCAGTATGGAACCATGTACAATAAAGATTCTGAAGTAAATGTTTATTAATTGGAGGCGATGTCAGATTGCCGGAATTTAGGTACTTTTTCTCTGAAAACCTAATGAGATAGAGTCTTGACTATTTTTAGTAATTTTATGTCTACTGAAGCTGAAGCTGAAGTATTTAATTTTCATGTCTACAACAAGATTTATACTCATTTTAATGTTATAACCTTTTTTAAAGAATAATTATTAAACCTTTATTTTTACAGCACCACACAAAATATATAATCTAGATCCACAATTCTGCTTCAGTAGTACAGACGAGTATCTTACAGCACCCCCTGAAAATTTCAATATTTTTCAGTTTCGGAGATATGTGTAACTAAATACTGAAAAATGTGGTTTTAAAGTATATCAGTGGGAACTAATGAAAACTCAAATTCATGACTAAACACTATCTTTACGAACAAAAACAAACATTGTTGAATTCAGAGTTGCCAACATGAAGTACAAACTATCCCCTTTTACACAGTGAAAACCACATCATTTTAAGTTAGACTATTTATAAAATATGTAGCCTACTATTTAAAGGAGCCATGTACAAAATTCAAATGATTTTACTGTGTGCTGACGTACTTCAGATTATTCATATAATGTGCTTAAAAATTTATTCATCATCATCTTCTTAACGGTTTTAGGCTTTAGCGTCCTGTTCCTATTCCACAGTCCACCTTTTCTTAGGTGTACCTACTTTTCTTCTGCCTCTAGGGTTGTATTCTTTCGCTATCTTCGATATTCTACTTTCTCCCGTTCTATCTATGTATTGAATCAATTTTCTTCTGTATTCTTTAATCCTTTCATTAACTGAAAAAATATCTAAATCATTACTTACATCCTCATTTCTTATACGATCTCGTCTACTACACTTTTCATCTCAGAAATTTAATTTCTATTGTTTGTATCTACTGTTCATCTTTTCTCTTTATGGCTCAAGTTTCAGAACCATACAGTAGTGTAGGTATTGCCATTGTCGTATGACATTTTATTTATGTTTCTTTTCTACATTCATTTCCCAACGTTCTCCAAATCGTTCCACACATTCTTGTAAAATACGTCACTTTATTACAAATTTATTTTTATCATAAATTATATACCATTTTATTCAGAAAAGTCACAATTTTAGTAAAACAAGCATTTTCAAAAAATTGAAAATTTTTAATTTTTTACCTTCAGACTCCTCTCAACTATAAGGAAGTTTCATATTATATAGTTTGTGCGCCGACAATAACTAGCAACTGTGTATATCTATCAATACCGGACTACTAATTACAATGTCTGAGTGCATCAGAATCTAGAACACCTTAAAATTCTACCTTTAGAATATCGGTTCATTGAAGTAGCGACGTCAAACATGATAAGAAAGGGGCCTCTTGTCTAACGATGCACGAACTCCCGGAAGGCATTTTTTTTTCAATTTATTCCAGATTTGTAATCTGTTCCACTAAGCGGACATTGAACATATTGGCTGACAAAACACATACATGGTTATGAAGAGCTGACCATTGACAGCTCTTCTTGTTTTTGTTAACAGCTTAAACAGATACACAGATTACAAGACTAAATGGCAAAAACATGTAAACAAACGAATAAAAGTCACTTCCACTTGCTGCTGACATGATACATTATGATCAATCGTACAGTCGTAATCGTACTGCTGCGCGTTACCCTCAGATTGTCAGAAGATCTTCTCTCGTAGATACGGTATAACAGCTTACCACTTTAATTTCAAATTTTATGGGAAGACTAAACAGACAATCAATCTGAAAATTTTAGAACCACACAACAGGAGTACATTATATCTGAAACTGTGCTTACCGTATCCTCTACAGTAACAAATCTGTTGTTCGGTGATAATTAATAAGGATCGGATAGTAAAACGTAATCATTCAGTGCGATGTCTTACAAGTTACCTGTTAACTAGACATATACCCAGCGAATAAAGTGCAGCTGCATCTACCAGAGTAGGAAGTAAGTCCAACAATTCCACAATATATATCGCTTTTATTAATCATGTTGTTGTTAAACGTTTCCTCATCACATTCTATTATTTGTTGTTAATCCCGGCACTCCAAGTATAAAGAGCGCATTTCATAGTATACATATCGCATCTCCTAATCATGTTGTTGTTAAACGTTTCCTCATCACATTCTATTATTTGTTGTTAATCCCGGCAATCGAGGTGTAAAGAGCGCATTTCGTAATATACATATCGCATCTCCTAATCATGTTGTTGTTAAACGTTTCCTCATCACATTCTATTATTTGTTGTTAATCCCGGCAATCGAGGTGTAAAGAGCGCATTTCGTAATATACATATCGCATCTCCTAATCATGTTGTTGTTAAACATTTCCTCATCACTTTCTATAATTTGTTGTTAATCCCGGCACTCCAAGTAAAAGGAGCGCATTTCATAATATACATATCGCATCTCCTAATCATGTTGTTGTTAAACGTTTCCTCATCACTTTCTATAATTTGTTGTTAATCCCGGCACTCAAGGTACAAAGAGCGCATTTCATAATATACATATCGCATCTCCTAATCATGTTGTTGGTAAACGTTTCCTCAACATTTTCTATAATTATTTGTTGTTAATCCCGGCACTCGAGGTATAAAGAGCGCATTTCATTATATACATATCGCATCTGTTGTGTAATGTTTTGTGTTTTACACTTTAGTTATTTATAACCCGAAAAGTAAGAGAAATGCTGCCATTCTTAGGTTTTACTGTTGTCATATGAATAGGTTCTTAACCCCACAGCGATACACTTCTGGGGCAATTGCCGGTCCCTCTAATGTGAACACTGGAATTTTATATAGATTGCAAAAGATACAGTTAATAAATTACCAATTACATTATATGAATGAATAAAGTGGAACACATATCTTGTTTCGGTAGAGTTTCTTTTAAATGCTGAATTCACGTACACGCAGTATGTTGCCTGAGGTTGTGATGCTGGATGATGAGATGAACGGGGTTAGGGGCGTTGTTAGGGAAGGCCTTCCCAAAGGGATGCTGTGGATGTTGCTGCAGATGCTTCATTAACGAGGCCACTAGATGTATTATAATACACTGAATTGACATGTACGATTTGTACTCATGAAATGTTCACGCACACTGTTGTCGGCGAACTGAAGTTAATTGAATGTAAAATAAATATATTAAATGAAAACGTGAAGTAAGGTGATGCCACAAATGTTTTGTATAGGCATACTTTGACCTAACAACCTCCACGCATGAGATGTGAGTAAGTACTAATTTGAATTGTTCTTCCCTGTAGACTTTGCTTAGCCCCCACTCACTAATGGGGTGATTGGTTTTGACCAATCAGGATGCATAAATTAATTGTAAATTAAAATCATGTTAAAACAATGTCTTGTTTCTTTAAAAATAGTAAATAAAAATATGATTATATATATATATATGACACAAACTAAAAAATCTGTCCATCCCGGCCCCCGTGAATCCTCCGTGATTCACTAGATAAACAAGAAGTAAGTAATAAAATAAAAACAAGCTTTGCAACGTTAAAACAAAGAAAAGAAAAATATTTGCAGTATGTATGGATAAATAGGAAGTTGTACAATACATGTTATCAATACTCTTGTTTTGGTAAAGGAGAAACCTTGACGATAGGTCGTATGAGGTTCCCCTTAGCAGTTTTGACTTCTACAACTCGCACTACTCCATCCTTACCTTGGAACGTCTTTACTATTCTGCCTAAACACCACGACTGTGGGGGTGTATTAGGTATATGTATGATAACTAAGTCTCCAACAGACAAATTTGGCTTGTCTTTTGTCCATTTGGACCTATGTTGAAGGGTATGTAGATATTCAGTCTGCCATCGCCTCCATATATTTTGAGACATGGCTTGTATTCTTTGCCATCGCTTAAGGCGCCCAATGGGTATATTTTCTGACTGAGTTTCTGGCATTGATACCAATGGTCTTCCAATGAGAAAATGTCCTGGAGTAAGTACATCGAGTTCCATAGGATCAGTTGATAAGCTCGTTAATGGTCGAGAATTCAATATTGCTTCTATCCGACAAGTGAGAGTTGAAGCTCCTCTAGTGTTAATGTTTGATTCCAAATTATTACTCGTAGGAAGTACTCTACGAGATATAAAGCGTGATAATGCTGCTATAAAAGCTTCTGTTGAGAGATCGGTCGCAATCTCGATATGGACTGCCTTTGTTGTAAAACAAACGTATATGCAAAGATAAGCCTTGACGACTTGTGCTTTTCTCAGTGTATGTATCTTTATTTCCATGGGACCAGCATAGTCCAACCCTGATTTCTGAAAAGATGGTGCCGGACGAATACGAGCTTCAGGCAAGCTTGCCATTTTTTTGGAAATACGGTGGTTGGTTTGGCTCGAAAACTTTGCATACATTTATTTGTGAATACGTGATCGTATAAGGCTCCTGGCAGATAAGATCCAGTATTGTTTGCTGAGTAGCGACTGACACAGTTATGGTCCTGCATGAAGATACTTTAAATGATAGTAATCGACAAGGAGATCTGTAACAAAATGTTTTTTTGGAAGTATAATAGGATGTTTCTCATCTTCATTTAAGCTGGAGTCTTGAAGACGGTCTCCTACCCTTATCAATCCATCATTTCCAATGATTGGGAATAAACGCTGTAATTTAAGACTACATTGCTGTCCTCTCTTGATGTTGTTAACATCTTAAAGGAATTCGGATTGTTGTACTAAAAGACAAATCCGATATGTTGCTTGTTGAATCTCATGTGCTGTTAGATTTCCTGTATATTTAATTTTGGAAGTTAAATTGTTCCAAAATCGCAAGAGATATGAGATTATTCTCTGAAGTTTACTGCATGAGGAATATTTGTGCAAGATGTCAGACATAGCTTGTGTCTCCTTCATAGATATAAAAACATTTAAATGTGTATTTTTAATTTCTGGAAGCTGATCAAAAACTGGTATATCTTCTGGTTCTTTGGCCATTTAGTAATATCTGCACTTAGCCATGAGGGACATCTCCACCAAATATCATGATGAATAAGTTGCCGTGGTTGCAAGCCTCTAGAGGCACAATCAGCAGGGTTTTGCATAGATTGTACATGAGACCAGAAAGTAGGGTGTAGATATTCCTGAATTTGAGCTACACGGTTCGCTACAAATGTTTTTAGCTTGTATGGTGGTGTTGATATCCAACACAATACTATTTTAGAATCAGTCCATGCATGGACAGAATTGATAGAAGTTGTTTTGGAAAGAATACTTATAGAATATTTCATAAGATGTGCCAGTAGGTATGCGCCACATAACTCCCATTTGGGTAATGATATGTTCTTTAGGGGGTGCTACCTTGGATTTTGCTAAAATGAGAGTGATTTTGATGTTATTTAAACTGTCACACGTACGTAAATACAAACAACCTGAATAACCATGCTCAGAAGCATCACAAAAACCATGTAGTTGTATGTTTGTTGCCTCAGAGACACCTATATGACGAGGTATTGATAATTTCTCAAAAACAGGCAAATCTTGTAGAAAAGTACTCAATTTGTTGGCAATCTCTTTAGGAAGGGCTGTGTCCCATTCACAACCTAAAGTCCACAAGAGTTGTATAAAAGATTTAGCAGTAAATATGACCGGTGACAAAAAACCACATGGGTCATATAACCTAGCAATTGTAGATAGAACTGTTCTTTTGGTTTCAATTGAATTGTCGGTTATGCTAATTTTGTAGGAAAAACAATCTGTGTTTGGTAACCATTGTAAACCTAATATGCTTATTAGTGGGTAACCTGCATCTCGAAAGTAGATAGGGGTTCCTTGATGTTCTGCTGGAATAACACACAGTAATTTTGGATGATTAGCTGTCCATTTTTTTAAGCGAAAGCTACCACTTTGAAGTAGTTGAATGACGTCATGTTGTAACGTTAAAGCTTCTTCAAGATTGACATGTCCCAGTGCTAAGTCGTCAACATAAATTTGGCCCATTAAGGCTGTTGAAGCCAAAGGATGGTTGTGTTCTTCATCTTCCGTGAGTTGTTGTATTACCTCATTAGCTAAATATGGACTTGAAGCCATGCCATACGTAACAGTGTTGAGTTGGTAAACTAGTAGTTGGCTTTGTGGATTGTCACGCCAAAAGATTAGTTGGTAACATCTATCCTGCTCGTCAAGGTCGATAGAGCGGAACATCTGCTTTACATCGGAAGTTAATACATATTTATAACGCCTGAAATTTATTATGATAGTAGCAATGTCATTATGTAATTTAGGACCAACATGAAGTAACTGATTAAGCGATACATTATTACTCGTCTTGCAACTTGCATCAAAAACAACTCGAAGACGTGTAGTGGTGCTGTTATGTTTAAAAACACCATGATAAGGTAAAAAATAGTGTGGTTTGTCTGTAACTACATTGGTACACAGTTTCATGTGTCCTGTATTTAAATAAGCATTCATAAAATCACAGTATAATTCTTTCAGCCCAGGTTGAGAGTGAAGTTTCTTTTCTAACGCAAGAAATCTTCTTTAGCAATGCTTGATGAGTCACCAAAAAGTTCTAAACTTTGTTTGAATGTGACAGTATACTTCCCAGTGACAGGACATCTAAAGTGTGTTTTTTGAAAATAGTTTTCACATTCAACTTCATCAGGTGTAAAATGGTCTACTTCAGGTGGTTGTTCTACTTGCGAGAATTGAGTCATAAGTTTGTGAAGAGGATCTTCATGAACATTGAATAGTGTAGTAATGTTACTGTCACAGTGGTCATAGTTGTCTGTGCTGACGATTGAGGCTTTACCTATTATGATGAAACCAAAGTCTGTATCCAAAGCATAGGGCATATTTTCACCTAAACTCTATTTTACAGGTTTAATTACCTGCATTAGAATGTCCTGAATTACCTATAAGCATTTGAATAGGACCCTTCTTATCAAAAGTGGGATCTGCTAATTTAAAATGAAGTAGTTTCTCCTTGATTTCTGGAGATACGGTGCAAGAGGGCAGTTCCCCAGTGATTTTGTCCAATATGATGACTGGAAGAGATGTGCATATTTGTTTGTTGTCAAGAGTGAGTAAATCAATGTATGTTTTACCCTTAGTTTTAACAGAAGCACCCGAAATTCCATTGACGTTACAAACTTGGTTAGAGAACTCACGTTTTATTTTGAGTTTATTAGCTATATCCTCATTTATGAAGGAACAACTAGAAGCTGAATCAATAAGAGCTCTTGCTATAACAGTATTGTTGTTTGAAGACATTAATTTTACAAGAGTTATGCCCAAAAGGGTGATGTATTTGTTATAACTAGGGTTCTTCATTGCTTGAACAGAGTGCAATGTTGTTTGTGAATCAGCTGTTTGTGATACGGCAACCGGCAATGTTGACTGTGACGTCACACCGTTATCGTTACATACTGAGTTCTTTGTTTTTTTTTTTTTGTAAAATGTAATAGCGTATTATGACGTTTGTTACACTGGCGGCATGTACTCTTACATTTGCAATCTTGATAAGTATGGTCACTTAAACAGTTTATACACAAACCACTTGTTTTAATATAAGTAAACCTTTGCTCAGGTTTTAATTTGAGAAAATTAGGGCACTGAAAAATTAAATGTTCTCCCTTGAAATACGAACATTCTAATTTACTAGTTTGTACTGTAACTGTTGTTTCATTTTTATTTTTAACATTGGTTGATTTAAAAACATTGTTAACAGGTTGACTTTGAAAATTTGGTTTTGGAACTTGGTTAAACACGCATTCTCCATATGGGAGCACTCGCCTCATAAAAATTTAATGAATTCCTTTGGTGTTGGTAACTCATGTGAATTGTTTCGCTTAGACTCAATGCGTGTGTGCAGTGAGAAGTCGAACTTTCGTAAAAGTAATGTTATTAAGATTGGATTGTTGTCTTGGACATCCGATCCTAAGCTATTTAGAGCTGTTGCATCTTCGTTAAATGGACATATGAAAGCTCGCAAGTTTTTTGCATTAACATCGTGATAAGTAGGCAAGTCAATTAAATGATTCAAATGCAATGATTGTAATATTCGTGGATTGTGGTATCTCTTATCTAGAATATCATATGCAATAAGATAGTTCTCATTAGTAAGAGGTAATAATTTTATTAAATTCAACGGCTCATGTTGAAGTGAAGAAAGCAAAAACTGAAATTTCTCAGTGTTGGTTAAACTTTGATTGTTATGCATAGTTGTGTCAAATAAATTAAAAAAGACAATCCATTGGGATATATCGCCATTAAACGTTTTCAGTTATATTTTAGGTAATCTGATACCGCTTCCGGAAAACATGTTTGACTGTGTCGTTGTGGTTGTTTTGTTCGTTGGATGGTAAAATTGGACGTAACTTACTGCTTATTTAGATAAATAGATCATTGATTTGATTGCTTAAATCTTGTACATCCGATTCTTCTGTTTCGTCGAGCACAGTAGCGTCGCTAAATAATCTCTCTAAGTTTCCTCAAAATTTTCATGTTTTTCACAAGTTTCCTCATATAGGGATAGCGCCCTTTGTTTATCTGATTCTGTTAATTCGTAAATGTCAATTAAGTCTGTGTATATTGAGATATTTTACTAAAGCGATTAAGGAGTAATTTACTTTGTCGAAAGAAACTAGTGTATTTCATTTTGATTTACTGAACTGTTCGGTATAGAGATTGAATTGTTAAATAAAGATAATAAAATTCCTCCTTTCTTTCCATGTTTGCGTATTTAATCATTTCTGTTGTTATTTCATCATGTCCTGGTGCCTTCCCTAATTTCATTTTCTCCATTGCCTCACTGAATTTTTCTCTTGTTATTTCCTCTTCTTGTAATTGCTTCCCTTATTGTTCCATGTTTTCAGTATCTTCTCTTTTTTCTTCTTCTTCCTCTTCAACGTTATCTTCGTTTTTTTTCCTCTAATAAATCTTTAAAATATTCTCTCTATCTTTCCATAATACTTGTCTCTTCCATTACGATATTTCCAGTTTTGTCTTTTAAATTTTGTAGCATATTCGTTTTGGGTTTTCTCATTTGTTTCAATGTGTTGTAGAATAATTTCTGGTTTTCATTATATGTTTCTGTAAGTTTATTCCCAAAGTCTGTCTATGTTTTTTCCTTGCTCGTTTTTATTTGGTTTTTAACTTTTATTCTTTCTGTCTTATATTTGTCATAGTTATCTTGTGTCTTATTGTTCAGATAGGTTTTCCACGCTTTTTTCTTTCCCTTTACTGCTTTTCTATCTCTTTTGTCCACAATGCTGTCCTCTTTGTAGCCCCATTTCCTATTTTTGCTACCCTACAACTAACTTACGCTGCTTCTTTGAGGCTTGATTTATAATTCTCCCGTCTTTCATCCAAATTTTGGTATACTGTTTTCTTCTGGAATTTTTCTAGTTTTTTATGATAATTTTCCCTTGTTACGCGTTCTTTAAGTTTATACACTATAAGTTTTTCTTTTATTATTTTTCTTTTTTATCTTTTATTTTTTCTTGCATTACTTTATATATCATTTTGACTAGATAGTGGTCACTCCCTATTTCTGCATTTCTCTTTACCTTACTGTCCTTTACATAGTTCCATATTTCCCTATGTATTATATAATAATCTATGATGGATCGTTCTTTCCTATTTCTTTCTTCCCTCGTAAATTTGTGTATGTCGTTATGTGTAAATTTTGTGTTTCCGATAACTAAATCATTTTTCATACACAAATCAATTCTTCTTCTTCCATTATTCTTTTTTATGTTTCCCCCCTCTCTTCCTAGCCAATTTTTATATTCCCGTGTTATCATTTCCCACTCTGCCCTTTAGATCCCCCATGACCATTATATTATTATCATCTATTTCTTTTTGATCCTCTTCAAGCATTTTTTTTTCATCTGCTGATGCGTTGTCGTTTGGTGCATATACTACTATTATATGATATTTTTGTTCATCCATTATTAATACTAAAGTAAATATCCTATCGTTTACTTCTTTCATCTCTACAATTTTTTTTATATATTCTGGCTTTACTATTTTTGCCACGCCGGCTTGTGCCACCGCTGTATATTTTACTCATGACCAAAATATATTGTTACGTCTTCGACGCTCTCGAAAATTTCTTGAGTTGGTCTTACAACGTGAGGCTGGTATAAGATATGAAATAACGTAATGGACTGTATTTTTTGAATTAACTGTTTATTTAAATTTATGTGAAAATGATTGCATGGCCCGTGCAGTGTAGCGTGGCATACATTGCCAAAGTAGGAATGAATTAAGTACTGAAAAGCATAAGAATAAATTGAAGTGGAATATTCAGATTTGAAAAAATTACATAGACGCGGCGATGAAGGCTGTTTTCCCTTCAGAGTTCAACAGTTAACTAACGTGACTGCGACGAGCGTAATGGGACACCCTGGTAGCAGTTTAGCGGAGGGGATGACGTCACTGCACGAACCCGCTGTTTACATACGCAGTTATTAAAAGGTACGAAGTTTAACATACTGCCCGCACAAAATCGGGCGATTTTGCAGTTTGAGTTATTATATGAATAGTGCATCATAAGTGTCAAGACATAATAATACATGATAATATGAGAATAAGAAAGACATAATAATTGACATTACATAATAATAGAATAATGACACCCAAAAATTCAATAATACATAATAATATGATAATAAGAAAGACATAATAATTGACATTACGTAATAATAGAATAATGACACCCAAAAATTCAATAATACATAATAATATGATAATAAGGAAGACATAATAATTGACATTACATAATAATAGAATAATGACAAACAAAAATTCAACAATACATAATAAAATGATAATACGAAAGACATAATAATACAATAAGAAAAGGGCATAATAATAATATAATAAAAATAACAAATGGAAAGCATGCGATCGCCCGGGGTATGTACCGGACATGAAGCACGAGAATGCGATAAAAGTTTAAGTCAATAGTACGTGTCATTTGAACGTTGTAGTGGGATTAATCTGAAGCCACTGGAAGTGGGCATAATTTGTGAATGGGCCTACGTAGGATGCCGTTTGCGGTGCGAACATCCGCTACGCGCACTAGGGAATCCTGACCAAAATGGACCTGGGTGACTACACCGCGTTTCCACTGCAGGAGAGGGGGAATTATCTTCCAAAATAAGGACGAGTTGTCCGGGAGCCAAGTTTTTTGACTGGAGACGCCATCTGTTGCGTTGTCGCAACTGGTGCAAATAATCCCTTGACTACCTCTTCCATATAGAGTGGGTGAATCTTTGCAGCAGCTGCCATCTACCCAAACGACCAATTTTGACTTCGGAATAGTCAGGTTCCGGGAGTGAAGTGAGTGGAGAACCAACCAAGAAGTGCGCTGGAGTCAAAGGGTCGGCATCCCCGGAGTCATTTGAGATGGAACAAGGGGTGTGAGTTGAGGCAGGACTCTATTTGAGTTAAAATGGTGTAATATTCTTCAAACGTGAGAATGGTTCTGCCGACAACGCGCCGCAAATGAAACTTGACGCTCTTGACTCCATTTACCCACAGGCCACCGAAATGAGGTGCTGACGGGGGAATAAAGGACCATTTGATTCCTTGGGCACTGGTGAAGTCCTTGGTAGTCTGTTCAAGTTCGTTTGATTGGAGAAGTTTGTATAAGTCGTGAAGTGTACTGCTAGCACGACGAAAATTTGTACCATTGTCAGAAAATATCTGTGAAGGGATGCCTCTTCGAGTTATAAAACGTCTTAAGGCTGCTATGAAACCGTCTGAGGTGAGATCTGAAACTAATACAAGGTGAATGGCCTTAGTGGCCATGCATATAAATAGAGAAATATAAGCCTTTGAAATCGATTTGGAACGCTGCCCGCCCTGCCGTATAAACACAGGACAGGCGTAGTCGACTGCACATTGAGAAAATGGCTTAGCAGGAGTAACTCGGGAAGAGGGCATTTGTCCCAATAATTGGCTTGAGCCCCTTGCACGGAATCGAAAGCAAGTGATGCATTTGTGTATTACTGAACGTATGTACGATTTATCACTGATTATCCAGTATTTCTGACGTAGAGAGTACTGCGTCAATTGTACCCCTCCATGGAGTAGACGAAGATGCTCGCCTTCTATGATTAGTTTACTGAGATGAGAATGCGGGTGGAGTATGATTTGGTGTTTACTGTCATAGGTAAGCTGGGAGTGCTGAAGGCGTCCGCCCACGCGTTTAATCCCCGTATTGTCCAGAAAGGGGTTAAGTGAAAGAATTTTGCTATTATTAGGGATAGAGCGTTGTGCCTCAAGTTCCTTGATTTCGATATTAAAGTGCGATCGCTGGGACTGACGAATAAAAATCAAAAGTGTGCCATGTAGCTCATGGGAAGTTAAAAAAGAAGTGTTTCTGTCAGCTATGGGAAGTCTAGAGTTCCGAATGAATCGAAGGCAGTAAGAAAATACACGAAGAGTAGTTTTCAAAGTAATTAGGCGTGGATGAAGTGGCAACCAGTGTGGTTTGGACTTGTTTACGTTTTTCTTGATCAAGATCGGGATGAGTGTAGGGTGAATGGGCATCGAAAGCACTGGTGGGCCATGATGATGACTCATTGGACAACCAGGATGGACCATACCACCATTGTGGGTGACAGTGTAAAAAACGGCGTAGACAACCACGCGATAGGATGTCAGCGGGGTTGTCATGTGAGGAGACATGATGCCAGGTACCCTTTGCAGTGAGTCGCTGTATCTCAGCAACGCGGTTGGAGACAAATACCTTCCATCTGGAAGACTGCTGGTGAATCCAGTGTAAGGCGATCATTGAGTCGGAGTAAAAATACAATTCGTCAAATTTATAACTCACAGCGTTTACAACCTTGGAGACCAACTGAGCCAATAATAGACAGGCGCAAAGTTCAAGTCGGGGTAATGTTACCTGCTTTAAGGGGACGACTCTAGACTTAGAGCATAATAAGTTTGATGAAATGCTGTTGTTTGAATACACCGTTCGCACATAAATGCAGCACGCGTAACCTTTTACGAAGCTTCGGCAAACCCATGGAGTTGAAATGAAATGATTTGGGAATTATTTAAATTCTTTACGGATCTTGGAATCTTAAAATAAGTGTCTGATATCAACTGAGCATAAAGTTCTACCCATTGATTAGATAATGAGTCTGCAGGGGATCGTCCCAACTTGTTCCCGTTAACCACAGTATCTGCATGAAATGTTTGCTCCAAAATGTAACCGGGCTAATAAGTCCTAATGGGTGGTAAATTCCGGCGATAACGGATAATACCTTTCTCTTGTTAAATACCTCCACTTTGAAATTTCTTTGAAAAATATATATATGAAACTATCATCGCTAATGTCCCATTGAATACCCAAAGTACGTATAGTTTGATTCTTGTTAAAGTCAAGGGAAGAGTTGGCGTGTGAAGTTATATTGGTTTGATCATTGGAAAACCACTTGTGTAAAGTAAAACCGTATTGACTTAATAAATTTGTATTGTCGGACTTCATTTGTGATAAAATGTGTGGGTTATCTGAGCCGGTCATGAGATCGTCCATACAGAAATCGTTTGCGATAGCAGAACAGGCTATAGGGTGTTGAGTTTTGTTTTCCTGGGCTATTTGTGACAAACATCTTATGGCCAGAAATGAAGCGCTTGCAGTCCCATATGTGACTGTCCTCAAGGCGTAGTGTTGAAGTTCCCTATGGGGGGCGTCGCGCCAAACAATTCGTTGCAAATTCGAATCCCTGGGAGTAACTAAAATTTGACGGTAGATTTTTTCAATGTCCGAAATGAGGACGTATGGGTGCGTTCTAAACCGAGACATAATTGAAAAAAGCTCCTGCTGGACCGTGGGACCAACCATCAATGTGTCGTTTAAGGACAAATTATTTGTTGTTTTGGCAGAGCCGTCGAAAACAACTCGCAATTTGGTGGTTATACTAGAGCCCTTAAAAACCGAATGGTGCGGTAAGTAGAAGGTGTCTGACTTATTGACAGACAAATCGTAAGAATCAAGCAAAGACATGTGACCCAGAGTTAAATATTCCTGCATGAATTTACTATAGTCTTTATGAAGAGCAGGGTTCTGCTTGAACTTAAGTTCCAGTGATTGAAATCTGCGAATAGCTCCGGGAAGAGAATCGCCCAAATGAGAGTTGTATCCCCTGCGAGGTAGGGACACCACAAAGCTACCACTATTATTGCGGAAAGTGTTAGCGATAAAATGACTTTCGCATTCTGAGTCATCAACTGAGGGAGTACGGACTGCAACGTCCTCCAATTGCCAGAAGTCTTTTAATTGCGATGAAATGGCATTGTTATCTTCGCACGCTATAAATGATGAAACAGGTTTTGTCATGTCGACATTAAAGGGCAGGTTACCAGCGAGGATGAATCCCAATTTTGTCTCCTGTATTATGGGAAAGTGTGGGCTGCGAATGAATTTGATAGGTTCAATCAATTGTAAATAGTACTGGGCACCAAGTAATATGTCGATTTGTGATGAAAATTTAGTTGCGGGTCAGCTAAGAATATGTTTTTTGGTATATTTAGGGATGAAATATTAAACGATTCTGCAGGGAGATTATTCGTAATACTGGGAAGCACAGCGCAATGCACGTACAGATTGAAATCCTTGTAACGAGAATTCAGCCTTACCCTTGTACTAAAGTCAGCTTGACATAGGGAATTGTTTATACCAGTGATGGGTAGTTGAGACTTGGTTAATTTTAGAACCATGCGGCGTGCGAAACTCATGGTACAGAAGTTTGCTTGAGATCCTGAATCTAATAGAATTCTTACTGGATGTTTCCTACCGGCTTGATCCGTTGTCATGCAGACAGCGGTGGATAACAGAATAGATTTATTTGTTTGTAATTTGAGGGAAAATTGATTGTTGCCCCTGTTTGAAGTGTTACTGCCTGATACGTGAATCATTGTATGATGTCGTTTAGAACATGTCCTACAAGAAAATTTGGAAGGACAGTGTGAGGGCTCATGGCCTGGACGCATGCAATTTAAACAAAGTATACATTTGATTAAAAGGTTCTTTTGCTCAATGGGAGATGTAGCCACGAATTGTGGGCATTCAGACAGTCTATGTTTACCGCGACACAGCTGACAAATGTTATTGTTGATATTAGTATGAAATGTTGACCTAGTGAGCTCAACGGGTTTAATAGTCTTGCGATAAGGAATCTTATTGGTAACTTGTATTCTGTTTGCTGAACTGGTTGATGCGCCAACGTTTTGCATTAATTGCCTTCAACCATTCAAAAATTTAATGAAATTGTTGAAATTAGGGAATCGCTCGTCGGATAGACTTTGCTTCCATAGTCGACATGTCTGGTTAACGAGTTTCTGAGTTAAATATTGAACAAAAATAATTCCAAAAGTATTTACAGATAAACTCAATGAATTCAAAGCGTTTATATTTGCGGTGATTTCGTCAATAAATTTTGAAATGGCAACCATGGACTCTTGTTGAATGGACTTCATGCCCAAGATATTCCCGACATGATACGCTGAGACAATTAATTTACTATCATACCTGGCATTCAATAGCTCAATGGCTACTGCATAATTATCATGGGTGATTGAGAGAGACTTTATTACATTTAAAGCCTCGTCCCTTAGTGAAGAATGTAAGTAATGCAATTTCTGGATGTCAGTCAGGTCCGTTCTGACGTGTACTAACTCCATGAACATGTTGTAATAGTGCTGCCAATCAATAATGTTGCCTGAGAAGCAGGGCAATTTAATTGGCTCTAACTGAATAGGGGATGTTTTAATTGGCGTAACTTCCGCTTGATTTAATGGTTTTTGCTCACCTCTTCTACACGTTCTAATAAATTGTGCAGCTTACACTCAATCGTGCAGAGATCATCCTCTGTCTGAACCCTGTCACTTACCGATGCGAAATCAGAATCATCAGCCCCAATTTGGGTCTGAATTTCATCATACTTCGCGGACAACTCCATCAAGTAACGAAGTTTTATTTTTAAAGTATGGTGATTATTTATTTCAAGATCGAAATTGTCCGCGAAGGTGTTTATACGGGATATAGAGGCTTTAATTGTGCTACGTTTTTTAATCGAAGCTTTCGCATCAGTCATGATTGAACTGCAAGTTGGTGATCCGAAATCGATAAATAAATGCAGAACAGATGAACAATTAATGCAATTTGAGTACTTTATCAAATTCTGATATAATGTGGCAGCCAGTGAGTGATATATATCTTAATCTAATTCCTTATTATAATATGTACTTATTTTTTTTAAAATAGTTATATGAAAATTATTTGAAAATATGACTCATTTAACAATAAAAATATAAATATAGCTTTATTCCATTATTTAAGTTTCTGACTGATTTCTTGTAAAATTGTATAAGTGAAAATGTATGTGAAAATTCCGGTCTATAGTCACTTGAAACTGATTTCTGTTTATATAAAAATTATTTTGCAAATATTACTCATTTTTACTGTATATAAAATTATATAAGTGAGAAACTATGAGAAATATAATTTTATAGTCACTTGAATTATGAGAGACCTCTACAGGTTTAATATGGCTCCGTTGCCTGTCGTTTCCTTGGCGATCCTATCCGGCTGGCCTTGGATTGGTGGCGCAAGTCTTGTTTCCGCTTTTCGGGTGATGTTTGAAGTTGTAGCTCTCTGTGCAGGCTTGAAGTTCTGATTTTTACTGATGAATGACAAGTGACAATGAATTGGAATATCTTGCGGTCTTAGAAATGATGTCCTGTAGAAGCTTGTACGGCCAAGTATGTTTTTTTTTTTTTTTTTGAGAGTAATGAATGTATGCTCACGGGCAGCAATTTTACGTTTAAGAAGATTCGGGATTGACCAAAATGTTATTTGGGCCTATTAAATGAAACATAGATCCAGCCCGGAGGACCAAATGTTATGCCTTCGACGCTCTCGAAAATTTCTTGAGTTGGTCTTACAACGTAAGGCTGGTAAGATATGAAATAACGTAATGGACTGTATTTTTTGAATTAACTGTTTATTTAAATTTATGTGAAAATGATTGCATGGCCCGTGCAGTGTAGCGTGGCATACATTGCCAAAGTAGGAATGAATTAAGTACTGAAAAGCATAAGAATAAATTGAAGTGGAATATTCCGATTTGAAAGAATTACATAGAAGCGGCGATGAAGGCTGTTTTCCCTTCAGAGTTCAACAGTTAATTAACTTGACTGCGACGAGCGTAATGGGACACGCTGGTAGCAGTTTAGCGGAGGGGATGACGTCACTGCACAAACCCGCTGTTTACATATGCAGTTATTAAAAGGTACAAAGTTTAACATATATTATATCCTTCTATTATTTGCTCCACTCCTCTAGCCTTCTTTTTGGTTTTAGTAACCGCTAATATATCTAGTTTTAGTTTTTTTATTTCCTTCACTAGCTCTTCTTCTTTTCCCTTTAGTCCTCTAACATTCCTTATTCCCCAGTTCATAGTTTCCCTCTTTCGTCCTTTTTCTGTTTTTCCATTATTTACTTTATTTATATTTCTTGTGTCCTTTCTTATCTCTATTTTCTTCTTCTCCTTTTTTGTCTCCTTTCTCAATCATTTCCTCATCACTTTCTATTATTTGTTGTTAACCCAGTCACTCGAGTTATAAAGAGCGTATTTCATATTATCCATATCGCATCTCCTAATCATGTTGTTGTTCAACAATTATTATCTCTGTCTATTATTTGTTGTTAATCTCTGCACCCGGAGTATAAAGAGCGCATTTCATAGGATACATATCGCTTTTTCTAATCATGTTATTGTTCAACATTTACTTGTCTCTTTCTATTATTTGTTGTTAATCTCGGCACTTGGAGTATAAAGAGCGCATTTCATATAATAAATATCGCTTTTTCTAATCAAGTTGGTGTTCAACATTTACTTATCTCTTTCTATTATTTGTTGTTAATCTCGGCATTCGGAGTATAAATAGCACATTTAAAAGAATACAGATCTCATTTCTTGTCAGGTTGTTATTGAACTTTACCTCATGTCTTTGTATTATTTGTAGTTATTTCTAGCACTCAAAATATAAATAGTACATTTAAGGACACTTCGTTGTTACTAATTTTGACCACTCTTCGTGTTTAATCATTGACCAACCTGCGCAGTACAGTAATGAAAATTTAGATATGTAAAAGCAGATAAATATAAAACTTTAGTACATTTATTACTTATACAGTGAAACAGTTGTTTGTAGTCTATTTGCAATCTGAATGTGATTAATTCATTTTCTGTCTTCTGTTTAAAACCCACAGAAATATTCTTGTCGCTTTGATTTCTTTGAAAACTATTTCATTGCGTTTTTTAACTGTCTACCATATTCTTTTCATCCTCCGCCAAATCAACATCACCGGTGGATGCCAGGTTGTATTAAAAATTACAAAATCAAAATTACTAAAGAATAAAAGGTAGGGATAGAAGAATTTAGTTTCTGAAGAGCAATGGACTTTAGAAATGCTGTTTGGCTGGATTGATCAGATAGACTAGGAATAAACACCAAACACCATATACCAAAATGTGTTTACTTTTGTTTTCATCGATAAATTTATATCCAAGTGGTTACAGGTCTATATAAAATAATTTATAAATTTGTGTGTACAGAATTTAAAAGAAGAGTCAATCAGCAAGAGAAAGTAAAGCAATAGTAACAAACAAAAATGAATTAAATACAGAATAAGAAAATAATTTTTTGTTATCAACTACAGAGAGCAATTCGGTATATACAGTCACTATAGTAAAAGGTAAAGTCTAATGCTGAATGTTTACATAGATATTTTGGTATACCACCCTAGTCTATGTTAACTAAAAAACTATGGTATTAATAAAATCGACTGTCAAAGAGGAAAAATGTGGAAAATTTTAAGCAAAGTTGGCTTAACAATTGTAGACACAAACATATTATGGATGTTGGTGCTACTGCTATTGTGGGGGGAGGATTAAACTAGCTTGAAGTTAGAACTCCTTATTTTCTTCAGGAAGAATAAGATATTCAAGATTCTACTCATGTAAGTATTTATAAAATTATGTATAAAGCTTATTGTAACACACTGGAGCAGAAGTAAGCCTCACATGCTTGTTGTATCCATCTTGCTTTTGGTGTTATGTATCTGTTTTACCTTTTACTGTATTCTGCAAAGACTATTTGACAATGATATCATCTGATTGCCTATTTAAATGGGCTATTTAACAGATTAGGAACCACCATTTCTACTAGTACGATGTTTCAGTATGAATATATTGCTACTAGGCATTATCCCGCTTAATACACGGTTTTCATGAAGTCCCTTGATAAGCGTCTTAACGGGGATTTACTGTACTGCTTTACTTTAAATAAACAGCTAAGGTTAATATTTATTTTCATTACGTTCTGCCTTTTTCTCTTTTCCACATATTGTGTATTATTTTAGAAACTCGATTATACGCTGCGATCTCGTTACCCAATTGCACATATAATGGGGAGTCTGCTGTATTTAATCTAAATTTAGCATAATATACAAATTTTCAAATGTTCCTTTAATGCCTCTTTGTCATCGTATATTTATAAAAAGGGCATACTACCTTCTGTTTCTCCTAATAACTATATAATACAGACATACAGCAAACAGTGACTACTTTGTTAGTAAAGGTTGCCGTATCAACTGATTTGTATTTAAAAAGAGTTAAAAAATTAACTACCCTACAGTTGACTCAGTGGCGTAGTAACCTTTAAACATCTTTAAAATTACACCTATTAATTACAGAATATTGCATAGTTACTTTGTAAAATTGAGTACCATAATTCTCTATACACTTATCGTTATCCTGAACTGAAATGTAAGTTCCTTCATTAATATAAGATACCGTATATTTATCTTTAAAAAGTTGCCATCTCGGAAGTATATTAATATATAAATTTAATAAATCTGTAAACTTTTTCCAACAAAATTCTCTGTTTGCATAAAACTTCAACGCCAACTAAGTTTTACCGCTTGAGAGTAAAGTACACACAAAACATTAATAAAATTTAATGCTTCCCATTAAAAGCAATTTATCATGTGATATAACAGTCACCTGTTAATACTGACTTCTATCTGCATCATTACAGCTCGTACAAACAAATGATATTTATATTTATTAACGATCTAGAAAGGAAAACACTAGTGAGCACTAGAATTAAGATATCAGGAGAGAGATACTTGAATGCGCTGTTGTTTGCTCACGACTTGCATTTAATTAAAAATATAGAATATGCTTTAAAGAAATTAAATCATAAGAGAAGGATTTCAAGTTTTTAACTTGAATGATAAACTAAGAGATAAACATTGAAACAATATTGTTACGTAATGCGGAAACAGTGTTACGTAATACGGAATGTTCTACAAGTATCTCGTTTATCTCAGCTGTAATATGTGTTTGCGTACATATTGCTGCTACTTTGAGATGAAAGAAAATTATTACAATCAGTGTAAGTTCGCTAACGTACGGTGGTAAACGTTAGAGACCACAGTACTGTGGTTAAGGCTGAAGATTGGCAGTTAAGGTGAATTTACACTGACGATGGCAGTCGATGGCACTGCCGAAACGTCAGGTTTAGTCTAAAACAATAGACCACGGCCAAACAGCCTAGGAATGAATTTTAACAACACTGACTTCGGCTGTGTAAGCCTACGAAGTATATTAGTAGTAGGTAAGTGAGAATACAGAGCCACCGATGGACGGGGGGCGGTGATGACGTCACGGAATACAGAGCCACCGATGGACAGGGTGGTGGTGATGACGTCACGGAATACTGAGCCACCGATGGACGGGGGTTGGAGGGTATGACGTCACGAACAGCTGATCATGCACCATCACTCTCGTCAACCACTGGCTCAGTATTCCGTGACGTCACGAACAGCTGCCATATTTACCTACCTCAACAACAAGGGTCATTGTTCTCTTACCACCACCCCCCTCGTCAACCATTGGCTGCCTATTCTCCCCAACTTTTACCTGGGCTGGATGGGTATTCTCCCTTCAGTGTTGAAACAATAGCCTATTGTTTCAATGACAACACCGGCTTCGCGGTAGGTCATGATCGAGAGGTCACCTCCACCACCCCACTGACGATCACTGGCTACGTATTCTCTCCAACTTTTACAGGGTATGGCGGGGCAGGGTGTGTGTGTGTGTGTGTGTGTGTGTGTGTGTGATTAAGAAAAATAATCGTAGATATTACAGAAAATAATATATACAAAATTTAAAAAATGTTATAACGAAAATTAAATACAAACATGACCGATATTCACCAAGAACGCTGCAGTTAACTAGCTCGGGCTCTGGACGACGACGTGTCGCTCGCGAGTGTCGAGATAAGACTGAAGGGTTTAGCGAACGAACCTCGTGTATATAGATGGACAATCTTGTTCTACTAACGAGCGTAACTATTGCAGAATACTGTTTCACAATAATATGATGCAACAGTTCTATCGATCGAATCGTGTCGTACTGAGTCACGGTGATTTGGTGCAACAGTACTTTTCCATGTAACCGGGTCGAGTATTGTGAAATACATTGACCTAACTATTTCTTGTTGTTGTAGAGAATTTTGTAATTAGGAGTCATACATACATATCGTTGCGGCGAGTACGTATAATTTCAACAACGGGTTCAGTTCGGTCTAGTTCTCGTTCATTTCGGTGGCGGTCGGATCGTATTCGGGCTCGCGCTCGGGCCCTGGCTCTGGACGATATGTCGCTCGCGAGTGTTGATATAAGACTGAAGGGTTTAGCGAACGAACCTTCGTGTATATAGACGGACAAACCTTCCCCCCTTGTTCAACTAACAAGCGTAATTATTGCACCATACTGTTTCACAATGATATAATGTAACGGTTCTGTCGATTGTAAAATACACTGACTACATAAAAAAAAAGTAATAACGAAAAATAAATACAAAACATGACCGATATCCAAGAACGCTGCCGTCAACTAGCTCGGGCTCTGCACGACGCGTCGCTCATGAGTGTTAAGATAAGACTGAAGGGTATAACGAACGAGCTCCCGTTTATATAGGCGGACGATCTCCCCACCCCCTCCCTGTTCTACTTTTGCGTGTAAGTATTGCACAACATGCTGTCAACACGTATTGCACCATACTGTTTCACAACGATATGATGTAGCGTGGGAATAACAGACACACTCAAGGAAGATTGAAAACACATGCCTAGCATTAGCGTGAGAATAAGAGTAAAGGGAGTTTCCTACGCTGTAAACCGGAAGTGAATTAAAAGCTTTGAATAAGGTTGTGCAATAATATGCTCCTCCCTATATGTTATACAGATTTACTGCTTAGACCTCAGTTAGCAGCTGGACACGCTGCAAAGTGGTTTCTAACCTACAAAAGTGTGTGTTATTCATTTTAATAGATTTACTGCCTACGTCTCAGATAGCAGCCGGACACGTTGGTGAAAACTAGTGCTTTTTTAACCTAAAAAAAGTGTGCTTCATTTAGTGTAAATCATAGTACAGGACCATGGCGATATACGCAACTCGTAAGATCGCGCTTAACGGGAGTGTAAAGAAGATAAAATATAATGATTTCGAAGACGGAGTGGACACGGTATCCGTATTGTTAGACAGAATGGCGGACGTTATTCCGGAAGACGTGCGCGCGGAATCACGCGATATGGGGGACAGTATCAAGTGGTACCTGGCCGTACGCGTCGTATTCAAGAAACTCATACCGATCGCGAACTGGAGCAGACGGGAGTGTTTCGTTTGCGTACGCAACTCATTTTACCCGCTGCGGACGCTGAAGACGTAAACGATTAGTACACGGAGTGCGTGGAAAAAGTGCTCGAATCGGTTTCAAAGTTCACTCGTAAAGGTAGCGGAACGAGAACGGGATCTGGCCGTCGAAGTGAACTTGTTTAAATATCGTCTTCTCGCCGGATCCAGTTACATACCAACACCGAAGAAATTATTAAGTAAGAAAGCGGTAGTGAGCGTGCAAAATCTATACGACGAGAAATGCTTCCTCTGGTCCGTTCTAGCCGGGTTACATCCGATCGCTTCTCACGCATACCGCATGTCTCGCTACAGACAATACGAAAACGATCTGAATATGGAGGGGATCGACTATCCGGTGCCGGTGACTCAAATTAAAAAATTTGAAAGACAAAACGAGCACATTACGGTGAAGGTGGTCGGTTACGAAAGCGAAATCAACGAGTTCGGATACAGAAAAGACGAAGTGTACCCTATTCGGATAACCGAGCACAAAGACAGGACGCACGTGAATCTTCTATTACTGGTCAACAACGAAGGGCTGAAACATTATTGTGTTATTAGAAACATGTCACGTCTACTGCTGCACACCACAACGAGTGCTAACGGTCCGGTTTTCTTCTGTAATTACTGCCTGCAACGATTTCGCGACAATACGGATCCTGAAATGGCGCGGAAACGGATGAAAGAGCATAGGTACTCTGCACGCCGCACGGAGCGCAAAAGGTCGAACTGCCAGCGCGAAAACACGGCCATAAGTATTTTAAAGACTACACGAAGTGTCACAAAGTACCGTACACGGTTTACGCGGACTTTGAATTTTTTCTTCTCCCAGTGTCCAGATGTACGCACTCGCAGGACATCGCGTATCACTTTCCGTGCAGTTTCTGCTACGTGATCGTCGATTGGACGGGGAAAGCTGTGAAATAACCCGTCTTGTACCGCGGCGGTGGCGGGGGTAATGACGTAGTGGAGACGTTTCTGCGGACTCTTCGCGAAGACGTGCATCGACTCGAACGCGATTTCAACAGACGGCTCCGCATGACAGACGACAACGAACGCGATTTCCAGAACGCCACCGCCTGTCATCTGTGCAAGAAAAGTATCAAGCGAGGCGACGCGGATAACAAAGTGCGAAACCACGATCACGTGACGGGCGAGTACCTGGAAGACGCGCACAACGCGTGCAATTTTTAACTGTAACGTGCCGCAACACGTTCCCGTCTTCTTCCATAACATGCGCGGCTACGATTAACATCATCTCATCCAAGCGTTCGGGAAATACAAACACGACGAAATCAAGTGTATAGCCACGACCAGAGAGCGGTAAGTGTCCGTGTCCCTCGGCCGCCTCCGGTTTCTCGATTCCGCGCAGTTTATGAACGGGTCGTTGGAAAAGTTGGTGAAGAACTTGCGAAAAGACAAATTTAAAATACTACGACAATGCATGCGAACGGACGGAATCGAAGACGAAGAAAAGAACGCGTTGAAATGCTGGTCAGAAAGGGGGTCTACCCGTACGAGTACGTGACGGACGAAAGGAAGTTCGGGGACGTTTCTCTGCCGGCGCCGGAACATTTCTAAAACCGTCTTGCCAAAATGCCCGTATCGGACGAAGATTACGCGCACGCGCAAAACGTATGGACGGTTTCGGGATCTGAACTTTAGACGATTATCATGACCTCTACCTGAAAACCGACGTGTTGCTGTTGGCCGACGTATTCGGAAACTTCTGCGAAACCAGCCTGCAATACTACGAGATCGATCCGTGTAACGTATAATCCGCGGCGGGACTCGCGTGGAACGCGATGTTGAAAATAACAGGGATTCGACTGGAACTACTACAAGATATAGACATGTAAGGCCTACCTGTTCGCGGAGAGCGTGGTAAAATGGGGTACCGCGATGGATCATATAGATGGGCATAGAAGATGAGGCAGGCCAAGTAAGCGATTGCAAGACAACGTGGAAGAAGACCTGACTAGGATGTGTGTCGGCTCGTGGAAGACCAAGGCACATGATCGAACTATCGGGAGGCAGATCATTAGGAAGGCCAAGGTCCATCCTGGACTGTAGTGCCGGATATGTATGTATGTCTTAATACTTACTCACCTTGAAAGAGTAAGCCGTGTTTTTAATCTGGATCCAGAACTCAGTCCTGTCGCACTGATCATGACTTGTTGTCACAGCGGCAAGTTTTACACCTGCTCTTCTGTGAAAGGTAGGAGTGGCAGGTAAAGGCGAGTCTCTGTTCAAAACGGCTGTGAATACCCTTATCATTGTTAACCACTTCTGTCCCCTATTGTGACAATTTTGTATGCACCTTCCACAACACCAATCAACAACTAATTGCTCATGTATAGGGTACTGACAGATGTTGTCGCACAGTATGAATAATTATGCTGCTCCTGTATAAATCCTAATAACATATTTTTTATTATGTAATATGTATTTAATTATTTATTACATAACACTGTATGATTCTGTCTTATGTGGTTTATAAGGAATACATACTTCATGCTCTTATGGCAATATGGGAACAAACTGGAATGTAAACCACATTCTTTTTTCTATAAATGGGAGTTTAAGCACATTTTACATGCGGTTCATGTGTAGTCAAGCAATTTATTTCTGTATTACTAAATGAAATTGATAAAAGGTTAGGAATTAGTGTAAATGTCCACATCAAAGTCTTCCATAAATGTGAAACAACAGCTGTTTTGAAAAATACATTTTAGTAAGTACAGTCACAATGGACTGTTTTAAAATTACCAGAAATATATAAAAAAATAAATAAAAATCTGTAATAAATTTTGACGTGAAACGTCTTTAAAATCACACCGAAACATACAGGTACCAGAACAGAAATTTGTACCATAACGAAAAGGTCTATATCGTCTTGCCTTAATAACTCCCTAAATATTAGTCTCAGAGACGTAAGTACGGTGTCATTTTTTAATATATATGATCAGCTCGCTGATACGACCTTGAGTTCGCGTCGCGGGGAGCGAGATGGCGGGGAGGGGGCACAGCGCTGATTGGCCAAAACCGGCGTTCTGGCTCTTTTCCATTCAGTGTAACATTAGTAGCAGAGGGGGGGGATTGTATGTCTGTGCAAACAAGGCTCGTTTGCTACACCGTTCAGTCCAGTGTCGACAGTCACGAGCCCGAGCCCGAATACGAACAGACCGAGACCGAAATGACTGAGAACTAGTCCGAAATGAACGAAACCTAGACCGAAATGAACCCGTTGTTGTAATTATACATACTCGCCGCAACGATATGTATGACCCCAAATTACAAAATTCGCTACAACAACAAAAAATATTTAGGTCAATATATTTCACAATACTCGACCCGGTTACATGGAAAAGTACTGTTGCAGCATATCAACGTGACTCAGTACGACACGATTCGATCGATAGAACGGTTGGATCATATTATTGTAAAACAGTATGGTGCAATAGCTACGCCCGTTAGTAGAACAAGATTGTCCGTCTATATACACGAAGTTCTTTCACTAAATCCTTCTGTCTTATCTCGACACTCGCGAGCGACAGGTCGTCGTCCAAAGCCCGAGCTAGTTAACTGCAGCGTTCTTGGTTTAATAAGGTGATATCGGTCGTGTTTTGTATTTATTTTTCGTTATTACATTTATTTTTAGTTTTGTATATATTATTTTTTGTAATATCTACGATTATTTTTCTTAATCACACACACACACACACACACAGAGCCTTCCCCGCCCTACCCGGTAAAATTTGGAGAGAATACGCAGCCAGTGATGGTCAGTAGGATTGGTGGAGGTGACCTCACGATCATGACCTACCTCAACAGCCAGTGTTGTCATTGAAACAATAGGCTATTGTTTCAACACTGAAGGGAGAATACCCAGCCAGCCCCGGTAAAAGTTAGGGAGAATACGCAGCCAGTGGTGGACGACGGGTTGGTGGTAAGAGACCAATTACCCCTGTTGTTGAGGTAGGTCAAGAGGGCAGCTGTTCGTGACGTCACGGAATACTGAGCCCACTGGCTCACTGGCCCACTGGTGGACGAGGGGATTGTGGTAAGAGAACAATGACCTTTGTTGATGAGGTAGGTCAAGAGGGCAGCTGTTCGTGACGTCACTTGTGACGTCATGATCAGCTGCTATTGTTTTAACACTTAAGGGAGAATATCCAGCCAACCCCGATAAACGTTGGGGAGAATACGCAGCCAGTGGTTGACGAGGGGGTGATGGTAAAAGAACAATGACCCTTGTTGTTGAGGTAGGTCAAGACGGCAGCTGTTCGTGACGTCACGGAATACTGAGCCTGTGGTTGACGAGGGTGGTGATGGTAAGAGAACAATGACCCTTGTTGTTGAGGTAGGTCAAGAGGGCAGCTGTTCGTCACGTCACGGAATACTGAGCCAGTGGTGTACGAGGGAGTGGTGTATGATCATCTGTTCGTGACGTTATTCCCCTCCACAGCCGTCCATCGGTGGCTCAGTATTCCGTGACGTCATCACCATAACCACCATCACCACCACCCCCTATCGGTGGCTCTGTACTCTCACTTACCTACTTCATATATTATAATGTTATATGTCTTTGAAAACTGAAGAACTTTATACTCTCATGATGTTGTATCCGTTATTGTGAGAAACACGGCTCACAGCTATCACTTGGTTGTTGATTACTTTTGAAATAATTTTAGTTTGGTTTTCGATACTTGCTGTAAAAACATTCGGAGCACCCCACTCCTCGTCTGATAAATTAGGAGGATTTGTTTCCTATACGCTGAGCTAGGTAGCGTAAGCATACTTTAACCAATTCTTTATTCTCAATAGAATTCTGGAGACTTACCAAATTTTACTAAAAAAACACGGTTTAGTAAAATTAAAATTATTTTAATTTCATGTAAACGTAACACATGTAATGCAACAAGCGGCTGAAATGAGATTTCTCAGGCACGTGGTAGGGTATAGTCTCCACGATCATGGAAGGAACACAGACATGCGGCAGGAACTGAATATTATGAGTATGCTCGACAGAATCGCCCAGCATCGGCTGAATTGGTGGCAACATCTTTGCCGAATGGATGACTGCCGCATTACCAAACGACTATATATAGGTAACTATAAGCCTATGTTGTTAAGTCTATGTATCGTAGTTTTGAAGGCAGCTAGTTTGAGTTGTATTGGGTTATTGGAGGAGTTGTGTATTAGTGTGTCAGTTGTAGCCGGTTTACGGTATATACTGAATTTGTGCCTGTTTACAAGTTTTGTGACGGAGAGGTCTAAGATGTTTATGCTATTATTGTGTTCGTATTCGGTAGTAAGGGTTATGTTTTTATGTATTTTGTTTATGTGCGTTAGTAACTGTTCATATTGTCTTTTGTTTCCCCTGTATAGTATTAGAATATCATCAACGTATCTGTGCCAATATAGTATTTTATTTGAGTTACTGTCATTGTTTGTGAGGCTTTGGTTTTTTCTAAGTGTTGGAGGAAGACTTCTGGAAGCCCATGGGTAGACCATCATTCTGTGTGTAAACCTATTGTTATATGTGAAGTAGTTTTGTTTTGTGATACTGTTCAGAGTTTCTGATATTTCGTTGATAAGTTCGTCTGGTGTGTTGTTCTGTTTGAGTTTGTTTTGTAGGATGGTGATTGTGTCAGAGATGGGGATGATTGTGTACAGGTTTTTAATGTCAAAGGAGCCTAATATAGCATTATGGGGGATATGTATGTCTTTGATTTTTGATACTAGGTCTGTGTTGCTTTTTACTGCAATGTTGTTGTCTAGTTGTGTGTGTTGTCTGATAATTTTGTCTAGATGTTTTGCAAGTTTGTATGCAGGGGCATTACCGTAATTGATAATGGGGCGGATCGAAATTTCATCTTTATTGATTTTGGGAAGCGCTTGGGAGCTAGGGACTGATGGTCGGATTTTTCTCATGTAAAGATTTTGTTTGTTTATCCTTTCCGCATATATTTCTGTTTTATTTCTGTTGTATTCTTTTGTTTTTCTAATTTACGACGCAACCCTACATTTACATCTTTTAATTTCTTTTTAATATGATCCTCAACAAACATAAAATTTCTTTATAAATTTATAAATGAATATATTTTGTATAAATCTAGATGTATTCTAAAAAATATTTCTTTAGTACATTTTAATTTTTCATAAAGGTACCTAATTTTTAATTTTATCCACAAACTCTCACTACAATTTTTTATTTTAGTTGCTATCTCACCATTACTATTTATATTAATTTTCGCAAAGTTTGGTATTATCTTTCTAAGCATGCACGCATTGTTTGTTGAACCATATTTTGCTAAGAGTTTTCTTTAATTTTACTTTAGTTTTTAAATACGTTAATATTAGTCTTACCTTGTGCAACTTATCGCCACTTTCTACGTGCAATAAGCTGTTATTGTTCTTCTTGCTATTTGAATTAGCAGTCTCTGTAATTCCAACTTTGTCGTGTTTACTTGGTGCCATGTAGCAGGTTATGCTCACGTAGTCTGATTAGTCTGCTGTGTGTCACAGTGTCAGTCCTACATATCCCAGAGTCAACATATGGTTGTGGCAATACGTTATAAGTTGCAGTTAAGGCACCTGCGCTACCAACTTGTGTTATTAAATTTCCCTGTGCGGTGAGCAAACGTGTTTTCGTTACAATAACACCGTCGCTCTCTCGTTGCTGTTTACTTTTAAGACATTTGGCTTCCTGTAAAAACTAACACATTTAATTTACTGAGAGCACGTCTCTTCAAACGCGAAGCAAACACAAACACTGCCACAGTCCATATGTGCGCACGCACAGGAGTACGCGTGCGTTTGACAAGGAACAAGAGACACAATGCCACCCACACCCCACACACACGCAATAAAGTTAGATACGTGGCCAAGTCCGGTGGGCAAACTGCGGCAAATTAGACAATCTCATTTAATTAGAATAACATTAATAAATGTTTTCTACAAAAAAATGTAAAATTCATTTTTCAAGTAATTTGTTTTTTATAAATATTCACACTGCCTTCATATTTACTGTCTTTGAAACAAAACTTGCTGATTTCATTAGTCAAAATTTTACCCTCAAAATCATCCACTACTCATTCGCATTGCACAGTATGCAGTCGCATATGCAATGCTGCGCGTTACCCTTTGGATTGTCAGGAGATCTCCAATACTGCCTCTCGTAGATATGATACAACAATTTATCATTTAAATTTCATATTTCATGGAAATACTAAACAGACAATTAATCCCAAAATTCTACATCCGCACAACAGGATTATTAGATTAAATCTGAAACGGTGCTTACCTTATCCTCTACAGTAACACATCTATCGTCCGGTGATAATGTAACGGTTGTCAAACTTGATTGTTCATTGCAATGTCTTACAAATTAACTGTTAACTGTACATATATAAAAAGTGAATAAAGTCCAGCTGCCCCTGCCAGATTAGGAAGCAAGTCCACCAATTAAACAATACATATCGCTTTTCCTAATCAGGTTTTTGTTTAACTTTTCCTCATTTCTTTCTATTATTTATTGTTAATCCCGGCACTCCAAGTATAAATAGTACATTTCATATGATACATATCGCTTTTCCTAATTAGGTTGATAATTAGGTTGATGTTGAACTTTTTGTCATCTCTTTGTATTATTTGTAGTTAATCCTGGCACTTGAAGTATAAATAGCACATTTAAGGACACTTCGTGATTACTAAATGTTGACCACTCTTCGTGTTTCAGCATTGACCAACCTGCGGAGTACAGTAATGCAAATTTAGATATGTACCAGCATATAAATATAAAACTTTAGTACATTCATTACTTATACAGTGAAATAGTTGTTTGTAGTCTATCTGCACTCAGGATGTGATTAATTCATTTTCTGTCTCCTGTTTAAAACCCACAGAAATCTTCTTGTCGCTTTGATTCCTTTGAGAACTATTTCATTGCGTAATTTACCTGTATACCATATTCTTTCCATCCACCGCCAAATCAACCTTACCAGTGGATGCATGGTTATATTAAAATTTTAAAAATCTCTTAACTTTCTTATTGAATAAGTGAACAGACATCCTACTATCAGTCCGATAACAAACTCGTGTGTTGTGTATTACGTTTCGGTTATAGGTAAGCAAAGTGGAATAAAAGCTTCTAGTTTTAAATTCATGCTTTTTGGTATCCAGGCCAGTTATATGTATATGAATAGAGTAAAATAATTTACCTCTTTTTTGACCGTCTGGTGGTTTTTCCATTTTTATACTACTACGCGTTTCAGGACATATGTCCCATCATCTGGTACAATCCCTTGGTAAAGTTCGTCAAATAATTAAAATACTAAAACAATTTACATATAATTTACACATGACACAATTAAATATACACTATCTGAACGCGGGAACATACGCGATGTCGTTGGTGCGCACCACGGAACACTACAGTCGACTGTTGTGCTTATGTTGTTATTGGCCGTGCACTATGAACCTCGTTTTGTAGTCTTATCGCTGTGTCGTAAAGCGAATTGGATTGAAAGTTCAGTTGTTCGTTCGGTCGATCAAAAGTCGACATCGATCGACATACGAAATAATTGTTATTCTAGATCTAAAATATTGTTCTGTTTTATTGTAGTCACTCTTATATTGTGAGGTTTTGTACTTCGTAAAAGACATTTTCGTTTATTATTATTGTAGTCAAAAGAACCTAATTTATATTTAAATAACGTAAATAATCTGTACACTAGGCTTGAGTTAGATCATATTGCCAAATTCTGAGCGAAGAATGTTAACCAGCCTAGACCATTGTTCAAAAAGAAAAGGTTGTTACTTTATTTTAAAAGGAAAAGAAACAAATATAAACAGGAATAAAAGGAATTGAAGAGAATTAATAATGTATGGAATTATTTTAAATACTTTACAATTTTTTTATCAGTTTCGGAATATTAGTGTTTGTATACATTCGAAGAAAAGTTGGTAGTACCTATTGCCCGAGTAACATGTGCGATTCGAATGAAAGTATGTAATTTAGTTTAATCAACCTCCAGGAAGGAATTAAAAGAAGTTAAATCATATAAATCTATTAAACCATTAATTATGTTAATTCATGAAAAATAATATCAAAACTGGAACACTATAGGTACAAATCGACAAGTAAATGTATAAATATAACCACCACTCAAGTCGAATACAACACTCAGTTCTCAATTAATAATTTTTTTTATTAATTGGAAAGTTTAATTGTATATCAACAGAACCATAATTCTTATTAGTAATTATATTACAAATCAGTGCAAACAACTAGTGAAGTCTAAGAAAACATAATTAAGAAGATTTTATTATTAAAATAGATCAACCCATCAACGCATATAAAATACATGTTTTTGAAAAGACCTAACCCAACCAGTAATTAGTCTTATTTATTAATTTTATCAAGTAAAAACTGTAACGTTACAAATGGCGCACCAACTATGGGGCATAAAGGAATTAACCGTTATATTATAAATATTATATTACAAATTAACCATAAAACAATAATAGAAAATAAACGTTACATAATGGCATCCACAACGTGGGGCGTTTAACCAAACAACAAAAACAACAACATACTGAAAAAGAGATATTTCAAGATCTTACTCTTATTATTTAATATAACAAAAAAGGAATGTTACACAATTCATATGGAATAAAAGGTAGGGATAGAAGAATTAAGTTTCAGAAGAGCAATGGACATTAGAAATGTTGTTTGACTGGATTGATCAGATTGACTAGGAATAAACACCATATACCAAAATCTGTTCACTTTTGTTTTAATCGATAAATTTGAGTCCAAGTGTTTACTCGTCTATATACAATAATTTACAAATGTTTGTGTACATAATTGTACATAAAGAGTCAATCAACATGAGAAAGAAAAGCAATAGTAACAAAAAAAATTAATTATGTACAGAATAACAAAAATAATTTTTTTTGTAAGCAAGCACAGAGAGCAATTCTGTATGAATATGTACAATCACCATATTAAAATCTAAAATCTGATGCAGAATGTTTACATAGATATTTTGGTATACCACCCTATTCTATGTTAACTAAAAAACTATGGTATTAATAAAATCGACTGTCAAAGAGGACAAATATGGAAAATGTTAACCAAATTTGGCTTAACAATTGGAGACACAAACAAATTATGAATGTTGGTGCTACTGCTGTTGGGAGGAA
This sequence comes from Magicicada septendecula, assembly GCA_034769895.1. NCBI lineage: Eukaryota > Metazoa > Arthropoda > Insecta > Hemiptera > Cicadidae > Magicicada > Magicicada septendecula. The sequence continues at coordinate 311,274,429 of CM068374.1, read as the reverse complement.
TGACATTACCCAATGGGGGAGGGGATAAGACAAGGTTGAAGGTTGAACGCCTCATTTTCTTTAGGAAAAATAAGATATTGAAGATTATACCCATGTAGTTATTCATAAATTTATGTATAAAGCTTATTGTAATACACTGGAACAGAAGAAGGCCTCACATGTTTGATGTATCCACCTTGCATTTGGTGTTCTGTATCTGTTTTACCTCTTACTGTATTCTGCATTGTCTACTTGACAATGATATTATCTGGCTGCCTATTTAAATGGCCTATATAGTAGAGTAAGAACAAGCATTACTGTACGATGTTTCAGGATGAATATATATATTACTACTTGGGATTATCCAGCTTAATACGCGGTTTTCACGAAGTCCCTTGGTAAGCGTCTTAACGGGGTTTTACTGTACTGCTTTACTATAAATATACAGCTAAGGTTAATAATTATTTTCTGTCACTTTATTGTGGATTATTCGAGGAACTCGGTTATCTCAATTGCACATATAATATTGGGAGTTTGCTGTATTTTATCTAATCTTGGCATTCATATGAATCTGTTTGTCTCCGTATATTTATAAGAATGGTACACTATCCCCTGTGTCTTCTAGTAACTACATAATACGGACATTCAGCAGCTACTTCTTTCTTTGCAAAGACTGCCGTATCATCTGATTTGTATTCATAAAAAAGTTAAAATATTAGCTACCCTACGGTTAACATAATGTTATAGCAACCTTAAAACAGCCTCTTTAAATTACTACTACTAATTACAGTATATTGCAAAATTACTTTTATGAACTCTGAATACCATAAATCACTAAACACTCTACGTTACCCTGAACTAACATTTAAGTTTCTTTATTAACATAAGATACCATATACTGTATTTATCTTTATAACGTTGCCATCTCGGAAATGTATTAATATACAAATTTAATAAATCTATAAACTTTTTCCCGCAAAAATTGTGTTTTTGCATAAAACAAGTTAATTTCACCAGTTGAGAGTAAAGTACACAAAACATTAATAAAGTTTAATGTTTGGAATTATCCAGCTATTTGACACGCGTGCTGCTGCTGCTGCTAGTTTTATTCCATTATCAGCTGACGTGACGTGACAATGTACGATGTCAACCGTCAACACGTAGTACTGGTATGTCCACACCAGATGCTGTCTGAACTGACTCTTAGTAACAACAAAAATATTGTAGAAAATATTTGACTTGGCTATCGTGTTTTGTATGGAGCCAAATGAAATTTAAAATTATTTGATGTTTACAATCATGAGTCCAAGATACTGTAAAAATAAAGGTTTATTTATGTGCCCAAACATTCTATGGCAAATTTAAATGTTTAATGTGACACCTGATATATATTGTGACATAATGATATCAATCTGTTCTGATATACACTGATAAAGGTAGATACTGTCACATTCCACAGATAAACTTGCAAGAAGTTATCACTTTACTTTCATATTTTACGGGACGGTTAAACAGACAATCGATGCGAAAATTCTAGAACCACACAACTGGATTATTACATTAAATTTGAAACGGTGCTTACCTTATCCTCTAAGTAACAAATCTGTCGTCTGGTGATAATGTGATAAGTAACGGATGTCAGACTTGATTGTTCATTGCAATGTGTTACAAGTTGATTGTTAACTGGGCATATAGCCAGTGAATAAAGTCCAGCTGCATCTACCAGAGTACGAAACGAGTCCAAGAATTCCACAAAGTCATAGGATACATATAACGTACCACATAAGTTTTTTTTAACCTCTCCTTACCACTTTCTATTATTTGTTGTTAATTCTGGCAGTCGAAGTACAAGTAGCACATTTAAGCACTTAAATTATTGACTACGCTGCATAGTATAATAATGAAAATTTAGATATGTACTGGCAGGCAAATATAAATCTTTATTATCTTCATTACTTACACTGTGAAGCCGTTGTTTATGACAGGTTGTGACCAGTTCAATTTTTTTTTCTCCCGTGTAAAATCTACAGAGATTTTCTTGTCTCTTTGATCCCTTTGAGCACTATTTCATTGCGACTTTTACCTGTTTACCATAATTTTTCCGTCCACCGCCAATTCAGCATCACCAGTGATCGCCTTGTTCGATTACCAAATATTTTAACTTTCTCATTCAGGAAGCACACAGACATTCAACTATGATTACGATAACAAACTCGTTTATTTGGTAATCGATAAATACTCGATTTCGGTTATTGGTAAGAAAAGTGGAGGGAAACGTAGAAACGAACAATTTAGTTTCAGAAGAGGACTGGACATTAGAAATGCCGTTGGAGTGACTAAATAAAAATCCAACAGAAAACTATCTTAAACAAACAATAAAACTAATAAAAACAACTAAAAACATTTTCAACAATAACAACACAGACATATATATAAATAATAATCCAGAACCACCTAAAATGAATAGTCTAATAAAAATACACAAATTAAACAACCCAATACGTCCATTAATCAACTTCAAAAAAGCTCCTACATACAAAATAGCAGAAATAATAGCACAAAAACTGAAAAATAACCATCTAACAAATAACCATCATAACATAAAAAATACATACGAATTAATAGACAAACTAAAATTAATAAATATAAATGAAACTACATTTTTCACATCATATGACATCACAAATATGTACACCAACATCCCAGTAGAAGAAACAATAGACATCATAATAAACAAACTTAAAAAGCAAAATGAACACAAACAATATATAACCGGAATAAAAAATAGCCTCCAACTAATACTAAAACAAAATTACTTTGAATTTAATAGCAAAATTTATCAACAGCAAGAAGGTTTAGCAATGGGATCACCATTATCAAGCATAATAGCAGAAATATTCCTACAACACATAGACACCAAAATACAAAATATTATAAAATCACATGACTCAAATGGCATATGGATAAGATATGTAGATGATGGGCTATATATATCAAATAACAAAAACACAAATGCAGAGAACATACTGAAACAAATCAATAACATACATCCTAAAATACAATTCACAGAAGAAAAAGAAAAACATAACAAAACCAACTATTTAGACATAACCATCACAAGATACAACAACCACATACAATAGGCAATATATAGAAAATCAACTTCCACTAACATCATTATACCTAACCATTCTGACCACCCACCACAACATAAAATGGCAGCATTCTATTCGGTATTTAACAAAATGTACAAAATTACCCTAAACAAACAAGAAACTGACAAAGAAAGAAATATAATATACCAAATTGGTTATGAAAATGGATACAATAAAAATACTGTGAACAAAATAGAAAATAAAATCAAATATAAAATAAAAACTGAAGAATTAAGAATTAATCAAAATGAACAACACATAAATAATAACAACAACAAAAAATGGGCCACATTCACATACATAAATAATAAAATGACAAAACTAACAAAAATATTTAAAAACACAGATATAAAAATAGCATACAAAACTAATAAAAATAAATTACAAAATCTAAATAGCTCACACAACAAAGATAATACAACAACTAACGGTATATACAAAATTTAATGCCAAGATTGCAATAAATGTTACATAGGACAAAACAAAAAAAAAAACAGCTGAAAAAACGTTATTTTGAACACCTAAACGCATACAAAAAACCAGAAATATATAAATCCAATTTAGCCACACATGCAATAAACACAGGACATGAATTCCCAGACATAACCAATGTGTCACTAATAAAACATATACCACACAAAGGCACCATAATGAACATTTGGGAAAATTTACAAATATAGAAACATAAAACACAAAACAAAGTAATACCAGAACAAATACAAATCAATACAAACATGACACAATATTCAAAGCACTCAACATCGAAAATACACAAAACACAAATACATATATCACAATCACACACAATAATACAACTTTAAAATACCAAAGACCAACAAACAACCTTAATAGCATCCAGCAGCCAACACACAAATACTTCACCAGACACAAGATCGCTAAGGCTGAAGATGAGAGCACGGGAACTCTCGAAACACGTTGGATAAATAACATCTTGAGATAAATTTAGTTATAAATATTAAATGTACTATATATATATATATATATATATATACTATAACGATTCATATTAGCGTCCTATCTGAGCGTTATATGAAAGTGTCTGACGGAGGGAGTAGAGCAGCGTAAGCAAGAGAGAGACCGTACAATCGCAGCCATCTCACTCTAACCTCGTCACAGCGACATCCGATACCGATACGAACATGAAATTTTACTCAATACAAATTATCAGTTCAACCTGTGATAACTTAAAAACTAATAAATATACGGCAATTCTGAAAACAGCATTGTATTCAGCAAGTGAAGCTTTATAAGTAGCCACAATCTCAGTTAATATAATTAACAATTGAAGAAGTTATACGGAAGGCGAACGAAATAAATAACGAGAGAATTATGCTAAGTAGGAATTAGGTGTTTTCACGCACACACAGATAAAGACCTAAGCAACAATATTCTGTGGTCAGATCTTTGAAAACACGTTTGCAAATACCTGTAATCAATCGATTTGCAAACACAGGAAGTACGATTTTAACTAGAAATTCTCTGCAGTTTCAAACCTGTCACGTGGTGTTTCGTCGACCTGTTCGAGATTGTCAAAACTGGAAAAACGCATGATTTATTTGAACAACCAATCAGAATCCTGTATTTAAAACTGACGCCAACTCAAAGCGAGGGGTAGCATCACTCTTCGTTCGGATCTTCAATGCACTAGTCGTGTATAATTTACGTACAGAAATTTTTCAATCACGCAAAAGTGTAATTAAGTAACAAATTCGAGAAGTAGTCCGCAGTGAAGATGAACTAGTACCGTTCAACAACTCTCGCTGCGTAAAACAACGTTAATTAATTAAATTATTAATTAATTAATCATCAGCCGTGAAGGACCTGTGCGACAGAAGGCTACAGCATCTGTAATTGCCAGGGCATCTTTTACAGCATTGATCAATATCAATTCTTCTGTGCAAAACCATCAAAAGGAGGACCCCTACGGATTCCTATCTTCGGTCAACGCATCAAACAGTAAGAAATAGATTCATTTATCAATGAAATAAGCACTAAACAAATAATAAAAGCAATAAATAAACAATTTTTAAAAGACACTAAGAATTTCACACTTTGTATTTTAATTATAAGATTAGCTCTAACATAGTATAGGAGTGTTGAATGGAAAGTGAGGTGTAGTATTGGACGTGCAAATTATTGCAGACCTGTTCTTTAGCACTGGTTTGGGAGATAGCAATCTCTTAATCAAACCAGATAAGAGCCATAGGTCGTTTGAACGTCTTAATCGTTACTTTTCACACTCAAGCAATAATTATAAGTGTTAGGGTAGAAATAAGTCCTACCATTAGCATTATCAAGATTAAAAATAATTGATTAAAACGGTAATTAAAATAATCAAGAAATATTATAGTGTTATTTGTAACGATTCCCCTTGAAAACCACAATCACTGAACGAAACCTGAGAAAGAGTGTCTCCATGCGCTGAGCTAAGCTGAAACCGTGTCATTTGTATCTGGGATTTGTTCTGGCGCCCAGGTAAAGTAAGATCACGGGTAAGTAACATTTTATCTAACATTCAAATATTAGATAATTGTGTTAGATAAAAGGGAACGTGGTAATACATATTACAACGTTATTTTTAGACACTTACTTTTGCACATATGCTCTTACTCATTTGTGCGCACTTACCCACGTCTCGAAGGTATACTCTTCTTCTGCAGTATTTACCTTGATGTTCCCCGGCTGGGTCACAGGCTTTGGTCGTTGATTGAGTGTGGATAAGCACGTGAATATCGTTATACAATATTAATACAAGTAAAGAATACAGAGGAATTGAGTACTAGTTGTGAAATTAGTACGACTGTGTTAATAAAATCATATTAATTTGATTTATTATTTAAAAAATTGAAATTATCATATTAATTATTATTTTGTGTGGGTTAATTATTATTTGAACCCTTATATTCCATACGAATATAATGTAATTATTACGTGTTTAAAATCTTATCTCTTATATTCTAAGACATATTATATACAAATATACAACATAGGCCTATATGACCTGAAATATTTACACAGACATTTATAATACATAACACATATTTTAATATAATACGTGATTCACACGTCTGAAATTGACTATTTATCTTGTCTTTGCAAGTGTGGTTTTTATTATATACCACATAATAAAACAATTAATTAATTAAACAATCATTAAAATTACTAATTGAGAACATTTTATTACTTTTATTAATTATCTTATTAATGTCTCAATTAATTAAAAGAAAAATCATCAATTTAAATCTCTCATACTTGAATTTAATTCTCTAATAAAATATAAAATATTCCCTCTCACCAGCAACCCCCACCACACACACCTACAACCCGTAACCGTTACTTTGTACAGACATTCAGTATTCAAATCCCATTGAGGAAGACGAACACCACGTTGAAACGTCTGGGAAACAAAACCAAAAAGTAAGGTTCACAGTGAAAGTTTGATATATATATATAATATTAAAAAAGTGAATGAAGAGGTTGTACAAACAAGATAATAATAAAATATGGTTCTATATTGACCATTTTTTTATGAGATTAATAAATTTAACTTATATGCTCTGTTCAATTATTCTTTGAACTTATTTATTACTCATTCTGGAAAATAAAAATATACTAATGTTTTTGTAAACTTGTATATGAATCTAGAGGTTCTTTCGATAGACTTCAGGGTCATTTATAATATTAAATAAATGTCTGATTTCACCTGCATGTTTCTGCAACCATTTAACTTTGTCGTTACCGTCATGTGGACTCTCGGGTTTGTTGATCCTCTTCGGTATCACCTTCTCTGTCTCTGCGTCGATGAAATTCCTCTCACCGTCTACTGGATGCTGAGTTCTGACGTGGACCTCTGGTCGTGATGATGTACGGCTGGATGTAGCTGCATGTGGATGTCCCTGCGTCCTCTCGTATTCTGCTCTGGTTCCTCTCCTCTTCTTGTCTTGTCCCTCGTAGATGTCTCGAAGTTCTATGCATACTTCTTGAAGTTCATCGTGGTTACAACTTCTCGTAGATTCGATATTATAGTCTTTTAAAAATAACTCATGTTTCACTAATACTTGCACCGACGTACTGCCGGTTCCATCGCACTTCAAGTTATGTAATACTGTTTAGAAACATTACTTGACTTTGTAAAATTCGCGGTTGCGAGATGCGTGGATTTCAAGTACTATTCTGAGTGCATCTGAGAAAGAGTGTGTCCCTCGCTGGGATTTTATACTGCTGCCGTTGTCCCATTCCTGTTAGAAACTGTTTGGACAAAATTGAACAGGTGCGCGCGTCGATTAAATTGCTAATTACAACCTACGCGTATTTCTATGAAGCGCACACTTTTTTATAAATATTATTTCACCAATCGTTAGGTATATTATTAAACTTTTTTTATGCAAATTATGAATGTTAAGGTGTGTAAATTATGGCAGTTATGGCAAAATTTCACACGGTGGCTGAACGGTTCCCACGATCATTGACCAATTAGTCTTCAGTGATAGCGCCAGGCGCTAGCTATGGTTTTACATATGTCGCTGATTCATGTGACTTCTGGTTTTCGTTCAGTATTTAAAAAACTGTAAAATTCTCCACCCTCGTATGCATAATTCAACCTGTCTTTCATTTACATATGTACACTAGCACACACACGCAGACTGATACACAAGCGGCGGCATGTCGCTATGACGTCACCTTTGCCGATCAGCGCGTGTTGGTTTCTCCCCTTCGCTACGATTAAAAAGCAACGAAGCTATTAATTCCATATGCAGGCTCACTTACAATATTTATTTATTTAAAATTAAATACTACGTTTATTTCTTATATTATCTCTTATACCTACCGCTTAATTATTACATTATTTTTATTAATTACATCTTATATATCTCATACGTGCGTTCGAATGTTATCATATCTCAGTCAGGGTTTGATACATAGACTTATGCTAAACGTATTGTTGCAATATATATATATATAACAATTAAAACAGTGATAAGGATCTTGGCAACAAATTAATACATTAAGTTAAACGGTATAGGAATTACACGACTTTAAATTTTCCGTTTACAGAAAGGGTTTGGTACTTATATTTTTGCCAATAAAATTCTTCTAGGTGATGGCTCTTCCCACACTTCTTTATGAGTCTACTTTAACGAAAGGTCAGGCCAGTCGCCTCCAAACGGCTGCAATGGTTTTTCTCAGGCACGTGGAAAATTATTGTCTCCATGATCATAGAAGAAACACAGATATACGGCAGGCACTGAATATTATGAGTATATTCGACAGGATTGCCCAGTATCGTCTTAATTGGTGGAAAAATCTTTGCCGAATGGATGACTGCCGCATCCCCAAAACAACTATGGAACTACAAGTCGAGGAGACGGAAAGGTGTGGGACGTCCGCGGAAGCGCTGGAGTGACCAGCTCTAGACGGTATGACTTTTTGAGACCGGAACAAACCATCCTTGGTTTAATCCTTGTAGATGATGATGATGATGATTACTCTAAAACAATTTACACTAACAGCGTCTGTAGTAGATGAGAGCCAGCTGTAGGCTTAACGTAGAGCCCGAATTTCCGTCTTGGTTGCCTATTATTACGTTTGCATTATTGTTTGTCAAACAGCGTTAGTCTCGATTTAATGACCATATAAAATTCCGTCTCCGTCTCTGTATTAACTGTACAGGTATAAACATAAAGCATAAAAGTAAGGAAATAAGATCCTCTTAGAGTAACAAAAAATAAAAAAATATTTTTTGAAATTAAAATTAAAATCAGTTTTTCACATACAATATATAACTTTTGACGTGAGTGTGTGTTTAACTCTTCAACATTTAATTTTCCTGGTTGAAGAGTGTGGATAGAAATACTACTAAAATTTCTGTTTACATGTTTAAACATTTCGAGAGACAAGTATGTAGTTAAGTTGCCTGCCAGCGCCTACAATAAAATATTACAAGCAACTGTCATCAGTCTACATAGTGAAAGCACGTTACAGTCAGTAATTGCAGGTGGAACAAGAACATTTCAGATGTGTTTTATTTTATCACTTAATAACTGAGTCATAGCTTTTGTCGGCACTGTTTGATCGGTACGGTTATATCCAACCTGAGGTACTAAAGTAATTAATATATCCTGTGGACATGTTAGCATAATATCGTAGGGTAAGATAATAGTGGGGCTGCCACATTTGGGTTTAACGTGCAGTCCGATTTTCTGTCTTTGTTGCCTATTATTACGTTTGCATTATTGTTTGACAAACAGCGTTAGTCTCGATTTAATTATGATATAAATTTCTGTCTCCGCGTCTATATTAACTTTACACGTATAAACATAAAGCATAGAAGTAAGGGAATGGGTTCCTCACAGAGTATCAAAATACAAAAAATATTTTTGAAATTCAAATTAAAACCAGATACAACATATTACTTTGGGAAGAGAGAAATTTTAATTTCCTTGTTGAAGAGCGTGGTTAGCAAATTTTAATGCTTATTTTATCAATCTCTATTGTTACTTGTGATACAATTAATAGTACTAAACACAAGTATTAACTGTTTTAACCATAGGTGGTGAAGACTAATTCTTATAATTAATTTGTTGGTGTTATTTGAACTATATCAAGAAACAGTGTTTGTATAATACCCATAAAATCGATCTTTAATAAATGAAAACCAGCCACATTTATCTGTCTATCCAACAATTTATTATATTTGAAATTACAGTCATTAACACCAGCTTTCTATGCTACAATAGAAATAATACAATAGTATCTCTTGATACAGTTAATTCTTTACTTCTTGACATATTCTTGTCACTAATTAATAAAACATGATTTCAACCAATTCCATAATTTACAAGCTAATATATATATATCTCAGGGTTCCTTTGTATTTCTGTATACGAGTATGAAATAATACTTACATCTAGTTAAATTATTAGTTTACAGATTATCTTTATTCTTATGCCAATCATTTCTTCAAATGGATTCATATGATACATATGAATAAATATAATTAATTGAAGTTATGTTTGTTAAAATTTGACGTATTTACATTTATGTTCTAATTATATGAATATCAGGTCTAATGTGTAATTTCTCATGTGAGTTCTTTTAGAAGGACAGACAGGTGTATCTTAGAATAGGATTAATACATGATAATTTTACTGTGGGTACGCATAATCCAATCTCCGGTGCGCAGATGTACTGTGTTCTCATCTAGCCGTCTCCTTAGGTGTGTCTAGTAGATGCTGTTTCGCTCCCGACTTCTCTGACCACCGCATAGTTTGGATGACTCATGGTGTTGGTCGCTCTCGTAGTGACTGATTCGTAACACATTAATAACTCACTCCACCACTCGTTCTCGTACGTTTGCTGCCTTCTCGGTATATTATAACATCTTCTCTCGTGTTATAACTTAGGGAACCCGAAATAATTGGTTCTGCCAATTATTCAGGCTGCCTTATTTGTGACGAGCTGTAAATTAATCAGAACAACAAACAATAAATATAAAAGGATTCTGGGAAGGGGAAACTGTTGATTTAAGCACTCATTATAGTCGGTACTCCTGATGACATCTCTTTATTACATATTGTATTATTTGCTCTACTTAAAATTCTTGACCCATATGCTTCAATAGCTTAAAGTTTACATGATGGTTATATTTTATTCTTTTACATGGCCCCCCCTCAAAATAAGATGTACATCAAATCTAATTAAGTCCCCGGATGCGGGATTTACTCTAATACGTTAAGAATGGTTACCTCGCCATATAAAGCTTTAAAATTTTGCCATTTGAAGAATGGTCTTTATTAATCTTTTAAACAATAAGGCTTTACATTTTAGAGCTGTAACTCTTTTACTAAGAATAAGTATACGATTACTGTCAGTACTTAAAATGTCTTAATGTTGTTAATTTAATTGTCTTTTGATGAATATAATATTTAGTATTTCATAAGCACGGTAGGCTTGCCTCCGTGTCACCTTTTTGGATGTCCTCCAGCTCTGCGTTATTCCAGTCGTAGGTCCTCGGTTGCAGCATGTTTGAAGTAGGTCAGGTATCCCTCGTTATCTTCGTATCCTGGAATGGTGTAGTCCTGAAGTCTTTTATATCATGGTGGCTCCTGGTTTTCTGCTCTTGTCTAATTGTTAGTAATAGCTCGTTGATCTGAATGATTAACACAAAGTTTTATTCACCTGTATCCACTTCACATGATTGTTTGATTGTAGCACTTCACTTCATGGTATTACCACAGTTTTAATTACATAAGTTTTATATTTTAAGAATTTTGAAGAGATGTCACCGGCGCTAAATTTTAGTTATTCGTTCTCACTCATTTACACCATATTTATATGAGTCGCGGTTTAACTACGTTAACGCAACACATTGTTTAATAGTATAAAGAATGCCTCTGTGTCTTAACTGACGGATTAATTACATTTTGTAATAAACTATTTTTAACGTTGCACATATCGGCAGTACACAGCTTACTGCTTGACCGCTGCATTTCAAGTGGGCGAAAATAGTTAGGGATGAGGGTAGTAATCTCGCGACAGTTCAACTCAACATAAAAGTAGTTCCAAGTTTCTTTTTTATTTAAAGGACTAAAATTAGATTAAATAATTAAGTAGGGAGATTCTTAGTTACAAATGCTCTCAATGTATATTATAGTGATCTAGTTTAATTATTTAAATAATAATCAATTTACAATTATTTTTAGTTAGTTAAGGGGTCGGAAAACAAGTTGGTTTTGGTTGGCGCCTGTTTATGCAGGATTAATTAACAAGCTTTACCCTTTGTGTACAATCGTATTCCTTTTAATATACTATTAGACTTTTTATTTAAATATTATTAATATTTAATGATTACAATACGCTTTAGGTTAAAATTGTGAGATTTTATTAAAAATTTAAAATTTATCAGCCTATACATTATCAACTTAATTAACTAACTTATTTTTATTAATAAAATCGTCACATACTCCGCCTCTTAAGAAACACAGACTCCTGATAATTTGGTCAGCAATGTACCGGGAGTATGCTTGGGTAATTATTACTATTATTATTAAGTGGGTAATTAATAGTATAATTATTACTTATTATTACTATTATTTATTATTAGTGCAAGGTTTTTTTTTTATCTCTCTTTAAATGATCTTGTTCTCATTTAAATGTTCCCCTTCGTGAAATTCCCTTTATCTCACTTCTTACAGTACTAACTTATAATACTAATTTCCCTAATTACAGCAACTCACAATATCGTGGCCCGACTGACATCAGCTTACTCTAACTCTACAAGTTAGCTTTCAGCATTCATTAATGATCTCTTGGCACCTTTCTGCCTCATCATTATCCTTTTCAGTTGGCGCCGTTGTGACTAGTTACTTTACATGTATATAATTCTTTCTTGATTATATACCATAGACTTACTTCTAAAATAATCTAAAGAGGATCCCATACTCCACTCTAGATTATAGTTACTTGAGAGAAGCGGAATCTCAAGAGGGTAATTCTTATTATCTCTTTAACAATAACTAAACAAACTATGCGGAAGGGAGACACTTTACACAACTCATTGTATTTCACACGCGGTGGCATTCATTGTTTAGGGAGGCAACGGTTTATCACAATAGGAAGAGTGTGGCTGCTTACTACAATTTCTTAACACGCTTTATTGTTCTCTTACTGGCCACAACTGGGGTGTTTACGATATGCAACTATACTTTTATTATTATTTACCTTTCTCTTATTTACTGCTACAAGTTACACACATTTAGTTTTACTTAAGATTTATTCAGCCTTATTATTACTTTGGGGGGTTTAAAACTACCTAGAATTAATTCCTATCGACTTACCATATTTATTTACAACACTTTATTTACTTTGTTTTTTTTTTTATTTGGCTCAGTTTACAAGGTTACTGTTTTGGGACATGGGGTTTAATTTTTATCTAACAAGGGAGAGTTAACTGAGTCACTTATTCATTTGAAATTTAAGTCATAATATTATTTGCTTTACTATACTACACACAATTATTTCCTAAACAGTTTAGTACATGGTAAACATTTATTAACAGAGATTATTAAACATTGGCATTAGTTTTTTATTTAAACGATCAGCTGTTACGCTGGAATGTAGGTCCGACTAGTTTTAAACAATGGCATTGTTTTGCTTACAAAGGGGGACTCAACTAGAGGGTGAATGCATTGTCTAACTCGCGGGAGGGTGACTATGACACTTTCACACAGGCTTGGACAAGAATTCAACTGGTCTGATTTTGTTTACAAACCGACATGTTGATGAATGAACTTTTGCCACGCACGTACCTGCTGTTATCTCGTATTCTTGGGGCGTCTTTAGTTAACATTATGTTCATTCCTATATCAAAATAATAATTAAATTACTTATTTATTATACTATTATAATAATTATTATCGTTTAATTTTATTTAAGATTTTAGACACATTTTAAAGTACATGAGTGAATAAATCAACAGCTTGTGTAGGTGTGATATCGGGACACAATTACTTCTTAAATAACACAAGTCACAAATTTTTTTTTTTTTTTACAAAGGAGTTGCAAAATTTAAACAAATTTAGCAGAGTGGCGCAATTTATTTGTGACACTCTGACACAATTAATTATAAAACAACAGCACAATAGCAGAAAATAGCAAAATAGCAAAATTAGCAAAATTAGCACAATTAGCAAAATTAGCAAAATAAGCAGAGTGGCGCAATTTATAACATCTTCTCTCGTGTTATAACTTAGGGAACCCGAAATAATTGGTTCTGCCAATTATTCAGGCTGCCTTATTTGTGACGAGCTGTAAATTAATCAGAACAACAAACAATAAATATAAAAGGATTCTGGGAAGGGGAAACTGTTGATTTAAGCACTCATTATAGTCGGTACTCCTGATGACATCTCTTTATTACATATTGTATTATTTGCTCTACTTAAAATTCTTGACCCATATGCTTCAATAGCTTAAAGTTTACATGATGGTTATATTTTATTCTTTTACATGGCCCCCCCTCAAAATAAGATGTACATCAAATCTAATTAAGTCCCCGGATGCGGGATTTACTCTAATACGTTAAGAATGGTTACCTCGCCATATAAAGCTTTAAAATTTTGCCATTTGAAGAATGGTCTTTATTAATCTTTTAAACAATAAGGCTTTACATTTTAGAGCTGTAACTCTTTTACTAAGAATAAGTATACGATTACTGTCAGTACTTAAAATGTCTTAATGTTGTTAATTTAATTGTCTTTTGATGAATATAATATTTAGTATTTCATAAGCACGGTAGGCTTGCCTCCGTGTCACCTTTTTGGATGTCCTCCAGCTCTGCGTTATTCCAGTCGTAGGTCCTCGGTTGCAGCATGTTTGAAGTAGGTCAGGTATCCCTCGTTATCTTCGTATCCTGGAATGGTGTAGTCCTGAAGTCTTTTATATCATGGTGGCTCCTGGTTTTCTGCTCTTGTCTAATTGTTAGTAATAGCTCGTTGATCTGAATGATTAACACAAAGTTTTATTCACCTGTATCCACTTCACATGATTGTTTGATTGTAGCACTTCACTTCATGGTATTACCACAGTTTTAATTACATAAGTTTTATATTTTAAGAATTTTGAAGAGATGTCACCGGCGCTAAATTTTAGTTATTCGTTCTCACTCATTTACACCATATTTATATGAGTCGCGGTTTAACTACGTTAACGCAACACATTGTTTAATAGTATAAAGAATGCCTCTGTGTCTTAACTGACGGATTAATTACATTTTGTAATAAACTATTTTTAACGTTGCACATATCGGCAGTACACAGCTTACTGCTTGACCGCTGCATTTCAAGTGGGCGAAAATAGTTAGGGATGAGGGTAGTAATCTCGCGACAGTTCAACTCAACATAAAAGTAGTTCCAAGTTTCTTTTTTATTTAAAGGACTAAAATTAGATTAAATAATTAAGTAGGGAGATTCTTAGTTACAAATGCTCTCAAAGTATATTATAGTGATCTAGTTTAATTATTTAAATAATAATCAATTTACAATTATTTTTAGTTAGTTAAGGGGTCGGAAAACAAGTTGGTTCTGGTTGGCGCCTGTTTATGCAGGATTAATTAACAAGCTTTACCCTTTGTGTACAATCGTATTCCTTTTAATATACTATTAGACTTTTTATTTAAATATTATTAATATTTAATGATTACAATACGCTTTAGGTTAAAATTGTGAGATTTTATTAAAAATTTAAAATTTATCAGCCTATACATTATCAACTGAATTAACTAACTTATTTTTATTAATAAAATCGTCACAATATCAGGTTTCTTACGATATTTACTTTAGTATAAACACTGTTCATTAGCTATTACGGTTACTCTCATGACGTTAATTTACATTTTGCAAAGTAGTTATTCAGTTTAAATAGTTTAGATATCGTTAGTAACGCATGATATAATCGAATTCTCACGAGTCACGAAACTAACACTTGCTAGATTCTCTCGATTTACTTCTTAACTTTTACTAACAAACTCTTTGTTCTCACTTTGCCAAAATTTAATACTAAACTCTGTGACAATTACTAATAGGCTCTGTAATAATACGTTACACAAACTGTTCACTCATGTTGACTGTAAGTAAATTAAAAGTAGACTCCTGCTCGCGCCTAAGTTAAGTGTATATATTCAACACACATAATGCTCCCACTAGCTTCCTAATTTTCACTTTTCTCAGTTTTAATTGGTCCTTCTCTCCCTTCTTTTAGCAAATTTTACTCTTGGAACACACCTACCACCCAAAGATGTTCTCTGATAGGTAACGTCTGTTCCCCCTTTCTTTCTTACTCTTGGTTCAATCACCTATGCCGCGGTATGTTTGATCTCAGCGTTAAATCTTCCTGGCGTTTTTATATGCCTTTTAGCCCAAACAGCACTTAGTTTCTCCTAGAGTCCCGTTACTTTGTTGTTTTACGATACGTCCATATACAAGCATGGCGAGGTTGAAGAATTTCATACTCTATTGTAATAACTCACATTCCTAGTTTCTCGCCATTCATCAATGTCATTGCAACCGTCGACACATAGTTTTTTTTTTTTTTAGCGTTATACAATACTATCAGTGCAGCAGATATGGTTGAGGCTTGACGCGTCGTGTTCTGACAGCTGTTTGTGACAGCGGATGTGGGTTGAAAAGTGAGATAAGAAAAAGTTGAGTTCTCCACTTCTTTTAAAAAATCAAACGTTTTATAAGAAAACCTTTCCGGTAAACCACAAAACTTATTCTAAGGCTTCAAATGAAGATGACACCGTTATATAACATGGTTTCTGATACGCCTAACAGCAGACAACAAAGCCATTCTAAATTAATGTATAAGAATGGGACTGATTTCATTTGTAATGGCATTGGACAAAATCAAATACGTCATTCATAAACTTATAAATTAATTTAAAATAATCCTGGTACAGCTATGTTGTTCACTAGTTTTACTGTTTTCCAAGGAAGAGCAGAGAAACCTTTGTACAACTCGTTGATTTTATTTGCTATGATTAACAGCAACAAATTTTTAATTTGTGTGTTTTGATTATAACGTTATAATTCTTTAAAAAACATAAAAATTTTCTCATTACTTTATATTTAGTATTGTGAGAAACACGGGACACAGCCATCACATGGTTGTTGATTACTTTTGAAAAAGATCTTAGATTTGTTTTTCGGTACTTGCCATAGAGACATTCGGAGAACATTTTGTTTACAACGTGTCTTTACTCGTCCAATAAAGTAATAAAGTGTTAAATGTATGGAAGGATTTTGTTTATTGTACGCTGAGCTAGCTTCGAAATAACGGTAGCTTTAGCCAGTTCTTTATCCTTAATAGATTTTTAGAGACTTTACCAACTTTTACTAAGAAAAACAAGTTTTGTTAAATTTGTTAAATTTTTTTTTATTACAAGCAATTACTACGCATTTAGTAATTTACATTTCATAATTAAAGGCACTAATCAAGAGATATAACCCATTGGCTATAATCTCCCCATTTAACAATATCCATCAAATCAAGTGGTTTAGTTCGTCTCAGCCTTCTAGCTGCATTAGTTGTATCCAGCAGTCGCCGTATCCCAGGGTATATGTGCTGCAAGACGCGTTGCCCATGCTTCACTGCCTGCTTTTTTATTTCCTCAATGACAAGTTCAATTTTTACATCCCTGTATGCTGGAAGCGTCTCCGATTGGTTCGTTGTGCGGCTGTTTGACGTTCTTCTCGCCCATTATATTACTCAGTATTGTAAATTCACTGAATTTAACAAGAATTGTAATTTGTGGTTTTTTGGACCAGGTTCGTTGTCTGTGAGTCAATACTAATTTTTGACCATTGAATCTTGTAGAGGACGATGAGACAAAGAGAAAGGTACCTTATTTGAGGTTATAGGTTAATTTTTAGCCGTTCTATGTTTAAAATAACGCTTCGGTCCCACTCAAGTGTCCACTCATGTAACGCGGATATGTGTAGAATTATTTTTAATACTTTCAAGTTTCAATACCCATCCCTTTGCAGGGTTAGAGCTTCTGGAACGTAAATTTGGAAAGTTTGGGGAAGATGCAACAGCCCTGTCATGATCCCTTGTTTTCTCTGAACGGTTCTCCATCCTACAGAGCTCTACCAAAATCAGGTCTATAAACATTCAACCTGCCAACCTCCCTGATCACACAATAATTTGCTTCCGTCGATGTGTTCGTCGTGCTTTCTCTCCATTTCTTTTGCAGCGTACTTAGTACAAAATTGAGATTTTGTTGATTTCTGAAGATCACTGTCGAATTTTTGCATAAACGTTTAACGCTTTGACAAGTACGATAGCTGAATTAAATGTTAAGCATAGAACGGATAAAAATATGCCTATAAACTCAAATAAAGTACCATTCTCTTCGTCTCATCGTCCTCTACAAAATTCAATTGTCATAAATTAGTATTGACGAACGGACAACGAATCTGAGGTCAAAATGGGTCCAAAATCGATTCTTACCTACACTCACGCTTTAACGAGAATAATTTTAAGCGTGACGGCATTACAGGAGTACAATATAAATTGGGAATATATACCAGGAAAGAAAAATATCGCAGCCGACAGGACAATCATTTTTGTCACCTGCTGACCTAGCGAGCGGTACTGTCAGCTTTCTAACTTGTGTCATTGACCTCACAACATTGCATCACGTCTCTCATATGGAGTATTCATTATCAAATTTTTGTATTTCCTTACACACAGAACAAAACACTTTATCACAGTTCTCGCCGTATAAGATCGACTTGGGCATTTTTGTTCTATGGCACACACTGTTTTTCGATTTGCAGATATTTACAGTACGCTAAATTTCTCAGGACTTGGTTGCCAGATTTGAATAACTCGCCGCAGCTGAAAAATACTTGTCCTCCTGGTTATATACCTGTTATTGTTATTGTTATTATTATTATAATTGTTATTATTATTTTGGTTTGGAATAGTATTCAAGATATTCACAGCTGGGAAACATACATTCAAATGACAAACTTCTGAGTATGACTGTAGACTCCTCACGGAACCCCACGAATCTTGCGATGCTTTTGGCATCCCTAGGAAGGGGAAAATCCCTGATACCCTGTGTCCTCTCGGTGTCTACAGTGACACATTATGGTGCCTTTGTGTGGTATGTGTTTTATTAGTGTCATATTGGTTATGTCTGGGAATTCATTTCCAGTGTTTATTGCATGTGTGTCTGTGTCCGTGTGTAGAATTTTTTCTATAGCGAACGATATCTGCCGCAAATTCAAACAGAATCAAACAAGAGATGGCGCTCGTTTGCATAGATGACGTCACTTTTAGTTTACCGCATCCCCGTTAGGAGCGTACACCAAGTTTCAGTCACATACATTTTTAAGCACTAGTTTTCATCAACGTCTACAAACACTTTGTAAAAAAAAAAACACACAGTTAATGAAAAATAATGTACCTGTGTTCAGCAGCGTGTACACCAGGTAACTGAAGCATAATCGTAAGTCTTCTTCCGACAGCCGTAACCGTAGCCTTGGGATTCTCTACAGTCTAACGACAAGGCTGCAGCCGCCGGAATACTTCTCCTCATAAAGGAGATACAGTTGATAGCAAAACAGAGAGACAGGGAGACAGAAACAGAGACAGAGAGACAGATAGACAGAGAGACAAAGAGACAGAGAAACAACTTTTTTCGATCCTCGGAAGGGGGCCCGGTCCCCCCGTAATTCGTCCCTGTCTACAATTGGGCACGCTCCAGTGAGACATGAGGACGATTTAGGGGACTGTTTCCACAGCAACCGTTGAGCCCTGAGTTTCATGAAATCAGCAGCTTCGATTAAAGGAAACAAAGAATTTGATATGGATTCTATTATGGAATTTTGAAGGAAATAATTGGCAAATACAAGACTGGCTTTAACAAGAAGCGGAATCCCTTAAATTTGTTATGTCAAATTGGTTTTGTGCTTTGTGTGTGTGTTTTGATAGTGTGTGTTCTGTTTTGTTTGTAGTTTCGTATGCTATTCTGTATCCTGCTTTTTAAAATTAAGATTGTATAGTAATAGCAAATGAATTGCATCACAAAGATTCTGCCGTCTTCTATAATCACACTGCTTTTCATGCAGGTGAATAAAGACAAAGATGATGCTGAACTGAAGATGATACTTTTCGGAATATCGCCTGTTTAAGTGTCCGCAGATCAAGCAACCCACGTTCCGTGCTGCCAGCCAAGCATTAAACGTTCCAGTAAAGACGGCTAATTAAGATTGAATAACCATATTTTACGGAAATGTATTGAAAATTGTATCCCATGAAAACATTTTGAACTATTGTATCACCAGGTTTGGCAAGCTGCAGCATTTATACAATATTATGATAGGTTCAATGAAGGACAAGTGCTTAGCATAATGAACAATATGCCAAAATACATTAAGTAGGTATACAGTGATAGAAATAGTTTTGAAAAAGACAAAACACTAGAAAGTAAGATAGAATAAGGTATCATGTTCAAATTAAATTATTAGTCGTCTGTAATTTTACTTAAATCGAAGTCATATTTATCTAAATAAGTTAACAAATTTTAGTCTTGTAATAGGCTGCCACTAAAGTGTTAAAATCTTAGTTTTTTATAAGTTTTAGTTACATACTAGCTGTTTGTAATATTACACCTGAATATT
The DNA here is from genome assembly GCA_034769895.1 of Magicicada septendecula. Lineage (NCBI taxonomy): Eukaryota > Metazoa > Arthropoda > Insecta > Hemiptera > Cicadidae > Magicicada > Magicicada septendecula. Next base: position 311,254,085 of record CM068374.1, on the reverse strand, counting down.
TGACTTTTACGAGATTAAGTAGATTATACTCGTATCCTTACACGTCATAAGATGCAACTGTTATAGATAAAATTCATTTATATAATTTCGGTTTATATAATTCTAGTTATTCACAAACTGCGTCGATGTTATCGTTTGTTGACGTGGATCGTCATCGTCGTCCAACTCTGGGAATTTCAGGTTAAAAAATTTAAATGCCTGGGCTCAGTATTTACTGACGACAACATTATGACCGAAAAAAAGAATAGATATCTGTTGGAAACAGATGTTACTTCCCGTTACTAGTTTTAGAAAGAAAAATATGTGAGTCGAAATGTTTCAGTGAAGACAAAATCGGTGATATCATAAAACTGACCAAAATAATTAATAACTATAGTCATTCTCAGCTAATTACATATAGGCTAATTACTACAGCTTTCATTCTCATATAAATTTTCATTGGCTGATGAATCTTTGGATGGATTTTCTTTACCTAGGAAAGATAAGGCCCTCAATGGCCAAAAACTGAATAACGGCACGCAGAGTATCTTTGGATGGATTTTCTATCATAGATGCCATTTTTCAACCCAGTCACAACACTTTGAAAAGAGCAAACTGCAAATATTTGAAGGCTCTGTAAATTTTCAAAATTCACATTCCTGTCCATCGCTTTGACCCCAATACTAGTTTTAGTTAATACGTACTAATTTCTGTACTATTTAATTCTAGTTCCAAAGAAAAAATTTTACCTCTTATCTACTGTCCATTTGTAACACAAATCAATACAAAACATGACACAATATTCAAAGCACTCAACATCGAAAATGCAGTACCATCTGTCTGCCTAATAACCTTGTTATCAAGAAATGAAATGGAACTAGCAATCGAGAATCAAGAGTCGGAGAGTCAGTCCGTGGAAATTTGATAGTGGCAAATTTTGCGAGTTGTTATTGGAGAGATTTAGAAGTTATGAAGTTGTTGTTTCTTACATACCATAGTGCATCAATAATGCACCGAAGCACCTTGTTTTGAAATGTTTGAATTATATTTATGTTTGATTTCTTTGCACAGCCCCAGAGCTGTATCCCATAGGTCCAGATAGGCATTAGCACTTGCTTATACAACAGCAATTTATTATGGGTTAACAGCTGGGATTGTCTTCCCAAGAGCCAATACATTTTCCTGAACTTTAGATTCAACTCCTGCTTTTTCTTTTTGACATGCTCCGCAGCGCAAGATTGAAGCGTTTGTTTTTGAGGACCTGTATGTTGCATATATTTTATATAAGTCTATGATTCCTTACTGTGAAAAAACGATTAGACTGGTTTAATTCTGTTGGCTCCAAATAGATATGAAGTTTTTAAGGCGAATTATGAAAATAGTTCTCTAAAATCTTCAACGAAAGGCCAGACCAGTCGTATCCAAGCGGCTGAAATGAGATTTCTCAGGCACGTGGAGTACACTCTCCATGACCATAGACGAAACGCGGATATACGGCAGGAACTGAATATTATGAGTATACTCTACAGTATTGCCAGTGTCGGCTGGATTGGTGGAAAAAATCTTTGCCGAATGGATGACTGCCGCATCCCCAAACAACTATGGAACTATAAGCCGAAGGGACGGAGAGGTGTGGGACTTTCGAGGAAGCGCTGGAGTGGCCAGGTCTAGACTCTTTAACGCTTTGAGACCGGAACAAACCATCCTTAGTTTAATCCTTACAGACGATGATGATGATTTCTCTAAAACAATTTACACTATCAGCGTCTGTAGAAGACAAGAGACAATTTCTGGTATCGTTTTCTCGTATTTAGATTGTAATGAATGACGTAATCTTTATCGTTTCATGATTCTGTTAAGTCTTCGAAATCCACGACTAATGTAACTCATATATTTTTAAACTTAGCTCCTTGATTATAACATAATAAATAACAAAGAACGAGTATTTTGTTTTTAATTTTTATAGTACTAGTCATAAATATTTTGAATTTTTGTAGTTTTAAACCCTCTTTAGAACTCGTTAGAAACCCCGCAGGATAAAACAGTCAGTGTGCCTACTCCGTGAGATGCCGAAGAAGAAGAAGAGTGTTTCACTGTTACTATCTCAAAAAAATATATTCACAAGTAGTTAATGTAAACTACCCGCCAAAGAGTTTAGGTTTAATAACTATCTTTAAACTAAATAGTTGATCTCGTTTTAAACCCATAATATTAATTTTATTTCTAAGTAATTTTACGTTATATATTATTTGCAGTTTATAAATTGAATATTGCAATGCTTTTTTTCATCCTTGAATAATTATCACACAATTTGCATTTGTCCTTTTGCGTTAGCTTAAGTCGTTTTGCCGTATTTTTAATCCGATTTCCATACTCTCGTGGCAATACATTATAAGTTGCAGTTAAGGCACTGGTGCTGCCAACTTGTTTTATTACATTTCCCGGTGCGAAGAGCAAACGTGTTTTCGTTGCAATAACACCGTCGCTCTCTCGTTGCTGTTTATTTTTAGAACCGTATTGCTTCTTGTAAAAACTAACACATTTAATTTACTGAGAGCACGTCTCTTCAGACGCGAAGCAAACACAAACACTGCCACAGTGTGTGTGTGTGTGCGTCCACGTGCACGAGAACGCGCGTGCGTTTAACAAGGATAAAGAGGAAGCGTATGAATATGTAGTAACACAATATCTCCTCCCCCCCTACACACACACAATAAAGTTATATATGTGGCCAAATGAGGTATAGGCAATCTACGGCAAACAATAAATTCTCATTTATTTACTTTAATAGATGTGTAATTTTTTATAAATCTTCATACTGTTTTCATAAAAGACATAATAAGAAGACGTGTTAATTTCTTTAGTCAAAATTCCATACAAAAATCATCAACTATTCATTCGCATTGCCAAGTATGCAGTCGTATTTGCACTGCTGCGCGTTACCCTCCGATTGTCATAAGATCTTCAATACTCTCTCTCGTAGATACGGTACAAGAACTTATCAGTTTAATTTCGTATTTCATGGGAAGATTAAACAGACAATTAATACGAAAATTCTAGAACCACACAACAGGATTATTATATTAACGGTCCTTACCTTGTCCTGTTCAGTCGTCGGCGTTAACTTGTCGTCTGATGATAATGTGATAAGTAACGGATATCAGACTTAATCCTTCAGTCCAATGTCTTACAAGTTGACTGTTAACTAGACATATACCCAGTAAAATAAAGTGCAGCTTCATCTACCAGAGTAAGAATCAAGTCCAACAATTCCACAAAGTCGTTGGATACAAATGGCTTTTCCTCATCAGGTTGTTGTTAAACTTTTCCTCATCACTTTCTATTATTCGTTGTTAATCCCGGCACTCAAAGTATAAATAGTACGTTTCATAGAATATATATCGCTTTTCCTCATCAGGTTATTGTTGAACTTCTCCTGATTTCTTTCTATTATTTTTTGACCACTCTTCACGTTTAATTAATTACCAACCTGCACGATACAGTAGTGCAAATTTAGATATGTACTAGCAGGTAAATATAAAATTTTATTATATTCATTACGGATACTGTGAAACCGTTGTTTGTAGTCTGTTTGCACTCAGCATGTGACCAATTCAATTTTCTTTTTCCCGCTTATAACCTGCAGAACTTTTCTTGTCTCTTTGTTTCCTTTGAGCACCATTTCGTCGCGTCTTTAACCAGTCTACCAAATTCTTTCCATGCGCCGCCAAATCAACATCACCAGTGTATTAAAGTTTTGTATTAACGTTTACAGAATCTCGCAACATTCTCAGATGTACAACAATAAGTCCGATAACAAACTCTTGTTGTCGTTATTAGTGAACAAATTAGAAGAAAACGTACGGAATGAAGAATTTAGTTTCAGAAGAGGAATGGGCATTAGAAATACTATTGTTTTGACTGGTGTGACTAGTTTGTTAATACCTAATGCCATAATCTGTTCACTTTTGTTTAAGTCGATAAATTTGTATCCATGAGTTTACATGTCCACGCACAATAACGTCCAACCGTTTGTGTAAAGATGTTAAAAGCAAGAGCAAATCAACGTAAGAAAGAAGAGTAATAGCAACAAACAAAAATGAATTACAAACATAAGGAAAATACGTTTATGTAAGCAACCACAGACAGTAATTCGATATAAAAAGATACAATCACCATAGTGATACTAAAAATGAATGTTTATATGGATATTTGATATATCACGTATATCACCCTATCAGTGGCAGAACTAGGAGATGTGTCTGCTGGGGTGGATGTGTTTAGCAACTGGAACAGTGGATGTCGTAATGAAATATTACGACAGCCTCCTTGATCGTCGAATGGTACAGTGGAAAAAAATACAAGATACCAATGAAATCACTAATAACAAATTTTAATTATCACAATAGTTTGTAATCAACAAGTGATTCAACAAGATTACACTTGTACAAAAATTCAAGTTAATCTGTCCACACATATAATAATGTCAAATATATAGCATTCCGCACTATAATCACTTTTTACTAACACACCACTTGAGAGGAACTGTATAAATCGACCGAACTGAGTAATCGCCGACGTAAAACTGACTCTAAGCGGCAGATGTCGTTGTTTAAATAGATAGCACAAGTGATTCAGAATAATCCATAATACGCGTCAACATTACTAGAAAACACTAGAGCGTAATTGCATGCGGCCTTGAACACAGTGCGCGCTGACCGGCAAAGTGTGGAACAGCCTCGGCTACAGGCGCATGCTAAGTGCACATTACGTACAGACACAAACATTACAGCTGGGCTCTGCTGGGATAGCCGAGAAACATGTGGAACATTCTGTAATGGCGTGACAGGAATATTAAAGATTATTTCCATAGAGTTATGTATGAAGCTTGTAGTATCACACATAACTGGATTATGTATGAAGCTTGTAGTATCACACATAACTGGATTATGTATGAAGCTTGTAGTATCACACATAACTGGATTATGTATGAAGCTTGTAGTATCACACATAACTGGATTATGTATGAAGCTTGTAGTATCACACATAACTGGATTATGTATGAAGCTTGTAGTATCACACATAACTGGATTATGTATGAAGCTTGTAGTATCACACATAACTGGATTATGTATGAAGCTTGTAGTATCACACATAACTGGATTATGTATGAAGCTTGTAGTATCACACATAACTGGATTATGTATGAAGCTTGTAGTATCACACATAACTGGATTATGTATGAAGCTTGTAGTATCACACATAACTGGATTATTTATGAAGCTTGTAGTATCACACATAACTGGATTATGTATGAAGCTTGTAGTATCACACATAACTGGATTATGTATGAAGCTTGTAGTATCACACATAACTGGATTATGTATGAAGCTTGTAGTATCACACATAACTGGATTATGTATGAAGCTTGTAGTATCACACATAACTGGATTATGTATGAAGCTTGTAGTATCACACATAACTGGATTATGTATGAAGCTTGTAGTATCACACATAACTGGATTATGTATGAAGCTTGTAGTATCACACATAACTGGATTATGTATGAAGCTTGTAGTATCACACATAACTGGATTATGTATGAAGCTTGTAGTATCACACATAACTGGATTATGTATGAAGCTTGTAGTATCACACATAACTGGATTATGTATGAAGCTTGTAGTATCACACATAACTGGATTATGTATGAAGCTTGTAGTATCACACATAACTGGATTATGTATGAAGCTTGTAGTATCACACATAACTGGATTATGTATGAAGCTTGTAGTATCACACATAACTGGATTATGTATGAAGCTTGTAGTATCACACATAACTGGATTATGTATGAAGCTTGTAGTATCACACATAACTGGATTATGTATGAAGCTTGTAGTATCACACATAACTGGATTATGTATGAAGCTTGTAGTATCACACATAACTGGATTATGTATGAAGCTTGTAGTATCACACATAACTGGATTATGTATGAAGCTTGTAGTATCACACATAACTGGATTATGTATGAAGCTTGTAGTATCACACATAACTGGATTATGTATGAAGCTTGTAGTATCACACATAACTGGATTATGTATGAAGCTTGTAGTATCACACATAACTGGATTATGTATGAAGCTTGTAGTATCACACATAACTGGATTATGTATGAAGCTTGTAGTATCACACATAACTGGATTATGTATGAAGCTTGTAGTATCACACATAACTGGATTATAATCAAGAACTAGGCCTACTTTAAGTGATTATAACATTTAACTGAAAGTTTTAATAGCTCTCGTTGGGGATTGATCTCCCCGATTCCGCTGTAGTTACACCACTGCATCCTAGTACCAACATCCCCGAGGACAAGGGGCTTTCATTTTGGAATTTCTGCTTCTAGACAGCTATCTTTTCCATAGTTTTGACATCCGTCTTCTCACTGGAAGAATGTGACGCGCTCAGAGTGTCTCCTAGGATCTAAGTTACTAGCCGTTTGCAATAGTATAATTCCCTTATGTCTTGTCAGCTTGCCAATTTATTTTACGGTAGCCGCTCGCCTGAGAACGCCGTGTAACAGCAACAAGATTAAGGCATTCTCATGAAACAATTACGTGCTTGCTCGTCATAGTATGTGATTTACTTCGGCGAACAGGTATCGATAATGCCAGTACCTGCATGTCAGGTTCTATCTCTCCCTCTTGATTTTAGGCGTCCTGGGACTCTTTTACCCCTACTGTATACTGCCAAGCTTCTTAGCAATGTTATCATCTGGCTGCCTATTTAGACAGTGATAATACTGAGGCTAAACTGTATAGTAGGGGGAAAATCTTATTTCCCCATACTTGGCTGTTTTAATCATCGATATTATATAGCGATTGTAATTAATTGCAATCTATATGGATACCATTAATATTGCACTTGTAACGTGTGCGTTAATGTATCATAAACTTTGCATGCTTTACACTGTCAAATTTGAGGAATTAAGTTACTGCGTAATTATGAGTTATAATTGTGTGCCACCTTCTTCGACTTTACTCAAATTTAATATATACTGCTTACAACATATTGTTTTTCTCTTCTTCTTCTTCAGCGGCGCAACAACCCATTACTTAGTCAAGGCCTCATCTTTAGTTTTATGCACATAAAAGAGTTTGACAGACGGGATATGTAAATCCTCCGACCCAACCCCCAATCTGGAGAACCAGAAACTTTGATTTCAGGGTGCTCTTTCCCTAGAGAGTTGTTTTCATCTCAACTGACGAGCTCTCTCTGCCCGATCGCAGTAGGTTAACTGACTCAGCCCATGTGTGCAGCCATTGGTCTACTATAGCCTCGTCCGCCTCCACATTAGATGCACATCCTGCTGCCGATGACCGACCACCATCCTCGCAGGCTAGGACCCAGGATACCCCCAGACTGCCCTGACAGAACCCCCATCTCTCGTTTGCTTACCGTTCCACTCCGTCGAAGGGATTGGTTACCACAATCTTGGAGTGAAGAGAGTGGTGCATTTCTCTTCTATGAAAGTATATGTTTGTGTCACACCCCATTTGGACCCCACAACCTATTAAGGAAGAAATAATATCTGAAATATTATAATTAATAAAAAAAACTTACGGTACATTAATAATCCTCAGAGTCGCTGTCTGATTCATTGTTCACATTGGCGGAAACCACTGCGTCTCCGTTGTACACTTCACCAATTGCTTTAAATGAGTGGTGAATTCTGTCTTTATGTTAATTAAATTTCCTTTTAAATATGAGCTCTGCCAAATGTCCAATTAGATGGTGCTTAGCGTTCCCGAACCTAGGCACGCCACTATGAACTTCTCTCTCCAACCGTTCAATATTTTGTGTGTGGACACCGGTGTCGGGATCAACAACATTATAAGAATGGTTTACCGTCAAATGGGAATAACCCTCGTACTGAAGACAATTGCGCATACTGGGATACGCATTACATATTCATGTATACTCGTGTATTAATCAAAAATGAAAAATTCAGGTATATCTACCAACATACTTATATTCATAAATAGTATTTTTTACATAAACGTAAAACGGGGCCTTTAAATTAGTTTTAACAGTAAACGGTTTTATGACAACAAAAAGTAAACATACATTTGGTTTATTGTTTTTGACTCAGAGTAACATATAACATGTAAGAAAGAATTAAACTAGTATTAACCGTTCCAATTGATCTTTTGTTAATTCTTATTATACACAACAGAAAATAGTAATCAGAACTGGATATATTAAAAACATATGAATTACTGAATGCAGAAATGCAACATGTCCATAAAAGTAAATTTTTCAGGAACTGCTAAAAAGAGCATATCATAATTTTGAAGTGACATAAAAAACTTTAAAAATTATTAGATATGCGCAGTGATACTATTTTTAAGTTGCATAAAAATAATCTAAAAAGTTTATCTTTATGTTGGGTATAGACTCATTTTTAAATCACGGAGGCGTGTCCTTTCTGCAGTTATTAGGATATGTAAAAACAAAGTAAGCTTTTTCTATTATAAAACACACCTTTGTTTTATTTCTTCATTTTAAAACAATTTACACACATATAAATCAAGTTATTAATATTCTTTAATTAAATATTGTGAAATAAAACTTTTGTTTGTGTTGTATGGTTTTAGTTAGCGGGCCAGCCATAAATTTATGTTCCAAAAATGTGTTACTTCTATAGGTATATACTTATAAGGATTCTTTTGGTCTTTCATCTTGCCTTATAATAATGGTTTCTTATAGGAGTCCAGACTTAATGGTTTATTATAGTTTTGCAGATAGACATATTTTCTGTATGTAATTCATATATGATTTTCATTTGTTCTTTTATCAGATGAAACTCGTTTAAAATTTGGTAAGTTTCATCTACCAATTCACTGTCTATGGCTGCAAAACTTAATGAAATTACTACTACATCAGAACTACATGAAAGTACTGAAAGAACATTAGATCTCTGTTTTCATAAAAGTTTTGAATGCAGTATTGTCACACAAGTAATGGCTTCCATAAGCAAATCTTATATTAGATATAGAATAACTGTTAACAATATAATACAAAATATCCCAATTTTAGTGTCAGGTATTTTGTAGAGTAGGAATAAAAAGGTACAAAGTTTACTACATTGTTTACAAAAGAAATAATACAATATTCCATTTTACAGGCTAAGATTAATTATTTGTAAAGGAGATACATGGAAATGCCATGAAAATTGCAAGTAGATATGTCTTTAGACCTATTGTAAGAAATGGACTACTTGAAATAACAAAAGCACAAACATTGCCACAGAAGTTTTGTGTGTACACAGCTTATTTATTTTGTATATAGCCTAATGCAAGTTAAATTTTTTTTCAATTATTTCACCGATATCAGTCTGCAAATGTATATTAGACAAAAGAATATCCTAATCTCTGTCAAAATTGATCAGGACTGTACTAATACTGAAGGAAACTATAATACAAGCAAACAAAGTTGTTATTAAAATTCCAGCTATCCAGAGCTTCGTGTGCAAGTTGTTCAATATCCGCTCATCCGAAAGTTGTATTCTTGTTCGTAACATACCGTCTAACTTTTAATCATATCAGCGCGACCGGATTATACTGACACTGCATTTTGTTTGCCAGTTGATCCAATTCGTACGTCTTCTTGGCCGTTCGGGTTTCTTCTTTAGAAAGACGTTCAGCCCTGGTTTCAGCTGGGGAAATGAAATGCCCTTCTTACGCAGCCACTCTGTGATATCCGCTTTACGCCATTTTCAACAAGGTGGCTTACCTATTTGTACAGAATGATAGCTGGCATTATCTATCACGATGACACAGCCTTCTTCCAAGAAATGCAACATACCAACAAAGCAGGTCTTAAAAACTTCACCATTTATTTGTGTGTGGTAGTCAGATTCAGCTGAAAGCTTACTGCCACGAAAGACAAGTTGGGCACCTGCTATGCAACCTGTACTTATGCGGATCCAGCATGTGCAATAATCAGACGGCCACTTTAACTAGTAGGTAATTTCAGCCCACCGTTCCCTCTGGATTCTTACCAGACCTATTTATTCGTATGATTCTGTGATATCCAGTTTACGTCCAAATAAATTATAGGCCTACTGTCCTCCGTACGCAGTATATTCATAGTTCTGAAAAACTTCGGGCTCTCGAGGCAACAATGTCTCTGCACTCCATTAAAAGTTTTCGTCCATCGTTGCACTTCTTAAACTTAACACCGAGCACTTCCAGAGGACGAAGTACGGAGGTTTCTGAGCCGGAATAACTAATTTTCTGACAGATATCAACTCGAATTTTGCTTGCAGTGGGGTATTCTCCTCGGCCGTAATATCGTATTACGGTCCTGCAGACTACTTGCTTATTAAAAATTGTCCAGTTCAGTGTTTATGTGTTTATACCCATCATTGCTTGGAGAATTGAACACACCTTGATCATCTGCCGAAGTAACAGTATTGCTAATACGTTGCATCGACTTTTCAGAAATGCCACAAGCTTCCGCGGTAAATTATCAAACCTGTGCAAAGTCAATGTTCCACCTGTTTTCTTAATTACACGCAAGATTTCTAAAAAACTTGAAAACGTTTCCTACGATGACTTTACGTATTTTGTTTTCTAATGTCTTCTCGGCTCGCACGTACACCACCGTTGCTTGTACCTGAACTAAATTTAGGATACTGTTCCTCAATATCACTCATAATAAATACAAATTATCGAAACAAACTGATACACACTGACTATACCAAAAACGTCGACCGATCACATGAAACGCACAAAATTTCTGTCAACAATACTAAGGAGGAAAAATGTGTTGGATGTGGTTTGTTGCTAATTTGTCTCTTCCTCACCTCGTCCACCCAACCTACTTGAAACGAGGTACTGTAACTGAAATGGGATTGGCTTTTGCCACAACAGCGATTATTTTATTTACAAAAATTGCTTAATCGTATTTATGTTTGTGCAACGAGAAGAGGAAGTAGCGCGGCCAGTAAACGTACACAGCTTTGAGGGGAGTGTAAAAATGACAAAGGCATAAAAGTGTCAGACAGCAACATTTGCCAGAAAGACATGCCAAAAAGGGTATACGGAATTTGCATACCAGTACTGCACACAGACCTAACAGAACTTCAGAACCATATGGTCTAGGAACGACTGTACAGAGAACAAAATAGGTTTTTTTTTCAAAAAGAAAAGACCGTAAATATGAAAAAATTAAAGCGACAACGGCAGGCATGGTCAGCGTTCTCAGACAACTGACAGTCTGTAGGATAACCGTCGTGAAAGAAACAGTAAAACTTAAAATAAGTAAGTTCTCTGTACGCAAATACATAAAGTAGTTGAGATAACGATACTTTGTAAAGTTATGGTGTGTATTGCTAAAATCTTTAAATTCTAACATAAGAAAACCAGCGCATTATAAATCGTAGTTTCAGAAAAGTGAAAATCAAAAGAAGCTAAAGAAATCTGAGAAATGAAGAGATGGAAATTCTGTAGATATTTACGCGACAACTAAAAATATGCTGCCGACAATAGTTTGTTATCATTCAAATTATTGGCGCCCAGCATTTAACCGAGTTATGTTACCCACAACTTACTATTCCTGATAATAAAATTCATTTACGCAATACAAATAAATACATTTTAAACGAGCCACATAAAGTAGATGTATGAAATGTGTTTAGGTATCACTGCTAAAATGCTACACAACGTAGCAGCCGGCAACAGAGCATGGCGTGGAGAAGACAGGGAGAAGCAGTGAAAATGAGTGACTTTTGATGATGGTTACTCTAGTAACTATACAATACAGATATGAAGCAACAAAAGCAGACATGTCTTTGTAAGGGCTGCCATGTCATACGCATTACTAATCTGCATTTATAAATGAGGATACTGTATCTTTATCCGTTCCTGCAGTCATTTTCGATATTTCGATTAAGCTATTGTTTGGCTTCGACCTTCAGTGAATATCCCACATAATTTTATGTAGTTGAAAGAATTATATAAATTTTAATTTTTTATGTTGCAAAATAGTTGGTTGGCGATTCCAGTTGGTGTTCTTAGTAGTTTTTTAACAAAAAATTATTGTAGCAGTAGTATATCACAGTTGCGTACCTGTGACGCCAAAAGTTGATGTTGTTGGGTTAACATGAGATTTGAAATTACACATGGAAAGCAATACGTGTGAAATGTAAAATTCGATTTTTTTTTTTTGCGGAAACTACGAAAAACCAACTCGAAAGTAGTTGTGGCCCAAGGGCCACCACCCCTTGCCAATTACTATACATGTCTCCTTTTCTGTGGCAGAGCTCGGTTTTCAGTAGAACCCGTTTTCCCAGTAGTACTCGTTTACTCATTAATACTTGTTCTGTGAACAGGTCGCTGAAAAACCACCGAAATCGAAAGTAAGGCAGAGTGGTCCAACGGCCACCCCTTGCCTATTACTGTCCATGTCACTTTTTTGTGGCAGAATTCTTTTTTCTGGGTAATATTCCTTTTCCAACAAGTAGTTGTTATGCAGAAAACCAAAAAAACGTCCATTATGTTGAATAGTAGAGCGTATGTTGCCATTCTTTAATACATTGCTTTTGTTTTCCATTAACCATAAATATTTGTATTTTACAGTTTGCATGTGCTGTTGTAGTTTTGTTAATCAGTCAACTCAAAAACGTTAGGTTCTTTTTTTTGTGTTACTTTGTTATAAGCATTGTATATACACATCAAACGTTATGTTTCCCTCAACCATGTCTTTTATTTATTTTAGCAGTAAACTAAAAAATCAAAAACCATTGCTTTTTGGTTCACAAACCTCACAAATAAAAACAACACGTATTTTTGCTTTGCATTAAGAAATAGGACAATTTACAATTAATACGCTTCTTCCTTTCAACATCGTAATATATCGATACTATTTATTTGGTATTCTGGCCTAAGGCAAGTCTTCAAATGGTAAGAGCTCTCCACGCTTTCCTATCGATACAATCGCATATTAAAAACATCGAAAATTTACTGCAGACACGGATAAAGGTACAGTTCCTAAAAGAGTTTAAAAACTAGCTGTCCTACGGTCAGCGTTTTGTCATAGCGATCTTAAAAACGATCTTAAAATTAAACTTAATAAAGTGATATTCTCCGTTCAGTATACTGCAAAGTTACTTTTATTAACATTAAATACCATAATTAATAATATAGATTATCTTAAACTGAAATTTAAATTTCTTCATTAACATATTTCACTGTATATTTATCTTTATAAAGTCACCATCTCGGTAAAGTATATTAATATATAAATTTAATAAATCTGTAAACTTTTTCCGACAAAATTGTGTGTTTGCATAAAACTTCAGCGCTAACTTAGTTTTACCGCTTGAGAGTAAAGTACACACAAAACATTAATAAAGTTTAATGTTTCAGCCATTATCCAGAAACTTACCAGCTCATATAACAGTCAACTCTGTTAATACTGACTTCTGTCTGCATCATTATTCCTCGAACAAAATTTTTTTTATTTAAGTGGAGTCCCTACTGAAAATGACAAAAATGTTTATTTTGTAACTTTTTAATTTATTCAAATATTTTTATTATTTATTGTTGCACTAAAAAAGGGTAAAATTTTGTATCTGGAAAAAAATGTTTTTAGTACAAAAAATGGATTTTTTTAACGTTTCTTGACAACGTTCTTGTATAGACAAGTATGTATAGAAACATGAAAAATTTAATTGCAGGGTACTCGCATTTTCTAATAATATTCCTTTCTGTTGAAAAAAGAAATATTTATGGAGTACAAAAGCTTGACATGATTTTTTTATTACTCTATGGGTATTAAAAAACATTCTAATACAATAAAGAATAAAATATATTATTTAAATTTTTAATAATTTATAGGAACAAATATCTTCTACATCTGTCCTTACCAATCTTCTTATCGATCATGTCTCTGTAGTCTACATTTCACTTTTTTACATTATCACTAAAATTCACCTGGTCTATATGTTAAGCCCTCTTTATTTATAACTATTTATTTATTTCCATATTTATTACATTAAAATAATAACAATGAAACACAAAACTGTTCCGAATCACATCAACAAAGCTCAACGCAGCAGGAAACAAAACATTGCAGGTTATCAACAATACGTCAATCAGCTGTTTACAAGTCTAATTTTTTCATTGTAAATAAAACAGCTGATGTTTTATACATGTAACATTTATTTCAGAATTAGTACTAATATAATATATGTATAAAATTATATTATATAAATAAAATAATTTTGTTATAATACCTAAATGAAATGTAAATCGCTTAGGTGCTAGGTTTATTCCAAACAATTTATTTTTGCCTACAAAATATTTCAAAAAAAAGTTTTGGTGGTTTTTTATATAAAGTACTAATCATACAACAATTTCGGATGAAAAAGTGTTCGAAATTGTTAATCAATTTTTTGCCATTTTCAGTTAGGGACTCCTTATTCAACTTCATTGCAAATCGTACAACTTACCTAACAATTTTATTCTAATACATAAGTTAATAGTGTGTAGGACAAGCTCCCACTGGAGCATTCTTGAGTACAGTTACGCTTTGTTCTTGTCCTGAGAATTTTGAACGAGTCCATTTGAACATTTGAATTATCAAGCACTTCAATATTGTGCGGCTGTAAAACTGAACAACAGTACATAAGAATAAAATAATAATTTCAGAAAAATCGAAAGTATAAATTTAATAATATTTTGAAGACATGGTAGAATTATCAACAAAAACTGATTAATTATTCATGACAAACATAGAGGTAAACTCAAGTATTGGAACTGTATGATACAGCACAGCGTGAAGAAAATATATGTTGTCAATTATTATAATAAAATTAAAATAAACATTAAAATAAAACTAAAAGGTAATAACATTATAATATAATACATACAAGTGAGAATGAACAATGTGAAAGTCAGATAAGTGTATTTAATAATAGTTAGTAAAATTATATATGTTTTAAGAGTAATATTATGAAATATGAGACAAATTGTGTGAGGTATCAATATGGCAAATGTAAATTGTTATAATTGAATTGTTTTTAAATGTAAGAAAATTTGTTTAGTCTAATGTTATATTTAAGAAGATACACATCAAAAAGTCTAATTTTTATTTTCAATCTTATACACATCTCTGTGAGAGTTAAAGTAACTCAATTTGTATAAATAATAAAAAGAAAAGAATTAATATTGTAATCTATCTTGGATCAATAAGCCAAAGAAAAATAATTTACTTTGAATTTGTAACGAAGTGTATAAAATAATGGAATTAAAAGAAGTTTAATAAAGAATAAAAATAACAGAAGATTTTACTAGTAAACATTGGAAATAATTTTATAAACAAAATAATCCTATTAAGAGCGACATCTATGCTGGTGACAAATTGTAAAGGAACTAGAAGAGTACAAGACTTGAACCCGTTGCAGTTTTGAAAAGCTGAGAATTGAACGAGTCGCATGTCCACGATATATTATCTTAATATAATTTCTTCAAATTTTGTTAACAAGAGTCATTTGGTACTGACTAAAGAAAGTAATTAATCATTCCTAATATTAAATACTATAAATCGAAATAGTAGTTGTCTACCCTGAGATAGAGTTTTTCATGATCAGATATTTAACACAAACAACATTTCAAAAATTATTCAAATACTAAAATAATATAGACAACGAGTACTGATCGCCCAAATAAAGGGGCAATTATTATAGCAAACAGAAACAAATATAACTAAAAAGAAGAGAAAACAGTACATTCAATGGCAACAACAACTTGCACATAGAAATATTATATTTGCAAAAAAGAAAACAGCACACATAATAGCGCTCCCAATGAGAGGTGTAAAAGAAATTTCAACTTACAGATTGTTAATAAAAACAAAATCACATTAAAGAATTACACTTGCAGAATTAAAAAAAAAATATCAGTACATTAAATGGCGCCTACACGTGAAAGCAAACATTTTCTTTAAGCCAGCACCAAATAACATAGACTGAGTAATAGGCAATAGTGCCAAACTGAATTAATTGTATGGCAGTAAAGTAACTTGGTTAAATTTAATTAGTTTAAAGGTTTATTTGTAATTAAATTAATTTAAATTTTGTAACATGGCTAACAAACCGGAGAAAAGATATGAATTAAGGAGTAATAGTGCTGAAGAGGAAGAAGCAGAAATGGAACAGCCATCTAAGAAAATTGAACAAATAACTTGGAGAGATATTCTGGATGCATTAAATGCTAGATTTTACCAGCAAAATGCTAAATTTGACCAATTCAGGACTGAGATTAAGGCTTTTTCTGAGCAACAAAATGCTCTCAGGACTGAAATAACTAATTATACTAACCAGTTAAAGGCTGAAAGGAAACAGTCAATAGAACCAATAAAATAAAATAACGATCAAAACAGGGAACAAGTAAGTCCGAAAAGAGAAGAGAGTAGTCAGGAAATAGAAAATAAAGAAGACAAAAGTGTATTGTTATCTGAAAATAAACATAGCAGAAACAAAGAGAATAATAAGCATCTGGAAAAGAAGACAAAGAAAATAAGTAAAAGACGTCGAAAGGGACTAGAGATACACAAGAAGAATTGGAGATGATTAAGAATGGTCTAATTAATGTACTTAATCTCCCAATTACCGATCATAGAGAAATAATGAATCTCAAAGATTATAAGAGAAGCTCGAAGGAAATTTTAGAAATGACTCACAATATAAAAGTGAGTAAAAACTTAAGAAAATTTATATTTAAAATGAAAACACAATAAAAAGAGAGGAGAAATAAAATGTCAGCTATATCATCAATAGTTGATATACCAATGACATATTTGTTTAATGAACTAGATAATAAAATGATAAAAGTAGGCAACGTCTTCGACGCTCTCGAATATTTCTTGAGTTAGTCTTACAACGTGATGCTGGTATAATAAGTTGGATAATAAGAAATAACGTAGTGGACTGTATTTTGAATTAACTGTTTATTTAAATGTTTGTAAAAATGATTGCATGGCCCGTGCAGTGTCGCGTGGCATACATTGCCAAAGTAGGAATTAAATCAGTACTGAAAAATATAAGAATAAATTGAAGTAATCTTCCGATTTGAAAGAGTTACATAGCCGCGGCGATGAAGGCTGTTGCCGGTCAGAGTTTAACAGTTAACTAACTTGAACTGCGACAAGCGTAATGAGACACACTGGTAGCAGTTTAGCGGGGGGATGACGTCACTGCACGAACCAGCTGTTTACATATGCGTTATTAAAAGGTACAAAGTTTAACATACTGCCCGCACAAAATCGGAGGATTTTGCGGTTTGAGTTATTATATGAATAGTGCATCATAAGTGTCAAGACATAATAATACATGATAATATGGTAATAAGAAAGACATAATAATTGACATTACATAATAATAGAATAATAATACCCAAAAATTTTCAATAATACATAATAATATGATAATAAGAAAGACATAATAATTGACATTACATAATAATAGAATAATAACACCCAAACTTTTTCAATAATACATAATGATATGATAATAAGCAAGACATAATAATTGACATTACATAATAATAGAATAATGACACCCAAAAAATTCAATAATACATAATAATATGATAATAAGAAAGACATTATAATTGACGTTACATAATAATAGAATAATAACACCCAAAAATTCAATTATACATAATAATATGATAATAAGAATAACAAATGGAAAGCATGCGATCACCCGGGCATGTCCCGGGCATGAAGCACGAGAATGCGATAAAACATTAAGTAAATAGTACATGTCATTTGAACGTTGTAGTGGGATTAATCTGAGGCCACTGGAAGTGGGCATAATTTGTAAATGTGCCTACGTAGGATGCCGTTTGCGGTGCGAACATTCGCTACGCGCACTACGGAATCCTGACCCAAATGGTCCTGAGTGATTACACCGCGTTTCCACTGCACGGGGGGGGGGGAATTATCTTCCAAAATAAGGACGAGTTGTCCGGGAGCCAAGTTTTTTGACTGGAGACGCCATCTGTTGCGCTGTTGCAACTGGTGCAAATAATCCCTTGACCACCTCTTCCATATAGAGAGGGTGAATCCTTGCAGCAGCTGCCATCTACACAAACGACCAATTTTGACTTCGGAATAGTCAGGTTCCGGGAGTGAAGTGAGTGGAGAGCCAACCAAGAAGTGCGCTGGAGTCAAAGGCACGGGATCCCCAGAGTCATTTGAGATGGCGAACAAGGGGCGTGAGTTGAGGCAGGACTCTATTTGAGTTAAAATGGTGTAATATTCTTCAAACGTGAGAATGGTTCTGCCGACAACGCGCCGCAAATGAAACTTGACGCTCTTGACTCCACTCTCCCACAGGCCACCGAAATGAGGTGCTGACGGGGGAATAAAGGACCATTTGACTCCTTGGGCACTGGTGAAGTTTTGAGTAGTCTGTTCAAATTCGTTTGATTGGAGAAGTTTGTATAAGTCGTGAAGTGTACTGCTAGCACGACGAAAATTTGTACCATTGTCAGAAAATATCTGTGAAGGAATGCCTCTTCGAGCTATAAAACGTCTTAAGGCTGCTATGAAAGCGTCTGAGGTGAGATCTGAAACTAATTCAAGGTGAATGGCCTTAGTGGCCATGCATATAAATAGAGAAATATAAGCCTTTGAAATCGATTTGGAACGCTGCCCGCCCTGACGTGTAAATACAGGACCGGCGTAGTCAACTGCACATTGAGAAAATGGCTTAGAAGGAGTAACTCGGGAAGAGGCTAATTGACCTAATAATTGGCTTGAACTCCTTGCACGGAATCGAAAGCAAGTTATGCATTTGTGTATCACTGAGCGTATGTACGATTTATCACTGATTATCCAGCATTTCTGACGTAGAGCGTACTGTGTCAATTGTACCGCTGCATGTAGTACACGAAGATGCTCGCCTTCTATGATTAATTTGCTGAGATGAGAATGCGGGTGGAGTATGATTTGGTGTTTGCTATCATATCCGCCCTCGGATATGCTGAAGGCGTCCGCCCACGCGTAATATCCCCGTATTGTCCAGAAAGGGGTTAAGTGAAAGAATTTTGCTATTATTAGGGATAGAGCGTTGTGCCTCAAGTTCCTTGATTTCGATATTAAAGTGCGATCGCTGGGACTGACGAATAAAAATCAAAAGTGTGGCATGTAGCTCATGGGAAGTTAAAAAAGAAGTGTTTCTGTCAGCTATGGGAAGTCTAGGGTTCCGAATGAATCGAAGGCAATAAGAAAAAACACGAAGGAGTTTTGAAAGCGAAGAGTAGTTTTCAAAGTAATTAGGCGTAGATGAAGTGGCAACCAGTGTGGTTTGGACTTGTTTACGTTTTTCTTGATCAAGATCGGGATGAGTGCAGGGTGAATGGGCATCGAAAGCACTGGTGGGCCATGATGATGACTCATTGGACAACCAGGATAAACCATACCACCATTGTGGGTGACAGTGTAAAAAGCGGGGTAGACAACCACGCGATAGGATGTCAACAGGGTTGTCATGTGAGGAGACATGATGCCAGGTACCCTTTGCAGTGAGTCACTGTATCTCCGCAACGAGGTTGGAGACAAATACTTTCCATCTGGAAGACTGCTGGTGAATCCAGTGTAAGGCGATCATTGAGTCGGAGTAAAAATACAATTCCTCAAATTTATAACTCACAGCGTTTACAACCTTGGAAACCAACTGAGCCAATAAGAGACAGGCGCAAAGTTCAAGTCGGGGTAATGTTACCTGCTTTAAGGGGACGACTCTAGACTTAGAGCATAATAAGTTTGATGAAATGCTGTTGTTTGAATACACCGTTCGCACATAAATGCAGCACGCGTAACCTTTTACTGAAGCTTCGGCAAACCCATGGAGTTGAAATGAAATGATTTGGGAATTACTTAAATTCTTTACGGATCTTGGAATCTTAAAATAAGTGTCTGATATCAACTGAGCATAAAGTTCTACCCATTGATTAGATAATGAGTCTGACAGGGGATCGTCCCAACTTGTTCCCGTTAACCACAGTATCTGCATGAAATGTTTGCTCCAAAATGTAACCGGGCTAATAAGTCCTAATGGGTGGTAAATTCCGGCGATAACGGATAATACCTTTCTCTTGTTAAATACCTCCACTTTGAAATTTCTTTGAAAAATATATATATGAAACTATCATCGCTAATGTCCCATTGAATACCCAAAGTACGTATAGTTTGATTCTTGTTAAAGTCAAGGGAAGAGTTGGCGTGTGAAGTTATAATGGTTTGATCATTGGAAAACCACTTGTGCAAACTAAACCCGTACTGACTTAATAAATTTGTAATGTCGGACTTCATTTGTGATAAAATGTGTGGGCTAGCTGAGCCGGTCATG
Organism: Magicicada septendecula; assembly: GCA_034769895.1. Taxonomy (NCBI): domain Eukaryota; kingdom Metazoa; phylum Arthropoda; class Insecta; order Hemiptera; family Cicadidae; genus Magicicada; species Magicicada septendecula. Next base: position 311,233,675 of record CM068374.1, on the reverse strand, counting down.
AGATCGTCCACATAGAAATCGTTTGCGATAGCAGAACACTTACTTACTTACTAGCCAACGCCCACCCTTGGCTGTTGGGCCATTAGGCGGCGCGCTGACCAGTAGAGACGCGAGAGCCTTGCCGTACCATCTTCGTCTTGGACTTGCGTGTCTGAGATCAAGGCTGGACATGCAATTAGGTGATCCGCATTCATGGAAGCGTATCCACAGAGAACACATTCAGGAGACGACAACACGCCAATGAGGTGCAGGTGGGAGGCCAGGTAGTCATGACCGGTTGTAGTTCTAAAAAGAGCAACACTAGTTGCTCGGGGTAGAGTTCTGTTGATGGGGCCGTCCGTAACCAATGTTGCCCATCTTTTTCCCACACAGGCTCTTAATTGTTTTTCTTTTAGCCATAGGCTTATTGAGGAGTTTATTCGTGCTTTCGCAGATGCTTATGAGCTGGGGGTCTCCGGCTGAGGTAGTGCTGCAGAACAGGCTATAGGGTGTTGAGTTTTGTTTTCCTGGGCTATTTGTGCCAAACATCTTGTGGCCAAAAATGAAGCGCTTGCAGTCCCATATGTGACTGTCCTCAAGGCGTAGTGTTGAAGTTTCCTATGGGGGGCGTTGCGCCAAACAATTCGTTGCAAAATAGAATCCCTGGGAGTAACTACAATTTGACGGTACATTTTTTCAATGTCCGAAATGAGGACGTATCGGTGCGTTCTAAACCGAGACATAATTGAAAAAAGATTCTGCTGGACCGTGGGAAGAACCATTAATGTGTCGTTTAAGAACAAATTATTTGTTGTTTTGGCAGAGCCGTCGAAAACAACTCGCAATTTGGTGGTTATACTAGAGCCTTTAAAAACCGAATGATGCGGTAAGTAGAAGGTGTCTGACTTATTGACTGACAAATCGTAAGAATCAAGCAAAGACATGTGACCCAGAGTTAAATATTCCTGCATGAATTTACTATAGTCTTTATGAAGAGCAGGGTTTTGCTTGAACTTAAGTTCCAGTGATTGAAATCTGCGAATAGCTCCTGGAAGAGAATCGCCCAAATGAGAGTTGTATCCCCTGCGAGGTAGGGACACAACAAATCTACCACTATTATTGCGGAAAGTGTTAGCGATAAAATGACTTTCGCATTCTGAGTCCTCAACTGAGGGAGTACGGACTGCAACGTCCTCTAATTGCCAGAAGTCTTTTAATTGTGATGAAATTGCATTGTTATCTTCGCACGCTATAAATGATGAAACAGGTTTTGTCATGTCGACATTAAAGGGCAGGTTACCAGCGAGGATGAATCCCAATTTTGTCTCCTGTATTATGGGAAAGTGTGGGCTGCGAATGAATTTGATAGGTTCAATCAATTGTAAATAGTACTGGGCACCAAGTAATATGTCGATTTGTGAAGAAAAGTTTAGTTGCGGGTCAGCTAAGAATATGTTTTTTGGTATATTTAGGGATGAAATATTAAACGATTCTGCAGGGAGATTATTCGTAATACTGGGAAGCACAGCGCAATGCACGTACAGATTGAAATCCTTGTAACGAGAATTCAGCCTTAACCTTGTACTAAAGTCAGCTTGACATGGGGAATTGTTTATACCAGTGATGGGTAGTTGAGACTTTGTTAATTTTAGACCCATGCGACGTGCGAAACTCATGGTACAGAAGTTTGCTTGAGATCCTGAATCTAATAGAATTCTTACTGGATGTTTCCTACCGGCTTAGTCCGTTGTCATGCAGACAGCGGTGGACAACAGAATAGATTTATTTGTTTGTAATTTGAGGAAAAATTGATTGTTGCCCCTGTTTGAAGTGTTACTGCCTGATATGTGAAGCATTGTATGATGTCGTTTGGAACATGTCCTACAAGAAAATTTGGAAGGACAGTGTGAGGGCTCATGGCCTGGACGCATGCAATTTAAACAAAGTTTGTATTTGAGTAAAATGTTCTTTCGCTCAAAGGGAGATGTAGCCACAAATTGTGGGCATTCAGACAGTCTATGATTACCGCGACACAGCTGACAAATGTTATTGTTGATATTAGTATAAAATGTTGACCTAGTAAACTCAACGGGTTTAATAGTCTTGCGATAGGGAATCTTATCGCTAACTTGTGTTCTGTTTGCTGAACTGGTTGATGACCCAACGTTTTGCATTAATTGGCTTCTACTATTTAAAAATTTAATGAAATTGTTGAAATTGCTCGTCGTATAGACTTTCCTTCCATAGTCGACATGTCTGGTTATCGAGTTTCTGAGATAAATATTGAACAAAAATAATTTCAAAAGTATTTACAGGTAAACTCAATGAATTCAAAACGTTTATATTTTCGTTGATTTCATCAATAAATTTTGAAATGCCGACCATGGACTCTTGCTGAATGGACTTCATGCCCAAGACATTTCCTACATGATACGCTGAGACAATTAAATTACTCTCATACCTGGCCTTCAATAGCTCAATGGCTACCGCATAATTATCATGGGTGATTGGGAGAGACTTTATTACATTTAAAGCCTCGTCCCTTAGTGAAGAATGTAAGTAGTGCAATTTCTGGATGTCAGTCAGGTCCGTTCTGACGTGTACTAACTCAAAGAAAATGTTGTAATAATGCTGCCAATCAATAATGTTGCCTGAGAAGCAGGGCAATTTAATTGGCTCTAACTGAATAGGGGATGCTTTAATTGGCGTAACTTCCGCTTGATTTAATGTTTTTTTGCTCACCTCTTCTACGCGTTCCAATAAATTTTGCAGCTTACACTCAATAGTGCAGAGATCATCCTCTGTCTGAACCCTGTCACTTACTGATGTGAAATCTGATTCGTCAGCCTCAATTTGGGTCTGAATTTCATCATACTTCGCGGACAACTCCATCAAGTGACGAAGTTTTATTTTTAAAGCATGGTGATCATTTATTTCATGATCGAAATTGTCCGCGAAGGTGTTTATACGGGATATAGAGGCTTTGATTGTGCCACGTTTTTTAATCAAACTTTCACGTCAGTCATGATTGAACTGCAAGCTGGTGATCCGAAATCGATAAATAAATGCAGAACAGATGAACAATTAATGCAATTTGAGTATTTTATCAAATTCTGATGTAATGCGGCAGCCAGCGAGTGGTATAACTTAATCTAATTCCTTATTATAATATGTACTTATTTTTTTAAAAATAGTTATATGAAAATTATTTTGAAAATATGACTCATTTAAAAATAAAAATATAAATATAGCTTTATTCCATTATTTAAGTTTATGACTGATTTCTTGTAAAATTATATAAGTGAAAATTTGTGTGAAAATACAGGTTTATAGTCACTTGAAACTGATTTCTGTTTATATAAAAATTATTTTGCAAATATTATTCATTTTTAATGTATATGAAATTATATAAGTGAGAAACTATGCGAAATATAAGTTCATAGTCACTTGAATTATGAGAGTCCTCTGCAGGTTTAAGGTGGCTCCGTTGCCTGTCGCTTCCTTGGCGATCCTGTCCGGCTGGCTTTGGATTGGTGGCGCAAATCTTGTTTCCGCTTGTCGGGTGATGTTTGAAGTTGTAGCTGTCTGTGCAGGCTTGAAGTTCTGATTTTCAATGATGAATGACAAGTGACGATGAAATGGAATATCTAGCGGTATTAGAAATGATGCCTTGTAGAAGCTTGTACGTCCAAGTATAATGTTTTTTCCAGGTTGGTTTTCTAAATTATGATGTAACATTTCGCCATACTCTACTGCAATATATTTTACTTTTCCTTTAGGCACGTCAATATTTATTGGTCTATTCTGTTTCTTATTTATTATTTTATCTATTATGTTACTTTTATATCCATTGGCTGTCGCTGTGTTTAATAATGTCAACTTCGTTTTTATAGTCTTCTGTGGAGAGGGGCAATGACAACAATCTATGAATCATACTATTGAAAAATGCCATTTTGTGTGAAAAAGGGTGATAAGACGAGGCATGAATAGCATGATCTGTGGTTGTCGGTTTTTATAAATATTAAAGTTAATTTTGTTCTCTATTTTTGTTAAAGTCAAATCTAAGAAATTTATTTTATTATTCTTTTCCGTTTCTAATGTAAATTGCAAACTGTTTGTTATGGTATTCAAATATTTATTAAGCAGCTCTAATTGTCTGCAATTGCCTTTATAGATCACTATCGTCTCGTCTACATATCGACGATAAAATAAGATTTGGTTATAATGTTTGTTGTTAGGTGATAATATTTTGTTAGTTTCGATGTGGTTTAAATAAATTTCTGCCAGAATACTTGATAGTGGGGATCCCATTGCTAATCCATCTCGCTGTAAATAATATTTATTATCAAAAGTAAAATAATTTTGTTTCAATACTACTTTTGTCAAATTATAAAAGCTCATCGACTATTTCGTGGTTTAATGTGGCTTTTGATAGTAATAAACTTTTTGTTATTTCCAATGTTTCGTTAATTGGTACATTCATTCGTGTACAAATTGACTATGTCGAATGAAGCAAAGGTGTGTCTTGGTTCGATTGTAAGTTTTTTTGTGAGATCCACCAGTTCTAAACTATTTTTCAAACTATAGTTCTTATTGAACACTATATGTTGTCTTAAAATTTTATCAAGTTGTTTGGCAATTTTATACGATGGTGCAGACGTGAAATTTACTAACGGACGGACAGGCACATTATTTTTGTGTATTTTTGGAAGGCCTCTAAGTCTAGGTGCTTTAGGATCTATCATTTTTAAATATTTTTTCTCTTCATTCGTTATAATATATTTTGTTCTATTTAACACTGATTTCACATTATTATTAAACCTATCGGTGGGGTCGCTCTTAATTTCAATAATGTTATTGTTTATGATAAATTCCTGTATTTTACATTTATAATCCTCGTGAGTTAAAATTACGAGTGTCTGGCCTTTGTCCGCTTTTGTGACAGTGCCGTTATTGTCTATCAATTTCCTTTTTATTTCATTAAATACTTTGGTTTCTTTATTGTAACAAGTTTTAATATCTTCGGCTTTCAAAATTTCGGAGGTAATTAACTTTTTTTATAGTCTTAACCGCTTATGGAGGCAAGTAAGATGTTTAAAACCAGTTGGTATAAATAATGTTATTTTAATTAATGAGTGTATAAGCTACTATTATTAGTGGTAACGCTAAACCATATTTGTTATGTTAATGGAAAACCAGTTTGTGTAAAGAACATTCTTATATATAATTAGCGAATTAATCAGATATTTTCAATGTTAATGTTAGACCATGGTCGTGATAAGAAGTTAATTATTTCAAAATCTCTTATCAATTTATGTCAGAGATTATGAAATAAAGGAAGGTATTATGTACTGCTGTAAAACTGAACAACAGTACATAAGAATAAAATAATAATTTCAGAAAAATCAAAAGTACAAATTTAATAATATTTTGAAGATATGGTAAAATTATCAACAAAAACAGATTAATTATTCATGACAAACATAGAGGTAAACTCAAGTATTGGAACTATATGATACAGCACAGCGTGAAGATAATATATGTTGACAATTATTATAATAAAATTAAAATAAACATTAAAATAAAACTAAAATGTAATAACATTATAATATAATAGATACAAGTGAGAATGAACAATGTGAAAGTCAGATAAATGTATGTAATAATAGTTAGTAAAATTATATATGTTTTTAAGAGTAATATTATAAAATATGTGACAAATTGAGTGAGGTATCAATATGTCAAATGTAAATTGTTATAATTGAATTGTTTTTAAATGTAAGAAAATTTGTTTAGTCTAATTTTATATTTAAGAAGATACACATCAAAAAGTCTAATTCAATTTTTAATCTTATACACATCTCTGTGAGAGTTAAAGTAACTTAATTTGTATAAACAAAATAATCCTATTAAGAGCGACATCTATGCTGGTGACAAATTGTAAAAGAACTAGAAGAGTACAAGACTTGAAACCGTTGCAGTTTTGAAAAGCTGAGAATTGAACGAGTCGCATGTCCACGGTATATTATCTTAATATAATTTCTTCAAATTTTGTTAACAAGAGTTATTTGGTACTGACTAAAGAAAGTAATTAATCATTCCCAATATTAAATACTATAAATCGAAATATTAGTTGTCTACCCTGAGATAGAGTTTTTCATGATCAGATGTTTAACACAAGCAACATTTCAAAAATGATTCAAATACTAAAATAATATAGACAACGCGTACTGATCGCCCAAATAAAGGGCCAATTACTATAGCAAACAGAAAAGAAAACTAAAAAGAAAATATATCAGTACAATATTTACGTGTTCATGAAGTCTTCTTTCGTATTTATCCGCAACCCGTTTAATCACGTCAGCAACCGTAGCCATTTTCAGATCCCTATGGATTTCATCATTTCTTACGTAACATGGTGCATCAATAATACTGCGAAGAACCGTCTTTTGATCAGTCTGAATTATTTTGTACTAAGTTAACACGTGAAACTGTCAATGAATTGACTTGTGAGACCCTAGTTCACTATCTCAACAGTCCCGACTTGACTCCATCTCATTTCAACTTGTTTGGTATATTCAAGGAGGCATTACATGGTACGAAGTTTTATGACAACGACGGGGTCAAAGAAAATGTCCTAATACGGCTCTGACATGAACATAAAGATTTCTTTGCAGCAGACACTAAAAAGCTTGTTGTATGTTTATTGATGTAACAAGTGTATTAAAGTTGCTGGGCATTGTGTTCAAAAGTAAAAAATTTGTCATACTGATTAAATAAACCGTTTTTCCTTTACACCTATTTGTCTCTTTAATTACTGAATGACCCTCGTACAATTCATTCCGTTTGCCTTGTACTCTCTACGCAACAAACTCCAGACGCGAATGCAAAAACACTTCCCCACACCCAAAACCACACACAAACCGACAATTAGTAATTTGTGTGATAAGTTTTCCTTCAACTCTTGTACTACTTGAGTTGAAATAAAATCTAATTTGTTGTAAACTTCATTTCCTTTTGTAACATAAATTCCAAGAGGAAGACTTAGTAAATCCCTTGATCCCAATGTTATTATAGGATCCTAGTTTGTTGGCAGCAAAAAACATTCTTTAGCAAGAATTTAATTTTTCCTTATCGATTCACTTAAGACTTTTGAGATATTTACAACGCAGCGATTTTTACTGTTACTGCTTGAAACTGTCGTAATGTATGTATTCTGTACTGTGGCTCTGTAATTTTTTTTTGAATGTTTATAGTATGGCTACGTGTTAAGATATAATTTATATAAATTTGTATTTTGGTAATAAAGTAAAATTGTTGTAGTAAAGTCAGCTTATTCTTACCCTAAGCTAACAAGCATTCACATTAAGAATTTATATATTAACAAATTTCAATGTTTAGAACACTTAGTAAAGTTCTCTCTCTCTCTCTCTCTCTCTCTCTCTCTCTCTCTCTCTCTCTCTCTCTCTCTCTCTCTCTCTCTCCTCACACACACACACACACACACACACACACATACACAGGCACACATAAATATGCGTGTAGATGTATATATAATTTGGTGTAAAACATAATACTAGCGGCCGATTGAATACCCTGTTATCAAATATTGCTAATTTTTAAATGATATTGTATGCTGTATTTAATAATTCGATGAACATGATACATGTTATATTTTACTTGCATGCTCTACTTTTGTAATAAATCTAACATATTTATTATAATAAATATAATAGGATTAAATATCTTGTTTGTTATATTATATCCTGCTCCCAAAATTACGCAAAGCTCTCGAAAAGTCAGCAGGTGCAGTTACGTAAAAGTCCTACACTTTACTCGGCTAGCCGAACAGTGCAGCGTCTCTGTCAAGGCCGTGCACACAAGTAGCTTCCAGACTGTTCGAGTACTATTAACTACGCAAATGATGCCGGCACGCCGCCAAATGAGTGGAAAATTATTCTGAAACATCTGTGGGATCTATATAAGCGTCTACGGCCGACTTAGAAATTAGTTACAGCTGCCGGTGCTGTAGAGTGCGGAACAAGTGATTGTTGCAGATTAGTGAAAATTGATTACTGCGTTATAATTAGCGCGGAACTCTAAAAGTTGACATCATTATTGCGTTTGGACAAATTTAACGAGTGTATCTTGTAGATTCAAATTCTTATTTGTGACAAATTAAAACTGGTAATTAGTGACTTCATTGGTATCTGTATTTTCTATCCTCTGTATAATACGACTGTCCGTGAGACGGTCATAACAATATCCTATTTATAATATACACACTTCTAACCTTTAAGACGTTTGGTCTAATAAACTTACGTAGTGAAACACGGAGAGCCGCAGCTAGCAGTAAATACAAATTGCTAACCAGTAAAGAAATAAACTTGGCGTCTAGAAATTCAGTAGGCCTTTAGTAATACTTTTATTAAACTATGCTATATTTTCTTTAACAATTATCAATTATATTAAGGGTTATTTGTTTATGCCTGTGTTGCTTATTTGAGAAAGTAACTAGAATATGTAAATATTAAAATTCTTACAGTAGCAATGCTGAAAAACAAATGTTTTATTTACACACTATTTTTTCTTCTTCTTCCTCCGGCTCTACATCTCTCTATGAGATTTGGCCTCCTCAACAATCCTACACCATTCGCTTCTGCTCTCAGCAGCAATCTTCCATCCTCTGATCCCAATGGTTCGCAGGTCCTCCTCAACACACTCCATCCACCTCTTTCTCTGTCTTCCTCTGGGCCTAGACTCCAAGGGTTTCCATTCTGTGATAGCTCTCGTATTTCTGGTCGTCTCCATTCTATAAGTATGTCCTATCCATCTAATTTTCTGTGACTTGACAAATTTTGCTATCTTTTTGCTGTTTATTAATGTATCAAATATTTTCCTCTGAAATCGTTTAATATCTTCTTCATCTTTCTTCTGCATGGTCCATGTCTCACAGTCTAAATTAATACTGATATTACAAGGCTTTATAAGAAATAAATTTGGCCTCTGAAAATTCAGTAGGCCTCTTAGTAGTATATTATATTAATCTATGTGATATCAGTTGTATGTTCTTATCAGTTATATTTAGCAAATTGTATGTGCATTTATACAAATATTTGTGTACGCTTGTGTTGCTTGTTTGAGTAGTTAACTAAAATATATAAGTAATGAAATTTCACACAGGTTTAAAAACAATGGGTTAAATTTAAAATGTTATAAATTTTGTCTCCTATAAAAATGTTTGAATGAATAGGATTGCAGTTTTGAAGTTTCCTAGACTCAAATAGAGCGAGGATCTATAACAAAAGTGTCTATTCTTGAATTTTTTATTTGCATTACAGACTATTTGTAACTTTATTTAACTCGATTATCCTTAAATAGTTAACTATTTCAGTCCATAATACGCCTGTAATTATTCAATAAACATCTTCTTCACTACATGGCTTGGGCTATATGCCGTTCGGACTTCACAGAGTCTCTGGCTATTTTGCCAGGGTTTTACATGATCTCTTGTCCCACTGGCATTCAAAGGTTTGTTTAGGAATACGCGTGTCTACCATGCGTTCCACATGAGACTTTTAATTCTACCTGTATTCCCTTATTCTATCCAGAACCGACTGTAACTTCAGGTCTTTCCTTATGTCGTCGTTTCGTATATGATATCTCAAACTGCATCCCTTAACTGCTCCTAAACTTTCATTTCAGAGGCCTGTATTTTTAAAATATCTTTTTCCAAGGGAGTCCATGTTTTGCATCCATACATTAAAGAAGGACAGCCACAAACTTATAAAACTGTAGCTGCCTCCCTCTGCGTTTTATTCTTCTGTAGTCGTCTTATTGTTCCACAGGTATAACTAAATTTATTTAACTTTCTCTCGATATCTTTGTCCTTCCTATATAAGGTATCACATCCTATATAGTTAGAATATGATACTTGCTCCAAAACACTATTATCAATTACAAGATTTGCTCTTACAGGGTTCTTGCCTAGGAAGGCCATTGTCTTTTTGTTTGTATTTGACATCTTAAAGTTGTCTTTCTATTCTGTTCAATAAACATTATATCGATTTATCCACTGTTCAAACACTTAACTGTACTGTCTCAACACCGGAATCTATGCTATCTTTGTAAACATATTATGTAAATAATACATTAGCTTAGATGAAGTGTGTGTGTGTGTGTGTGTGTGTGTGTGTGTGTGTGTGTGTGTGTGTGTGTGTGTGTGTGTGTGACTGTAAAACTTGCGTAGTAAGTGAACTGTAGTGTGTTCGACGCTAGTAACTTATCAATATAATTTTTTGTCCGATTTATTTTTCAAAGCGTGCCTAATTCCTTTCTCCTTAATACAGTGTCACGTTTGGAGCTCATTTTGTTTTTTCACGTCCAATAAAGCTCTAACATACGACGAGGCTCTGTATCTCACATGCCGAGCACGCTAGAATTGCAAGAGAAGTAAAGAGTCTTTATCCAATCCTCTACCTCAAATAGGACTTTCAGATTCTAGTATCTGACACAATGAGAAATAAAGTTCTTTGAAACCTCTAAGCGATGGGTGATTTCTTACGTGTAAATCCTCTATTCGGACTGATTCCGTAGTTTTTTTTTTTTTTTGAAAAAAGTGGTTTTTGGAACTGTGAGTGGCGGTTGAAAGACCCTGTTGAAAGATCCAACAACGACCTCTCAACCGCCACTCGCAGCTTCTGAGGACGATCCCAGATTGCAGGGATCGAAACGTCAAGCGACAAAAAATTACGGTGGAAGCAGAACGAATAGAGGATTTACCAGTAGGGAATAAAGTATCTTTTTTCTTCTTATAGAACGGTAAGTAATCTAATACCCATATTACGGAAAGTGATACGCAATGGTTATTACAAACTCACTAATCAAACTCTCATGATTATAAAGATGATGATGATGATGGTATTAATGCCTATAAAGGATGAGAAGAAAATGAAAAAGTTATGAAGACGAAGAAGAAGAAGAAGAAGAAGAAGAAGAAGAAGAAGAAGAAGAAGAAGAAGAAGAAGAAGAAGAAGAAGAAGAAGAAGAAGAAGAATCGATTACGAAGAGGAGGAAGAAGAAGAAGAAATGACGACGACGACGATGATGATGAGTACTATTATGCAGTGGCGTATCTAGAATTTGCCCTCGGGGGTGCGGGGTCGGGTCGGTTTCATTCAAAAGAAAAACAAGTTAAGACTAATCAACATTACTATCTTTAAATTGGTGTTGATACTTTAATAGGCACATTAACATCAAGCCTATTAAAGTAAACAGTAATAACAATAAAAATACGCGTTACTGAAACATTGTTTAGAAGGTACGTATTGGCTTAACTGGTTTTTCTATATTTCACATTTCAAACGTATACGCTAATCTGTGTAATAAACCTTTTTGTATATTCAAAAAAGAGTTACGACTATATTAACGTATACAGCTGAAAAATTAATAAGCCTAAAAATTAAGAGATAAATTAACAAAATTCTTCAACTTTTTCGACTCTCTAGGTAGGATTTGGTCCTGTTCGTCCGCCCTCATAAAGACGCCCTGCTATTATTATTATTATTATATTTATTATTATTATTATTATTATGTGATGATGAAAAAATGGAAAGAAGATAATGGTGATGACTTTGCTGAGGGAACCGCCAAAATCTAAGGTGTCAATTAAGGTAGTAGTAACAGTTGTTGGTGGATTGGAAATTGTTGGGATAGAATTAGTGACACAGATAATGATAGTGTTAGCAATGAATGAGATGCAGTGATTGTCTTGTTGCTATGGCAACCACGAATATCATCATAACCGTTTTTGTCGTCATTGTGCAGACACAAATTTACAATATATATATATATTGTTACAACACAAATAAGCCACCCCAATACCAGGGATGAAAAAGATGATTCTGAATATAAAATAATACTTCATATAAAATAAAATGTTTAATATAAATAAAATATAAAGACAATGATCCGACAAACGACGACATGACCTAACCCAAGTGATTGAACCAAGAAAAGGAAACAAAAGAAGAAGGGAACTACAAAAAACAAACAAGAATAAAACCAAATGAAGAAGAAAGTGATTGAACCAACAAAAAGAAACAAAAGAAGATGGGAACCACAAAAAACAAACAAGAATAAAACCAAATGAAGAAGAAAGTGATTGACCCAAACAAAATGAAGAAGGGAAAAAACCGAAACCAAACAAAAATTAAACAAATTAAAGAAATTGAATGACTCAATGCAACATATTAAAATAAACCCAAAGGAGAAGGTGGAAAACCAAGGTATTAACCAAATACAATGAAAATGAAGAAGGAGGGAAATGAAAAAGAAACAAACCCAAGGTAAAGGGAAATAAATAAAAATGAAAACTAATGATAAGACACAAACCAGTAATAAAGAATATGAGCAAGAGAAATAATACACTCAAATGTAATATTGGAAAAAAGACCAATAATTAACCTATGAGAAAAAAAAGGGTAAATGTTATTATCCATCGATGGATAAAAAAGTAAATGACAATTGAAAGAAACCCAATTAAACAATGTTAAATATAAATATAAAAAAGCAAACTAACCCACAAATTAGAGTTAGATGTAATGATAGAAATATAAAGACATAAAATTGTTAATATTATTAATGATATTTTGTAATGAAAGAGATAGTACGGTAGTGAGATAGTAATTAGAGGGATTACCCATATAGAAACACTTAAAAACTAAAACATTTTTGAAGTGCAAAATGAAAGTGTAAAAACCCTAAAGTGTAGTGATAAAGAAAGTACACTAATTAAATTATAATAAACTATAAATAATTTAAAAGTGAAGGTGATAATTAAATGAAAATAGTGTAAAATAAAGAATGTTAATATAGTGAAAAATAGTGAATGATGAAAGTATAAACACTTAATAAATCCAAAGGAAACACTAAATGATTAAAAGTGAAGAATATTAGTAATTAAGAATAGTAGTAAGTATAAACAGTTAATTAAGGTATAATGAACGCTGAAAAGTGATGAAGACAGTATTTAGTTAAGAAAGAATGTTATTGTTACATTTAAGTGAATGCAATTATAATTACAAGGGAGAATACCCTGAAGGGAAAAACAGATAGTGTTAACATGGAGGGAAAGTAAAGATTGTTTAAAAAATTAAGGAGTTAAAACAAATCAATAAACACCCATGTTATAAGGGATCGTTAATAAGTTCATAAAAAGTGATGTTGTTTATCACACAAAAAATGATATAAAATAAGATGAATTGTAAACAAAGATTAGCAAATAATAGTTAAATAATTATTTAAGCAAGTTTATGAATAGAATATGGCTGGAAGAATTATACAGACCATAGGCCTAGATATTGTATTTAATAAGATCAAAAAATAGTAAATAATAGCCACATTGTGATTATTGGCAAAATAAATAAGTAAGAAAGTTAAGAAATGTATGACTTAGAAAACGAGGAAACCAAATAGTAAACAATTATGTATAAAATAATCGTGACAAAATGATAACACATAAACAGACCCAAAACACAACAATATATAACACAGCCAATTATAATAACAAAATAAAGCCCATTAGGCTGAAGTGAGAAGTAATTTAAATGAAATAAGTCAAATACCATAATGGCTACTTAGGCCTATGAAAATGCATAACTGTCAAAAACAAATAACTACAAATTATAACAAATTAACAAAGAAATTAGTAAATCCGAGGCGAATGATTCACCAAGGATAAATTGTAACCCATTTTTAAGACCAAATATTATAATAAGCATTTTAATTCAAAAATAAATGTAATTAACAAGTATTAAAATAATTGTAAAAAAATAAAACCTAAAATAACCCAAACTTGTGGGGTATCAAATTAATCTATGAAAGGAAATACATACTATAGTGACAATATGTAATGCTTAGGAAGGAAAATAGAGGAATAACAGCAATCAGAAGATATACTAGGATTTTGAAAAGAATTCAAATTTTGATAACAATGGATTTATATCAAGCTAAGCCAATCATAATTGATTGGTAACCATAGAAACGGACGTTGGTGGCGAAAATTACCGTTGAATATCGTTACTCGTAAAGCGTCATTCTACCAGGACAGAAGCCGAATATTGGAAGACCAATTTTTAATTAAATAATGTAAAACAGTGAACAAAATTCAAAACTATGACTGAATAAGAAGCAGACGAACCATTGGAGCAGTCAACTAAAGGCCAAGAACCATATTAACAGAAAAATAAAAGAAAATTATGACCACATCCTATATGAAAAGGACGCCTGACCTACTTAAGTCCCAAGATTAATAAAAATAGAAACTATTGCAGCCCAATCCTCTTCCGACCCAATGAATGAAAACACCAAGTCATGCTGATGTGTTAAGTACCATTGAATTACCTTATTTCCAAAAATAAAATCACTCTAAATTTTACGAAAAGTAATTTGATTTCACTATAACCCGAATATTCTCTTTCAATGATTAATTAAGAAAAATAAACACACTGAAAATTTGTTAACAGAAAATCTAACCTATTGTTTAAATACGAACTTTTGAAACACATTTAACGACACTACAGAACAGATTGTAAACACACACCTTATTATTAATGTACACTCAGAGTAAGGTAAAGTACTTTTATTGTAATCACACGAATTCTTAGCCTTATAATCAAAAGAATCCCTCGATTTTTGGAACGACAATAATTATAATAACTAAACGTTCCGCAGCCATGCTGCTGTGAATGTATCGTTCCTTAATCGATTCGTCATCCTGAGAATAATTGTTTCATGTAAAAAGTCGGTGCAGAGTTGTTAATCAACTAATATAATTTAATTGTCAAAATTGAAAATATTATTTATCAAACATTAAAATAACTAGTACAGGGAGTAACCGTTGTTATTATTTCATAGGGAGTGCATTATATTACTTGTGTTCGTTTACGAAAGCTAGGTTTGACGATCAGCGCTCAAGTTGCAATTGGTACAACTACCTACACGATTCAGAAGGCTGAACGAGCGGGAATTATTTGAACGCCCCGACCGTCATAGCTGAGAACACCATATTAAGATAATAATTAATAAGTTTAATTGTTTTAATAAACAATTTGGCGTCACCCGGGATTAACACACCCCTATATAAGAACAGATAAGGTTACTGCTGTGTTGTACTGGTAATTACCGCAACGCTACGGACATCGATAGCGCAAAACAGATGTAACGACCCCAGTGCGAAACGAACGCACTAACACAGACAACACCATATACACGTCTACACATTTTTCAGAGACACACCAGTCTCTTCGTTACAATATATATATACTGTATATAATCGACGGGTATTTAAAACTATGATGTACTGCTATGATTATTTGAATCAATTTAATTAAAAAAATAACATTATAAAATGGAATATACAAAATAGAATGTCCAAATGCCAATAAATTTTACGTAGGCCAAACAAAGAAAAAATTACTCGACAGATCCCTTCAACACTGCAATTCATTGTTGAAACCAAATATTTACAAATCTAATTTAGCCATGCATTGTCTAAATAGTAACCACCAATTTCCAGACATCCAAAACATGAAGTTAATTGAAACATACAAAAGTAAAATAATAAAAATTTGGAAAAATCATAATATGTACAAATACAATAACAATAATTAACTAATCAAACAACAAAATCAAATAAAAATAAAACTAGGTGATATATTTAAAATTATAAATTTATTAAAATAAATAGAATATAAACATTAAATATTTCCAATATAACCGACAAAATAGCTGCTTAAGTAAATAAATATTAAAACAATTGTTAATTAAATGGATTATTCGTTATTTTACATTAAAATCGAAACAAATTCTATTTTTCGTTAGTTTCTATAGTAAATTTGAATTATTTTGATTGTTTTTAATTCATTTACAAACCTCTGATGATTACTAATATATTTAGTGAAAGGTACGTCAGGTGAATTGAAACTATAAAAAATTGATACAACTACTTGCGGGAGAAGTTTTATTTAATAATATGTATAATATTATTTTTAAAAATACAATGTTTTTTACATTGTAACTACCTACAGCCTTTTTTAAAATTTATTTGTCATTATAAGGTAATTTATTGGGAGCGATTTTCCGTTTGACCGATTTGTTTATACTAGTGTTTTGTTTACTAAATGGATTACTTTCATTTCGTTTAGCTGGAATTCTAAATGCTTCAGAATTAATTAAAGCGGAAACCAGGGGATCGGAAATGGGAATTAAAAAACATGATTATCCAGTAACGATTACGTAGTGCAATTTGATTTTGATTCGTTCTATTTTACAAATACAGTATATTGAACATTATATACTGAAGCACAGAAGAAAATGTTTGTATTCCTTGTGCGCACGTTATTGAAACATATACAGTCTATAGTTATTAAGTAGAAACACAAAGCGGTCTAAGCGGATTACAGAATTTAAAAACAGAGAATTAATTAACATTAATAGCAGTCAGATCAGAAAAACGGTATTATTGCTACTTTAAAGGGCAAATAAGATTACAAACCAATTTATATTTATTGATGTGAATGCAAAGAAAAAGTAACGGCTTGTGTTCTGATTAGTTGCTCGCAGGTTTATGCTTTCTTTATACGAATAGATAAGAAGTCATCGTCATCATCATAATCACCTTGTTCTTCATCACGGATGAAGCTTCTTTACCAAAGCCTGTTCTCAAGTCAAGGAAACTTGTCTGACCACCAATTTCAAAACTCCGTTTCCCAAGCGCTATGAACATGACATCCTGCTAGTGATTTCTGTTATCATGCATGCGCTTTAAGTATTGAAACTACTGGTACCCATGTTTAAAAATAATTGCCACAGACACCGGAAATTTTCTTACTTCTTCCTTAAAATTCTTGTTTTTTTAGAAAATAAGCTCCTACTTAAATTAAAACTTATTACTGTTTAACGTTTTAGCGTAAGAAACGTTTGTAGTAAATTACATTCATTTCTCTTAGATATGAGATGTTAACCTAAATTTAAGAATCTTTTGTGACGATTTAATTCTAACTGTAACCTTAAATAAATAAAAATTAAGTTTGCGAGCGATTAAGTATTTTTAAATCGCACTATTAAACCTAAAGCCCCTGTATTAAATCAGTATGAGAATGAGAAGTGAATGAAAATCAACAGAAGCACTAATAAAAAAGGTCGAATTGTAAAAAGTTATTATTATCATATTTAATCCTTTGCTAGCCATCATGCGGTGACCTGTTAATTCCGGACTCAACGTGTTTATCGAGTCGTCTGTAATTTAGGAAGATATAAAAATCATAATGTTTATAATTAGAAATTTGAAGGCACGAATAGTAGTTAAAATAACTCACTTAAATTATATATGTATAATTAATGTATGGTTTTTGGTAATAAGAATGTTAACTTAAATAAAAATAGGAACTATATTGTCGCGGAGTACTTGCCCCTCTCCGTTGTTATGTGCCAGTTCAATCGAGAAAGAGTCGCTATGTTGCCGTCACACCGTACAGACGTAAGAGCGAGAGCTCCACCAAAATGTATTTGTTTTTTTATTTAACTTTATTATATTAGCTACCACTACTAAACGTGGAGAGCATTGTGTAATGTATGAATAATATAAAGATGTGTTAAGAAGAAAATGTAGAAAGTAAAACAAAAACTTAACTAGTGGTAAGCAAGATGACGTCTCCCCTCAAGAGGTAAATCCAATTACAACATCACTCCTGAAGATGTGATCTGCATAAACTTCATAAATACACGTATACGATGCATAAGACGCTGACGAGGACCTCCGTGAATCTACACCTACTTTCACAAAAAGAAACTTCAATCTCCGCAGTGAACATCCGACCTAATTCTTGCCGAAGACACGACACAGATGATGACGCCGACTCCAAGAATTCCCAAGACGGACACCCCAGGACGAGGTTACTACGACCAATTGTAAAGGTGACTCGATAGCTTGGCTATCGAGAGTTAATCATATTTGATACACAACTCACTTTAAAAAGAGACTTTTCAAAGACGATTAATTTTATTTAAAATTAAAATGAGACAATCTAAGAGTTTACTGTAAGATTCAATTATCATACGTTGTAACGCCTTAAATGTAAATGTATTTTATTGTCACTTCAAGTAATAATACCATTCCTCAAATGGTAAAAGAAGACTTGCAAGCGTCTAGATGAACTGAAAATAATTAGAAGTCTTTACTATAAATATACTTAAAGTAAATTCGGATACGAGGTATAAGAATACATAATCACTGTGATCCCAAAGTTTTATGAAAAGCATTTAAATATTTTAGTTTAATTAATGATGTCATGGGATCCTTTTAGTAACTGTTGTTAATAAAGAGAAGTCGTCTTGTTACACATGAAAATGAGTGCATAAATCAGTAAAATACCTTCCCTTGTTTCCTTATAGTTATATTAAGTAATTTTTTCAATTAATTTGACTTAAATAACATTTCGTTACAACGTAGGCAGCCCATGTAATTGGCAGATGTCAGTTAAGATGGGTTCCCTGGATTTGTAACGTGGCAATATGTTACAAAATTGCGCCACTCTGCTGAAGCTCCTTTATCTTAGTTTGTGACTCTGTTATAGTCTGTTGATCCTCTGCCACAGTCTGCTGAAGCTCCTTTATCTTAGTTTGTGACTCTGTTATAGTCTGATGATCCTCTGCCACAGTCTGCTGAAGCTCCTTTATCTTAGTTTGTGACTCTGTTATAGTCTGATGATCCTCTGCCACAGTCTGCTGAAGCTCCTTTATCTTAGTTTCTGACTCTGTTATTGTCTGATGATCCTCTGCCACAGTCTGCTGAAGCTCCTTTATCTTAATTTGTGACTCTGTTATAGTCTGATGATCCTCTGCCACAGTCTGCTGAAGCTCCTTTATCTTCTTAATGAGAATGAGAAGTGAATGAAAATCAACAGAAGCACTAATAAAAAAGGTCGAATTGTAAAAAAATTATTATTATCATAATTAACCCTTTGCTAGTCATCATGCGGTGACCTGTTAATTCCGGACTCAACGTGTTTATCGAGTCGTCTGTAATTTAGGAAGATATAAAAATCATAATGTTTATAATTAGAAATTTGAAGGCACGAATAGTAGTTAAAATAACTCACTTAAATTATATATGTATAATTAATGTATGGTTTTTGGTAATAAGAATGTTAACTTAAATAAAAATAGGAACTATATTGTCGCGGAGTACTTGCCCCTCTCCGTTGTTATGTGCCAGTTCAATCGAGAAAGAGCCGCTATGTTGCCGTCACACCGTACAAACGTAAGAGCGAGAGCTCCACCAAAATGTATTTGTTTTTTTATTTAACTTTATTATATTAGCTACCACTGCTAAACGTGGAGAGCATTGTGTAATGTATGAATAATATAAATATGTGTTAAGAAGAAAATGTAGAAAGTAAAACAAAAACTTAACTAGTGGTAAGCAAGATGACGTCTCCCCTCAAGAGGTAAATCCAATTACAACATCACTCCTGAAGATGTGATCTGCATAAACTTCATAAATACACGTATACGATGCATAAGACGCTGACGAGGGCCTCCGTGAATCTACACCTACTTTCACCAAAGAAATTTCAATCTCCGCAGTGAACATCCGACCTAATTCTTGCCGAAGACACGACACAGATGATGACGCCGACTCCAAGAATTCCCAAGACGGACACCCCAGGACGAGGTTACTACGACCAATTGTAAAGGTGACTCGATAGCTTGGCTATCGAGAGTTAATCATATTTGATACACAACTCACATTAAAAAGAGACTTTTCAAAGACGATTAATTTTATTTAAAATTAAAATGAGACAATCTAAGAGTTTACTGTAAGATTCAATTATCATACGTTGTAACGCCTTAAATGTAAATGTATTTTATTGTCACTTCAAGTAATAATACCATTCCTCAAATGGTAAAAGAAGTCTTGCAAGCATCTAGATGAACTGAAAATAATTAGAAGTCTTTACTATAAATATACTTAAAGTAAATTCGGATACGAGGTATAAGAATACATATTCAGTGTGATCCCAAAGTTTTATGAAAAGCATTTAAATATTTTAGTTTAATTAATGATGTCATGGGATCCTTTTAGTAACTGTTGTTAATAAAGAGAAGTCGTCTTGTTACACATGAAAATGAGTGCATAAATCAGTAAAATACCTTCCCTTGTTTCCTTATAGTTATATTAAGTAATTTTTTCAATTAATTTGACTTAAATAACATTTCGTTACAACGTAGGCAGCCCATGTAATTGGCAGATGTCAGTTAAGATGGGTTCCCTGGATTTGTAACGTGGCAATATGTTACAAAATTGCGCCACTCTGCTGAAGCTCCTTTATCTTAGTTTGTGACTCTGTTATAGTCTGTTGATCCTCTGCCACAGTCTGCTGAAGCTCCTTTATCTTAGTTTGTGACTCTGTTATAGTCTGATGATCCTCTGCCACAGTCTGCTGAAGCTCCTTTATCTTAGTTTGTGACTCTGTTATAGTCTGATGATCCTCTGCCACAGTCTGCTGAAGCTCCTTTATCTTAGTTTCTGACTCTGTTATTGTCTGATGATCCTCTGCCACAGTCTGCTGAAGCTCCTTTATCTTAATTTGTGACTCTGTTATAGTCTGATGATCCTCTGCCACAGTCTGCTGAAGCTCCTTTATCTTCTTAATGAGAATGAGAAGTGAATGAAAATCAACAGAAGCACTAATAAAAAAGGTCGAATTGTAAAAAAATTATTATTATCATAATTAACCCTTTGCTAGTCATCATGCGGTGACCTGTTAATTCCGGACTCAACGTGTTTATCGAGTCGTCTGTAATTTAGGAAGATATAAAAATCATAATGTTTATAATTAGAAATTTGAAGGCACGAATAGTAGTTAAAATAACTCACTTAAATTATATATGTATAATTAATGTATGGTTTTTGGTAATAAGAATGTTAACTTAAATAAAAATAGGAACTATATTGTCGCGGAGTACTTGCCCCTCTCCGTTGTTATGTGCCAGTTCAATCGAGAAAGAGCCGCTATGTTGCCGTCACACCGTACAAACGTAAGAGCGAGAGCTCCACCAAAATGTATTTGTTTTTTTATTTAACTTTATTATATTAGCTACCACTGCTAAACGTGGAGAGCATTGTGTAATGTATGAATAATATAAATATGTGTTAAGAAGAAAATGTAGAAAGTAAAACAAAAACTTAACTAGTGGTAAGCAAGATGACGTCTCCCCTCAAGAGGTAAATCCAATTACAACATCACTCCTGAAGATGTGATCTGCATAAACTTCATAAATACACGTATACGATGCATAAGACGCTGACGAGGGCCTCCGTGAATCTACACCTACTTTCACCAAAGAAATTTCAATCTCCGCAGTGAACATCCGACCTAATTCTTGCCGAAGACACGACACAGATGATGACGCCGACTCCAAGAATTCCCAAGACGGACACCCCAGGACGAGGTTACTACGACCAATTGTAAAGGTGACTCGATAGCTTGGCTATCGAGAGTTAATCATATTTGATACACAACTCACATTAAAAAGAGACTTTTCAAAGACGATTAATTTTATTTAAAATTAAAATGAGACAATCTAAGAGTTTACTGTAAGATTCAATTATCATACGTTGTAACGCCTTAAATGTAAATGTATTTTATTGTCACTTCAAGTAATAATACCATTCCTCAAATGGTAAAAGAAGTCTTGCAAGCATCTAGATGAACTGAAAATAATTAGAAGTCTTTACTATAAATATACTTAAAGTAAATTCGGATACGAGGTATAAGAATACATATTCAGTGTGATCCCAAAGTTTTATGAAAAGCATTTAAATATTTTAGTTTAATTAATGATGTCATGGGATCCTTTTAGTAATTGTTGTTAATAAAGAGAAGTCGTCTTGTTACACATGAAAATGAGTGCATAAATCAGTAAAATACCTTCCCTTGTTTCCTTATAGTTATATTAAGTAATTTTTTCAAATTAATTTGACTTAAATAACATTTCGTTACAACGTAGGCAGCCCATGTAATTGGCAGATGTCAGTTAAGATGGGTTCCCTGGATTTGTAACGTGGCAATATGTTACAAAATTGCGCCACTCTGCTGAAGCTCCTTTATCTTAGTTTGTGACTCTGTTATAGTCTGTTGATCCTCTGCCACAGTCTGCTGAAGCTCCTTTATCTTAGTTTGTGACTCTGTTATAGTCTGATGATCCTCAACATGTAATTGACAGATGTCAGTTAAGATGGGTTCCCTGGATTTGTAACGTGGCAATACGTTACAAAATTGCGCCACTCTGCTTAGTTAGTAAAAAGGTTGTAAGCATCGTGACATTAACAGAGATACGTCACCCTGCTAATTAAAGTAATTGTTATATAGTAAAATAGATAACTTTTGAAACTCAGTTATCTGATCTATGCACTCAGGGAATGTATTTAATGTAACTTTAATTTTCATAAAATGAATTTGTTTTAAGATACGCAAATGATAGTCAGTATAACTTGAAATATCATTGTATGAAGCTAAATGCAAGTATGTACATGAATTGTAGTGCTTGGTGATCTGCTCAGTCTTTAACAAGTTTATATTATGACAATCCAAGACCTGTTGTTTCTTGAATATGCCTGCATAGTATATGTTAGTGTATGTCTGTCGTCACGGTAAAAGTAAAAAAAAAAGAAATAATAATAATAATGCTCCTGTGTAAAGTAGAGCCGGTTAATTACGTGGAAAGAATTTCGTAACTTGAAATTGTTACCAAAATAAATAATTAATTTAATTGGGGAAAGTAGAAGAATTAATATAGTCAAACTGTTATAACCGTAATACACATGTAAATTGAAGGCGTGCGTTGTTGAATGAGATTCACCCTATGCGTCCGAGCTGGCTTCTCCAGTTTTGACCTGTCAAGGAAGTAATCGGTGGCATTGTGTAGAGAACAATACGTGAGCGTAAACCCCGCATTCTCACGGACACACTTACCCTACCTTTGTTTACTAAATAAAGAGGGTGGCCTACATTCCAGCAAACAGCTGATCGGCTATTTAACTTTGAAATATGTGTGTGTGGAATTTCTGTCTCTCACTTAGAAGAGAAATTGTTCTTTTCTGAATTATGCAAATGATTTACCCAAGAATTTATCTTATCTATGTAATTGTGTATAGTATAGTAGAGCAAGTATTTTCACCGTGACGACAATTAAATAATGTAGTGACGTAAATTTCAAATAATTAAATAAATGAGCAAGTAAACCCCCCATTGTTAGATAAAGTGTTAAACCCCATGCCCCAAAACAGTAAACTTTTAAACTAAGCAAAACTGAAAACAAAATAAATAAAGTGTGCTAAATAAATATGGTAATTAAATAGAAGATAATTCTAAGGAAGTTTCTTAAATCTCCCCTAAGTAAATAATAAATAAATAAAGAAAGTAATAATAAGTGAATAATAATTGCTTAAATAATAAGGCTGAATAAATCTTAAGTTAAACTAAATTTGTGTAAAGTGTAGCAGTAAGTAAGAGAAAGGAAAATAATAATACAAGTATAGTTGCATATTGTAAACTCCCGGTGGTGGTCAGTTCGAGGAAATAAAGCGTGTTGAGAATTGTAGTAAGCAGCCACCCTCCCTATTGTTCTGAACTGGTACCGAAGTAAACCACCCCTGTGTATTACATTGCATTGTGTAAAGTGTCTCCCCTTCTGCATAGTTTGTTTAAGAATTGTTAAAGAGATAATAAGAATTATCTTCGTGAGATTCCGCTTCTCTCTGTAGTATAAGATGTTAGGATTAGCAATGATGTAAAGTGGAGTATGGGATCCTCTTTAGATTATATTAGAGATAAGTTTATGATATATAATTAAGAAATAATTATATACATGTAACGTAACAAGTCACAACGGCGCCGACTAAAAAGGGTAATGATTGGGGCAAAAAAGATGCCAAAAGATCATTAAAGAGTGCTGAAAGCTAACTGGTGTAGTTAGAGTAAGCCGGTGTCAGTCGGGCCACGATATTGTGAGTTACGGATAATTAGGGAAATTAGTATTAAGACTTAAAATATAAGTTAGCGTGTTAAGAAGTGAGATAAAGGGAATTTCACGAAGGAGAACATTTAAATGAACAAGATCATATAAAGAGAGATAGAGAAAACAAACCGTATACTAATAATAAATAATAGCAATAATAAATAACTTCACACACTGACACCATACATACTCCAAGTCCCCAATTGTGCGTTAGACTCACAAAACACCCCTAACGTGAAACTTAAGCGGTGGAGTATGTGACGATTTAATTCTAACTGTAATCTTAATAAATAAAAATTAAGTTTGCGAGCGATTAAGTATTTTTAAATCGCACTATTAAACCTAAAGCCCCTGTATTAAATCAGTATGAGAATGAGAAGTGAATGAAAAATCATATCAACAAGTTGTTGGAGCAAGGAGTCATTGAACCCTCTACGTCCCCATATTCATCACCCTCCTTTTTAGTACCGAAAGGTCACGATAAACACAGACTAGTTGTGGACTACAGGGAATTAAAAAAAAGGATAGAATTTGAATCTATTCCTCTTCCAGCCATCCATAGTGCTTTCCATTACTTCACGAAAGCTATGGTCTTTACGGTAATGGATCTGAATCAAGCTTTTCACCACATACCCCTTTCGGAAGAATCAAAACGTCTAACCGCGTTTGCAGTTCCTTTTAACTTGTACCAATTTACTAGAGTACCCTTTGGAATATCTCAAGGAAGTTCCGTATGTAGTAGACTATTAGAAAGGATATTTCACGATATTAAATTTAAATATGTGTATCACTATTTGGACGACATCGTTATATATAGCGAATCTATGGAACTACATCTTAAACACCTACGCGAAGTGTTATCTCGGTTACGAAGAGCAGGATTAACTGTTAACCCAAAGAAGGTAAATTTTGCCGTCCCACAGTTTTCATTCTTAGGTCACATCGTGAAAGCGAATGGAAAGGTAAGCATTGACCCCGAACGAACCCGCGCTATTAGAAAATTTTCACCCCCACGAGATGCAAAAGGTATAGCCCGATTTTTGGGAATGGTAAATTATTTCCACAAATATACTCCCCATCTTGCCGAAATAGCAGCACCCCTAAATTCCTTAAGAAAGAAGGGAGCGAAGTTTGAATGGAGCTCACTACATCAAAACGCGTTTGAGCAACTTAAAGAAAGTATCATATCTCCCCCAGTTTTGCAACTAGCCGATTTCACGAAACCTTTCGTAGTGCAGACCGACAGTTCCAGTGTAGCGTTAGGTGCAGTGATATATCAAGAGATAGAAAACAGTAGACTACCTATTAGTTATGCATCGCGAACCTTGAGCGACCAAGAAAGAAAGTATTCCGCATATGAATTGGAATGTTTAGCCATCGTTTTTGCATTCGAGAAGTTTAAACCCTTCCTAGAACATAAAGAATTCCTTTTGGAAACTGATAATCAAGCGTTATCTTGGTTACTGAATCACCCTAAACAGTTAGGACGTATTGTAAGATGGATATTGAAGTTAAACTGCTACAAATTCAGAGTGCAGCATATTAAAGGTACCCAAAACGTAGTCGCTGATACCCTGTCCCGTATGTTCCAGTCGCCCACTAAAACTCCCGAAAGCAAGGAGAATCCGGAAATAGCACTTGCTAACGCCGTAATTACTGAGTTCCCCCTTGCCTTTACAAACATTGCCCTGTATCAACAACAAGACCCCTTACTGAAGCCTATTATAGAACAACTTGCGCAAGGTATTAAATCCGAGAAATACGTATTGAGTAAAAATGTACTATGCCATAAGATAAGAAGCGGAAAGGAAATAAGAATAATAGCCCCTGATGTAATTAAGCCCATGCTGATGGAGTACTTCCATTCATCTACCATAGGAGCCCATATGGGAATTAATAAGACAATACATCGTGTTCGAAAGGAATATCATTGGAACAATATGAACAGCGAAATAGCCAGTTTCGTAAAGAAATGTAAATTATGTGCTCTCAGTAAACCGGCCAGAAATAATCAGGTAAGCCAACTGATTTCAGAAATCCCTAAGACCCCTTTTTCTAAACTTTATCTAGACTTTTCAGGTCCATATCCACGATCCAAATCAGGTAATACTATGTTACTCATCTGTGTAGATTCGTTCACCAAATTTGTTTGGATGTATCCCATGCGACGAGCATTAGCGTCGACGACTATAAAAATATTACAGGAAAGATTATTTAAAGACTACGGTACACCTGTACGTATAGTATCAGATAATGGACCACAGTTTTAAGCGAAAGGATTTAAGAATATGTGTTTCAAGTTAGGAATAGACCATATAATCACTACGGAGTATCGACCGCAAGGCAATATTGCTGAAAGGTATCTACGAAACCTCAAATCTGCGTTAATCGCCTATCATGCGAACGATCATACGTCGTGGGACCAAAACCTATCCTGGATTCAATACGCCTTTAATTCAGCTTATCACGAAGGTCACAAGTCGACCCCGTTTGAGTTACTGTACAAATACCAACCAAACCACCCCTTGTCCACAAAATGGAATATACACGACCTGCTACCTCCGCAAATAACGGATAAGCAGATAAAGCAAATATGGAATAAAGCCCGCTCTAATTTAAGAGCGAACTTAGAGAAATCCAGAAAATACCACGAGAAAGGTATTCATAACAATTCAATTAGGTACCAAGTAGGTGACTTAGTAATGTATAAGACTCACCCCACTAGTAGTGCAATTGATAAGACCACCTCTAAACAATCATACCGATGGTGTGGCCCTTACCAAATCCAGAAGTACCTAACTCCAGTTACAGTAGCCCTGTACGAACCTGCGACTCGAAAATATGTGCGGAGAACACATATTTCGCAGCTAAAATTGTATAAGAAGAAGAGAAGGAATAGTATAACCAAAAATAGAAAAGGTAATACTAGGTAGTGAAGTATATTATACTTCTGAAACCGTGGAAAATGTTAAACGTAGAGTTTGGAAATGAGGCCTGATCAACCTGAGATCCAGTTCTGCGAAGAATAAGTAAATGAGTACTCAATGAAAACTAGACTGAATTCTAAATAGCAAAAGATTTAGAAAATTACTCTACAGAGAGAGAGTAAAAAAACCAAAGAAAAAACCGGTAGTAGATTTAAGTGATAGAGATAAGAAAGAGTTTTGTGTTTTAACATGTAGATATTAAGTGTGAATAGTATGTAAAAAAAAAGTAGTTGAAAGGAAATTATAAAAGTATATAGTGTTGTGGAGAAGAAACAAGTGGATAACACGCTTACTAATAACTATGTGAGAGAAATTCCACACACTGACACCATACATACTCCAAGTCCCCAATTGTGCGTTAGTCTCACAAAACACCACTAACGTGAAACTTAAGCGGTGAAGTATGTGACGATTTAATTCTAACTGTAATCTTAAATAAATAAAAATTAAGTTTGCGAGCGATTAAGTATTTTTAAATCGCACTATTAAACCTAAAGCCCCTGTATTAAATCAGTATGAGAATGAGAAGTGAATGAAAATCAACAGAAGCACTAATAAAAAAGGTCGAATTGTAAAAAGTTATTATTATCATAATTAACCCTTTGCTAGTCATCACGCGGTGACCTGTTAATTCCGGACTCAACGTGTTTATCGAGTCGTCTGTAATTTAGGAAGATATAAAAATCATAATGTTTATAATTAGAAATTTGAAGGCACGAATAGTAGTTAAAATAACTCACTTAAATTATATATGTATAATTAATGTATGGTTTTTGGTAATAAGAATGTTAACTTAAATAAAAATAGGAACTATATTGTCGCGGAGTACTTGCCCCTCTCCGTTGTTATGTGCCAGTTCAATCGAGAAAGAGCCGCTATGTTGCCGTCACACCGTACAAACGTAAGAGCGAGAGCTCCACCAAAATGTATTTGTTTTTTTATTTAAATTTATTATATTAGCTACCACTGCTAAACGTGGACAGCATTGTGTAATGTATGAATAATATATTATGATGTGTTAAGAAGAAAATGTAGAAAGTAAAACAAAAACTTAACTAGTGGTAAGCAAGATGACGTCTCCCCTCAAGAGGTAAATCCAATTACAACATCACTCCTGAAGATGTGATCTGCATAAACTTCATAAATACACGTATACGATGCATAAGACGCTGACGAGGACCTCCGTGAATCTACACCTACTTTCACCAAAGAAATTTCAATCTCCGCAGTGAACATCCGACCTAATTCTTGCCGAAGACACGACACAGATGATGACGCCGACTCCAAGAATTCCCAAGACGGACACCCCAGGACGAGGTTACTACGACCAATTGTAAAGGTGACTCAATAGCTTGGCTATCGAGAGTTAATCATATTTGATACACAACTCACATTAAAAAGAGACTTTTCAAAGACGATTAATTTTATTTAAAATTAAAATGAGACAATCTAAGAGTTTACTGTAAGATTCAATTATCATACGTTGTAACGCCTTAAATGTAAATGTATTTTATTGTCACTTCAAGTAATAATACCATTCCTCAAATGGTAAAAGAAGTCTTGCAAGCGTCTAGATGAACTGAAAATAATTAGAAGTCTTTACTATAAATATACTTAAAGTAAATTCGGATACGAGGTATAAGAATACATAATCAGTGTGATCCCAAAGTTTTATGAAAAGCATTTAAATATTTTAGTTTAATTAATGATGTCATGGGATCCTTTTAGTAACTGTTGTTAATAAAGAGAAGTCGTCTTGTTACACATGAAAATGAGTGCATAAATCAGTAAAATACCTTCCCTTGTTTCCTTATAGTTATATTAAGTAATTTTTTCAATTAATTTGACTTAAATAATAGTTCGTTACAACGTAGGCAGCCCATGTAATTGACAGATGTCAGTTAAGATGGGTTCCCTGGATTTGTAACGTGGCAATACGTTACAAAATTGCGCCACTCTGCTTAGTTAGTAAAAAGGTTGTAAGCATCGTGACATTAACAGAGATACGTCACCCTGCTAATTAAAGTAATTGTTATGTAGTAAAATAGATAACTTTTGAAACTCAGTTATCTGATCTATGCACTCAGGGAATGTATTTAATGTAACTTTAATTTTCATAAAATGAATTTGTTTTAAGATACGCAAATGATAGTCAGTATAACTTGAAATATCATTGTATGAAGCTAAATGCAAGTATGTACATGAATTGTAGTGCTTGGTGATCTGCTCAGTCTTTAACAAGTTTATATTATGACAATCCAAGACCTGTTGTTTCTTGAATATGCCTGCATAGTATATGTTAGTGTATGTCTGTCGTCACGGTAAAAGTAAAAAAAAAAAGAAATAATAATAATAATGCTCCTGTGTAAAGTAGAGCCGGTTAATTACGTGGAAAGAATTTCGTAACTTGAAATTGTTACCAAAATAAATAATTAATTTAATTGGGGAAAGTAGAAGAATTAATATAGTCAAACTGTTATAACCGTAATACACATGTAAATTGAAGGCGTGCGTTGTTGAATGAGATTCACCCTATGCGTCCGAGCTGGCTTCTCCAGTTTTGACCTGTCAAGGAAGTAATCGGTGGCATTGTGTAGAGAACAATACGTGAGCGTAAACGCCGCATTCTCACGGACACACCCTACCTTTGTTTACTAAATAAAGAGGGTGGCCTACATTCCAGCAAACAGCTGATCGGCTATTTAACTTTGAAATATGTGTGTGTGGAATTTCTGTCTCTCACTTAGAAGAGAAATTGTTCTTTTCTGAATTATGCAAATGATTTACCCAAGAATTTATCTTATCTATGTAATTGTGTATAGTATAGTAGAGCAAGTATTTTCACCGTGACGACAATTAAATAATGTAGTGACGTAAATTTCAAATAATTAAATAAATGAGCAAGTAAACCCCCCATTGTTAGATAAAGTGTTAAACCCCATGCCCCAAAACAGTAAACTTTTAAACTAAGCAAAACTGAAAACAAAATAAATAAAGTGTGCTAAATAAATATGGTAATTAAATAGAAGATAATTCTAAGGAAGTTTCTTAAATCTCCCCTAAGTAAATAATAAATAAATAAAGAAAGTAATAATAAGTGAATAATAATTGCTTAAATAATAAGGCTGAATAAATCTTAAGTTAAACTAAATTTGTGTAAAGTGTAGCAGTAAGTAAGAGAAAGGAAAATAATAATACAAGTATAGTTGCATATTGTAAACTCCCGGTGGTGGTCAGTTCGAGGAAATAAAGCGTGTTGAGAATTGTAGTAAGCAGCCACCCTCCCTATTGTTCTGAACTGGTACCGAAGTAAACCACCCCTGTGTATTACATTGCATTGTGTAAAGTGTCTCCCCTTCTGCATAGTTTGTTTAAGAATTGTTAAAGAGATAATAAGAATTATCTTCGTGAGATTCCGCTTCTCTCTGTAGTATAAGATGTTAGGATTAGCAATGATCTAAAGTGGAGTATGGGATCCTCTTTAGATTATATTAGAGATAAGTTTATGATATATAATTAAGAAATAATTATATACATGTAACGTAACAAGTCACAACGGCGCCGACTAAAAAGGGTAATGATGGGGGCAAAAAAGATGCCAAAAGATCATTAAAGAGTGCTGAAAGCTAACTGGTGTAGTTAGAGTAAGCCGGTGTCAGTCGGGCCACGATATTGTGAGTTACGGATAATTAGGGAAATTAGTATTAAGACTTAAAATATAAGTTAGCGTGTTAAGAAGTGAGATAAAGGGAATTTCACGAAGGAGAACATTTAAATGAACAAGATCATTTAAAGAGAGATAGAGAAAACAAACCGTATACTAATAATAAATAATAGTAATAATAAATAACTTCACACACTGACACCATACATACTCCAAGTCCCCAATTGTGCGTTAGACTCACAAAACACCCCTAACGTGAAACTTAAGCGGTGGAGTATGTGACGATTTAATTCTAACTGTAATCTTAAATAAATAAAAATTAAGTTTGCGAGCGATTAAGTATTTTTAAATCGCACTATTAAACCTAAAGCACCTGTATTAAATCAGTATGAGAATGAGAAGTGAATGAAAAATCATATCAACAAGTTGTTGGAGCAAGGAGTCATTGAACCCTCTACGTCCCCATATTCATCACCCTCCTTTTTAGTACCGAAAGGTCACGATAAACACAGACTAGTTGTGGACTACAGGGAATTAAAAAAAAGAATAGAATTTGAATCTATTCCTCTTCCAGACATCCATAGTGCTTTCCATTACTTCACGAAAGCTATGGTCTTTACGGTAATGGATCTGTTCAAGCTTTTCACCAAATACCCCTTTCGGAAGAATCAAAACGTCTAACCGCGTTTGCAGTTCCTTTTAACTTGTACCAATTTACTAGAGTACCCTTTGGAATATCTCAAGGAAGTTCCGTATGTAGTAGACTATTAGAAAGGATATTTCACGACATTAAATTTAAATATGTGTATCACTATTTGGACGACATCGTTATATATAGCGAATCTATGGAACTACATCTTAAACACCTACGCGAAGTGTTATCTCGGTTACGAAGAGAAGGATTAACTGTTAACCAAAAGAAGGTAAATTTTGCCGTCCCACAGTTTTCATTCTTAGGTCACATCGTGAAAGCGAATGGAAAGGTAAGCATTGACCCCGAACGAACCCGCGCTATTAGAGAATTTTCACCCCCACGAGATGCAAAAGGTATAGCCCGATTTTTGGGAATGGTAAATTATTTCCACAAATATACTCCCCATCTTGCCGAAATAGCAGCACCCCTAAATTCCTTAAGAAAGAAGGGAGCGAAGTTTGAATGGAGCTCACTACATCAAAACGCGTTTGAGCAACTTAAAGAAAGTATCATATCTCCCCCAGTTTTGCAACTAGCCGATTTCACGAAACCTTTCGTAGTGCAGACCGACAGTTCCAGTGTAGCGTTAGGTGCAGTGATATATCAAGAGATAGAAAACAGTAGACTACCTATTAGTTATGCATCGCGAACCTTGAGCGACCAAGAAAGAAAGTATTCCGCATATGAATTGGAATGTTTAGCCATCGTTTTTGCATTCGAGAAGTTTAAACCCTTCCTAGAACATAAAGAATTCCTTTTGGAAACTGATAATCAAGCGTTATCTTGGTTACTGAATCACCCTAAACAGTTAGGACGTATTGTAAGATGGATATTGAAGTTAAACTGCTACAAATTCAGAGTGCAGCATATTAAAGGTACCCAAAACGTAGTCGCTGATACCCTGTCCCGTATGTTCCAGTCGCCCACTAAAACTCCCGAAAGCAAGGAGAATCCGGAAATAGCACTTGCTAACGCCGTAATTACTGAGTTCCCCCTTGCCTTTACAAACATTGCCCTGTATCAACAACAAGACCCCTTACTGAAGCCTATTATAGAACAACTTGCGCAAGGTATTAAATCCGAGAAATACGTATTGAGTAAAAATGTACTATGCCATAAGATAAGAAGCGGAAAGGAACTAAGAATAATAGCCCCTGATGTAATTAAGCCCATGCTGATGGAGTACTTCCATTCATCTACCATAGGAGCCCATATGGGAATTAATAAGACAATACATCGTGTTCGAAAGGAATATCATTGGAACAATATGAACAGCGAAATAGCCAGTTTCGTAAAGAAATGTAAATTATGTGCTCTCAGTAAACCGGCCAGAAATAATCAGGTAAGCCAACTGATTTCAGAAATCCCTAAGACCCCTTTTTCTAAACTTTATCTAGACTTTTCAGGTCCATATCCACGATCCAAATCAGGTAATACTATGTTACTCATCTGTGTAGATTCGTTCACCAAATTTGTTTGGATGTATCCCATGCGACGAGCATTAGCGTCGACGACTATAAAAATATTACAGGAAAGATTATTTAAAGACTACGGTACACCTGTACGTATAGTATCAGATAATGGACCACAGTTTTAAGCGAAAGGATTTAAGAATATGTGTTTCAAGTTAGGAATAGACCATATAATCACTACGGAGTATCGACCGCAAGGCAATATTGCTGAAAGGTATCTACGAAACCTCAAATCTGCGTTAATCGCCTATCATGCGAACGA
Source organism: Magicicada septendecula (assembly GCA_034769895.1). Taxonomy (NCBI): domain Eukaryota; kingdom Metazoa; phylum Arthropoda; class Insecta; order Hemiptera; family Cicadidae; genus Magicicada; species Magicicada septendecula. The sequence goes on along the minus strand of CM068374.1, from coordinate 311,200,533 downwards.
TCATACGTCGTGGGACCAAAACCTATCCTGGATTCAATACGCCTTTAATTCAGCTTATCACGAAGGTCACAAGTCGACCCCGTTTGAGTTACTGTACAAATACCAACCAAACCACCCCTTGTCCACAAAATGGAATATACACGACCTGCTACCTCCGCAAATAACGGATAAGCAGATAAAGCAAATATGGAATAAAGCCCGCTCTAATTTAAGAGCGAACTTAGAGAAATCCAGAAAATACCACGAGAAAGGTATTCATAACAATTCAATTAGGTACCAAGTAGGTGACTTAGTAATGTATAAGACTCACCCCACTAGTAGTGCAATTGATAAGACCACCTCTAAACAATCATACCGATGGTGTGGCCCTTACCAAATCCAGAAGTACCTAACTCCAGTTACAGTAGCCCTGTACGAACCTGCGACTCGAAAATATGTGCGGAGAACACATATTTCGCAGCTAAAATTGTATAAGAAGAAGAGAAGGAATAGTATAACCAAAAATAGAAAAGGTAATACTAGGTAGTGAAGTATATTATACTTCTGAAACCGTGGAAAATGTTAAACGTAGAGTTTGGAAATGAGGCCTGATCAACCTGAGATCCAGTTCTGCGAAGAATAAGTAAATGAGTACTCAATGAAAACTAGACTGAATTCTAAATAGCAAAAGATTTAGAAAATTACTCTACAGAGAGAGAGTAAAAAAACCAAAGAAAAAACCGGTAGTAGATTTAAGTGATAGAGATAAGAAAGAGTTTTGTGTTTTAACATGTAGATATTAAGTGTGAATAGTATGTAAAAAAAAAGTAGTTAAAAGGAAATTATAAAAGTATATAGTGTTGTGGAGAAGAAACAAGTGGATAACACGCTTACTAATAACTATGTGAGAGAAATTCCACACACTGACACCATACATACTCCAAGTCCCCAATTGTGCGTTAGTCTCACAAAACACCACTAACGTGAAACTTAAGCGGTGAAGTATGTGACGATTTAATTCTAACTGTAATCTTAAATAAATAAAAATTAAGTTTGCGAGCGATTAAGTATTTTTAAATCGCACTATTAAACCTAAAGCCCCTGTATTAAATCAGTATGAGAATGAGAAGTGAATGAAAATCAACAGAAGCACTAATAAAAAAGGTCGAATTGTAAAAAGTTATTATTATCATAATTAACCCTTTGCTAGTCATCACGCGGTGACCTGTTAATTCCGGACTCAACGTGTTTATCGAGTCGTCTGTAATTTAGGAAGATATAAAAATCATAATGTTTATAATTAGAAATTTGAAGGCACGAATAGTAGTTAAAATAACTCACTTAAATTATATATGTATAATTAATGTATGGTTTTTGGTAATAAGAATGTTAACTTAAATAAAAATAGGAACTATATTGTCGCGGAGTACTTGCCCCTCTCCGTTGTTATGTGCCAGTTCAATCGAGAAAGAGCCGCTATGTTGCCGTCACACCGTACAAACGTAAGAGCGAGAGCTCCACCAAAATGTATTTGTTTTTTTATTTAACTTTATTATATTAGCTACCACTGCTAAACGTGGAGAGCATTGTGTAATGTATGAATAATATATTATGATGTGTTAAGAAGAAAATGTAGAAAGTAAAACAAAAACTTAACTAGTGGTAAGCAAGATGACGTCTCCCCTCAAGAGGTAAATCCAATTACAACATCACTCCTGAAGATGTGATCTGCATAAACTTCATAAATACACGTATACGATGCATAAGACGCTGACGAGGACCTCCGTGAATCTACACCTACTTTCACCAAAGAAATTTCAATCTCCGCAGTGAACATCCGACCTAATTCTTGCCGAAGACACGACACAGATGATGACGCCGACTCCAAGAATTCCCAAGACGGACACCCCAGGACGAGGTTACTACGACCAATTGTAAAGGTGACTCAATAGCTTGGCTATCGAGAGTTAATCATATTTGATACACAACTCACATTAAAAAGAGACTTTTCAAAGACGATTAATTTTATTTAAAATTAAAATGAGACAATCTAAGAGTTTACTGTAAGATTCAATTATCATACGTTGTAACGCCTTAAATGTAAATGTATTTTATTGTCACTTCAAGTAATAATACCATTCCTCAAATGGTAAAAGAAGTCTTGCAAGCGTCTAGATGAACTGAAAATAATTAGAAGTCTTTACTATAAATATACTTAAAGTAAATTCGGATACGAGGTATAAGAATACATAATCAGTGTGATCCCAAAGTTTTATGAAAAGCATTTAAATATTTTAGTTTAATTAATGATGTCATGGGATCCTTTTAGTAACTGTTGTTAATAAAGAGAAGTCGTCTTGTTACACATGAAAATGAGTGCATAAATCAGTAAAATACCTTCCCTTGTTTCCTTATAGTTATATTAAGTAATTTTTTCAATTAATTTGACTTAAATAATAGTTCGTTACAACGTAGGCAGCCCATGTAATTGACAGATGTCAGTTAAGATGGGTTCCCTGGATTTGTAACGTGGCAATACGTTACAAAATTGCGCCACTCTGCTTAGTTAGTAAAAAGGTTGTAAGCATCGTGACATTAACAGAGATACGTCACCCTGCTAATTAAAGTAATTGTTATGTAGTAAAATAGATAACTTTTGAAACTCAGTTATCTGATCTATGCACTCAGGGAATGTATTTAATGTAACTTTAATTTTCATAAAATGAATTTGTTTTAAGATACGCAAATGATAGTCAGTATAACTTGAAATATCATTGTATGAAGCTAAATGCAAGTATGTACATGAATTGTAGTGCTTGGTGATCTGCTCAGTCTTTAACAAGTTTATATTATGACAATCCAAGACCTGTTGTTTCTTGAATATGCCTGCATAGTATATGTTAGTGTATGTCTGTCGTCACGGTAAAAGTAAAAAAAAAAAGAAATAATAATAATAATGCTCCTGTGTAAAGTAGAGCCGGTTAATTACGTGGAAAGAATTTCGTAACTTAAAATTGTTACCAAAATAAATAATTAATTTAATTGGGGAAAGTAGAAGAATTAATATAGTCAAACTGTTATAACCGTAATACACATGTAAATTGAAGGCGTGCGTTGTTGAATGAGATTCACCCTATGCGTCCGAGCTGGCTTCTCCAGTTTTGACCTGTCAAGGAAGTAATCGGTGGCATTGTGTAGAGAACAATACGTGAGCGTAAACGCCGCATTCTCACGGACACACCCTACCTTTGTTTACTAAATAAAGAGGGTGGCCTACATTCCAGCAAACAGCTGATCGGCTATTTAACTTTGAAATATGTGTGTGTGGAATTTCTGTCTCTCACTTAGAAGAGAAATTGTTCTTTTCTGAATTATGCAAATGATTTACCCAAGAATTTATCTTATCTATGTAATTGTGTATAGTATAGTAGAGCAAGTATTTTCACCGTGACGACAATTAAATAATGTAGTGACGTAAATTTCAAATAATTAAATAAATGAGCAAGTAAACCCCCCATTGTTAGATAAAGTGTTAAACCCCATGCCCCAAAACAGTAAACTTTTAAACTAAGCAAAACTGAAAACAAAATAAATAAAGTGTGCTAAATAAATATGGTAATTAAATAGAAGATAATTCTAAGGAAGTTTCTTAAATCTCCCCTAAGTAAATAATAAATAAATAAAGAAAGTAATAATAAGTGAATAATAATTGCTTAAATAATAAGGCTGAATAAATCTTAAGTTAAACTAAATTTGTGTAAAGTGTAGCAGTAAGTAAGAGAAAGGAAAATAATAATACAAGTATAGTTGCATATTGTAAACTCCCGGTGGTGGTCAGTTCGAGGAAATAAAGCGTGTTGAGAATTGTAGTAAGCAGCCACCCTCCCTATTGTTCTGAACTGGTACCGAAGTAAACCACCCCTGTGTATTACATTGCATTGTGTAAAGTGTCTCCCCTTCTGCATAGTTTGTTTAAGAATTGTTAAAGAGATAATAAGAATTATCTTCGTGAGATTCCGCTTCTCTCTGTAGTATAAGATGTTAGGATTAGCAATGATCTAAAGTGGAGTATGGGATCCTCTTTAGATTATATTAGAGATAAGTTTATGATATATAATTAAGAAATAATTATATACATGTAACGTAACAAGTCACAACGGCGCCGACTAAAAAGGGTAATGATGGGGGCAAAAAAGATGCCAAAAGATCATTAAAGAGTGCTGAAAGCTAACTGGTGTAGTTAGAGTAAGCCGGTGTCAGTCGGGCCACGATATTGTGAGTTACGGATAATTAGGGAAATTAGTATTAAGACTTAAAATATAAGTTAGCGTGTTAAGAAGTGAGATAAAGGGAATTTCACGAAGGAGAACATTTAAATGAACAAGATCATTTAAAGAGAGATAGAGAAAACAAACCGTATACTAATAATAAATAATAGTAATAATAAATAACTTCACACACTGACACCATACATACTCCAAGTCCCCAATTGTGCGTTAGACTCACAAAACACCCCTAACGTGAAACTTAAGCGGTGGAGTATGTGACGATTTAATTCTAACTGTAATCTTAAATAAATAAAAATTAAGTTTGCGAGCGATTAAGTATTTTTAAATCGCACTATTAAACCTAAAGCCCCTGTATTAAATCAGTATGAGAATGAGAAGTGAATGAAAAATCATATCAACAAGTTGTTGGAGCAAGGAGTCATTGAACCCTCTACGTCCCCATATTCATCACCCTCCTTTTTAGTACCGAAAGGTCACGATAAACACAGACTAGTTGTGGACTACAGGGAATTAAAAAAAAGAATAGAATTTGAATCTATTCCTCTTCCAGACATCCATAGTGCTTTCCATTACTTCACGAAAGCTATGGTCTTTACGGTAATGGATCTGAATCAAGCTTTTCACCAAATACCCCTTTCGGAAGAATCAAAACGTCTAACCGCGTTTGCAGTTCCTTTTAACTTGTACCAATTTACTAGAGTACCCTTTGGAATATCTCAAGGAAGTTCCGTATGTAGTAGACTATTAGAAAGGATATTTCACGACATTAAATTTAAATATGTGTATCACTATTTGGACGACATCGTTATATATAGCGAATCTATGGAACTACATCTTAAACACCTACGCGAAGTGTTATCTCGGTTACGAAGAGAAGGATTAACTGTTAACCAAAAGAAGGTAAATTTTGCCGTCCCACAGTTTTCATTCTTAGGTCACATCGTGAAAGCGAATGGAAAGGTAAGCATTGACCCCGAACGAACCCGCGCTATTAGAGAATTTTCACCCCCACGAGATGCAAAAGGTATAGCCCGATTTTTGGGAATGGTAAATTATTTCCACAAATATACTCCCCATCTTGCCGAAATAGCAGCACCCCTAAATTCCTTAAGAAAGAAGGGAGCGAAGTTTGAATGGAGCTCACTACATCAAAACGCGTTTGAGCAACTTAAAGAAAGTATCATATCTCCCCCAGTTTTGCAACTAGCCGATTTCACGAAACCTTTCGTAGTGCAGACCGACAGTTCCAGTGTAGCGTTAGGTGCAGTGATATATCAAGAGATAGAAAACAGTAGACTACCTATTAGTTATGCATCGCGAACCTTGAGCGACCAAGAAAGAAAGTATTCCGCATATGAATTGGAATGTTTAGCCATCGTTTTTGCATTCGAGAAGTTTAAACCCTTCCTAGAACATAAAGAATTCCTTTTGGAAACTGATAATCAAGCGTTATCTTGGTTACTGAATCACCCTAAACAGTTAGGACGTATTGTAAGATGGATATTGAAGTTAAACTGCTACAAATTCAGAGTGCAGCATATTAAAGGTACCCAAAACGTAGTCGCTGATACCCTGTCCCGTATGTTCCAGTCGCCCACTAAAACTCCCGAAAGCAAGGAGAATCCGGAAATAGCACTTGCTAACGCCATAATTACTGAGTTCCCCCTTGCCTTTACAAACATTGCCCTGTATCAACAACAAGACCCCTTACTGAAGCCTATTATAGAACAACTTGCGCAAGGTATTAAATCCGAGAAATACGTATTGAGTAAAAATGTACTATGCCATAAGATAAGAAGCGGAAAGGAACTAAGAATAATAGCCCCTGATGTAATTAAGCCCATGCTGATGGAGTACTTCCATTCATCTACCATAGGAGCCCATATGGGAATTAATAAGACAATACATCGTGTTCGAAAGGAATATCATTGGAACAATATGAACAGCGAAATAGCCAGTTTCGTAAAGAAATGTAAATTATGTGCTCTCAGTAAACCGGCCAGAAATAATCAGGTAAGCCAACTGATTTCAGAAATCCCTAAGACCCCTTTTTCTAAACTTTATCTAGACTTTTCAGGTCCATATCCACGATCCAAATCAGGTAATACTATGTTACTCATCTGTGTAGATTCGTTCACCAAATTTGTTTGGATGTATCCCATGCGACGAGCATTAGCGTCGACGACTATAAAAATATTACAGGAAAGATTATTTAAAGACTACGGTACACCTGTACGTATAGTATCAGATAATGGACCACAGTTTTAAGCGAAAGGATTTAAGAATATGTGTTTCAAGTTAGGAATAGACCATATAATCACTACGGAGTATCGACCGCAAGGCAATATTGCTGAAAGGTATCTACGAAACCTCAAATCTGCGTTAATCGCCTATCATGCGAACGATCATACGTCGTGGGACCAAAACCTATCCTGGATTCAATACGCCTTTAATTCAGCTTATCACGAAGGTCACAAGTCGACCCCGTTTGAGTTACTGTACAAATACCAACCAAACCACCCCTTGTCCACAAAATGGAATATACACGACCTGCTACCTCCACAAATAACGGATAAGCAGATAAAGCAAATATGGAATAAAGCCCGCTCTAATTTAAGAGCGAACTTAGAGAAATCCAGAAAATACCACGAGAAAGGTATTCATAACAATTCAATTAGGTACCAAGTAGGTGACTTAGTAATGTATAAGACTCACCCCACTAGTAGTGCAATTGATAAGACCACCTCTAAACAATCATACCGATGGTGTGGCCCTTACCAAATCCAGAAGTACCTAACTCCAGTTACAGTAGCCCTGTACGAACCTGCGACTCGAAAATATGTGCGGAGAACACATATTTCGCAGCTAAAATTGTATAAGAAGAAGAGAAGGAATAGTATAACCAAAAATAGAAAAGGTAATACTAGGTAGTGAAGTATATTATACTTCTGAAACCGTGGAAAATGTTAAACGTAGAGTTTGGAAATGAGGCCTGATCAACCTGAGATCCAGTTCTGCGAAGAATAAGTAAATGAGTACTCAATGAAAACTAGACTGAATTCTAAATAGCAAAAGATTTAGAAAATTACTCTACAGAGAGAGAGTAAAAAAACCAAAGAAAAAACCGGTAGTAGATTTAAGTGATAGAGATAAGAAAGAGTTTTGTGTTTTAACATGTAGATATTAAGTGTGAATAGTATGTAAAAAAAAAGTAGTTGAAAGGAAATTATAAAAGTATATAGTGTTGTGGAGAAGAAACAAGTGGATAACACGCTTACTAATAACTATGTGAGAGAAATTCCACACACTGACACCATACATACTCCAAGTCCCCAATTGTGCGTTAGTCTCACAAAACACCACTAACGTGAAACTTAAGCGGTGAAGTATGTGACGATTTAATTCTAACTGTAATCTTAAATAAATAAAAATTAAGTTTGCGAGCGATTAAGTATTTTTAAATCGCACTATTAAACCTAAAGCCCCTGTATTAAATCAGTATGAGAATGAGAAGTGAATGAAAATCAACAGAAGCACTAATAAAAAAGGTCGAATTGTAAAAATTTATTATTATCATAATTAACCCTTTGCTAGTCATCACGCGGTGACCTGTTAATTCCGAACTCAACGTGTTTATCAAGTCGTCTGTAATTTAGGAAGATATAAAAATCATAATGTTTATAATTAGAAATTTGAAGGCACGAATAATAGTTAAAATAACTCACTTAAATTATATATGTATAATTAATGTATGGTTTTTGGTAATAAGAATGTTAACTTAACTAAAAATAGGAACTATATTGTCGCGGAGTACTTGCCCCTCTCCGTTGTTATGTGCCAGTTCAATCGAGAAAGAGTCACTATGTTGCCGTCACACCGTACAGACGTAAGAGCGAGAGCTCCACCAAAATATATTTGTTTTTTTATTTAACTTTAGTATATTAGCTACCACTGCTAAACGTGGAGAGCATTGTGTAATGCATGAATAATATAAAGATGTGTTAAGAAGAATATGTAATAAGTAAGACAAAAACTTAACTAGTGGTAAGCAAGATGACGTCTCCCCTCAAGAAGTAAATCCAATTACAACATCACTCCTGAAGATGTGATCTGCATAAACTTCATAAATACACGTATACGATGCATAAGACGCTGACGAGGACCTCCGTGAATCTACACCTACTTTCACCAAAGAAACTTCAATCTCCGCAGTGAACATCCGACCTAATTCTTGCCGAAGACACGACACAGATGATGACGCCGACTCCAAGAATTCCCAAGACAGACACCCCAGGACGAGGTTACTACGACCAATTGTAAAGGTGACTCGATAGCTTGGCTATCGAGAGTTAATCATATTTGATACACAACTCACTTTAAAAAGAGACTTTTCAAAGACGATTAATTTTATTTAAAATTAAAATGAGACAATCTAAGAGTTTACTGTAAGATTCAATTATCATACGTTGTAACGCCTTAAATGTAAATGTAATTTATTATCACTTCAAGTAATAATACCATTCTTCAAATGGTAAAAGAAGTCTTGCAAGCGTCTAGATGAACTGAAAATAATTAGAAGTCTTTACTATAAATATACTTAAAGTAAACTCGGATCCGAGGTATAAGAATACATAATCAGTTTGATCCCAAAGTTTTGTGAAAAGCATTTAAATATTTTAGTTTAATTAATGATGTCATGGGATCCTCTTAGTAACTGTTGTTAATAAAGAGAAGTCGTCTTGTTACACATGAAAATGAGTGCATAAATCAGTAAAATACCTTCCCTTGTTTCCTTATAGTTATATTAAGTAATTTGTTCAATTAATTTGACTTAATTAACATTTCGTTACAACGTAGGCAGCCCATGTAATTGGCAGATGTCAGTTAAGATGGGTTCCCTGGATTTGTGACGTGGCAATACGTTACACTTTCTGTCTCTCGGTTTCACTTTTTCACTCTGTCTGTCTGTCTGTCTTTTTTTAAATACCTTTATTTTATCAGCATGCTCCATTACAAATAAAGTAATACTACATGCTATATATAAACTTATTACAAGCTAATTCTCAATACATATAAAGACAACTCCATTATTACAACAATTACAAAGATTCAAAATAAACATGAAAAATAAAAATCAATCATTTACAATGATACAATGAATTAGTACTACATTATTAGCATGTGAAAACTGTATGTATGTATGTATGTATGCATGATGAAGTTGTTCAACCAATATGTAAGTTAATTCATAATAACAAACGCATACAATGATTCAAAATAGATGGACAAGCACAGTAACAATAAACACTACAAAGAATCAAAATCAATGTTATTAACATATTTAATAAACTGTCTAACATATTTTGAAGAATAAAATATTTTATATTGGCTCGCTGGCATGACAGCAGTTTGCAATTTATTTGCTATATACTCTACAATCTCTCCAATGTATGAATAGAATAAAATTTACGTCTTTTATCCGTCTAGTGGCTTTTCACCGTGTAGGATTTACAGCCGAAGAATCTGAAGGTGTTGACGTGTTCTGTCAGTTAGTCGTGTTAATGCAAATTCCGTACACCAGGTTTGCTCGTGTCCGTATCAATACGTGACAGGTTATAGAGCTTTCCCGTTTTATACAATTCATACAAAGCTCTGTGTTAGCTGTCTTTATTGTCAACAACTAACACCTGACCGTCAGCAAGCTTTTGGGTTTTGATTAAATTTGTTTGTTTAAAATTGTCGTTAATATTAAAATTTACAAGTCGCTGCTTTCATTCCTTCACAACGTTATCTAATATATACCGAAAATTATGGATGAGACGTAACATCATTGTCTAACTCCTTTTTTGGTGGTTTCTTTAAGAATGTCTTCAAATTTTAGATTTACGTAAACACCATATCCGTATGCATAGTTTTAATAACGCTAGAGAACTTCTCCATAGTATGAAATTCATGCTTTCAGTATCCAAGCCACTTATACGTATGTGAATAGAATAAAATTTACCTCTTTTTTCCGTCTAGTGGCTTTGTTTTTCTTTTTTATATTTCACTACGGGTTTCTGGACATATGTCCCATCTTCAGGTGTAATCCCTCAGTAAAGTTTGTAAGATAATTAAAACAAATTACGTATAATTTAGACACATGACATAAAAAAAAATATAAAATATACGAACACGGAACACACGCGTGTTGTTGATGCGCACCACGGTAACGCTCTCCTCTCCTCTGTCTCCATCAGTTGTTCTGTTCACTAGTTCAGTGCGTTAGAGTATATGCTCTATTTACTTATCTCTTCTACATATTACGTTTCCTAGGAAGCTTCTGTCTGTTGAGTTCTTCTAAGAACATTCTTATTGGCTATCTTCTCTTTCCAGCTTGTCTTGAGCATTCCTCTGTAGCAGTTTGTTTTTTGGTCTCAAATGCTTGGTGTTCTTTCTTTCCATCATGCTTGGTGATAAAGTCCATGATTCTCTCCCGTACAGAGAAAATTCCTTGTTTTATTAGACCCTTTGTACTCATAAACTGATGTTGTTTAAGCCAGGATGTTTTGCTTTGTATAAAATGGAATTTTAATATGATTAGTTTTAGTTTAATTTTCTTAGAGCTTGTAAGTCGATTACTTGCTTCCCAGGTAATTGTACGTTTCACTTCCTAGAGTACAGTATTTCCAAGAATTATTATTATTGGACTTCCTACATTTCAACTATTCATTAGAATCGTGACTTTAAAAAAATAATTAAAAATATAGCCTCAGGTAAACTCATAATGTAATTCATATAAATTTGAAATACTTATCCTTATTATTATTTGGTAAAATACTAACTTAAGGAGTCACATAGAAAACGGTATAAGTAAAAAACAAAGATCTATACTACTATTAAACAACCGTTGTATCAAACCTGCATTTTTAGTTCTTTTTTATTAGTCTTGTAAAATGTGAGAGCTTAGAGAAACAGCAAAAAATTTTTAGCAGCAACTATCTCAATTAATTTGGTGAGTAACTAACATAAAATATTGTCCTTCGTGTAAATTAAAACTGCAGTCATGTTTTATTTACAAAACATAGAATTTTGTGAAATAAAGAAATGGAAAACGTCATAAATTAGGGAAACTGCAAGGCGTGGGAAACAAAAACCCCCATGAAAAACTTCAATACGTAGAAATACATGTATTCAGGCTTAGTTGTAGACTATCTCGACATACCGGCAAACAGAATGAATAAAAAGAAATTTATTTGATATGAGCACGTTCAAAATTAGACAGCTAAAGGTATTCCTAATCTACTATTTTCTTGGTTTGCCAGCATGATGAGTAGGCCTATATTTATAATTATTTTGAGTTACAATGTTAATAATTTTATAAAATTTTACACAAATCTCCTGCTTGATGAAAACAATATGAAAGTATACCTGAATGCAGCTGAAAAATACTTCTAGATTCAGCTATTTTTGTTCTTGTAAAAAAGTTTGTTTTTGTAGAATTTAATAAATTAAATTAAATTCTAAAGCGTTAAGTTAAATCATTACTACCGGTGAATTGGTTGTCTAAACACTGGGTATAGAAACACTTGGAATACTTTTCTCGTTATTTTTGGGGGGAAGAGGCAGTGAATAGGTTACCTTATAATTAAATTACAGATAAATTAAATTTATGTTTAATTTTATGTAGTTGAGATACATAAACAAGAGATTTGAAATATGTCTTCTATATGAAATCATATCTTTAATATAGTAAATACTTTCATAACGTATTGTCATGATCGCAGTACTGTACAGTGGGAACAAAATACAGACACCAATGAAGTACAAATTACCAGCTTTAATTAGTCACAAATAACAATGTGAAATCAATAAGGTTCTCTCATACAATAATTAAATTTGTCCATACGCAATAATAATTGTTAACTAATACAGTTTCGCACAAATTATAGAACGATAATCACTTTCCACTAATCCGCAACAATTGCTTTCAACTATTCGCACTCTACAATATCGCAAGTGCTGCTAACTTCTAAGCCGGTCGTAGACCCTTATGTATACCCCACAGAAGTTCCAGAATAATTTTCAATTCTTTTGGCAGCATATCGGCATAATTTACATAGCTAAGAGTGCTCTGGAACAGTCTGGAAGATACTTGTGTGCTCGGCCTTGACAGAGACACTGCAACTGTTCGGCTATCCGAGAAACGTGTAGAACTATTACGTAAGAAACACTGCACGTGCCGACTTTCGAGAGCGTTACGTAATAGTTGTATCAATATATATCAATACTAAAAACACTCAATGCTGGAACTGATGGGTTAATTTCATTTAAGTTGAGTCGCAAATTTGTCATAGGTACTTATTTGGTAAACAATCGGAATTCTAAATTTGCACTTTCAGTTCTCTTTGTTTAGTCTCTGCAGAGTTTAATCGCCAGTTACAGTTAAATTAAAATACATAAAATGCTATTAATGTTCATGGAGTCTATTTTAAATTCACTGCACACAAATTAGTTGAAAAGCAAAAACCTGTTTTAAAAATCCCCTGACGTATTAAATTAACAGACAAATACTTGGAAAAAGCATTTTAAATAAATAAACTTCTGCTGTATACAGTAACAGCAGAACGTTTTACTGCCACAATGTATCAATTTGTTGAGTCATCGCGCAGCCGTATAAACCAGGGTCCAACCAGTTTTTATGGATTCGAAGCTTGATTACTTTATGTTGCAGTAACGTCTATAATCTGTATGTTGCTTTTGTTTACTCTAAGAGTTACGACTAATAAATAAACATGATATTAAAGTCTTTGTCCTTACCCCGAGTCTGCTTTCGATGCTACAAGCATTTCAAAGTGTAAATGAACAGGTTACTGGCCTGTTGCACAACCCCCTACCAGGAGGACCAGAGACTTTTCTCTCTCTGGTTACCATACCTTAGGCGAAAGGCCCCTGTTTTGGAGCCCAGGAAATTCGCCCTCGCCCTTCTCCTTCTGAGGATAGGATTTGTTGGCTTTGTATCAGTTATTCTGATACTGAACGTATCTTAGTATTTCCAGTGCTCACCTATTGGCATCAGTGAGCACTCTAAGAACCTAAGAACCTTCTCTTTGACAGTGGTGGATTGATTGCCGAAAGCGGGACTGAACTATAAAGCCATTGGTAGAAGAGACGTGGGTCGTCCGAGGATGAGATGGGTGCCGAAACAGGTTTATATAACCTAATCCTTGAAGAGTAAAAGTAGAAAAGAAGTAGTAGAAGAAGAAGAAGATTAAAGGCGTTGTGGTATGCTTTAAGAGTTTCAGATTTAAAATAAGGCATGCGTAGATTTGTAGTTTGTCCTGTAGTTGATACCTGAAATATTTCTTATACTTTAGCAAGACGTTTCGAAACCTTTGAGGTTTTCATGATACGTGCCGCTGAAGATCATAGTTTTAAATACGTAAACATCAATTGTAAATATTAGGATTGTATTGACAATTATCATCGTTTCCTGCCACCATCGTTAGACCGCTTGGTCCGAAAATGAACTTACTGACCGACCCATTTGCTCTTTGACCAACATCTGTTGTTCTTCTGGGCCTTTAAAACCGATAGCCTATGTTTTAGAAGGCGTTCGTCCTTTATTGTTAACACGTGGTTCCTCCACAATTCTCTCTATTCTGTGATATTTTTGTTTAAATTATAAACTTAATTTATAATTGTATAAATGTAATTTATATGATCTACCACATTTGAAGAAACAATGCAAAGCGATGGGTATTGAAACTAACGATGACACATGTTTGTACACACTGCAATTGTTCAAGTGATATGTGCAAATGGAAAAGAAGACCTGGCATATATATGACACGCAAACTGAAGGAAGAGTATGAAAAATTACTGATAAACATATTGTAACATGACATACGATAGCACCAAAAAATCACTAATAATTAACAAAAGAAAAGCTGAAAGTAGAAAGAAAAATAAAAACTTATAACCTGAAGATTGATAGCCCAACACTACTAAATAAAAATTGACTAAGACACTGACAAAGACTTAACCCAATAGATTGGATAAGGTGAGTGAACAAGAAACCACGATACAACCCAAAACATGACTACAATCAATATAGCCTAAAATGTAACTAAAATAAAATGTAAAATAAACGTACAAAATCAGATAGGGCATAATTGAGATGTAAACTATATGAAAAATAAATGTAAAATAGATATATTATGTGATTTATAAGAAAAGAAAAGAAAGATAAATGTATAAACCCAAGATAGGAAGATAGGAATAAAAATACCCTATTAAGTAATAAGTTAGCCAAAAGCAAGTAGAATAAAATCAAGCTTAGCAATTGTACTAATGAATACATAGCTGACAAATGAAAAATAATAATAAAGAAACGGTTAATGACAGATAGCAACCCAGTGATAATTAGTTAAATAAATAAACAAATAAACAGTATGTGAAATGAAAGGTGAAGTGTAGAACAGAATAAGTAGAAACTAACAACCACGAACTATGTAAATAACATAGCATACAAAGTCATAATTATATTAGATAAATAAACACTATGTGAAATGAAAGGTGAAGTGTAAGTGACTCTATGGTAAGATACTATGCACAATAAACTATTAACAATATGTCAAACCATGTTAGAGCAGAATGTCAGTTGATAAGTAGTAAATACGACTTGTTGTATTATTAATGTAAGTAACATTAAGCATTAGTAAATAATAAATTCTTAGAAATAAGGTAAAAAGTAATATTAGTAAAGGAGTGTGTATGGGAGTAATAGTAGTTAGAATAATGTTAAAAAAGTTTTATAAGAGTTTTGTTGGTAAATGAACCAAATAGTATTAGTAAATTTAAATGAAAAGCAATGTTAAGGTCAGAAAACAATGATAGTTAGAAGCTTAGTTTCAGGAATGGACCTATAAAAAAAAAATAAGTTAATTATATGAAATATGTGATGTTTAAAAGCACAAATGTTTTAATTAAGTTAGTTTGTTTCCTTTGAAAAATGTTCAATAATCAAATAAATAGAATTAAAAAATATAAAAGATTGTAAAGAATATTGAATAGAAATATTATGAAACCTAGGCATTAGGCCTAGCATGGATGACATGAATATTGTAAGTTTCAAGATAAAGCAATAGCAAAAAGTCAATTAAAGTATATAATATGTTTAGGTATTTAAGTAAAAATATAAGTTACAAAAATGGATACATAATGTTTAGTTTAAAGATAATTACATAAAGAAATATCAATTGGAAAAATAAGAAATGTGTTATAAATGAACCAAATGTAACTATAAGTGATATCAAAATAATCTTTGAGAAAAAAGCAAAACAATGGTGTTAGTGTAATTAATATTACAATTAGCATAAGAAAGTAATAATAATTTAAAGGATTTTTATAAATTTTGAACATGAAAAAAACGTTAGAATATAACAATGTTATAAGGTATTAGCCAATGAGAATTAGAGTATCTTGAAGAGTTGCCATGACAACAAAAGCTTGTTACATGAATAACCGTTGAAAAATGATTATTCCATTATTGACCAGCATAGAGGGTAGATGTATGTAGCCCATGAAGACAAATAAGTAATAAAATCTATAAATTTTACTAAATTGTGATTAAGGAGATACAAGAAGCAATCCTAAATTAACTACTGATGAGATATCCAATAAATTAACCAATTATATTATAAATATTATATAAAAAGCTTGGAAGAAGCGAACCAAATTCATAAATGACCAACTACTGAAGGAAGAACAGAAGAAACCTAACTAAACCTGTGGATACATCTGAACCTGCAAGACTGATGGAAGCTGAACACCGAAATTAGATTATTTGAACCTGGATCTCAATAAACCATACAAGAAGGGACCATTAGAAGTATTCTAGAAGAAGAGGATCGCCCAAGAGAAGCAGCATTAAGGATGTGTTGAGTACGTATAATTTAAATGCTTCACCAAATTTAAAACTTTAAATAATCAACAGTAACTGAACAATGTTATTTTCACTTCACCAGCCACTTAACTAACTTGTAGAACTGAACTTTATTGAATAATCACCACTGATAAAACAAAAAAGATCACTGAATTTTGATTTTGTATTAATGTATTTTGATTTTATTTATGTTGATGTTTTAAAAAACGTAAACTTGCTAAGTAAACATTAACCTAGCAGTAACCTAATTCTCATTTGCGGTAACTTACTTTCCATATTTAAAGATATCACATATTATGTATTAGTTGTAAGGTATATTATAAAATTTTGTGCATTTATTAGTCTGTAAACCAACATTCTGTAGTCCAAAGAACTTTTCCCTGAGATAATATTCAAAATAAACAAACGAAGCAACATACGCCATTACTAAGCGTCTCTACACACACGAACCGAATGAGCAGACCGCCAACTACGTAACAAGTAAACGCCGGCCCTATTATAAATGTTATATTTTATTTCAGAATTGTAATTGACCAAATTATATAAAGTGTTAATAAAAAGTGATTTATTCAAGGAGTAATATAAAAGTTCGGGGTAAATAAAAATAAAAATACATTAGTTGACGAATTTGACTTCAATCAGACGGCGAGGTGGAGAATTCAAACTGAACGGCGAGCATACGGTCGACTTCGTAAGTATTTAGAAAAAGTAATAAACCACTCGTTACTATTTAATGAACGACAAAGTAAGTACAATTTAAGAACTAATAAATTAAAAGCATACAACACCGTTCTATTACAATATAAAAAACGCAGTATGTGGGTGTCGGAGAAGAAACAACAGATTTAATCTTAGAAAACAGCGAACGTATTAAAAAATGCAACAGCTACAAATACTTAGGAATAAACTTTAATGAAAAAGAAGCAGATGATGTTGAAATAAAATAAAGAATAAACAAATCAAAACAAATAATTAGATCATTAAGTGGGATTCTATAGAGCACAGAAATTGGAAAAAAAGGAAAAAGATAATATACGATTGTATGATTAAAAGCACGTTGATGTACGAATCCGAAACATGGGGAATAAAAGGTCAGGTAAAAAAGAAAGTTAGAATCTACAGAAATGGATGCTTTGAGACGAATTGCTAGAACTTCAAGGCTAGAGCGAATACGAAAAGAAACGGTCAAAAAAGAAATGGGCGTACAAAAGACAACCATCTGGTTGCGAAGAAAAAACAACTTATCTGGTACGGACATGTAGAAAGAAAGGGACAAGACCGACTACCAAAGAAAACAACGAGATGGATACCTAGAGAGCACAGAAAGAAGGAAAACCCAAAGAAAACATGGATAGAGAGCATAAGAAGATCAATGAGCAATAGAGGATTAAACAAAGAAGACTGTAACGGCAGTCAACAGTGGAGGTTACGAATTTAACAACGTCGTAGGACGTTTTCACCCCGAATAAAAAAATTAATAAATATAATTTATTATGAATTGAAATTTTAAAAAGTAATATCGGTAGCTATACTGATATACGGAAGTGAATCGTGGACACTCACCGAAAATCAGAGAAAACGAATTCAAGCTGCTGAAATGAAATTCTTAAGGAGAGTCAAAGGATGCACCCTAAGAGATCACACAAGAAGTGCAGACATAAGGCAAGAGTTTAATATATACTCGATAAACAATACAATTTAACAAACGGAAAAACTGGATTCAACATAAATAGAATGGGTGACTCGAGAATATCAAATAAGATAATCTAGTGTAAGCCTCTTGGACAACGAGATAGAGGCAGACCAAGAAAACGGTAGCTGTAAAGACGGAACAGGCTGCAAGCCTAAACTTTGAAGTAAAGAAGAAGAAGAAGAAGAAGAAGAAGAAGAAGAACAACAACAACAACAAGAGGAAGAAAAAGAAGATTGTAAAAGACAAGGCACTCGTAGACTGCCGTGTATTCTCCCTCTCTACTTGTTACAGCCACAACTGACCTAGACACCTCATTTCAGCTGCCTGGATTCTACGACAAGTCGTCTAGGTTTTGCTTCCATACAGCTTACACGGCCAGTCCATAACTTAACATCTTTCTTAGTTTACTCATAAGCAAACTTTTATATTGTGCAGCACATGACGTTACATTTCTATATTTTTTTCTCGATGTTAACTTCACCGTGTAGGATCTACAGCCGAAGAATCTGAAGGTGTTGGCATGTTCTATCAGTTAGTCGTGTTAATGCAAATTTCTTAATGCAGGTTTGCTCGTGTCCGTATCAATACGTGACAGGTTATAGAGCTTTCCTGTTTTATACAATTCATACAAATCTCTGTGTTAGTTGTCTTTATTGTCAACAAATAAAACCTGACAATCAGCAAGCTTTCGGGGTTTTGATGAAATTTGTTTGTTTAAAATTATCGTGAATATTAAAATTTACAAGTCGCTGCTTTCATTCCTTCACGACGTTTATCTAAATATATACCGAAAATTATGGGTGAGACGTAACATCATTATCTAACACCTTTAACACCTTTGTTGGTGGTTTCTTTAAGAATGTCTTTAAATTTTAGTTTTACGTTAATCACCATATCCGCATGTCTGATTCTAATAACGCTATAGAACTAAATCTGTATAATATTTACCGTATTTCTTCCGTCGTGTGACTTCGTGTTGCGTTCGATTGATTTACGCGTTTCGAAACATATGTTTCGTCTTCAGAAATAAAAAAATCACTCTTAGCGAGGTCGTTAAATATTAAAATTGCAAATATTGAAAAACGATTTCACACATATCCGCGTTACATGAATGCGCACTCGAGTCGGACCGATCGGACACTGACTGTCAATCAGCTATTGTGTAAACAGGTTTATTGCGGTATCGTAGAACGGGTTTGATTTGAAATTTAAATGATCGTTTAGCACGAAGTCACGACTGTGTACTTCATTGTACGCTCTATATATCTCGAACTCTTCCAAGCGGTTCATGAAAGCACCTTTGTTACAAAAATATATGGGTTTCAAGTTGGAATTAAAGCTTGTATATTTACGATTTTCGTTTATCAAGTGACGTGCGTAGTTGGATTTTATGTTGGATAGTGTTGTCCGACCATTCAAATTGTGCTTTGGTGTATGTTCAATAAAACATTTTTGGTAACCCCTTCCCGTTTGGCCGATACAAAAGCATTCACAATCTCGCACGATAATTTATACACCCCAGTTTTCTTTTCTAAAGGGATATTTATTTTATTACGGATAGTTATTTTATTCAAACATGTCTTTCAAGCTATAGAACTCCTCTATAGTATGAAATTCATGCTTTCAGTATCCAAGCCACTTATACGTATGTGAATACAATAAAATTTACCTCTTGTTTGCATTTAGTGGCTTAATTTTTTTTTTTACTACGCGTTTCTAGACATATGTCCCATCTTCAGGTGTAATCCCTACATCCCTACACACCTTCACGTATAATTTACACACTTGTCGTAAATAAATATAAAATATATGAACACAGAACACACGCGGTGTTGTTGGTGCGCACCACGGTACACTATAATCGACTGTTATGCTTACGTTGTTATTTACCGTGCACTATGGACTTCGTCTTCTAATCTTATCGCAGTGTAGTATAGAGAATTGTCCTGAAAGTTCAGCTGTTCGTTCAGCAGGACTGCTTTGGTGTTTTTATTTTTAAAGCCCTTATATAGTTCAAACTCCTTGACAGCACACATATATTTGCCTTTTTTACATATATGGAGGGGTTGAAAGTTAGTCTCGAAATCAGTATAATTATGATTACTGTCCATCAAATGACGTGCGTAGTTTGACTTTGTTTTGTTAATGTCTTATTTAGGTAGATGTGCTTTAAAGTATTTTATAAATGCTCTACCATTCTGGTCAATGTACAGTCTGAAGATGGAACATATGTCCAGCAACGCGTAGTGAAATATAAAAAAGGAAAAGCCAATAGACGGAAAAAAGATGTAAATTTTATTCTATTCATATTCTCTACTATAGAGTTAGTATTGTATGGTAGCATGGTATAGCACTCCTCTTTCCGCTGTAATATTATACACTTCATTACTAAATACAGATACTAAACTTTGTGTTTTGTTTTCTCAGGGCGTAAAGAATTTCTTAGCATGCAGTCGGAAAAATAGTACTATGATACAGAAACACGGTTTTGTGGCCAGCCTGAAACTTCCAACGGGAACGGGAGTTACTAAAACTGTAAAAGTAACTTCACTCTCCAACAATAACAGACACGAACGAAAGTGACTTCACAGTACAACAATCTACTACCGCTTTACTGCCTGCCTCCACACCATGCTTATACAAATTCCTACAAGTCGTAGTATTTATTACCTTGTACAAATTGTTTAGTCGAAAAACAGAAATAAGAGTACCTAGTTTACCAAAAGTCTCGTTTACAGGTCCTATTTGTAGGCTGCTTTCAAAACAACGGGGGTTTTTCGCAACTATATTACCGTTAACAAAACTTGAAATGATCCAGTAGTAAATTTTTTGAATTTGTGTTATTTCCGATGCTTATTCTTTTCAGTTATGCGAGTTTCCGTATACGAGAAGTCCGTATATGGGAGGATACACAAGCGTGGTTGTGTGGTTAACCTGAAACTTCAGCGGTCTCAGGATTCATCATCAAAGATCTACACCGCCCTGTTCGAGAATCTCTGGAATACACGAGTCTAGTGTTTTGCCTGGTACCACGAAGCTGTATCATTTGTTTATTACTGTATCGCGTCTTCCTATACCTTAGAGTTGGTTCTGTTAATCTGGTGCGAAACAAGTCATTTTACCAAAATATTTTATTACGTAATAAATGGCCAATTGTTGTGTAGAATAACTTTAACATAGTCTTTTGTACTGGCGACTTTTTGTGTAAAATTCGTTTCAGTTAACTCTACAAAGAGTAAAAGAATTACTCTGTGACGAGTGAGATTATCTAATATGGAGTGTTGGTATATATTGTAACTATTCTTTTTTCTGGATGTTTTTTACTTTAGTTCACTGTTTCAACTCAAGCTTTGTATGAGAGTAGTTTGTATTTTGTTAATTTCTTGCCTTTCTAGGCTTTGGTCACTTTTTTGGAACCGAACGCTGTTTCCATTCCTACGATTTTTAATTTTCTAATTGTTTCTAAAGTTGATCCACGATAGAGTAAGGCACATTTACTTTAACTGGTGTAGCCTACTATTTATACTTTACTAACTTATTTTACTACTTAAAGAACACTAAAATTTGTATAGAATAAATCTAAATTAGTTGAATATTATTTGTACACTACGCTTTGTATTCCAGTCATTAATAAACTGTATTAACCGTGAGAATTTTCGTGCTCCTCGACCCATCTTCAGATCAAAGTCATTACAACTTACTTAGTAATCTTCCCTCTTATATATCTTAGCCTGTAGTCGAAGTATCAACTTAACGTAAACAAACAAAGCAGGTAATCAACCGCCCTTTACCTTAACACTGAACAATAGATCAAGTCGTTGACTCGTGTCCTAGCAATTTTCCATTACTCTCTACAACTTTCCAACTGCTGTGTACCTGTCTGTTACAAATCTTTGTTTCCTATGTTTCCCTGTTTTTATTTTATTATGTACTAAAACATATATTCATTGCAAAAATTCATCTTTTCACAATTAAACTCTTTCAACTCTGTTTTTTCTTTAATGTTTCAAGTTTCTCTCTTTGCTTTTTTCCTACTAGATTACGTTTCACATTTATAATTTTGTATTCCTCTGTTAAAAAATCTGTATTTTCTTCAATAAAATTCCTAGCGTACAGTACATTTTTAGTACATTCCCTTCGTTTCTTTTGTGCTCATTCAGTCTACACTCTACCGTGCACCGCGTTTCGCTGAAGTAAAATTTACTCCAGTCATTTCATTTCAGAATACATACCCCATGTCCGTGTAATATCGGTATTTACTCTGTATTACTATTTTTAAACTTGTCAAACACCTTCATACAATTTTTGTTATCGCTATAGTTATTCCATACTTAACTTCTATATTAGTTTAAACTTTTTAGTGTACAACATAACTCGAAAAATATTATGTGATTTGTTTGCGTCTTTGTATCATAGAGAAACGTTTGCACTAAGTACATGACCTAATCGCAACATTGTGTAACAAATCTGCCGTATTTGTTATTATAATTCATAACTTTTGTTTTAAGCTTCTAACTGCAATTCCTTTTATTTTTATTTCACTGAATTACATTTGTCAATTTTTTTTTACATCAGAACAAAGTTTTCTGCTTAACGTTTGGGGGACATAGAAAAAAGTAAAAATTGCCTTGTCTTTTACTACAATCTACATAAACGCTATAGGCTCTAAGCAAAATATCGTAACAAGTTTTTTGTGGAAAATTTTACGCTCTTTAAATTATGTCTCTGGTGATGGTTTTTTAATAACACCGTTCTTTATAAAGATAATAGCAAAATACTGATTTATTTTTATCATTCCACCATTTTTTCTGCGAAGCTGTCGGGTTGGCGATGGCAACAATTTCTTGTTTCATTTGCCTAACAAATATCTACCAGAATCCGTTTAAATCAGCCTCTTTTAATTTACTGTTAGGTTAGGAGCTCGTAATTTACTAGCCTGGGCCAGTAGTGGGATGTAGTAACTTATTAAAGGTCTAAAACCGTTTAAAATTATATTTCTTTTTTGTAAAATACGTGTTTTAATAAAACGTAAGTGTTCTGGAAAAGGTACAAAATAATAATGTAGGCAGGGAATTATAGCAAACAATATGGTGCACGTGGTATAACTATACTTTACCAATAATAATGTAGGCAGGGAATTATAGCAAACAATATAGTGCAAGTGGTATAACGATACTTTACCAATGATAATGTGATGTATTTTATACTTACACTTATTGTTTTTTATTAATGGTACCTATAATTCAATTTTTTATTTTTTGTATTCTTTTTATATAGCCTAAAGGTACCATATAATGTTATTATTTATATTCGTAAAACGATCGGTTTCGGTCACAGACCATCATCAGGTTATATAGTACATTGACAATATTATAAAACACTATTATTTATAAAAACGAATTTGTAGACATTGTTAATTTTGATATATATGTTGTTGTCTAAAGCTTCCTAAGAACTGATTCTGTTATAGAGTGTTCATGTTTACATATTATATCAGCAACCATCCCTACTCATACAAAATTTCTGCATACAACAGCATGATACATCGAACCCTCACATATCCTCTATGCAAGAAACAATACGAAAAAGAAATACACATCATAAAACAAATAGCACAAAACAATGGATATCAGCCTCAAATGATCGATAAAATCATTAAAAAACAATAAAAAAGAAATAAAACAAATAACACATCAATCAAAAAGAATAAAACCTTTATACCCGCACATTACATTGACGACAACTCTCAAAAATTAGCTAGAACATTTACAAAATATGACTATCAACTAGCATTCAGAACAAGCAATGACATCTACAACAATCTGAAAATAGCAGTACAAAAAAGGAAAAATTTATGAAAAAGCTGGAGTCTACCAATATCAATGTCAACCTACGAACTCGACAGAATGTAAACTACAGTGCAACAAAAAATACATAGGATTCACTTCAAGATTTAAACACAGATGTATTGAACATACAAAACATTCTCAACACTCAAATCCAAACTCAACAGTAGCAAAACACATAAAACTACAGTCTTGTGAATATGGCCCAATACAACAACATTTAACCGTATTGAAAACATGCAATGACAAAATAAGATCAAGTATATATGAACAATAACGAATATACAAACATATAAAAGAAGAGGGCCATGAAAATCTATTAAACGTTATGACAGACTTCAAAAATCATATCACTTTTGAAATATTACGACAAAATCAACATTCAGTAATCAGCTGATATAATATGTAAACATGAACTCTATAACTCTATAACAGAACTTCTTCCTAAGAACTGACTCTATAACAGAATCAGTTCTTAGGAAGCTTTAGACAACAACATATATATCAAAATTAACAATGTCTACAAATTCGTTTTTATAAATAATAGTGTTTTACAATATTGTGAATGTGCTATATAACCTGATGATGGTCTGTGACCGAAATCGATCGCTTTAAGAATATAAATAATAACATTATATGGTACCTTTAGGCTATAAAAAAAGAATACAAAACATAAAAAATTATACTTTACCAACTATATATACTATAGTTCCATATGAGCAGTTTGGGCTATCATTTTTCATTACATGTCTATTTGTATGTAATACATATACTTATGTAAAAGATGTTTATTCATATAGTTGGAAGTATCTAACGTTATAAAACTTTTGTTGTTTAGCAATTTTGTCAGAGACTTTCCAAACATTGAAGCCTCCTTCACAATCCTGTATTATATTTTTTATATGAAATATACCTGTATATGACTATATATATTACTAGTGCACACACACACACACATATACGTGTTCTGTGTAACAATCATCAGTTTCTCGTTAGTAGCCAAACGCAACACATTAAGTGTTCCAAGCGAGCTGCTTGCTACTGCGAGGTGTTTCACAGTACGTAACATCGTTAATGAACGTTTTTTACCCACCTAATGATGAATCCGTTCATTTTTTTGGCTTACTGAAACAGTTTTGGCCAAACAACAAGACCATTTGCAACATACGCTGCGCCTAATTGATTTTTATTTAATTTTTTTTAAAAAAACCAGAGTCATTTAATAAAAAGGACAAGTCGTTCCTACTTAACGAGACTGTAAAATATTATTGCAAATAACGTGTAGAATGCGTATCTGTTTTAAGATTTTTTATAAGATTTAAAGTAACGGGATAGTGAGCAGGTGTAGTACTAGGTATTAATTAACTTAGATTAGATTGCTCTATACTCATTTTATTTGCGCTACCAATTACGTGAACACGTCTCTTACAAGAGTTTGCATTTAATGTTAATTAAACCAATGTATTATAATTCTTTCAATTGTGTGAATTTACACTATAGTTCATCAGTTAAACAATCAAGTGAGTAAATAACCAAGTATTGACTCTGTTGTTCATATTTTAAAGGTAGACTCTAAGTTCAATTGCAAAAAAGTTTCTAAGTTCATTTAATAACTTTGAAATTTTACAAGTTACTTAGTTAATTGATTATTCCTTTGTAAGTAACTCGTTGAGTTCCCTGCAGATATCCCATGTAATATCTTCAAACAAATACACTGCAAGTAGGTTTATTTGTAATATTAGTTAATTGAATAGATCTGCAAACAAGTCATTCACCAAAGTTGTAGTCGAGGAGGTAGCCCATGGTAGACACGTAGTCTGGCTGAAGGATGGAACGAATCGTCAGAACGAGCGCATTGGTTAAGTGTCGCGACTGTTACGTGTGATCGAGTGATGATTTTAGCTGTAAGAACTCGCGTATTTATTGGAATCTGCAGCCGAAATTCTCCACGTGCGCCCTTGGAGTTGTTTAAGGAAAATTTCGTTGGTGTAACAAAAAGAAGATGTCGATGGGTGTTGGTCAGCTAGAAGCGTCAACGCTTGTCCGAAAAAGGGAGCGTTGTGGTTCTGGTTTTACTGACAGCAGATACGATAGTTAACCGCAAGATGTGTACACGTGTACCAGGTTGAATAGTTGTCGTATTAAACTGAGAGTGACTGAAGTGGAAAAATACCGAACCGTTTGTGTATTAGAGAACACGTGCGACTCAGCTTTTAGAAGGTCAAAAATAATTGTAAGGGTTTAGTATCCGCTCTTGGGAGGTCTGGGTACTACAGAAGTAAGTTTTCCTTTATATTTATCTTAAAATGTTTATAAACGTCAAAGGCAGGAACTGTAGTAATAACTTTAGGAAACTGACTACCAGTGGTGGGTCACACTGTTAGTTACACTAGAATTTAACTTGAAAATTTAGTTACACTACAGTAGAGAAAGCTTTAGGAAGAAGCCTGATGAATTACTAATTAAAAAAATAAAATAAAAACAATTCGGTTGGGATTCAAAACACCGCTTCAACAAAACAGCGGACTAGTTGAGAGTTACGACTCACAAATCGCTTTATTTATATGAAACCAGAAAAGTGGAAAATTAAATGTTTAAAGCGACGTGTATTTTATGAACACTCTTGAGAGAATAAAATGTTTTCTCTGTTTTGTTTTAGGTAAAATATTTTACATAAATTCAGCAAAATTTTAAAATTATTCTATATTTATTGTGCATATATTAATTTGTTTACACCCGTCATTTGTGTTTCTTAACAAAACTACCACTATTGTATTTAATTGGTAAACTTCAGTTCAATTAGCAAGTAATAGTTATTATTTGGTGTTCTACCCTAAGCCAGGTCTTCAAACGCATGCCAGTCTTTTTGTTTCTTCGTAACACCCTCTGATTTTAATGCTATCTATTAACTTTATTATTCTACGCCCACTTCTTTGTTCTCCTTCTATGACACCATGGCAGTTGTAAGCAAGCAGTCTCTTCTTAAACAATAACCTAACCAATTCCTTTTCCTATTTTCAATTCCTTCAGGATTCTTCTCTCTTCCCCTATTCTTCTTAAAACTTCATCATTCCCTACTTTATCAACCCACCTCACTGTTTCCATTGCTCTCCAAAACCACATCTCAAACGCTTCTAATGTTTCCTCATCCTCCTTCCTTAGTGTCCATGTATCTGCACCAACGCTTCACACGTAACATTTGGCCAAACCTTTTCTTAAATTCTTATTAATTTTGCCGAACAGCAGTCTTTTCTTCCCATTTAATGCCGCTTTCGCTATGGAAATCATGTAACAGTAGTATCGGAAATACAAACGGTACATTGTAATACAGGAGGACCTCTACAGTAGGTCAGCAGCACAGTCTGTTGTGTATGTCCTCCTCTGCAGCAGGTTTTGTTACATGTATTTTAAAATGTATATAAACGTCAAAGGAAACAACTGTATTAGTAATTTAAAGAAACCAGTGGTGAGCCGTGAAGTTACCAAGTACACACCAATTTTTTTTAATTTACCTTGAGAAGTTAGTGAAAATTACAGTACCGTAGAGAAAGCTTTAGAAAACCCCCTAAAATGAATTACTGATTTAAATAAGAATAAAAACAATTTAGTTGCGATCCAAAATACAGCTACAAAAAAAAGAACACACCAGTAAAGAATTACGATTCACATATCATTTTAACTAAGTTTAATTTATATGAAACCAGAAAAGTGGAAAATTAAATCCTTAAAGCGACGTGTATTTTACGAATAATCTCGAGTGGATAAAATGTTTTCTGTGTTGGTTTAGGTAAAATATTTTCCATAAATTCTGCATAAATTTAAAATAAGTATATATTTATTCTACACAGATTCATTTCTCTATTCGGATTACTTCCACCGTCATTTCTTTTGTCGCTGGACGTTTCGATCCCTGGAATCTGGGGTCTTCCTCAGAAGCTGTGAGTGGCGGTTGAAAGTCCCTATTGAAAGACCTAACAACAGCGTCTTCCAACCGCCACACAAAGCTTCTGAGGACGATCCCAGATTCCTGGGATCGAAACGTCCAGCGACAAAAAGCATTTCTATGAAAGCAGTTTGAACAGAGGATTTACTCGTAAGAAATCACACATCGCTTACAGGTTTTAAACAACGTGTTAATGTGTTTATGCCTTTAACTTGTGTTTACGCTGTTTACCCTCTGTGTACTCTGATGGCACTACATTACAAGTATTATATTTAACTGGTAAAGATCAGTTCAATTATCATGTAATTGTAATATCGGAAATCTTGTAGTCTGATATATATACTGCATCATAGATGTACTTCGTAGGCTTACACGACCGGAGTCAATGTTGTTAAAATGCCTTCCCGGTCTCTTTGGCCGTGGTCCATTGTTTCTTACTAAAACAGACGTTTCGGCAGTGCCATCGACTGCCATCATCAGTGTAAAATCGAGTTACGCTAACGTGAGGTGGTATAC
Source organism: Magicicada septendecula (assembly GCA_034769895.1). Lineage (NCBI taxonomy): Eukaryota > Metazoa > Arthropoda > Insecta > Hemiptera > Cicadidae > Magicicada > Magicicada septendecula. Next base: position 311,172,341 of record CM068374.1, on the reverse strand, counting down.
GTTAGTGACCACAGTACTGTGGTAAAGGCTGGAGAAGTCCCGTGAACACCACTCCTACTTATAAATTATATACGTTAGTGACCACAGTACTGTGGTTAAGGCTGGAGAAGGCTCGTGAACACCACTCCTACTTATAATTTTACGATAGTGGCCGCAGTATTATGGTTAAGGCTGGAAACGTCCAGTGAACACCACTCCTACTTACAAATTACATAAATTACGTACTTATAATTTATAAGTAAGAGTGGTGTTCACGGGACTTCTCCAGCCTTAACCACAGTACTGCGGTCACCATCGTATACCACCTCACGTTAGCGTAACTCGATTTTACACTGATTATGGCAGTCGATGGCACTGCCGAAACGTCTGTTTTTGTAGAAAACAATGGACCACGGCCAAACAGACCGGGAAGGCATTTTAACAACACTGCATCACAGACATTGGTCCTGGTACACATTACAAGTGTAATAGATAACACAGAAACGGTACGTATGTAATACAGAAGAACATGTACAGGAGTTCTAGTTCAGGAGTACAGTGTATGTCCTCCTCTACTGTATTGACATAGTTTCTAGAGCATTTCAGTGATCGTGACTACGAAATTATTCTTTATACGTCACTCGAAAAACGGTAGATTATTGTCGAACCTCGGCGGAGCATAAATTAAAGCGTCATCGGCAGGCCAAGTTTCAGCTGAAGTGCCTTATTTGGAGGTGTTGATTCTGTGCACTGCGGTTTAGTGCAAAGTAATTATTGTGTATTATATAGTGCTACACTGTAATAAAAGTGGCTTTTATTCTATACTACATTACCGTGCTTTGGACAATTTTTAACTTGAAGAATTGTATGTGGGTGTCTTCGTTGATTTTCACATGTATTTACAGTTGAAATTACCAGCTTCATCTGGTGTTAGATTTTCTCTTTTCACTGTACAACAGGATGATCCATGCGACCGTCGTAACAAACTTAATTCTTTGAGAAGTAATAGCGTCAGTTAACTAATATATAACACTACCGACTCGGATCATAAATTATTATTGATATAAATTTTTAATTTTTACCTTGTGGCCTAAACTAGTTTTCACTGCGTTAGAGCAGGTAACGTAAAATTACACCTTCTCTTAATTACACATACATCGAGTATTAACCTTACTAATTTTTATTAATTGTAAACGTAAAAATTGGCATTGTATTTGGCACAAAAAATAGATTTGATAATTTAAAACGGCTATGTACAGGCTAACAAAGGATATTTTGATGCAAATATAGGCTAATGGCCATTCTTCATTCTTCAAATTTGGCTATCATTTGCCAGTATCTTGTACTAAAGACTACGCTTTGACACCCAGTATTTTCTTCTCCACTGTTAATAGATCTTTATAATTAGAATGTCGAACAGTCTCGTAGCTTTATTTTTACCTATATTTCCGTAACCTATAAGGCTTATAATGTGACTAAAAAGCTTATCATTTGTTTGTACAGTTTTTAAATAGCCTTTGCATTTACTTTAACTGGGAACTAAGACACTGTTTTTCATTTCCACCAAGTAAACTTTAATTAATTTTTATAAATTCTCACTACAGCAAAGAACACAACTCCACATTATCTTACATTTTTAACACTCTATATCAGTGGTTTCCAAAATGGGGTCCGCAAAAATGTTTCAGGGAGTCCGCAGACACTTTTAAGAAAAAATAGAATATACCGTAATTTTCTCCGATTTTTATGCTCTAAAATCTAAATCTAAATTTTAGAATCCTTAAACAATTAGTAGAAGAATGCAGTATTTTTTTGGTTAAAACTAATTGTAACAGTAAAAGTAATTAATTTCAAACTAATGGATTTAATAATGTCTTTAAAACATGCCGTGCAGCAGATCTGTTTGTCCGCCGAACCGACTAGACCTCTCCCTTACAGTACAAGAAGAAGATTCATTGGCAGAACTTTCAAATGACAGTTCATTAAAATTACAGTTTTTGCAATTACAGCTAGTTGACGTCTGGTTATATGTTGTAATGACTGACTATCCTGAACTCGGAAAAAGAACATTGAAGCGTTTAACTGTGTTTTCCTCTACTTTTCTGTGTGAAACCGCAGTCTCCCTGCTCATGTACTTAAAGTCAAAGTTAAGAAATAAACTTGATGTCGAGAGTGACTTAATATTGAAATCACCAGACATTAAACCCAATATTGCAGAGCTAATTGTTCAAAAGCAGCTTCATTGTTCCCATTAAACTGTGTTTGATATCATTAATATTATAATTTTGCAAGTCAAGAGAATTTTGATTTTAATACATTTTAATTAAAATATAAGAGTTTCTATCATATTTAGTGTTTGTTTTATTTCAGAACTCAGACGGAGTCCGTGAATTTTTAAATTATTTGAGAGGGGGTCCGCGGAATGAAAAGTTTGGGAGCCACTACTCTAAGTTAATCCTCTACGTTATCATGAAATTTTAATTTCCCCTAAAAAATTAAAAATATTCAAAAAAATATTTATGTTTTAGTAGTGATAATAGTTTCTTTTAATTATTTCGTTGATATTCTCCTTTCGTAAATGAATATCCACTACTATCTGATACAATTACTGTATATGTGGTCGTAAAAATCCTATATGACGTAGTAAAATGACTGTTACTGCATATTGAGTCACGTACAGCTGATCCCGCGAGTGGAGCAACCTGGTGACCTTTCATTGGGTTACAGTACTACTGAGTGAAGTCACGATCGGCGCCAGACGTGAACAGGTGTTCTCGTCAGTGAGTATGTGTGTGTGTATTGGACGGAGTCGAATCCTGACAATAAAGTTAAGTATTACTGCTACTGCTGTGTGAAACAAAATATGTTAACAATCATGTAGACCATTACATAAAGAAATGAAATGCAGAAACACGTTTTTCAGTAAACAAATGTATTGTAACTTTATATTGAAACAACAATTTTTTTTTAACTGAGAAGTGTTAAGATGTACTTCCTTTTCTATTTATCATTCTAAGAATTATGACAAGAAACCAGTACAAATTATCTAAGATAATTTATGCATTTGTCTACAGAGTCTTATCTCGGGTAAGTTAATACGCTAAGTTATTGTAAGTTTTTTGAAGTAACGTAACCTAAATTCCATCGTGTACCTTCGTATATCCGTAGTTTTGTAATTTTGCATACATATAGTTATTGGTATCCAAGACACTTTTTACTTCCATGTTTCGTAAGGGAATAGAAGTATGGTGACCACAAAATAATCGTGTTCGAGATAAGGCCGATTCTGATTGTACTACCCTCAAAACATGAAGAAAAGTCATTTTCCGAAAAACGTCTCTGTGTGTGTCTGTGTGTAGAATTTTTTTCTATGGCGAATGGTAACTGCCGTAAATTCAAACAGAATCAAATACTGCTTTGGATACTTCCCCGAGTTGTAGAGGACTCAAGGCCTACTGAGTTTTTTAAAGATCGGTTAGGGGGGAGGGGTAGTTTACCTGCAACGTTTGACGTTTTAACAAGCGTAAAGTACTTAAAAATTCATTTAAACTTTTTCAAATAATGGTAATTGTTACAAATAAAATAATTTTGTTGCCAGCCAACCAGGTTGTTTGGTTAGGAGGGAAGAGTAGTCTACCTGCATTGTTTTGTCTTTTAACAGAGTAAAGTACTTAATTTTAATAAATAAGTGCCCCCAAAACGGATAAAGTAATATTAATCTGTAAAATGGTAAATGAGAAAATTATAAATTGAGTGGGTAGTCGAAGGAGAGGGGGTGATTTTTTAAAAATTGCAATCCTCAAATAATGTAAAGTACGAATATTTAATTTTTAAGGATAAGATACCTTAGAAATTACATATGATAAAACTATTAATCTATGAAAGTGTAAATATCATTAATGGTGGGGATCGGTTTGAAGAGGAGGGATGATTATCTGCGTAGTTCAGTTCCTTTATACGAATAAAGTACCTAATGTTTATAGATAAAGTGACTCAAAAATAACGTTATATTAAATGACTACCCCACAATAACAAAAATATCTATAAATAGTGAAAATAATTTGAGGGTAGGCGATATGTTTTTAAAAATTATCAAACCGAATTCAAGTAAATAATTTTAAATATAAATCTTAGAAGATGGAAGTCATGTATAGTTCTCCGTACCGATTAATATTTACAAATTAATAGAATCACCTGAGATCCGTCGTGTGACCTCGTTTTTGCGTTAAAATGACGCGTTTTGGAACATATGTTCCGCCCTTCACTGACATAAATCGCTCAGTGGATGTCGTTAAGAGTATCGCTCAGAGTATCCTATCAGTCTTCAAATCGTGCGCAACCGTACGAACACAACGTGTGTGAGTATAAAATATTTGTGATTTTAACAATTAACAACCTCGACTGAGCGCTTTATATCAGTCGAGGATGGAACATATTCCGAAACGCGTCATTTTAACGCAATAACGTGGTTACACGACGGATCTCAGGTGATTCTACTAACTTATAAAAAGTTTTGATATGGCGCAGTTCCGTCATGTGAGTCTCACATTAGAGATATCGTGCCGGCTCCAAAAGATATTTCGTCTTTACATGTTTGTATGTAGATCCTACACTTTCATTGCCTTGTATATACCAATACACAGTGTTGTTCGAGGGTTATTCAGAAAGTAAGTTCCGTTTTTAAATATTGGCGCGGTATCGATGCCGTCACTCTGTTGCGCATGCGCGGCCAGTTTGCTGATTCGTTGGAAAGCCAACAACACTATTCATAAACAACTGTGCACCGAGTAAGCTTTGTTGGACGTGTTTATAATGTTGAAGAAATTCGAAGCGCCTGCTGCGTGTAAATGTAGATATGTGATTTGGTTCTTGAATGCGAAAGGCATTAAAACAATTGAAATTCACCGTCAGATTTTTGATATTTATGGAGAAGAAGCAGTGAGCGATTCAATGGTACTAAGAAAGATACGACTTTTTTGCTTGGTCCTATCCAGAGTAAGCGACGTAGGATGCTTACCCGGGTCATTGGGGTGAATCATGGCACTGCACACACACTTCCGCTGCAACGCAACATCTTCTCACAAAGTTTGGCTGGCAACACATCGATCATCCCCCTTACGAACCAGACTTTACACTTTACGAACCAGCAGATATCAGCTTTTCGAGCATGACAAAGCCTTCCTTGGTGGCCAACGATGTCAAACAAGCTGTTAATACATGGTTCAAATCACAGGCGGGAAATTTCTACGACGAAGATATACAACCTCTAGTGCCTTGCTATGAAAAGTGTTTCAAAAATATCGAACACTATATAGGAAAGTAGTTTAAGGTGTGTACTTTAAACATCAGTAAAAATGTTTTGTAAATATGTTCTCAGTTTCCTTTAATACCTTATCGGAACTTAATTTCTGAATGGTCTTCCTAAATGCTACGGTATATTTAATAAAATCTAACTACAGACAACGATGTGACATAGCTGATATTTCGCTAACTCAAGTGCTATGACGTCAGCGACAATACATCTACATTTGATTGTGTACAACTGTACGCATTGTTGAACTAAAACAATACAACTGTCTGCTTCTTACGACAGCGTGGAACGTCTTACTCTGTTGTACCGACAAAACACTAAGTATTCACTACACAGTTGTGTGCGCACTAGTTGTCTACCGCTGCTGGTCTTATCTTGATAAGAGTTTAACGCGTCAACGAGTTTGTGAAAGTCTGTCAAGCCTTTCTTGCACTACTTACTTACTTAATGCTTGTATGGATTCTTGTACAGTACACCAGGTTGCTTTAATGATAAACAAAATGAACTAAATTCCAAAAACTAGGAGGTGAAATTGTGCATTGTATATCAACGTGACAAAAATATTATAACTGTTTATTATACAAAACTATAGTGAAAGTCCAAGAGCATATTAATTTATGTAACATTTTAAATATAAACATTAGAGTGTGCAAATTTGTGAATAATACTTTCAGATTTCCTTACATCACTTTAATTTTGTAACAGTTTTCAGATTTTCCTTTCTATTCCGTCAGTTTATTAATATTTTATTTTGTTATTTAAAAATTTTCAATGGCAAACGAAGCACACTGGATTTGTGAAATGTAGGCCTATGTCACCTTTTCTAGGCATCAACCTTCTGACTGGCTTGAAGCAATTTCCCCATTCGTCTGTGTCTCGGGTAATTATCTCACCTCAAGACGAGTTCTACAACCCACAGTACCAGTAATCCGACTTCTGTAAGCTAACCGTGGTCTACACCATTTCCCCTTGCCTAGAATACTGTTACGCCATTACAGAAAGTTCTACATGTTTCTCGGCTATCCCAGCAGAGCCCACCTGTAATGTTTGTGCGTACGTGACATTTAACATGCGTCAAAAAACAAGGCTATTCCAGACCATATCGGTTGGCGGACTGTGTTCAAGGCGGCAATCAATTACGCTCTAGTGTATTCGAGTAGTGTTGACGCGTATTATGGAACACTTGTGCTATCTATTTAAACAACGACAGCTGCCGCTTAAAAGTTAGTTTAAGGGGCGATTTATTCCAGTGAGTTTCGAAGTATTGTGGCTAAGTGTTATGTGTTTTATAATTGTGCGGGATTCCATTAGTTAACATTATTATTGCGTGTGGACAAATTTTGCTCGGATTATTGTACAAGTTAATTGCAAACTGTTATTTGTATTTAATTAAAGCTGATGATTAGTGGTTTCATTGGTGTCTTGTAATTTGTTTTCCATACGACGATCAATGAGACCGTCGTAACAATATTTTTATTTTATTTTAATAGCGATCAAAGCACAGTGGACTTTCGAAGTGTAGGCCTGACTATTCTGCATTACTTCGTCTAGCATCTGACTTATATCGTACTTCTTCTGACTGGTTTGAAGCAATCACCCATTCGTCTGTGTCTCGGGTAATTATCTCACCTCAGTATGAGTTCTACAAGCCACAGAAACAGTAATCTGACTGCTGTAAGCTAACCCTGGATTACACCATTTTCCATTCACCATCCCCTCCACTAATTAAACTCGGGTAACTCGGGCACAGGGCTTACAACCTGTGCTGACTCTTGATAAAAATCTTACAAACTTTTTGCCCCAACTTCATTCAAAACTTGCTTATTTCTCACCATATTGTCACGACGGTCTCACAGTTTGTCGTATGGTAGAGTGGAAAACAAAATACAAGGCAACAATGAAGTCACTAATTTCACTAGTTACCAGCTTTAATTAATCACAAATAATAAACAGAAATAAACAAGATAGTCTCTTACAACAATTCAAGAAAAATTTGTCCACACGCAATAGTAATGTCAACTAATAGAATCCCGCACAATTATAACACATCATTTTCTATATACATAAAGCTATTGAAAAATATCACAAAATTATAACACAATAACATTTCGCCACAATACTTCGAACCTTACTTGAATAAATCGCCACTCAAACCAACTGAGTAATCATCCGACGTAAAACTGAAAACTAAGCAGCAGGTGTGGGCTACTTATAGTCTGCAGGGTTCCATAACACACGTCCTTAACAAGCACTCGACAATTCTAGAGGATACATCAGCGCGGCTTTGGCAGAAACACACACCGGCTGGGCTAGTTGAGAAGCTCGTAGAACGACACCACCGAACGTACGAGAATGTTTCGTATTACGTAACAATACCTATCCACGTGATGTGTGATTCGTAACATCCTCCTGAATCATTATATTCCGAGAACGTCAATTCTTCTCTCAATTGGTTTTCCCAAAATACATGTCAAGCTGTAAAAAGGGCTACACTTCTACGCCCCACTCATACACTCAAAAGATTGTTTTTAAAATGTAAACATAGGTTTAAGAAAATCATTTTCTTTAACAAAATTCTTTTTTTTTAATTTATGATCCTTTTTTAAGTCTTTTTTCATGATTGACATTTACTCTCCTTTGTGTGTCCAACGTTTTATACCTTTGTTTTACGCCCTTCGTTACCCCCCCCCTCCCAGAAGTAGCAGAATTCAGTCGCCCTTTGCACTTTTTCGTTTCCTCAAATTTTAATATCCATGCCATTGTTGGTTTCATTCCTACACCATTGCATACAATCATTAGTTATATTTTATTTAGTCTTAGCTCAGACGAATTCGCCCAATATCCTAAGCGTACTATTCAACATTTCAAAACTTCTCATTTTCGGCTAACAAAGCAACATCGTCAGCAAATATACAGTGTAATGAATTACATAATACCGACATAATACCGTACATCAAATGATGCCTAATTTTAATCATAATTAAAACTAATATTCAATTATATGTTTGAGTTGGCAAGCAAAATAATTTGTTAATTTCTTTCATCAATCCATGCAAGTTTGAAATATAGTTTAAAAAGTAATTACAAATAAAAGAGTCAGTGTTTACAAAAGTGGCCTAACAAAACAGTCGACCGAAGCAAAACTTTTATATAATATTTACAATATTGAATTCTATTTAAGTGAGCGGAATTGCCAGACACTTGTGATACAATTGGTTGCATTGCAATGCCAACAATGTTTTACCAAGCGTTGTTACACTGGAGTAAAACTTGATTACACACTCGAGTGGAAAAGTGAATTAATTTAAATTGGAGCTGCGTTGCCTGAATAAATACTTTAAAAAATAAAAACACTATATTATATTAAGAGTCTAATAAAATGCACAAACTTGAAACTAACAAAATTTTGTTTTACTAAACTCTGTTAGTGCTTATTCTTTAATAGATGCTTCTTTAGTCCCAAACCTCTGTTTCAGAGCAGAACAATTGCCAGGAGCATCAAGCTGCTTCTGTATAAAACACTGATCTGCCTATCGTTTGTGAGACCTGGACCATTTCTAGAAAGTTTGAGACAAGCCTGCTGGTTCATGAACGCAAAATCCTCCACAGTATTTTTGGTCCAATATGTGTGGGAGGTGAATGGAGGAATAGGACCAACCAAGAACTGAACACTCTTCTGACCGAACCAAATATTGTGAAAGTTGTAAAACTTGGTAGACTCAGGTGGGCTGGACATGTGATCAGAATGGGGGAGAATGAAATACCCAGAAAGGCACTCACAGAACAGATCTATGGCACCAGGAGAGTTGGTAGACCCAAACTACGTTGGGAAGACGGTGTGAATTATGATGCGCGCCTTGGAGCCCGGAACTGGAGAGCAGCTGCACTTGACCGGGACGAATGGCGGAGGCTGTTAAAGGAGGTCTTGACTCAGTAATGGGTTGTCGCGCCGCTGTAAGAAGAAGAAAAGAAAAAAAACTCTGTTGGTAAACTATTACTATTATCTCTATACTGATCGACCAGTCATTATCACAAGTAAAATGTAACTGCATACCGCACCTACTATATCTGCAGTTCGCTGGAATTGATTGTTATTCCGCTTGCAACATGTGTTTATAATTTACTTATTTACTTATTTTCCAAAATACGCTATAAATTTACAAACGGAATTATGTAGAATCTTAGAGAAACACGCCTCTTGGTAGTAAGCTACATTAAAGTAAATATTTGTAACTAAGGTTTTTAAAAAAAGACAAACGGCTTGGTAAGTTTTACAGTTTATTCTTAACCTCTGACGATTGTTTTAGCCTCTTAGGCTGTTCTCAAAGAGCTGCTAAGAACGTCTAAACAGAAAAAGTAGGGTGGTGAACATGTGTTAAGGGTGTGTAAATGGACACATGTGTGGAGTGTATATGTTGTAGTCGGGGTAGAGCCGCTAGTATACGGAAGGTCAAATGACTGTAAAAACTAAATATAATAGGAAAGCAAAATCTAAAAATTAACTAAACTAAATAACAGCCTTTAATAAAGGAGTTACAAAGAATTAGACAACCTTTATACAAAAAGGTAAAAATATGGATTTATTACAAACTAATAATATTGACGACATGTCGAGAGCATGAAAATGAAGAGTAACTTTGGGAATACAGCTTAAGAAATCAATTTTTATGGGTTCCCTGTTATATGCGGATGACATAATTCTTATTCAAAAAAATGAGGATGATTATTTACAAAGAGCTATGTTTCAATTACAAGAAGTGGCAAGAGACTACTTACTGACAGTTTCAGTAAGAAAGACCAAAATCGTGGCCTTCAAAGGTAAATATCTAGTGAGGACCAAGATAGTAATAAAGAACAGTACTTTAGAAAAAGTGAGCCGTTTCAAGTATCTCGGCTGCGCAGTAAGCTATGAATCTGAATATGAGATAAGAGAGAAGGTAAATAAATATAGGAATATTTGTGGTACGATTCATAGAAATCTTAGAAATAAAACAAGACACAGCACAAGGATTAAATATTATAAGACAATTGCAATATCCACGTTGATTTATGCGAGTGAGGCGTGGGTCATGACAAACAAGGAATGCGGCAAGATTCAGAGTGCTGAAATGCAAGTTTCTTCGAAATACTTCAAATTGTATATTGTAAGATAGAATAAGGAATGAAGATATCAGAGCAGAACTCTAAGTAAAGGACATAAATGACGGTGGGGTCATCTTGGTAAGGATGACAGAGGACACGTCGAAAACGCCACTGAACTATAGCGCCATTGGTAAAAGAGACGTGGGTCTTCCGAGGATGATATTGGTGCGGGAACAGGTTTATTTTAGCCTAATCGTTGAAGAGGATAAGAAGAAGAAGAAGAAGAAGACGAAACTATAGAATTTAGAATTAGAAAAGATCTTATGAAGTGTAATGTCCTTTAAGATGGGTCCCGGACTTAAAAGGGTTGAGAACAGCTGATATAGATAATTTAACTGTTATAATTAGTGTCCGACCGAAACACGATTTTCAGCCGAAACCGAAACCGTAACCGAATATTCGGCCCCTCTTCTAGTTTCGGCCGAAACCGAAACCTATGTAGTTAAGTTAAAAATTTAGTTAAATTTAATAAATTTACTCTATACCCTGAAACAACTAGTTTTTCCTAACTCTGTAACAGATTATTCGATTAAATAAAAGACTTCAAAAAGACTTGACCGGCCGGCGAACTGAGGAGACTGAATCCGTTCCGAACATGACCCGACTTCATCCGACAACTCACGAACGCTAGTTTCGGCCGAGCCGAAGTTTCGGCCAATTTTGACCGAAACCAGCATTTTTGGCTGAAACTGGCCGAAACCGAAACTTCGGTCGGTCTTTAGTTATGATCATTGTAGTTTATTGTGTACGCGGCCTGAAATCGATTGTTGAATTAAGTGCGATTTAAATACAATTATTTAACAAAACGTAAAATAATTTTAAAAAACTGTCGAGTGTTTCTGGCGAAAATTTAATTTTACCACATTGTATATCGTTACCTACGTAACAGGTACGGCAAAGATATTATTTACCTACATGTTACCACCTGTGTATGGGGCCGAGGATGTGTGATTTATTTGACAGGGTTTGTGCGCGCGCGCGCGCGGTTGGGGTTGTAGATTCGCACGTGAGAATTCAAGTGGACATTTACCTTTTATTTTGTCATCAGTTCCGCTTTCATATCCAATAATAATGATTAAATACTTCAGTGGAGTTGTAACAGGTGAAAAGTTTACTGTTCACTGAACCGCGGTATATGATTGAAAAATAATTTATTAGAAAGCTTTAGTTTTTCATTTATTTTATAATTGATGTAAACAGTATATTTTAAGAAGACTTTCTTATAAATATTTTGCGGTACACATTTTTTTTTATAAGATGTAGTATGAACATTAATAGTGTGAACTACTGAACTGGGAAGCTTTTTACTTTTATATGGTTAAGTGAACTGAAAAACAAGGTAAATTTACGTTGTATATTGTGACCATGTTTCTGTACAGTTTTAACAGTTAATCTAATATTGACTAGTTCACTGAGATGGTTTGTATTTATGCAGAAATATGATATAATTAATATCATCTGTCCCTTCGTTTGCCTTCACCTGTTCGCAGAGTCGATTCCGTTCGTGTCTATTAGCCTTCCAGTTTCTAATATTCTAATATTTAGCTTTCCCAGATTCATCCTCACCTGATCATTTAGTATAGGTTTGTTTTGTTCTTCATTCCACGCACTAGGTCCTAGTTAACCTGTTTTGGAACCCACATTTTCCTCGGTCTACCAACATCCCTTTTCCCATTAGGTTCATATCTCAAGGCCGCCACTGGTAATAGGTTATCAAGCGTGCTGTCCCAAGTGTTTGCCCACCATTACCTCTTATTATCTTTAATCTTCTTGTGAAAAGATACAATTTTTAGTTCTTACTTAACATCTTCGTTCATTTTCTTATCGAGGAAAGAATATCCCTGTGTCACTCATTCATTCCTCTGGCGCTACAGCCCACGGTGAGCCTTAGCCTCCCCCACTAGTCGCCTCCAAACACCTCGGTCCTCCAGCCTCCGCCTCCAATCCCCGATACCCATCCTCTACGTCCTGTGCCCACCCTCTTCTAGTTCTTTCTTTCCTTCTTTCCCCATATATTGTCTCTCTAAAGATTTACTTTGGGCATTCAGTCCTCCTCCCTGCGCATAACATGTCCCAACCAGCTGAACCTCATAGACATGATGAACCTCACCATGTCCTAGTCATCTATCAATTGCCTATTGTTCCGTATGCGCCATTCTTCACCTTCCTTCGCTGGTCCTAAGATTTTTCTTTTAATTCGTCTTTCAAAGACTCTTAAATTAGGTATGTCACTAATTCTGCAGACCTTGGTGACAAGTCTTGGTTACCAGACATTGCTGTTTTACAGTGTAGGTTGTCAGCTGTACGCCAAACCACCAGACCTGGAGGACCACATAATTGGATTTCGGGGTTTTTTCCCCTAGACCGGCCGTCTTCTCTAAGGCTGATAAGCGCGGTCTATCCATCGCTAATTTTGGTTTGCCCTGGGTATTTTAATATCCCCGTGTGTCTCTTAAAAATTTCATTTCAGTCGCTAAGTTTCTTCTTCCTCTGTATGCGTAGTAAACTACCCATGAGTATCCTCCTCCTGCTTAACGAGGTTTTGTACAGTCTTGGCGTTTTCATGTCTACAAGCGCCACCTATATTTATTCAGAGTATCGTCCACTTTCAATCCCCGTATTCCATTGCACACCGTCATTCCAAGACTCCACCTCTCTTCTCTCTATTGGACTGTATACACTTGAATGTGTATTTCGTTCCCCATTCTTATCTTCTTCACAAAACCACTTCACCCTTGTTATTAAAATCCACTCGCAAGCTATTTGGCCATAGTCCATTGTTTATTTTCAAAAGAGACGTTTCCGCAGTACCATCGACTGCCATCATCAGTGTAAAAAATCGAGCTTCACTAACGTAGGGCGGTACACACATTAGAGACCACAGTACTGTGGTTAAGGCTTCACTTCACACTTCTTTTTTTAGAATTCGAGGAAATATGGTGTCTTCCGCTTGCAACCCAACTGCTTTCATCTAGTAAAATACTTACTTTGTCAGCGGTCTTCCTCTACTTTTTCTAAGTGTTCAATCGATTTCAATCTTTAGCCGTAAAATTTTACTTACAACAGATTCAATAACAGTGTGTTCAATCATTGCGTATATTTAAGTATACAAAGTTAGGAAAAAAGTGTTTTCATTACAACTAAAAATATTAAATCTGTTTTTTTTTACAGAAGATTTACTACAGATCTAAAAGACCAAACATGGATCCTTGATCATCAGTTCGGCTTCCAAAATGCCTGCTCAACAATACCGCCGTATCAATAATATGATTAGCAAAGCATTATAAAACAAACAATACTGCATTATATATTACATCAGTTGATTGCTGTGTGTTGATTTTCGTTTTGCCGCAATATTTCAAATGTGATACGATTTTTGAAGTCCGTCATGATGTTCAATAGATTTTCGTGGCCCTCTTCTTTTACATGTTTGTATATTCGGTATTGTTCATATAAATTAGATCTTATTTCATCACTGCATGTTTTCAATACGGTTAAATGTTGCTGAATTGGACGATATTCACAAGACTGTTGATTTATGTGTTTTGCTACTGTTGAGCTCGTATTTGAATGTTGAGAATGTTTGGTGTGTTCAATATATCTGTGTTTAAAGGATCTTGAAGTGAAGCCTATGTATTTTTTGTTGCACCGCACATTATATTCTGTCGAGTTAGTAGGCTGACATTGGTATTGGTAAACTCCAGGTTTTCAAAAATGCTTTTGTTTTGTATTGCCTATTTTCAGATTGTTGTAGATGTCATTGTTTGTTCTGAACGCTAATTGATAGTCGTATTTTGCAAATTTTCTAGCTAATTTTTGAGAGTTTTTGTCAATGTAATGTGCAGGTATATAGGTTTTCTTCTTCTTGATTGATATGTTATTTGTTTTTGATTTATTTGTTTTTTGTTTTTCAATAATTTTATCGATCATTTGAGGCTGATATCCATTGCTTTGAGCTATTCTCTTTATGATATGTATCCCTTTTTCATACTGTTTCTTGCATAGAGAATATGTGACGGCTCGATATACCATGCTGTTGTGTGCACAAATTTTGTATGAGTAAGGATGGTTGCTCTCTGCGTGAATGGTATCTGTCTGTGAATGCGTCTGTTTGAGTATCTTTTATGTAGATAAAGAAATGATGTTTGCATGCATGGTGTTTTATGGTAAGGTATAGGAAGTTTATTTCACCTTTATTCTCTATTTCTTTGAAAATTTAATGTCAGAATTGATGGAGTTGATGTATGCTAGAAGTTGGCCGATTCCACCCTCTCTCCCTTATGATTAAAGATAAATGCAAAAACTAAGGAACTCGGTAGGCCGCTTCCCGTTTTAAATATTAAACAGAAAATTTAACTATCCTTTTATTTTAACTATATGTTTTTAGAATAATTTACAAACAGCATAAACACAACTTAATATTAGGCCTACTAAAAGTTGTCAGTAGTTATGTCTTTATGTTGAGACCCACCCCGTGTTTATTTTGAATGGAATAATTGCTCTTATCATAATAGAAACATTCAGATATAGAAGCCCCAACTGTCAGAACCACGAGCCACCACTTCATTTTAATCATCTCCATTTATAAAGCAATTTATAAGTTTTTGGAAAAACCGAATATATTCTTATTTTTACAGTTTAAATTGTGGCAGACACTATACTGGAGCTACTATTATATTCAAAGGTTTACTCTGAGTACATACAGTAGTTACTTGCCTCTGTTTGTCTTCTACATTGTTATATTCATAGTGTTTCACATTTTATTTTATTAACACAGCTGATCCTCTTATCCAGTTTTGACTGGTGTGATATTATGACAACATTCGAACATTAGTATTTTGGAATATGGTTCTCTGGTTAGGCGTGTTACTGGAATCAGGCATTTATCAGTTAACACCTGAATTTAAAATGAATTGTAACTTGAATTTTACACCTAAATTGTAAAATTAGAAGTAAAGCGTTTAAAGTACACGCAAAGAGCAAACCACGAAGTACGCTCTCCCACGAGATGGAGGTACATTATGTAGATAGATGGAGACACAGGGAGAGAAATAGATGATGGGAAAACAAACGGTCGACAACTAAGGTATCAAAATGAAATTGTTTTGATACTTTTAGCTAATAATAATAATATATAACAAGTTTATTAATGTTTTGTATCATAGATTTTATAATCGTTTATCTTCCGACATAAAAAAATTTAAAAAAACTTTAACAGAAAAAATTTTATTTGTGTTTGCATTATTTTTATTTATAATGAGTATAGCTAGATTTAGTTGTAATGTAAAGCATTCACGAATTTTGTATTACTAAAAATTGTTAACAATTATGTTTTAGTGGATGGTTAGTGAGGATCGGTCAATAATACAAATTTTAGCTATTTTGCGTCGACGTTTCGACAATATTTATTGTCATCTTCAGGACCTGTGTATGAAATACAATAGAAATATCAACCATAACGAAACAATTAAATATTTGGGTGAACGTGTTGGTGTATGTGAGTGTGTGCGTGCGTATGTTTGTATGTATCATTTTATATGTGAAGACTTATGATAGTTTGTTTACAGCTTCAAATTATCTTTAAGAAAACGAGCAAATTATAGTATAAGAGAACTTAATTTATACAGTATTACAATTTAAATTACTAAATGTAATTATATTTTAATGAATTAAACAAACAGTAATCAACAATTGGATATTAGATTGGTACATATACTGTTTATACCTACAGCAGTCAACATATAGCAAAGTAGTATATTACCTATAACTAAAACAGATTAGGGGATGTTCACTACGTAATTATTAAAAGTTATTTTTACCATGTGTTAACAATACCTACTGGTGTTAACAAACAATCATAATTTAGAAACATACAATTTACACAATAACTGTAGAACATTACGACTTAAATCAGATAATAGTTGACAAATGTTACAAACAAAAGAGAAAAGACTGAGAGAGAGAGAGAGAGAGAGAGAGAGAGAGAGAGAGAGAGAGAGAGAGAGAGAGAGAGAATGAAGAGAGAGAGAGAGAGAGAATGAAGAGAGATAATGAGAGAGAAAGAGAGAGAGAGAGAGCGAAGGGTGGATGAGTGAGAGAGGGAAGAAGGGAGACAGTGAGTGAGATGTAGAAGAGAGAGAGCGAGTGGGAGTGATAGTGAGTGATAGATCGATTTCAGGTTAGAGTGAGAGGCTGTGAGAAGGACTGGCAGGGGGAGAATGGGTGAGAGAGAAGGTGTGATTGTGGACACATACATAAATTACATTATTCTATAGTACTCTTGACTATATTTTATAATATGATTACAATTATTATCCAAGTTTACCTGTTAGTAAAATTTACCAGAAACTTTTGTTTGTAACCTTTGTCAACTATCTGATTTAAGTCGTAATGTTCTACAGTTATTGTGTAAATTGTATGTTTCTAAATTATGATTGTTTGTTAACACCTGTAGGGAGTGAAACATGGTAAAAATAACTTTTAATAATTACGTAGTGAACATCCCCTAATCTGTTTTAGTTATAGGTAACATACTACTTTGCTATATATGTTGACTGCTGTAGGTATAAACAGTTTATGTATCAATCTAATATCCAATTGTTGATTACTGTTTTTTAATTAATTAAAATATCATTACATTTAGTAATTTAAATTGTAATACTGTGTAAATGAAGTTCTCTCATACTATAATTTGCTCGTTTTCTTAAAGATAATTTGAAGCTGTAAACAAACTATTATAAGTCTTCACATATAAAATGATACATACATACGCACCCACACATTCACATACACCAACACGTTCACCCAAATATTGAATTATTTCGTTATGTTTGATATTTCTATTGTATTTCATACACAGGTCCTGAAGATGACAATAAATATTGTCGAAACGTCGACGCAAAATAGCTAAAATTTGTATTATTGACCGATCCTCACTAACCATCCTCTAAAACGTTCATTGATTGACGGTCACTAAAAAATTTAAGGATTTAGTTAACAATTATCATAATAATTTCGTTTAATTTGGAAATACTACACGCAAATTAGTTGAAAGTGAAAGTGTTATGTTGAATATTGCCATAACTGCCAAATATTAGGTTAATTATTTTATATTATTAATAAAAATTGCTAATACTACATATTAATTGTAATCATTTATAATTAAGATTTGAATTAAGGTTAAAAGGGATTATTTCAGTTGGGGTTAATTTTGTAATGTTAACAATCTATTTTTTGGTATATGTTAAAATTTAGTATACTGTATAAGGTTTCAGTGACTGCATAGTAAATATTTTCAAATATGGCTAATTGGACCCATGAATGATTGTTTTTTGTTGAATTAAATGTATAGCAAGGACATTAATAAACCTGTCACTACTCACAGTACAATGTGGTGATCAGGTAATTCCTAGTGCTGTGAATGTAATGATCATTGTAATCTTTAATAATGGGAATAAAGATATTAAAAAAAAGAAGATAAACAGACACAAGGAAAGACAGGAACAGAGACTGAGAGACCACAAACATCTGTATTTAATACATTATGACCGTGTCTATAGATATGTATAGCATCTATAATCATATATATTAACATTTGCATATGTTTAAATGGATTATAACGGTTTTATTCATATTAAATTGTGTAGTGAACAAACTAAATGCTAATACGGTACACAAAATTGAGACAAAAGCAACTTCAGTACTATAAATTACATGCAGATTACAGTGAATCTACCCGTGTATTGTAATAAAGAGCATTTTGTGTGTAGTATTGAAATCCGGATGAAACCAACTGAATCACAAGTGCATAGCAGTGAATATGTACTGCGCTGTGTTTAAACAAACGCTACACATTGTAAATATATTAACGTTTGAATATAATGTTATGAAACGATTTGAAACGCTTACCATATTAATTAATTTGTACAAAACGACAAAAACAAAGCAGCATAGGACTGTATTACATATGTAATATTATTGCGCTTTAGCCTAAAACGTTATATTATGTGGGCAGAATTCATTATGCCAACAACATATTGAATCATATATTCAAATGCGTGTAGCTGGTAGATAGTTAATATAAACACGGGCATTGGCATATGACAGTTGAACCCAATCCCCCCCCCATGTAATCGCCACTCACTTTTGTACCGGAAGATTTAATCATTTAAGCTTTCAGTTATGCCTAATTCTATTGTGATATGATAAGTTTTGATAATACGTCTCCTACTACAACCTTTGCAGCCCTCAAGAACCTCATTTCTGCCCTCATTGTATTCTAGGTATATCATGGGGTTATTGATAAAGTTATTCAAGCCCACTTGGGTGAATTTACGGGAAACTGAAATTAAAGGTTTTCAAGTGTATTAATAAATAATAAAATTATTAAACTGTTTTTCAAGGTTAATTTGTATTATTAATAGAGTTCTTTATTGATTAAATAGCTTTTGAAAAATGAAAATAAAAATATAAATTAATTAAAAAAGGTAAATTTTTATTTTTAAACAACACTGGACTTTCAAAACCCACAGTTTTGTGGTAGTTTTACCACTAACCTCTCTATAAGTTTTACCCTTCTAATCCAAGTTTCACTACCTTATGGTAATTGAGTTATAGCCAGTACATTATGATAATTTAAGTGCATCTCTTTTTTTGTTTACTTCTTTAAGCATTTAACGATGCACCCACAAAGCGACTAATTTTGTTTTCAATCTCTTTGATACGTAACGCTGCGCCCTAGTTACTTGAAATCTAACAACTGTTCTTTTGGCGAGTTCTGTACGACAAGGTTTGTTCTAATATGATCTCCCCAAGAAAAAGCCATAACTTTTGTTTTAGATATGGAAATGGTTTGATTATACTCTCTTAAAACATTGTAAGATAAAAACAACGACCTTTGGAAGTTGTTTTCATTCTCGTGGATTAGCACAAGGTCCTCTGGATACTTTATTATTTTCAAATAAAATTTGTAATTACATAACAATGTTCAATATTATGGACACAAAAACATTTGAACACCCTCAGGCCCTTTATAAAAATTCATAAAAAATGTTCACGTCAAAAACATTTGTTTTGTTTTATCCTCATTGCTGGATCTAGGCGACACTTTGTCAATAATTCTATCCTCATCTTATGTGAACATGTCGACAGTAGACCTTATTGCAACTTCAGTAGACGTAGACAGTAGACGCGTTTTGGGATTTCTAGCCCCTTCCTCGGTAGGTTTATAAAACAAAAATCCCTCATAAAGAATTTGTCAAATAGTAAAAGCACAAAAGTTAAACCGAGATATTGTTTAAATTGTTATTATCAGCCGGGCTGTTAGGCTGTGGTTCACAGTTGAATCAGTGGTTTTGAAAAAGGCATGAGTCCACAAGACGTAAGTTTTAGAAAACGATACAAAAATTTTAGCTTTACTTTATGATGTTTTTTATTACATGTAATAAATTTACATAATATATACTATTATTTTAGGTTGCTATCTTTTACAGTATGCCTGTTAAAAAAAATTAAAACTATTGGATTCATGGCTTTTTCAAAATTTATGAAATAAAAACGTCTAATACATTGTATATTTTTATTACAGAAATAATTACTAAAAAGAACATAACTGGTAGTATTTTTAAAATGTTTAATTGAATTATATAAATAGTAGAGGTGAATTTCTTAACGTCATGTGAAAACGCCTGGATTTTTATTTTCACATTCAAACATGTAGTAGGCCTACTTAAAAATAGTGAAATTTACTTTTTCATTTTTAGGGATTTTCTATCCCAGAGATTCTTTGGATCAAACATTCCTCTTGTAGAAATTTGTCCACCATACTTTGTAATCAACAGAAAAGTTTTCCTCGTGTAATACTCTTTTAAATTTGCAGCTTAAACTTGATTCTTCCACCACCTTTGCATAGTCTGTAGGCGAGTAAATGCGATCCCTTCATCTTATGTGTCTCTCGATAACTCCAAAATTACGATCACAAGGTAGAAATGAGTGTCACCTTATGGGATAGTATTGGATAACTTTTTCGAATCATTCGGAAGAAACCAGGGTCATAGATTAGCGGATAACAGTATTGTTCCTTTTTTGGCCTCTACAGGCATCCGAAAACAAATGAATAACTTTTGTAGTTTGTGGAATATTATTAGAAATATAATCGTGAAGGAAAATGAAAACTTCATTTGGATCTCTTTTACTAAAACCTTCATCGTATAAGTGATACTGTGATGTTCCTATTTTTATATCGTGAATACAGAAAATATAAACCAACAGTTGCCTTGAGTAGAAAACTTCCTGAACAGATATGTGGGGTGGAGGCAGATTCTGCATATAATCAAAAAACATACAGGCAATATCATCTTGATTCTTATACATTTCACTAACCTCCTCGAGTTTATTGTAAAATTTCTTTGATTTGTGTTTCATCATCAACAAACAATAACATTACTGTGTAGGATTGTAAGATTGGCAGTGTTTAACAATATGCCCAACAGCGCCAGCGTAGTTGTTTTGAAGAGAGCATAAGTCCAGGACTGATGCCCCTTTCAAAACAAACACAACATTGAATGGTACTGTGTAGCCGTACTGAGTATTGGACTGGTGCAAGGAATAAATAATTATACAACTTGTCACAAATTTTGGAGAAATACTGTACATAAAACAATTTTTGCCACAGCAATATGCGCTTTATTTCACTCACCAGAGTACAGGAAAAATATTAGACAATAAAGACAAGAGGGTGTATTTATTTAAATCATCTAATGAAATAAAATGTGTATTTACCATACGTCTCCTCCATGCAGGCGGCAGAACTGGAGTAGGAGATGGTCCACGTAATGGAAATGGAAACGGTCGGCTCGGGTGAAAAAGAAACATACAAATAATGTATCAAGTGTTAGTTTTTACAACTACATTATGCTGGGATCTAATCTGAAGATAACACACAGTTTCTGTTTTGTAATATAATATGTCCACAGTTGTCGTTAGTTGACAAACGTATCCGCCTTACCATCACAGGCCATCATCAGTGTCTAGATTGGCAGGCTATTCGCCAATTTACCTCAGAGATGACTGTGGACCGAGGCCTAACAGCCCGGTTGATTATAATAATTTCAACAATGCTGAAGCCGGCACTATTGAAGTACTTGCGCTATACCCCACGGTGCAAACCGTTACACAATGCCAGGTCTAGTCTAACGTCTGTAGGTCTACTGTAAACGTGCTTACCCAACATACGTATGGCTCAATCATACAACACATTAGATTTTAATGACAGTTTGTTTTTCAGTAACTAGTTACTACGAGTTTACGATGCGCAGAAAATTTTAAATTCATCAAGCGTTTAATATTTGCCCTCCTTGCAAGGATATAGTTGCTTAAGGTTATTAGAATATTTGGATATGAAACGTTGAATCGTTACAACTAACAACATGGACGGCGACATTTAACTTGTGATTGTTGAAGTTACCTATAGTTAAATGTATACTTCGGCTGGACAGTTTTGATTAACTTGCACTTTATAAATCTTAAATACTCAGAATTAAATTTAGAATTAACAAAATTAAATTGCATTACATTTTATATACAACAAATATTTTAATAATCAAATCAATAAAACGTTTCTTCTTCTTCTTCTTCTTCTTCTTCTTCTTCTTCTTCTTCTTCTTCTTCTTCTTCTTCTTCTTCCTCTTCCTCTTCCTCTTCCTCTTCCTCTTCCTCTTCCTCTTCCTCTTCCTCCTCTTCTTCTTCTTCTTCTTCTTCTTCTTCTTCTTCTTCTTCTTCTTCTTCTTCTTCTTCTTCTTCTTCTTCTTCTTCTTCTTCTTTTTAGCACAACTATAACACAGTTACTTGTTCACTTACAATCGTTCGATTTAATGTCGTCGGACATAAATGTTTCTGTTGTTAGTTTCAAACAAAGCAACTGAGAACAAACTTTTATTTTGTTTGTAAAACAACGTTTGACAGGCAGTTGTATGATTTACAGTGTTGCCAACTTTGTCGACAATAGCAGCTATAAAGTTCAGCAACGTCAGCAGGTGGAAAACATCATACAGTTTTATACAGGGTTCCTGACATTGCATTAGTGTACGTGTACTGGTTTTTATTGCAAAACAAGGTGTGTTATCGAAAGGTTTGTTTTCTGCCATGATCAATGTGACACCTCGTATTGGAAATAGTTTGTCCTGAAATATATAATATTTGAGTACAAAAGTAATTTCTGATTCGTAAAAGTTTACTAAAAAATTTCAGTGACACTGTGTTTCACTGCTGCTTATATGTATAAAAAGTTAATAATGATGTGTTTTCATGGGTTCTGAAAACCTGTCGAGGCCATCGTGTCAGACAACCTGCCTACTACGTTAACAACTTTCGATAGGATCACCTATTGTTTATTTTCATTGCACCTAAGGAAGTCGTCTATTCATACATATTTAAGGAAATCCCCAACCATCGTGGTCCCATCTAGCTTCTTAAAGGCCATTTCATTTAGACGGTGTACAGTGTTCTGTCAACACCATGTTTTCTTGAAGCGTAGAGCATTAAAACTACAGTTTGTAATCCAGTGCCAGTGCGTTTTGTTACATCAAATTTTAAGCGATAAATTGAACAGCGAGGTGAATTTCAACAGTATAAATTCATTGAAAAATTATATACTGACGAGAGGCCCTAAAAACTGTGCTGAAGACTTGAAGCTAATGAAAAAAACTAACTGACTGTGTAAAGTGTGGAGGAAACATGGATTTAATTACCGGCAAAATGGAAACTTGATTTACAAATGTGGGGCAAAAAACTGTCGAATGAAAAAACATGTACGGGAGAATACTATCTTCGGACTTCGTTTTTCCCGTCACCTTGTTGTTTCTTTTTAATTGAATGGATTTTGAAGTAGGCCTATCCTTTTTCTGTAATTGTGAGAGAGACTGGTTTATCGCAATCAACGGCAAGAAAATTAATACATTTTTTCAGAGAAATTTTTGTTGTGTGGCTGATTCTTGTAAAATTGGGGGCGTAGGTCAAACTGTCGAAGTCGATGAAAGTGCATTCGATAGACGGAATTACAATCGCGGACAACTAAGTAAGATTCGTTGGGTGTCGGTGGAGCCCAAAGTTTATCAGTGTCTTTCCATATTATTATCTTAAGGGGGTAGAGATACATTCTACAGAAGCGGTTAAGAAAAACATATGGTAGCCTGAGTACTTAAAGACATAAAGACATTAGTCTAATTTTGTTAGGACAAACAGTAGCAGAATAGTTATTGTTCAATCCGTGTATACTCATTTTATTTTAAAATGTACCTCAAATAGGGCCATCCTAAATTTACCTGTTATACCTGCAGTCATTGTATTATGGAACGCTAAGCAACCCTTTTAAGTTCGGAAATGGGATCGTTTGCGACTAAACCAGACAGTGTCACTAGGTGGCCCGTCAGGTTTCTATAACCCGTTTTCATTAAAACTAGAAATTAAACCTGTTTGTTTTACAGAAGATTTACTAAAGCTCGACAAGATCAAACATGGATCCTTGATCATCAGTGCGGCTTTCGAACACCTTGCTCAAATTTTATGAACAAATTTTTATTTTGTACGAACGTTCACTCGTTAATACTATTGCATTACAGAATGGTCTACGTTCTATGAAAATCTATATCTATAAAAATGAATGTTTGTTTGTTTCTTTCTTTGTCCCGTATGCGTTCCTATACCATTCATCCGATTGCGATGAAACTTCGGTGAGTTGTTGTGCGCACGCCCGCGAAGGTTTATGAATTTTTTTCGATGGGGTCCTATGGGGGGTTCTTGGGGTCTTCCACATCTCCTCCTAAACCACTGGACCGATTTCAACCAAACTTGGCACAAATATTTTATGCAACGGGAGAACCAACATAGGGTAGGTGTTTTTTCGATGGGGTCCTTTGGGGGGTCCTTTGGGGTCTTCCACATCTCCTCCTAAACCACTGGACCGATTTCAACCAAACTTGGCACAAATATTTTACGCAACGGGAGAACCAACATAGGATAGGTGTTTTTTTCGACGGGGTCCATTGGGGGGTCCTTTGGGGTCTTCCACATCTCCTCCTAAACCACTGGACCGATTTCAACCAAACTTGGCACAAATATTTTACGCAACGGGAGAACCAACATAGGATATGTGTTTTTTCGATATGATCCTTCGGGGGGTCCTTTTGGGGGTCCTTTGGGGTCTTTCACATCTCCTCCTAAACCACTGGACCGATTTCAACCAAACTTGGCACAAATATTTTACGCAACGGGAGAACCAACATAGGATATGTGTTTTTTCGATATGATACTTCGGGGGGTCCTTTGGGGTCTTCCACATCTCCTCCTAAACCACTGGACCGATTTCAACCAAACTTGGCACAAATATTTTACGCAAAGGGAGAACCAACATAGGATAGGTGTTTTTTTGATGGGGTTCTTTTGGGGGTTCTTTGGGGTCTTCCACATCTCCTCCTAAACCACTGGACCGATTTCAACCAAACTTGGCACAAATATTTTACGCAACGGGAGAACCAACATAGGACAGGTGTTTTTTTCGATACGATCCTCTGGGGGGTCCTTTGGAGTCTTAAAAAACTAACTTATTAGATCTGGTTACTATGGCAACCCAATGGAATAGATTCTGTTCTAAATATATTATCGCATTAAATTGAAGACCACGCGAACGAAGTCTTTATATATTATATATATATACAAACACTTTCTTTCTTTGAGTGGCATTGCAACGCATGCCGGGTACTCGCTAGTATATTATAAAAAAGTCAGTCAATAATAAATGAAATCAGACAATACTTCTAAAAACAGTGAAAGTTTACATTAGTGGCAAATCGTCAAAGACGGAAAAAGTAAATAATAGAAAGCCACAACCACGCTAATAATTATTCAACTCAACAAATACAAAGCACAAACGGCAATTAACCGAATAAAAACATTTTATAGAAACAATTTACCTATTCACTAATCACAAAAATCAACACCAGCAAGTAAAAGCTTTTACGCTTTCTCTCTAAGTGCATTTAAATTGTTATAATTTAAACTAATTTGAATATTAAAAGATATCTGGCTGGTGTTTAAAAAATATATTATACTGGGCCACGTTGCAAATTCACATTGTTGGGCTAGAATTGAATAGCTCAACTACACATTCTACTTCTTGTTAATACAATAATAAGGATTTAACCTTTCATACTTATATCCCGACACATGCTTAGCGTTTTTTGCACACAGTATTACTCTTTGTGCAGCATATAACAAACTGATATAATTTTAATAATAACTACATAGGCGAACAAAAAAATTATAAAAAAATGTGAATAGAAAGATAACGCTTTTTGTGTTGGATTTGGTTTTTCTAATGTTTGTCTGAATGATTGATATACAGACAAATTATACTGCTCGATACCAATGATTTATTATATTAAAACCAAAAATATATCAAAATTTGGATAAAACAAGCAGATTACTCAGTTCTACACTTTTAAAATCCAATAAGTTTTACCTTCACATGTAACAGCGATCTTCAGTCGGTTTTTCTATCTTTCCATACAAAGCGTAATGTACAGCTAACGTATTTCTAAAAATAAATTAATATTGTTTCTTCAAAAAAAAAATTTTTTTTCCAAAAGCAATTACCTCTGTTAATTCGATGGTTGCATGGATTACGATTGTTAAACAGTTAAATAAATTATTGAACGCAGAGTACTCGGTACACACAAAATTTTAAAACACATTTTTTGAAACAGTAACCATTATGTCCGTATTACGATAGTTCTATGTGTATAACTGACCAAAGCTCAACAATTATCATAACAAATAATTGTTGTCTTGTTTTTAAATTGTAGTAGAATAGAATTTCAACTGGCCGCCCACAGGTAAACAGTTCAACACTAGTCACCATATACCAGTGAGCAGTAACAATCACTGAATGCCACGTTTCACAAGTCCTTACGGCGAACCGACATTTCTGTATTTAGCCTATATACGGCAGGAGCAGCAATGCAGAATAATAAGCAATACAAAAGAGTCCCATTTAAAGGTGAAATAATCGACCAACAGCTCAAAACCGCACGAGTTACAGAATTTTCCTCGTCAGCTTTCGTGTTTTCATTGTTAAGAAACTTTTTTTTTCAGTTTGACACACATCATTAATACTATCCGTTTCTACCCACACTATGATAAGCCATCTACAGTCGCTGAGCTGAGCAAAGCACAGAGTCTTGACCCACCCCTTATTTATATAGTAAGCCCAGACCAAAATGTTACAAACAAGCCCATAATTCACAACAAAGTATTCTTCGTACGATAACACAAAATATTACTTTAAACTGAGTCTCCATGTAGTCTAGTGGCTAGCACGCCCAACTCACGTGCGCGTAGTTCCGGGTTTATTGACGGCAAAGGCTCTGTACAGGTACTCAGCGTCGTGAGGCGGAACTGAGTAGCCAGCTGAGATAACAGCGCCGCCTCCTGTCTGTTAATACCGCAACTAGCGGCTGGCGACGCGTTGTACTAGCTATGCAACCGTCACACTAACACAAAAGCAGTGCGGTATGCCTCGGTCCTTTACGGACTGTTGAGCAGAGGTTCATTTTTTTTATTATATTAAATAACAGAAATCTAAACATTAAAATTTCACCATCGTTACAACAAAAATCTTTTATTTTAGCAGTAGCGGCTGTGGTTTAAAATTTTGGTGCTTGCAGTAGTTGGTTGAGTGGATGCGAGAGAGATTAAAGGACATTAAACTATCACAAAAGACATTATTACTATAACGTTATAACTTTAAACAACGGATAACCTTTGCCTTGAATCAACGTAAACACTACACCTGACACAACTTATAAATCAGGAAGGCTGTGCTGATTTCATGACACAACTAAGTTGTGCTACAACGCTACTAGCTGAACGTTGCAGAAACTTTGCAACCGCCAAGCTTGCATTGGGAACATAGGGCATTTGTGAAGAGTAACGCACGTCTTTCATATGTTTGTGTAGTAAGCTCTGCCATTCGAGTTGCAAGCGGCCTACAACCACCAGCCTGCCCGCCACATTTGAATTATACACGAACATTGCCGCGTAGAATCTAATACGCTTTCCGTTCAAATTTATGACGCTTATAGCTGCTTAATGTTTCCGTATACTATTTTATAATTTAATTATTCTGTATTGGTGGTTGTGCAACGCTGCAACCATAACACCAGCAGCCACTGCATTTTAGTTCAACGATCCTGTCAGCTTATTAAAAATTCTTCTGCCGGCATCTTATCTCTCTTAAAAATATTCTTATTTTATTAATTTCCATCGCCTCTCGGATTAGGGGAGGTAAGCAGTTACGCATCTTCAATGTGATCGCCGTTTCTTCAGATAAGAGGTGGTGCTTGTTTTCATAGTTGTGCTTCGCTGTTACTGATTTTACATGTGTCGTTTTTTCCGTGTACCTGTTGAGTGTTCTTTCGCTCTTGTTGCCTTCTGTCTCCCTGTTTTACCCACGTATACATGACCATAGCTGCAGGGACTTTGTAAACACCAGGAGTAGGAAAACGTCGTGACGGTAGACAATACAACCGGCTTGTATACAAGCATAGGCTGTACGTGTTTTTCTTATTCTCAAAATCCGGACGATTTTATCAGCAAGTCCATGTAAATGTGGCAAGTAAGTGAGTGAGCTTTCTACGTCAGCTTGAACCTATACAAAATCGACAGGGCCTAACATTTAACGGTTTTGCAGTTAAATTAGCGGTCGCCGAACGTTTATATGTTGGCAAAGTAGAACATATCAAATTGTTTTAAATACTACAGTTGAACATTTTAGTGCACAATACGTCTATTCAGATTCAATAAAAACACTTTACGGGAATTAGAAGCGAACAGTTTAGAGCGAGCAGTATATTCCGTATTATGCGGTTGATTCATGTAAAGTCAAAATTAATCTCACCGAGAGTTCTCTGAGGCAGCGTTAGATTAACTAAGTGAATATAGCAGTGGACACGGTTGCAGTTAAACTAATTTTCCAGAGAGGGAGGCTGGCGATTCCGGTCACGTACTTAAATTTAGGGTTGCCTGACCAATCTGTGTGTAAAGGTACGGAATATTATCTGATTTTGAACCAGCAGTAAGTAGTAAACATACTGATTGAATTACAGGAGAAGATATGTAACTAAATCTGATTATGTCCCATACGTATGTATTGGCGAATTCGTGTGTATGCAAATGAACATAGTAACTTGCAACATATTTACTTGCAAAACGGGGCGTGGTGTAGACGTCTCATCATCTACCGCAGTGATTGTGTTACATTATATTAGATATTGATAATATATACTAGAAAACATTTTGTTATTGATAAAAAGAATAACATTTTTTTATCCCAATTATTGATTAAATGGCTTTAGTTTTTTTCAAAAATATTTGGATAAAGCCTCAAGATCCACCGTCAAATGGAGGTTATTCCATATCCCCATATTGTGTTCCACCCCTACCCATGAAACAAAATTTTGGGGAGATTTTGGAATACTAGGAGAGACTGCACCATGGCCTTTGGGGAGGGACCTCTGTAGTCCTGGATGGGGAGGAGGGATTGAGTACTACAGCCTGAACCTAGTACAACCTAGTACATTAATGATCTTTAATGAAACTTGTTTAATCACAAATTATATTCATGTTTTTGATGTCTTATTTAAAATACACACACATACATTACAATACAAAATATGTTAATAATATGTAAATTAAAGAAAGTAATTACAACCAAAGTAAATATAAAAAGATTTTTCTCCGTGTGTTTTTTTAAACCTCGCCTTGTTTACGTGTGTGTTCTTGTAATTGTTTGTCGCGTTCCTCTAGCTTACGGTCACGATTGTCACGTTGTTGTTTAAGCGTGTCTGCTTGTTTTTGCTGTCCTTTTTCTAATTTAGTATTTAAGAGGGCTTCCAATGCCGGCAAAATTTCTTGTTGCGACATTTTGCTTTTATTTTGATTATTTAAATTATTTTAAATTATTTAAATACGATTTCTTTACGGAATTTATTTGTGAGTGTACTAGTATCGATATTTTCAAAGCGTTATTAATGTAAGCCAAGGTCATCAGTGAGCTACTTACCTTATCTGTCCAATACCTGTATCTTATCTACCCTGTAAAGCACTTAACATTCCGATATCGTGACTCATATATCATATGACTCTTAAGTTTCTTACTAATACTGACTAATATAATTTATTTAATACAGCAATTGATATATTTAAATTTAAAACTTTTAATTTTTCACTCGATTCTTTTCTATTTATCGAGCTCAGAACTTTGCGGCGCAAAAATTCTATGCGAAGTTCAAGGTCGCATAGAATAAATAAGTCGATATCAAGAGTTGGAAAGTTTGGTTTTAATCAAAGATTTTCTTAAATTTAGTCTGTACAGAGTTTACTACAGTTTTTTTTAATACAAATAAAATAAGTTAATAGTTCTGTTTAAATAAAATAATAAATTACTGCTTCTTTTGTAAATAAAATTAATTAACAGTTTCTGTTGCCCTTCAATATAACTTTAAAATAATTCCTACACACTAATAACATAGACGTTAATTTCCATAAGTTTCTGTGTCTTATTAGTTTATAATTGTTTTATTTAGTTTATTATAAATGGTTTCACTTTCCTGAATAAGATGAATGGTGGGGTGTTCCTCCTTGTTTCCTGGTGAATGTTGACAGCTGCTCCTTCCAGGTAGTCGTCAGGATACCGCTGCTACTCCTGTGGTTCTTCTTCAGGATCTCCTCTCGTTTTGAAGCTCTCAGGGCCGTTGTACGGGTTGGGTACTCCTATGACAATGTTTAATTATTAATTATTAGCTAATTACGCTATATAGCTTCGGCAACTTGATGTGTTCAAAGAAACCTAATCGGACAACCTTGAACTGTTACCGAATTAGCATTCGCATATACAGTCGCGCACTTTTCTATTAGTGTTCGAAACTCCTGACAGACCTATCGTACTGAATCAGAGTTAACGATTACACGTTATAGAGAGTAGCGATACTGCCTTTTCTGAGTACTATGGTAGACTGCCTTGCGTCTCGTCACGGAACAAATCGACTGATATATCAGCCTACCTGATTGGTCAAAATTGTTCCCTCACCCTTTCACTACAGTCCAGATAACATTATACTTGTAATAAATTGCATATGGGCAATGTAAAACGTGCAAAATAAACCGGTAAAATTTTATTACTTTTCTTGTGGGTGATAAAACCTTTTTTTATGAAAAACTCATATATTTTGTACATTATATCATTAACAAACATTACTACCAGATTGGTCTTATTTTTTGCATAATCTGGTATAAGTCTTATGTCAGACATTTGATTTACATAAGAGTAATTTAATTTAATCGTTTTTTATTGTTAATTCGTAACACAGTTATTCACACGCGCACACGCGCACTCGCCATATGCCTATGCATACGTTCGCACTATTCCACAACACTCATACTTTTTTATACAGTCAAAAATTAACTTAGTCTAACAATTCTGACACGATTCTTATTGTCTATAATACAATGTTCCAATACGCAACTTTTACTTTGACTAGTTCTCATTGAAACATGCTGTCATATGTTAAGAGTGAAATTTATAATTTTATATGCAAATCTCACCCATTGCAATGTATATATATATATATATATATATATATTGCAATTAAACACAGGATCCTGATAAGCAGTGCAGGCTTGTGTAATACACAGACGATGAACATTCATGTCTAAATTGGTAGTTTTGTCAGATTTGGTTTTTGTGATATAAGTTTTGTATTTTAGAAAGGATAAGGAATTAGGTTTAGTAAAACTGTGTATTATTTTATTTGTTATTTATTCATGTACTATGTCTGTGGAAATGTGCGCGCATGCGCGAGTAATAAACGTTTCCCCGGCTGTGCGTGAATTAGTTATCGTTGTATTATGACACTTGAACTGAACATCAACTACTGTATTAGCTACAGTTCCTATATATTTCTATCTATTAAATGACGTTCAAATATGATTTTATTAAAGTATGAAGTTGTTGTAAAACACAGTTATGCATTAGATTAAGGGTATTCGGAGATTACCGGCTATGCATGCTCTTACAAAGTTGATGCACTTTACGGCATGAAAGTTGCAAGTCATGTTCGAAGTAACCATGTGACTTCCTTCCACCAATTAAATGCTAGAAGGCAGTTGGAAATTTTCTTAGCCTGTTGTTACACAGTTAGTTCTTCTCATCTAGCTATCACGATCGGAACGTGCAATTCTTGTGGAAGATTTTCCGCTTGCAAGAATTTCTGAAGTCTTTTTGGCGGTAGTAACGAGTGTGAAGGCTCAGATCTGTTTGAGTATTACATCTCTACACACGGTATTATTATTAAAACATTGCGTGTGTAAATAAGTGAACTTGAACTGTGCTACTGTGTGAGGTATTCTGCAGTACCAGTAAATTTAATAATTGCTTAGTAATACAATTTGTCATCATTAGTTTCCGCGTGAGTGGAAGATTTCCGCATAGGGAGGTCTGCTGATCGCAGTAGACCCAGTGGTACGCGTGAACACTTGAAGAGTCCGGATTGGTATAAGCCTAATATACCGTTTCTAAGTAAAACTCACTGGACCTGAGATATTTGTAAATTATAAATTCTATATGAAGTTTAACCAGTAATATCCATAGAACCGTTGTGGTGTGCGAAGCGTTAGTGTCATCGTTGGAACTACAGGACACCAGCCCAGCGTTACCAGGATGAACCGTCTGTCATCAATGCGCCACACCGGACGACTCAACGACACAGCAAGGCCCCCCCCTTTTCATCAACATCGTCGTGGGAATCATCACATATGTAACGTATCACATCACGTGTATGAACAGTAATTAACACTTTAAAAGACTATATATCAAACACTACCATTATTATGCTTGTCAAAATATATCATATAAACAATTACATATGTCTTGTGTGCAATAAATAATCTTAAACCCTCCAATATAGACTTTTGAATTAAGATACACATACTACCATATCCTATGCGCCAATAGTTAAGTAATTTGTGTTGTCGCAATATATTTATTTTTGGCCTGGTTGTCCGAAAGGATTTCGAAATGTTGTCCAACCAGGTAATAACGAAATTTGCTGATGCAGTATACAATAGCCAATATTTCTTTCTCCGATGTGAAATAGTTGCGTTCGGCCCCTTTTAGTGACCTACTGCTGTGAGCAATTACTTTGTGCTCACCCTTCTCATTCCGTTGGTAGAGTACACCCCCGATGGCATAATCTGAGGCATCGCAATTCAAGACATACGTGCCCTCTTTCTCAGGATGGAACACGTGCAGGTTTCTGCTGTACAAATTTTTAGTCGCGTCGAATGCATGCTGATGACGTTCCTCCCATCTCCATTTAGTACCCTTACGAAGCAGTTCCAATAATGGCTCAATTGTTCCAGAATATTCTGGAGTAAAACGTCGGAAGTAACCAGTCAATCCGAGGAACGCTCTGATATCCCTCGGTTTTGTGGGGTTTGGGAACTCCATGATAGCACGTATTTTTTCCGGATCCGTTGTTATACCCTCCGCTGATATTATATGTCCTAAAAACTTAATTTGCGATTTTCCAAACTCGCACTTTTCAAGGTTGAGGGTCAGGTTAGCGTTTTGCAATTTCCGAAATACAATCTTGAGATTTTCGAGATGTTCCTCAAATGATTTTGATATAATCAAAATATCATCAACAAATATGCTGACAAAATCTTCCACCTCGGGCCCCAAAGCTAATTCCAAACACCTGACCATGGCCGCTAAACTTGTAACTAATCCAAAGGGAACTACTTTGAACTGGTAGCATTTAACCCCTTGGCATTTAATGAATAGGTTCTCCGCATTCGGAGCACAGTCGAAGCATTTTTTTGTAATAGAGTTAAGATTTCTCATGTCGAGACATAATCGAATGTCGTTATTTTTTTTCTTAACAACAACCATAGGATTAAGAAAATTGCTATCAGTTCTTTCTATCACGCCATTCTCAAGCATACTCTTAACTTCCGCATCAACCTGTTGTTGATAGTGTAGGGGGATGGGGTAAGTCTTCCGCACAAATTTATTTTCATCGGTGACTTGAATGTTGTGCTCATATACGTTTGTTGTGGTAGGTTTATTTGAAAACACCGATCCGAATTTATCAAGCACACGTTGAAGTTTATCTTGCTCGCTGCTCGTTATTTGCCTACTGTGTGTAAGCAGGTTATGCGTTATCTTATCAGCTAGTTGAACAGCTGGACGGTCTAATGTAATCGGTTCACATACAGACCCCGTCTTACCCCTCCTGCGTCCTAATCTGATATCATGTCGACTATTATTAACCGTACATTTCAACATTTTGTTAGGGAAATCAATGGTCGCGTGCAGTTTATTTAACGCATCCACTCCCAAAATAATATCATATACAAGTTTTTTAATAATAAGAACCGTGACTTCTATTTCCATTCCCTGAATGGATATTGCTATAAGTGCTTGACGGTCAACCATCTGAGATTCACCCGTCGCTGATTTTATGATTTTGTGATTTACTGGCAGAATCGGGATTTTTTTAAAGTGTTTCTTGTGCCTCTCTAGGAACCGCTCATCCATTAACGAGATCTCTGCGCCGCTGTCGAACAAAACCTCACCTACACACCCGTTAATTTTCGCATTGACAATGAGGTCAGTGTCATTTTCAAAACTATTAATTTTCTCACCTTCATTATTATTATTATTATTATTGCAAATTAAACTATCTCTAATTTCTGCAGGATATAGGCCAGACACCACAAATTTATTCTTATAACTAACATTTTTCACACTTGATTTATTGAACTGCTTTTTACTGTTACAACGGGTTTTTGAAATTTCATTCATACTTTTATGTGTATTAGTTACTTTGTTGCACGGACTCACGCCGTGCAGCCTTACATGTTTTTTTGACTGCTCTACATCAGAATCATCTACTTCCAGCGTGTCGAATCGTGGTATTGTACTCATGTTTTCTCGCTACATCCTTTCTGCTAGCAAGCTGTAGTTCTTTTTAAGTGTTACATGGATTCCAGCTGTGTGTGACCTCGTTAATTCTTTGTTTCGTACTCTTCTCAGTTGTTCTATTCCTTGATTCCCCGTATACCCTTTTAAGCTGTGTCGTCGTATTTTCCCGTATATGTATCACCAACAATACGATCGACTGTGTACAGAGTATTTTCTAAGTAAGCCGTGTGCTGGTCCGTTTCTTTGTTACACTTTCGCCCGAAACAATGCAGTACGCTCTACCTTAATTCGCTTCGGCTACACTTATCGTTCTTCGTTCATGTCGAGCAAGGCGTAGATCAGTTGTCTGTCAACCCATTTCTTTGAATGACCGTCGCTACTAGCGAACACATTCATCAATGCTGTGACAGCCAACGCCTGCCCTTGTGTGTCCACGTGAATCCCAAATTTTCAAAAAAATATCTAGCGTTACATACCTTCGTTATTTTTAATGGGACAATGAGACAAATAGACAATCTAACGTCTTTTATAAATAGTATCAATCCAAAACTACAATTCACAGCAGAAGTAGAAACAAACAATAAAATAACTTTCTTAGATTTAACTCTAATAAAACATAACAATAGATTTCGTTACAAGATATACAGAAACCTACAGCAACTGATTCCGTTATACACGCCAAATCTTATCACCCGTACACTCAAAAAATGCCCGCTTTCAATAGCCTCTTACACCGGTTGACAAGTATACCTCTCGAGCACGATGATTATATAGATGAATACACTTAAGTATATAGCGGAAATGAATGAGTACCGAAGCTCAATGGTCGAACGGTTATTACGTAAACATAAAAAGAAGAACGTCATCAGTACACGCAACAAAAATACTAAATTTAAGTTTATTTCAACTGAGTACACAAATAATGTACCTATGATTTTTAAAAAACGAATTTCGGAAACATAACATCCAAGTATCGTTCCGCACCACAAATAATTTTCAAAAATTATTACGGCCTAAAGCACAACAGTTTAAAGAAAAAAAACGGGTGTTTTCAAAATGGTTTGTAATGACTGCGATATGGTTTATACCGATCAGACCGGCAGAGCATTTAGACAGAGGTTTAAAGAACATCTACCTAAAAATAACACAAATGGCTGTTATAACACTTAATGGTGCATAACCATAATTATACCGACTTTGACACCAGCTGCAAGCCATTGCATTTCTGCAATAAGGGACGGTACATGAACGAAGCCGAAAAATTTGAAATATACCGGGCGTTTAAGTGCAGTCCTAATAACATATTTAATGACCAGCTGAATCTTAAATCGCATCAGCTTTATGGTTATTGACAAATTCATAATAAGCAGGAATGGACAGCAATCAGTTGTAGGGCGTTGTGATGATACCGTAGAGGAGTTGCAGGCAGTGCGTCGCAAGCCAGCAAAGAGTGCGCACCCAGACATCGGTTCACGTGTGTGGTTTACTTTAATGTGTAAATTGCCATACGCTGAATACACTCATTGCTGGAGCCATGTTTTAAACTTAACAGTTGTCTCAGCTACAAATAGTGAATCTGCCTTCCGACAGATAAAAAATATGCTAGGTACTGTTAACAATACTACTAACTTTATCAGAGATAGCTATTTAAGACGAGAAATACTTAAAAATCATCTTTCTATAAAAGTAACCAACAAAACTGTTTTGACACAGCTGTGTGAGACAAGGTGGGTGGAGAGACACACAGCATTTATCGATTTCTTGAAATTTTTTGCCACCATTGTCACAACTCTTGAGGAAATAAACGAGTTAGGCTCAAAACATTCTATGGCGTTCTCTCTTTTGCAAGCTATTTTAAGCTATGAATTTTTAGCTAGCTTGGTAG
This sequence comes from Magicicada septendecula, assembly GCA_034769895.1. Lineage (NCBI taxonomy): Eukaryota > Metazoa > Arthropoda > Insecta > Hemiptera > Cicadidae > Magicicada > Magicicada septendecula. Next base: position 311,135,987 of record CM068374.1, on the reverse strand, counting down.
TTTGTGCTGAAATCAGCGGTCTATTACTGCCAGTAACAAGATACTTGCAGAAACGAAATATTGATCTCTCCCAAGCCAAAATGTCAGTAACTAATCTGCAAATGCTTTGAAAGAAAGGCGGAGTGTGGATGAATCTTTCAACTCACTGTTTGAACAAATCAAAGAAATTGCAGATGAACATGAGTTTCAGTCTAAGATGCCTATAAAATGTAATAGGCAATCACATAGAGCAAATGCTGGCCAGGAATTGGACGTGATACAACACTACAAGCTAAATTTATATAATCCTTTTGTTGATCACTGCATTGTTGAGTTAGGAATACGTTTCGGACCTGAGTTTGATAAAATTTGTCATCTTCAAGTATTTATGCCTCATTTCATTATTAGGGCTACTACTCAAGAGATCAAGCAGTCTGTTGCCTCTATCATGTACCCTGACATTTCCAAGATGGAACTTAAACTTGAGGCAGAAATATGGAAGCAAAAGTGGGTGGATGAAGCAGATATGAATGTTCCAGACACAACTCTGTATTCTCTGCAAGCTTGCAAGAACAAACATTTTAGAAGTAATGTACTAATGTAATGTACTCCCAGTGACGTCAGCTGAGCCAGAACGCTCCTTCTCTACTCTGAGGCAGTCGAAGACGTGGCTGAGGTCTACAGCATCGGAGACAAAGCTTAATGGACTAGCTTCGCTCAATATTCACAGGGAATCGACATCTCTCCTGAAGATGTTGAGCGGTTTGCCAATCAGGGAAATAGGAGAATGGACTTGGCTTTTTAAGTTAAAAATTGCTTGCTTGAACACAAATGCTTTACCTATTGTAAATTAATAGCTAATTTGATTCTTATTTACTGTATATTGTTTCTTTTTCATTTTGCAAATACTAATGTTAATTTTGTAAGAATTCAGCTAGTATGCACTTGTGTAATTTTTCATTAATAAAGTATTCGTAAAATGGTAGTATAACAGTAAGAAGTATAATAATTTAATGAACAACTGTTTTCTGTATTGACACAAATATTAAATATATAGTTGTAAATATATACACATAAAACACAAAACAAACTAATACCTGAACAAATACAAATCAATACAAAACATGACACAATATTCAAAGCACTCAACATCGAAAATTCACAAAAAACTAACACAAACACCACAATCACACACAATAAAACCAATTTAAAGTACCTGAAGCCAACAGGAAGCCACAATAATAATAGTAAACCAACACATATGTACTTCACCAGACACAAAAACCGGAAGGCTGAGGATGTGTACAAGATGGTACCCGAAACATGTTCCTAATAAGGAAAAAAAGGTATATCTTGAGGTAAATTCATTATAAATATTAAATGTATTATATACATCAAGAAACGGACTGTAGCAGAAAGTGATTGAATATATATATTATAACGGAACCAAATATTAACTATTTGGGGTTATATGTTTACCGCATACTGAAAGCATATTTAAATAAAAGTAACAGTCAAAACTCCATTTGAATGTAGCGCATTGAAAATAATGCTGTGTAAAGCAACGCACACGTGGTCATTATGTAATCAGTTCGCTGTACAAGGAAGCGACCACACCCAAACTGTTAATTATTAATATCTCGGAAACTAATAAATAAAGGCGAAATCCAATATAGCCAAAATGTTTGCCGAGATATTAATAATGACGTGTGCAAATTTGATGCAATATAATTAACAAATGAAAGAGTTAATTAAAATAATTGAATAACTCCTGTAAAAATAGAGTTACAGTAATGAGATTTTAGTATGTTATAAAGATAATAATTTCTGACAGATTGTATATTTTAGATTTCACACAACTTGGTTTGCAACCAAGTTATTGCAAAATTAAATAAGTACAGGATATCCGCAGCGACAAATTGGTTCCGCCGGATAATTATATTAGATAATAATATCAATTCTCCGTCTGTGGGAACCAGACTTCATTCTCACGGACTAAGGGAATTCGAAATTTTATGTGGTAGGGAGAGTGTGTCGACCAATGAAATCATTTCATGCGAGCCCCGGCTACTGCGGTGTTTTATGGTTGAAACCTCACTCTTCTGTCAGTACTCACGAAGTTAAGACGTAGTCCTTCGATCGTCTAGTAACCAAAGTGGTGAAGATCAACAAGAAGACTCTACGTGGTCAACACACACGCAATTACGAACACACTAAGTACAGATCATCTGTATAGCTCGTAATTGTTGCGTAAAGGCGAGATACTCTTCAGTACATCAACCAAGCTTATTGTGTACTACCAGTTAGTCATAAGCACGCAAGAGATCCACCCGACTTCAAGACCAGACTTCAAGAATACAGCAGAGAGGCCGTCTAAATCATTGGTGAACAGCTGACGAGCAGAGCGACCACTCGAACGAAGCACACACACACACGCTGACGTGCAACGTGCGAATCGACGAGGGACAGGAAGCAGTTCCAGCAGACAACAGCAGACGTTAAAATATTCACAAACAGCAAGGAAGCAGAGTGTTGCCGAATTTTGAACTCCACGACCGAATCCAGCAGTTCTAAGCAGATTACTTTCTCTAACCAAGGACTCGAATCGACGAGGGACAAATCGGGACGACATCCTCTTCAGTAACAGGAAAGCAAAATCCACTTATTTATTTTTCAGATCAAATTTTCTATTTTTCAATTAAAACATTGTAATTCAAATAATTCAGGTGCCAAACAAAAAGCAAAGACTCTAGTAATTAAAAAGTAAATTCGTTGTGATAATCTGTATAGCAGTTTAAGGCTTTAGTAAGTTATAGTTAAGAAATAGAAGTAGTATAAAAGCGCTATACAAATCTTAACTGACAATCTAATCTTAGATCATACTGCAGTAGATCAGAAGTAGAATCACTAGAAATGAAATAACGTGAACTAGACTGTCACGTCTAATTTATTTTAATCAATTATTCTAATTAATTTCAGAGTTTTATATTTTGTTTCAATGAACACTTAGATTCAATTTAATTAAATAAATTTAATTAAATTCAAATCAATTAATAAAGTAAAATTTAAATTGCAATTAACTCGCAAAAGAACGAGTTCAGTTTCTGTCAACTATTGACCAATTGAAAAACGTCGATTCATTGTATAGACTATAAGAAAATTAATAATATAATAATCATTCTATTCTTGTGTGTTGTTGGTGTAATAAACAACGTTTTATTACCCCATATAACAGTGTTTTATTGTTGTACGATAAAGCCTACCAGTCTCACAAAACTCTCCCCCTTAAAAGTAACTTATTTTGTGTGTTGTTGTAATAAGTTGAGATTACTAGCTTGCGAACTTCAAATCCAAAATCCACACGCCCTAGTCGGAAGAATCTGCAAGATCAGACAGCAGGTGGGTACTCACACATTACACGACATAACAATAACGCATATAGAAGAAGTGCGTGTAGTTATAAATGGCGCCCCAATCTCGTGGGGCTCGATTAAATTAAATTCATTAAATTTAAATTTAATTCTCACTTTTAAAACAAACTTTGCTGTTTTAATTCGTAAAACAGCTGGCGTCCAACTAAACAATCCCCAAAGAGTTTTGTGACTGGTGTGTGTACAACAGTAAAGTTATTGTTTATATTTGAAATTGCTGTGTATTTAAAATGGATATGGATAAAATACTTAAACAAATGCAGCAAATGAACGCGGAAATGAAACAAGCTAACGCGCTAATGAATGCGGATAAGATAATTTCTCAAATTATCAAATATAAACAATAACTTTACTGTTGGACACACACCAGTCACAAAACTCTTTGGGGATTGTTTAGTTGGACGCCAGCTGTTTTACGAATTAAAACAGCAAAGTTTGTTTTAAAAGTGAGAATTAAATTTAAATTTAATGAATTTAATTTAATCGAGCCCCACGAGATTGGAGCGCCATTTATAACTACACGCACTTCTTCTATATGCGTTATTGTTATGTCGTGTAATGTGTGAGTACCCACCTGCTGTCTGATCTTGCAGATTCTTCCGACTAGGGCGTGTGGATTTTGGATTTGAAGTTCGCAAGCTAGTAATCTCAACTTATTACAACAACACACAAAATAAGTTACTTTTAAGGGGGAGAGTTTTGTGAGACTGGTAGGCTTTATCGTACAACAATAAAACACTGTTATATGGGGTAATAAAACGTTGTTTATTACACCAACAACACACAAGAATAGAATGATTATTATATTATTAATTTTCTTATAGTCTATACAATGAATCGACGTTTTTCAATTGGTCAATAGTTGACAGAAACTGAACTCGTTCTTTTGCGAGTTAATTGCAATTTAAATTTTACTTTATTAATTGATTTGAATTTAATTAAATTTATTTAATTAAATTGAATCTAAGTGTTCATTGAAACAAAATATAAAACTCTGAAATTAATTAGAATAATTGATTAAAATAAATTAGACGTGACAGTCTAGTTCACGTTATTTCATTTCTAGTGATTCTACTTCTGATCTACTGCAGTATGATCTAAGATTAGATTGTCAGTTAAGATTTGTATAGCGCTTTTATACTACTTCTATTTCTTAACTATAACTTACTAAAGCCTTAAACTGCTATACAGATTATCACAACGAATTTAATTTTTAATTACTAGAGTCTTTGCTTTTTGTTTGGCACCTGAATTATTTGAATTACAATGTTTTAATTGAAAAATAGAAAATTTGATCTGAAAAATAAATAAGTGGATTTTGCTTTCCTGTTACTGAAGAGGATGTCGTCCCGATTTGTCCCTCGTCGATTCGAGTCCTTGGTTAGAGAAAGTAATCTGCTTAGAACTGCTGGATTCGGTCGTGGAGTTCAAAATTCGGCAACACTCTGCTTCCTTGCTGTTTGTGAATATTTTAACGTCTGCTGTTGTCTGCTGGAACTGCTTCCTGTCCCTCGTCGATTCGCACGTTGCACGTCAGCGTGTGTGTGTGTGCTTCGTTCGAGTGGTCGCTCTGCTCGTCAGCTGTTCACCAATGATTTAGACGGCCTCTCTGCTGTATTCTTGAAGTCTGGTCTTGAAGTCGGGTGGATCTCTTGCGTGCTTATGACTAACTGGTAGTACACAATAAGCTTGGTTGATGTACTGAAGAGTATCTCGCCTTTACGCAACAATTACGAGCTATACAGATGATCTGTACTTAGTGTGTTCGTAATTGCGTGTGTGTTGACCACGTAGAGTCTTCTTGTTGATCTTCACCACTTTGGTTACTAGACGATCGAAGGACTACGTCTTAACTTCGTGAGTACTGACAGAAGAGTGAGGTTTCAACCATAAAACACCGCAGTAGCCGGGGCTCGCATGAAATGATTTCATTGGTCGACACACTCTCCCTACCACATAAAATTTCGAATTCCCTTAGTCCGTGAGAATGAAGTCTGGTTCCCACAGACGGAGAATTGATATTATTATCTAATATAATTATCCGGCGGAACCAATTTGTCGCTGCGGATATCCTGTACTTATTTAATTTTGCAATAACTTGGTTGCAAACCAAGTTGTGTGAAATCTAAAATATACAATCTGTCAGAAATTATTATCTTTATAACATACTAAAATCTCATTACTGTAACTCTATTTTTACAGGAGTTATTCAATTATTTTAATTAACTCTTTCATTTGTTAATTATATTGCATCAAATTTGCACACGTCATTATTAATATCTCGGCAAACATTTTGGCTATATTGGATTTCGCCTTTATTTATTAGTTTCCGAGATATTAATAATTAACAGTTTGGGTGTGGTCGCTTCCTTGTACAGCGAACTGATTACATAATGACCACGTGTGCGTTGCTTTACACAGCATTATTTTCAATGCGCTACATTCAAATGGAGTTTTGACTGTTACTTTTATTTAAATATGCTTTCAGTATGCGGTAAACATATAACCCCAAATAGTTAATATTTGGTTCCGTTATAATATATATATTCAATCACTTTCTGCTACAGTCCGTTTCTTGATGTATATAATACATTTAATATTTATAATGAATTTACCTCAAGATATACCTTTTTTTCCTTATTAGGAACATGTTTCGGGTACCATCTTGTACACATCCTCAGCCTTCCGGTTTTTGTGTCTGGTGAAGTACATATGTGTTGGTTTACTATTATTATTGTGGCTTCCTGTTGGCTTCAGGTACTTTAAATTGGTTTTATTGTGTGTGATTGTGGTGTTTGTGTTAGTTTTTTGTGAATTTTCGATGTTGAGTGCTTTGAATATTGTGTCATGTTTTGTATTGATTTGTATTTGTTCAGGTATTAGTTTGTTTTGTGTTTTATGTGTATATATTTACAACTATATATTTAATATTTGTGTCAATACAGAAAACAGTTGTTCATTAAATTATTATACTTCTTACTGTTATACTACCATTTTACGAATACTTTATTAATGAAAAATTACACAAGTGCATACTAGCTGAATTCTTACAAAATTAACATTAGTATTTGCAAAATGAAAAAGAAACAATATACAGTAAATAAGAATCAAATTAGCTATTAATTTACAATAGGTAAAGCATTTGTGTTCAAGCAAGCAATTTTTAACTTAAAAAGCCAAGTCCATTCTCCTATTTCCCTGATTGGCAAACCGCTCAACATCTTCAGGAGAGATGTCGATTCCCTGTGAATATTGAGCGAAGCTAGTCCATTAAGCTTTGTCTCCGATGCTGTAGACCTCAGCCACGTCTTCGACTGCCTCAGAGTAGAGAAGGAGCGTTCTGGCTCAGCTGACGTCACTGGGAGTACATTACATTAGTACATTACTTCTAAAATGTTTGTTCTTGCAAGCTTGCAGAGAATACAGAGTTGTGTCTGGAACATTCATATCTGCTTCATCCACCCACTTTTGCTTCCATATTTCTGCCTCAAGTTTAAGTTCCATCTTGGAAATGTCAGGGTACATGATAGAGGCAACAGACTGCTTGATCTCTTGAGTAGTAGCCCTAATAATGAAATGAGGCATAAATACTTGAAGATGACAAATTTTATCAAACTCAGGTCCGAAACGTATTCCTAACTCAACAATGCAGTGATCAACAAAAGGATTATATAAATTTAGCTTGTAGTGTTGTATCACGTCCAATTCCTGGCCAGCATTTGCTCTATGTGATTGCCTATTACATTTTATAGGCATCTTAGACTGAAACTCATGTTCATCTGCAATTTCTTTGATTTGTTCAAACAGTGAGTTGAAAGATTCATCCACACTCCGCCTTTCTTTCAAAGCATTTGCAGATTAGTTACTGACATTTTGGCTTGGGAGAGATCAATATTTCGTTTCTGCAAGTATCTTGTTACTGGCAGTAATAGACCGCTGATTTCAGCACAAACTACCAAGCTAGCTAAAAATTCATAGCTTAAAATAGCTTGCAAAAGAGAGAACGCCATAGAATGTTTTGAGCCTAACTCGTTTATTTCCTCAAGAGTTGTGACAATGGTGGCAAAAAATTTCAAGAAATCGATAAATGCTGTGTGTCTCTCCACCCACCTTGTCTCACACAGCTGTGTCAAAACAGTTTTGTTGGTTACTTTTATAGAAAGATGATTTTTAAGTATTTCTCGTCTTAAATAGCTATCTCTGATAAAGTTAGTAGTATTGTTAACAGTACCTAGCATATTTTTTATCTGTCGGAAGGCAGATTCACTATTTGTAGCTGAGACAACTGTTAAGTTTAAAACATGGCTCCAGCAATGAGTGTATTCAGCGTATGGCAATTTACACATTAAAGTAAACCACACACGTGAACCGATGTCTGGGTGCGCACTCTTTGCTGGCTTGCGACGCACTGCCTGCAACTCCTCTACGGTATCATCACAACGCCCTACAACTGATTGCTGTCCATTCCTGCTTATTATGAATTTGTCAATAACCATAAAGCTGATGCGATTTAAGATTCAGCTGGTCATTAAATATGTTATTAGGACTGCACTTAAACGCCCGGTATATTTCAAATTTTTCGGCTTCGTTCATGTACCGTCCCTTATTGCAGAAATGCAATGGCTTGCAGCTGGTGTCAAAGTCGGTATAATTATGGTTATGCACCATTAAGTGTTATAACAGCCATTTGTGTTATTTTTAGGTAGATGTTCTTTAAACCTCTGTCTAAATGCTCTGCCGGTCTGATCGGTATAAACCATATCGCAGTCATTACAAACCATTTTGAAAACACCCGTTCTTTTTTCTTTAAACTGTTGTGCTTTAGGCCGTAATAATTTTTGAAAATTATTTGTGGTGCGGAACGATACTTGGATGTTATGTTTCCGAAATTCGTTTTTTAAAAATCATAGGTACATTATTTGTGTACTCAGTTGAAATAAACTTAAATTTAGTATTTTTGTTGCGTGTACTGATGACGTTCTTCTTTTTATGTTTACGTAATAACCGTTCGACCATTGAGCTTCGGTACTCATTCATTTCCGCTATATACTTAAGTGTATTCATCTATATAATCATCGTGCTCGAGAGGTATACTTGTCAACCGGTGTAAGAGGCTATTGAAAGCGGGCATTTTTTGAGTGTACGGGTGATAAGATTTGGCGTGTATAACGGAATCAGTTGCTGTAGGTTTCTGTATATCTTGTAACGAAATCTATTGTTATGTTTTATTAGAGTTAAATCTAAGAAAGTTATTTCATTGTTTGTTTCTACTTCTGCTGTGAATTGTAGTTTTGGATTGATACTATTTATAAAAGACGTTAGATTGTCTATTTGTCTCATTGTCCCATTAAAAATAACGAAGGTATGTAACGCTAGATATTTTTTTGAAAATTTGGGATTCACGTGGACACACAAGGGCAGGCGTTGGCTGTCACAGCATTGATGAATGTGTTCGCTAGTAGCGACGGTCATTCAAAGAAATGGGTTGACAGACAACTGATCTACGCCTTGCTCGACATGAACGAAGAACGATAAGTGTAGCCGAAGCGAATTAAGGTAGAGCGTACTGCATTGTTTCGGGCGAAAGTGTAACAAAGAAACGGACCAGCACACGGCTTACTTAGAAAATACTCTGTACACAGTCGATCGTATTGTTGGTGATACATATACGGGAAAATACGACGACACAGCTTAAAAGGGTATACGGGGAATCAAGGAATAGAACAACTGAGAAGAGTACGAAACAAAGAATTAACGAGGTCACACACAGCTGGAATCCATGTAACACTTAAAAAGAACTACAGCTTGCTAGCAGAAAGGATGTAGCGAGAAAACATGAGTACAATACCACGATTCGACACGCTGGAAGTAGAGAGATGTCAAGGAGATGAAAAATTATTGCCTGTACAGTAAGACGACTGAAAGGATTGATTGACAGGCGGGGCTATTGTTTTTTCATGGAATCGCGTAGGAGGAGAGTTTAGCCAGAGTTTGGGGGTGACTAGGTGAAATAGTGTCGACCTATAGGGAGCCGAGGATTGACAAGGGTTGGACATCTAGACTATGTCTCCATGGTGATGAAATCAGAGAACGAATCATCTGAAGGTGGTGGAAACGACTCAAGACGTTGGATGGAGTTTTCTCCGGAATTCGAGATGTTGGGAGGAGAATTATCTGGAACTTAGGACCAGAAGCCAATAAGATACGACTATAGGGGTTGGACAGAAAAGTATGAAGTAGCTTGGTGGGAACGAAGGTTATAAAAGACAGTGTTCGCCACGAGGAGCTTCTTCTTAAGTCTTCTTAAGCATTATATCTTATATCTTATGTCTTAGTTTCTCAGTATCATAGTTGTAAACTCAATGTTACAATTCGTGCTTCGAATACTAGTAGACTTTCTTTTGTGAAGAACCCTTTAATTACCGTTATGTAATTTAGTAACGTGAAGTGGTATACGAGTTATTATTCAATGTGAATAGAGTGAACTAAAATTCTCTATATCGACATTTTATCAGTGACTTTACAAGTAGACTTAGAATCTTAACAAATAATGTATTGTACGGACGTTTGTTTTAAACGTAGACAATTTATAAGTGTATTATTCGGTATAACATTAACCGATGAACTGTAGACTCAGTGCTATAAACGATTTGTAAACGGAGTCGAGGTGATATTCGTACATAAACAAGGACAATGTATGCGATGTTTGTATGAACTATATATAAACAGTATCAATGTCGATAGATATAATTATCTTGAATGCCGGAGCTTTGAATATAAATAAGTAAATTATAAGCGACTCGTAATATGAACAATCTTATCATTGGCTGAGAATTTGGTGACGTAATAACGCAGGAGTGCGGGACGGATGTGACGGACGTGGAAACGACCGTATTCTGATCAACCACAGTTTAAACACCAAGCGACAACGGCAGCGCTGGAACGAGGATGGGAGCTCAGAGGATAGCCGACGCACTGTGGATACTCAAATATCAAGTAAAATTTAATATATTATTTTAACGTAGAAAAAACCACTGATCTGTAACTCATAAAGAAGCCAGCTTGAGATAAGCATAAGTCTTAATAGAAAATTCAATTTAGTAAACCTATTAATCAAAGCGGACCATAAATCTGGGGTATGAATGCATTAAACGTAAAAAATGTGTAGAAGTAGAAGTAGCAATAATATAAATTTTATGATGTGTATTTTATGTATGTGTTTTATTTCAGGATATATCTCCAACTAAGGAGGGAATTGTTTGTTTTATGTATCATTTGCAGGAATATATGTATTTTGTATGTGTAATGTTGGATAATAAGTGCATGATTATAATAAACATGTATGAGAACCCAGATCTGCATAGCTTTGTATTATTTTATACACCTTTTGATAATTAAGATCACTTGCAATTTTGAGGATTGATGATTCTATTTAATACTCAATTGGAATACTTAATTAGTAGTGGCTAAATTTTGCATAAATCTGCAAAAGTATTTATAGTTATATATGTCGCCCAACACCTGGCAGGGGTGATTTGATTTTACATTTGTCGTTACGAATTAATAAACAATCAATTAATTGCTCATTGTTAATTAAATGATTATGCATATATCCGCATAATAAATTTCCATTTTAACACAATAAAATATCTCAGTTTAATAAATAAATTTTGTCAATTAAACAAAATCATATTAATTAATAATAATGCATAAATTCCCATTATAGGTATCATCTACACATCGTTTGTAAAAAATAATCTGGTTATTGAATTTATTTGTTAGCGAAAGCAAATGTGTATTTTCATAATGATTAAGGCATATTGTAGCGTGACGTAATCTCAGCTATCGGCAGTATTGTTGTGTGCGAGCGAGGGTTTACAACTAGTATTGATGGGAATTAGGATAGCAGTCTCGTCTCATTTCATTGTGTTCCAGATCTTCACAACACGGCATAAGCAAGGTGCTGCCTGTTCCGCCTTCAAAGGTCCTCCAGCCATTTCTTCCTGGGTCTACCCACACACCTGTGTCCTATGGGTCTGTATTTCCATACTTGTTTGGCCAGCCTGTAATCTGACATTCTTTCTAAGTGTTCTTCCCACCGTTGTTTGTAATCTTTCAATTTTTCATTCAAATTGAAAACTTGTAACTCTTCTCTTATGGACTCATTCCTTACACGGTCAAGTTTAGAACACCTTCAAACTCCATTTAAGAACGTCATTTTTGAGGCCTGTATTTTACTCTCTTGTTACTTGGTGGTTCTCCATAGTTCACACCCATAGAACAGTACAGGGACCGCTGTAAATTTGTAGAACTTTAATTTTGAATCCCGACGTACCTTTTTTTCTAAAAATACGGTTGATTTTACCACAGATTGTCCGGAACTTACCTAACTTAACGTCAATATCAAAATTCCCATCATAGCTAATATCTTTTCCTAAATAATTAAAGTGGCTCACCTGTTCTAGAATTCGCCATTAATCATTATTTTTGTTCTTATTGGTTCATAGACTCAAAATTCCATTACCTTTGTTTTTATAGTGGAGATTTTCATATTGTATTGTTTTGAAATCTGTTGAAGCCTAAAACAGGTTTTTTTATATCAGATCCTGTATTTTGAACTATACCAGCAAGTCGTCAAAAAACAACAGCACATTCAAATATCTTGATATCTTAATACTAGGGTTCACTAGATGTTTCCACTTCCTTACCAGATCGTTAACATAAATGTTAAAAAGGGTAGGTGATATACTGCTTCCTTGCCTAACACCTTTATTGACAGATATTTGTTGAGATATATTTGTCCAATATTATTTTTAACAGCTACTCTTGTTATGTTATATAGGCTTCGTATAGTTCTTACAAGGTGTTCAGGGTATTCCCGTTCTTCTACCATTTATAGAGTATTTATAATTATAATTCAATTGTAATGTTGTGATTTAGTATTTAGCCTGAAGACGGTTTACCGATTATTTGGGTAGGCGAAACGTTACTTTTTAAACATACTGTCAGCGATAGCAAACGTCCGTCCATTCGATTATTTTATCCAATATTCATCAGTGTCATATCTTAAAGAAGTTGATTATCGACGTAACATACAGTACGATGAAACAGACATGGAAATGGAAATAAGACGATTAGATGGAAATAATAAAATCAAATCATTCAACCCAATAATTTTATTTTCTTAAACGTACTTACAAAAGTATATGTACAATACACAAACACACACACACACACACACACACACACACACATACATATGACTAATTTATGTACAAGTATTTCATAAATACTAAAGTAACTCCTTGCATCACACATGGTAAACAAATCAATTCTAATTTGAATATAATTGAATAGCCAAATACAGAAGAGTTAATTTGTAGCTCCTGACTCTAATTCGCGGTAAGTATCGTTTATTAAATATCATATTGAGATTTCAAGAATTATTTCAGTTAATTATCTTATTTAATAATAACCTATTATAACTTTGAGTAGTCTAAATATTTAAACACTGTGTAGACAATTGCTGCACAGGTTCAGTAACTGAAACCAAGCGTCATTAATTTGTGTCGTAAGCTCACACGGCCGGTGTCAATATTACCAAAATAATTATAAACCGGATCTTCTTCGGGACAGAGAAGTTTTTACGGCCTGAAGAAGATATTCGAGGATGGGATTCGAAACGTTGCCAACGATGTCGCTGTTAAATAGCAACCGGCCACGACCTAACGCCCCGGATTATAATTATTTTGGTAATCGCCATTAAATTTGTTGCAAGGTACATTACACTTTTTAACAATATATTCCGTAGCACTCTATTTAAAAAAATTGCCGTTATATAAATTTCACTTCGGAATAATATCGACTATAAAAATCATCCCTTTTCGTTATATCCACGTAAGTTGCAATCTTTTATCGTTTTGTACTCTAAGAAAATGAACTGAATAAAATATGTACCATCGGATTCTGATTGTAATGAAACACGACTCTTCATTAAAATTTAATAGGTACTAAAAATAAGAATATAATTTACAATGTAAAAACCAAATACATTTTATATCACATGTATTAAATTTGTATATTGTTTTTTAGTTATAGAAATAATCTATATCGGACAGCCGATTCAATTATCCAATGATTCGGAAAAACGGCATTTAGTCTGTTGTATTCAGATTTTAAATTAAATATTAAAAGTACTATCTTGCTTACATTTTTTTATAATTTATTATTATCTTGAAAAATTATTTCTAATAATCGGACAGTATTGTTTCTAAAGTATACTTCTAATACTTAAAGTTGTGAGCATTTAGTTCCTACCTGTAATTACAAAGTGTTGAGTTATTAGCATACAATTATTTAACAAACAAGTTCCAGTCTACTTTATAGATTACGTAAACTTTGATTTGACAAGAATTGGTTTGTTAAAATGTTAGTCTATTCTATAAGATAACTTAATTTTTCTAATAAAATTATATTTTCTAAAAATAATATATAAACAATTTTAGGAGATTTGAGTTTAGTTTACTAGTGCCTTACTTACATATGCTTAAACGTCATTATTCAAAGTCTAAATAAAGTAAGCTATAGGTTTTCAACAAGTGACGCGTTCAACAAACTTATAAAAGATTCTAAAAGTCTTTAATTGAAGTCCAGGATTGTCTGAGTCTTCACTGTAGAGTATGATTGTTGCATCTAGTAGATCCGGGACGATGGAAGCCGTTCTTCGTTGTATCATCCCGGACGGTACTGTCATACGTGGTAACCGTAGGGCTTCACTTTTGCAGCCGCGCAGAAGCTCAGAGTGAAGCACAGCACCAAAATGGCCACTGCCAGTATGAGCACGTAGAACGACCAGGACAGCTTACATGTACCTGTGACAAACGTCGGAATCTCATATTTATACTTTATATTTGCTTTCAAATAATTAGAAAGTTCTACAAAGTTATGGCAGTCTCTGTACTATCCTATGGATGTAAATTGTAGACCAAGAAACAAGAAAGTAAACAGGCCTCGAAAACGGCGTTCAGGAATTACAAGAAGACATTGAGTCAGAAACACTACTATAAGAGTATGTGTTAAGAGAGTGCCTTCCAAAGATCAAATTAAGAAAGCACAGTTGCACTGGTTTAAACACGTTTAAAGGATAGAAGTGGATAGTCTTCCAAAACAAATGTACCGCTGGGAGGCAGGAATTGCTGGGAGAAACCCTTCTTAAGAGGAGTAAAATGATGTTCTAAACTTGACCGTATTGTTACGAGAAGCGTACCGAACAATCCAGAACATTCTCCACTCCCCCCGTTTAGTGTGGCTTGTGTTGCGTCATTCATGTAGCTTGTTCTAGTGAGTTCCAGGAACACTTGAGACAAGCATTAATCCGCTGGCGTGCAGTAAGGAGGCAAAGCTGTACTGCACATCTCCGGGGCCTATATAAAGCCAAAGCAGGCGGATTTTCAGTTCAGTTACGTGAGCGATTTTCGCTAGTGCGGATTGAGTATTGTCGAAGTGAAGTAGTTAGTATTGTGTTAATAATTGTGTAAAACTCTATTATTAAAGGCACTGTTATTGCGTGTTGACGAATCTAACTGGAAATATTGTACGAGTTAATTAGAAGCTGTGTAAATGTGATTTTTAAAGCTGGTGATTAATGACTTAATTGGTGTCTTGCATTTTGTTTTCCACTGTACCTACGATGATCAAGTAGACCGTCGTAACAGTGGTGTCAGAACTGGGATAGAACGGTTAACAGTGGAAACAGAGGACACTTCTCAGAAGAGTTTGTGCCGTACTGGGTTCGGCAGCGTATTATAAGAGTTTTAAAAACGAGCGCCGCTGACGTCACGCACGGCCACACGGCTACGGTAGTTTGTTGTTGCCACACAAATGTTGTGCAGCTACGCAATACAGCTGGCGTTGCCAGCTGTTTCTGTACGTTCCTGCATCCAGAGTTTACTTGGCTAGGCCGACACATTGAATCGGCCTCATTTCTGCTCTGTCCTCCAAACTGGTCATCTGCTCTCGACTGGCGGCTACCGTTTGTTCTGGACTTCCTCGGCTATCACTATGCCAGGCTAAATAAAGTGTAGCTCCAGGTATGTACAAGTCAGCGGGTTCTGAAAATATTCTAACCCCAAATATATTTTTACGTTTCAGCCTCTATTATAAATTTATACTTGTGTGTGTGTGTGTGTGTAGAGCAGTTTTCGATGTGTGCGTTAACGCGATTACCAAATTAAATTGATATGAGTGTAAATGTTGTGGGCTAAACTGACTTCAATAAAGAAAATACTAAAGCATCTCGCACTCAGCTGTGTTTGGTGTTATTAACAGTTATGAAATGCGTAATTAATTAATTGTCATATTTCAACGAAATACTTAAAAGGTAGTTGGTACATAAGTGAAATAAGTCACAGCTGAGCAGCTTAATACTGTTTAATATGAATTAGTGGCGATGTGTGTGTGCTGTTGATGTGTAAAGTTAGTGTTGGAAGTTAATGTGGACGGCCTATGTGGCGTATTTTCTTTATGACACCCTCTACAACCTATTGTATGTCCAGGTGCTCGAACAAGGGCGAGATGGGTGTCGGGTGGACGTACATCTCTCCACCCTAATGGCAGAGACGATCTTATAGCCACGATGCCGTCAGTCGAGGACAACTTAGGACTCTTCCAACGCTAAGCTGCACCCGGGACTTGTGACACGACTGTGACATCACTGATCCGCGCCTATACGGACTAAGTACACCGGACAATCCAGGTGGGAAAATTCTGATTATCTATTTCTCTCTCTACAACATGGTGAATGCACAGAAGCCGCCAGAAGCTCACTCGTGAAGTTCTGAACGTTATACTCTAGCACAAACTCTCATGTTCAATTATGTTATTGCATGTGTGAACATTACCGCAGTACACCTAATGAAGTATCTTATAACTGTATAATGTGTAAGAAATTACACACATACACACACATCCGCAGTTTGCTGTAAGATCTAACTTTTCATCTAATTAAGACCATTAGGGAGTTAATTATCTTGTGCTATTATCATGTCATCTAGTCATGGCTGAGTTTTAATCACGTAATGGGGGCTATATGATGCTTTAGATGAGAAACCAATTTCTTTCACACACATACTTAGCGCTTAATGATTAAAGTCAGGGTCGTTTAGCTGGTTGAGTTTCGGGGCGGTCACTTACATTCTCTGGTGTGAACCACCAAGGCAAATCTATGCTAAGGAGCTGAGATATTCAGTTACGCTGTCATTTATATTTGTACATATCTATACATATTAGGGTGCATTCATTTACTGTAGTTGGAATGGGTTTATGAGGAAGTTAGTGCTGAAATGAGGGATGTTTTGTTATTCATGTCGTATATGTGTTTGTGTGTGTAATTTTACTATATTTTGCTGGGGGAATATGTAATGGATTTAAAAAAGAGAAAAACCATAAATGTGCTTACTGAGACAACAGGCTAGCCTATTTGATACTATACAACACTTATGGATTAGTATTGCTTTTATGAATGAGATTATTACTAACTTTGACTCATACATAATCAGGCAGATCTCTTGCAATTATGCTAATATCAAATTAACTTACTTTGTGACATTATGAATTAATTGATATACATATATATATATATATAATTCTGCCTTTAATGGTGTGCTCACACAATCAAGAACTTGTCATTTATGTAACATCTTGCAGGTTTAATAAAGCACACGCTTGTTGGTTACAAGACTTTTTTTCATTTGCAAGTCCTGTCATTCACCTGGGGGGACATGTCTGTAATTGTATTTGGGCCTTGCACACTTTTGCTTCCTCTAGGTTTTTCACCTAGTTCTAAATATGATGTCTCTCCCCTTTTACAAAAAAAAAATTAAAAAAAAAAAATAAAATTAAATAAAAAAAAAAAAAAAAAAAATTACAAAAACTTAGAAAAAAAAGGGGGGTTTCAAGTTGTGTTAGTGGTAGTTGATAAAAATAAAATGGATACCAGTCAGATGATAGAAGAATTTCGAGTAATGCTACGGAAAACACAGGAACAACAAAATGAAGAATTTAATCGTCAATCCGACGAAGTTAAGGCGTTCGTATAAGATGATATCACTGCAAAATTCGTCCTTTTACGAGGTGAGCTGAACAAACAAGTTGACAGAATATCTGAAATAGAAAAATCTGTGTTAACTATTAAAACAAGTATGTCAAGTTTAGAAGATTCAAAATTTCAGAGAAATCAAAGAACGCTATTAACTGAAGTAGGGCCAGATTTCGCAAAGGCCCCAATCGTTTAATGGAAGCACTCACTGGGCAATTTATCATCGCCAATTTGAACCTGCTGCTCGCTTAAATAACTGGACAGAAGAAGAGAAAGGCCTTTCACTCATTCTCGCGTTAAAAGGACCTGCTGCAGAGCTAATACACAAAGTGTCATCTGACAACCAAGAATACATATGCCGAATTAACAAAAGCTCTGGAATTACGGTACGGTGACCAGCATTTGTGCCAAAGCGAAGTGTACCGTGTTCAACTTAAAGAGAGCCGACAGCGTTCAGGGGAGAGCCTTCAAGAGTTTAAAGCGAATGTTGACCGACTGACGAGATTGGCTTATCCCGAAGAATCGGAGGACTTCCTGAAGTGGAATTCTCTCATTATGTTTATTGACGGTATCAGAGATAGTCAATAAACAAGTGTTAACAAGTGTTAAGAATGGCACGGTGTTCAGATTTAAAATGTGTTCAAACCACGATTCGCCTGTGACGTCGGCTGCATATCACGTTATAGAGCTAGTGTGGGTCCGCCTCCCCCTTTCCAACCTAGCAGTCGACTCACGGAGCTCCAGGAGGCAACAGCCTGTTACGCGCTTGTGTTACGCAAAATTCAATTTACGGCCGTCAATATGTGAACGATTCAATTAATTCAATTTTAATTAGCTTCAATTATTAGATATGCAGTCATACGGGCACGCGCGGATTCGCAGAATCGCATGAATATGATTTAATCTGTTTTTTGCAATAAACGTTTTATACAATCCACTTTTATCGTTTTACATTCGACTAAACCCAGTCTATGGTTTTGAAACCCCCCTTTTCTTTTATAATTGTATTTTTTTTTTTTTTTTTTAATTAAAGGGGAGAGACATAATATTTAAAACTAGGTGATGAACCTAGAGGAAGCATAAAGTGTGCAAAGACCCAAGCTACAATCACAGACATGTCCACTGGATGGATGACTTGCAAATGAAAAACTCTATTAACAAAACTAGTGTGAACTTTATTTAGCGTGCAGTCACATACATGATATCACAAGGCATAAATTAATAATAGCCACTGAGTAAAATTGAAATACTTTTCCATCTCTATGTTATACATCACTGCATTACCGACTGATAATAATTGACCATAATCAACTAAGGGATATCCATAATCCCCTTAAATCAAAAATTTGACTGGCATACATCATTACATAAATATCGTTATTATACACAGTATAATATTATGAGTGACTGCTTAATTCAGTGGCTGTAAAAGAATGGATGCAGCACTATGTCAAAGATAGACATTATAATAATTTTGTTTTTAATATGTAATATTGAAATTTTAAAGCGATATTTAAAGTTTAAAGTTAAATTTGCTACACTTTGCAAGGCTATGTCCAAGATGCACATTATAATAATTTTGTTTTTAATATGTAATATTGAAATTTTAAAGTGATATTTAAAGTTTAAAGTTAAATTGGCCAGCCCTTTCTATAATTCCTTCAGCACATGTGCTATCACATCATTAATTTTGTCACATTCCCCCCATTGAAAATTACACACAAACACATACATAATTCATATAACACACACCCACAATTCCTGTACCGACCCACTCACAATAACCCTTCGCATTAAACGTACAAATATATATATACATACAAACAAAACCGAGCTTAGGAGTTCTCACAGTTAAATCACCTCTAAAATGAGAATTCAAATAACACAGGAAACTGAATTGCCCCCAACAGAACAAATGACTCGAAAATTTATAAGTAAATACAACTTCAATAATTTTGAAGCAAAACTCCGAGAATTAAATCATGATCATAGTTTAAGCCACAATACATGAAGAAAATCAGACACCCCCAGTCCTGAATTATGCCCACACGGCAGGACATGACCAAGCAGGACATAACTAACTCTCAGATACATAGAACACATTAAAAAAAAGGGGAAAACTTAGCTGTTCATGCAGGTACATGTGTGTGTGCAATTCTCTTACATAGTATAAGAAAGTTATAAAAGATTACATAAGCCTTAGTTGTATGCAAGGTCCACACATGCAGGCACAAAACTTAACGTGTGTGTGTGTTTGCAGATCTTGTGCGAGTTAAACGTGGGGTATCATAAGTCTGTTTCTGAGAGCGTCTGCCGATTTACAGTATTGTGGTAGATGAAATAGTATAATGTAAATACAGAAAGATCACACCTGGATAGTCCGATGTAACTAAGCGGCACTGTGGCTAGGCTGTAGCGTGTAGTTTGAACTGGTAACTCCTGGGGGCAGAATTCCTCCAAGTGTATGTCCGTGTCCCAACTGACGGCATCTCACGGCTCATGTAACATCTCTGCACGAGGGGTTGACAGATGTTCGTCCAACCGCGACTCCCATCTCGCCATTGGTCGAGCACCTGGAGCTTGCTTTATTCTAGCTTGTCATAGTGTAGTACTTCGAACGGGGAGAACAGATTGGGTGCCGTCAATTGAGACTGGAGAAACTTCCTCGGTGAGGGTTGGAACAGAAAAGAGGCCGATTACAACTCAATTTCCACCAACGAAAACTTGCATGAATGCAGGTTAGTGCGCACAACAGCTGGGCCGGCCAACTGAATCCTCGTCACCGCTACCAACAAACCGTTTACGTACACTCAGCGACGACGCGATACAGGGGCATTGCATGACGTTGGGAACGCGCCAGTTTATAAAAGAAAGTTACCTGCCCCTGCAACCGAGCTTCGCGTCTCCCGAGCGCCGAACAAAGTACGGCACAGTTTAAAGTGTGAACAGCCGTTAACCCCAAGCTACGCAAGGGGACAGTAAGTTCAACCGCAACATATGGTCCACCATGGCCGGATTTAATTTCGATCGATCTTAAGGTGGGTAAAACTTACGAGCAGTTCCGAATGACGGACTTTAAGCGTCGTAAGGGAGTTAGTGCGTGCTCGTTTTCGGATATTAGTGCATCATAGTTGTATGCGTCCGAGTATTATTCGAGCATTGAAACTGTTATGCGTAAGTTCCGCAAAATCAT
The DNA here is from genome assembly GCA_034769895.1 of Magicicada septendecula. Lineage (NCBI taxonomy): Eukaryota > Metazoa > Arthropoda > Insecta > Hemiptera > Cicadidae > Magicicada > Magicicada septendecula. Next base: position 311,115,289 of record CM068374.1, on the reverse strand, counting down.
TTAACTTGCAAATCAAATGCGTAAGATTGCGGTTCGCAATAAGTTCGCAAGTGTCTACCGGACAATCTATTACATGCAGCGCAGACAGAATTGGACAGGTACGACACATCTACGCAGAGATATAGGGACTCATCTTTATCTCACCGCATTGCAGAAATCCGACGTCACGAGCTACCGTTATCAAGAGATAACAACCCGTTCTACTCAACGGCAACTACGTCATTCTGGTTAGCTCTTATCCGCCATCAGCTGATAATCTCTACAACCGTATGTAACTTATTATCTCGAATCAGTGGAAATTCAAGTAAGATGTTTTTGCCATGGTATGTTTCTCATTATGTTATGTTGTATTATTTCTTTGCAATTATTCTATTTATCTATTAATACGTAGTTATATTGCTGAGAACTGAGTTGCCTGTTCTACTTTCGTTCCACGTCTTAATATGCTCAATATGACCAAAAGCAAACAGCTTATAAGGCAAAGGGCCGTTATTAAGGCCTCAATAACAAGAATTAATATTTTCGCGGATGCTTTTGACATAACAAAAAATGACGTCCACGCGTTGCATGTTAAATTAAGGTCGCTGGCGGAGCTCCAGCGCAAATATGACACAATTCAATCCGAACTCGAGTTGTCCGAGGACGCTGTTTTTGACGCGGATAGCGATCGAATCCAGGTCGAAGATAATCGAGTGAAAAGTGCACAATCTTATAGAAAAACTCGACTAATCTTACTGAGAATTCTAATGACAGTAGAGCGGAAAGATTCGCTCATGTCACGTAACTGGAGCCCATTAAAATCCCAGAGTGTAGCGGAAATGTTATGGAGTGGCAACAATACATACACATATTCAACGACTTGGTAGATTCTTGGTTGGATCTTACCAACATGCAAAAGTTTCATTACTTACACAATTCATTAAAAGATGAAGCGCTCCAGGTTATACAATCGCTGTCTATAACTGGTGAGAATTATGGCGCAGCCCTAGAGTTACTCAAGACTAGATTTGACAATAAGCTAATTATCGCCATCCACCATGTCGAAGATATACTGAAAATCAAAATCTATCGATAGGCAATCGGTGGGTAGCACATCTAAATTTCTTAATAAAATAAGCGCAACTATAAACGCGCTCAAGGTTATGGCGTTACCCGTAAATATTTATGAGCTTATTGTCACTCAGTTATTAGCGTCGAAATTGGACCCGAATACTTCCAAACGTTGGAAGGAGTCACTCTCTAACGTCAACTTTCCCGATTTTGAAGGGTTGATTGAGTTTTTAAACAATAGGAGATCGGTGCCGGAAACCGTGGCGGCAGATTCCGAGAGTGGTAAGGCAAGCAACTCAGCAAGGCCTAAACAACTGATAAAATATGTAAACAATTCAAAACAAGGCAAGGTGGTCAGCTATCATGCTAATTCTAAAAACATTCAATGTGCAATGTGCAATGCTAACCACCACTTATATACGTGTAAACAATTGAGGGGTTAACCATTGACAAACGTAAGGAGTTTTTAATTAAAAATAAATGCTGCTTTAACTGCTTGCGGGTGGGCCATTCTGTAAATAAATGTAAAAATAAGCACACTTGTAAAACTTTCTCTAAGAAGCATCACTCCTTAATACATACAGCACAGGGCGCCTACTGTGCCCTCAAACTAAAAACTAATAGGAGCATACTATTGTCTACTGCGCTGTGCAAAACCTTAGACAATTGTCGTAAGCCCCGCCTTTGCAGGATTTTACTGGACTCTGGTAGCCAGGCGAATTTCATTACACAGGCCTTTGCCAAAAAACTTAAAGTGAACCTTGTAAAAAATGAGTTGCCAATTACAGGCATCAACAATACGTCCTGTCGGTCCCACCACAGCACCACTATTACCTTACAATCGCTGTACGAAAATTTCAATTTTAGCGTACAATGCTCAATTCTGCCCAATCTTATTGACAATCTCCCCACGGAATCTTTTGATCCTGCGCAATTGGGATTGTCCGAGGGTATATTCCTAGCGGACCCAAACTTCAGCACGTCCTCGAGCATTGACGTTCTGCTGGGCGTCCAATTGTTCTTAAGTTTGATTAAGCCCGGAAAATTTGTCAGGGACGGGAACTTCCCAATTCTTCAGGAAACTAGACTGGGTTACACTGTGTCCGGAAATCTTCCTTTCAAATTTAAATCTCCTTATCGTGCTTCGTCATTTATTGCGAGAAATGACAATAAAGGGTTCACTTCTATGGTTGAGAAATTCTGGCAGGTCGAGGAGTATCCTGTTGATTTGCCCTCAGCTGCCGATGAGTCATGTGAGGGACACTTTGTGCATAACACGCTGAGAAATATTGACGGTAGATTTGTTGTTAGGTTGCCCCGTAGGGCTGGTGATGTAGCTCTGGGCGATTCGCTGACCCATGCTAAACAGCGTTTTCAGACTCTTGAGCGTAAACTCATGAGGAATCCTGGGTTGAGGCATGACTATTCTAAGTTTATCAAGGAGTACCAACTGCTGGGGCACATGTCACCACTCGATCCCAGCGACAATTTGGTTCATCGCTGCAAGGTGTACTACTTACCCCATCACGCGGTTTTCAAGAACTCAAGTCTGACTACAAAGCTCCGCGTGGTATTTGATGCGTCCGCAAAATCCGCTAATGGCCGTTCACTTAATGATACGCTAATGGCAGGGCCGACAATACAGCAAGACATTTTTTTCTATTATACTCAGATTTAGGACTCACGTCTATGGCTTAACGTCCGACATCGAGAAGATGTATAGACAAATTTTGGTCGACTCAAGCGATTGCAACCTCCAAAGAATACTTTGGCGGGATTCCCCCGACTTGGAGTTGAAACATTTCGTGCTTAGGACTGTGACTTATGGCACAGCCAGCGCTTCGTTTCTAGCTACCAGGTGTCTATTCCAGGTTGCGAATGATAACCTCAATCAGTTTCCCTTGGTATGCCGAGGTATTGCTAACGACTTCTACGTCGATGATTTAATTACCGGCTGCGATGATATAGATGAGCTCAAACGGTTAAGATCGGATGTAAGCGAATTACTGCAACAACGTGGGTTTCCCCTGCACAAATGGTCTTCCAACAGCCAAGAAATCATAACCCAAGGCGTCACTGCCATACCCCTAAATAAAGGTGAAAATGTGTGCACTTTAGGGCTACTATGGAACAACGGTTCCAATATGTTTGTTTATAAGAACTGTTTTTGTTTACCAAAAGAACTGTTGTTTCGGTAATTGCGGGCATTTATGACCCGTTGTGTCTACAAGGTCCCGTAGTTTTTCTATATAAACGTTTCATGCAGCAGCTTTGGCAAGCAGAAACGAAATGGGATGAGGTCTTATCAGAGTCTCTTCTTCCCAAATGGAGGGAATTGTATAGTAAATTAAATCTAGTCAATAAGATTAATGTGAACCGTTGCATAAAGTCTAACCCATACATGAGATCGTTTCAGATTCACGGGTTCGTGGATGCTTCTGTGAGGGTTATGGTTGTTGCATATACGCAAGAATTGTATATGATAATAGGCATGTCTCATTTAATTTACTGTGTTCGAAATCCAGGGTAGCCCCCCTAAAACAAATTACACTGCCCAGACTTGAGCTATGCGGTTGTCTTCTGCTTGTCCGTTTGCTTTAAAAGGTTATTCGTGCATTGAACATACATGCTCATGAGATCCATCTGTATTACTCCATGGTCGCCTTCTAGTGGATACACGGTGAGTCCTCCAGGTGGAAGACCTTCGTCGCCAATCGTGTGGCTGAAATCCAGCAGGGTTCCAATAACGCTGACTGGCATCACGTGAAGCTCAGGATAACCCCGATGTTCTATCTCGTGGTTGTCATCCAGACATATTGCGGAACTTCCAATTGTGGTGGCATGGTCCGACATGGCTTTTGCAGGATCCAATTCGCCACCCCAAATTCAGCACAAATGATTCGGCCACCATACGGGAGTGCTGATCTGAACAAAAACAATCGGCAATTCTTGAATGTATGGCTAGCGTCATCGCTACCGATATAAGTGAAGACTTTTCCACTCTTCAGAGATTGATACGCGTTATCAGCTATTGCTTCAGATTTATCTATAATCTGAGATCGAATTCCCCTGGTTCGGGACATGACCTGCGACTGTCCAGGGAGGAATTAAACAATACTTTAAATTTCTTTATACGCCTATCTCAATTGACGTACCTTCACAAAGAAATCATTGAGATGAAGAATGGCAATCTATCCAAATCCAGCAAAATTATCTCTCTTGATCCATTCATCGACGATTCGGGGTTACTTCGTGTTGGAGGTCGTCTCCAACATTCCGATTTGCATTACGATACTAACCATCAGATTATTCTGCACCCAAAGGCCCACCTCACTAGATTAATAATAGATGCTGAGCATTCGAGGCTGCTTCACGCGGGCGTTCAGTTAACGCATAGTTCTGTTCGTCAAAGGTATTGAATCGTCAACGGCAAGATTGTTGTCGGTTCTGTCATCCGTAAGTGCATCAAATGCTTTCGCTTCAGAACCCACAAACAGACGCAACAACTTGGTCAGTTGCCTTCGTCAAGAGTGGTATTGACCAAGGCCTTTTCATCGTCTGCTGTAGATTACGGCGGCCCTATCGTGATCCGTCATGGTGGGCAGCGATCCAAGACTACCTCAAAGGCATACATATGCTTGTTTGTCTGTCTCTACGAAAGCGATTCATTTGGAATTGGTGTCTGAACTGACTGCTGAGGCATTTATTGCCGCCTTTAAACGATTCATTGCCCGCCGCGGCATTCCCGGGGAAATGATGTCTGACAACGGCACTATTTTTAAGGCGCGAGTTCCACTTTGCGCGAGTTATACAAATTATTCACCTCTGAGGAATTTAAAACGAGTATTCACTCATTCTCACTTGCCCAAAGTTTCAAGTGGTCGTTCGTTCCACCCTCCTCACCGCACTTCGGCGGCCTTTGGGAGAGTGGTGTAAAAAGCGTCAAGCATCATCTCCGCCGCACCATTGGCGCCACCATTCTTAACTTTGAGGAATTATACACGATCCTTACTCAAATTGAGGCGTGTTTGAACTCCCGTCCTCTTTCTGCCATCTCATCTGATGTTAGGGATCTGCAACCCCTTACACCCGGACACTTCTTAATTGGCTCGACCTTGACAGCCCTCCCCGACGCTGACCTTGTAGCCGTTCCATGCAACCAACTGCGACGCTGGCAATTGCTGCAGAAATTTGTACAATCTATCTGGAGCAGGTGATACAAGGACTACCTGCACCAGCTCCAAAAGCGTAATAAATGTCAGACACCTAAGGGGAACCTCGTGTAGGGTGATGTGGTCATAATTATAGAGGATAACGCCCCTACATTACAGTGGAGTTTGGGTGTGGTCACTAAGGTTTTCATGGGCGACGACCAGTTGGTGCGCGTCGTTGACGTCCGCACTCCCCGTGGTATATTGTGTTGCGTCGACCTATTCATAAGCTGAGCGCTTTACCTGTGTCCAACGAATAAGGATTGTCGTCACTCGTATGGGTTTCACTCTATGCGAAGGGGTGTTATTGTTCTGGTCCTCAGTAATGTTGCCTTGTGTAGAGGAATTTATTCAATTCTTTTTTTTTTTACTTTATTAAAATCAGCAATCAGAACTATTACATACACAAGAATGCATACATATAAAGTTCTATGAGCCAATTTGATGACGCCCGTACGCCCGATCGATGTAGCCCGTACTATCTTCTCAGGTCAGTGGGCCATTTTCTTTTAAGCCGTCTTGTGATGTCTGTAGTGGTCAGGTCGGATGCTAGTCTGTTGGTGTGTCTCTTCAGTCTGTCATAATGCTTTTGTGCTCTGGCTCTGCATTCTTCTTCTACCAGGGGTATGTTGAAGTCCGTATGAAGTGTATGTTTTGATATGTACCATTCAGCACCTCCTATTGTTTTCAGCGCTTTTGATTGGAAGCGCTGAATTATGTTGACGTTTGACTTACTTGAGCAACCCCACAGCTCAGTTCCATACGTCCATATTGGTTTAATGATCGCTTTGTACAACAAGATTTTATTTTCCAAGGATAACGTTGATTTTTTCCAAAGTAAGCAGTACATTTTTCTCATCTTGAGCTCTAATTCCTTCTTTTGTTGATTATGTGTTTTTTCCACGTTAATGTTTTGTCCAGATGAAGTCCCAGATATCTAGCTCCATCTGAATTTGGAATCTGCACATTATTTAGATATACCGGTGGACATTCGGAGCGTTTTAGGGTGTGTGTTACATGGGTGCTTTTCTGTTCATTTACCTTTATCCTCCATTTATGTACTCAATTTTGCAGCATGTCTAGGTGTAGTTGTAGTCTATCCGTGGCAATCTGCGGATCCTTGTGTCTGCATCGTAATACTGTATCATCTGCAAATGTGCCCATTTGTGTGTTCGGTGTAGCTGGTATATCTGACGTGTATAGGATGTAAAGCAAAGGACCGAGGACGCTTCCCTGTGGTACTCCTGATTGGATAGAAAAGATGTCAGGATTCAGAGTTATATTTAACTTGGAAATGTCGTCCATAGAGATACGATTTTAGGAGCAGTTAATACTCCCTTGGTAACTTCATTTTGATTTTGTAGAGGAGTCCTGGGTACCCAACCTTGTCGAAAGCCTGCTGTACATCTAAGTACACTGTTGGGCAGTATTCCTGGAAGTTAATTGCTTTGTTAATTTCAAAGACGATCCGATGGCATTGTTGTATAGTGGAATTATGCTTCCTAAAACCGAATTAATGATCAGGGAAAAATTCATCAAGGAGTTTGTCATCATGTATTCTCTTAATTATTAGTTTCTCCAGGATTTTTAATAATTGTGGAAGTAGACTGATTGGCCTATAGGAGCTGACTTCATTCTGCGGCATGCCTGGTTTGGGGATGAGTATTAACTGTGCAAACTTCAGTTGAAGTGGCCAGTATTGAACTCTAAGAATGGCATTAAAGAGTGATTTTATCTACAGAATTGCTTTATTTGGTAGTTCAGACAGAACCCTCCCGTTTATTAGTTCATAACCTGGGGCTTTCTTTTTATTAAGATGGTCAATTACATGTTTTAACTTCCGAATAATTGGTTTTTGATTGGGAGGGACAGTTGCAATGGTGCCTCAAGAAAGTTGTTGATTTCAGTATCTTGTGGGTGTCTGAGTGGGGTGTAAAAACTTTAGCGAAGTTTTCAGCAAATGTATCTGCTTTTTCTTCGTCCGATTTGGCCTACTCATTGTTTGGTTTCCTTATTGGAGATTTTATAATTTGTGGCCTCTTGCGGCTGGTTGTCACCTTCCAGATTGAATGGTCTGCTTTTGATAGGTTGCTTAAATAGTATTGATACGTTCCTGTTTATTCTGTTTAATTTTGCGCTTTAAGTTGTTTGCTAATCTATTAAATATGTTCTTGTCTATGGGGTTACGAGTCCGCTGCCATCTAGCTCTGGCTCTTCGTTTTTGCTTAACCTACTGGAGAATTTCATTAGGAACGTTGTTTTTCTTTCGGATGTTATTTACGATAGTTGGTGTAGTCGCCCATGCACAATCTTGCACTATCCTTATGAACTGTTATGTGGCTTTATCTATTTCATCCGGTGTTTTCAAACTTATATTTAGGTGATAAATGTTGAGCTTATAGTTGCTACCACAGGGGTGTGGTCAGATGTCAGATCTAGACAACTTTCAATATCCAAAAAGTTGTTTGATATCCCTTTGATGATGAAGAAATCCAGTAGGTCTGGGATTTTGCCCAGGTCTGAGGGCCAATATGTGGGTTCCCCAGTTGATAGGTGTTGTTAGGTGTTGATAGGTGCATTCAATTTATGCGATTCATGTATTTTATTCAATCTATGTATTCTATTTAATTTATGTATTGTATTCAATATATGCGATTTTTGCAGGCCATTCAATTTATGCATTGTAGTCAATTCATGTACTTTATTCAATCTATGTATTCTATTCAATTTATGTATTGCATTCAATTTATGTGATTTATACGATTTATGCATGTCATTCAATTTATAAATTGCAGTCAATTCATGTATTTTATTCAATCTATGTATTCTATTCAATTTATGTATTGTATTCAATTTATGTGATTTATACGATTCATATATTCTATTCAATTTACGTATTGTATTCAATTACGTGTTACAACCAATTTATGTAGCCACTATTGGCGTCATGGTTGCGTAAACTCCTCACTGCATCAAACTCGGGAAATATCGAAATCTTCGCTTTTTGACGGGCAGTGTGTTCAGATTTAAAATGTGTTCAAACCACGATTCGCCTGTGACGTCGGCTGCATATCACGTTATAGAGCTAAGGTCGGTCCGCCCCCCCCCTTTCCAATCTAGCAGTCGACTCACGGAGCTCCAGGAGGCAACAGCCTGTTCCGCGCGTGTGTTACGCAAAATTCAATTCACGGCCGTCAATATGTGAACGATTCAATTAATTCAATTTTAATTACCTTCAATTATTAGATATGCAGTCGTACGGGTACGCGCGGATTCGCAGAATCGCATGAATATGATTTAATCTGTTTTTTATAATAAACGTTTTATACAGTCCACTTTTATCGTTTTACATTTGATTAAACCCAGACTATGGTTTAAAGTGTGAACAGCCGTTAATCCCAAGCTACGCAAGGGGACAGCAAGTTCAACCGCAACACACGGCATGATAATAAATTAGACGCTCTTGTTCATGCTCTCCGTTTTGAAGCTGCCAAGTCGGCGACCTACATTAATCAAAGTATGCCATCAAGTTGTAGCCAAACGGATCCAATATTACAGTATCGTCATAACGGACAGAATAAAGAGACAACTCAAGAACAACAGTTTAATAAGTCAGCAGCGCCACAACGATTTAATTACCTTGTATCCGTCAGTGACTTCGTTTTTTGCGTTATTCATATAGACGCGTTTCGTGACATGTGTCACATCATCAGTATCCTTCGTCAAGCGTTAAAATTCACATAAAAAACATTTGCACATATTTACTATATTAACACACATAATACGGTATAACTTCGGCTCCGTTGGACCGGTCCGACCGCGCGTGTAGTTGACGAGCCACTGATTTAACCGAGTCAATCTTTATCACCAGTCATCGCCGTCATGCGAGATTATATTTAGGGCTATATCATATAGTGAGTTAGATTGAAACTTTAATTGTTCATTTAATATACTGTCACTGTTGATTTTCTTATCTTTAAATGCTTTATAAATCTCAAATTCCTCGAGAGCGTCCATTAACCTACCCTTACCGCATACATAGATTGCTTTGAAATTAGTACTGAAATCTGTGTAATTATGGTTATGCATCATTAGATGGTGCGCATAATTAGATTTGGTCTTGTCTAAATCTTTCCTTGGTAGATGTTCTTTGTATCTTTTCAAGAAAGACCTGCCAGTTTGACCCAGATAGAAACAATCACAATCATCACATGACATCCTGTAAACACCTGTTTTCTCTTCTAACGGAAATGGTTGTTTTATGCGTAACAAATTAGAAATATTATTATTTGTTTTAAATGCGACTTTTATATTAAATTTAGAAAACACGTTGGATATAATGCTAGGTAAAAGGCTACCGTACACTGTCGTTATATACTTTTTATTATTATTTTTATTTTTTTTTTTTGTTAACTTTATTATCATCGAAGGTATTCTGGTGGGATCTAGTTTTATATAGGTGTCGCTTAAGAAGTCTACCTATCATCGAATCTTGTACCCATTCGCTATTGCTATGTGCCTTATTATATCCAATTCGTCCTGAAAGTCCTTTTGGTTAAGTGGAATCGTTACCAACCTATGAACGAAACTGTTGTATGCCGCCATTTCCTGACTATATGGGTGGTGAGAATCGGCGTGTATTGTAATATCTGTGGTGGTGGGTTTCCTATATATTTTATATTGGAATTTATTAAGATACTTGGTAACAGTCAGATCCAAAAAATTGAGTTCATTGTCAGTCTCTGTTTCGAGGGTAAATTGTATGTTCCTACTAAGGCTGTTCAAATAATGTTTTAATTTCTCTATCTGTCGTAGCGTGCCATTAAAAACTATAAAGGTGTCGTCTCCATATCGTGCGTAGAATTTAATATTATTATAAAATTTGTTATTCTCTGAGAACATGTAAATATTTTCAAAATGATGCAAGTATAAATCCGCCAGCAGTCCTGAAAGTGGCGAACCCATTGCGAGACCAAACTCTTGTAAGTAAAAATTATTATTAAAAGTGAAGTAATTCTGCTTCAACAGGACAGTCAACAATAAAATTAACTCATCTATTTGTATGTGATTCAGCTTCTCACCTTTAATGAGATCTTTTACGATTGAAATTGTGTCAAGAACCGGCACGTTGGTGTATAAATTAACTATGTCAAATGAAGCGATTTTGTATGTAGGTGAGAGTTCGATATCCTGGACCCTTTTAATGAAGTCAATAGGCCTACTATTTTATGCTGTGATTATTTTTTAAAACGATACTATTTTTAATAATATGATATAATTTCTTTGCCGTCTTATAGCCAGGTGCAGATGTGTAATTTATGAGGGGTCTGACAGGAATATTTGCCTTACGTATCTTCGGGAGTCCCGTGAGCTGCGGGGCTCGTGCATTTATTGGTTTTATATAACGGCGAACATTATTTTCAAACATACTACCGCAACGATTAATAATGCCATTTAGCTGTTTGACGTATTCATTGGTAGGGTCACTGTTCAATGTCCGAATGTTATTGTTATCTATAAATTCAAGTACTTTGTTATTATAGACTTGTGTATCTAATATGACAATTGTGTTCCCCTTATCGGCTTTTGTGATCACGGCGTTATTAGAAGTAAATTTGTCTTTAATTTGACCTAATATTTTGGTTTCTGTGGCATGTTTACTGTATGTTGTCAGTGGTTTATTGAGCTTAATACGTTTATTGAGTTTGACATTCATTAACGCACGTAATTCATTTTGCATTTGATGGTCGGGTACAGTTTTAATGGCTGCTTCCATATTGGCAATCTCATTGATAAAGCGGTTATTATTACGTAAGTTGGGTGGAATTTTATATTTTAAACCCTTGTTGAGTACGTCTAATTCTTCCTTATCAAAGACGATCGAAGTTTGATTAGATATGCGTGTGTAAAACTTATGTTTGTGCTCAATATTGATCTTAACATGTCTCTTGTTCGCTAAGCTTAAAAACTTCTTATTCTGGGTTATATATGTACTGTAAGTTTTATCTGATGTATATTTATTCACATAATCTAAAATATTCTCGATTATAGCAGGATGGACGCTATCGAACAATTGTAAGTGTAATTTGTACAACCGGATATTCAGCATTAATTTCTTCCTATACAAATGGTAAAGAATGCTTTTACCTAGCATTATATCCAAAATATTTTCTAAATTTAATATAAAAGTCACATTTAAACCAATAATAATATTTCTAATTTGTTACGCATAAAACAACCATTTCCGTTAGAAGAGAAAACAGGTGTTTACAAGATGGCATGTGATGATTGTGATTGTTTCTATCTGGGTCAAACTGGCAGGTCTTTCCTGAAAAGATACAAAGAACATCTACCAAGGAATGATTTAGACAAGACCAAATCTAATTATGCGCACCATCTAATGATGCATAACCATAATTACACAGATTTCAGTACTAATTTCAAAGCAATCTATGTATGCGGTAAGGGTAGGTTAATGGACGCTCTCGAGGAATTTGAGATTTATAAAGCATTTAAAAATAAGAAAATCAACAGTGACAGTATATTAAATGAACAATTAAAGTTTCAGTCTAACTGACTATATGATATAGCCCTAAATATAATCTCGCATGACGGCGATGACTGGTGATAAAGATTGACTCAGTTAAATTAGTGGTTCGTCAACTACACGCGCGGTCGGACCGGTCCAACGGAGCCGAAGTTATATCGTATTATGTGTGTTATTATTGTGACTTAATGTAATTGGAAAAGTAAAGCCCCAGAACAGCACACAGTTTCCACGCTACATAAGACTAGTGGAAACCTGATTGTTACTGGATTTGCGGAAGGTAAACAAACATCATTTACAGTTGACACGGGCGCTAAAGTGTCTATTGTGCGCCCTGACTTAATCAGCAACCGACGGCCTCAAATTAGCTCTTGTACAATACAGACTGTGACTGGAAGCCCCATCAATGTGTTAGGAACGATAGGCGTACGTGTATGCCTGGGTCTTCTCGAGTTTAGCCACCAAATGCTCGTTGCAGACATTATCGATGAAGTGATTCTTGGCACGGACATTATGAATGCCTACGGATTCGTTGTGGACTTGCGAGAGAATGTCCTGAAGGTTGGCCAAGAGAAGATAAAGCTTTGCATGGCTAAAATGACAAGGTCTACCAACCATTTGAATAAGCAAGTGGCATTGGCCGAAGAAGAAGTCAACAGGTCTGGTCAAGAGAAACCTTTCCTATTCCAGGCGGAAATAGAAGAAGCACTAGCAGAGGAAATACAAATACGTGAAACGACAAAAGAAGTGATTGGAAAGCGAACTATGGATGTCAAGGAAAACCCCTTGTTTGTTCCTGAGTTAATAGAAGCGCCCGGGGAAAAAATTGTTGAAGATGAAGTTACTCAAGAGGTTGTTGACGAGAACCAATCAGACTTGGATCAGCCAGTGGTGTTTAGGTCATCAATACATGACGCAACGGGAGTGATTCCAGCAAAACTAGCGGTTGAGCGGAAGACTCGTATTCCTGGGAACTTGATGTTCGGATCACACGAGACCGAATTCGAAGGACGGGAGAATTATCTTTCACAAGGACATCCACCTAGATCGCCTGGTTACTTCAGAGACCTTTTGCCAGTTCGGGACGAACAGGCTTAAGGAGGGGCAGTGTTACGAGAAGCGTACCGAACAATCCAGAACATTCTCCACTGGATTGTGGCTTGTGTTGTGTCATTCACGTAGATTGTTCTAGTGAGTTCCAGGAACACTTGAGATAAGCATTCATTCTCTGGCGTGCAGTAAGGAGGCAAAGCTGTAGTGCAGCTCTCCGGGGTGTATATAAAGCCATAGCAGGTGGATTGTCAGTTCAGTTACGTGAGCGATTTCGCTAGTGCGGATTGAGTGTTGTCGAAGTGAAGTAGTATTGTGTTAATAATTGTGTAAAACTCTATTAATAGACATTGTTACTGGGTGTTGCGGCGGAGGTTCCGTACGGCGTGCACTCAGCGTCGTGAGGCAAACTGAGTAGGCGCTGAGATAACAGCGCCGCCTCCTGGCTGTGAATACCGCAACTAGCGGCTGGTGGCGCGTAGTACTAGCCATACACCGTCACACTAACACAAAAGCCGCGCGGTACGCCTTGGTCCTTAACGGACTGTTGAGCGGAGGTTTATTTTTTTTATTTATTGGGTGTTGACGAATCTAACTGAAAATATTGTACGAGTTAATTAGAAGCTATGTAATTGTGATTATTAAAGCTGGTGATTAGTGACTTAATTGGTGTCTTGCATTTTGTTTTCCACTGTACCTACGACGATTAAGTATACCGTCGTAACAGTTTAAGAATGAGGCTAATAAGAGAAGAGTTACAGGTTTCTAAATTGAATGAAAATTCAAAAGATTACAAACAACGGTGGAAAAGACACCTAGAAAGAATGTCAGATTACAGAATGGCCGAACAAGTCTGGAAATAGAAACCTATAGGACACAGGTCTGTGAATACACCCAATAAGAGGTGGCTGGAGGATCTTTGAAGGCGGAACAGGCAGCACTTTGCCTACGCCGTGTTGTGAAGATTATGATGATGATTCTTAGAAATATTAACAATATTAACTGTCCACTACAGAGAATTAGAGTTATCCTTTTATAACAAAGTTCTTCGATATAAGTAAATGTTCTAATCTCTTCAGGTATGCAGTATTCAGTTGCAGGGATATGCCATGAGGAGCAACATTAAAAGATCCAAAGACATCAAAGGTTTTCCAAATAATTGTTCATGTTCCGTTGTTATTCGGAATAATGATATTCAGAGACCTTGAGATTAAGTAGTTGCTATTAAAATCAGAAAGTTTACTGTTCATAAAATGCGACCATGTAAACGGTTACAACCATGTTCTGCCGAACTAGATATACTGCAACACTTCAACAGGTAAAGTTATAACTGCATTGGCAAATTTATACAGTAGTCACACTAACACTCTAATGCAGCAATTCAAACTATATTAAGCACTTTAATTACAAACAAAGTTTTAAAAGCTATTCAACAAACAATAAAAGTACTGCAAAAACTTGACAGATACACTGTAACACAATGGATCCCTTCATTTGTTGGTATTACCAGTCAAACAATAGCAGAATACCTAGCAAAGGAAGATACCAAACAATGTCAATCAACACACATTCCACTGTTATAACAGCAAAAACTATTCTCTAAACCGTACCAAAGAGAAACACCAATAGAAGCGCCAGTAACAAAACTTCAGAAAATGTGAGCCTGATTGGGGAGAAACTAAAAAGAACAACCCAAGAAAACTATCACATTGACTTAATACAGGACGTAATTGTCGTGCTACTCATATCATGTTGACTTAATACAGGATATTGTTGTCATGCTACTCATATCAAAATACTCAACTCAGAAGAATGAAGAATTTGCTGTGAACCTCACTCAAGAATGGATAAGACCATCTCCCCCATTGCCAAAAAAACTTTACGTGAATCTTAGACACTAAAGCCGATAGGGGCTTAATCCAGTCATAAGCAACAATAACACATCGACGTTCAAGGTGTTCCTATACATCCCTCCGACTTTTATTGTTGTAAAATTCACAGTGGGGTATCCAGAATTTGGGAGGGGTCCGGGGTCGAGTCGGCTTCATACAAAAGAAAAAACAAGTTAAGACTAATCAACATTACTAACTTCAAAGTGGCTGAAATCAGTCCCATTAAAGTAAACGGTAAAAACACAATAAAAATACGCGTTATTGAAACATTGTTTACAAGATACTTATCGACTGAACTGATTTTCCTATACTGCATATTTCAATCGTATACGCAAACTATGTGTAATAAATCTTTTTCTGTATTTAAAAAAGTGTTACTACACTGTAATAAGAACACAACAGAAAAAATAATAAAAACCCTAAAAATTAAGAGATTAACAAAATTCGTCAACTTTTTAGACTTTCTTGAGGGGGGGGTTCTGTCCCGTTCGCACCCACGTAATTACGCCCTTGAATATTAAAGATTATCTTTTGTTGTCTACAATCGACCTTTATTAAGAGGTGGGGTAAGCTACTACCAATTACCAGTTCTTCCCTAGATGTTAGCGTGGAATGAGACGTATGTGAGTGTACACAATATCACTTGTAATATTTCGCACTTTTCACCATTAAAAACAAAAACTTCTGAGTTGAAGGCAAGATTTTTTTTAGTCGGCAAACGTTTCATTTTCTTTTTAATGATATATTCTCACAGGTAAACCCTCTATTTGGACTGCTTCCATTGTCGCATGACGTTTCGAGCCCTGAAATCTGGGTTCGGAGCTAAACAACACGAAACAACATCCAACAGGATCTTTAAACCGCCACTCACAGGTAATAAATATTCATTTTCTATTTGTATCGGCCATTCTGAGGACCACATGCCAATTTCAATTCTTTATCCCTTGTTCTTTCCTTTTTCGCCAATTTTCTTTCATCTTTCCACTATGTCTCTTATTTCTATCCTCAGTCTACTTTGAACCTGCAGTTTATCCCTCTCCTACTCTGGACTCCTTCCATTTTTATCACTTTTGCCCGAAAAACTTCTCTTTCGATTGCTTCTGCTGCGTTTATATTATTATTTTTTCAAAATCCTTTTTGACTTCTTTAATCCAACTTGATGTTGATTTCCTTCCCCCACAGATAAAATATTCATTTTTTTTTTTTATCGGCCATCTAAAGACCACATCCCAATTTCAATTCTTTATTCTCTGTTCTTATCTTTTTCTCCAATATTCTTTCATCTTTTCACTCTATCTCTTCTTCCTGTCTTCAGTCCACTTTGAACCTGCGTTATTCTGTCTCCTACCCTGGACACCTTCCATTTTTAACACTTTTGCCCGATAAACTATTCATAAAATATTCATTTTATTTTACATTATTTTGTAGTTTAGTCTTATATTTCTATTCTGATATGTTGTGCCTAATGTTTGTGTGACTTATATTGTTATGAAGAGTTCTTTCTTTAACCGTAGTTATCCATATAGTGCTAATTTGTTTTATAATGTTTTATCGTAAGTTGTTTTATGTTGTTTAGCTTCTGAGGACGATCCCAGATTCAGGGATCGAAACGCCAAGCGACAAAAATATTACGATGGAAGCAGTCAGAATAGAGGGTTTACCTCTAAGAAATCACCCATCGCTTAGAGGTTTTAAAGGACATAATATCAATGTCACATTCAGTTACGGCCTATCTATTTGTAATGAAAACACTGAAGATGTCCCACCTTAACATGGGTGAAAAGTGTGAAGAGCATAAAATTAAACATACTGTATATGATACACACAAAACTGTGTTGACATTGCACATACATAAACTAAGGCACAGTAACTACCCAAAGTGCAGCACTGAGATACTGACCTAATCTGTAGGCGTGAGACGCGCTGCCGCAGCAGTCTCTGACCTCTCTGTTGTCCCATCCAATCGGATACACCGCCACGCCTCCACACACAAGCACTGCTGGAACAAAAACAGCGCGCGCATGTTAAACACGCAATATTAATAATTAAAATTTACCTTAATAAACGTCTTGCGACTTCTTCTTATTTCTGTCCTGACGCGTTTCAAAACCTAGGGTTTTATCTTCAGAGGAATCACTCTTCCGTCGTCAAACATTAAAAATTAAAGACACAATGACACATATACACATAATTTAAACACAAACTTAGGCCTTTTCACATTGCACAGTGCGCACTGTATGGAGGTCCAGTTCATACTGTCAAACTTATCAGAACTCAGGTCCAAGGTGCACATTTATTAATGTTATCTAGTATTGTCTTCTGTCTCGAACTTAAGAGCTGTATCAAATAAATAATGTGATTTGAAAGATAACTGATCATTTAAAACATTTCCAGGATTGGTTTTAAATGCCTTATAAATCTCGTATTCTTCAAGTGTGTTCATACGACGTCCCTTGGCACAATAATGTAATGGTTTGAAATTAGTGTCAAAATCTGTATACCCATGGTTGGAATCTATGAGGTGACGAGCATAATTGGATTTAATATGTTCTGACTTTGTAATTTTGCTCTTAGGCAAATGTTCCCTAAACCGCTCTCGAAATCGTCTGCCAGTTTGGCCTATATATATCTTGTTGCAGTCATTACATGATAACTTGTATACACCTGTTTGTTTCTCTACAGGTATTTTGTCTGTTGATTTAAGCATTTTTTGTAAGTTATTATTTGTACGGAAAATCACTTGGAAGTCAAATTTGTTTAAATTGTTTTTTAAAATAAGTGGCACTATATTTGTATATTCTACTGATATATATTTCACAATATTAGTGTTTCTATTAATTTTAGGTTTATTTTTATTATTGTGTTTGTTTTTTAAATGTTTCTTCAATAATGTATCTATTAATGTGCTACTGAATCCGTTTCTTGTGGCTATGTATTTTATGGTATTTAATTCATCTTCAAAATCATCCGCTTCCAGTGGTATATTGATTAACCTATTTATAAAGCTGTGGAAAGCTGCTAATTTTTGTGAATATGGGTGGTATGACTCCGCATTTATAGTCAAATCCGTGGTTGTAGGTTTTCTGTAAATTTTGTACTGAAATTTATCTGCCTTTTTTATTATGGTTAGGTCCAAAAAATTAATTTTGTTGTCCTTTTCATGTTCTATTGTAAATTGAATATTATTGTGTACGCTGTTCATATAATTTTTTAATTTCTCTATCTGGCGCGTAGTGCCATTAAATATAATAAAGGTATCGTCGACATAGCGTTTGTATAAGATTATTCTATTTAAATATTTATTGTTTTGGGTAAAAAGAACTTCGTTTTCGTAATTGTTTATGAATATGTCCGCTAATAGACCTGAGAGTGGTGAACCCATAGCAAGTCCTTCGCGTTGTGTGAAGTATTTATCATCAAATATGAAGTAGTTTTGGTCTAATACTACTTTCAGCAATAAGATTAATTCGTTGATTTCTATTATGCTTAATTTCTTAGCTCTTATTAAGTTATTATTAATAACGGTTAAGGTATCTCGTACAGGTATATTGGTGTACATGTTAATGATATCTAGCGATAGTAGTTTGTATTGTGGGGAAATTTTAATATCTTTCATGTTTTCTAAGAGTTCAAAACTGTTTTTAATGCTGTGATTAGGCTCTATTATTATGTTGTTTTTAATAATTTGAACTAATTTTTTAGCTGTTTTGTAAGCGGGTGCCGACGTGTAATTTATTAAAGGTCTTATGGGGACGTTCTCCTTGTGTATCTTCGGCAGACCAGTAAACCTGGGCGCACTGTGCAATGTGAAAAGGCCTAAGTTTGTGTTTAAATTATGTGTATATGTGTCATTGTGTCTTTAATTTTTAATGTTTGACGACGGAAGAGTGATTCCTCTGAAGATAAAACCCTAGGTTTTGAAACGCGTCAGGACAGAAATAAGAAGAAGTCGCAAGACGTTTATTAAGGTAAATTTTAATTATTAACATTTACGCGACTTGGATACCAAAAACATGTTTATAAAACGCAATATTACATTAATGCACTCGCTAAAATGCAATCTACATTGTATTATTATTCCGGCTGTACAATTTTTACACATTTTCCGGAACCAAAGATTACACAAGTGATTGAATTCTCATCTTCCACTGCTGCTTGTCCATCCAAAAATCTTCCTCAATCTCTCGTTCCCTCTATATAGTCTGAATTTCTTCTATCCAGGTAATAGGTGGTCTTCCTCGTTTCCTTCTTCCTGGTGCGATCCATTCCATAACTCTCCTTGGCAATCTTTCCTGTCCTATTCTTTCCGTGTGTCCATGCCATTGTTTAGATAAAATCAACAATTGAATTTTTCACATTCATTATATCCTTAATTACTTCATTTCTAATTTTCCCACGTCTGGATACTCTTACCGAAAGTCTCCGAAAGTCCATCTCTGCTGTCATTAATTTTGTTCTTGTGCAGTCTATTTGGTTTGTTAACATTCTCTTTTTTCCAATAAATGGGGAGTTGGCAAGTTGCATTAACCTCCAACCTGGAGAACCAGGCAATTTTTAATCAAGGTTTACTTCCTTTAGCCTTTGATAAACTTTGATAAACTTTAACCTTTAGACTTTCATTCAACTAAAAGGCAGCATCCAACTACAATCTACGTTGTAGTCTCATCAAAAATATGACACCATGGTTAGCAACATTTTCTTACTGTTGATGGTTCTCTGCATGGTGTGTAAAAGAAATATAGCCAATAGGTTTTCTGTACCTGAGGCTTTGATGGCCGGCGTCAACTGTGTTAGAGGCAAACTGACTAAACTCCGGGCTATTGGGCCGTGGTGCACTCCTGTTGTTACTAACAGACGATTCGGCCTGTCTTCAGTGTGAAAACCAATTAGCTAACTGACACGATCTTCGCCAGTTAACCACAGTAGGCCTACTGCGGCAAAAGATTGTGGAGAGGAGAGAGGCCGAAACGTCTGTTAGACACTTCAGCGTCTGGCCATTTCAGCACCCTGGTCAAACAGCATGTCCCAGCAGCCTCCCTTTCTTCCACATTTTTCCTTATTCTTTTTAAAAGTAATATTTATTAAAAACAACATAAATTACATGTTAAATTAAAGACTGGACCTTCTACTTTCATAAAGTGATACCATATTTATTTCTTCTTCAGGTTAAATTAATTTTTAGTATCTAGATCAGAAAAATGTTTTTGAAAAATAAAAAAGTTTTACAAGCTATTATCACATAATAAATGTTTTTTTTTTGTAGCTACTGTACAAAAATTACTTTTTTTACAATTTTAAGGCGAAAGAATGTAGTAAACATTAGTCTATTTGCAATAATTTCGTCTTGCGTGGTACAAAATGAAACAGTCAGGGCAACACAAACCGACATTGCAAGTTTCACATTAGTCAGAAAATCACAGAGCAGAAAACTGATTTATGCTGCTATCTGTGAATTCAGTTTGGAACTACAAAGTCTAGTCTACAAGCAGAAATAACAGAAGCTCGTGAACGTTTTCGTAGACTACCGTAAAATGCGTGTGAAGTGACAAACGTAAAACTTACGGGCGTCGGTTCTTTGAGCAAAATCATGCGCCCGTAAATTTTACGGTCATCAGGTCGAAAGTGTTAGTAACAGCAGAAGTAGACCACAGCCCGATAGCCCGGACATTAGTTACGGACTAATCGTTCACGGAGTGGTCGACCAAACTAATTGATCAAACTGACACGTATACAGTGCAAAATATATTGGATTTTTAATTAATGACGGCCTCTTACGAGGGATATTTTACGATCTGATGATTAAGCATAAGCTTTGAGACGCGTCGTCTGTATATAAAAAAGAAGTCACAGGGCGGATTGAAAAAGGTTAGTTTGTCTATTTATATAGGTTTTGTTTAGAGATGATTTATTTTCCAATCTCAGTGTTGCACTTGTATAGCGTTTGGGTAGCCATTCTCCTGTGCCGGCTTCATAGAAGAAATTGCCATTACAAGAATTCAATTCGTGAAAAATTTTAAGAATATTGTAAAAAAAAATTAAAATTTCGATGATATTTCACGAACAAAAATCGTAATTATACACCTTTTAGTACTAATTTTAAATCGACACACACGTAGAATCAGAATCATTATTTTTACCTTATTCCCTCAAGCGTTCGTTATATGGTGTTCTTCTTCCTGCAGCTGTATAGTGTACCTTACACAACTTCTCTGCCACCAGAGAATAGAAAATGAAATAATCACGACTAAGGGTTATACGGCTGGCGTCAACATTATTAAAACGAGTATAAACCCGGGGTCTCATGGTATTTCAACCAGACGTTTAGGCCATCTTCAGTGGTAAAAGTAGAACGTGGCTGACGTTCGCTAACAAACAACATTACTGAGGCAAAACCTTGATTTTGGCAAATATTAGCCATGTTCTACTTTTATCTCTGAAGGTTTAATACTTTAAAACGGGGCTTATACGCGTTTAATAAAATAATCCCTACTTAAAATATTGAAAACAGAGGAGTTCTACATTTAATCACGTGCAGTAACGAGCTTTTTGGTGGGGCGGAGTGACGTGTGTATTCACGTGTAGATGTTGACTTGTTACTATTTGAGCTGTGGTTCTATAAACAAGACCCGTGTATTGCCACAACAGTGGGTAACATGGAGTTGGACTGACTCAACATTGAGCCCCACAGTGAGGCTAAATAACGCCGTGAAGGAAACTTATGTTCCATTGAGCTATTCTGTCCACCCTCTGCGATAGAATGGTTATACAAACGCTATATAATAGGCCTACTTCAAAACATGTACATGAGACTTTCAAAACCGGCCCAGATTGTTTGACGAGCCCGGATAACATAAATCCTCAACCTTGCACAATGTACTAATAAGCTCCCTGAGTTGCAGAACTCGCTCGTTATTTGAAACGCAATACATTTGTTGTTAGGTTATTTTTTTTTTTTTATCGGCCATTAACCCGACACCAATATAGTATAAGAGTATTTTGATAATAAATTTGTATCGGCCATCCAAGGACCACATGCCAATTTCAATTCTTTAATCTTTTTTTCTTTTCTTTTTCTCCAATTTTATTCTTTCATCTTTTCACTGTTTCTCTTCTTCCTGTTTTCAGTCTACTTTGAACCTCCGTTTTTCTCTCTCCTACCCTGGACTCCTTCCATTTTTGACACTTTTGCCCGAAAAACTTCTCTTTCACATGCTTTCTCTGGGTGTATATTTTTTTTTTATATAAATCCTTTTGGACTTGTTTAATCCAACTTGTTGTTTACTTCTTCCCCCACAGATATTTGAATATCTGCTTTGTTAACCTATTGTCGTCCATTCTATAGTCTATAAATGTCCAAAAAATAATAAGCAGAATTATCACTGTTGCACACAACTATTCGCTTTTCCAATATTTCTAGTTTGTCAAAATTATAGCCTAATTCAATTAGGTTAATTTCGATGTTAGGTAATTTTTCAAATATCAAAAAAACTCCAAATTTCCTATTATTTTCTTAGTAGAATAACAAATTTAAAGCAGATAATCATACAAATTGCAGATAAACACTAAAAATTGCAAACTACTGCATTCTACGTGTAATTAAATTTATAAACATAATGTCTAAACGACAAATAATTTAATCCTTCTTCATGTATGTTATAGTACGTATGTTTCCATAGATATCTTTAAACCTATATTTTGTACTTTTCAAAATATACATAACCAAAAAAAATATATAAATTTGTTACAATTATTGTTATTATTATTATCCGGGCTGTTATGCCGAGGTCGACTGTTATCATGGGTAGACGTTTCGGCCCCACCCTCACATGTCATCTTCAGTGTCGGAAAAACATTTGGCAAGGTTTTCGTCAGTTCACTCCATTCACTATAATACTGAGCTAGAAACAAGTTTTTCCGACACTGAAGATGGCCTTCGATTTTGGGAATTGCTATATTATGTAAATTTTTTTGTAAACACAAATTACAAACGTTTTGAAGGACATTCAAACCTTTCGTGGAGTGTGGAGAGATAAAACTTTTATCAAATTATTAAAAATACCGCGAGTTTGTATTTTGAATAAAATTCCTCATAACTTGTTCCCCCACATAGACAACTAAAAATTTTGAGTTCCATTTTTGGCCCTTGGCATCCCTTAAAGTTGAAAAATGTTCATAGCAACGCTAAATTCGGATTTGGGTTGAAATTCCCATTTGTCTAATACCCGGCTGGAATTTACAATGTTTTTAATTTTTTTTGGGGGGCCCTGTCTCCTTAAATTTATAAATTTTCAAAACTGTGATCATACTTTAATTTGATACCCTATATGCACGTTTGCGATTTTTGTACAATTTTACGCCGGACTTAGAAAACGGTAATGTACAAAAATACTGACTTAGTCGTATGATATAAATACAATTGACACGTTTTAATTTTGCAATATACAAGTTTCTAACATTTGATTTCGTCGGAGTTTGACTTCACAAATATGACGAGATCAATGATGTTATAAAATTAAGTAAAACTTTGATACCTGCCAGAAGCTGACAGGCTCCTGCCACTTTGGCCGTTAGAGTGTGGATGACGTACGTGATGCAGCAGGCAGCCACCGCTGTAACGGCCACCACCATGCTGATCGCGGTACCGGTTCCCACCAGCACTGTGCTTGCCTGCCACCACGGGCTCGGTATGTCCCAGAACCTGAAAATCAGATAATTCAAGTATAAGGCAAAAGACATAATAATATGCAGATTCATTTTCTAGTTAGATGATAATTACAATGGTAATTACTTTACCCGATTTTTTCGGGAAGACCATCAAACTTCAATAGTTTTCGCTTTTTTTTTGTATCGCCCATTTAATGACCACATGCCAATTTCAATTCTTTATTTTGTTCTTTTCTTTTTCTCCAACATTCTTTCGTCTTTTCATTGTGTCACTTCTTGCTGTCTTCAGTCCATTTTGAACCTTCATTTTTCTGTCTCCTACCCTGGACTCCATCCATTCTTAACACTTTTGCCCAAAAAACTTCTATTTCAATTGCTTCGTCTGCGTGTATATTAGTTTTTCTAAATCCTTTTGGACTTCTTTAATCCAACTTGATGTTGACTTCTTCCCCTACAGATATTTGAAGATCTGCTTTGTTAACCTATTGTCGTCCATTCTATATAAATGTCCAAAAAATAATAGTCTTCTTTTTCTCATTGTTACTGTTATATTTTCTACACTTTGATATATTTCATCATTACTTCTTAATTTCCAACCTTTTAAAGTTTTTCGTGGGCTTAATATAGATCGATTTATTATAAATCGCTTTTTGAAGATTACTGGTCACTACTGAACCAGTACCTTTCCACGACTGTAAGTTTAAAAACATAAAAAATATTAGAATGTCTTATGTAACAAAACTAATTTTAAAACAACTGACAATAACCTTGAAGCTTTCACGGCCGGAGTCATCTTCAGCAAAATTACTTTCCGAGCTGTTGGGTCATGGTCCTCTTTCTGTAGAGTCAAACGGTTCGACTGCAGCTGCGGCAGTCATCTTCAGTTGGTCTTCTGCCCTGCTCCTCTGGCGACTCTGGTCGCGTCATCATTTAATCGCCAGAGGAGCAGGGCAGAAGACCAACTGAAGATGACTGCCGCAGCTGCAGTCAAACCGTTTGACTCTACAGAAAGAGGACCACGACCCAACAGCTCGGAAAGTAATTTTACTGAAGACTTTAGAGAAACTCTTCAATAAACCGTCTCCGTGGTTGTGTCTGGTCTGTTGATAAGAGTATTGTTAAGATTAAATGCCAGAATTACTGTAACATCACTGTGTATCGAGCAGAAGTGACTGTCACCCTTTGTTTTTCCTCATCAAAGAAATAAGGGACTATGATCCCAAAATTTGCCACAGCACACCAGACAGTGCTTATTATCACCAATTTTAAAGTATTGCGACTAGGAACAGCACCATAATGTGGAACATTAAAGTGACGGCAGAATATTCGCTCGGGAATCACATCACAATTGAATCACCATTTTTAAAAAAAGTTTCCACTACAAACACACAGTATGTAGCAGTCCACTGCTCCTCTGTAACTCAAATGGCATCAGGTATGCAAGGCCACAGTCAGTCCGATTCCCGCTTGCATGCCAGGATTGCCAACCTATGTCGCTTTAAAAATCATCAGTTTCCCGTGGAGCACTCTTTAAATTGTCTTCACATAAAAGCTTATTGTAGACGGTTTGTAATTATTCAGTAAAGGTAGTTAATTTTGTTCCAAACAGTAGAACACGCACCTTTTTTCGACAGTTTACCTGGGACTTTCCGATTGCCCCCTTGGCCTACATTTCCAGTCTCCCAGTTCAGATCTAATCTCTGAAGCTGCCGTAACTGGTGAAACAATCGTCAGGAAAATAAAAAGTATCTGTAGAAGTATACAAAGTGTTTATTTGTTAAATTCAAGTATTAAAGGATAATTTTAAAGGCACCACGAGAGGAGAAAACAACTGTCAGCAGATATCTAAATTTACCATACACTTATAGGTAGCTCTAAAGCTAAGACTTTTTAAATAGTTGATAATGTGCTTAACCTTTAACAGTCATTATAAACAGATAAATATACAACCAGAATTATCACTGTTGCACAATAGAAAAATCGGAATAATTTTTCTATAGTGGTGTGCAACAGTGATAATTCTGATTGTGATTATAACCACTAACACAACTTTCTTCATTAAAATTAAGATAAATATACAGACTGGCATTTGAATACCTTTTGCGTGTGTATGCGAGTGAACCACGTATACACAAACACCTACACACACAAAGCGACTTTCTGGGCCAGTGGAATTTAGAGGAAACAAAATAGTAAATACTACTAAATCACAATTTGGCTTCCTGTCTATGTTAACATACAGTACTTCCAGTTCCATAAACCGATTGATGTAAAAACAAATATAATGGTTGAAACAATAGATTCTCAACAATCAAAACTTTCATTGTAGCTATAAACCAACATAAAATTTACCACATTGCAAACTATTATTTTGCCCTAATAAAACGTTTATTTCATATCCATTTTTTAAATATCCAACGCAAATATTCTTGTCACAACGTAGAACTGATATAAAATTTAATATTTTGCAGAATGAAACAATTGTGAATATATAAATGGGGAAACAACACATCATATTCTGAATTGATTAACTAAAACTATTATGAACTGTCCTGTTGAACTTGGATATATATTATCCAATTATGAAAAACCAATAGTCATTACATATTTTAAGGTGTGTGTGTGTGTGTGTGTGTGTGTGTGTGTGTGTGTGTGTGTGTGTGTGTGTGTGTGCTGCATACCTGGAGTATCTGGCACACTGCATCACAATGTCTACAGTGTCCTGTGACGTCACCTTTGGATAGTTACATCTACGGAATGAGCTGAAGTACGCGTCCACTTTGCCCAACAACTTTCCCTGCAACATAAAACATTAAATAAAATACACACATATCAATAATTATTTTGTATAAATGACTGATTGAGTTTCTTGCAGGCTTTGTATAATTAAATTGCAATTACTTCTGCAAGTACAGTAGATTGTACTATTTTTTATCGTTTTAACTAACCTGACGTACGTTTCGCAATATATTAAAAATGTTCAAATTTTACGAATTTGTTCATTGTAGTCTATCCCTTCGTGAGCAGCAACACGATGGTAAGGATCTCATCTCCGATGCCTGTATCATTCAGGTGCTGTAGAGTGCGGATCAAGTGATTGTTGCAGATTAGTGAAAATTGATTACTGCGTTATAATTAGTGCGGAACTCTAAAAGTTGACATCATTATTGCGTTTGGACAAATTTAACGAGAGTATCTTGTAGATTCAAATTCTTATTTGTGACAAATTAAAGCTGGTAATTAGTGACTTCATTGGTATCTGTATTTTCTATCCTCTGTATAATACGACTGTCCGTGAGACGGTCATAACAATATCCTATTTATAATATACACACTTCTAACCTTTAAGACGTTTGGTCTAATAAACGTACGTAGTGAAACACGGAGAGCCGCAGCTAGCAGTAAATACAAATTGCTAACCAGTAAAGAAATAAACTTGGCGTCTAGAAATTCAGTAGGCCTTTAGTAATACATTTTATTAAACTATGCTATATTTTCTTTAACAAATATCAATTATATTAAGGGTTATTTGTTTATACCTGTGTTGCTTATTTAAGAAAGTAACTAGAATATGTAAATATTAAAATTCTTACAGTAGCAATGCTGAAAAAACAAATGTTTTATTTACACACTATTTTTTCTTCTTCTTCCTTTGGCTCTACATGCCTCTATGAAATTTGGCCTCCTCAACAATCCTACACCATTCCATTCTGTTCTCAGCAACAATCTTCGATCCTCTGATCCCCATGGTTTGCAGGTCCTCCTCAACACACTCCTTATACCTCTTTCTCGGTCTTCCTATGAGCCTAGACTCCAAGGGTTTCCATTGTGTGATAGCTCTCGTATTTCCGGTCTTCTCCATTCTATAAATATGCCCTGATCATTTAATTCTGTGTGATTTAATAAACTTTATTATGTTTTCGCCGTCTATTAAAGTATCTAGTTCAAGATCCAAGTGCCATCTTATTGCACTACTGGACTAAAAATTCTCCTAAGTATTTTCCTCTCAAATCGTTTAAGATATTTTTCATCTTTCTTCCGCTTGTCTCACAGCCGTAAATCACTATTGGTCTAATAAGGCTTTTATAAACTTTCAGTTCAGAAATGTGACTTAGGTTCCTAGAGCACAATAGGTTTTTGTTTTGCAAAATAGTCTCGATTTCCATTTTCTGTCCTTGATTTGATTTCCTGCCTGTGTGCTACTCAGATGTTTTCTCGCCGGAAGCCAACCTTGAGAACTATACAATAACACTAAGACAACCATTAACTTATAACAGAGAAGTTATTTGCATCATATATTATAATTATATACTTCAATCGTAAGATTCATTTAAATTTCCGAATGTACACTATGTTCAATTACGAATTTAGTTTTCTTTTATTTAGACCATGGTTTAGTTTATTTACTACCCTTTCTATGTAAAAAATAATTGTTTATTTTTATATGCTTTCATTGATATGTTACCGTAGCATTTACTGGTAACAGTAAGTATTAGCCAAATGTTATGTACAAGACTTCCTCTATACTTCCCCGTTTTAAATGCATTTAAATACAAAAAATTTATACAAAATAAAGGTATTTAAATCTTGTGCGCTCACTGTTTATTCTTTTTGATACTTGAGTTGAATAAATAAACACTTGGCATAGTTCTACAGATAATTTTTATTTGCCACTTACGGTAACTTTAGGGGTTAGAACTAGACACTAAACCTTATAGTAGGCCTATTTATAATCACTTTCGTCCTATACATATTTCATATATATTTAGACTTAAGTCACAAGTGTGTGTGTGTGTGTGTGTGTGTGTGTGTGTGTGTGTGTGTTTATATATATATATATAAGTAACTCGATATTTCTTGCAGTAATTATATAATTTGTGATGTTTTCAAATTTTTTCTTCTGCAACAGAAGAAACAAATTGAAAACATCACAAATTATACATATATATATATATATATATATATATATATATATACAGAATTATGTGTCATGAAAATTGTGTTCAAAGCACTCAACAACGAAAATACACGAAATACTAATATATACACGATAAGCACACACAATAATACCAATTTAAAGTACCAGAGGCCAACAGAAATCCACAACAACGTCCAACCAACACACAAGTAGGTCTACTTCACAAGGTTCAAAATCAGGAAGGCTGAAGATGGGAACACAAGACTTCCCGAAACATGTTCCAAATAAGGAGAAAACATCTTGAGGTAAAGCGATTATAAAGATTAAATATATTATATACATCAAGGAATAGACTGTAGAAAAAAGTGTTTGATTATATATATGATATATATTAGTTTAAGTGACAAGTAGTTGGCTTGTAATTTTCTTCACACGAAAGTGTATTGTATACGAGTCATAATTAGCCAGTAGTGATAAGCTACCTTTGTTACCAACAGTAGAACACGCACCTTTGTCAAACCTCTTACCTGTGACTTTCCGGTGCACCCTTGGTCATACACTGCCTCCAACCCTCCCCTGCCTAACATACATTCATATCTGTCAGTTCAAATCTAATGTCTGAAACTGCCGTAACTAGTGAAACAAATGTCAAGGAATAAACATTATCTGTAGAACTATACAAGTTATATATAGTTACTACACTAAGTTTATTTATTAAATTCAAGTATTATTTAAATGGTCTACCAAGTGCAGAGGGATAATTCAATTAGTGTAATTTATTATTTTTGTGTTACAGCAACTGAAATGCTTCTTGACAATGACATATAATAAAGCGACTGTGACTTTTGTAAAGTGAACCTGTATAGTCATTTTTATAGTAGTCGGGTGATCTAAAACAAATAGATATCATAGTCCTATTTTCTGCCTTAAGGGAAAAGTTTTTATATTCTTTGATATGTGAAGAATTAGTCGTTATGGATGTGTATTAAACGGGTCGTTAAAAGCCTCTATTAGACTAGGTAGGCTACTGGTGGCGCAACAGAGTTAATCAACCAGTGGCACAGCACGTCGTGGGGCATTGAAGCAAAGGAGACTTATTAGATTAGGGTAACTGGTGGCGCCACCGAAAATTGGTGACCGTCTGGTGGACGGCCTCGGCAACAGCTCGGGCACCTTTTGATGGCGCCACTGTCAGCAGTGGCATTGTTTCAGACGTAGCCTATTCCACAAGGCCACTAGTGGTGCCACCACAACTGCGCACGTGTCACACCTGCTTCGTAACACTAAGTTTCCTTTACATGTCGTTTTGCTACTAAAAGTCAGTTGATTAGTTTTGCCTAGTGATAATGTCAAGTGAGAGCGTTAGTAAAAGTGGTGTAAAAGATGGGAAAAATAAAAAACAAGATGAGATTTTTAAAATCCCCTTCTCATTCTAGTGTTAACACCACTTATATCTCCCTTTATGTAATCCAAAATTCAAAAAATGACGCTTTTGACATGCGAAAGTAATTAAAAACTTTATTACAATGTGCACAAACTTCATCAAACAAAATATAATACAGTCCTCTGTCTTCTCTTAAACCTAGCACTGGATGTATGTGCATATTCCTAGTTCTCTGCCTCCTCTTTCTTCATAGCAGTGCAAGGGGAAGCAAACTTTCGTTTCATGCCATTTTTTCAATAACATTTCTATGCTACAAACAAAAGACTTTTTTTAACGGTGGCGCAACTAGTGGCTGATTCATTTTTGCCCCATAATGCGGTGGACCCACCAGGTTTGCCACCAGTGGCTTGAACATTTTCTCAGCCAGCAATAGCAACGATCTGTAAATGGGAAATTTCAAGGCCGTTTTTCTACGACTACCACTTAAGTTTTATATGTCAGATTGCTTGTATATTGATAATATTCGTCGCATACAATATTTATACAAGATACAATATACATACGCTTATGGATATAATATAAGGTATATTTTTAAGTAACAGTAATAATGTATAGTGTTTCCGTTCTTGGTTAAATCCTAATGTAAACAAACCCACGTGGCAAATCTGAAACGGTATTGGTCAGGGGCGTTCACACTGTTCACATAGTAATGTGTTACACTCATGTGCAGAATATCTGTAAAGTCATGTGAGAGTTATCTTACCACTTAAATCGGGGGCACGTCGTTTTAAGACTTCCTCCTTGTCACCGTATTCTGAATCGTATTGAATTAACATAGAGCCAGTTGAAAGATATGTTCCCGTCACATATAACATATAAGCTGCATGATATAAAACAATTGATATAGAAGGAGATAAACGAAACAACGGTGGACAAGTAGCGCCATTGTGTCGAACACATAATCAAGGAAGAAGATAAGCTCTGGGATCTGGCCCATATTACCAACGTTGCTTTGGACAGTGTTGTGAATAACGCTGACTCAAGTGATGATACAAGTTCCGACACAGATATAGAAGGCTTTGCATTAGTCTCTGACAGCAAGTGATAATATACAGTACAGTGGTAATTATCACAACTTCTATTTTTGATTTTACTTAAACTTTTTGTTGCGATTTCTAAAAGTGGTTAATAAAAAAGCCATTATCTGGTGTGCATAAAATAATGCACTGTCGCTCTGACACAGTCACACAAATTTTGCTTTGGTCAGGACAAATTATTACTATTTACACGTGTTTATACAGTATCTGTCTGTACTGCTTCTGTCAGAGCGACTCGCCTCTAGTTCAACCAGCAAATAGTATTTCAGATGTGGTACGCTTGTTTGTTTATATCAGCACTAAACTAAGAATAGAAATAGTATATAATCTTTGCAAAACTATAATTTTAACATTCTAATAGTATGTAATTATTACGTAATGAAGGTGATAAAGTTTAAATTAATTGTATATCACTATAGTTAGCGTACCTGTATCCAAAAAGGCAGGTAGAAGCCTGAACAACACATGATCGCAGCGACCAATGACAGAAACGCCCACAGTAGACCCACCGTTGACAGACTCGATGCCATGGCCGATTCTGAAAAACAAAGCACTTTGCATTATTCAACATTGGCAAAAGGTCTACTGTCAAACAAACCACAAGCCATTCGTGGGGTTATTGGTAAAACTACAAAAGTCCATTCACGTCAATTTACTAAAAACTAAAATTAAAAGTTTCAAGTGCAATAATAAATCATAAAATTGATTTTCAAGGTTAAGTTTTATGACTAGAGTTTTTTTTTATTATATACCAGTTAAAAATAAAAAGAAAAAAGAAAAATGAATTAAAAAATGTTGTTTTTTAAACATCTTGAAAGATCAGTAAATCTTTGACTTGGGTAGTTTTACTACTAACCCCTCGATATATAAATTTTAACAACTTAATTTCTCTCAATAGAGTTTTTCAATTGGAGTTTCTTGAGATAAGGAATGGTATTACTAGTCGTTTAAACAACAGGACACGAGGCGTACGATATTATATTTGCTAAATCTGTTTATTCAGTTACTAAGAATATATGCAGTAGTCTGCAGTATTTCGACCAAGTCGAAATAAAAATGTTTTCCAAAACTTTGTGACATTGTTGGATGAAAAAAAATCAA
This sequence comes from Magicicada septendecula, assembly GCA_034769895.1. Classification (NCBI taxonomy): domain Eukaryota; kingdom Metazoa; phylum Arthropoda; class Insecta; order Hemiptera; family Cicadidae; genus Magicicada; species Magicicada septendecula. The sequence continues at coordinate 311,083,375 of CM068374.1, read as the reverse complement.
ATAATGCTAAATTGCTCAGTACTGGACGGGACAATTCAGTGTCTGCACCACTGTCAAGTCATTGTGATGAAAACCAATAGTGCTTGAGAATGCTGCAGCTCTGGAAACCTTTGCCCAATACGAAGCAATTAGAGTTCAGCAATAAACTACGGCAAAGTTAGAATTATAAGAACTGGTAACAGAATCTACACGATTCAGAGCAACACTGTAGCAACTTTACTGTGATATGTGGAAGTTTAACACTTGTGAAACTGTTATCAATAAAGTAATTAAAAACATTCATTTGATAAATTAGTTTTTTCAATAATTTAATAGAAAATGCATCAAAAAATAGAAAATTACAACACCGTTGCAACCTTTAACTTTTATATATAAAGTAATTAGTGATTTTAATTTTTTAAACTGTCTGTTTCATAGTTTGACATTAAATGCATCAAAGAAAGTTTACTAACTCATCGCGATGCATACATATTCTTTTATAGGTAAGAGGTGACCACGATTAGTTAAAAATAAAAATAACAATTACAATAAAAATAATACATTTTTTATATATAAAGTTCTGTACAATTGTTTACATATTTCAAAAATTTTCAAGACAATCGCCTTCAAAACTGCAAGTTCGTTTTCAACATAACAGATGATATTGAACGGGTTTTGGGGAAATAATTCGAAACCTACCGCACTTAACAAAACAATAGTTGTTTCTTATTTCATTAATTTAAAACACAAATAACATTTATAAGCTGATGATTAGTTTTTCTTGTTTTGTTTCTGGAAAAATTTGAGTTTAAACATGGCGGCCGAAAGTTTGGAAGACGAATTTGAAATATCTATCGGGCTCTTTGGCCGTGGTCCAATGATTTACATTCAAACCAAACGTTTCAGCAGCACCACTGGCTGCCATCTTCAGTGGATACGCGAGTCTACCTAACGCGGAGTGTCGTACGTCAGGCCCACAGTACTGTGGCGAAGGCACAAAACGCCAGGTAGATATTTCAAATAGAACTGACACCGGCCGTGAAAGCCTTAGAACAATATTTGGAAGACCGAATTTAATGTATAAATGTTAAATATCCAAAAATCGGTTACACTTACTTCACAAATATTAAGTAAAGATAATTGTCAAGCGTAGCACTAAAATTTAAATGATTGATTCAGCTTTAACATTATATACCATTATATACATTTTAAATTAATTAGTAATCAGTTGGTATCACCAATCAGTAACCAGTAATTAGTAAACGTGTATAAAATGTTGAACATCGACAATAATAGGTTTTTTAGGTTCCCTCAAAGAAACATTCCAAACCCTCTATCTTAGATTATGCATCGTGACAACATGTTGTTTTTTGGTTATTTATCTTATATGATATAAATCTTATAACAATAATCATAATCATCGTCGGCAACATTCTATATTCGTATTTAAAAACTGGGCTAGAAACCTATTGTAACGTACGACTGTAATTCGATTTTATGTCTTCCAGTAATTAAAATTCGCACTTCCTAGCGCCTTCTGTGCGAGCACCTAGATTTTTATGTAACAATAGCTATGGATGTGTGTGTGTGTGTGTGTGTGTGTGTGTGTGTGTGTGTGTGTGTGTGTGTGTGTGTGTGTGTGTGTGTGTGTGTGTGTGTGTGTGTGTGTGTGTGTGTGTGTGTGTGTGTGTGTGTGTGTGTGTGTGTGTGTGTGTGTGTGTGTGTGTGTGTGTGTGTGTGTGTGTGTGAACTAGATTACTAACTGATTTTTTGTCGAATACACACATATGTGCCAGCTGTTAGTTGAAAAGTATAAATTATCATTTATGAGGTTTTAAAAATAAAATTGTTAAGAAAAATCTTTGATAACCTCGATTTTTCAGGAACACTGATTCGGAAATGGAGTGATTGTTGGTTGTAAATCAGCCAAGGAAGGCGCTAAGAAAGAGTGTGTCTTCTTCTCAAAGCAAACAAGATGCGGAGTTTGAAAAATACTGTTACGCCATTACAGAACGTTGTACTCGGCTATCCCAGCATAGCCCAGCTGTAATGTTGTGTGGGTACACGATTCTTAACTTGCGTTAACGAGGCTGTTCCAGACTCACCGGCCCGCGCTCACTGTGTTCAACGCCGCAAGCATTAACGCTCTAGTGTTTTCTAGTACTGGTGACGCGTATTATGGATTATTCTGGAATCTCAGCGGGGTATAAATATAACCATTCAGCGACGCCTAGTTTCAGTTTAAGTGGCGATTTATTCAAGTGAGGTTCGAGTTATTATCGGGCTATTTACACAGTGTGTCTCAAGTGGTGTATTAGTGAAAAGTGATTATAGTGTGGAGTTCTTTATAGATGACATTATTATTTGTATGGACAGATTAACCTGAATTTTTGTACGAGCATAATCTTGCTGAATAACTTTTTGATTACAGACTGTTAACTGTGATAATTAAAGCTGGTTTTTAGTGACTTTATTGGTGTCTTGTATTTTGCTTTCCGCTGTACCATATGACGATCAGGAGGCCGTCGTAACAATACGTTTGGTATAGTACTGAGTATAAACGCTGTAGCAGACCATTGCTATGATCAGCACAACGAAAAGGTGGCTTTAATGATAGTAACAGACCCTTCTTATAAACTCTGTACGTAACTGGTAAGTTAGGTTAGATGGTTAATTAGCAACATTGAGTGAGTGCACTGTACAAATAAGATAATACAGCACGACATGTAAACGTTATAATATGTAATACAACACTACATAATACTTTACAAGTGTGTGAAAATACTGACATTATGACCTATGAATGACATACGACATTTATCTCTATAAAAAATTATCAGATCATCATTTGTATATTCATCGTGGAGGGAATATAATAGCCAGGTACAGTGATGGTGGTAATTTTTATTGCTTACATTGTGTACATATTGTAGTATGTGTACATAACAAACAACAATAGGTACGCTAACGAGCCTGGGTCCACAACAGAAGCGTCAACTGCAATAAAACGTGAATATTTAAATCATTGATACTAAGAAATGTTATAAATTCGTTGCATGTTGCATACAATCAGCATCATTATTGCGATCTATTGTACTTGCTATTGTGTATAGTTTTTCTGATATATATTTTGTATAGGAAACCTCAGTTTTATACTGACTACGCATTTTAATTTTCAAGTGTTACCACTGTGAGACGTGTGTGTGTGTGTGTGTGTGTGTGTGTGCGCGCGCGCGCGCGCGGGTGTGTATTTGTAAAATGGAAGTACTTACTTTGTATATTCATTTGGTTTTTACAAATTAAAAAAACAAGTTTAAGTATAAAATATTATTACCATAAAGCTTGTATTAAAATTTGTTCAATCGCGACCAGTTCAATTGCAACAGCAAGCAAAGACCACAGTTTCAGATTCTATAGTGAAATACAGTTAGTTTGCTACACAGCCGTTTTAGTCCACGTTAAGCTGTGACCAGTAGCGGACTATGGATGGGGTGGGAGGGGCGGACCGCCCCGGGCCCCACTAGTAGGGGCCACCAGATTGAAAAATTAAGTTCTTTTGGTAAATTTATTATTTTATTTGCAAATGTTCTATTGTCACATCCTGAAACGCAACACTAGGAGAGATCCAGATCGATCGATTCCAAAGATTTTATCATATTATTCTGGAATCTACCTTACAACCCTACCTCATAAAGTATTTAGAGATAGTAAAAAAAACATATATAGGTAAGTTTAGTAAGGTAGGTTTATGAGAAATATAGTCATATACTAAAAAAAGAAGCGTCACTTGTACCTGGCGTAAAAGCCTCACCTCGCAGTCGGAAGTCACAAATGCAAATTGTACCCCAAACAGCATGGACGGCAACGGCAGCGACAACGACTCAAGAAGGCCGTGCCTCGGTACGAAAATGTAGGCCTAAACGGCGGAGAAATATAGGGCGATAACATGTACGCCTATGCTAAAAGAGATTACACCAGTGAACAATATTTAACATTTCAGGACACCAACAATTTATTTAAAATCTCTCATAAGAATTTTTACTGAATAGTGGATAATTCGGAATGCGGAAATCGGTTCAGTTACTCGAATTTTCCGAGGCCAGACGGCCATTTTAGAAAGTTCACCTTATTTGCACTAACACTGCTAACTGACTTAAAAAAATGCATTGTTTGCAGCAATGATAAATGTTTTTGCAGTATATAAGTTTATTCTATATTATAAAGTATTGTAATAAATTTAATTCACTCTATAAATAATACGTACTTCTATTATTTCTGTGAACTTTGTATTTGCAATATGTAAGTCGACTTTTATTTCAAACGTGACTACAGCTTCTCATAAAATTTCCCAACTGCAGTTTTGTTACAGTTCAATTTATAACTATAATGCTTAAGTGACAAATAATTTAGACCTAGCTTTTAAGTCCACATATGTTTTCATCCATATATCTGTAGTCTGGTAATTAATACTTATCACAAATATACATAACTCATAATAACATTTAAGCCTCTTTTGCAAACTAAGTGTTCCAATAGTTTCAGGGTTGATGACCATATTCATTTTGCCAAGTTATTAAAGACACCAATTTGTATTTTCAATAAGCTTCCTCATTCCATGATCCGCCTCATAGACTTTTACAATGTTCTTAAAACTTTGAGTTCCATTTTTGCCCATGGTGTTCCTAAAATTAGAAAAAATATCACAGTGAAACGGTATATTCGAATTTGGGTTAAAATTCTATTTAGCCTGACACCTGATTAGACTTTTGTAGTTTTTAAACACTATTTTATCCCTTTTGTGGGTTCTGTTGGTTTAAAATTTTAAAACTTTACACTAAATTCAGGTTCTGGTTAAAGTTCTCTTTAATTTAAAACGTAGGTTTTTGCGATTTTTCAAAATTTATATCTACTTTTCGGTGGCTCTGGCGTGCCTAAATTTAGAAATTAAAAAAAAACACTACTTTCAGTTTTTAGTCTAACTTTGCTCAGAATAATGTTACGGAATCTTACGAGTGAAATTGCATGTGACGATAAATGTTCGTTTTCACAAGTGTGTGTGTGTGAGAGAGAGAGAAAGTGTGTGTGTGTGTGTGTGTGTGTGTGTGTGTGTGTGTGTGTGTGTGTGTGTGTGTGTGTGTGTGTGTGTGTGTGTGTGTGTGTGTGTGTGTGTGTGTGTGTGTGTGTGTGTGTGTGTGTGTGTGTGTGTGTGTGTGTGTGTGTGTGTGTGTGTGTGTGTGTGTGTGTGTGACTAATGTTAGTAGAACGGCGAATACAAACTGTGTGCAGGTAGTGGCTGTGGAGAATAACTCATTCACGAAAGGGAAAATTAATGTTTATCGTCCCCTAGTGACCGGCACTGTTGTTGTTGGTAACTGATATTGATATGTTACCAATTCACCGGGGAAATCGATCAATCGATTCTTTGTAAATAGGTCACTGTTGTATCAATGGAAAACAAACTAACCTACTGACACAATGCACCTATGACATGAAGTAATCAAATTCCAATGAACATTTTATTCTCTGTACTGTACAATACGATCCTATGAGCGCGTTTGTTATTTAGCGTTAACAGTTACAGACAGAATCTAGATTACCACAGATAATTTTACACGGTTTCCACAAATTTGTTATATTAAGTAAATATCGGTATGGAGAACCATACATGACTTCCATATTCTAAGATTTATATTTAAAATCATTTTCGAAATGAAATATTACCATAGAAACTACTTCTTTCTACTTACTGCTTCAGCCTTAACCACAGTACTGTGGTCACTAACATATACCACCTCACGTTATCGCACTCGATTTTCACTGATGATGGAAGTCGATGGCATTCCCGAAACGTCTGGTTTTGTAGAAAACATTGGACTACGGCCAAATATCCCGGGAAGGAATTTTAACAAAAACTACTTCTTTGTTGCCGATAACGTTGTACACATATATATATATAAAATATGCATAAAATTAATGGCTTGTATAAGTTAATGATTGATCTCCATTAAGTAGTGCTCAAGTTTCCAAAGTTTTAATATTATGATGTCCGTAATTAAAACATCAGAGTAGGTTTAGTGTGAATGAGGGTACACCGTGGACTAAAATTTTCAACATTTCCTATTGAGCGTTGCTTAGAGTAAAGCTGCGAATCTACAGTGTATGTTTCACAGAACAAACACGCGAAAAAGAAGGAGCGCTCCGAAGTCACTCATGGACCCTCAGCATCTTGCAGAGGGTTCATTCCCTAAAGACGAAAAGTCTGTCTATGAATCGTTCCTCTGTAAACACGTGCAGTTACACTGCCCAGCGAACCACAGGAAGCAAATTGATGTCCATTTTTTCGGCTTGCACGCGTTATGTTGGTGTGGGTTTCGGCACTTTCCATTTAAAAAGCGTGCAAACGTAAGAAAAAACATGAGTGAGGCCAGAAATAACGCGAATTGTGTGTGTGTGTGTGTGTGTGTGTGTGTGTGTGTGTGTGTGTGTGTGTGTGTGTGTGTGTGTGTGTGTGTGTGTGTGTGTGTTCCCTGCCTTTTTATTGCTGTAGTCACAATAATAAAATGGAAACGTAAACATTACATAACTGAGATATGCTTACCTGCCACGAACGATATATTATTTTATACATGTATATTAACTCATACATAATTTACATTAAAATGAAAAAATTATAATTTTATTTCCTGGCAACAAAATTATTTTATTTTTAACAATTACCATTGTTTGAAAAAGTTTAAATGAATTTTCAAGTACAGTACTTTACTGTTGTTAAAACGTAAAAGGTTGCAGGTAAACTACCCCTTCCCCTTAACCGATCTTCACCAAAATCGAAAGTCCTTGAGACCTCAACAATTCAGGGACGTATGTAAAACATTATTTGATTCTGTTTGAATTTGCGGCTGTTATCCTTTGCCATAGAAAATACGCTTGATAAAAAAACGTTGCAGGTAAACTACCCCTCCCCTTAACCGATCTTCACCAAAAACAATACGCTTGAGTACTCTACAAATCAGGGCTGTATGCAGAAAATTATTTTATTCTGTTTGAATTTGCGGCTGTTATCGTTTGCCATAGAAAATACCCTTGTTAAAAAAACGTTGCAGGTAAACTACCCCTTTCCCTTAACCGATCTTCACCAAAAACAATAGGTCTTGAGAACTCTATAATTTAGGGCTGTATGCAAATAATCTTTTGATCCTGTTTGAATTTGCGGCTGTTATCGTTTGCCATAGAAAATACCCTTGTTAAAACATAAAACGTTGCTGGTAAACTACCCCTTTCCCTAAACCGATCTTCACCAAAAACAATAGGTCTTGAGAACTCTACAATTCAGGGCTGTATGCGAAACATTATTTGATTGTGTTTGAATTTGCGGCTGTTATCGTTTGCCAAAAAAAAATTTCCCTTGATAAAAAAAACCGTTGCATGTAAACTACCCCTTTCCCTTAACCGATCTTTCACCAAAAACAATAGGTCGTGAGTACTCTACAAATCAGGGCTGTATGCAAAAAATTATTTGATTCTGTTTGAATTTGCGGCTGTTATCGTTTGCCATAGAAAAAAATCTACAGACAGACAGACACACAGACACACAGACAGACACACACACAGACACTTTTCGAAAAACGACTTTTTTTCATGTTTTGAGTGTAGTACAATCAGAATCTGCAATAATCTCGAACACGATTTTTTTTGCCGTCACCATACATCCATTTCCTTAAGGAATATGGAAGTAAAAACACATTTTTATGTGACAATGGATTAAATACCGTAGGTCATAGTTTTGCAAAAATAATTTAATCATAAAACTCTGACAACCGTTATAGATCAGCGAGATTACATTCAAAGCATCCTAAGCTTAATTACATAAATTAAAGTATGGAATGTGAATATTATTTAGAGGTAGATGTAGTAATCGGGAGGTCGATAAGCAGATGGACATGGGCGGTAACTGCAAAAGCCATAAGTACCGCCTATATTACAAAAATAAACTAAAAGTAACGCTGGTTAAAAGGAAATGTATAGACGTTAAATTGTTTGTTACTATTATTTTTGTTATGAAAAAACTTCATAAATTTATATTAATTTGTAAAAATTTAGTTAGTTCTCTATATTTATTTGGTTTATTTATTTTATATTTATATTTATCAATACAGTAGAATTCCTCTAACTCGCGTACCGATATCTCGACATTCCGTATAACTCGACGGTCACTTTTTTCTTAATCACTAAATGATTTCTGCTGGTGAAGCAAAAAATTATCTTTGAAATAATTAGGTGGTCTATTAAAAGCTAGACTGTAATTATTTCGAACATCACCTATACGGTGCAAACAATATAGGTACATTTTAGTTACTGTATTATTGCAATTACAGTACATAGTAACGCGTATGAATGTCCGTATATTTTCCTGTTCTGTTCAAAGATTTGTTACGGTATTCAATGTTTGCAGTTTTTGTCCCTTTCCCTTTGTGACACTAATTCTGTCTAACAAATTTGGTGACAGGTTTTGTTCTTTTCGCGGAAATTCCAATCTATCCCATTCCCCCTCTCAGTAAAGAAGTGGCTGAAGAAAGTCAGGTACCCGCTGTCAATCACCACTCACATTCCTTTCTATTGTTGCTAGCCGTTAGCAGGCTTGCCTGAAGGTTTATGGCTGTACCCTATTTTAAGCTAAACTTTCAGTTCATTCTGGGTACAGTTTCTCAGTTTACATCCAGGCTTCCGCTGTGTTGTGTTGTCTATGCAAGTGAAAATGTCGAACGAGAAAAAAAGAAAACAAATTAACGTGACAGTGGAAATGAAACTGGATGCCTTAAAGAGACTGGACAAAGGGGAAAGCAAAAAATGAGAAATAAAATTCCCCCTGGAAAGGGGGGGAATAAAATTGCCATGGATTTAGGTGCTGCACGAACTAGGGTGGAAAAAGAAGAGGTCTGAAATCGACTCTTGGTGTGTGAAAAGAGCATGTACTGATAGTTTAAAGGAAAGGAAAAGTATGAAAGGTGGCAAATACGAGAAAGTAAGTGAGGCGCTTTATTGTGGTTTAGGCAGCAAAGTGAACAAAGGACACCCATTTCGGGACCCATTTTGCAAGAGAGAGCCCTCAAATTCTATGAGGAATTTCAAGAAGGAGAGCCTGGATTTACTGTTATTGTTGGCTGGCTCGACAGGTGGAAGAAGCACTGCGGCATCAGATAGGTAAACGTTTGTGGCGAAAAACTATTTGTTGACTTGGAAAAATGTTAATAAATTCAAGGAAAATTTCCACAGACTAATTGAAAAGGAAGGTCTAACTGGGGATCAAATTTACAACTGTGATGAATCTGATCTGAATTTTCGAAATGCTGCCTTTGAAAACGCTTGCATCCAGGGAAGAAAAATCGGCCCAAGCCTATAAAAGAAGTAAGGAGAGAGTTACAATCTTGGCATGCAGTAAGTGCAGTAATGCAACAGGCAGCCATAAGCTGAAACTAGCGCTCATAAGCAAATCGAAAAATCCCCAGGCGTTTAAAAACGTAAAAAAGTGCACTAATGGGACTGACACCTTCTATGATCTGCCTGTTTGGTACAGGAGTCAGTAAAATGCATGGATAAATGAAGCCATTTTTAAGGACTGGTGTTATCAACAGCTTGTTCCTTCGGTAGAAAAATGTCTAAAATCGATAAATCTGCCAAGGAAAGCACTTCTCATTCTCGACAATCCCTCATCCCATCCTTGTGCGGAACAGTTACGAGACGAAGACATATGAGCCACGTTTCTCCTTCCTAACGTAACTTCGGTATATCAGCCAATGGGCCAGAGTATTTTGGAAGCATTGAAGAAGAGATACTGACGTAAACTTCTTTCATCTCTTGTCTTAGCCATGGAGGAAGTGTGGCATGATCGATAAACTAAAGAATATAGACATTTTAGACGTAGTGGGGTGGATATCTGAAACTTGGAATGAAATCGAGCATATAAGGCTCGTTCGTTCCTGGAGAAAATTGTTGGACCTTTCAGGAAAGGAGTTTCAAGAAAGCAGAGAAGAGACAGAAAATTGTGAAATAGTGGACTTAATGAAGAAAATTCCAGGCTGCGGAGACGTTACTGATGGTGATGTTGGAGAATGGATGGGGCAGGATGAAAACTGTGAACTTTTAGGAGATGGTGAAATAGTTGCACTAGTGAAAGAGAACGAGGATAAAAATGAAGATGAATCAGAAGACGAAGAGGGAAGACAACGGAAAAGTTAAAAAGATGACTCACAGTGAAAGACTTAAGGCCGCTGAAAGAATGCTCCGTTACGTAGAAGAGCAGGGTGCATCTGCTATGGACATTTTGTTTCTCCGTCGCCTACGTGATGAAGGTGCACGAAGACGAAATGAGTGTGAGAGACAGTCTAGCATCACGAGATTTCTTTCTACAAAGAACTAGTCATTTCTTCAGTTAAGTATGTAAGTTTTTTTTATAACTTTTAACAATTATTTAATGGTATGTTGTACTTTTCTGTGTCCTGTATTGTGCTAGAACTTTCATTAGAGTAATATGCAGTAAAATATTATGAGTTGTGAATAACCCACCCCTTATTTTCCGTAAAACTCGACATTTTCGGAAACTCGTCACCCTTTCAGTCCATATTAGGTCGAATTTGCGAGACTCTACTTTACTTGTTTATACAAATCTATTTCTTTAAATAAATTATAAATCTATCATGTGTAATTGATGATTTTAAAATGTTTTACAAGGTTATACAGTGTACTAATTAATTGCATAAATGAATACGAATGAATCTCTTTCTAAATTACTACAATAAAGACAAAATTAACTGAAATAATACAATATAGTATTAAGTAAATATCTTATAAATAATTTATATAAATAATAATTATAAAAGCATAAAATTCAAAATAGAAGAATAAGCTAAAATAAATTAAATTACTTAGATTTGATAATAATCAGAAATGAAACAAGTTTGTAATATTATTATATACATACTTTACCATCAAAATCAGTAAAATTCCATTTTTTTAAATAATGAATAAGGCCTTTTCGAAATATTAAAATTTCATCATCAGTTCATACACTGTAATGTTCCTGTTATGATGTTTTTCTTTAAATGTATAACTGTTGTTAACTATGTCTACTACCTCTTACTGTACTTCATTTTGAACTTTCCACTACCATCATTATTGGGTGAAACCAAGCCAGATATGTATTGAAATAATTGATCATTTTCAAATATTGTCTGTTGATTCATCAATTTGTCATATTTTTTATGAAGGTATATATATATAATTTTTCTAACTGTATAATGTCATTTTTATTATTGTTTATTTCCACTATTTCCATATTGTTGGTTATATTTGTTATACTATGATTCATACTAATAAGGTGATCTGCTATGTTGGAGATTCCCGTTTTTTTATTATTAAAAGCTCTAAAATGTTCCATAAATCTCTGTTTGAAATTTCTATGTGTTCTTCCGATGTATATGTAGTCACAGTTATTACATTTTATTCTGTATATTCCACTTAATTTGAATATATCACAGTCTTTTCTATTTATTATTATATAATATATACTTTTATTTGGTTTGTATGCATATTTATATTTATGTTTATCCAATTTTGTATTCTTTATAATGTATTGGAGATCTTGATATGTGTATTTGTAAGTTAGGTATGTTACATTTTCTTCTTTTTTGCATCCATTATACTGCCTAATGTTGTTCTATTGTTTAATATTGTTTTTTCATTATATTTTTTATTTAATTTGTTTATAAATTTGCTGTCATATCCATTTTCTATTGCTATTTCTTTTATGATGTTCAGTTCCTGATGTAATTTCTCTTCGTTATTTATGTATTTGTATGCTCTATTAATCATATTGTTATATGTATTAACCTTGTGTATCCAAGGATGTGATGAATCTTTGTGTATTGTGGTATTATTATTTGTTTCCTTTCTGTATACATTAGTAGTTATTTCGTTATCTTTTCCAATTTGAATATCAATGACCAAAAAATTGATTCTTCTATTTACTTCTTCTTCAAATGTAAATTTCACATTATCATTGTATGTATTTAATTTATTTAGTATTATTAAATGTTCATTTTTACGCTAGGATTATATATGACCAATATATCATCTACACATCTGTTCCATAATAACACTTTATGCACATTTATGGTACCGAAAATAATTTTGTTTTCCAAATCCTGTATATAAATTTCTGACATAATTGATGAAATAGGTGAACCCATTGCCAATCCCTTGGTTTGTGTATAATATTTGTTATTGAAAGTAAAATAATTCTGGTTACATATGTTTCTTATTATAATAATCAAGTTATTTATGAAACTGTTGTTTTCATTATTGTTTTTTAATTTTTTCTTTATGATTTCCAGTGTTTCATTTATTGGTATGTTAGTATACATATTTGATATATCAAATGATATTAATTTTGTTTCTTCTGTAATGTGTATTTTCTTTAGGTTTTCTATAACTGTATATCCATTCTTTACATTGTACCTATTTTCCAATATTATCTTCTCTCTGAATATTTTATCTATTGTTTTTGCTATTATATATGCCGGTGCAGTCTTGAAATTTATTAATGGTCTTATTGGTATATCTATTTTATGAATTTTAGGTAAACCAAGTTTTTATGTTTGGCAAAATAAGTTTGTAATACTCAACATAGAGATAATCTTTACAAACAATTTCATAATTCAACCAATTCTAACCATTCACCCCAACATAAAGCGGCTCCATTCAATTCCTTAATATACCAGATGCTTAGAATTCCACAAAATTACAAAGAAAGAAGTATTATTAATCAAATAACAACAGATAACGAATACAAATAAAAATTATTAAGACATTAGAAAATAAAATAAAATATAATCTAACAAAACAAGTACCTAACAAATCTACATCTAAAAATACAACTGTTAGTAATAATATGAAATATACAACCTTTACTTATTACGGAAATGAAACTCAAAAACTAACTAAACTACTTAAAGATAGAAATTTAAAAACTGTCTTATAAGACAGGTAATATAAAATGTCTAATCTAAAACTAACGTTTACAATAAAAATGGAATATAGAAAAAAGAATCCGGATCACAATAAATTTTACGTAGACCAGAAAAGACTAGTCGATTAATTACTTCAACATCGCAAAGCGTTTGTAAAGGCTAATACATAGTGCAACGACGGAACGTTGTCGAACAATGAAGAGTGTCTTTCTACACGATTCCCGGCCAGCCGAGGCGGTGTGTGTTCCTGCCAAGGTCGCACTCAAGTATCCTCTACAGTTTTTGAGTGCTTGTTAAGGACCCATATTATGAATCATTAGTTTAGAATCCTGCAGGCTATAAGTAGACAACAGCTGCCGCTTAGAAGTCAGTTTACGTTGGGCGATTTATCAAGTGATATCAAGTGGTTGTTGTGTTATAATTAGTGCGGAATTCTTTATAGTTGACATTATTATTGCGTGTGGACAAATTTAACTTGAATTATTGTACGAATTGTTTACAAATTATTTGTGATTAATTAAAGTCGGTAAATTAATGACTCCATTGGTGTCTGTATTTTGTTTTCACTGTACCATACGACGATCAGTGAGACCGTCGTAAAAATATAAATCTAATTTAGCCACACACTGTCTAAATAATAAACATCAATTTCCAGACATTCAGAATGTTAAGTAAATAAAGAATACGAAAAGGGCAAAAAATGAATTCTGAAAAAATCTCAAGTATACAAACACAATAATAACAATACACTACTTAAATAACATATACAAATAAAAACAAAACAATGATTTAATTAATATTATAAATTTATTAAAATAAAGAAAATATAAATTGAGGTCAATAAAAGATGTTGAACAGTACAGAAGACGCCAATATAATGAGCTGTACACACGTGTTGAGAAAATTACAGTCGTAATTAGAAAAACAAAAATTACTTTCTACGGACATGTTCAAAGAATAAATTCTGACAGACTAACAGCGAAGCTTTTTAACTATTACAAAAAGCTCAAGATGTCCAATACTTGATTCAAATAAACAGAAAAAGGCATAGAAGAACTCCAGATTAAACAAGAAGACATGCTTGCCACTCAAAAAGGAATTAAAAAATGCCCAAGAAGAGGACAGGTGCCATCTGGACTGACGAAAGGAGGAAGAGACATCGATCAAGAATGAAGAAGATATTGAGAGGAGGAAAGGAGAGGAGAAGAAGGGAGGAACCAGTTGAACCAAACGTAGTCCACAGTGGCTCATAAGCAAAAAAAATATATAAACATAAAATATTTTAAATATAAAATAATATATAACCATCGAATCAGTTGACTAAATAAGCAAACATTGCAACAATCAAAAATTTGATTCGAAATAAAATCAATTATTCGTTAATTCATATTGAAACCTCTGATTATACAGACTTTTTCTGTAAAATCTGCCACAGGTTTTTATAAATACTGATGAAAATTGAAATACAGTTACATAATGAAACTACTATTGACTAATAACATTAAATAATATTATGGACACTTTGGAACCGCAGTTCTGCATTGCCCTGTACACTAAGTATCTACAACGTTTACAAACACAAAGTAGATAATTAATTAGTAATGAATAAATTAACCGACCTTGATTGATATTTATTAATCATGCAATAATAAAACTGAAGTCCGGTATAAACGTTTAATGACCGACGAAAAGAGACACCATGAAATAGCACTGTAAACCCACATTCATAATTATCGCTTCTCGTTCAGAGCACTGAAATCTTAATTAAATAATTCACTGCAGTCGCTGTCACCGTGCTCAAACAAAATAACATAGCTAAGCCAATAAATGAAAATTTTCAAAGCGTTTAAATAATATTAGTTTTATTTCGCAAAAATCAAATTACCCGTTTTAATAACGTTTGATTACATGATACAATTAGCTGTAATTAAATAAATTATCAAACGATAAAACTACGTCTTCAAAATACGTTTTAATTAAAAACATGTAATCACATTATACTGTACATGCCACACGCTAAAGTCCCAACAAACTAATCATGTAATGTTCAGTAATGTAATGAAATTTTTATTTTCTTTTTTTCGTACAATAAAGGAACACGAAATGCATGTGTAGAAAGGAAAAGAATAAAATTATGACAGGAAATTCAAAAAGAGACTTCTTTGTATGGATTTTTTAAAACTTAAATTTACCTGTAATGCTTCTCGCCAATAATACAGTAAACGTGAGCGCTATGTATAGTAAGAGATTCACACTTATTCCTGCAAATATGCACAGATGAGAATCTTATTATCTTCTTTTTGTTCCCCAACAAGGATTAGGCCTTGGTGACCTGTTCCGGCTTCATAGAATTTATTCTCATCTATTCTTTGGTCTCCCTATGCTTCTTCTTCCAGCTGGTTTGTATCTACTTGCCGCTTTTGGTAGTCGTCGATCATCTATACGCTCGAGAAGGTTCTTCTAAGTTCTTCTACAAAACTCAATTTTCTAATTCAAGTTGTGTATTTCCAACTTTTCTCTAATCTCTTCATTTATAAATCGATTTTGTTTAGAACAACCTTTGACCGATCTTAGAAATTTCACGTTTGCTGCTTGTATGCGACTTTTATCTCTCTTTTTTATTATTGGCGACTCACTTCCATAAAGAAGCATAGGGACAGCCATTGACTTGTAAAACTTGAGCTGAGTATCTTTCCGCGTCTTATTTTTTTTTAGTGTAATGAACTTTTTATTTCAATTTTTTCGTACAGTAAAGAGGCACATAGAGCGTGTGGATGAAGAAAAGAATAAAATAATGACAGGAAATGCAAAAATATAGTTCTTTGCATGGAATTTTCTTACACTTAAATTCGCCTGTAATACTTCTCTCCAGTAACACAGAAAACGTGAGGGCTCCAGATCGTAAAAGACTCATACTTATGCGTGCAAATTTACATAGGTGTAAATTCTGTTATATCAATCATCATCATCACCCGTGGCTCAACAACCCTTGGTAGGTCTTGGCCTGCTCCAAGAGTCGATTCCATTCCTCCCTATTGCGTGCCCTGGCTTTCCAGTTTCTTATGTTCAGCTTTCCTAGGTCCTCCTCTATCTGGTCTTTGAACCTACTTCGGGGTTTCCCCTTTTTCTTCTACACCTATTATACCAATTATATTGTTAAATTTAAACGGAAACACTTAAATAAATTTTGTTAATTGCTGGAAGAATAGTCTTAACATGCACAATGTAATTATGCTTTCAAATGTTAGCCAACTATGGACCACTTTTCAGAATTCCGTCATATTCTTGCCATTTGGTCTTTCGCGTACTTATACAGCCTTTCACTATATTCCTTCTTCTTTTATTTTGCCCTATATTTACACAAGCTTTACTTTTAATACTTCTTTAATCCTATTTCATAAACGATTCCAGTCTAAAACTTCTTCATCCTGGGCGTTCATTACTGCTAGCTATTTCTCAACATCTAGCTTTCGTCACACAACAAACTTCCGTCCTGAGAGTCCTGAGATTTTAAATTACATTATTAAAAAATATTCTGTTTCTCAGGCTTTCACGGCCGGCGTCATAATTATTGAAATTAAGACCCGGGGCCGTGGTCTACTACTATTACCATTCTGACGGATGTTGTTATGAGCCTTTTCGGCCTCACCTCTGGAGGCCATTTTCAGTGAAACACGATTTTTAGTACAACTGACACGTTGTTTGTCAGTAACCAGAGTACTGTGGCAAAGGCCAATAAATATTCTGTTTCTTAACCTCTCTGACCTCATTGTCACTAACGTTCCTTAGAAAGCTATTCTCCGTTTTCGGACAATATAAAAAAAAATCAGTTTCCAGATACAATTATAGTACTTTTTCTACTTCCAATCCTGTCTTTCGTTGGGTCAAACGATTTCCTCAGTATTTTTGTTTCTGTTGTTCTAGTTCATCAATTTTACATTTTTGATTTAGATCTGTGTATTCTGTTACGAAAAGACACTTTGGTTTTGTAATTGTGATAATGTGATTATAATGTAATATTTTTGATTTTATTACATTTTTTGTAACTATCTTTCTCAAATTATAATTTAACAAATCGTCCTCGTCATTAATGATAGGTTACGTTAATTGAACGTGCTTACTTAAAATTATGTGCTACAATAAAATTAAATCCACGACGAATACAGATGAAAACATCTCAATGAGAATAATACAGAAAGTTGAAACATATTTTACTTACACACACGCGCGCGCGCGTACATGCACACGCAGTATCACTTAATATAGAAAGTGAAACAGGAAAAACAAAAATCCAGACGTCTTGGAAATGTTTCAACGTCGTTTAAAATAAGGAATTAGTCTTTTCAAGGCAAACGGTAAATAACAGCATTTAATCTGCCTCTTTCCCTGTAGTTCACACATTCAAAAGTTTACAGAACCTTATAAAGATATCTGAAAAGTACAAACAGCATGGATAAGACAGATGTTATAAGGAGAGACTTGGAAGAATCGAGGGGACTAGCGCATCATCATATAAAATTTTTTAAATTGTCGCCCACATCTTCCTATTCCTAGTAGCCATTGTTTCCGTCTGTCTCATGGCCTTTCTTCTACTCCCCTCCTTCTTCCACCTCCTAGTCGATTGACTCTCTACAAGTTCCTCCTTGATCTTCCCCCTCTATGGCTTACCTGAGATGTCCATGCCATTATTTGCTTCAAAAGTCAATCTTCTGGAAACTGTTGTATATACCCAACCATTCTCAACTCTTTTTTCTTTATGTTATTTACTGTTTCCTTGGACCATTAGATTATTGTCTGTCGGATTCGATCATTGGGAATCATGAAATTTCGTATAACACGCCTAAATAAATCCTATCAATTCGTGATATTGCTGTGATCCGCCTACAGGAATACTGTCAAGTCGTGACCTTCCTGAGGTCCATCTACAAGAATCCTGTCAAGTCTTGACCTTCCTGCGGTCCGTCTAAAGGAATACTGTCTAGTCGTGACCTTCCTGCGGTCCGTCTACAGGAATTATGTCAAGTCGTGACCTTCCTGCGGTCCGCCTACACGAATCCTGTTTAGTCGTAACCTTCCTGCGGGCCGTCTAAATGAATAATGTTAGTTCGTGACCTGCCTACGGTCCGTCTACAGGCATAAATTCAAGTAGTGCCGTTTCTGCGGTCTGTCTACAGGAATTCTGTCTAATCGTGAAATTTCTGCGGTCCGCCTACAGGAATCCTGTCAAGTCGTGACCTTCCTGCGGTCCGTCTACAGGAATCCTGTCAAGTCGTGACATTCCTGAGGTCCACTTACAGAAATCTATTCTGCCGCCTCAAACGTTTAGCCTATTATTAATTTTAAAGCTCATAATTTACTACTGTATGTGTCTATAATTTTCACAATTACAACACAGTAATTTAACAATACTTCGGTATTCACTACTCACTATTTTGTTATGACTACAGTAAAGGTGAAAAGTGAGGTGAAACGAGATTTAGTGAGTGGCAATATGAGACGAGAAAATGGCAGATTGAATAAACACATAATATGCTGTAGATTTTGATAACATAAAGGAAGAAGATAAAAACAATAAATAAAATATGCTAATCGCCTGGTAAAACAGCATGACTATCAGGGGTGAACCTAGGGAGGATATAGGGGATATATCCCCCGAAATCCAAAAATAATTTTAAAAATATTATATGAAACAATTTAAATCTGGTTGTGTGTTTTTCCAACTGTAATTAATTGACTTCCAAGTTTTGTCAATTTAAAAAAAATAAACAGAATTATTACTGTTGCACACCACTATAGAAAAATTATTCCGATTAGCCCTTACAAGCTTCACAGCTCATCGTCAAATCGGAAATTATAACAGCAGGACAAACAACCTCTTCACACCCCTATCTGCATCACCACCCGCACACACCCCCGCAAACAAGTTCTTTCTTAACCCCCTAGTTAAATGTCCTTTCTTAACTACGGAGTTCACTCATATTAGAAAGGACATTTAACTTATAGCTTGTTTGCAGGGGTGTGTGCGGGCGGTGTGGCGGGTAGGGGTGTGAAGAGGTTGTTTGTCCTCCTGTTATTATTTCCGATTTGACGATGATCTGTGAAGCTTGAAAGCGCTAATCGGAACAATTTTTCTATAGTGGTGTGCAACAATGATAATTCTGTTTGTGATTATAACCACTAACACAACTTTCTTAATTAAATTTTTTTTTAAATACTATTTAGGTAAATGACAAATTTTAATTATCTGCAATAATAATCCTTATACTTACTTAATAATAATAATAACAAATGTTGAAAGAAATGGTGAAAGATGAAAAGAAGACGACTATGTTTTAAATTGATTTTAATAAAAATAAATGAATTACACCTAATATTTGCGCATTCGTTTTAATTTGTTGGTACGATTTTAACTTAATATGAGAAAAAAGAATACCCTAAGAAAATGATATGTGGTTGAAAAAATCCCCTCCTCCGAGATGAAATCCTAGGTTCGACACTGACATGAGAATGAGAACAATAAGGTAAGATCATGTCTTAAATCGGTGGGTTAAGACTTGTTGATACTTGGATAGACAGATAATAAGAAGTTCAAGCTTTACAAGATGTATCAATATCAGTCACATACATGACACACATTTTCTAGTCAAAGATGAACTCCTCAACAGGATAAACAAGTGGTACATGCCAACGAACAAATTTCATGCTAATAAATTTTAATTTAAACAGAACGACGTGACCAATATCGTTGCTGTTTTGTCAAAGACATTTTTCCTCAACTGGTACTGGTTGCTGACAGCAAAGGAGTGTCTGGTTATGACTAACTTATTTCAAAAGAAACGTATTCATGTCCGAGATGGAAAGATATTGCCAGCCCAGTAGGCGATCTGCATTACAAACAGAAGATGTGCTATTGACACACTGATAAACACTATCTTACGGTCACTCCCCGGAGACACTGCGCGTTCATTATGTATGCTGCTCTTGACTCACCGTATCTCTCTCTGAAACCTGAAAATGTTATTTCAGTACCAAAGTGTATACGTATGTGTAAGCATCTACTGCTGTTTGAATTGTATCATGAAAGGTACAAGGTCTGTTAAGAACGCCTTTGCTATAAAGGCGCGTTGATTTTTTTTAATTTAACTTCATTGCAACTAGTTACAAACTACTTTGCAATTTTATTCTAATACATAAGTTAACAGTGTGTAGGATAAGCTCTCACTGGAGCATTCTCAATACAGTTACACTTTGTTCATGTGCTGAGAATTACCATACATATTTAGTTCACTAGTTCAAATGATTCGTCTCTGGAATCGCCAAACGAGCCCAGCATTATCAAGCAGTTGTAGCACTTTAATGTTTACATGTTCATAAAGTCTTCTTTCATATTTATCCGCAACCCGTTTAATCTCGTCAGCAACCGTAGGCATTTTCAGGTCCCGATTGATGTCATCATTTCTTACCTACAGTGATGCATCAACAATACTGCGAAGAACCTTATTTTTAAAAGTCTGAATTTATTAAATATTGGATTTTTTAGTACAACCCCAAAGCTGTACACCATGTACAGCATGTACAGTTTGTGTTATACACCCAAACTGGTTTCAAGACTTGATTGTATAACAACAGCTTGCTACACAGCGACAGCTCAGAGTGTCTCCCAGACAGCCACCATATTTTCTTCAATTTTAATCCACGTTCTTCCTGTTTCTTCTTAACATGCTCTTTCCACCTAAGTTTGGCATCCAGAGTCATGGCCAATACTTCACTGAGCTCGCGTGTTGAATTCTTTGCTGATCGATAACGATTGGCCAAAATCTGTTTACGTTTTACTAACAGAACAAATAGTGAAATCCTTACTTGAGAAATACATATAAATTTTTTCTTATATACGAATATAATATTGTTACATTGAGACGAAAGCTAACAAATGTAACACTAGGTAACGCTTTACACGCCATGATTACGCATCGCTTGAGATTGTTCCAGAGACATATTCCTGACGTTTGTCGATTATTATTATACAGGAATTCAATCTGCGCGATGTGCACAAGGCCAGCGGATATTGACACAGTTTGTAGCGAGTTCCAGGGCGGCTGTAACTGCGCAACTTTTCTCGATGTGTCGTCCCGAAAGTGACAGATATTTCTCAAACCTCAGTAGGGTATAAAGTGTTACGACGGTCTCACTGATCGTCGTATGGTACAGTGGAAAACATAATAAATACACCAATTAAGTCACTGATCACCAGTTTTAATTAATTACTATTGTGCGAGTTTTGAAAAAAAACTCGGTGGTTTTTTATGTTAACGAGGACGGACAGCGTCGAATTAATTAATTAAGTATTTAGCTTACCGGCGCCCGTCTTGTTATGCTATCCGCCGTGCCGATCCGCGCGCGCTCTGGGACTAGCGCTTCGTAAAATTTTTGCAGTCGTTGTATAAACCAGTCCCGTATCAGCATTCAACGTAGAAGGTCGTTCTCATTCGCCTGGCAGCTTCGAGTTGGATTTTGTCTACTATATATAACTATGCCTAAGTAAAAGCTACGCGACTCTCCGGGTTCCCGATTTAAGTCGTCTATCTGTCTCGCTCCAGCGGATGGCCGATCACCTGCCATCCATGAAGTTAATCCAGTAACTTTCCGTTTTGGCTGTCAGGACGAATGGACGGACACACGCTACAGGATCCTCAAGCCTTGTGCTGTAATACCAGGTGACATTTATGCCTTTAAAAAAAAAAAATGTTTGTGGCCGCTACACCTTACATCGAGATATTTCGGGAATGCTCCAGTTAAAAACTTTGTTGTGCACAAGTCCAGTGGGACATTTGGGTTAAATATTGTCCGTTTCATTTTACAAATGCTTACGCCCCAGAGAATTTGAAAACTCAGCCAGGGTCATGCATCACCCGATTTGATGTTAGTTTTTTTTTACTGTAAATGTGGGCGGCACTGACTGTTACTAAGTTGTATTAGCGTTAAGTATGCATGCACGGGTGCCTCGGTACCTTGTAGGGGAATTTCTTGGTCGTTATATATATTCATTTATTTGGGTATTTGATTTTGTTATTAGTTTAAAGGTTTGGGAAGGTGCTTTAACCTGTGGACGTCACCTGTTGGTGCCGTTATCCACAGGTCCATAACATGTCATAGTTTGTTGGAGCTAGTCCGGGCGCATGGCCGTGCCTGAGGTCAAGTGGGTTCTTTATGAACACCTCAAGTATGTTTTATCAAATTAAATCCATAGATTCTGCTTTTAGGAAAATCATTTTAACTGTTTAAATAATTTTGTAATCACTAAACTTTTGCCATAGCCAGCGCATGAAATGTTAAGTTTTCTTTTTGATATTTCATAATAATACTTCACTGATAAATGTTAACGAAATGTAAAAACAAATCAATACCAGTTCTAAGCTATTTTGGGTGGTTACGTTCCACTGATTTTGCTTGAAATTCTGTCTTTTTGTAAGAATATAAAAGAAATGAGAATATGCATTTTGTGCAACCGTGCAACCATGTTGACCTCGTGATGGCGCATTTATTATTATTTGGGGCACAAAATTGATATTTCACGTTTATACTTGGTACTTAGGAGCCGTTCTGACTGTTCTGCCAATTTGACTTTGGCCTTTCGTATACTTAGAATTTTTTGGGTGTTTCAACTCTGGTATTTTATGACTTGTTATTTCTGTTGGAGTTTGTTAATTGAGAAGCTTTTAAAGCTGGCCGGGTACTTGATCTGATTAAGGTGGTTTGAGGGTGGTACGATGACAATATATATATGCTGTCAACCAGGTGGACATGTGTGTGTGGTATTTATATGTATATATATATATATATATATGTTTCCTATGTGTATCTATGTCAATTATATGTTGTGTGTCATGCATTTACGAGATTATTAAATTGTTTATACGTTCTGTTTTATATATATATATATATATATATATTGTAACGTAGCGGTTTTGATCAGAGGTTTCCGCCTCTCCAAGAGTGTATTACAATTACAGGTTTATAATCAATTCAGCCCCAATGTTGGGTTTGCCAATCTGTAACGTAGCCGTTTTGGAGGTACTTTACGCGGATTCTTTGTATTTGGCCTATTGAGTGCTTGTCTTATTTAATTAAGCCCCACGTTGTTAGCGTCAATCTGTAACGTAACTGTTTTTTGCAGAGGTGTTTTAACGAAACGTCCGTCTCATTCAAGACTCAATGCTGTAAGCACCAAATCTGTAACGTGCGTTTTTTGTATCAAGGTTTCCACCTCTCCGCAGTCGCCACTTATGAATTATAAAGACTGAAGTTTAAATAAAGTGGTTGGTAATGTTACTCTAACAAAGCAGAAATCGAGGGTGTGTGATTTGGGTCAAGTAGGGAAGTTGTTTAGCCTGATTTTGGAAGAGAGAGCTAGTACCGCTGGTTTACCCTCGGTTTGAACGATTTCTAAATTTTCAAATATTCGCCATGCACCGAATCAGCTGACTTTAACACTAGTCTTCAAATATAGATTAACCAGACGACACTGTGGCAGTATACGACCCGGTAGATCGTCTTCTTCTTAGTTGTTCTGAAACTTAATACAACTACCCACTACAAGAAAGTACACACATTTTTATTTTTAAATCTCAATTTTTCAATAATATTTATTAAGAATTTATTGGTTTTTTCTCTTCCGCCAAAATACAAATCTCACAATCGATCTTTTCCTTAATTAAAACATGATATCGACTTCATTGAGTAAACATGGAATTGTCAAAAAAATATATGGTTTTTGACCAAATTTTATACTATATTTAAATACTATATTTAAAACATCAATCAATATATAATTCTTTTTTATTTCCCCAGGGTTAAGGGTGAGTTCTTTTTGTTATGAGATGGTCAGAAATGGATAATTATACTACGCTTTACAAATACCGAAAAATATTCAAAAATTTGTTTATTTTCGCTTAGTACGTAGTTCCGGAAATGTCCGTAAGAGAGCAGAGTGCGTTTGTTTTCATTAGAACATGTGATTAATTTTTAATAGTTTTTGTTCTATACAACCATTCGGAATGAGTTTTCTTCGTTAAATATTAAACGAAATGTTTATATTACCTCTCTTCTTAAAGTTCGTACTTGAATGAAGCCGTTTCTCCGGTGGTGTCCGTCTTTTGTTGTAATTTCATTACCGTCTGGAAAATATTCTCTCGTCAAACTTGACACATAGCGAAACTAGGCCTGATCGTCCAGAATTGATTTTCTTTCACTTTTATTATGGAGTATAGCAATTTGACTTTGATAAATAAGTTATTAGTATATAATGTTCATACTGTTGTTTAATTTTGTACCAATTTTGCACTTCTCAAAGGTTTCTAAAAAGATATTTTAATAAAATTGTGGTCTCATCATTTTTTCAACTGGACAGGTTTAATTTTTAAATTTTATTAACAATACTTGTTATTTTTCGTTACTCTTAGTAACCCATAATTTTTTATATCTTTTTATTGGTTCTGCTATTTACTTTTTAGTATATAGGCAGTTTGTAATTATTATAAATTTATATTTTATTTACAGAAAAATAATTCTTTTTAAATTCGGTTTCTTTCCCAATTTGGTTTACATAATAGGTTTCTGTTTATTTTCTTATAACTTTGGATATAAGTATTTAATATTTTTATTAACTTTAAAGGAATTTATATATTATTTATTAGTCTCTTTAGTATTCCTACACTGTACTACTTCCTTCTGCCATTTCCCTCATACAGTATTATTTTAATTTTTTATTATCATGTGATATTTAAATCTTTTATGTTTTCTAAAATGAACCCTGGGTTATCTTATACTATAACACAAATATTGTAAAAAATATAAAATTAACGTAGGTATTAAACTTGGTTGTCTACACAATATAAACATTACAATAAATTAACAAAATACATAATCAGTTAGTAGCATTATAGTCTACTATCATCGTTTATAATTCTCACACCTACAGCACAATTCTGTAAAAAGTTCCCTTCACTTTCTTTTTACCTCAATGGGTACACTATAACTCACTTGTCACTGTATATCACTCTAATCGTTTATAAAGTTTAGTGATACAATTTAATTTTGAGCTCGTTATAGATTACCCATTTCTGACCTTTATGGTATTACAAGAGTTAATTTATTGGGACCGGGTTATGTACCGTTACATAAAGCCCCCCCCCCCACTAGAACAAATTTATTTTGGTTTTACTCGTTTATTAAAATAAATTGTTGATTGTTTCAATTCTCCTAATATTCTTGGTTTTTTTCTTCGTAGTAGGGTTTCATTTCCGACTGGTTATACACTCCCTTTATTCTATTATTGTTAATTGTTTTAATTTCATAAGTATTATTCCCCTTCACTTGGGTTTTGAGGTAAGGTCCAGTATAAAGTAACAGTAGTTTCCGAGCAATACCCTCTATAGAACTGGGTAGTTGTCTATTTTTTATTAGTACCTTATCTCCCATCTGGTATGTATCCAAGCTTCTCTTTTTTACTTGATCCCTTTTTTGTTGAGGTTCCACTTTATGCAACACTCTGTTGTGCATTTCCATTTTGTCGAACTCTACTCTCTCTCCTGGAGGAAAATTTATCAACGAGGTAATTTCTCTTGGTGGTGGTTTATCAAACATTACCTGATAAGGGCTAGTCCCGATAGTGTCATGGTATGACCAATTAAGGAAAGTCTCTGCTGGTTCGATGTACTGGCTCCAGTTTTTATGCTCTTGATGACAGTAAGTACGTAGAATTCTGCCAACTTCCCTTAATACACGTTCAGCAGGATTGCTACTAGGGTGGTACACTGATGTTTTGTAGGTTCTTATTTGCCAATTTCCCAATTCTTCTTTCCACCTTTTTCCCCGAAATTGCGTTCCATGATCAGTTATAATTGTTTCCGGTTTTCCAACCTCAGGTAAATATTTTTTTATAATTACTTCTAGAATTTTCTTCGTCGTGGCTCTACTAATAGCATAGAGTTTTGTATATTTCGTATAATGATCAAATAATATGATTATATATTTATATTTGTCTCCCTCCACTTCTGGGAAAAGGTCCACATATATCCAAGAATGTCTTTTCAAGCTTATTATTAGATTTTATTGTAATCATTGCACCCGTTCTCTTATCATTATTTACTTTTACTAGCTGGCATATGTTACAGTTTTTTACTATTTTCCTTACTCTTTTATTTATAGCTTTCACGTAACAGTGTTCAGATAGAGCTTTAATAACTTTGAGTGATCCCATGTGGCCATACCTTTCATGATAATCTTGAATCAGTGCTACTTCTGTTGCTTCTGGCACATACATCTTCCAGACATGATCCTTAATGGTAGGACGAATAAAAAGGACCTCTTCATAAACACAAAAAATTTCATTATTATAGGGTCATGTTGTAATATTCGTTCCTTAATTTTTTTTTTAATTTAGTGTCCCTTTGTTGATCGACTTTTATTTTATTAATTATATCTTGTAACTCCTTTGCCATCTTAATAATGTAATATATTTTTCCAATACTTTCTAGTTCTATTTTACAAGTTCCTTTTTCGAGATTAATCCGGGATAATCGGTCTGCTATTACATTCTTCTTACCCGGAATATATTCCCAGTCTAAATTATACTCTTGAAGTATTAATACCCATCTTGTAAGTCTGCCGTGGTTAAGTTTGCAATTTTTTAAAACCGAAATTGATCTATGATCAGTTCTGATGGTCACTGGGTATCCCAATATAAATGTTCGAAATTTTATACATGAGAACACAACACTCAGCAGTTCCTTTTTCGTTACTGTATAATTCCTCTCACAACTACTCAGTACTCTGCTTGCAAAACTGATGACCCCATGATTTCCTTCTTCATCTTCCTGATATAGCTCACTTCCAAGGCTAATGTTACTAGCATCACAATTTATGAAAAAACGTTTATTAAAATTTGGGTGATGTAACATGATGCTGTCAAGAAATTTATTTTTTACCATCTGGAAATTATTATCTTCACTTTCTTCCCATTTCCACTTGTTTTTCTTCGAAAGTAAACATTGAAATTTGGCTGTTACTTCTGAATAATTCTGTTGAAATTTCCTATAATAGTTGCATATCCCCAGAAAGGATTGTAATTGTTTCAAGTTTTATGGTTTAGGAAAATCTTGAATAGCCTTTACTTTTTCAGGAGATGGTTTAATTCCAGTAGCAGATAAAATGAACCCTAAAAATGGTAGTTCATGTGTGATAAATTTAGATTTATCCAGTTTTAAAGTTATATTATATTGCAAGAGTTTATTTAACACTGTTTCCACTCGGTTACAATGCTCCTCCCAAGTACAAGACGTAATTAATATGTCATCCACATATATGGTAGTAAAATCTAAAACTTCCTTACCTAAAATTTGGTCCATGCATTGGATGAACACGGCCACAGAATTTACCAATCCAAAAGGCAAACGCTTAAAATGATAATTTCGTCCTTCGAATATGAAAGCAACATATTGTCTGCTGTTAGGGTGGAACTCTATTTGCCAATATCCACAGACTGCATCCCAAGTACTCATGTACTTGCATCCATAGAATTTTTTCATTATCTCTTCAATCTCACCTGGAGACGTGCGATCGTTAATGAGCATTTTATTCAACTCCCGAGCATCAAGACATAGTCTTACTTGACCATCTTTCTTCGGTATAGCTACCAATGGGCTGGTATACGGAGAACTACTTCTTTCAATTATGTCTTCTAATATCATTCTTTGAATTTCTTTCCTTGCTGCCTCTTTCAAAGCTTGAGCAATAGGGTATGATCGTTTATTAAAATTTACATTTTCCTTGAACTTTAGTTCACACAAGAAGTTTTTTGCTTTTCCTGGTGATTCTGAGAATACTGATTTATATTTATTATAAATTTTTATAAGTTGTTGTTTCTGTTCTATACTAATTATTTCCGGTGCCTGCCTATTCTGAAACTCAATTATTTCTTCTATCTTCTCTTGCCAAATCTTTGATTCTGTTACTTCTGTGTTGTTACCTAGGGTTAATCTATTATCCTCCCTAACAAAAAATGAGCTCGGACACTGAGGGGCACTTTGGCTACCAATTATCTCAGCCGTTAACTCACCACTTTCTGTGCTCAAGGTTACTATACCCCTGGCCAAATTTATAATTGCAGTGTGTCGCCGTAGCATATCACAACCTATTAACACCCTAAACGGTAGCCCTTTTGCTACTAAAAATCCCATAGGTATTCCTATTCCATTAGTGGTAACATTCAAAGACACTTGTTTTCTGATTGCTTTATTTTGTTTCCCGGTACCACCAACAATTGTTAAATTATTAATTGGTAAAGTAGGTATTCTCTCAGTAGTTAGCTCAGTAATACGATCTAGTTCTAATTGATCAATAATTGAAATATTGGCTCCTGTATCAATCATGGCCTCTGCTGACACTCCATTTAATTTTATTTGTATATAGACTATGTCATGGTTTGGTGATGACTCTTTAATTGCTCTTTCTTCCATTAACTCTGACTGTATATTTTTTTAAAAATTATTTCTGATAATGGTTATTGGTTGGTTTAATTTATTATTATAATTGGGTTTGTGGTAAATTCTGTGCCCTGTTGTTTCTAGCAGTGACGGGCAATCACATCTTCTCACTGCTGGTACCCGTTTCCCCTATTTCCATCATTATTATTGTTTGATTCAACATTTTCATTATGTTGAATATTGCTTATCGGTCTCCTTTCTTCATCACTATCTCTGAATCTAGGTTGCTCTGCGTTCATACTCCTTTGTGGACCTTCTTCTCGGTGATAAGAATCATGTCTGTAATTTTGTCGGTTATTATTAGGCCATCTTCCTCGATATCTATTATTAAAATAATTGTTATTAGCATGCACATAATTGACTCTGGGTCGATTCTCTCTTGGTGGTTCATTCCTCCGCTCCTCGGTATTCCCTGACCTCCATCTACTTCTCCTATAATAAGATTCCTGTTCATAATTTTCTAGTAGCGTTTCCATGCCTCCAATAGTTTTTATTTGTCCACTTAATCGGGCACTGATGATCTTCTCTTCGAAATGATACGCCATTTTGGTCACTAGACACTCTTCAGGTATCTTAGGGTCTAAATACTTTGCTATACACACCTTCCCCAAAAAGTAAGCAGTAGGTGTTTGTCCCACTGTACGGTCATACCTACCATGACAGATATCGTCCCTAATAATGTTTTGTACTGACTCTGACCAGTATTTAAGTTTGAACATTGTTTTGAAACCCCCATAATCACACACCTCGTTCCTGATTGCTGTCAACCAATTATCATTGATGTTTTTGAAAGATTCGTCTAATATACCTTTGATCATATTCCATCGATTCTCCTTTGATCTGTTCAAAATTTCGTCTACTCTCCCTAAAAATTCAAGTGGGTTTCTGCGATAATCCCGAAAGTTTACACTTTCCTTACTATCTTGATAAACGTGATGACTGTTGCATGCAGATCTAGAACTTATTCTATCTACATCACATTGAAAATTGGTTTGTATTTGTTGCAAATTATCTAATTTCTCTGCTTGGCTATTACACTGATTTTTTAAATTCTCTACTGTTTTATGAAACTCTGAAAATTTACAGTTTAGACTGCTTTTGATACTATCTAACTGGTCATTGTTTTCTTGGCGTATGGCCATTACACGAACTTGATTATTTTGTTCTTCCTTTTCCATTCGGGCATCAATTCCTGTTTTAATTAGTTCCATCTTTTCTTCTGTTTTATTCAACCTTTGATTGGTTTCTATTACTTTCTTCTCTGCCTCTTCCTTATATTCATCTACTCTTTGGCTGAGCGTATTACTGACACGTTCAATTTTACTCTCTAGATTTTCTCTTAATTCCTTGTTGAAGTTCTCCATCTTACCCTCAATTTGTTTTAAATTCTCATTATTCTTTTCAAATTTTGCATTCATCTCTTCTCTTTGTCCTTCAACAGTTTCTTTCAGTTCATTGTATTGTTCATTCATGGTTTGTTTGATATTTCCATGAATGGTCTCTATTTTTTCATTTAATTGTTTGACTAAACTTTCCTGAATGCTATCGATTTTCTCATTGGTCTGTCTATTTTGTTCCTCCTGTTTCTTAAAATTCTCCTTATTTTCCTCATTGGTTTGCTTCAAGTTTTCCTCCTGTTTCTTAAAATTCTCCTTATTTTCCTCATTGGTTTGCTTCGAGTTTTCCTCCTGTTTCTT
This sequence comes from Magicicada septendecula, assembly GCA_034769895.1. Classification (NCBI taxonomy): domain Eukaryota; kingdom Metazoa; phylum Arthropoda; class Insecta; order Hemiptera; family Cicadidae; genus Magicicada; species Magicicada septendecula. Next base: position 311,053,132 of record CM068374.1, on the reverse strand, counting down.
AAAATTCTCATTTATTTTATCAAACTTCTCGGCTATAAATCTCATCATGTCTTGCCAATTTGGTTCTCCCCTGGCTTCCGCTTTATCTGGTTGGTCCCCTTGGGCATCCTCTTCCACTATTTCCTTTTCCGTGCTCATAATTGCTTCAGTTTCTTCTTTATCACCTACCGGTTGTTCCATTTCACTGTCCGTAAATATTTCTATCTCTCGTTCCTGTCCACCTTCTTCCTTCTCCTTTTCTTCTGCTCTCTTTTTCGGTCTGCCTCTAGTATTATGCATTTCTTGTTTTCTCATAACTGCCGACGATAATTAGATTTTTTAGTATATTAATTTATTAAATATATTAAAATTCTTTTCTAATTACAGCCCTTTTACGTTGGGCGCCAATCTGTAACGTAGCGGTTTTGATCAGAGGTTTCCGCCTCTCCAAGAGTGTATTACAATTACAGGTTTATAATCAATTCAGCCCCAATGTTGGGTTTGCCAATCTGTAACGTAGCGGTTTTGGAGGTACTTTACGCGGATTCTTTGTATTTGGCCTATTGAGTGCTTGTCTTATTTAATTAAGCCCCACGTTGTTAGCGTCAATCTGTAACGTAACTGTTTTTTGCAGAGGTGTTTTAACGAAACGTCCGTCTCATTCAAGACTCAATGCTGTAAGCGCCAAATCTGTAACGTGCGTTTTTTGTATCAAGGTTTCCACCTCTCCGCAGTCGCCACTTATGAATTATAAAGACTGAAGTTTAAATAAAGTGGTTGGTAATGTTACTCTAACAAAGCAGAAATCGAGAGTGTGTGATTTGGGTCAAGGAGGGAAGTTGTTTAGCCTGATTTTGGAAGAGAGAGCTAGTACCGCTGGTTTACCCTCGGTTTGAACGATTTCTAAATTTTCAAATATTCGCCATGCACCGAATCAGCTGACTTTAACACTAGTCTTCAAATATAGATTAACCAGACGACACTGTGGCAGTATACGACCCGGTAGATCGTCTTCTTCTTAGTTGTTCTGAAACTTAATACAACTACCCACTACAAGAAAGTACACACATTTTTATTTTTAAATCTCAATTTTTCAATAATATTTATTAATAATATTATTGGTTTTTTCTCTTCCGCCAAAATACAAATCTCACAATCGATCTTTTCCTTAATTAAAACATGATATCGACTTCATTGAGTAAACATGGAATTGTCAAAAAAATATATGGTTTTTGACCAAATTTTATACTATATTTAAATACTATATTTAAAACATCAATCAATATATAATTCTTTTTTATTTCCCCAGGGTTAAGGGTGAGTTCTTTTTGTTATGAGATGGTCAGAAATGGATAATTATACTACGCTTTACAAATACCGAAAAATATTCAAAAATTTGTTTATTTTCGCTTAGTACGTAGTTCCGGAAATGTCCGTAAGAGAGCAGAGTGCGTTTGTTTTCATTAGAACATGTGATTAATTTTTAATAGTTTTTGTTCTATACAACCATTCGGAATGAGTTTTCTTCGTTAAATATTAAACGAAATGTTTATATTACCTCTCTTCTTAAAGTTCGTACTTGAATGAAGCCGTTTCTCCGGTGGTGTCCGTCTTTTGTTGTAATTTCATTACCGTCTGGAAAATATTCTCTCGTCAAACTTGACACATAGCGAAACTAGGCCTGATCGTCCAGAATTGATTTTCTTTCACTTTTATTATGGAGTATAGCAATTTGACTTTGATAAATAAGTTATTAGTATATAATGTTCATACTGTTGTTTAATTTTGTACCAATTTTGCACTTCTCAAAGGTTTCTAAAAAGATATTTTAATAAAATTGTGGTCTCATCATTTTTTCAACTGGACAGGTTTAATTTTTAAATTTTATTAACAATACTTGTTATTTTTCGTTACTCTTAGTAACCCATAATTTTTTATATCTTTTTATTGGTTCTGCTATTTACTTTTTAGTATATAGGCAGTTTGTAATTATTATAAATTTATATTTTATTTACAGAAAAATAATTCTTTTTAAATTCGGTTTCTTTCCCAATTTGGTTTACATAATAGGTTTCTGTTTATTTTCTTATAACTTTGGATATAAGTATTTAATATTTTTATTAACTTTAAAGGAATTTATATATTATTTATTAGTCTCTTTAGTATTCCTACACTGTACTACTTCCTTCTGCCATTTCCCTCATACAGTATTATTTTAATTTTTTATTATCATGTGATATTTAAATCTTTTATGTTTTCTAAAATGAACCCTGGGTTATCTTATACTATAACACAAATATTGTAAAAAATATAAAATTAACGTAGGTATTAAACTTGGTTGTCTACACAATATAAACATTACAATAAATTAACAAAATACATAATCAGTTAGTAGCATTATAGTCTACTATCATCGTTTATAATTCTCACACCTACAGCACAATTCTGTAAAAAGTTCCCTTCACTTTCTTTTTACCTCAATGGGTACACTATAACTCACTTGTCACTGTATATCACTCTAATCGTTTATAAAGTTTAGTGATACAATTTAATTTTGAGCTCGTTATAGATTACCCATTTCTGACCTTTATGGTATTACAAGAGTTAATTTATTGGGACCGGGTTATGTACCGTTACAATATATATACATCATGTTCATGGTTTATGTTGCTTACTGGGAGGGTCGATGCTATGCGCCGTTCTTAAATCATTTAGAGACACATATATACTGCTCAGTAATTTAACGTCAATTATTTGGAGATGCATATGTATAGTATTGAATTATAATAACGATTTTGAGCTATTCTTATGAAGGTGAAAACACTTGTAATCATAACTTAATTGTATGAAGATGCAGATATGTACACATGCATACTATTGAATCCTATTAATGAATTTGATTTATTATGCTGATTATGGGAGATTAACTTTAATTAATTGAAGGCGCATATATACATATACTGGGGAATTAATTGTACGAAGAAAAATGATTCTAATAAAACTTGTTATTGTTGTCTTAAAGCAGAGTTTCAGTTGCAAGTCCCGTCTCACTGGACCCAGCGCATTTTTTGCTTCTCTAGGCCTTCCGCCTAGTTCTAAATAACTAGTGGCCCCTCTTTAAAAAAAAAAAAATTTAATTTTTTTGAGATTTTTTTATGAGGCATAGAAAATTGATAGAGGGGTTGCACTGTTAACAGTTTAAATCAACTAGTTATTCAACAAGATTATACTCGTGAAATAGTTCAGTTAAATTTGTCCACACGCAATAATAATCTGAACTAATACAGTCCCGCACAATAATCACTTATCACTGATAACCATTTGAACGCACCAAGTAATCGCCCAACGTAAACTGACTTCCAAGCGGCAGGTATTGGCTATTTATAGTGTGCACGATTCCATAATATGGGCCTTTAACAATCACTTAAAATTCTAGAGGATACTTCAGCGCGGCCTTGGCAGAAACACGCACATGCTGGGCTAAGCGAAAAACGCGTAGAACAACGTTCTCCATAGCAGCAGAACGTTCCGTATTGCGTAACAAAATGAACATCGAGCGACCGGCCAAGTTCAGTTTTGGATCCTGGCGATTTACAGTGCGTTTCGGAGTGATTGTTTTGTGACGTTATGTCTAGTGAAAAGTGATTATTGTGTTACTTACTGCGAAACTGAAATGAGGCGACGTTTATTGCTGAGTGTTGAAACATTTTTAATTTCAAGAATCGTAGTATAAGAGTGGCGCTATTTATTTTTATCTATAATTAAAGTTGTTATTAGCGATTTCATCTGGTGTTAGTTATTCATTTCCTACTGTACAATACGACGATCCCTGCGGCCGTCGTAACAATTTGTCATATTATGATATTCAGTTACTATTAATAAATATTTCTATTAGAATTAGTAAGTTTTTAATTTATTGTAGCACATCTTTATTTTTTACATTTAAATCATGACACACTATAAGAACGCTGACTAACACATCTGCTTATACTCCCACTTTATTGGACAAAGAGTAACCAATCATTTCTTTATGTCACTCAATAAATATAAATCAATATACGACATCGATTGAAGACTCGTTGGACACTTTGTGAAACATATTACTACAAAGGTTTTAAAAACCATACAAATACTTGGACGTTTCACAATTTATTCTTAACCCCTGACGACTGTTTCAGCCTATTAGGCTATTCTCAAATAGGTGCTAAGAAGAACTAAACAGAAAGAATGTTTAGGTTGGTGAACTTTGTAACCCCTATTTCTATTTTTTTTTTCTTTATAAAAAAATCCCCCTTTTTTTTTTTTTTTTTTTTTGAAGAGGAGCCACTAGTTAATTAAAACTAGGCGGAAGGCATAGAGAAGCAAAGACAAAGATGCGCTGGGTCCAGTGAGACGGGACTTGCAATTAAAACTCGGTTGATAAACAGCAATAACAATCTTTATTATTTCCAAGTTTTTTAACCCCAATAGAAATTTACTGTAATTACAAATTTCATTAAAAGAAGACTTCCAATCCCCCCCTTGACATTGTAACATTCCATAAATTCAATAATTCATCATAAATACATATTAATCCAACATCATATAAATCATTCTAATATCCCCATTTAAACCCAACATTTAGTATCAAAAGACATAATTAACCTGCACATAAAACGCAAATACAATCAATGTACATACGTGAATACACATAGAGCAAAACATAAGTGTAACATAAGGCATCTATACAGGTATATATGTATATTCTCCTCACTGCAAGCTATCATGATCATGACTCAACAATTTTCTTCTGACATTATAAAAGTATCCTTGTATACATTAATTCCACCCTACCCCAAACACATAACAACAAATAATATCACAATTAGTTTCCCCAAATCACAGTTACAACTCAACACGCCATACTATTCCACAGTCTCATGGACCGCCGGTATATAATACCTTCATCTCCCCGGATGTATGAATAATAATTAACTGGAACCCGCCTTATCTGTCAAACTAAATGGAAGCTAATGTTATCATCAACAGCAACCCCTTTCACATTTTTATAATGTCAGCAGACAGACTAAGAACACTAACACTTCTATCAGATACAGATATATTTATAACTTGAGAAAACATTTGTAATAAGTAATGATAATAGAATAATAATTCTTAATATTGTTAATAAAATAATAATATATAATATTCAATCTGTAATGAAATATAATGATAAGTTAAACTTGCTATAATGACAGGCAAAATGTAAAACTAGTGGATTCATATAATGCACAGAACACTTCCAAACATTTATCATAAGAAGGTTAAATGCTTAGAAGTTATTCATTCATTTAGTTATGTTCTTAAATAGTCATTATTAGTTACTAGTCATTATTTAATCATAATGGTCTGATAATATGCAGAAATTAACAAGACAAGTTTAGCAAGTAAAAGCCAGAAAATCTAAGTTACAATAATAAGTACCGCCTGTATATTCCATTCCATATAAAATTTGATAATCTCAAAATATTAAATATATATATATATATAGGCCTTAAAAAAAATAAAATTTAATTTCAGCCATCTGTGCATATATAAAATAAAAAACATGTTGTATACTAGCAGCTGTAGGAGTGTGCCAGAACAGACCTGACCTGACAAGGTATGACCCGTATAAAACCTGCATGAAACGGCACCAACAGGTGCCTAACTTGTACCCAGAAAACCTATTTAGAAATTAACACCCGGAAACAGCATAAAACACAAAACCCCCAGCCCTTAAATACAGGAAGATAATTAAATATGAAACCCTCGTAATACTCAGAAGACATCCGAACCAGCCGGTTCGGAATCAAGAAAATCATACCTTATACTTAATTTAAAAAAAAAAATTTTTTTACCCTCACAACTTTTGCTCCCCATATCTATGAAAACAGCTCTGGGACCCTCCCACAGTGCAGTTCACAATTACAGTGATAGCACGGTATTATCATGAATAATGTACATAGTAAAAGTCTTGCTGACACACCCTCGATTTAACCATCTTGCTGAATAAGTAAATTGTTATAGCACAGACTCCTCACATGTGATGTTCTGCGGGCCAGGATAAAAACAAAAAAAAAGGAGTTTATAACACCTTACATGAAGTGGCGGTTTCACATAGTTATCGGCACAGACGAAGTTTTTTAGTGGTTCATAGCTGGTGAAGGCGGCAGTACACCAAGCCGTGGCCAGATCTCCGTTCTAGGGCGAGAACTCGGTGAGTCTTAAGCAATTAGCCTGCCATACAGATGAGGAAGACTACGCACAAAAAACTGCCCGAGGAAAGAAAGCTGAGCTGTTTATTCAGTGAAGCGATGACTGTGACTGCCTCGTTGCACAGCTCTCATAACGAAACCTAAACTTCGCCACCAGATCGCGTCATCGTCGAAGCACTGCCATCGAAATTGCGCTTACCCACTCGTGCCGCGACATTTATCCGTAGCCGAAAACTAGGATAGTATTTCTCCGAACGCCGGCTCGTGCAAACACCGGCACAACATGTGTTAAGGGTGTGTATATTGACATGTGTGTGGAATGTGTATGTTGGAGGGGGTAGAGGAGCTAGTATAGGAAAGGTCAAGTGACTGTACAAACTAAGTATATAATGGGAATCCAAATGTTAAAATTAATTAAACTAAATAACAGCTTTTAATAAAGGAGATACATAGGATTCAGTCTGTTTGTTTGTTACATATTCGTTACTTTTAATTGGCTGAAATAAATAAATTCCTTTTAATTTCTGAAATTTTCAATAAATACATTTTTTACCTTTTTGAATGTTGTGCAGTAGTATTAAATTTTTTGTGTCTAAAAAAACGGTTGTGTTTAAACAATGATATGTAAAACCTGTATTCGCGTAATATTTAAAATAGCTTGCTTATGTTCAGAAATGCAATGTTTCAGAGCATGGTCACATTGTCCGGTATAAATAGCAACATCACATTTTGCAAAATGAATTTGATAAATTCAATTTTTTTACATTTATTATACCATGTTTCATTTTTTTTAATTTGTATAAATCAATAAACATTTTAACGATATGTTTAAAGGAGTGAAGTACTTTTTATTACAATGAATGCTGGCGTCAAAACTAAAGAGGAACATTATAATGTATGGCTACACACAAATTAAACTTTTCCCAACACATAAACCATAACAAACGCGGTCGCACAACAATCAGTAAAAACAATTACAACTTAAGTGTAACAATTCAGTTTAGTTCAGACACAGCTGTAGTTGGGTCACTGTCGTAAAACAAACAAATGGACGGCACGTTTCCTGTCTGCTGATGTCAACAATAACCTAGATTTTGTTTGACCTTTTTATTTATACCTACACTATTGACCTAGACAAAATCCTGGGTTCAGGAAAAGGAACAAACTTGTTTCCACAGAACTATCACTACTGCTGATATTCGAATTCTGCTTTATCAAAGGTAGCAACGAAAGTGGGATTTTGGAGGCAAACGCCCCTACCCCCGGAAGTATGAAGGCAAAAAAGGAAATGTTAAAAATTAAAGAAGAATGCCCGGTAAAGTTGTAATTTTATAAATTGAATTAAACAGTTAGGCTAATTTGTTACGTAAATACAAACGTTCTAAATTACCCTATTCCGCATTGTGGTACGATTTTTTTTGTGTAATCTTTGTTAGTTGTCCTCGTAGTTAAACAATTGTAAACAATTTTATTCCAGCTTTTTATATTATGTCTTCGAGCAGAAACAGGAGGCCTTCAAATTTTTCTGCAGCCCGCAGTGTATTCAACTCGGTTTACGCTATTGGTAGTGTAGTAACTTATTCCATAGTAACTTTTAAAATTCCTACATTTAATTTTCCGGTATTGTACCTTTATACGTTCCTGTAGTCATTTTCGATATTTCGATTATGCGATTGTTTAGCTTCGATCTTCAGGGAATATTGCACATAATTTTATGTAGGTGAAAGAATTATACAAATTTTAATTTCCTATTTTGCAAAATAGTTGGATGGCGATTGCAGTTGGTGTTCTTAGTCCTTTTTTTTTAATGAAAAATGATTGTAGCAGTAGTATATCACAGTTGCGTACCTGTGACGCCAAAAAGTTAATGTCGTTAGGTTAACATGAGAACTGAAATTACACACGGAAACCGATACGTGTGTAATGTAAAACTCGTCTCTAGGCGGAAACTACGAAAACAAATCAACTCGAAACTAAAGGGGGGTGGCCCAAGGGCTTCCCTTCCCTAATACCGTCACCTTTTTTTGGCAGAACTCGTTTTTTCGGTAATATTCGTTTTCTAACAAGTACTCGTTTTGTCGCTAACCATAAAGAAACGACCATTATGTACAATATGTAGAGCCTATGTTGTCATTCCTTAATACACTGTTTCTTGTGTTTTCCATTAACTATAAATATTTGGATTTTTCAGTTTACGTTTACTGTTGTAGTTTTGTTAATTTGTCAACTCAAAATCGTTAGGTTCTTTATTATAAGTATTACTGTGTAATAAGCATTGTATATACACATTAAACGTTATGTTTTCCTCAACAATGGGTTTTATTTATTTCAGCAGTAAACTAAAAACCATTGTCACCTAACCTCACAAATGAAAACAACACGTAATTTTGCTTTTGATTAAGAAATAGGACAATTTACAATTAATTAATAAACTTTTTCTTTGCCACATCATAATATGTCGATACAATCGCATATTAAAAACATCGAAAATGTACTGCAGGAACGGATAAAGCTACAGTTCCAATTTTCTTGCTATTTGCATCGTACACATATGTGTCTACTGTTATAGCTACACATTTACAAATCAACAATTAAAATGTAGAAACGTGTCCGTTATTTTGTACAAAATATTAGACGCTTTGTATTTATGGTATCTAAAATTCTTTTTTCTGTACCAATTTGCCTCCTTATATTTTCATTTTTAAAACCTGGACACAAGACCTACTCCAGAAGTCCGTACCTATTCCTTCCCGCCTTCGGGAATTTCATTCATATTTAAAGTTTTAGGCACCATAGGGTGAGTACGCTTTCTACAAAGACAAAGTAACACACCTTCTTGGTTTCGTGGGTGATTTTCCCACGCTAAAGCTTTGAAATCTGGTGTCCCATCACAATTCACTTGTTGGCTGTATTCTGCAGTCGATATCACCGTCCCTTTGACCATTTTTTGATAATGGTACCGCAATATACCAAAAATTACTACTTTCAATAATATTCGAATCTACCGCCTCCTACTACTATCATATCGTTTCCTTCGGGTCAGATAACCGAGACCTCAAGAGCTGTATTCTTTGTGATATTTCGGATCGTTTACTAGGAGTCCTGTTTGTCCGATATTAGAGCAACTTGATCATCCGAAAACAGTCGGCATTTCCCACGATCCCCAGTTCATGGCAGTAGCTTTTCAACCTGATAAAGATGTGTTAATATAAATTTTGTAAAAAATATGTGCTGTGGAAATATGTGTGCCCTTAACCCTTTTGTTATTACAAAGTGCTGGGATGTCTTATTATTACCTTTAATATAACAAACACACCCACAAGTTACGTGAACTCTAAAATATTCAAGTACAAGCAGTTTGAGAAATTAATGAAAACGAGCATTACGAAGATTAAGCTGAAGTGGAATGAAGGATTCAACATAAGCGTGACATGTACTGACTAGTCGTGTTTATGTTTTTGCACTGCGGAATGCATCAGTAAATTGCAGTAGTACTACTAAATCACAATGTATTTGTATTAGTTAATACGGAAGTACCGTAATGCACATTCTACAACAATATACACACCACAACACTTCAGACCTTTCTGCGGATTGAAAAGACACTGCTATACACAACTCTTCCAAGTTTACAATCTGTCTATAGTACTAGCTGCCATTTCTGCTCTCATTACATCAATCCATGTTAATGCTAGTCTTCCACTATTTCTTAAATTGTTTAGAATACAGTTACTACGCTTTTATAGCGTCTCTTTACTCCATGCGTCATTACAATTAAATCGATACAATAAAATTCAAACATACATCACCCGACAGTAAGTAAGGGATCCGCTTTATCGCCTCATTTAGAAATTGGTAAGTCATAAATGAACTCCTATAGACACAACAAACATAACACTGTCACATGTTCAGCACTGTTGCACACAATTATTAACACTTTACACCAAATATCATTAGAGTTTCCAATCCATGCACGAAATCACAAAACTCTAACTTGCTGGTCCGTTTCAAACGTCGCCCTGTGTGGGGGCGACACGTTAGAAAGAGTTTCACGGTATTCGCGACATTCAACATCAGCCTAAGATGTAAACATCTTACTTACTTACTTACAGCGGCGCAACAACCCGTTACTGAGTCAAGGCCTCCTTAAAAAGCATCCGCCAGTTGTCCTGGTCAAGTGCAGCTGCTATCCAAGGTCCCAAGGGTATGGCCCGCGTCATAATTCACACAGTCTTCCCAACGTAGTTTGGGTCTACCAACTTTCTTGGTGCCACAGATCTGTTCTGTGAGTGCCTTTCTGGGTGTTTCATTCTCCCAAATTCTGGTGTCCACTCCACCTGAGTCTATCAAGTTTTATAACTTTCACAATATCTGGTCCGTTCAGAACAGTGTTCAATTCTTGATTGGTCCTTTTCCTCCATTCACCTCCCACACATATTGGACCAAAAATACTGCGAAGGATTTTGCATTCATGAACCAGAACCAGCAGGTTTGGCTCAGACATTCTAGAAACGGTCCAGGTCTCAGAGCCATAGGTGAGAACTAGTCGGATCAGTGTTTTATACAGAAGCAGTTTGATGCTCCTGGCAGTTGTTCTGCTCTGGAACAGGGGTCTGAGACCAAAGAAGCACCTACTAGGTGAGGTGATTCTTTGCTTCATTTCTTCTGTCGTTTCCCCATCGGAGTTAACTTGGAATCGTAAATAAACAAGGTTGTTGACTTTTTCGAAGAAATAGATGCCAATTTGGACGTGCTCTCCTTCTCTAGCTTCCTGTCCTGTGACCATGTATTTTGTCTTCCTTTCGTTTATTATGAGACCCAACCTGCTTGCGGGACCTTCAAGAACAATAAAAGCTTCAGAGACTGCTCAAAGAGACCTCCCGATTATATCTAGATCATCGCCATATCCCATGACCTGCAACAACCTGTTGAATACGGTCCCGGAGGAATCTATTCCAGCATCTCTCTTAGTTTTTTTAATGCAAGAATGAAGAGGAGGCAAGCAAGAGCATCGCCTTGAAGGACTCCCTTTTCATAGTCAGACTCTCCTGATAATTCATTCTGGATCCTCACCATGCACTTAACTGTCAACATTGTAGTCCTACACAATCTTATTAATTTCTTTGGTATGCCTAGTTCTTCAAGAGCTGTGTAAAGTTCAATGCTATCGTATGTATTTTTGAAATCTGTGAAGAGGTGATGGGTTTATAGCTTATGTACCTACCTTTCCCCAGAATTTGTCGGAGGGTGAAAACTTGGCCTATTGTCGATTCCCTTATTCTAAATCCGCACTTATATTGACCAATCACCTGATCACCTAGTGGAAGCAGTTTTTGGTACACTATATAAGACATTATTTTATACGCCACAGGGAGAAGAGGAATGCCTGCGTAATTGTTACAGTCTAGTTGATCCCCTATTTTATAAACCGGACATATAACTGACTTCTGCCAGGCTGTTGACAGTTTTTCTTCTATAGATATGTCAGTGATAAGGTCTGGAAGGTTTTTAGCCAGATTTGGGCTACCGTTTTTAAAAAGCTCCGCTTGAAGATTATCAGAACCGGGAGGTTTGTTGTTTTTAAGTCTGTCTATTGCCGCTATCACGTCGTCTTCACCAGGAGGTTCAATGTGTTCATGTTCCTCTAGCTCAGGTCGTACGTAGTTGTCCGCCTCGACAGTCTTAGAAAGAAGGGCTGCAAAGTGCTTGAGCCTCCTTTTGAGGATCTTCCCCCCTTTTCTGTAAGTAGGGTGCCGTCAGTGTCACGACAAGCTGTTGTCTTGGGCTTGAAGGGTTTCCTACCTTGCTTTACCTCATTGTAAAATTTTCTGATCTTATTGGCATCCTTAAGATCTTGGATGTCTACCAGCTGTTGACTCTTCCACTGGCGCCTCTCTGTCGCTGCACCCGTTTCTCCGCTCTACTCCACTTCCTGTATTCCTTTGCACTTATTCTTGTGTGCCTCTGTATCATTGTTGTATAGGCTTCGTTTTTAAGGTCTGTGGCTGCTCTGCATTCTTACAGGGTTTACAGGTTCCCTTTCTTTGAGGCCAAGAGAATTGTAAACATCAATATTTTTTTATGATGCAACTGTATTCCTTTTATTTATATATATATATTAGTAAGCAATAGGGTCTTTAGCAGTTCCGCGGGGGCATTTGCATAACTAGGACCTGTTCCTGAGCTGGGGATTAAACTAATTTCTAGGGATAGGCTTGAAGCGTGGATTTCCCATTTACACGGGACAAATCAGATAGTTAAGATTCTTCCCATACAGCTTTTTATAAGCCTTATATTAACACACGTAACTGGCTTAGAAATAGGCCTACGTTAAGTGATTATGGAATTTTTCTGAAATAATTAATATCTCTTGAGAGGGGGGATGATCTCCTGATCCTTTTCCATAGTTACGTCATTGGCCGGGGCTATCAATGCGATAGGAAGATCGGCTGATAGGCCTTTCAGCTGCCATTCAAAGGTAAGAAACTTTTTTCCGTATCGGCCATCTAAGGATCACATGCCAATTTTAGTTCTTTACTCTTTGTTCTTTTCTTTTTTTTTCAATATTTTTTCACCTTCTCACTGTGTCTCTTCTTCCTGTCTTCAGTCCACTTTACACCTGCGTTTTTCTCTCTCCTACCCTGGACTCTTCCATTTTCAACACTTCTGCCCGAAACACTTCACTGTCAATTGCTTCTTCTGCGTGTATATTATTTTTTTCTAAATCCTTTTGGACTTCTTTAATCCAACTTGATGTTGACTTCTTCCCCCACAGATATCTGAAGACTTTCTTTGTCAACATATTATCGTCCATTTTATATAAATGTCCAAAAAATAATACTCTTCTTTTTCTCATTGTTACTGTTATATTTTCTATACTTTGATATATTTCATCATTACTTCTTAGTTTCCAAACTTCTGAAGTTTTTCGTGGGCCTAATACTTTCCTAATAATTCCTCTTTCCAATATTTCTAGTTTGTCTAAATTATAATTCAATGCTAGACATTCACTTGCATATAGGCATTCTGGCTTCACTACTGTACTGTAATGCCTTATTTTCGAGTTTCTATATATGCACTTTTTATTGTAAATATCTTTAGTTATACTATATGCCCTTTCCATCTTATGAATCCTTTCTTCTATAGCAGATTTTTCAAGCCATTCTCTTGAATTATCTCTCCTAGATACTTAAATTTTCGAACCCTCTCTATTCGACCAATATCTTTTACCAGGAATTTTGGCACGTTTTTAATTTTTGTGAGAAATTTGTTTTTTTCCTGCAGAAATTCTTAAGCCTCTTCTACTGGCTATGTCCTCTAAAAAATTAACTTGTGTTACTGCAGATGTAAGATGTTCAGAAAGTATAGCAAAGTCATCTGCGAATGGCAAGCAGTTTATTTCAATACGTATGTTCCTTCTTCCCAACATAAATGGTGATATTTTGCATTTCTTTAATTTTTAATTCCAAATTCTCACTACTTTCTCCAGGCACAGTTAAAAAGAATTGGGGATAAACCATCACCCTGTCTTACACCTGTATTTATTTTGAATGGCTGAGACATTTCTCCCATGAATTTTATTTTTGAGACTGTGTCCGTAAGGGTTTCACGGACTAGATTTGCCAATTTAGATTTAACAACAAATTCTCGGATTATTTTATCTATAGTTTCTCTATCAACAGAATCAAAGGCTTTTTATAAATCAACAAATGTTACTTCAATTTCCTTTGAATTCAGTAGCCTGTGACGGATTATTGACTTCAGAGTGAATATTTGTTCTGGACAGGACCTGCCCTTCCTAAAGCCACCCTGATATTCACCCAAATGGCTATCCAACGTTTTTTCTACTCTCTTCAATAGAATCTTTGAAAGTATTTCATATGCAACTGGAAGTAAAGGTATTCCTCTGTAGTTATTAACCTCTTGCTTATCACCCTTCTTATGCAGCGGATGTATTAAGGCCAAGTTCCATTCTTCTGGGATTTTTTCTGTTTTCCAAATGTCTTCAAAAATTAATTGTAGATCATTTTTGATCTTCGGTAGAGACCATTTCAAAATTTCAGCTGATATGGAGTCTTCTCCACTAGCTTTATTATTTTTCAAAGTTTTAATTACTTCTTCAATTTCTTCGATATTCGGAGGTGTACCTTCTTCTAAATTTTCATAAATGTCTGACAGTTCTAACCACTGAATCGGTTCTGGACAATTTAAAAGTTCATCAAAATATTTTCCAAGTATTTCACAATTTTCCGCATTGCTTAGGCCAATTCTACTACTTTCATTCTTAAAACAAACACTTGGTGTTTGGTAACCCTTTAGTTTATTTTTAAAACTGATAGAAATCTAGACAAATATTTTTTACAGAATTTTCCTGTATTTCAACAAGTTTTAATTTTTCAAAAGATCTTTTAGTTCCCCTTATTATCCTTACTGCTCCTTTTCTTTGTTGCTTAAATTGCCCGTAGTGTTCAGGTTTCCCTGAGCATTTCCACTTTTTCAATTTTTTTGCTCTCTCTGCTAATGCTTCTTCACATAAATTATTCCATCATACTTGCCTTTTATTTTTAACTAAACCAAATGTTTTTTTGCTGCATTATTGATTTCTTTAGATAACTCTTGGTAGTTACCATGCATAACTATTTTAATAATTTCTTCTTGATATGTTCGTATTGATTCTTCCGTTACGGCAAGTCGCAATGTTTTTCGCCCTGTAGTCTAATATTGTAACACTGCTTATAGAATCAGTCTCATGGCCATTCTCTCTATACGTCTTCATATACAACTACATTGAATCTGTTTAATAGTCTACAACCCTCAATGTTCTGCAAAAGAATATATGTGTCGCCTCAACCCTGAATTGACATTTCATTCTTCCCTGTCGAAGCCCAATTTTTACATAATTAGGGTACGATAATAATAATAATAAAAAAAAACAATAGTTTTGTAGTAACATATAGTAGGATAAATTTAGTATCACGTGCCCTAAACAACGAATCTTATGTTGAACACAGTATAGCATATTGTTCTACGTACTTTACAAAATACGAAAAAGATTATGATTATGATGAAAATCAATAATTTTAGTACTTGTTAGCGTTCATAATAAATAAATATTGGGAAACAAATTATTTTCTTAATGTAGAAAACTTGAGAATGTTGTAGATATAGCATAAATAAGAGAACTTGTGAATGCTTTACTGAATCTGGTGTCAGTTTAGTTTTACCGTTTTAGTCGTTAACCACATAACAAGTTTTAACCAAATAGAAATTTTTTTAATTTAAAAAAATTTACTTAGGAATATTTGTGGTACAGTTTGTAGACATCTTAGAAATAAAACAAAGTACAGCACAAGGATTAAATTTTGTAAGACAATTGCAATACCCGCATTGATTTATGCGAGTGAGACGTGGGTGATGACAAAAAAGAAAAACGGCAAGATTTAGAGCGCTGAAATGGACTTTCTTTAAAATAGTTTAAATTATACATTGCAAGATAAAATAAGGAATAAGGATATAAGAGCAGAACTCGAAGCAAAGGACAAAAATGAAATTATTTCAGTTTATAGAAGACAATAGTGGGATCATCTGCAAAGGAGGACAGACGATCGATTGCTGAAAGCGGCACTGAACAATAAAGCCATTGGTAAAAGAGACGTGGGTCGTCCAAGGATGAGATGGGTGCCGGAACAGGTTTATGTAACTTAATCATAGAAGAGGAGAAGAAGAAGAAGAAAATTGATCTATTGATCTACAAAACGTATAGTTAATCTTTGAATCTTTAAATAACAGTATTGAATCTTCAATTGAAGCATTTAAGTATGATATGTTTTCTGTCAATTAGCTATTATATAAACAGGAAAACAATAGAGATGCTTAGTAGCTTTAGAGAATTAATGCAGTAACTAACATTAGAGGAGTTGTGGCGTTAACCCTGCTTGTCAGGGTGCACCAACCTACCCTTGTTATTAGACCACGAAAAACAGACGCTAAGTCAACGACTTAATTATGTTTGCTTTCAATTTTTGTCTGTGTATAAATTTATAAATTCTTTGCGTTCTCCACCCAAACAAAATATAAATTAACAAACTCTTACTTTTTCTTACTTTCTTTTGTTAAGTAATATTATAACAAATCTTAATAATTATTATTACATAATGAGAACATAAATTATCGTCACAACTAAAGTACGTATTCTTAGCTTTTTATTACTTAACAGAAGAGGCACTTCAATAAACAGACTAACAAATAATCAAAATGAACATTAGCCTTTTGCAGAACTTTGGAGAGAACATAGAGGTAAATCAGTATCTTTTTCTATACATATGAGTTGTCTCAATTATTTTGCTACTGATTTTCTTTAATGTTATATAATTATCTACCGTACAGTTCCTTTTAAAATAAAATGTTGTGTGGAATAATATAAATTTTGCCAGTCCGTTGTCATGGTCATTTGCTACTAGAGATTACTGATATTTTGGTAATTTGTCAACTGAAGGCTACATGTAGATTTGGGAAGAAGAAATCCGACCACACTCGCGCGGCAGAGGGAAACAGTCTGGCCACGACATAGATAATACGCGACGAAGACCCATCTAAACATTATTATTCCGTTTGTACATAGTTTACACATTTTCCGGAACCAAAGATTACAGAATTGATTGAATTCTTATCTTCCACTGCTACTTGTCCATCCCAAGATCTTTCTTCAATTTCTCTTTCCCTCAAAGTAGTCTGAATTTTTTCTATCCAGGTGATAGGGGGTCTTCCTCTTTTCCTTCTTCCTGGTGGGGTTCATTCCATAACTCTACTTGGTAACCTTCCCGTGTCATTCTTTTTGTGTGACCATATAATTGTAATTTGTTTGTTTGTTTAAAATCAACAATTAAATTTTTCACATTCATTATGTCCTTCATAACTTCATTTCTAATTTTTTCACGTCCAAATATTCTTGCCAAACGTCTCCAAACACCTATCTCTGCTGTCACTAATTTTGTTCTTGTGTGTTTATAGGTAATCCAGACATTTGACCCGTAAGTCATGATACTTCTAACAATGGTTTTAAATATTTTGGTTTTAGTTTCTGCTGTAATTTGCTTATTCTACAAGATTACATTTAATGTAGAGATAGCTATATTATCAAATTAATTTTAGATTTTATTTCTTTGTCTTGCTTTTCATTGGCCGTAATTTTCACCCCTAAATACTCATATTCCTACGTACATGAAAACTTCCCCATGCCTTCTTCCAATATCAAGTCTTGGTGAAGGTTACCTATTGCCATGTATTTTGTTTTATCCATATTTACATTTAGCCCCATTTCTGATATTCCTGTATCAATTTTCTAGTCATGTTATCTATGTCTTTAAAACCTTAACACATAGGCTTTAAGTCTAAATTTTAAAAAACGTAGGTGATAGGCAACATCCCTGACATAAAATTTCTAAACATCTCGTCTAAACATTCTACAGCAAAATATCAGTGTAACGCTTAAAACAGAAGAGCTCAAACACATTCCCTACATCAACAACAATCACATAGAATGCTTACAAGAAACAAAACGCAAGTATCAAGTATTTAGCTTTTTATTGGATTGTCGAATTTATTGTATCGTAGTTAAATGCTTCTTCTTCTTCTTCTTCTTCTTCTTCTTCTTCTTCTTCTTCTTCTTCTTCTTCTTCTATGGCGTCACAGTTCGAAGTCGAACCTTAGCCTCCATAATCATCCGCCACCATTTTCCCTGTCCTTGGCGATCGATGTCCATCGTTTTATTTTAAGAAAACTATCAGCATCCCTCGCCACTGCGTCAGTCCAGCGTGTCTTGGGTCTTCCGACAGGCCTTCTACTCTCGATTTGACTAAACTGTACCTTCCTAGATATTCGGTTGCCTAATGATGTGTCCTGCCCATTGCAATCTATGCAGTCGGATGGTGGTGGCCAGATCATTGTCTGTATACAGCTTGTATAGCTCTTCATTGTGACGCATTCTCCATATCCCGTTGACTTGGATTGGTTCATATATTCTCCTCATTAATTATGGTTACTGACTTTTTATTATCGGCTTAAACAACGAGTATCGGAAAATTGTGTAACTGTTGTAATACAAGTAACACTGTCTAATAAAAAGTGTAAATAAATGCAAAAGTATAGATTACTCTGGGGTTCAATAATTTAGTCCACTATTGTAATATTGTGGCCCCATGCAATCTTTGTAACATTACAGTGAAAATCTGGAAGACTTAAATTTCAAATGCAATAACAGTAAGTCTGTTCTGAAATAATTCTAACAAAAATGCTAAATGCCCGAATTAGAGGAAGAAGATATTTTAACGGAAGAAAATATTCTGTCAGAGTTTAGGCCAGTCTTACTCACTACAAAAGAAGCTTTTTAATTGTATTAGGATTTATTGACCAACGTGAATTTAATGACTACTTCTGATTAGAATTTCTATGTGTTTAATCTTTACCATAAAAATTCTCCCTATATCTTCGTAGTGGATATTTATTCATACAGAAATCGCCAAAACTCGATCAAAATACTTCGTTGAATACTAAATTTACATCTATTAAAAAATATAGAGAACGAAGTAAAATAAATTCATGAAATCCGTTTTATTTTTGCAAATCGTAGCGTGTCTAATACAACTTTAAGAGTAAACTTATCATAGAAAACGTGTACTTTTATGGTAGAATATGGTATCTAGTTACTGGCATTAAAGTATATATCGTTTGCGTGACTAATTTTGTTATAATTTTGATACAAGTTTCCAACTCTTATAGAATACTGCGCCAGTTATGCCTGTTTTGTCACAACAACACGCAAGTATACAGTCGCAATTGTCTCTGTTTTAGTGAACACTTAACTGTAATCATGCGCAGCAGAAATAGGTCAACATCGAACTGACTTATTGCCGTTACGTGTCATTGTTGGTTCCAATAATATAACCACTTAAGAACAATCGCCTTGTAACTGTTAATTGTTAAATGTCCCCTTGCCATTGAAAGTCCCCTTGCGCGAGATCAATGAAACTGTATAAGCCTACATCCAATTACATGAAAGAAGCTACTCGTAGTCTGTATGACGCATTTTAAACTCTTTTTATCAGATACAGAATATTTTTGCTTGTATTGTAGAAGGTTTTATACGTGAAAGCTATTGAAAAGTAGTAACACTCGTAGAGTTTAATAATTAAATTAATAAATTAAATAAGTAAATAAATAAAAAGTATAACAATAATAATGATCAAGTTTTACACTACTACCTCTCGTGTGACTTTGGTGGAGATCACGGTAAGTCACAAATAGCATTACACGGATGTATCCAATTCTATGAGTTAGACATATTGATAGATACACTAGAAAACGTATGTAACGCCATGATATTTATTAAAATGAATCACAAACCAAGTGTCATATTTACAAATAAAACAAATGAAACATACATCAACTATTTTAATGAGGAAAAGTTGAACAGTTTTGAGAATGGACACAATTAGTAAAACAATTATTATGAGATGAATGGGGTGAAAAAAGACATGACAGTTTACGTACGTCACAACGAAATCTGGCATCTTACAGGCCTGTAAAAAACAAATAGGAATTTTTGAATATCAAAGTTGTGGACTGAAGTCCGACAAGAAAGAAAAGAAGACGAAGGCAAAAAAGGATAATGGAGGTAGATGGAAAAGCGTCTGGAGCGTAAAGTCCATGGAAAAGCGTCTGGAGTGTAAAGTCCATGGAAAAGCTTAATCTCCACACAGTTATGTGTTTGGCATCAGCTACAATTGTCCTGAAGATGACAATAAACATTGTCGAAACGTCGACACAAATAAGTTAAAATTTGTGTTATTTTTGACCGATGCTCACAAACCCTTCACCGGAAAATTCATTATTATTATTATTATTATTATTATTATTTCAGCACTATATTTATGTAACTAAGGTTTGCAGTTTTAACGATATTTATTTGTTAGTGATAGATTTATCTTTATATTAATTTATTGTTCGCCTGAAGACGACTTCTGATTTTATAGAGGTCAAAACGTCGTGTTTATTAATTTTAACTCACGATGGCTAATGTCCGAAATCTTATAATTTGTAATGAGTATATTGCGCCATCGATTAATAATAATTTTAAGAACCATGCTGAGGTTACTTATGTTATTGCAATACGTTTATAAAAGACGCACCCCCAAGAATGCACAATAATCCTTTATTACATAGCACTAGAAAGTGTTCTTGACATAGGCTGAATATATATGGCTTATAGATATTTGTTTTTTGGCTTTTGTGGTCAAAAACAACGTTAATAAGATTGTATTGTTTGGAAATTCTTTTACAAATTTAACTTTTGCGTCATTTTCTTTTAATTACATTCTTTATACAGTTAATGGAAACTCTGTTATAAAAGTAAAAAGAAGTTTCTAAATTTTAATGAAAAAAGGCGAACGTTTGTGATAACTAATAGACAGTTTGTAAAACAACTTTCAATATTTATCTTTAAAATAAAAATATACACTTGCATTGTTAGTATATTTAAAAGGTAAAGTCTTGTGATTGTATGAGTTTACAGGTAGTTAACCTATATAGAAAGTGAAAACAATAGATGTGACAATGTGTTCAAAAGAATATTGTTGTTAACCTAGAACAATGGAAGGCAAACTAACATAACCCTTATTGTTGGGCCGCTACCAACAATGCAAACGGCGTCAACCAAGTAATTGTTGTCGCTTATAATTTATAGCTTGCAGCCGTGTTTATGTGTTTTAAAATTTTCTCCTAAATAACAACGCTCTATTCATTCATCAATGATTTCGTAACATTAAACAAAGGACTACAAAGAATAATGTAAACCAATAACGGACTCAATGAAGAAGGCGGTACCAGTTATTAATGAGTAACTGTTTCACATTTTACTCATTCTTAACAAAACCTTTAAAAGATGTGTTATTTCATTTCGATTAGAGTAGACAGTTTTTCCTTTATGTCGAGCAAAGATTTTCTTGCAACAGCAATATAAAATTTTTGCAAGGCCAGGTGAACAAATTTGCTCTACAAATGTACGGAAGGGTCCACACTTCTGGGTTTGTGAGTTTGAGTATTATTATTCCCGACCCACTAGAAAACCACCTGCATTTCATCTTCTAGGACACTAACCTGAAACTGTTTGACACACTAGTTCGGGCTAGGCTTATTGTTCCTCAACTCTAGGGCTCACGTCTGACTTGTTATCCTTCTATATTGTGCTGTCCAAATCTGTCTTCTTCGCCCGAAGAAGCGTACCTTCTGCGAAGCGTGCCACACAGTTCAAGGTATCCTTCCCTTGAAGCATCGCTTCAAAGATGTTATCCGGGAAGATCTCCTGCCTCATATCATCTTGCAACGATCTTCTGTGTGGCTCCCATGTGTCGCAGACGAAAAATCTATGGTGGCATCGTCCGCAGCTCCCGGGCAGTATAGGCACTCTGGTGACCCGGTTTTTCCAACTTTTTTCAGGTAAGATCGAAAATACCCGTGCCCAGTCAGAAACTGGGTGAGGTAATAATACAACAATACCATTAGGATATATTATTGTACTAATGGTAGTAGTGGTTGTTGTTGTGGTATTATTATTATTATTATTATTATTATTATTATATTATTATTATTATTAGTAGTAGTAGTAGTAGTAGTAATAGTAGTAGTAGTAGTAGTGTTAGTAATATTAGTTACTGTGGAAGCAAAAATAAAAGTTTCAGACGAATGTAGGTAATATGTATATAAATGCTTGTATTTAAATCACGGATCTTCGTTTTGCAGGCGTTGAGTGATAATTGGTAAAGCTTGGAGAACATACATTATTCTCGTGCTTATTTGATGAAACAACATTGCTTATCCTAAAGCAGGAATCATATAACTAATTTTTAATACAATATAGCAGTAGTAGTGGAAATTGTGTTAGTAACAGTAGGTGCGATATAATTCGTATTAGTGTAGTTAATATTCTTCGTTGTTCAGAGCTGAAAATTAATTGTTGCTTATGTTTTGTTTTCCGTATATTTAAGTCGTCATCTATTGTTGTAAAACCCAAATATCCTAATTTGTTTACCATTAATAATATTATTTGTTACTGTTCGAATTCTTAATTACATTAATACTGCTTTAGTATGAATTATAGACAACAATCAAGAAACAAGACAGTAAAATACAGGCCTCGGAAATGGCGTTCTTAAGAGGAGTTAAAAGCTGTTCTAAACTTCGCCGTATAAAGAATGAGACCATAACAGAAGACTTACATGTTTTTAACTTAAATAAAAAATTTAAAGATTTGAAACGACAGTGGAAAGAACACGTCCAGGTGGAAAGAATGTCAGATTCCAGACTGGCCAAACAAGTCTGAAAATACACACCTATAAGACACAGACGTGGGGGTAGATTTCCTGGGGGTAGTCCAGGAAGAGATGGCTGGAGGATTTTTGAAGGCGGAACAGGCAGCAACATGCCTATGGCGTGTTGTGAAGATTTTAATGATGACTACTTTAGTAATATTAATGAACGCTTTAAAAGACATAATGTAAAATTATCGTGTTCAACATAAATTTTCTTTCCGTATCATTAGTATAACACTATTTTTTTACTATTTCTTTTATGAAGTTGCTAAACTGCTACAATTTTTTTTTTGTTCAGACAAAGCTTTTCGTCATCTCTGACATCATCAGGTCTTGAACAACCATTTAATTATGATGTCAGAGATGACGCAAAGCTTTGTCTGAACAAAAAAAAAATTGTAGCAGTTTAGCAACTTCATAAAAGAAATAGTAAGGATGGCTGCTAATTCAAATAATACGAAGAATTAAACACTATTTTTTTATTTCGAATCGTATACGCGTTGATTTTATTTTGGTTAACACTCGTTGTTTTATTTTAATCGTCGTGAGAAGTCTAATTTGAGCCACTGAGGATGCCTCATCGTATTATGAGCAAAACGTTTTACTCTATAGAGAAGAATAAATAGAAAATCAGTGCTATTATTTACGATAGAGAAAATCAAATAGAGGAAAAAGTCGACAAAAGAAAGAGATAAACGGTTTATGAAGTGTAGACACACAAAAGGAATTAACGTCATACGTTCACAGAGGAGAATGACAGCTTATAAATAAACCATGAGAGACGTTTCATTGTTCTCTTCCGTGACAAACCCGTTTGTCGATTCCCATTGTGACAGTTGCACTGAAACATTCACTACCCTAAACCGTGCACAACGGAATACGATATTCAACAACTATAACGTTTTGTATAGTTTCACTGCGCCACTGTCGGTATTTGTAAAACAGACGTTAATATTTATCCTTTCTAATATAGTACACAAAACTTTTATTTAAACCAAACCCTTGTCTAACCTAGTTATATGCTCAAACCTCCCTATTTGGAGTGTTTTAATTAAACTCAGATTTTCGTAACACAAACTTAGATGCAAAAATTATTTAGTATAATATCACATTTTGTGTTTGTTGAAAATACGTAATTAACCGTGCACATGGTGAGCAGGGAGCTGTTATGGTTTCGCCGTTTAGCTTCTAATCCCGTAGCGGGCACATATATCATCACCATTATCTTCACAACACGTCATAGACAAGGTGCTGCCTGTTCCGCTTTCAAAATTCCTCCAGCCCGGGTTTACCCACACACCTGGGTCTTTGCACTTCCAGACTTGTTTGGCCAGTACAGAATCTGACATTCTTTCTAAGTGTTTTTTCCACCGTTGTTTGTAATCTTTTAACTTTACATTCAAGTCGAAAATCTGTAACTCTTCTCTTATGGCCTCATTACGGTCACGTTTAGAACACCTTAAGTCCTTGTAAGAACGCCGTTTCCGAGGCCTGTATTTTACCGTCGTGTTTCTTGGTTGTTGTCCATAATTCACACCCATAGAACAGTCCAGAGACGGCCATAACTTTGTAGAAATTTAATTTTGCATCCCGACATACCTTCTTTAAAAAAAAAATACAGTTAATTGTCAGACAGACCGTCTGAAACTTACCTAACTTAGCATCAATATCATAATTCCTACCACAGCTAATATCATTTCCCAAATAAACTGGGCAAATATATATGTTAACATTTATACGGACGCATGGCACTAGTAAACTAGAAAGTGGCTCCTTTAGCTTAATTAACTTAAGCGAAATAATTTTAAAATATATAAAAATTACAATAATTCTGAACATCTGACATCAGCAGTAACACAATATAATTTTTAGTAGGAGATAGCCAGTAGAACAAGCTTAAGAATTTCAGCAGAAAATAACAAATTTTTCACGAACATTAAAAATGCACCAAAATTCCTGCTAACAGATATTGGTCAAACAGAGAGGGTTAGAAAATGTAAGTATGTTTATATAATTCAAGAGAATGGTTTTGAAAAATCTGCTATAGAAGAAATAATTCATAAAATGGAAAGAGCATATTGTAAAACTAAAGATATTTACAATAAAAAGTCCTTATCTAAAAATGCGAAAATAAGGCATTACAGTACAGTAGTGAGGCCAGAATACCTACATGCAAGTGAATGTGTAGCATTGAATTATAATTTAGACAAACTAGAAATATTGGAAAGACGAATTATTAGAAAAATATTAGGCCCACGAAAAACGTCTTAATGAAAATTAAGAAGTAAGGATGGAATATATCAAAGTATAGAAAACATAACAGAAACAGAGAAAAAAAGAAGACTAGTATTTTTTGGACATTTATGTAGAACGGAAGACAATAGGTTAACAAAACAGATATCCAAATATTTGCGGGGAAAGAAGTCAACATCAAGTTGGATTAAAGAAGTCAAAAAGGATTTAGAAAAAAATAATATAAACGCAGAAGAAACAACTAAAAGAGAAGTTTTTCGGCGAAAAGTGTTAAAAATTAAAGGAGTCCAGTGTAGCAGAGAGAAAAACGCAGGTTCAAAGTGGACTAAAGACAGGAAGAAAAGCCACAGTGAAAAGCTGAAAGGATATTGGAGAAAATGAGAAAACAAGGAATAAATAACTGAAATTGACATGTGGTTCTCATCTGGGCGATACAAATAGAAAAAAAATTAAATTTTTTTTAAAATGCTCCTTACTTTACTCGATTAGGCTCAGAGAGGATAGCGCGCTGCTACAAGCATCGTCCTCCACCGGATCTTCCGCCATCAGACTCTGTTTCCTGCCTTCCGCCCCCATTCGCGCATTTGTATCCCGATCCGCATAAGACCCTCAGGGAGTTAATCGCTTCCCTCTTCCTCGGTCTACCCAGGAATAGTTCTTCCACCGAAAACGAAGGCCAACATCTTCTCGGACAATCGGTGGGAGTCCACCTCGCCGCAAGTACAGCCCACTGGAGTCTCCTGCTACGCATAACTGCCACAACGTGCGCGTAGTTACAAAGTTCTTGAAAATCCCGGTTGTGACGAAATCACCATTGCCCGTTACTGCAGCTTTCAAATTACTTTCAGGTTCTTTCACAAGACTGTCCCATTAAAAACGAGGAGTTTATTAAAGTGTTGTTGCCTGACACCCTACGCCTCACATCCGCATAGCACGATTGGTCGAATCGAAAATCTGAGCCACACCGTTACACCGATTACCAACAAATTTTGCACAGGTAACCATTCACACAAGGCAAAAACACTGTCTAACTTGGAATTTGATATTCTGCCCCGTTTGCACAATTTAGGCCCTTTTAATTATGCCCTTTTGTTGTTGCTTATAAAGTTGTCAACCACACCATGGAGACCAGAATCAATTACCATAGTAACAAGTAAATAAACAAATACTATTTAGCGGCATCGGGATTGTACCTTTATCCGTTCGTGCAGTACATTTTTTATGTTCTTAATATGCAATTGTATCGATATATTACGACCTGGTAAATAAGAAGTGAACTAATTGTAAATTGTCCTATTTCTTAATGAAAAGCGAAAATACGTGTTGTTTTTGTGAGGTTAGGTGACAACGGTTTTTGGTTGTTAATTTGCTGCTGAAATAAATAAAAGCCATGGTTGAGGAAAACATAACGTTTAATATGTATATACAATAAGTAACACTTAAAATAAAGAACCTAACGTTTTTGAGTTAACGGGTACTCGTTGTTCACAAGCTCTAAACACTTAAAGTACAACAACAGCTAATGTAAAGAGTTACATGGCAGAAGTAATAAAAATGTATAAATTGATATGAAAAAATTACAAAACGTTATTGACGAGTTAATGTTGGTATTGCAAACAGTGTGTTGTATCAACATTGAATGGTTGGTAATTCTGTGTGGCAGCAATCGAATCCCACAGTAACGCGAAGGGCTGCGACAAATCTTTATTGCAGGCCACTTTTAGTTGCGCGTTATTGTCTTGTTTGTCCAATTTTCACAACAATATTAGGTGGGTCAAAATCGCCACGTTCCATTGTCGTTACTTTTTTCTTGTTTCATAGAACACATTTTTTGCTTTTTATGCACTGTAACAAGACGTTGTGCTACAGAAACCAAGATTGGGCTTTTAGTACTAAAAACGTACACATAATTCTGTAAAAGAGAAAGTAAAAGTAACCAATAATAATCTACGGTTAAATGAATCCTGGCAGACTAACAGGGAAGCTTTTTAACTATTTCAAAAACCTCAAAATGTCCAATACGTGGTTCAAAAAATAGAAAAAGACATAGAAGAACCCCAGATTACTCAAGAAATCATTGGAGAATGCTTGCCACTCAAAAAGAAATTAAAAAATGCCCAAGGTTTTCAGAAAACCCAAGAAGAGAACAGGTGCCATCTGGACTGATAAAAGGAGGGAAAGACATTGATCAAGAATGAAGAAGATGTGGGAGAGGAAGAAGAGAGGGGAGAAGAAAGGAGGAACCAGTTGAACAAAACGTAGTCCACAGTGGCTTATACGCAAAAAAAAACTACGGTTAATTTCTGGCTAAAGTAAAATGAAATTAAATTATATATGCTATTTATTTATTTGAATTGGGCGCCTCGATTGGTCGGATAGTTCACGTGGAACGGGTGCCTGATGTTCGTTGGCCCAAGGAATATGCTAGACTAGGCTCATTCTAGTCGAGCAAAACAGGGTAGTCCCAGGAAAGAAGACGTACTTGAGAAGATGGGAAAAGCGGCTTGCAACGTGCTGACAGGTGCAACTGAAAAGTGTTAATAAATGCATGAATATAGACTACCCAGGACTTCAATAATGTAGTCCAATGTTTTAATACTGTGGCCGCATGCGATCTTTAGAATATTAGGGTGAAATTTAGAAGCTTTTAAATTCCAAATGGAATAACGTTAAGTCAGATCAGAAAAATTCTAACAAGAATGGTAAATGCCCGAATTAGGAGAAGAAAACATTTTAACGAAGAAAATATTCTGACAGATTTTTAACCAATGTTACTTACTACAAAAGAAGCTTTTTAATTGTGTTAGGATTTATTGACCAAAGTGAATTTAATGACTACTTCCGACTAAGTGTTCTATGTGTTTAATTTTCACCACAAAAATTCTCCCTATATCTTCGTAGTGGATATTTATTCGTAGAAAACCCGTCAACGCTCGATTAAAGTACTTCGGTAATTATTAAATTCAACTCTACCATACAAAAATTATACAACACGAGGTAAAAGGAGTTAATGAAATTGGTTTTATTTTTGCAAACGTTGCGTGCTATAAAACTCCTAGAATAAACGTATCACAGAAAACATGTATAATAACCGTAGTAACAAACTACGGTTAGTTGCTGGCTAAAAAGAAATGCAATTAAATTATATGTGCTAATAATTTTTGGAATTGAATTGGTCGGATTGTTCACGTGGAATGGGTGTCTGATGGTCGTTGGCCCAAGAAATGTGCCAGACTGAGCTCAATCTATTAGTCCCAGGGGCACATGGAAAGAAGACGTACTTGAGGAGATTGGAAAAGCGGCTTGCAACATTGTGATTGGTGCAACAGAAGCCTCTGGTCTGTAGGATAAGAGAGAGACGACAGTAGCTGTAGAGGACTCGCATGTATATAGATGGCTGAATAAATGGAGAATTGGACTATATAATTCCTATACTGACAAAAAGTAGATAGTACAAAACGTTATTAGTTATCATCCACGTGTTCGTAAAACCTCACTTATGTATAATTAGTATAGGCTTATTATACACCATATGCCATATGTTTTACAGTTATTTTTATGCGTGGAACTAGCGATATATTTCTTTACACGTAGACGCGCACACACACAATTTACCTTTAGAACAAATAATAGCGGACGTATATACTGGAAACGTGTGTGTGTGTGTGTGTGTGTGTGTGTGTGTGTGTGTGTGTGTGTGTGTGTGTGTGTGTGTGTGTGTGTGTGTGTGTGTGTGTGTGTGTGTGTGTGTGTGTGTGTGTGTGTGTGTGTGTGTGTGTGTGTGTGTGTGTGTGTGTGTGTGTGTGTGTGTGTGTGTGTGGTGATAAATGGTCAACATTAATACTAAACAGAAAAGGAAAACAAATGGTTTGGGGCGACGTTAATGGTGAAATGAAGACTGGATAGTGAAAGCGGGGGGGGGGGGGCGAGGCAACAACTGGGACATTTGTCACGTACTTAATACGCAATCGTTAACAAGAGCATCTCCGTCTGTATAACAAACACACGCGCGCGCATGTTTAGGTATAACACCTTCCACCACTTTACCTGATGATAGGCGATATTAGTGCATCATGACATTAAATATTTCACGGCCGGAGTTATCTTCAGTAAAATTATTTTCCGGGCTTTTGGGTCGTGGTACTCTTTTTGATGATCCAAACTTTTCGACTACAGTTGCAGCAAGCAGCCATTTTCAGACGGATCGCTATAACGGATATAACGTCCAACTCCACTGTTTACACAGGCGAGCAATGGGACTGGCCAAGCTCTCGGCCAATCAGATAGCAACCCGCACCCGGACGGCTATGTAAGTGTGACGGTTTGGGGTCGCGTAGCGTCGTCATGTATTTGCCAGAGGAGCAGAACAGTAGACGACTGAAGATGACTGCCGCAGCTGCAGTCGAAACTTTTGGATCTACAATAAGAGGACCACGGCCCAACAGCCAGGAAAATAATTTTACTGAAAATATTAGTACTTTATATATTGTTTATTTATCAGACAGGAATGTACATATGTATAGCGATAGACGTTTCGTTTAGTTGGTTAAGATTGTACTAGGGGGACCAGACGTCGTGTTTTCAATAATATTCTTTGCTCTTCGATACACTCTTTCATCTGTTTATTTTAATTATAACTTCAAGGCTCACCCTGATCGCTTCATTTTTAATTTACATCTAAGTCCTATCAATCTGCAATCATTGTAAGTTTATTAGAAATAAGAAAATATAGTTTTTAAAGCTAATCTGCTGATTAGTGTACTCACGTAAGAAATATAGAACTAGGCAGTGCTGTACCTAGAATTTGGTTTTGGGGGGTCCGGGGCCGGGTTTGCTTCTTACAAAAGAAAAAACAAGTTAAGACTAATCAACATTACTATTTTTAAAGTGGCTGAAATCAGTCCCATTAAAGTAAACGGTAATGACACAATAAAATTCGCGTTATTGAAACATTCTTTAAAAGACACTTATTGACTGAACTGATTTTCCAATATTTCATATATCAAACGTATACGCTAAAGCTGTGTAACCTTAAAGCTACCGTACCGTACGCTAACCGTATACTTAAAGCTGTTTAAGGATAGATTTTTCAGGCTTAAATACAAACTTTTTGAATATCACTTTAAACGTTACATTGTATGTAAGTTTACGAAGCTTTTGTAACATAAATATAGGCTATTTCTTGTTAAAAGAGATTTTTAAAAGTTAAGTTAAAAAAAATTTGTTTAAAAATTTAAAATATTTATCTCTATATACTAAATTGATTTTCCTGAGTACTATAAAATTAAAAATAATCATTTTGTAAACAATCTAAAAAACCGATTTTCCATAATATTTCTATAGTACAAAAAACCCCTCCCTGGTAAAATTTTTCGGCGGAATCCCCAAAACACTATGCGTCTTATAAACATTTTAAAAACATATGAATTCAGTATTGTCACACCACGCTAAAGTTTTATTCCCTCACAATGTGCCACTTCTCTAAACAGAATAGTAGATCTCTATCATGAGATCGTGGGTTTAGCCACAAAAATTAGAAAACACTGCAAAAATAAGAAACCACAAAAATACATCTAACGCTGCCTTCATAACTTGTGTTGTAAGACTTCTGAATTACTCTTATTTCGGTCTCATATTAAAAATCCCAAAGTCTTAAACAATTAAACAACAATGACAGATGCCCAAGGATTGAAATCCATTAACATCTAATTACATAGAATATTCATGACTCGGAACACAAATTATTGTTGATAAAAATGATTAAATTCTTATCTCATCGCCTAAACTAGCTTTCGCTCGTTAGAGCTTCGTCAGAGCCTGCTGCTAGAAGCGCTGTCCGTCCTGTTTTGGTGATGGCGCCGTCGTTCAAAAAATCGTTTTTTAAAGAGCAAAAGCTAGTTTAGGCAGAAGGTAAATATATAATCATTTTTATCAATAACAAAGCGTGTTTCACGTCAGTATTATTCTATATTGACTGTTGATAATGTCGGGCACGCCATGGACAACAATGTTCAGGAGTTTATTTACTTCTTTTGAGATTTATATTGAAAGCACAGAAGAATTAGTGTGTCTAAGATATAATTAAATTTTATATCGTCTGAAAATTATGCCAAAAAGACTATTTCTAGACAACTAAATTTTAGAAACGTCATAAAGCACTAAGTATCAATTAAAGAATTGTTTTATACTTTCAGTTTTAATCAACGTATTACTTTAAACAAAGTTTATTTATGTATACACGCCCAATACGCCAGCGTGCGATATATTTCATTCCTCGCAAGACAGAAGTGTTTTTTCTTTTAACCAAACAAAATTCCAAGCAAAAGTCGTGCATAATATTTTTCATCTATATTTTGGTAACGTGAGCGTCGTTAAAAAAGTTTACTTGTTTTTAGATAGGCTTAGAAATATAAAATTGTTAATACACATACTAAATACTTCTTTTACTTCGTTTAAAACAAACGTTTTTTACATGACATATTAAGCTGTAGAACTCAACAGAAATTTTAATTTTATGTTGAATTGAGTAACTCACACAAGTCCTAAGAGCTACTCGTTATTATGATCTGGTTAAATTATATCTATACTGTAGATTATTAATACAAACGTGATTATTAATACGTAGACTATTAAACGTAATTATTATTAACGTAGCTTATAATCTATTGTTATTACGTATCACGTGATGACTACCTGGAGCAACTGACTTTAAAGTATATCATCTTTTGTAACTATACCTTTATACGTTCCTGCAATACATTTTCGATGTTTTTAATATGCGATTGTATCGATATATTACCATGTGGAAAAGAAGAAATGTACTAATTGTAAATTGTCCTATCTCTTAATGCAAAGCGAAAAAAAGTGTTGTGTGACAATTGTTTTTTGTTTTGTTTGCTGCTGAAATAAATAAATGCCATGGTTGAAGAAAACATAAAGTTTATTGTGTATATACAATGCTTATAACACAGTAATACTTAAAATAAAGAACCTAACGTTTTTGAGTTGACAAATTTACAAAACAACAACAGCAAATGTAAAGTGAAAAATACAAATATTTATGGTTAATGGAAAACACACAAAAATCTATTAAGGAATGACAACATATGCTCTACATATTGTACACAATGGACGTTTCGTTTTGGTTAGCCACAAAACGAGTACTTGTTGGAAAACGAATATTACCGAAAATACTAGTTATTCCACAAAAAAGTGACATGTAATAGGGAAGTAATAGGCTAGTAGGCAGTAGTATAGTAGTAATATGCTTACTTTGCTTTTTGGTGGGTTTCCAGTGATCTATTCACAGAATGAGTATTCATGAAGAACTACTGAGTAAACTGAGGAACGAGTATTACTGAGAAAATGAGTTCTACGGAAAACCGAGTTTTGCCACAAAAAAGGAGACATGTATAGCAATAGCCCAAGGGCCACCTCGCTTTACTTCCGAGTTGGGTTTTTCGTAGTTTCCGCAAGAAAACGAGTTTTACATTACACACGTACGTAATTTCAGTTCTCATATTAACTTTGGCGTCACAGGTACGCAACTGTGATATACTACTGCTAACATCATTTTTCATTAAAAAGAAGGACTAAGAACACCAACTGCAATCGAAAGCCAATTATTTTGCAACATACGAAATTAAAATTTGTATAATTCTTTTACAATTTTAATAAATATTAATAATATTTAATAATTTTAATAAAATTATGTGCGGTATTCATTAAAGATCGAAGCCAAACCAACGCATAATCGAAATATCGAAAATGACTGCAGAAACGGATAAAGGTAGATAACCCATCTTTTAATGAAGCAACACAAATCTTTTTTGTCAGCTGTTACAATGGACTAAACCCTATGTTCGTTGTCTACATGTAGTCGAACATGTGACCGCTTTATAGAAAGTAAATGCTAAATCTAACTGCATCGAACACGTGGAAAAAATTTGTCCAAAGAATCACAATAGAGCCTATCAATGTAAATAGTGTAAACAACATAACCGTAAAATTCCGTATTAACATTTTTATGAAGAAAAATCATTTTAATTAATTAATATTAATTTTGTTCGCAGTCAAATAGTGTTATCTTACCAGAAGCATTTATTTTATAATTGTTGCTTATGTGCACAATATTTATTTTCGTCACAATTTACAGTAGATTTGGAATCAATACAGTAGCAACACTTGTTTTCAGTTGACAACTATGTGTTACGTATACCAGCGTTAATAACTAGCATGCTCTCTGATATGCAGAACTCGCTCACTGTTTTGAACAAAGTGAATGGATTTTTTGTTACATTGGATAATTTTTTATATTAGCTAATTTTTTAATTATTATAAAAACTATAAACATCCCGATTATCCCATTATTTTTTAAGTAAAGCAACAATTGTACAGTAATCATATAATAAACCTTAAAAATTCCAAACAATCGGATTTGTGGTAAATATCTTTAGTTTGACTCCTCCGGGCTGTTTTTAGATTTTTAAAAAATTTTTCAACTTACAATTTTTAACTTAATTTCTAAACATCTCTTGTAACAAGATATATATTTATGTTAGAAAAGGTTAAATTTGGTAAACTCACATTCAATGTAACTTTTAAAATTATATTTAAAAAATGTTGTACTTAGGACTAAAAAATCTATTCTTAAATTTCAATTAAAAAACCGGTATTTCTTTGTACATTTTTAAAAATTTTAATGCCCACATACATTGTTCGAAAAATAAAAATTTTATTAACGTACAATTTTTTAGCCCTATGGTCAAAAAAATTTCTAAATTTCCAACGCTGTACACTATAGTCATATTTTCGTTAAAGTTCTCTTTAACATGACATCATACTTTTGCCTCGCTTATTCGCCCCTAGGATCTTAAAATTTTGAAATTTGCAAAAATTAACACCACATCCAGAGTTTAGTTAAAATTGCTTTAACGTGATAGACCTCGTTAATTTTTGCAATTTTTATCAAAATTTTCACCCACTTTTTAGTTCATCCGGCATCCTGTTACATAAACAAATTTTACGAATAATTATCTTTAGCAGTTACGCATAGGGTTTTACACTTTTATTTGTAAAAGAACGTAAAATTAAAATAACACCGCGCTGATATCAGTGATATATGTGTTTTACATTCCCATACCACATAGTAGTTATTATTAGTAATAACACTCATAGTAATTTCACACTATGAACATACAAAGTATTCATAGTAATTTTTATTAGCAATAGAATTTTTCTTATTGAATACATAACTGTTAAAAAATAAAAATGTCGTTTCTGAAACATTTTGAAACATTATTAAAACTTGGACTTGGGTACTTTTACCATAACCCGTCGATATACGATCTTGATACATGATATATGATGGATTACGATGTATGCTGTTTGATTAATATAATAAATTCTTACAACCAATTGGTGCAGAGTAAACCAATGAAAACGATCATTTATTGTCCAACTGTTCACGTATTCTCTGCAACGTCAGTTACTATGTATTTCATTCCCCAACAAATAAGAAACGTTATGACAGACACCAAACAAAAATATATAAAGATTTGACTCACAGTATGTAATTGTAGGACGTGAAGTCAGGTCGACACTAAATCAACATTGTGTTAAAATCGTGTGACGACAGACTATGTGACCAACGGTATAACACACGCTACTATGTCTCGAGACAACACAGCTGATGCTGCTGCAACGTTCGTGGTTCCGTCACTAACTACAGTACAGGACTGAAGCGGATCGTGAAAGCAGCTCATGTTTTGTTGAATGAAAACATCGAGGCGTGGTTACAACGCCAACAGTCACTTCACTTCGGCTGTCTTCGTAAACTTTCGTTTTTCAATTACGCGCAGATTTATTCGTGTTTATGTTATTCTTAAACTCATAAGCTCAAGAATAACTAGTACGTTTTCTGAGCTGGAGAACTACTTGCTCACTATTTTGACCAAAGTATATTTATTATTGGATAAATTTCGATACTAGATAATTTTTCAATTACGGGAAAAATTACAAAATACTGATTACCATTTTTTTTAGTAACATAACAATTGTTGAGCACACAATCTTAAAAAAAATCACTAATAATTGGAAACATTTGAATCTGGGTTACAATTCCGTTTAATCTGACACCCTGCTCGATTTTCACATTTAAAAAAAAATGTATCCTTTACTGATGACTAGGACCTAAACCTTTTTGTTTTTATAACTTGACACTACATTCATATTTTACTTACAATTGTCTTAAATTTAATGCCTCACTTGAGTTTTTGCAAGTTTAGCAAAATTTTCACCCACGTTTAAGCCTCGGGAGGTCAAATATTTTAATTTTTTTTAAATGAAGACTATATTCAGATGTAGTTAAAATTGCCCTTTAACTCGATACCTCACACGAACTTTCCAAAATTTTGACATCTTATGTTTTCACCGCCACATTTTTTTTGGGAGGGAATCAATTTTACAAGCAATAGGATTCTTAGGGTAAAAGTACTATTTACATGCATAACCAAGTTTTACGAAAAGCAGTTGATGCGTTCAAAAGTTATATCGATTGGCATACTCAAGTAGACAGACAGACAAATGTCAAACGTCGAGTTAAAACTGAGAACTCGCTTCGTTTGTTCAGTAATTATTTTTACAGTTACTTTTTAGTCACTATAATTAATATTACTACGACAATTACGTACAGATCTCGAAAAAACGAGAGTGTCGTTCTACGCGTTTCTCGGCTAGCCGAGCAAGTATAGTGTCTCTGTCAAGGGCGACCAGTACCTTCTATACTGTTCGAGCACTTGTAACTACGTAAATTATGTTGGCATGCCGCCAACAGAATGGGAAGGTTATTCTGGAACCTCTGCGGGACTAATTTAAGCAACAGCGGCCGGCTTAGAAGTAGATACACCTAGCTATACTGTACACTGTAGAAGTGATTGTTGAGGATTAATGGAAAGTGATAATTGTATTATAATTAGTGCGGAACTCTTATAGTTGACGTTATTACTGCGTGTGGACAAATTTAACTTGAATTATTGTATGAGAGTACCGCGTTGATTTCAACTTCCTATTTGTGAGTAATTAAAACTGGTAATTAGTGACCTTCATTGGTGTCTGTAATTTGTTGCCACTGTACAATACGACGATCCGTGAGTCCGTCGTAACAATTTTATGGAGTGTCCTGTGAGTGGCATTTAGCATTGTGTCCTGCGATGCACTTACATTTTATTTACTTTAACGTTCAAGCCCCAAGTATTTTATTAATCTTCTGTTGGTTGCCCGGCCACAGAGAAGCTCGGCCAAATAGGTTAATCGTGATCTTGGCCAAATAGAATCTGTTGTCCGCAAAACCGGAAACGTTTGTGAGGTATTATTATTATTTCAATAAACAACTCTTATAAAAGTTTTCATTATCATCATCTGCACAACATGGCATAAGCATCATGTTGCATGTTCCGCCTTCAAGAATCCTCCAGCTGTCTCTTCCTGGGTCTACCCGTATACCTGTTTCATATAGGTTTGTATTTCCAGACTTGTTTGGCCAATCTTGGAATCTGACCTTCTTTCTAAGTGTTCTTTCCACCGTTGTTTGTAATATTTTAATTTTTCATTCATGTTAAAAATTGTTAATTATGTTTTTACCGACAGTTGGAAGATTATAATTTATCCCTTTATTTATAAGTTTCATTTCGTTCTCATCAAAGTTTATTGTAGTTAAGTTCATGACACTCTAGGATAGAATGTGTGTTTACAAACAATGGCAGTCTCTTGGCGATGTTTATGTTCTAACCTACGAAGTTTGCGTAATTGATTAAAATGTGTGCGGCGTACAATATTAGATATGTATTTGTGTACGGAATCTAAAACTTTATTCACAATGACAGGATGAATATTGTTGAGAATCTGCAAATGTAATTTAAGTAAACGAGTGTTGAGGAGAGATTTTCTAATGTAAAATGCCTTAATTTCTTCCTTGACGCGAAGTCGTTCAGCGTATTGTTGTGTTATTTTCGCGGCCTTGGAAGAGCAATTAATTTTCACAGTAGCATACTTGGGTGTTATGTTCTTTTGTAAACAAATTTTATTGAACTTAATATGCAAGTTAGTTTTTAATAACTGGATTTTGACATTTTGGAATTTAAATACTATGCTTGCTTTGCTAGGCTCTAATTTAATATTCATGTTGAATCTGGTATCCAAGTCACTTATCGAATTAATAAATTAATTTACCTTTCAGTAATCCGCCATGTGACATAATATGTTAATTACGGCCTCATTCCTTACTCGGTCAAGTTTAGAACACCTTATAACTCTTATGAACGCAATCTCCGAGGCCTGTATTTTACTGTCTTGTTTCTTGGATGTTGTCCATAACTCATACCGACAGCACGGTACAGGGACCGCCATAAATTTGTAGAACTATAACTTTGTATCTCGGCTTACCTTGTTTCTAAAAGTACGTTTAATTGTCCCACAGATAGTCTGACTGACAATTTTTATTAAAACTAAATTATAAATTAAATTTATAATTTTTATTTCAAGAATTAATTACGTTAAGTAAACAATGGTGTAAATTCACTAATTAATTACACATTACAGTGAAAACTCTCTTAACATTCGCATCAGCTGGGACGGAGGAAAGTTTTGGTAAGAGAAAATTCGGACCCTCGGGGATATTCTTCAGGCCCCAAAAAGCGACAGAATGTTGTGAAAGAGTTACGGCGGATCTTAACCAAACAATACCCGACAACTTTTTTGGGTAAGAGCGACAGAAAAAACCAGCATTATTCCTCTTACCCGAAGAAAGTTGTCGGGTGTCGTTCGGTTAAGTTGCGCCGTAACTCTTTCACAAAACTCTGTCGCCTTGCAGCCTGAAAAAGATCCCCAAAGTTGGGATTCAAAACGTTGCCGACGATGTCGCTGCTAAACAGCAACCGACTACGGCCTAACAGCCCGGTTATTAATCATTTTGATAATATTGTTCAAATGTTTTACTAAAAATAACACCGTAGTGATACTACAACCGCCCCGAGAGAATATTTCCCTCCTCACGACTAAACGCATGGAAAAGCACGGAAATGCAACGTTTCGCGACCAATGTAAACATAAAACTAAAATGCAAGGATACACCATAAAGTGCGCTCCACAATGTTTTGAAAACTAAAATATCATACGCATAATCGTATTTTATTTGGTGGTGATTACTTTGAAGGAACAATACAAAATATCATAAACATACTTTTTAAATTAAAAAAAAAAAATGCATCTTCTTAAACTTTCGCGGCCGGTTTCAACATTCTTGGCATTATTATTCTCAGCCGGGCAGTTAAATAGGATTGAATGGAACCTGGCATGCTGTACTTCACAAAGCCAATTAGATAGCACTTGATTCTGATTGGTTGATGCTGCTTTCCAGCTTAGATCGTGCTGGTACTGAAGCGTATACAAGTAAGCCTTCTCAGGCAAAACGCATAGTCTCTACCTCATCTCTGAGGTGGATTAGTGGACACCGTACCAATGTAGACACTGCTGACGACCTCCGATAGTGGGACCGAAACGTTTGTCAATAACGACAAACGTGGACCACGGCATAACAGCTCGGCTGAGGATAATAATTTCAACAACAAAATGAATTGTTTTGAATTTTTTGATTAAACATTGTATTTAAAAACGGGTCAATAATAATTTAAGCTATTCTACGTTATGTATACTCGAATTATTATTTTTCAACAAATGTTTTATTTCATTAGCAAGTAGCAATCCAGTAGCAGTGACAGGTATGAGTAAATTCCTTGCTCCGTGGATTCTCTATCAATGTGATTCTTGAAGAACTCCTCTGCTCTAAGTCTGATAGGAAGGTAACAAATTACATTTCTCAGACAAACGTCTCGCCAACACACCAACTTTGTATTTTAATTAACTTTGCTTATTGTCTGGTATCTGCTAACATTATTACAGATTCAGCGAATAATGCAAATACCATTGCACAAACATTTCATTTACTACTAAATGCTTACAAATATTTTCTTACCTCGTATCGCATTTATATTTTAATTGCTAATACATTTGCTGAAAATATAAAGAAAATTTATAAGAGAAAGCTCTAAGAAATGAAATAAACAATCCTTATAATGTTTATTCATCATCATCACCACTCCAAGGATTAGGCTTTAGACCTATTCCGTTCTCATCAAAGTTTATTGTAGACCGCCTCCTCGGTCTACCGACATCTCTCTTCCCAGTAGGGTGATCACCCAAGGCAACCACAGGTAGACGGATATCAGGCACGCGATTCAAATGTTCACACAATCTCCTTCAGTGGTCTTCAATCTTCTGGTGCAATGATACAACGTCTAATATCCTCGTTCCTTCTCTGATCCGAGAGACAACAACCTTGCATTCCTCTTAGAAATATCATTTCGGCTGCCTGAATCTTTTTTTACGTCCCTTTTACCGAGAGTCCATGTCTCACTAGCATACACGAATGTGGGGACAGCCACAGATTTATAAAATTTTATTCGCGTATCATTTCGTGTTTAATTTTTTAGGTACCTAAGAATCGTTCCACAGATGCGTCTAAAATTCATTAGCTTATTATCCCAATCAATATCAGTTCCATATGAGATATTACAACCCAGGTAATTAAAATGACTAACCTGATTCAAAATTTGATTATTCACGACTATCTTAGTTCTTATAGGATACCTTTTGTTACATTGTTATTATAATGTTTATTACAATGTTTATTGCGGCCGAAGTGCATCTAACTCTTAATACTGTAACGACAATTACGTAACGCTCTTGAAGAGTTGAGAGCGTCATTCCACCCGTTTCTCTGCTAGCGTCTCATTCAAGGCCGCACAAAAGTACCCACCAGATTGTTCTGAAGAGCACTTGTAAATCCGCACGTGTATATTCACGCTACCATAAGGATGGAAAGTTATTCTGGAACCTCAGCGCGACCTATATAAGCAAAAGCGGCTGGC
Organism: Magicicada septendecula; assembly: GCA_034769895.1. Classification (NCBI taxonomy): domain Eukaryota; kingdom Metazoa; phylum Arthropoda; class Insecta; order Hemiptera; family Cicadidae; genus Magicicada; species Magicicada septendecula. The sequence goes on along the minus strand of CM068374.1, from coordinate 311,013,316 downwards.
CACAGTAATTAGGAGTTATTGTGGGCGATTTCTTTAGTGCGGACAGAGTCATTGTTGAGTATTAATGAAAAGTGAGTGTTGTGTTATAATTAGTGTGGTACTCTATTAGTTGACATTATTATTGCATGTGGACATATTTAACTTGAATTATTGTACTAGAGTACCTTGTTGATTTCACATTGCTACTTTAACTCACTGAAGCTGGTAATTAGTGACTTAATTGGTGTCTGTATTTTGTTTCCACTGTAATATACGACGATCCGTGAGATCGTTGTAACAATACATACCATGTAAACAAAAGGGTTTAAGTAATAAATAGCACTTTCGAACGTACCCCCGTGTAACGCTTGCATAAGCAATATTTGCTGTGAATCATTCTTCTGATTATAGCCAACCAATAATTATAACATTCATTTGCTATAAAACCTATTGTGACTCGCTCAGAATAGGCCTACACAGTAATTAACTTATCACTAATTAGCATGTTTGTATCGTGTTTTAGATTACTAATTCTCATGATTCATTAGCAATACTCCGTTCATTATATACTCCGTTTTCGTATCTAAATTAGTATCCAGATAATACCCGCCATACTTGTTCTAGGTATTCAGATATTTATAGTAAAATATTCGTTTAATAAAATATCGATGTTTCAGATTATATGTGGCGTCATATATAGAACGTTAAGGAAAAAGACAACAAAAGTGACAAGGCTTAAATTTATATAACAATGGTAATGCCTGTTTTACTATATGGATGTGAAACATATGATGTGCAAAATCAGATTCAAAAGAAGATTAAAAATCAGATTAAAAGTTTAGAAATAAAGTTTCTTAGAAGAACAAAGGATTTCATGAGACAGTATCGTTTGTACAATTAGGATATTAGAAAATAGCTACAGGTATTCTCCATAAATAAAAAAATTCAGATATATCGCAGGAAATGGTTACAGCATCTGGACAGAATGGAGGATGGTCGGCTGTCTAAGGTTGCATCTTCATATAGAATCTTTGCTACCAGAGATGTAGGAAGACCAAGAGTGAGATACAGAAATACTCTGTGAAGACAGAGCAGGCAAAGTGTCTAGTCCGTGAGGTTCAGAAAGAGAATAAGTAGAAGATATTTGTTTAATAAATTCGTTTGTTAAACAAATATTTTACCTGGCTGCTACACAAGAAAAAAAACACATCATTCCCTGGGCTCTCACTTGTTCTAAGGACGTACTTTACAAGTAACGACTTTGTTCATTTGAGTCAATGGCATTCAGACACATTAGGAGTGACTGATGGGTCGTTAGTGGCAGTGTTAGGAACATAATGCAGTGAGACATGACGTGTGACTTCGGAGCGGCACTAATGTCTGTCTGCTTCTTACTACGTGTTGAGCAGAATATTGTTGTCACTTATCAAACAGTGCGCATGCGCGGATCATATGAAATAAAGAGCAGTTTTTATTGAGAACGATAACCCAAGGGAAAACAGATTAGAAATGACTCGGAACACTTTTCAACCGCTACCCCCTTTCTTTTCAAAAACATTCGATAAGCTACACTACAATCATTACTTCCTATTAATATTGTTACGACGATCTCACAGATCGTCGTGTAGTAAAGTCAAAACAGAATAACTTACACTAATCATCATCTTCAAAGTTTAAACCAAGAATGGTTTGTTCCGGTCTCAAATAGGCAAATATTACAGCTGATCACTCCAGCGCTTCCTCGGACCCACACCTCTCCGTCCCCTAAGCTTATAGTTCCACAGTTGTTTGGGGATGCGGCAGTCATCCATTCGGCAAAGATGTTCCCACCAATTCAGCCGCTACTGGTCGTTCCTGTCGAGTATACTCGTAATATTCAGTTCCTGCCGTATATCTGTGTTTCTTCTATGATCATGGAGAGTATACCCTGCCACGTGCCTGAGAAATCTCATTTCAGCCTCTTACTTACACTAATGAAGTTACTAATTCCAAACATTAGTTAGACACAAACAACAACTAGAAGCCAACAAAGACAAATTCAAGTTAAATTTGTGCAACAACAACAATAAATGTCATCATATTACAGTTTCGCACTAATTAGTACAATGATCACTTCGCATTGTAAACTGGCTCAGTAACTCTGCATACTTATAAAATCGCCAAGTGTACATGATCTGTGCCGTCTCGAAATATTTATTTATACCGCCTCGTCGCACTGTATTCACACCGCCGCCGCCGCCGCCGCCTTACACTGTAGTGAGTTTAGGGGGTCTCGATGCAGGTAGGGTAGGCGAGTAACGTTTGGAAAGGGCATCACTTAATTCTGCCGCGTAGTATGATCTCTAAGCGTCTGGAACAGCCGGGCGTCCCAAGTTTCGCGTAGGACCTGAGGGATGTAGAAGTATTTATTTCTTCAGCGTAGCAATATTTTTACGCCTATAGGATAAGCAACTTGGATGTCAGTTGTGTTAATGAATCATCAACGCTTGTTGCAATTTCTACTGAACAACGCAATTTTGAATGTTCTGGACGCCATTGCGCCTTTCAGAGGTTCGTCGATTGTTCTACCGGCATCTAGGTCAATCTTGTAATGGTACTACGGAGGCAACCTTACCGGGTATAAATAACAATGTTTCGTCAATACAGCCGGTCAGCTGTGAGTTACGATATAGTGTGTATTACTTTCCAGCGGCTTAGTAATGTGTTAATTGTTAATTATTGTAAGCGGACAATTGGTAACTGTAGACTTTTGCAACATTCTATGTTTCACAATTGAAAACTTAAATACATTTTTGAATACTAGTGTGATTTTGTTTATTGAAACTGTTGAGAGCAACGATTTCTCCCGTGTTCAGCTATTTATGACACTTGTCATAACTGTTATAACATCATCACAATCTTGTATATTCTAACGACTGTTCCCTAAGGAAAAAGATGTTTAATTAAGAAAGTTGTGTTTGGTTATAATCACAAACAGAATTATCACTCTTGCACACCACTATAGAAAATTTATTCCGATTAGCTCTTTCAAGCTTCACAGCTCACCATCAGATAGGAAATAATAACAAGAGGACAAACAACCTCTTCACACCCTCACCCGCCCCACCGCCCGCAAACAAGCTATAAGTTAAAATGTCCTTTCTTAACTACCGAGTTCATTCACTTTTTACTGGAATTTTCTTGTCGGTATAGTTTTACAATGCGTTATATTGTCAAAACCATCCCTTTTACTCTTTCTATATTCAACGCAAACAACAATTTAGGTAAACACCCTTCTCGTCCCTTCCTATCACCTCCTATGGGCGCGGTCACTCACCCTTATTTCAAAACCATCCATGTATGCAATTTAATTCTTAATCTTATCTATCAGTCCTCTACCTTTTACTTCTTAATTATATTATAAAATATTTCTTCATTTTCAAATTTAGTTTTAGTATTCATTAAATCACCTAACTCTTTCTCACTGGTGTGAAACAGTGATAATTCTGTTTGAAAAAAATATTTATTAGAAAAAAATTGTAATCTGTTGTGAAATACTCTAGACAACCTAGTTTATTAATACAGAAATTTTTCCGTGACACATTTCACTTTTAATACGAGATTTGACGCTACACGTAGTAATACTATAAAAATGTTTTGATGTTTATATATTATGCAAATATGAATATGTATGTCGTCTTCTTTAGACATCAATCCAAATATTGGTTGGTAGCCGTGCAGTTGTTACAACGTAAATGCATATATAATTAGAAAAAAAGTCGGCGGAGGCTGTGTCGGAGCCACGGCTGCAAATCTTCAGAGCGTAGAATACGTCTGTGTGCTTTAGGATTGCTAATGTGTTATGAATAAAATGAATAAAAACATATTTAGTTTTACAAAGTACAAAATTTTATTTGCAAAATCATCACACAAGTTAATTAGTTGGTTCAAGCAAGACTTTATTTATAATGGGCCTATGATAGGAGAAGTAGCTGATATAAGGTAAGATATCAACGCTGATGTTTCTGGTGCAAGTCAAATCGATGGTGGTGTTACCCAGCGTAGTCGGTGGCGACGGCACGTGGTCTAAATTGAATTGTTCCTTCACGAAGTCCAGCGCAGGTAAATTAGTCTGTGCGTCGACGTTGAAATCCCCCATGATCACCATTGGCACTTCGGTGTCTACGCTCACATCATCACATATTTTCTTCGTTCTTTCAGAATATTTAATCATATTACCGAATAGAAAAATTTTGAGATTGGAAATGGTGACGTTCGGGTGGATGTAAGCGTATCCGAGTACGAATCTCGATTTCCCATTTAGCGTGGTGTCCACAAGACACATGTCTCCAACATCGGTATCGATCATTTGTTTCTTGTTGTTCAAGTTAATGTCAATCACTCGACATTCGGTGGGACTGCGTATATTTATATAAATTGCGACACCTCCGGCCGTCCGTCGTCGCTTTCTACTGTTGGGCGACACTGACTGCGAACCGTTGTCTCTTTGCTCCTTCAATTCGAACCTAACAATTGAACCGGGTTGTCTAAATCCATCCACGTTTCCATAATCGCGAGATAGTCCGACTTTAGAAGTTGACTATTGGATGAGATGTCACCAGCGTGTGCGACCAAACTCTGGGGGTTAATGTTGGTGATTATAACCGTGATCGCGCTTTCTTTTCTTCCACTATCCTCTTCGTCTTCCACCTCGTGGCGAGACGTGAAGCATCGCACTTGCTGTGTTTACGTAGGCAACCGGTGTTGTAGCAATCTGGAATATTCATCTCGAATTTGCTTCACCATCGGAGCCCTGCTTCCCGTACCGTGATAAAATTTAAAATCTTCTCGTGAGTTGGTTATGTATAAACCGTTCAAGCTGGTCACTCGACTCATTGCCACGTACACCAGTTGATTTTGCTGAGATTTATCGTAATCAAAGACGACACGGTCGAACGTCGCTCCCTGAGTTCCGATGCCGCTAAATAACTTCTGTTTATTTACTTGTTACTATGGTAATTAATTCTGGTCTTTTGACATCTTTAGTAGTAGTATTTAATATATTTCATTACTTATTCATTTCATCATCAGAAATACGTATAAACATACATTTTATAATCGGTTAAGACAATTACAAAATATATAGACGTATCTCTATACAAAATTACAAAATATATCAATACGATCGCATAGTAAAAACATTAAAAACTGCAGGAACTGATAAAGGTATAGTTCCGATGCCGCTAAATATCACTTGTTTATTTACTTGTTACTATGGTAATTAATTCTGGTCTCCATGGTGTTGCAACGGCATCACTTTAACAGCCACTATCTTTACGTCCATCTGGAAACACAGTCTGTCACAAACGTCACACGCGTGTCCAAATTCATTATTAAAGAATGTTTTGTGGATGTGCTTTGTAGTTAACTGCCACGTTTTGCTGTATTCGATCGGCTGATACACTTGCGAAGTCGGGCGCTCTTCCTCATCCAACTCGACTTCAGTATTTATTTCCTTGTCTTTTAAGCGTTGTCGGTAAATCCTATGACGTTCGGCATTGGTCATTTTGGGTTTTTGAATCCCCATGATTTTCTCTACCCTCCTGTATGCGTTTACGATACTTTTGAGCACGTTTAGCATCCATATACCACGACATTTTGTCCGAACACACGATTTTTACAACTTGAATTACGATTATTCAAACCTCTTAATAATAAATATCACCGCTATTACGGTACACTATGTAGATAGTACTCGATGAGACAATTTTAACGACACCTCACTCAACGTTCTATCGCATCGGAAACCGGAGAAATACTAATTTTAGTGCGCGCCGAGCGGTGCAAAACATTTCTATTTCTCCCCCCGCTCACCCCGCGCTGGATGATGTAATAGCCCGCTTATATTGTGCTATTTATTATCTCTGTTCCTTTATCTGTCGAATGGTACCTCATATAAGCGTGAATCTTTTGTCGTTTAGATAAAATTTCAATTTCAAACGTGACGTGAAAACGTATCGCTCGATTTTCTGGTTGGGGGTGCCTATTGCTGGCCTGAAAGGTAAGACGTATTCTACGTCAAAATATGAAACTATAATAAAAACGCAAACATTATTTGGCTGACGTTTAACACTAATTACTCAGTGTCTTGTATCTTCTGACAATAGCCTCAAAAGAAAGTAGTCAAAGAAACAGTTGTCCCTGAAACAGTTGTCAAAGATTATTATATATTAACAAATAACTATTGTGAAACGTTTTACCAAATGCTTTTTCTTATTTAATTTTGTAATAATAAGCTTAAATTATCGTACGAAATATCACTAAGTATTGCTACAACAATTACGTAACGCTACCGAAGAGTCGGCAGATGCAGTTACGTAAACTGGTTAGTAAGAAGAATGTTGGTCCGTCATGTTAGGACCAAATAAAATGTTATGTTGAGCTGCGGCCCTAGTGGACCGCGTAAAAATGTATTATATGTCGGCACGTATGCCTTTCTCCATCAGAAAGAATGAAACTTGGTGTGTTATCGCCAGGATGCAAAATGATAAATATAGTGGACTGTATTAATAGATTTATTAAGTTTCTCCGTTTCTTACACTCAACTCATTGTAGTAAGGTTGGCTAATGCTGAAGATTAAATTTTAAGAAACTGATTCGGAAATGAAACTACATTTTGATGCGGCACAAATGTGTGCACTTAGTTACATCGAAAACGTGGAGGCCTAAGGCCTAAATAATTGTCGTGACAACAAGAAATGAGAATGACAGAGTCAGGCAGCAAACGTAAGAACGTCCGCTGCCGGCCAAGGCTCGTAGCACTGTAACGTTATAAAAACGAGATAAGAACGATTCAGAAAGCGTACAGATTAGCCAACCTACAAATACGAAAATTACCACACTACTGTCCATAACTGCCCGCTAAAAAATCAAAAGATTTTTTAATACATTTTAATAACTTATTGTAGAAAAATACAGAGTTCTTAATAATAAAGGTTAATCTCAGTAGGCTGCATTGAACCTTGAGTTGTAGTCTTAGATAACAGTTATGACATTAACTGCTTAGCGATAAGCTTGAGAGATGATAAGAGTTAAGCAGGCCAAGGTTGGCGTGCAGCTTGAATCAAACATGAGTAAAATGCAAAGTTAGCAATGTATTGCCAATACATATTGTATGTATACAATATTGAACGATATAAGACATGAAAATACATAATTTAACAATGTTTAATGATGAATAATCGGTGACTCATCACATGATGGGCCCGATAAATTGTAACATTTATGCAAGTCATAGTGGTTAGCTTGAACCAGTTAAGGCCAGTAGACCTATACAAGTAGAATTGAATACAATGAGCAAACAAAATTATTATAAAATTATACAAAGACATAAATGTCTCATGTAAAGACATAAATTTAGCATGACGATGTCATAATAGTTTGAACGATGCATGCTATCCTGATGTTTCAGGAATATACAATAAATTGTTATGTGAAAACAAGTTATACATAGTTGACTGATTGCAAGCACAAATTGTAATGACATGTATGTCATAATTAGCATGAATAATAATTGTGCAATGCGTGATCACAAAATGCAAAATACAATATAAAATACAATATAAAAAATAAAAATATAGGCGTGGCGTGGTTATAGACAGTAGATGCGAAAAACAATGTGTTTTACATAAATACAAGTTATATAATAAATACAATAGAAATCAGTTTTGTTAATTACAAATATGAATAAGGCACAATAGCATAAGTGACAAATACAACAATGTGGTTATACAAATGTAACACATGAGTTGAACAATTGCGAGAAATACATTCATAGAATAATAAAATCACACATATTGACAAATGTGCAAGAAAATGCATACATGGTTTGTATAACTGCATACCATGCGAATATTATGTAAAAAATTTTATATAAAGCAATATCACCAATAACATGACACATACCCAATACCAATATCAAAATGTAAATGAGTAGGACATAATATGCCTCACAAACTATTAACATATAAATATTGTAGCATGACAGATAAGCCCATAAAAATGAATGGCGAATTGATCATTAAAATAATATAATAACATGTTTAAATACGAAGAAAGCAATATAATAAAGAATTAATTCAGAACAACCGTGCAGTACAATCATTGATTTAAAAAATAAGTTCATATGAAATAAATGTTACAAGTGATGAATCATCAAAACCAATTTTAATAACTAAAGGTGAAAAAATTAAACCCAGGAAGGTAAGGAGTAGATAAGGAAGAAACCCAGAACATAACTAAACTCACAACGAAAGTAAGGAGTAGATAAGGGAGAAACCCAGAACAAGGCAAGATCCACCATAAAAGGTGATGCATTTGAAGAAACAAGAAGAGTAGGTGAAGAAGGAACCCAAAACCCCGATGACATCCACAAGAAGATGAAGAAAATACCATTTAAGAAAATACAATTATAAGAAACCAGAAGAAAAGAAGACATCGATGAAGAAACAAGAAGAAGACAGCATCCACAAGAAGAAGGAATGCTCTTGTAAAAAACACCCATACCCCAAAATAAATAAAAATAATAATAATAAAAAGTATAACAAAGTATTAATGCAAAAACCCACATGTACAATAGATATAAGACCAAAAAAGTGTATAGAGTAAGAGTTGAAAGTGGACCAAGGTGAAATAATAATATGATACCAAAGAACAAATCTTCATTGTAATCTACGAATAGATCTCTTGATTTTAGTAAGACTATATAACCATTTAGAAATAGAATCAAGGAATGTAAAGAGAACCAGTGCAAGTTTTAGTATTATAAAAAATGAACCTTACGTTTCAGTATTGGCATTCACAAACTATGTAAATAATGAAATAATACAACTTTTAAGTGACTTAATTTCTGTACAGAGGTAATATAATACATGTGTTAGCAAAGAGCTGCCAATCTGTTTAAATGACATTCATTTAAATGATTAATAAAACAAAAGCAGACACAGAATAAAAAGTGAAGTGACAGGGTACAATTACCCAAAACCCAATTAAAAACCGTTAAAAACTGCTAAATAAACTTAGTATAAGGAATATAGAGAATAAGAGTATAGTAAATAAGGTTTTGTTTATGTAGCATAAGATATTTAAAAAATGTATTAGGAATAAGAAAGTATAAACAGTTCAGAACCACTAACATTCTTTAATTATAAAATATTTGTTACAGGTATTATTGCTAATAATTAAGTAAGATGTTAGAATGGAAAAACATTCTTTATAAATAATATTTGTTATGTATTATTATTAAGCTTTGAGTATAAAAAATGTCTGATTTGTTGAAGACAACCATTATTTGGAATTATTTGTTATATGTTAATAGTATGAAACAAATACTAATTGTTATTTTGTTTAATAGAAGAAAATGTTTAATTTATGTTACAATGTCAAAAAGTCAGAGAGGGTATAACTCAATATGTATTATTTATATAAAAATTTGTATGTAAAAACTGTTAGGAATCTAGGCAAAATGATAAAAACTAAACATCATCAAAACTGAGAAACTAAGTACTTAAATACATTTAAACTGAAGGGATTTAGATAAGGTAAACCAGAAACAAAGCCATATAATTAGAAATATAACTAAGAAAGATTTTGTAAAATTATAGCCAGAATTATTGATAAAAATGGAAATGACAGAACTCAAAAATTTGGAGAGGGGAGTCATATATTCCAACATAATATTATAAAACTTAACCAATTCATCTAATTGCAAGAAATTAAGGGAATACAAACCTTCTATTACAATATGAGATTTAATAATCATAAATATAACTTGATAATGGCAGAATTTGGGAAACAACAGGAAGCTAGACCTTAAAATTTAGAATATACAAAATGTAGGAAAAATTATCAATTTTAGATCAAAAACTTAATAAAACGGCATTATTTGGTATCAAAATACGCCGAATGAACTGAAGGATAAAAGTAAGTAACAACTAGCTAATAAATTTAAGAATAACCAAAGTATAATCAGTTATATAATGTAACTTTATTACATGCACAGGATGCAAAATAAAATTCGAACAATGGAAGGAATAATATTGCTTTGGCTAAGGTTTTAGTCGGAGGTGAAGGAATTAGTGAGTTAATTATTGAACATTGTACGGGGCACTTGACACAAGCATTTTAACCGTATTAACCTAGTTACGAATACCGTAATGACGAATAATTGTACGATCCGAGAGTGAAAATCGCGAGTTGCGGTAAAAAACATTTTTTAAGTAATACACAGTGAAATAAACATCTACAAACACCGAACTAACATTATATATCGCAGAACACCAGTGGAAATAACATTGACCCCGATAAAACACTAATAGAACTTAACCAAAAAGTGACTAACATATGACATAACCGACAAAAGTGAAATTGACTTATAACTACACCAATTTTCCGAATACAACACCAAAACTGAACCAGAGACACTACACCAACACCAGAAGGAAGATTTGCAGACAACACGACGTAAATTCACAAGGAAAACATCTTTATTTGAACATCAAAACTGCGAGGTGACGATTTCCAACTTCAACGGCGGCCATTACTGATTTCCAACAACTCAACTGAACACAGCCATCTACTGCAGCTGGACGGTTTGCAACATAATTATTTATTTCTATACTTAAATCGAATATATGTACTGTTAATTTTAAGAATTTACATTGTAATGTTATACTTTTTAATCTTTGCCCTATTTCTCTGACTTTCCCTAACGTAGCTGTTCAAAGAACCTTTATATAAAAAAATTTGTAATAACAAAACGATACCCTGAGAATCGATTTACATATCGACAAGAGTCAAAATACCTAATTGTTAATAAAATTATTAACATATTTCATATTTAAACAGTTTTTCATTTCTAAACATAGCTATTTAACACAATACCTTAATTTAAACAGAAATTACTACAAGAATTTCACCACCAGAAGGAAGATAACCTCCAAAACGAAAATAAACAAGGATCGATTGCTATTGGAGACAATCCTATAAGTGGCTGGAGTTTTTTAACAAATACCCAAAAGCCTATAAAACATTCAAATTAAGTGATAAACGTTTCGGAACATCACGAAACTTAATTAATTAATTTTGCTTAATTAATTAATTTAAAAAAAAATTTTTTATATAAACAATTTTTATTAATACACAAACATATAAAAATATATTTTGTAACAAAACACAGCATTACATCAACCCTATAACACGTTTAGTTACAATATAAAAATAGCAGAGTATACCACCATGAAATATGATAAGTATAGCTATAATAGCACAGTGCATGGTTGTAAAATTACAAGTCACATGCAAATTTAGTATAAAAACACGCAATTATGCAAAATTAACATTAAAATGTTGTGATGATACATATCACAATTAAGTTGACCAAATGGTCATACAATGAAGTAATGAAAGCCAGTGGCCAAGTAAACTAGCATTGTGCTAAATAATTATAGTAACCTTGTGTCTAAGCCTCGTCCCGGGCTGGCAACAAGCATAGCTTATGAACGGGTCTCCGTAAAATACCAGTAGGCGTGCGAATGTCTACAACTCTAATTAAGTTGTCTGGGCCGGGAAATGTGGCTGTAATTACCCCAAATTTCCATGATAATGGAGGTAAGTTATCCTCCATCAATAAAACCAGGTCACCAATGGAAACATTATCCTTGGCGAATTTCCACTTGTGACGTTGTTGTAATTGATGTAAATAATCGCGAGACCAAGCCTTCCAAATGACTTGGACAAACTTCTGGAGAAGTTGCCAACGTCCAAGACAAGAGATGGGAACGTGAGATAAGTCTGGGTCAGGTATCGCCGTTAATAGTGCACAAATCAAAAAATGGCCAGGTGTAAGTGGCACCGGATCATTTACATCCGATGAAATGGCCAATAATGGGCGAGAGTTTAGACATGCCTCTATCTGAGACAAAACTGTCGTAAACTGCTCGAAGGTGAGTATAGACTTGCCTACCACGCGGCGCAAATGATGCTTTAAACTCTTTATACCGCTCTCCCAAAGACCACCAAAATGGGGTGACGAGGGCGGAATAAATGACCATGAAATAACCTGAGAGGTCGTAAAGGATTTGATTGATGAGGTGGCATCCTTATTATGCCAAAGATTGTAAAGGTCATGTAAAACATTGCGGGCCTTTCTAAAGTTCGTGCCATTATCAGAATATAACTGGCTGGGTATGCCCCTACGGGACATAAACCGACGTAAGGCAGCTATAAACGCGTTGGCTGTAAGGTCGGAAACCAATTCCAAATAAATGGCCCTGGTTGCTAAGCAGATGAACAAAGACACGTACGATTTTGACAGAGTCCTAGATTCCTGCCCGCCATGACGAATCATGAAGGGACCACCATAATCAACTGCGCAGAATAGAAACTGCCGCGAAGGAGTGACTCTAGGAGATGGTAAAATACCAAGCCTCTGAACCTGTTGTTTAGCACTAAACCTGAGGCACTTGACACATCTACGAATGATGAAGCGAATGACTATCTTGGCGTTAATAATCCACCAACGTTGACGAAGTGAGTGATGCACGAGTTGAGAACCAGCGTGAAGTAGACGAATGTGTTCGCGTTCAATAATAAGGCGAGTAATATGAGCCGATGGATGCAAGACAATAGGATGCTTATTGTCATAAGGTAATTGCGACTGCTGTAAGCGCCCGCCGACGCGTATTACGGAAACGGGTCATCAAGAAACGGGTCCAGAGAAGACAACTTACTCCTAATAGAGACAGAAGACCCATTACGAAGACACTTAATCTCGGCAGCGAAGTGGATCGACTGAGATTGTTTTACGAAAAAATTAAGAGTGGAATGAATTTCAACGGGGGTAAGAGCGCCCGATATTTTCTCAGCACTGGAGAGTCTAATATTTTTGATGAATCGAAAGCAGTAATACACGCGTGTCAGACGGTGCAACGAAGAGAAGTCCCTTGAAAGATCAATAGCCAGGGTAGACATTAGAGAAAGTTTGGGGGTTTGTTTCTCCTCCGCAGTGAATTCAGAAGACGACAGATTAGCAGGAAAAAAGGGTAGAAAAAGATTGGACTCGGAAGATTGAGACAAACAGGCGGGACCATGCCACCAAAGCGAACAATCGCGCAACACGTCGGGGTGACATCCCCTAGAAATAATATCAGCAGGATTATGTCGAGAATTGATGTGATGCCATGTGTAGGCTTGCGTAAGACGCTGAATCTCAGCAACATGATTGGCGACGTAGGTTTTCCACCTCGAAGACTGGGCATGGATCCAGTAAAGGGACACCATAGAGTCAGAATATAGATGAACACTATTAATAAAGAAATGAAGAACAGGGACGACCTTGAATACGAGTCGTGATAACAATAAGCAAGCGCAGAGTTCAATGCGAGGTAATGACACCTGTCGTAGTGGGGCCACGCGAGATTTAGAACACAGAAGGTGACAAGAGGCCGATGAATCTTGATAAATGACTCTAATATAAACACAACACCCATAACCCTTTTCAGAAGCATCCGAAAACCCATGTAATTCAACTATCCTTGCCTTAGACTTGCAACGAATAGAACGTGGGACAATAATTTTACTGATCAGACACAACTTATCGCATAATGAATGCCAATGCAAGCGTAATTGCCCGGAGATTGGCTCAACCCAACCAAGATTGCACAGCCAGAGTTGCTGCATAAACTGTTTGTACAGAAAAACAATGGGACTGACAAGTCCGAGCGGATCGTATATGCCTGCGATATTCGATAGGATTTTCCTCTTGGAGATGCTTGATTCAACGGGGAATGATTTGATGTCAAACAAAAATGAATCGGTAGTGTTATTCCAGATAATGCCCAAGGTACGCACATTACCCTGTTTGTTTAAAGGGAGTGATAAATTGTCATGATTTGCAAACCATCTGGGGTTCATTTGATGCCCATTTATGCAGCGTGAGACCGTATTGACTCAACAATGTACCTAAGTCAGATTTCAACTTGGTCAGATCAGAAATGGTGTCTGCGCCAGTTAACAAATCGTCGACATAGAAATCATTGGTTATAGCTGACGCTGCGTCAGGAAAAGAAGCTTCATGATCCTTACCAATTTGATTAAGACAGCGAGTAGCCAAAAACGAAGCACTAGCAGTGCCGTATGTTACAGTTCGTAATACAAAGTTTTTAAACTGTTCGAGGGGAGAGTCGCGCCACAGAATACGTTGATAATGACAATCCTTCTCAGCTACCAGAATTTGTCGATACATCTTCTCGATGTCGGCGATGAGAACATAGTTACGCACACGAAATCGCAAAAGAATAGAAAAAAGGTCTTGTTGGACGTTCGGGCCTACCAAACGTCATTGAGAGAAAGGCCATTGGTAGTTTTTGCCGAACCGTCAAAAACGACGCGACGTTTTGTCGTAGAACTAGAATGCTTAAGACGGCATGGTGTGGCAGATAGTAGGTATTTGAAGCCCCGGAATTGATAGAGCAATTGTCGATAAGCGTCATGTGGCCAAGATCCTTATACTCCTGAATAAAGTTTGCATAATTGCGCGCAAGCTTAGAATCGCGCATGAACCGGCGTTCTAAACTCAAGAATCTTGCTTCAGCGGTAGCATAGGACTCACCCAACTGGGGATTGTCTGACTTAAATGGTAGCGCAACAACGAACCTACCCTCTTGATATTGCGATGAGTAGACTTAACGAAATGCTCCTCACAAGCTGACTCGTTATTAATAGGTGCATTATCAGGGATAGTTTCTGTCTCCCAAAATTTTTCGAGAGACTCCAGAATTTGACCGTCGTTGTTCCTAGCTAGGAACGAAACAGCAGGACCCTTATAGCGGCAGTGTTTGGGCAGATTGCCTGTAAGAATGTAGCCTAACTTTGTTTCCTGTATAATAGGAAAATGAGAACCGCGTACGTATTTGTTAGCTATGATTAAATCTAGGTAGAATTGCGCTCCTAACAGTATGTCGATGTCAGATGATATGTTGAAATTTGGATCAGCAAGAAAAATGTTATCTGGAATGTTAAATTGATTTATGTCAAAAGATTGTGCTGGCAGTTTATGGGTTAATGCAGATAAGACAGCACATTTTGCCTCGAAGCTAAATCTTTGATAACGGGAAATAATGCGTATTGACGCAAGATTAGTGGCATAACACGCGGTATTATTTATGCCTATAATCGGTATGTTAGATTTAGTCAAGTTAAGCCGTAATTTCTTGGCAAATGATTCCGTACAAAAATTTATTTGTGAACCCGCATCCAAAAGAACTCTTGCGGGTTGTCTGTTGCCAGCCTGGTCAATGACAAACACCATTGCTGTTGATAAAAGAATATTGTTTGTGGATTGTAATTTGAGTGAACAATAATTACTGCTGCTGGCAGAGACTTGCTTCGACACATTGTTTATGTGCAACAATGTATGGTGTCGTTTTGAGCAGATCTTACATGATTGTTTAATCTTACAATTAGATGAGAAATTATCTGGTCTTAGACAATTGGTACAGCATTTATGATTTAATATGAATTGTCCTCGTTCTGATGTGCTCAGTGCACAAACTTTATCACACATGTAAATTGGATGATTAGATTTACAGCATAAACATGAATAATTATTTGACGCTGAGTGATAATTTAAATGCAGTGCTGCCAGCAGCGTTTCGTGATTTATGTTTGTCAGATTTATTATTGAATCTTAAACTTAGCTTGTTGAGTTGCTGTCCGGCATCGATATTCAGTGTATTTTCTATCAGCTGTCTACGTGCGTTTAAAAACTGAGTAAAACTTTGAAAGTTAGGAAGATTATCAGGGTCTATAGACTCCTTCCATAATTTAAAAGTAGTATGGTCGAGTTTCGCTGACAATAATTGTACAGACGTTTAATGAAGAAATTTGTGTTAGTGGTTGAAATCACAATCAGAATGATCAATATTGCACACCACTATATAAAAATTATTCCGATTAGCGCTTTCAAGCTTCACAGCTCATCGTCAGATCAGGAATAGGCAGAAAATATGTCATACACAACCCTTCACCCCTCTCCCCAACCCTGCTCACCCACAACAAACTAAAAATTAATGACCCTTCCCCACCCCCTAAACTCTGTCTCACCATCTGAATTTGGGACAAAATACAACATAGAGAATAATATAAAATTGATAGAAAAATTAGAAAATATTAGCATTAATGTAAATACAAAATTGATATCACTGGATGTTAAGGACATGTTTACTAATATCACAGTAAATAAAGTTATTAAGTTAATAAACGATAATAATATGGGAGAATACAGGTATAAAAAGCAGTTGATGAAAGTAATTAAAGAATGTGTAAATCAGAACTATTTTAGGTTTAATAACAAGTTTTATATACAGAAAAAAGGTTTACCTATGGGGTCTTCATTATCCCCTATTCTTGCTGAAATATACATGAATGATTTTGAAAAGCAATTAATAACTTCCACTAAGTATAAAGACAATATAAAATTATGGTCTAGATACGTTGACGATGTATTAGTAGTTTGGGAAGGAAGCATAGAAGAAGTGCATGAGTTTATAAAGGAGGTAAATAATAAGGATAAAAACTTACAATTTAAGGAAGAGATAGGAGGTAAGCAAATAAATTACTTAGATTTAAACATAGAAATTAAAGATAATGAGAAACTACAGTTTGGGATATTTAGGAAAGAGTCGTATTCTGATATAATTATACCAAGAGAGTCGTACCACCCATACAGATATAAAATGGCGGCAATCAATTCCTTTTGTTACAGAGCTCAGAAGTGTTTAAAAGAGACCGAATCAAAAGATAGGAAGTTAAAAACGATAAAGGGAATTGTAAGGAATAATAATTATAGCACCAACATAGTGGATAAAGTTATGAAAAGGGTCAACATACAAAAAGCTAAAATAGAACCAGAACAAAAGAATTATGCAGGGTCATTGACATACATAGGTTCACATACTAGAAAAATTATAAAATGTTTTAATAAATATGGAGTAGATATAGCTATTAAAAAATGTGAAACGGTATTTGATAAGATAAGGAATAAGAATATAGAAAAAATTCCAGTATTACAGAAAAGAGGAATTTATGAATTAAAATGTAAAGACTGCAACAAAGTGTACCTAGGGGAGACAGGACGAAAATTCGCATGCAGGTTGTCTGACCACAAACGTGGGGAAGGTAATAGAACAACCAATTCGTTATATGCAAGACATTTCATAGAAGACAACCACAAGTTTGTTAATCCTTTGGAAGAATACGAAATTGTAAAAGTAGTAAATAACACAGTTGAAAGGAAGCTTAGAGAGGAGTTAGAAATATTGAAAGAAAGAGAAAAAGGGTTAGACAATTTAATTAATATTAAAATTAAATTTGATAATGAAGAAATATTTTATAACATGATTAAGAAGTAAATGAGAGAGGGCAGATAGATAAGATTAAGAATTATATTTCATAGTACTAATTGGTTGTTTTAAAATAAGGGTGTGTGACTGACCCACGTGTGTGGAGAGGAAGAGGGTAGTTTAAAGGGATGCACACACACACACACACACACACACACACACACACACACTGAAACACAAGGAATTTACTAGAAAAATATGTAACTGTACAGATGGTGAGACAGAGTTTAGGGGGTGGGGAAGGGTCATTAATTTTTAGTTTGTTGTGGGTGAGCAGGGTGGGGAGAGGGGTGAAGGGTTGGGTATTACATATTTTCTGCCTATTCCTGATCTGACGATGAGCTGTGAAGCTTCAAAGCGCTAATCGGAATAATTTTTATATAGTGGTGTGCAATATTGATCATTCTGATTGATAATAATTGTACAGTGATAAGCTCGAATGAATCCACTGACAGTTGCATGGCCGCCAGTGAATTAACGGAAGACGTTATCGTATTTATGAATTCTGCCAAACTTTGGACAGAGTCTTTTATTGTTGACTTTACTTTAAGTAAATTTTGAATATAGTACTTTGCTAGTATGAATTTATTGTCATATCTAGCGGACAGCAAACTCAACGCTATCGAGTAGTTTTCGTTACAAATAGGTAATGACTTAATTAAATCTAGCGGCTCATTTTTCAGAGACGAATACAAATAGTTTAATTTCTGCACTGACGTTAGATCAGATCTGGCATGCACCAAGTCCAGAATTATTGAGTAGAAATGCTGCCATTCTAAGATATTGCCTGTGAAGCAGGGCAAACTTATCGGTTTTAGTTGCGTATTGCTTGTTAATACGGGAGATACAGTCTGAACGTTAAAGGTTTCTATCAATTGTAAGATATTGGCTTCTGTCGAATATAACAGCTCTTCGACCTCAACTCGGTCTTCTTGAGCAGCGTTTATGTCTTTAGAAATAAGCTCAATTTCGGACTGTACCTCATCGTATTTTGTTGCCAAGCTTTTTAGACTTTCAAGTCTGACTGTTAAGAAATGTTTGATATTAGTGTTCTTGTCAAAGTTACTGATAGCCGAATTAATACGCACTATGGCAGACTTTAAGCCGCCTCTCTTTGTGACCAACACTTTGAGGCCTTCTTCAGCCATTGTACGCACCTGATAATGATGTTAATGATGTGGTACCTGGTATGCGATGTCCCGAAGCGTCGAGGCCGTGGAGAAGATGGCGAACACACAGACCGGAGAGATGACTGCTTACACTGGAGTACTGACCCTAGCACATGGATGATCTTGCAGTGATATCGTCAGGAGGCTCAAAGGTGACGAAAGAAATGCTGGTTAAGTCACGACACGGTCGGATCAGCGAATATGCTGAGTCGCCCGTGATGGCCAGAAATTGGGGCAGAAGAATAATGAAAAGGTGAATAACGAATCCAGGCACGGAGCGACCAAAAAAATGGTTAGTAAGAAGAATGTTGGTCCGTCATGTTAGGACCAAATAAAATGTTATGTTGAGCTGCGGCCGAGTGGACCACGTAAAAATGTATTGTATGTCGGCACGTATGCCTTTTTCCATCAGAAAGAATGAAACTTGGTGTGTTATCACCAGGATGCAAAATGATAAATATAGTGGACTGTATTAATAGATTTATTAAGTTTCTCCGTTTCTTACACTCAACTCATTGTAGTAAGGTTGGCTAATGCTGAAGATTAAATTTTAAGAAACTGATTCGGAAATGAAACTACATTTTGATGCGGCACAAATGTGTGCACTTATTACATCGAAAACGTGGAGGCCTAAGGCCTAAATAATTGTCGCGACAACAAGAAATGAGAATGACAGAGTCAGGCAGCAAACGTAAGAACGTCCGCTGCCGGCCAAGGCTCGTAGCACTGTAACGTTATAAAAACGAGATAAGAACGATTCAGAAAGCGTACAGATTAGCCAACCTACAAATACGAAAATTACCACACTACTGTCCATAAACGTTCTACACGTTTCTCGGCTAGCCGAGCAGGTGCAGTGCCTCTGTCAAGGTCGTGCACTCAAGTAGCTTCGAGACTGGTCGACCACTCTTAACTACACAGATTATGCTGACACGCCGCCAAGAGAATAGAAAGTTATTGTGGAACACCTGCAGGGTCTATATAAGCAACGGCGGCCGACTTAGTTAGTTATACATCGCGAGATTGTAGAATGCGGATCAAATGATTGTTTCGGATTAGTGGAAAGTGCTTATTGTGTTATAATTAGCGCGAAACTCTAATAGTTGACATTATTGAGTTTGGACAAATTTTAATTAAATTATTCTATGAGAGTACCTTGTTGGTTACAAATAGTTATTTGTGACTAATTAAAGCTGGTAATTAGTAATGTCATTGGTTCATGTATTTTGTTTCCACTTCACAACACGACAATCCGTAAGACTGTTGAAGCATTATTATTATTATTAGTATAACTTGCTATACTGTACATGTAGCAAAACGTGAAATTATTCAAGTTATGTCAGAAATTGTTAAAGTTATATGCAACGTTTAGCTTTTCGTCAAGGTAACAGTAAATAAATGTACAGTAGTTTGATTCTTTTCAAGCCAACCGTTGCACAAAAGTGTGGAACATACTTGTTGGAACTTTCAAACAATAATGCTTTGCCTCTGTCATATTTCTCAATTCCATTGGGGAGAAATGCGTTATCTCCGCTCAACACGATTCCTTCCTTACCCATAAATCAGCAACAGCAGTACCCAGAATATAACCTCCTCTCTCTCTCTCTCTCTCTCTCTCTCTCTCTCTCTCTCTCTCTCTCTCTCTCTCTCTCCTCTCAATTTTACACGGCTTCTTGTTTATTGTCACATTCTCCTTCCTGTTTACCCACATTCACATTCACTCCTTCAAAAGCCATATCAGTGGATATTATAGACCTAGTAGACACACGCACGAGCGCGCGCGTTATACTTCAATAAAATACTTTGTATTTATGAATTATTCGAGTTATTATTGTCATTAGCCGTTTATAACAAAAACGCATCTAACAATTTTCATGCTAATACTCTTAACTTTGTATTATGAGGCTTGTTTTATATTTGCTCGTAAACATTTTTATCTAACGCTTTTTAGCGAATAAATAATGCAATATATTCTTCAATATTTATGGTTATCGTTCATCCAATATTAAACACAATGTATGGAAATAATCGCTAAATAATTTGTATATCACAGTATAACATTTTAGACTATTTGAGAAGTCAAAGAGAATGTACGAAGTTTGATCAAAACGTTCATGGAGTTCTTGTTTATTTTAAAATTATGTCTTCATTCATCGACACTTATACTGCCCACTTCAAAGCAGTCGCAGTCGAATGTAACACGATTAAGCCAGCTGTTTTGCAGTCTTCAAAATATTTACTTTTTTAAGCATCCACTTTTGGCACAGGTTTGAGCTCGCTTATCGATTTCCGTTCTACGTTTTCAACGGTCGCAAAATGCTGTCCTTTCATGGAAATTATTATACTGGGAGGCGGAAAGATTACATTAGGACACATCTGATGATTCATTTTGTTTTAATTGTCTCCAAGTCACGTTACTAAATATTTAGAATTAATATTAGGCAATTACCTGTATTAACTTCCGTCTTGTGACTTCTTTAGTTTTTTCTTAAAACAACGCGTTTCGAGAATAAATTCTCATCATCAGGTTTAAAAATACTATAAAAACATCCAATTCACCCAAAAGGGGTCGTCAACTATTTAAAATACACAAACACAAAAACACCACACATAATTAAACACCGACACAGTCACGGTACAGTCCGATGCGCATCGTCTCGTTGCCAACGACCAACTGTTGCACTTTGTCTTATACGACCGTTATCATTGCCCGCTGACCCATCGATATCGATGGCCGTGTTGTACAGCAGATTCGATCGGAACGAAACTTTGTCATTAAGTAGCTGGTCCGTTTGTAACTTAGAAGCCCTGTATATCTCATATTCCTCCACAGCGTTCATGTATTGTTACTTTTTACAATTATGAAGCAGTTTAAAGTTTGTGTGGAAGTCTGAGTACTTATGATTATACAGCATTAAATGCTGAGCGTAACTGGATCTAGTTTTCGAGATATCACTTTTGGGAAGGTGTTCTTTAAAACCTTCGGCTGACGGCCTGCCCGTTTGTCCTATATAGAATTTGTCACAGTCATCGCATTCAAGCTTGTACACTCCAGTTTTTTCTTCAGCCGGGATATGAGTTCTTTGTCCCAAACGTTTTTTGATGTTATTTGTGGTTTTAAAGGCCACTGCTATTTTACGTTTTTTCAGCTCATTCTTTACAATGACTGGTAGTACATTTGTGTACTCAGTTACTATAAATTTAGTATCTTCTTTAGATGGGCCGGTTAATCTGCTTTTACTATTGATTTTTACCGAGTGTTTTCTTATAAGCTTGTCTATGATTCCACTGTTATACCCATTAGCGATAGCTATACTTTTGATTATATTAGTCTCTTCCACTCTGTCTTTTTGCTCAAGGGGAATAGCAAGCATTCGTTCATAGATTCGTTCATAGATCGTATAAATTTATTTGTGTTTGCGGAGCCCCACGATCTGGAACGCCGTATTATGCAACGATATAACGTTGTAAATATAATATATTTTACATTTGTGATGCTCCACGTTGGAAGAGATAATTAATATGCAACAATACGATATACATAAAATAGGCGTGACTGGTCTCACGTTCAAGATTGACAAATTATGTAACAAAATAGCATTTAAATTGGGTTTCAGGTGTATCTGCAATAAGAACTCTATGTAACTTGTAACGGTATTCAAATTTATTTGATATTAATAAAATTGTGCACATAGTACTTACTTCGACTTAAAACATTCGTTATTATTTGTTATTATGCCGTAAGGCTTATACTATATACATCCTTACTGACTAAATATTCTATTCTACTAATTATTGTATTAAAGAAAAATCTCATTTCCAGACTACTCAGTCTGTTAATGTGTTTCAAAATATCAATATTTCAATATCTTTTTATATATTGTAATGTACTCAAAATATTAATAGTTATTGAATTTATCTTTTGTTTCTCAGTACTGATTTATATCAAACACTAATTGTTTTCATTTAAATTCTTTGTATTCGTTTTATTTCAATACTAATTTGAGCTCTTGTTACGTTAATCGTATTTCTAAAACATCTATGATTTTAATTCTACTTTAAAATAAACATTGGCTCTTACTTTTAAATAAAACAAGAATGTCTATAATTGTCTTTGAGTTCATTGTTCGATTAAGAGATAAATAAGTTGTTTATCACCTTATTGTCGTCAATCATACTCGATCATTTGATCCATTTGTAGTCGTCCTCGTCTCGCACTCCAGCTCCTCTTGTCCAGCGTCGCCTCGCTCCTCTTGTCCAGCGTCGACTGTCTCTCTTCTCCTCTTGTCCAGCGTCGACTCTCTCTCTGTCCAGCGTCGTATCGCTCTCTGGAACTTCTCCTCGTGCTGTCTCGGACGTCAGTTAATCTCCTTATGTGGATCTTCTTATGTAATTTTGTTACTACTTAAATATGGTTTGTTTTACAATCCAGTTACATAACTGTATGTAACTGGAAGGATGAAACTATTTACAAAAATTTAAATATTCTGTGCGGATGGGCATAAGCTCCCGCTGCACCGTGGATGATTTAAGAAAGAGAACCACTGTAGCTTGTGTGTCCTATTTATACCCATGTCTTGGTTAACATCTGCAGTGGTACGAAATCGACATGTCTGAAATTGTTTCTGGGTTCAGTTCCCCCACTCCTTGTCAATTTCGCTATTTCTTATATTTCTGCGAATTGCAGAGTCCTGTAAGTATACTCTTATACTTATCTTATAACTATTTTTACAACACATGTTCACTGTAATTTTGGACATTGCAACTTAACCCTTTCGATTTGTACACAGTTATTTCACTATTACACTCGTACGGTGTGGCACTTTCACATGGTTTTCGTACACAGTATTTAGTAAATTTTCTTACATTTTATTGTGTTTTTGGATTTTACTCTTTAATTATAGTTTATGAATAATTGCGGAAAAATAGTAATTATGCAATTATTCATCTTGGGGTGGTAAACTCGCCTGCATAGACCTGCGTTCACACACACTAGCAAAATACTGGTGTACACACTTTCAGTTACATTTGTGTGTGTGTGTGTGTGCACGTCGATTCAGGTCGAAACACCTGTTCGTTATTTTTGTCTGAGCCAAGCTTGCAATTCCTGACATGCTTATTTCTAATACATTATTAATTATTTACAGTTTATTAGGTATATTTAAATTTTTATATTCAATGCTCAGTACATCACTTATTTGTACTGTCGCATTATCCCTCTGCTTGGTAACAAAAAAAAATTTAATAAATTTATTTATTAAAATTTTTTTTATTATTATTATTACACTTGTAAAAAAAATGTAACAAATAATAAAGAATAATATTCATCATTTCACCCTTAATTGGAGTGTATACAAATGTCTTACCTCCCCTCCTTATACGCTCACTGCTCGTGACCTTGTAGCTGATCTGACTGGTTTCATTGACCTCGTTGGTTTCATGTGTAGAACTTTCTAAATGACGTTGCGTGGAATTTACCAATTTCTTTCTTCTGTATCCCATCATATACGATGAAAGTGTGTTGTCCTACTCGCTGTCTTAACGTATACGGTCCATTATAAAGTCTGAAGAATTTCTTCGCCGTATTATCACTCCGTTTTCCCACTAGATTAGCTTTGAGTAGTACACTTTCTCCCACGTTGAATTTTTGTAACTTGTGAGTTAGATTAAATCTTTCTACTCTCTTGTTACCTCTCTTTCTCATTTATTGGTACAGGTACATTCTGGTTATTAGGTTTGCTTATATACTTAGTCCAAAATCTGTTTGGCTTCTTATCTTCTTCTAATTCCATTGGAGTGTATCCTGTTGCTTCACTATAATTTTCGTTAATGGCTTTTTCAAGAAATAGTAAATATTCTGCCCATTTATTGTGTTGATCATGGCAATATATTCGTAAATATTTACCTAATACTTTGTTAACTCTCTCAGCAAGGTTTCCTTGAGGATGTCTTATGGATGTGAGTACAGGTTGTATTCCATTTTCCCTTAACGTCCTCTCCCATTTTTCACTTTGGAATTGTACACCTTGATCACTGAGTACCTTCTTCATTTTTACATATGATGGAATATATTTCTGCAGTAGTATCTTTAGAACAACTTTGGTTGTGGGTCGCATAATTGGGTACAGTCGGACTGCCTTGGGAAACACATCGATACATACCAATATGTGCTTCACACCTCGACTTGATCGTGGTAGTGGTCCCAGAAAATCCACTGCAATTAGCTCTCCCTTGTCCTCTTTTTGTACACTCTGCATTCCTACGTATGTGTGTAAATTCGGCCCTTTCGCCGTTTGACACTCATAACACTTCTTTACCTTCTTCTTTATCTTTCGATACATATTATTAATCGTAAAATCTTCTCGTAGACTCAAATAACATTTGAGAGCGGCAGCATGTGCTAAACTCTCATGTGCTAGTTGAATTAATTTTTGTAGCATGTCATTCGTTAGTACTATCTTCCAGTCTTGTCTTACTAATCTGAAAAGAATTCCATTAAGTACCATATAATGATTTTGTAGCTGTTCTTGGTCCTTCATCTCCCTTATCGTCACGTCCAAATCTTGTTGATGTGCTAAGTTTTTCAGCATTTGTTTTACTTCATCATTCTCTTTGAATTTAATTGATAACAATCGTATTTCTTTCTTTTCGCTTTCATAAACTTCTTTACATTCTTCTTTGATGTATCGGCTTAGTGTATCAGCTATAATATTGTCTTTACCTTTACAGTATTTAATGGTGAATGAGTATTCGCTAATGGCTAAAATCCATCTTAATAATCGCACATTTGTTACTTTGCATTTCAGTAGAAATGATAATGCTTGGTGGTCAGTATGTATCTCAAAATGAGTACCATAAACATAATATCTGAATTGCTTAAGAGCGTATACTATAGCAAGTATTTCTTTTTCTGATGTGGAGTAGTGTTTTTCAGCTTCTTTGAAGACTCTACTGGCGTAGGCAATAACTCGGTGCTCTCCCGTATTATCTTGTTGATATAGTACACTTCCTACTGCGTAGTCACTAGCATCGGAGTATATTACGAACTTTCCTTCTCCTTGAGGATGATGTAACATAATATTTTCGATGAACAACTCTTTCACTTGGTTAAAGGCATCTTGGTGTTTCTTCTCCCATTTCCATTTTTTTTCTTTCTTCGTCAGCTCTAGGAGCGGTTGCGTATATCTTGCATATAACGGTGAGAATCTTCTGTAGTATCCGGTTAGTCCTAAGAATGCTCTTAACTCTGAGATTTCCGGGTATCGGGAAATTAGTTATGCTGGAAATTTTGATAGGATCGGGTTGAATACCAGAGGATGAAATAATGTGACCTAGGAATTGGATACAGGATTTGATAAATCCACATTTGTCTAGGTTAAGGGATATGTTCGCTTGTTTAAACTTGTGGAATATCGTGCTTAGATGTTTTATATGTTCGTCTAATGTTTTAGATACAACTAAGATATCATCTACAAATATCATGGTGTAGGGTTCCACTTCAGGTCCTAGGGCTCTTTCTAGACACTTTACGATGGCTGCCAAACTCGTGCTTAATCCGAAGGGTACTACCCTGTGTTGGTAGCATTTATTTTTATACAGGAAAGCAGTGTACTTTCTATTCTCTTCACGAATTGGAATCTGCCAGAAACTTGAGCGTAAATCTAGCTTCGTCAGATACCTTGCTCCTTCACACTTAGTAAATAATTCGTCCGCAGTTGGCGCACAGTCATACTCCTTTAATACAATGCTGTTCAGCTCCCTCATGTCAAGGCATAGACGTATCTCACCATTTTTCTTCTTCACTACCACTAGAGGATTCAGGAAGTTGCTGTTCGATCGCTCTATGACTCCACCTTCGATCATACGCCGAATTTCCAATTCAACCTCTTCCTCATATCGCATTGGGATAGGGTATGTCTTCCTAATGATTTTCGTCGGGTCTGACACAACTATAGAGTGCTCGTATACTGTCGTCTGCGTCGGTACTTCACTAAATACATCACTATATTCTTCTATTAATTCGTGCAGTTTCTCTTCTTCCTGTGTCGCCATCCCTTCATCTACCGCATTCACATGTCGAGTTGGACCATATTGTATTTGTGGCTTGTAAAAAGTAATAGGTGTTTCACTTACCTTGCACTCTTCTTCCTCGCTGTTCATATTTAATTCATATTGAACATTTTTATAATTACACACAATTGTATTATCATTAATATTAATCTTAGCATTTATTGTATTTAGTATATCGATACCTAAAATTCCATCATAAATCAATTTATGCATAATTATCATGGGATGTTCTAATTCTAGATTTTTATATGTTAGAGTTACATATGCTTGTTGTTTAACTCTTTCTTTTTTATTGGTAGCTGTTGTAATATTTGAATTATTTACGGGCAAAATTGCAGTATTTTTAAAATATTTCTTGTTGCGTTGAACCCATGCAGCGTTAAGAACTGACAGCTGGCTGCCTGTGTCAACTAGCATCCGTATTTTACACCTGTTTATGCTTACAGTCACAATAGGGCATTGTGTTTGCTGCGCGTCTCGCTTTATATCCTGTTCAGTGCTTAATAAGTCCTCCCTAATATCGCAGGGGTATATGTTGTTTATTTTATAATTTTGCTTCCGTTTATTCAGTCATTGTGACGCCTTTGATGTAGACGGCCGGCTGTGGGATGTTATTGTCTCCATCTCATTCATTTCCTGGCTTTCTCTCTTCAATTTTTTTTCGTCGTACCCTCGTACTGCGGCAACGCGTTTGTCAGCTGCTTTTGAAAAATGTTTACGATTGGACGACCATACAACGTCTCCTTGTCGTTTAGCTGTATTTATTCGTTCAGTCTCTCTAACTGTGTGCGCTGTAGTGTTGTATATTGGTGGCGAATAATTTATTTTGTAATTATCACGGTGTGGTGTAGTGTTTTGTATTGCTTTCTTGTCATCTCTGTGATAATTATGATGGTGATTTGCGTGTTTTTGTTCCCAGTATTGTGTGTTCTTACCTTTATTGATATTCTCCGACTGTGTTACAAGGATTAAAAATTCTTCTATGGTTTTAATTCCCTGCGTATAAACTGCTAACTGGATATCTCGCTGAAAATGGCAAGATAATTTTGAAACAATTTCGTATTCTGAGAATTTAGGTTTGAGATGCTTTACACGTTCTATTTGCGTAATTGTGTATTGTTCAATACTCTGCTGTCCTTGTGCATTGAACTTTCCATATTCGAGTTGATCCCGTACTTGTCGTTGGGTATGTATATTCCAGTATCGGTTTTCGAATTCCTCACGAAACTGCTGATATGTACTGACGTTATCTCTAATAATAGAGTACCATTGGCTGGCTGAATCTCTAAGATATCGCGTGACGAAGTCTATCTTCTCGTCGTCATTTATTGCACTCCCAATTTTTTCTATTTCCTTCTCTACTCTAGCTAGGAATTCCATACTGTTCTCCCCTTTACCACCTGAGAACTTAAGTCTGCTCCTTTCTTCCGTTGGTGTAGGAAATATGGTCATTTGGTTCTGGCGTCTTCTTAACTCACTTCGTAGCTGGTTCATTTCCTCTTGAATTTCTTCTTTCATATGTGATACGTCTCCCGAACGGTCCTTCGTAGTTTCTTCAATTTTATTCTCAATAACTACAGTACGTGTTTCTATTTCTCTAAGTTTACTAGTATTTGCTTGCGATACATTATTAATAGTTTGAATTTTATCATCCTGCTCTCGTGTTATAGTAGTTAAAGTATCATATAATTGTTTATGCGATTCTTTTAAGTCTTTTCTCCACGCGAGACGTAATTCTTTTTGTTTGCTTTCAATCCGTAAAACTTGTTCATGTAAGGCTTGTTTAAAATTATTCTCTAAAGTATCAATACGTATGTTGGTTTCACCAATTTTTTCGGTTAACTGTGCATTACTGTCGATTATACTTTGTTTGATTTCAAGATTATCAATTTTTAACTCTTCTAGACTCTCTGCGATTTTTATGGTGTCTTGTCTAAAATTTTCAGTTTGTTCTTCTAATTGTTTCTTATTAGATTCTTTTAATTCGTCTATTTTAGCATTTATATTTTCCGTTTGTTTTGTGCTTATTTCAACGACCCAGGCACGCATCATCGCCTGGAATGCCTCTACGTCTAAATTTCCTGAAGTCATCATGTTGAAGTATTATTAAAATATTTATTTAGTAGTAATTCTTTAACAATTATTATTGATAACCGTTCCCTACTTATTTATTTATTTCTGTATTTTTATTACTAGTTATTATTAATACTCATTACAGTTACACCTGTTACATAGACAAACAATATTATTTGTGGGCGCCAGCTGTGTGATTACACAACAATTAACATTACATTCAGTTACTGTTTAATATAAATAATAATTACATATTATACATTTTTCATTTAACACACTCTTTATATTTTAGAGCAACCATTTAGCTACATAAAAAATTTTAATAGTTAAATGATGGGGATCGGGCCATACGTTCATGGGCTACAATTTATGTAACAAATTTGTGTACATAAATTTAGGCATGTCGTGCCCCACGTCTAGGGCGACATTACTATATAACGTATTTAATAAAGTTGAATTTAATTTCAAATACAAATACACTTCTATTTGTTTTTGAATAACCCCATGATCTTGGAGCGCCATTACTATGTAACGTATTTAACGTTGCAAATATAAATTTATTTGTGTTTGCGGAGCCCCACGATCTGGAACGCCGTATTATGCAACGATATAACGTTGTAAATATAATATATTTTACATTTGTGATGCTCCACGTTGGAAGAGATAATTAATATGCAACAATACGATATACATAAAATAGGCGTGACTGGTCTCACGTTCAAGATTGACAAATTATGTAACAAAATAGCATTTAAATTGGGTTTCAGGTGTATCTGCAATAAGAACTCTATGTAACTTGTAACGGTATTCAAATTTATTTGATATTAATAAAATTGTGCACATAGTACTTACTTCGACTTAAAACATTCGTTATTATTTGTTATTATGCCGTAAGGCTTATACTATATACATCCTTACTGACTAAATATTCTATTCTACTAATTATTGTATTAAAGAAAAATCTCATTTCCAGACTACTCAGTCTGTTAATGTGTTTCAAAATATCAATATTTCAATATCTTTTTATATATTGTAATGTACTCAAAATATTAATAGTTATTGAATTTATCTTTTGTTTCTCAGTACTGATTTATATCAAACACTAATTGTTTTCATTTAAATTCTTTGTATTCGTTTTATTTCAATACTAATTTGAGCTCTTGTTACGTTAATCGTATTTCTAAAACATCTATGATTTTAATTCTACTTTAAAATAAACATTGGCTCTTACTTTTAAATAAAACAAGAATGTCTTTAATTGTCTTTGAGTTCATTGTTCGATTAAGAGATAAATAAGTTGTTTATCACCTTATTGTCGTCAATCATACTCGATCATTTGATCCATTTGTAGTCGTCCTCGTCTCGCACTCCAGCTCCTCTTGTCCAGCGTCGCCTCGCTCCTCTTGTCCAGCGTCGACTCTCTCTCTGTCCAGCGTCGTATCGCTCTCTGGAACTTCTCCTCGTGCTGTCTCGGACGTCAGTTAATCTCCTTATGTGGATCTTCTTATGTAATTTTGTTACTACTTAAATATGGTTTGTTTTACAATCCAGTTACATAACTGTATGTAACTGGAAGGATGAAACTATTTACAAAAATTTAAATATTCTGTGCGGATGGGCATAAGCTCCCGCTGCACCGTGGATGATTTAAGAAAGAGAACCACTGTAGCTTGTGTGTCCTATTTATACCCATGTCTTGGTTAACATCTGCAGTGGTACGAAATCGACATGTCTGAAATTGTTTCTGGGTTCAGTTCCCCCACTCCTTGTCAATTTCGCTATTTCTTATATTTCTGCGAATTGCAGAGTCCTGTAAGTATACTCTTATACTTATCTTATAACTATTTTTACAACACATTTTCACTGTAATTTTGGACATTGCAACTTAACCCTTTCGATTTGTACACAGTTATTTCACTATTACACTCGTACGGTGTGGCACTTTCACATGGTTTTTGTACACAGTATTTAGTAAATTTTCTTACATTTTATTGTGTTTTTGGATTTTACTCTTTAATTATAGTTTATGAATAATTGCGGAAAAATAGTAATTATGCAATTATTCATCTTGGGGTGGTAAACTCGACTGCATAGACCTGCGTTCACACACACTAGCAAAATACTGGTGTACACACTTTCAGTTACATTTGTGTGTGTGGGTGTGCACGTCGATTCAGGTCGAAACACCTGTTCGTTATTTTTGTCTGAGCCAAGCTTGCAATTCCTGACATGCTTATTTCTAATACATTATTAATTATTTACAGTTTATTAGGTATATTTAAATTTTTATATTCAATGCTCAGTACATCACTTATTTGTACTGCCGCATTATTCCTCTGCTTGGTAACAAAAAAAATTTAATAAATTTTTATTACAGAGTAACCTGAATTATTGTACGAGTATAATCTTGTTGATTTTAAACTGTACTTGTGATAATTAAAGCTGGTAATTAGTGACTTCATTGGTGTCTTGTAATTTGTTTTCCACTGTACCATACGACGATCAGTGACACCGTCGTAACAACATTATGTATATTGTTGGAAACAATAAGAGACAGTGGAAACAAAATAAGTACAAGACACCAATTAGGTCACTAATCACACCTTTAATTGTTACAGTAAAACAGTTCGTAATTAACAACACAGTCTCTACAACAAATCAAATGAAAATTGTACACACGCAATAAAATGTCCACAAATATTAAAACTCAATTGTATTACAATTATACCGTCTGATTATAAAACGCAACACTTCAATAACAACTACTTGAACGTACACCGTAATAACTCGAACCGCTCTGTAAATATATTGCACTAATACTCTCGAACCGCACAGTCGAAAATCTCGCATTGAACTGAAAACTAAGGCCGCGACGCGATGTATTTATAGTTACGCTCACACACCAGAAGCTTCCAAACTGCGTCTTATCTCTCGCGAACTACGTAATTGCTACGGCCTTGACACAGTCCGAGCGCCCGAGCGATGCCTGGCACAGTCGAGAAAATTCTCGCAAAATGCGTCTAGTAGCACGTACACCACACGCTTACATCGAGATCTTTCTGGCGCATTCGATAAACGCGTAGATTGTTCTGTGCTGTCGTAGCACTGCCACCTCCTTAAGACTGTTCGTCCCGAACTGGCAAAGCGTCTCTAAATTTGTATTTAGCCAGGCGATCTAGGTGGACGACCTTGAACTTTCGCTGTCCTTCCTGTTGAATCCGATAAACAACATCGTTAATCCTTTTTTTTACAGTGTAGGGTCCTTCCCAGTTAGACTGAAGCTTAGGTGAGCGACCACGACGGCGCTTTGGATTGAACAACCAGACCTGATCTCCTTCTTGGAAACCCACACTATTGCTGCGAATGTCATACCGAGTTTTCATTTTATCACTGGCAATCTTGAGCCGTCCTCTTACCAAGCGATTCATTTCTCGTAGTTGGTTTTCTAATTGCGAGGAATAGTTCTTTGGCTCTTGGGACTGAGTCTCAGGTGATCCAAACATCAAGTCCCCAGGAAGACGAATCTCCCGCCCAAACACCAATTTTGCTGGAGTCATGCCGGTTGTGTCATGTACTGATGACCTATACGCCATAAGGAATAGTGGTATACGTTGGTCCCAGTCTGTTTGGTTCTCGTCAACAGTCAACAACTTTCGAAAGATGCTGCTCAAGTGTCCTGTTGAATCTCTCAACCATCCCGTCCGACTGAGGATGCAGAGGCGTTGTCCTGGTCTTTCGAATTCCAAGTAGACGGCATAATTCTTTAAACACTCCTGATTCGAAATTTCTCCCTTGATCCGTATGGATTTCCATAGGGGCTCCATAACGGCAACAGAAGTTGTGAACTAACTGCTTTGCCACAGTGGTAACCTCCTGATTTGGAATTGCGTAGGCTTCCACCCACTTAGTAAAGTAGTCACCTACAACCATGATGTACCGGTTTCCATCGTCAGTAACTGGGAATGGTCCAGCAATGTCTACGGCAATTCTCTCGAAAGGTTGTCCAACGTTATACTGTCTCATTTTTCCCCTGCTTCTGGTTTGTGGGCCCTTGCTTGCAGCACATATTTCACACGTCCGAACCCATTCCTCTACGTCGTGGCGAAGATGAAGCCAATAGAATCGCTTCCGTATTTTGTCAAGGGTTTTGTTAAAGCCAAGATGGCCTCCAGATGTTCCATCATGCATCTCCTTCAAAACAGACTGCACTTTACTTCGGGGAACTATCAACTGCATGACCACGTCTCGTCCATCTGCACTTTCCCAAGCCCTTTTCAGCAATCCGTTTTCTAAGGTGAGAGATTCCCATTGTGCCCAGTAGCCCTTCAGCACTTCGGAACCATGGCAGATATCTTGCCAATCCGGGCGGCGACCTTCCTCTTTTGCTGTCAAGATCGGTCCAATGTCTTCATCAGTCATCTGTTCTTGTCGACAGTCTTGTGTTGTCCAGCCATCAGCCAGGAAATCTACAGTGATGGCTTGAACATGTTCGCTTGAGTTTTGTTCTTCCTTTCTGTGGCAATGTCGGCAGTCTTCCGGGCATGGTCTTCGTGATCGTGGGGGAGCCATCTGCATTACCGTGCAGGCGCCCCCGCCGATGTTGTACCTTGAAGTTGTACTCTTGCAGACGTTCGAGCCACCTTGCCAACTGTCCTTCCGAATTTTTAAATCTCAAGAGCCATGCAAGTGCAGCATGGTTGGTACGTAGTGAAAACTCTCTCCCATAGAGATATTTATGGAAGTGCTCCAAAGCTCTGACAATTGCCAACAACTCTCTTCTTGTAACACAATAATTTCTCTCTGGTTTAGAAAGCGTCTTGCTGTAATACGCTATTACTCGTTCTTCACCGTTCTGCACTTGAGACAAAACTGCTCCTATTCCAGTATTGCTTGCGTCTGTGTCTACGATGTACGTCCCTTCGGAAACTGTAAAAGCGAGAATTGGCTGCGAACATAATGCAATCTTCAACGTTCTAAATACTTGTTCACACTCTCTCGACCATTGGAAGTATCGTTTATTTTCCGTTAGCTCATGTAGTGGTTTAGCAATAGTAGCGAAGCCTTTCACAAAACGTCGGTAATATGAGCATAACCCCAGGAAACTCCGAACTTCGTGTTTATTCTTCGGAACTGGCCAGTCTCTTACGGTGTCTACTTTATTAGGATCCATGCTAACGCCCGCTGCCGAAACCAGATGGCCCAAATACTGTACTTCCTTCTGGAATAGAGAACACTTCTTCGGGCTCAGCTTCAGTTGTGCACCGTGAATTCTAGTTAGAACTTCCTTAAGGTTTTCCAAATGATCTTCGAAAGTCTTCCCGATCACTATGACATCATCTAAGTAAACAAGGCAAGTTTTCCACGTCAGGCCTCGGAGTATCAGGTCCATCAATCTCTCAAATGTTGCCGGTGCATTACAGAGTCCAAATGGCATGACGTTAAATTGGAATAAGCCACTTGGGGTCGAGAAAGCGGTCTTTTCCTTGTCTTCTTGATGAAGACCCACTTGCCAATATCCACTCTTCAGGTCAAATGTGGAAAACCACTGTGCTCCGGACAACGTGTCGAGTGTATCGTCAACGCGAGGTAATGGATAGCAGTCTTTCTTTGTAACGTCATTTAACCTCCGGTAGTCTACGCAGAAACGCAATCCACCATCCTTCTTCGCTACCAGCACTACAGGGGAAGACCAAGCACTTGACGAAGGTTCAACTACTCCCTCTGTCAACATGTCCTGTACTAACCGAGACATCTCCTCTTGTTTAGATAATGGAGGCCTCCGAGGAGGTTGGCGTATCGGTGTTGTGTCCCCGGTATTGATGCGATGTTGCACAAGAGAGGTTCTTCCCAGTGACTGTCCCCGAACTGCAAAACAATCTTTGAATTCGTGTAAAAACTGTCCGAGTTCTTTTACCTCACCACTTGAGAGGTCGTTAGAAGATCTGTTCAATAATTCTTGCAGTTCCTCTGGTAATTTAGAAGTATCCGAAGAACTGGGTCTTCGTTGCGTTATTCCGGCTACCCAGGCCACAGGAGTCAATTTGCCTAGGAGCGTATTGCTTTGTAAAGTGATAGCTTGATCCAAAATATTCGCCACTCTAACAGGTACATTTCCGGTTTCGTCAGGTTTTACTAAACTTCTGGCAATTAGTATGCCCGGTGTGCTGACTACCTGGGGTTCGAATATAGAGCACTGATTGCCCCTAGTATCTACCGCAGTTCTAACCATGATGATCTTTTCGGAGTTTGGCGGAACAGTTACGGCCACTTGGTTTATGACGTCCATCGATTTTTCTGCTGTCATCATTGTTGATAGCATTACCTCTTCGCCTCCGATTCTCAAGACATTGTTTTTGAAGTCGACTATAAATCCGTATGCGTTCATAACGTCCACACCAAGAATTGCTTCATCCACAATGTCTGCAACAGGCACTTGATGATTAAACTCAAGTCTACCGAGGCGTAGGTGTAGCTCCACTTTTCCATACACTTTTACAGGCCGTCCAGTAGCTGTTCGCAAGCTGCAACAGCACCAGATTGGCTTGAGATCTTTCACCGCGTCGGGGCGCACAATAGAAACTGTTGCGCCTGTGTCAACTGTAATCGAAGTTGGCCTTTCTTGAACAAATCCGGTAACTACCAAGCTCCCGGTGTTTTTCTGAAGCGTAGAAATTGCGTATTCTCTAGGGGCTTCGTTCCTCCAGTTAGTCAGCACACGCCCCGTTGCACCGACTATTGCTCGTTTCCCTGCTGCTGAATTCTAACCCGACAATCTCGTTGTAGATGTCCAGGTTTCCCACATCGATAACACTTCGGTCTTCCATCCTTTCTTATTTTATTCTGTGGCGCCGACCGTCGAGTCTCTGTTCCTTGTTCTTCTTCCTCACGTCTGTGCCGTCGCGATCTTTTAGCTCGCGCACTTTATGACTTGTCCAACCAGACGCTGATTTGGCAGCCTCAAATTGCAAAGCATGTACCAGGGCGTCCACACTGTTCTGGTGTCTTGCCATTCGTAACACTTGCTGTAGTTCGTTATCTCGGACACCGGCAGTAAATGTCTGCATCGCAAAACGCGTTCGAAAATCTTCTGGCGCTTCAGGATAGGCCAGTCTAATTAGTCTGTCGATACTTGCTTCAAACTCTTGAAGACTTTCCCCGGAATGCTGTCGCCTTGCTCTCAACTGGGTCCAGTACACATCTCGCAAATGTTTATCACCATACCGTAATTCCAGAGCTTTTATCAACTCGGCATAGGTGTTCTGGCTGTCAGGTGGCACTTTCTGTAGTAGTTCTGCCGCGGGTCCTTTTAATGCAAGAACAAGTGAAACAGCCTTGTCTTTTTCTGTCCAATTATTTGCGCATGCAGCAGCTTCAAATTGGCGGAGGTACGTTGCCCAGTGAGTGCTTCCGTCAAAGGTTGGAGCTTTGACATGAACTGTCCCTACTGCAGGCAAAGTGACTTTCTCTGTTAACTTATTTTCTGTGTCTTTTTCTGTCTTGATCACTGGTACAGTCTGTTCAGAAATTTGTTTTGGTTGAATCTTCATGCACTGTTCAACTTCACTTTTAATTTGTTCTCTTATGTTTGCCATTGAGTTTTCTACTGCAGATATTTTATTTGAAACAGATTCTTCTATAACAGATATTTTTGTAGACATCGATTCTTCAACAGTCAAGACAGATTTTTCTACTTCAGCTATTTTTAATGTCATTGATTCTTGTACCTCCGATATTTTAGTAACTTGTTTATTAAGCTCACCTCGTAGGATACTCAATTCTGCGGTACTGTGTTCTTGCACCTGTTTCTGCATAACTTCAAAGAGATCTTCCGTTTATCTGCTTCTTGCTTACGTTTTTCATCCTGTCTTTCTTCTGTTTCTAGCATTAGTGCTTTCTGACGTTCCTCAGCCTCTTCTCTTTCCTGTCTTCGTTTCTCATCCTGTCGTTTTTCTGCTTCTTCCTGTGTCTGCCGCAGCAGTGTTTGTAAAGCTTCCATCATCTGATTGGGATCTATGTTTACCGATTAATTACAAATCACACTCGTCTTGTACAAAGTGTCCGCTGTTTCCACTGTTAACCGTTCTATCCCAGTTCTGACACCACTGTTACGACGATCTACTTGATCGTCGTAGGTACAGTGGAAACAAAATAAGTACAAGACACCAATTAAGTCACTAATCACACCTTTAATTGTTACAGTAAAACAGTTCGTAATTAACAACACAGTCTCTACAACAAATCAAATGAAAATTGTACACACGTAATAAAATGTCCACAAATATTAAAACTCAATTGTATTACAATTATACCGTCTGATTATAAAACGCAACACTTCAATAACAACTACTTGAACGTACACCGTAATAACTCGAACCGCTCTGTAAATATATCGCACTAATACTCTCGAACCGCACAGTCGAAAATCTCGCATTGAACTGAAAACTAAGGCCGCGACGCGATGTATTTATAGTTACGCTCACACACCAGAAGCTTCCAAACTGCGTCTTATCTCTCGCGAACTACGTAATTGCTACGGCCTTGACACAGTCCGAGCGCCCGAGCGATGCCTGGCACAGTCGAGAAAATTCTCGCAAAATGCGTCTAGTAGCACGTACACCACACGCTTACATCGAGATCTTTCTGGCGCATTCGATAAACGCGTAGATTGTTCTGTGCTATCGTAGCAATATTATTCAATACAGTTTCTTATGCAAGTAGTGTGTTGCATTATTGTCGTTTCAATTACATACTACACTACTTGCATAAGAAAATATGTTGAATAGTATACATAATATTATGTAATTACTTCAAGAAAATTTCGAGTTACATATGTAGAAAATAAAGGATTCAAATGCTTGATATGAGAGTGCAGCGGTATAAAACCACTGACTTCATTCCAACACACGCTAACTAACGCTGCTATAAATTAGTGTTCAAGAAATACTTACATATATGTACCTTTCAGAAAGACAAATACGATTTCAATATCTCAGTTAGTAGTAGAAAAAGATGTAATAAAATCTGCATAAAATTACTAAACACAAAGTTGGTTTACTATACTTTATGAGAACCTACAGCGTAAAGTTTATTTACACAGATACAAAGGGAATACAACAAAAGATATTCTCTTCTTCTCCACCTCACGGAGTAGACACTTTGCCTGTTCCGTCTTCACAGAGTATCTCTCCATCTCACTCTCGGTTTTCCTACATCTCTTGTAGCAAAGGGTCTATATGGAAATGCAACCTTAGGTAGCCGTCCATCTTCCATTCTGTCCAGATGCTGTAACCATTCCCCGCGATACGATTGGATTTTGTCATTTATGGAGAATACCTACAGCTCTTCTCCAACAACCTCATTGCGCAAACGATCCTGTCCCGTGCAACCCTTTGTTCTCCTCAGAAACCTCATTTTCGACGTTTAAATCTGGATTTAAATTTTTTTTGTAGGAACCCATGTTTTACATCCATATAGTAAAACAGGCACTACCATTGTTTTATAAACTTTGATTCTGTTCTCTTTCTTTGTCTTCTTCCTCGACGTTCTATCATATCATACGACACTACACGCCATATAAAACTTCGATATTTTATAACAAAAAATATAATTTAAATAAATATCACTATAATATTGACGACTCGGAACACTAAGTTTTTTATAAGTAAAAACGTAAAGTTTTACCTTACAGCCTAAACCGGCTTTCACCTATATTCATCAGAGGCTGTCGTTAGTAGCGCTGTTCATCTTGTTTTTGGCGACGAGATAGTGTTTCGGAAGATCGAAGCTGTGTGTGTGTGGTGAGATGTGTTCGAATAATGCGTGCGATTTGAATTGTGTCTGTTCGTTTAGGATGTCGTTTTTATTTGTTTTTGTGTGTTTGTATATTTCTAATTGTTCTAGAGTGTCTAGTTTTCGGCCTTTTGTGTGTACGTGTAGTATGTTCATGTTATTGTCGATGTTTTTATATGTGTGGTTTGCTTCAATGAGGTGGTTTGCGAAGGTAGATTCTGTAGTGGTGTGGAGTGCTTTTGTGTGTTCAATGTATCTCTGTTTGAAGCTACGTCCTGTCTGGCCTATGTAGAATTTATTGCAATTTGAACAATTTAGTTTATATACACCGGGTAGATCGAATTTGTTTTGTGCTTTGGGCATGCGTTTTGATAGTGTGTGTTCTGTTTTGTTAGTAGTTTTGTAAGCGATTCTGTATTCTGCTTTTTTGAATTTGTGGGCAATTTTTTCTGTTTGTTTGTTGATGTATGTTAGTGTTATGAATTTGTTGTTTTCTGTCTTTGTCTGTTGTTTGTTTTGTGTTTTGTGTAGGAGTTTACTGACTATTGTTCTGTCATAACCGTTAGATTCTGCTAGATATTTTATCGTGTTTAGTTCGTCTTTGTAGTCTATTTCATCTAAGGGGATGTTGTTAAGTCTATGTATCATGGTTCTAAAAGCAGCTAGTTTGTGTTGTATTGGGTGATTGGAGGTGTTGTGTATTAGTGTGTCAGTTGTAGTTGGTTTTCTGTATATACTGAATTTGTGCCTGTGTTCTAGTTTTGTGATGGAGAGGTCTAAGAAGTTTATGGTATTGTTGTGTTCATATTCGGCAGTGAAGGTTATGTTTTTATGTATTTTGCTTATGTGCGTTAGTAACTGTTCACATTGTCTTTTGTTTCTCCTGTATAGTATTAGAATGTCATCAACGTATCTGTGCCAATATAGTATTTTATGTGAGTGTCTGTCATTGTTTGTGAGTATTTTTGTTTTTTCTAAGTGTTGGAGGAAGACTTCTGCTAGAATGCTGGAAATGGGGGAGCCCATGGGTAGGCCATCGTTCTGTGTGTAGTATTTATTGTTATAAGTAAAGTAGTTTTGTTTTGTGATAATGTTCAGAGTTTCTGTTATTTCATTGATAAGTTCGTTTGGTGTGTTGTTCTGTTTGAGTTTGTTTTGTAGGATGGTGATTGTTTCAGAGATGGGGATGTTTGTGTACAGGTTTTTAATGTCAAAGGAGGCTAATGTGGCGTTATGGGGGATGTGTATGTCTTTTATTTTTGTTACTAGGTCAGTGTTGTTTTTTACTGCAATGTTGTTGTCTATTTGTGTGTGTTGTCTAATAATTTTGTCTAGATATTTTGCCAGTTTGTGTGCAGGGGCATTACGGTAGTTGATAATGGGGCGGATCGGAATGTCTTCTTTATGGATTTTGGGAAGCGCTTGGAGTGTAGGTGCTGATGGTCGGATTTGTTTCATGTAGGGCTTTTGTTTATGTGTCATAATGTGTTTGGCTTTGTTGACTATTTGTTTTACTGAGTTTTGGTATCTGTCGGTGGGGTCGTGTTTTAGTTCTGTGATGTTGTTCTGTTCTATGAAGTCTTGTACTTTTTTGTGTAGGTTGTCTGTGGGGATAATTACAGTCGTGTTGCCTTTGTCAGCTTTTACAAATGTGATGTTGTGTTTGTGTGCCTTTTCCCTCAGTTTGATGGCTGTGTGTATTTCTGAGTTGTGGTTGTTGTTGTCTGGTGTCTTATGTACTCCTATTGTGTTGTTTATATTATGTCTTAATGTGTCTTGATGTTCTGGTGCTGTGTTTTGTATATTTGTTTCTGTGTCAATTATGAGCTTTGTTAGTGTTTGGTTGTTATGTTTGTAATGTATGTTATGTTTTAGGCCTTTATCAAGGAGTGTTTGTTCGTTTTTTGTGAGTGTGACGTTCGTGAGGTTTACTGTACGTGGGTAGAATTTGTGCGAGGAAATTATATCTGTTTTGATTGGTGTCAGATGTACGTGGTATCCGCTCGTCGCTTAGTTAGCAGGTATTTATACAAAACCAATTATTGTTACTCGTAATTGTAAGAAACAATATTAAATTTAATTTTTTTACAAATATGTACTTCAATAACTTCAGTGACTTCTGTAAAGACTTGGCAGATGTTAGAGTTCAAATTAACTTCTGATGTTATCTGTTGTTATTGAATTACACTGATTTTAATGGTAAATTGTAATACGTTTACAGATTGTTACAACGGTCGCATGGATTGTCGTGTTTGAACAGTAAAAATCTAATAGTATTGAACACAGTGAAATCGCTACTCACAACTTTATTTACAGTCTAAGTAAATAAATACAACAGTAGAATTACGTTCACAGCATTTTTCGCGTAGCCGAAACGTCGCTTTATATAAAAAAGACAGTGATGAAAGAAGTACGTCCCTCTAGTACACGGGTTCCCAACCGGTGGTACGCAAGAAGTCCAGACAAATTATTTACTGAAAATAAAAAAAGTACAAAAATTTATGTTCAAAACAACAATACTTTCTTATCGGACAGTTTAGTTTTAGATTCTTTTTGGCGTCAATATGTTGTTATTTTTTCAGTACTAAAAAGAAACTCTATAATGAAAGGAATCAACACTCCTTTGGAAAACTTTATACTTTATTTTAGCATAGGACCTACCAGAAATTAATTTTAAAATTCAGTTCTCGTCTGTAAATTTTATGTATTAAATTTAAATAATTATTCATAACTAGGAATAATAAGATATACTATGCATGTTGTATCAAGTTTGTTATTCATAAAACCCCCAATAACCTTTCTTTATATTCGAAAACGTACGTTAATAGTTCCGTCAGTGACTTACTTTTTTGTCTTTACGACGCGTTTCAAGACGTATGTCCCATCAGCAGGTGTTTCACTCGATAGGTGAGGTCGTCAATACATTAATATAAAATAAATAAACGAACACATAAAAACACAAACGTGAACGGAACATATACGGCCGGTGCGCACCGCGTTGAAGTCGATCCCGCACTGTTGTTATTACTGTACGTTATTTACTCAGTAGGCCGTGTGTTTTCAATCTTATCTTGGATACTAATAACTACGT
The DNA here is from genome assembly GCA_034769895.1 of Magicicada septendecula. Classification (NCBI taxonomy): domain Eukaryota; kingdom Metazoa; phylum Arthropoda; class Insecta; order Hemiptera; family Cicadidae; genus Magicicada; species Magicicada septendecula. The sequence goes on along the minus strand of CM068374.1, from coordinate 310,971,707 downwards.
CATACAGTGAGTTTCGTTGGAACTGCAGTTGATCATTTAATAGGAACTCAGGGATATTCTTACTATTATTTATATCACTACGTTTAATTTTACTGAGAATGTTTTGTGCCTTATATATTTCAAATTCTTCAGCAGCGTTCATGTATCTGCCTTTCTTACATACATGCAGGGGTCTAAAGTTGGTCTTGAAGTTCGGGTAATTATGATTGTTATCAACTAAATGGCGAGCAAAACTGAACTTAGTTTTTTACTGTTTTGTTTGGGGAGATGTTCTTTGGAACGCTTATCAAAAGATCTACCAGTTTGTCCGATACAATAGCTATTACAGTCGCTACATGAAATCTTGTATACCCGTGTCTTATCTTCTAATGGTGTGGATTGTTTCGATCTAAGTATTTTGTCAATTGTATTAGAAGTGCGGAACGCCATTTTAATATTTCACATGTTGAACACACTATTTAATATTTTGGGTAAGGTGTTGCCATATTCACATGATATATACCTTGTATTATCTAGATTTTTACGGGATGTACCGTTCTTTACCTTTCTCTTTCGATGTTGCCTGATTAGGTTATCCATCATTACCGCCTTATATCCATTAGCTATAGCTGTGTGCTTAATTGTCGTTAGTTTTTCATTGAAATCACTGGCGTCCATTGGTATTGTTAATAATCTATGTACTAAACTATTAAAGGGTGCCATTTTTTGTATAAACGGGTGGTGTGAATCAGCATGTATTGTAGTATCTGTGGTGGTTGGCTTTCTATAAATTTTATATTTAAATTTGTTATCCAGCCTTGTGACAGTAAGGTCAAGGAAATTAATCTTGTTATTCACTTCAGTTTCAAGGGTAAACTTCATCGTGTCGTTGATTTCATTCATGTAGTTTTTTAGGTTTTCAATGGTCAGATTTTCTTTTTCTCCAGTTTGCAAAGTACATCTTTTTCTTTTTTTGCTGCTATCATTGGAAATCTGTTTTGGGGGATCTTCATCTTTCTTTTTTGTTTTACTTGGCATTTCATAACTATTTGTTGAACCTCTTTTTATTTTCCCTCGTTTATATTTTTTTTTTATTTCATTTTGTAAAGTGCCATTGAATATTATGAACATCTCATAGACGTATCGTGAATATGAAATTATCTTGCTACAAAGTTTATTTCTGTTATTAAGTAAATATGTGTTTTCATAATGACTTAAGTATACATCTGCCAGTAAGGCTGATAGTGGTGAGCCCATTGCTAAACCCCTTTGCTGGATGTAATATTTGGTATTAAAAGTAAAATAGTTCTGACTAAGTATCACTTCTAATAGGTTAATTATTTCGTCAATTTCTTTTATATTGCGTATTTTGGCATCAATTAAGTTGGTCTTTAAAATGGCCACTGTGTCACGAACCGGGATATTAGTGTATAAATCGACGATGTCAAACGAAGCAATTTTATAATTGGGGTGTAACTTTATGTCTTTCATTTTGTTAATGAATTCAATATTATTTTTTACGCTATAATTATTTTTTAGATTTATACTATTTTTTAAAATTCTGGTAAGTACCTTGCTGATTTTATAACTTGGGGCAGTAGTAAAGTTAACTAGAGGCTTGATTGGAACATTGGGCTTATGGATTTTTGGCAGACCGACGAATTGAGGGGCTACTGCCTTGATAGGCTTTAGCGCGCGATGTGTGTTTTCGTCAAATATTAATTATATTAATATTCGTACTTCGATTAATTATATTATTCAAGATTTTTACAAACTGAGGTGTTGGGTACACCTGTATCATTTCGTTATTATTGTTATTTATAAAATCATTGACCTTCAGTGTGTACTGGTCCTTGTCCATTACTATAATAGTGTTCCCTTTATCAGCTTTTGTAATGAATGTATTATTATCGGACAATTTATTCTTAATTTGTTTCAGGGTTTTAATTTCTGCATGGTGTCTGTTATTTGAGGTAAGGGGTTTGTTGTGTTCCACATGTTTTATGTATTTGTTCAATTTATTATTAATCATGACGCGAGCTTCATTCTGCATTATATGGTTCGGTAGGGTTGTAACGGCGGCTTCTGCACTGATTATTTCACGTATATGGCTCACGTACATATATTTCATATATGGCTCTTGCTATTGTACGGAATATTATATTTTAATCCTCAAATAAGGACATCCATTTCAACGTTATTAAACTGTGTAGGAGTTAAATTTGACATGCGCGTGTAAAACTTGTGTTTACATATAACTTTATCTTCGTTGATTTGTTTGTTCATGAGATTCTGGAGTTTAACCTTTTGTTTATGATAAGTGCGTTGCGAAATGTCGTTAATGTATTTGTTGACTATCGTGAATACGTTATCTAGCGAAGCTACATTAACACTGCTGAGTAGCTGTAGATGAATTTTATATAATTCGGTATTTAACTTTAATTTCTTTTTATATAAAGGTTTGAGTTCCTCTTTCAGCCATAATAGTTGGGCACGATTTTTTATATTTATGGCGGTTTTTGATTTCTTATTTATTTTTATCATGCCGTAATTTGATGTTAAATTGTTTCTAATGCATTCCTTGTTAAACTTAATGTGTAGGTTCGTTTTCATTAGTTTTATCTTAATGTTTTGAAATTTAAATACTGTTCTCGCTTGACAAGCTTCTTGAAAAATGAATCTTAAATTAGAACCAGAATTTATCTCACCCTCGGACGATCCACGTCTCTCCTACCAATGACTTAATTTTCCAATCTTTATTCCCAGGCTGCTTTGGGTATTGTACGTGTCTAATAGTTTTACGTGAACAAGATATTGATGTGTTGTAGAATTCCCCACCAGAGACACCTCAGACTCTTCTGGTAGGGTCATCACACTTTAGCCGAAGGGCAAAAGAGACTCGCCTTCCCTAAGCGCTTATCTATCGGCATCAGTGAGCACCCCAAGATCCTAAGCTACCTAAAATTATACATCGGAATAAAACATGAAAAAACACGCCTTAGCCCTTGAAAACCGTAATAAGATTAAGGTCAGGAAAGAACAAGGGTCAGCCAAGAAAGACTAGACAGAAATGGTTAAAGACAATCGTAACCTGCAAATCGACCAAAAAACCGATTTTTGGGTTTTTGTCTTTCAAAAATCTTTAGCATTTTCTGAGTGATTTGACACCTAATTTATGTAAATAAGCCTAATAATAAACTTGTTATGATTAAAAAAATTGACATCGTAACAAAAGCTTTGTCAGAAATGGTGATAATGTTTTCACTGGTGCTCTAAAAATAAGGACATTCAGTAAAATATAGCCTGACCATCGTAACTGGTAAAAATAATTAACCTAACCATTCAGTACCAATACCTGTATTGTCTGCAGCAAAGCCAGAATTTGCTGATCTGAGCCATTCTAATTTGTTAAAAAAATTGTCTTTATTTTAGTACTTACACAGGATGCAAACGGGTCGCTGAACCATTTGATTTGGAATAGTTTGCCAAAACTATATATTTATTGGACTGAATACTTTCCTTTTGGATGTACATACTGCTGTTGATTGACCTTCAATGAAGGTAATATAATTAACTGTTAAGTCTTCCGATAATTAGAGATAGACCATGATTAAATATGGTTAAGGTAATGCAAATATTGGCTTGGAACGAATACTCGAGGCAGAGACAGCAGTAGATGAATTGATGAAAAAGGTTAGACAGTCAACTAGATATGTGAAGACCCCGAGTATGGGGGTGAACTATTTTGAAACAGGTGAAATAATAAAAATCTGTTTTGAAAACTTTAAATGCGTTTTTATAAAAATCTATATTTTTAGATAAATGACCCACTATTACAAAAAAAAAGTAAACTATCAAGCTGAATTTGTATGTGTCTATTGGGTTAATGGAGATATTACTACACTACTAGAACTACACAGTTTCACTAAAAAATAAAAACGTAAACAAATTTTAAGTATGCTTTCTGTATGCAAATTTTTAGAGCAAAACATTAAAAATTATAAAAAATCAGGAAATTGATATATCTTTATAATTATAGTAGCATTTGTAGGGTACAATTTGCTTACTTTCGTGCTAAAATTTATTTTTCCATCTTTTACAGGTTTTGAGACAGTGTGTCTTAAATTTTATGAATTTAATATGGTCAGCATAGCCGGCTACGAGTGCCCTTAAAAAAAGGGCAAGACGAGTGGAAGCAAAGTGAGACTCCAGCTAGGGCAACTCAGGTTTGCCAAACCCGTATCCACAAGATGTGGATCCTTGATGAAACCTTAATTAATACTGTCGCATAAACAACGTGCTTCACTAATACGCACACGACAATTCACGGTAGTCACATTACACTAAACGCACTCTGGATCCCAGTTTCAAACTGACTAACTGGTCACATCTGAATCCTTTCAATCACCACTTTTTCGACGATGCATCGAAATAATTGCCAGAAATAGGTTTTCTGCATTACAAAATATTTTGATTAAAATATATTTGAAAATGAGAAAAAATAAATAAACCGATATTTATTTATACTTTCTCAAATTACTTTAACTGCCAGGCGTGTGGATGTTTTCTATCAACCTAAATTTAAATATGCATTATATTAATTATATTATATAAATTTAAAAACATAAATTTCAGAAAGATTAAAACATTTTTTCGAGAATATTTTTGATAGGGAATATTATATTAGCTGCTACATAAATAAGGGCTGCTCATTAATAATTACTTTTCAACCCTCAGTGCTCAGTGGCGGCAGCAAAAGAAGTCTCCCGTTTGTACGTCGCGTCCGTTGCTGATTCATTGCCCCAACTTTACGCTCTACAGAACACTGATAAAGACCGCACACAGAGACAAATGGGCTTGTTTATTTACACAACTCTAACGTAACCTCGTAATATACGTTTTTTCATTCTGACCTTTTGTGTCGCTGAATAAAAGACTCCGTATTTCAATAGCTTATTGAAATTTATATCGTACCTTGAAGAATTCATAAATAGTTTATTAATTAAATAAAATATACTCTTATTAATTAAGATCTTGATAACGTACTTGATGTTCTTTGTTAATTACTTCAATTTTTTAATGTCAAAGAAATACCTGAATTGTTTGTCCATTTAAACTAAAGTATTACGTTTACATTGCACAGAAGCTCATATCGTGTGGTTACTGCATAAAGTTGGTAACTAACATTGCTCATATCGTGTGGCTACTGCATAAAATTGGTAACTAACATTGCTCATATCGTGTGGTTACTGCATAAAGTTGGTAACTAACATTGCTCATATCGTGTGGTTACTGCATAAAGTTGGTAACTAACATTGCTCATATCGTGTGGTTACTGCATAAAGTTAGTAACTAACAAAATGATGTTGTTTTCGAGCAAATGTCATTAGATAATTTTTATTTTTTTTTCCAACTTATTTGGCATTCATCAGGAAAATGTACAAACATGATGTGTAATGTATTTTCATTTCTTACATTATTCCACTAACAGTGAATTATGATTAATTAAATAATTCTTGATTTTTTTTTTAGATAATATTTGGTAGCATCAAAATTTTTTGTAGTAAGTACGTTTTGACTGAAGACTGTGAAGACAGCATTAAATGTTACTTAGGGAGAATTATCATCATCATCATCATCATTATCCTCAATGTTTAAACCAAGAATGGTTTGTTCCGGGATCAAATAGGCAAATAGTACAGCTGGTCACTACAGCGCTTCCTCGGACGTCCCAAACCTCTCCGTCCTCTCGGCTTAGAGTTTCATAACTGTTTGGGAATGCGGCAGTCATCCATTAGGCAAATATGTTCCCACCAATTCAGCCGATACTGGGCGATCCTGTCGAGTATACTCATAATATTCAGTTCCTGCCGTAAATCTGTGTTTCTTCTATGATCATGGAAACCATACCCTGCCACGTGCCTGAGAAATCTCATTTCAGCCGCTTACTTAGGAAGAATAAAATCGAAATTAATGATACTGGAAAAATAACTCCTTACAAAACAAGAGGCATGTTTTATTATTTTTTCTCTTAGCCTGACAATATGAAAACTTTCATGTAACACAAAAATTAACAAATGAAAGAAATTTAAAATATCACATCTTGAACACAGTCTTACTCTCCTATTTTAAATGCATAATTAATGACTATTTTAAAACACAAAAGAACAATAATAACATTTAGTAATAAGAATAAATTTACATTAGATCAGAACAACAAATCTTATGAACCGAAAACTACATGTACGCACGTTGCCAAGAGCATGAATCACCGGTCCATCACTTACAGATAACGTTGTGAAAAAATAAATCTGACAAAATTAATTTTCCCATTGTCAAAAAAAAAAAATTATTTACAATATAATTATTGGTTCTTTTTTCTCAGTGTAATAGATCTTTTTTCTTCAGTCTATCATGAATATTGTAACGTGTAATTTCCTTACCTTTATTATATTCTGGTTATTTAATGTGTATACTTGTTAATAGTTTATAGAATGAGTATCTGGTCAGGGTAATATTTGTTGAGCGCCAATTTGCAATTACAGGTTGCAAATAAAATTTATTAGTAAAATATTAATTATTATTTTTGTTAAAATATTATGAAGGTTTCTATATCAGCTATAATTAAATCTCTTTTAATCTATTATTTAAGAGATGAATGTGATAACTAAAGCTCACCAAAGCAGATTCGAATAGTCTGCCATTTCTTTCAAATGAAGAGTGTTGCCAACTTAATCTAGTTGATTAATCCAATTCACAGTCCCTGATATAGTGTTTATAATATCATACACATTTTGTATTCATTAAATAAAGAAACAAATAAACAAAGAAAGAAAAAAATAAACAAATAAAGAAACATTAAATTATATTAAAAAAATAAACCTTTTATCTGTATTTATTACACTCAAATCCTTTTATTATTTTCTTTATTTTGTTTTTTAATAACAAATATAATCATTAACAAAAATCTAACCGGCTGTTCTTTACATATGCTCAGTATGGCAGCAGTAGCAGTATTGATTCTTATATCTCAAGGCCCACATTTATATTTATTAAATAAAATACAAATAGATTGTGTTACGTTAGGTCCTTTTGACTACGATATAAACAACAGTTATTAGAGGAAAAGTACCAAAATACATGGGATTATAAATAATTACAAAGTACCTTAACAGGATTATATGAATAGTTTAACAATGTTCAGTGTTTATAGGTTATTTTGAGTTAAAGGTTTTTTAGATCTAGTTCACTTTATATTATAGTAATACTATACATTAATGGTTTTTCACACTGATGGTAAGATTATTCATTGATATTATTCTCAGTGAAATTTCCAAATGGTTTTTATTAAAAGTGTAATCAGTGTCTTTGAAACCTATGGCCTAGGCATAGCATGGAATAGTTCAGTTTAATTTTATATCTAAAAATACTTCTCTTCCTGTGTCAGTTGATTGTATTTCTTCAGAGAGTCCATGGTTTACTTTTTTATAGTCATGTAGCACTTCCTTCTTCTATTTAGTCTGGTTGAGGATGATTATTTAACTTTTTTATTTATGTCCACTGATATAAAATGTCTAATAATTTAAATTAGTCACTATCTGGTGATTAATTCAACCTTTCTCGTTCAGATGCAATAATACAATTCTTATTTCATTTATTATAACATTTTAGATTGCTAAGGGCTATATCAGCTCTTTTATTGGTTTCTAATGTAACATATTATGTCACCCTGGTGATATCATACCATTAACATAAACAAACTCTTACTATTTTATCTTTCATTTTATTAAACTGATATACCTTTTTTATAAGAGCTTTGATCTTCACTTTATTGGTTTCTTTGATCTTCTGATAAAACACTGATTATTTTGACACCACTTTTGACTATCTTCTTTTATATATTTCTTGAGTTATCAATTTACACTTTTTATTTAATTTGTTCCAAACTTATTTATTATTAGTTCTTCTTGTACTTTTCACTTTATTAAACTTATTTGACACATTTAGTAATCCTATAGCATAACCTGACATTGTTTCATTATCATTTTAATAGAAATTCGTATTCATATACCTTAACTGTCTAAGCTCAATATGCCTAGTTTTACAAAAATCTATTACTATTATTTTGGTATTTTCTTGTTAAGATAAACATTGTGTCATTAACACTATCACATATAATATTAATTAATGTGATCCAAACTAATTACTAATAACTATTAGTAATATATAACCATTCCCCTTAACTTACTGTATTTATAAATTTACAGTTTTTATAAATAAAACAAAATTTCATAAGTAAGTTCCTTAACATTGTCCTCCTTACTTATCATTATTGACATTATTTTAACTGTGATAAACATAATTATTACAGTCTTCGTTATCATGAATTAAACAATAAAATAAACAATATTTAATTAAGTCTTTAGTTACTTATTTCTTGAAACTCTTATGTTTCTTGGTACTTTTGGGTAAGATTATTAAAGCATATTTATGTTAAAATGGCATGGCAAAATGTAGGTGTATTTCATAGACACACGCCGTAAACGACACAAGCAACAAACCTCTGTGCACTGCGGAACGTCCAAGCGTTAAAAACGTGGTAGACAAATTTTGAAAAAATTGCAAAATTCCATGTGTGATATCAAATTAATGGGAATTTTAACCGAAGCCTGCATGTAGCCTTCATTCTTTAAACTTTCAAAATTTTTGAATGCCGGGGCCAACAAAAGTGGCTGAAAGTTTTTATAAAATCGCAAACATTTATGTGAGGTATCAAATTAATAAACATTTTAACCTAAAGTTAAGATAATGTTCAGTTGTGGAAATTAAAAATTTTGGGATTTCAGGGCCTAAAAATGACTAAAATTTTGATTATATTCACAAACCTTTATGTGGGTTATCAAATTTAAGAGACTTTTATAAAATCTTAATATAATGCAAAGTTTTGAATATTCAAAAATTGTTTCAAATTGTGTAATATTGATATTTACCTAATAATGAATGAATTTTGTTCAAAATAGTGAGGTAGTTGTGCAGCGCAGGGAGCTTACTAGTATAAAATTACACGTATGTTTGAAAAAAAGAAATACATTTTGGTTAATTATAAGTTTTGGTTAACAGTTTAAAACCCGATAAATTAATACTTATGTAAGCATTTATATGTGATAACATGTGCAACATTAGAGAAACAGAGGATATAAACGTTAAACATTTTGAATTTTATCTAAAACAATATTTCTATTATTATTATTACAAATTATTTTAGTCATCAACATCATCATCTGCAAGGATTAAACCAAGGATGGTTTGTTCCGGTCTCAAACAAGCAAAGGTTAGAGCTGGTTACTCAGCGCTTCCTCGGACGTCCCACACCTCTCCGTTCCCTCAGCTTATAGCTCCATAGTTGTTTGGGGATGCGGCAATCATCCATTCGGCAAAGATGTTCCCACCAATGGAGACGATACTGGGCGATCCTGTCGAGTATACTCATAATATTCACTTCCTGTCGTATATCTGTGTTACTTCTATGATCATGTCCTGCCACGTGCCTGAGAAATCTCATTTCAGCCGCTCGGATACGACTGGTCTGGCCTGTCGTTAAAGTCCAATTCTCAAACCCATAAAGAAGTGTCGGAAGGGCCATCATCTAGTAGAATTTTAGGCGTGTTCCTTTACTGGTTTAAGAGTTCGTCTCATGGTCCCGCACATAAGGTTAAACTTATGCAACCTATTCACAATGTCGTTGCTTGAATTATATGACAAACTGTAGCCTAGGTATTCAAAATTGCTGACTTGTTCCAGGACAGTACCACCTATAACAATTTTTGCCCGTACGGGATCAGTTCCAAGAAAAGCCATCACCTTGGTGTTAAGTGTGGATATTTGTAATCTAGATTCATTACAGATTCAATTTAACAAATGTATACATATCAATTGTTTTAGTCAAAACTAAATACTCAAAATAACTATTTGCACACGTGATGAAATGATTCTAAATCTGTATTGCCAAAAGGTGAATTTCTTTATTACATTGTTTACTAATTTTTGTAATTTTATAAAAATGTTACGGGGTATAAAGACTGTTTGGGTAATGAAAGGAACATACTGAGTGACAAGTTTATCGACTAACGGAACAAAAGTCTGATTTAAACGAACTCACTTGACTAGGCGCTATTAAATTTTTTTTCACCTAGTTTTTAAAAAAAAGTGTTCACCAAAAACAGATATAAATATACGGTACTTGAAATTTTCATAATTTGTTTTTAATTTGAGCTTCAGTCGTTCATGATTTAAAGGACACTAACATTGTTGGAAAGGGGTATAGATGAGTAGGATTTTCCTGCTGTGACTTCCTGACATTTTGAATTCTCTCCACCTCTCTGGAACTTCTCCTCGTGCTGTTTCTGACGTCAACGGATCTTCTTATGTGGATCTTCTTATGTAATTTTGTTATTATTTAAAAACAGTTTGTTTTACAATCCAGTTACATAACTGTATGTAACTGGAAGGATGAAATTATTTACAAAAATTTAAATATTCTGTGCGGACGGGCACAAGCTCCCGCTGCACCCTGGATGATTTCAGAAAGAAAACCACTGTAGCTTGTGTGTCCTATTTATACCCATGTCTTGGTCGACACCTGCAGTGGTACGAAATCGACATGTTAGAAACTGTCTCTGGATTCAGTTCCCCCACTCTTTGTCAAATTCGCTTTTTCTTATATTTCTGCGAATTGCAGAGTCCTGTAAGTATACTCTTATACTTATCTTATAACTATTTTTACAACACATGTTCACTGTAATTTTGGACATTGCAACTTAACCCTTTCGATTTGTACACAGTTATTTCACTATTACACTCGTACGGTGTGGCACTTTCACATGGTTTTCGTACACAGTATTTAGTAAATTTTCTTACATTTTATTGTGTTTTTGGATTTTACTCTATAATTATAGTTTATGAATAATTGCGGAAAAATAGTAATTATGCAATTATTCATCTTGGGGTGGTACACTCGCCTGCATAGACCTGCGTTCACACACACTAGCAAAATACTGGTGTACACACTTTCAGTTACATTTGTGTGTGTGTGCACGTCGATTCAGGTCGAAACACCTGTTCATTATTTTTGTCTGAGCCAAGCTTGCAATTCCTGACATGCTTATTTCTAATACATTATTAATTATTTACAGTTTATTATGTATATTTAAATTTTTATATTCAATGCTCAGTACATCACTTATTTGTACTGTCGCATTATCCCTCTGCTTGGTAACAAAAAAAAATTTAATAAGTCTTTATTACAGAGTAACCTGAATAATTGTACGAGTATAATCTTGTTGAATAACTTGTTGATTTTAAATTAAACTGTACTTGTGATAATTAAAGCTGGTAATTAGTGACTTCATTGGTGTCTTGTAATTTGTTTTCCACTATACCATACGACGATCAGTGACACCGTCGTAACAACATTATGTATATTATTCAATACAGTTTCTTATGCAAGTAGTGTGTTGCATTATTGTCGTTTCAATTACATACTACACTACTTGCATAAGAAAATATGTTGAATAGTATACATAATATTATGTAATTACTTCAAGAAAATTTCGAGTTACATATGTAGAAAATAAAGGATTCAAATGCTTGATATGAGAGTGCAGCGGTATAAAACCACTGACTTCATTCCAACACACGCTAACTAACGCTGCTATAAATTAGTGTTCAAGAAATACTTACATATATGTACCTTTCAGAAAGACAAATACGATTTCAATATCTCAGTTAGTAGTAGAAAAGATGTAATAAAATCTGCATAAAATTACTAAACACAAAGTTGGTTTACTATACTTTATGAGAACCTACAGCGTAAAGTTTATTTACACAGATACAAAGGGAATACAACAAAAGATATTCTCTTCTTCTGCACCTCACGGAGTAGACACTTTGCCTGTTCCGTCTTCACAGAGTATCTCTCCATCTCACTCTCGGTTTTCCTACATCTCTTGTAGCAAAGGGTCTATATGGAAATGCAACCTTAGGTAGCCGTCCATCTTCCATTCTGTCCAGATGCTGTAACCATTCCCCGCGATACGATTGGATTTTGTCATTTATGGAGAATACCTTCAGCTCTTCTCCAACAACCTCATTGCGCAAACGATCCTGTCCCGTGCAACCCTTTGTTCTCCTCAGAAACCTCATTTTCAACGTTTAAATCTGGATTTAAATTTTTTTTGTAGGAACCCATGTTTTACATCCATATAGTAAAACAGGCACTACCATTGTTTTATAAACTTTGATTCTGTTCTCTTTCTTTGTCTTTTTCCTCGACGTTCTATCATATCATACGACACTACACGCCATATAAAACTTCGATATTTTATAACAAAAAATATAATTTAAAATTATCAAAATACAAGTCATGCATAATCGAAGCCAAAGATACTCGATTATAGTCCTGTCCATTTCTCACATTTGAAATATTCTTCGTTACCAGCGACTTAACTGCTTTGAGGTTACAACTATCTCTTCAATTTGTTACCTCTCCTCCTCTATATAGATACTGCATTGTACACGATATGGCAGATTGGCGCTTCTTACACAACAGAATACATAGTTTGTTTTCTGTTGTTGTGTTAAGGACACATTTTACAAGTAATGTCATCGTTCACGTGAGACACCAAGCTTTCAAAGACATTACCGGTGATTGATGTGTTGAAGTGTGCCATTAACAGCAGTGACAGGAACAAATCACAAGTGACATGCGGTGGTGAGGTTTTGTCTGCGTCTTTATGCTTATGACTCAACAAGTTCTCTCACAAGTATATGTGTGAGCGTGTGTATGTTAAAATAATGACAGCTTAACATTTTCAGGAAGACACAGAAACAGAACAGTATAGATAATTATAAATTAATGTCAGAACAAATTTGTCTGATTGAAACACTTTTTTAAATTACGAAATTTTCTGTATCTAGTAGTATCAATGTATCAATCGTAGTAGTAATATGGACGATAATAATATTTGTTTTTAATTAATTTAAACTAATTATGTTATATATTATTATAATTATTTTATTTAATAATTGCAAAAACAGTTATAGTTAATTCATTTATTGGTATAAAAATCCATACTAAAACTATACAGTCCTATTAACTCCAGGATGTGCAAACCCTGCAAGATTAAAATCTATTCAAAGATTTGAATTAATAGTCGTGAGCGCTTTAGTATCAGCAATCCTGAGCGCCCATGGTGCATCAGCAATCAGGTGCTTCACACCGACTTGAAATTACAATCATAAAAGACTAAATCCAAAGAATTGCAACTAAATAAATCAGATAATAGGTTTATAGAACAGCTACAGAAGAACGATCCCGACAACAGAAAACTCAGCAGAAATTTGTCTGAAGATTTGCTACAATCTTCAAAACACTGACCTGTCAGGAGAAATGTCAGCGGATTCTTATTTTATAGATGTTACCTTCCTTACTATTTATTTAACATCCTAACTCTTGTTATGGTGATTGTAGACTGTAAACTGCATAGAGTCAATTAAAAAAATTTTGTTTTGTAGGTAATAATTGTAAGACCTAATTCTTACTTGTAAGAATGGTAATTACTTGTACTACTGTTCCGTCTTGTGACTTTAGTTTTAATTATTTTAAACCAAGCACAGCATATATAAATCTTCATCAAGTTTTTAAAAACATTAATCGCCCAGAAAGGTTATCAAATTTGTTATTACTGATGGTGATGGTGATTTCATCATCAGTAGCCTAATAATGATGATTTTAGGGCTCAGTCACTAGTCTCCACCCGTCTCTCTGCGGATGATTCGTAGAAAGGATGCGCTAACCCTGCAAGATTAAAAATCATCCAAAGATTTGATACAGAAGGCCTGAGAGCTTTAGTGGATGCCTATGGTACACCAGCAATTAGGTGCTTCACACCGACTTTAAGTGCCAATCATAAATAACAAAATCCGAATGATTGCGACTAAATATGTAAGAGAATAAGTTTATACAACAGCTATAGAAGAACGATCCCAACAACAGGAAACTTGTCTGCGCTTCAAAACTAGTCTGTGATCCAACACTTGTTAGCGCCACCGCCTTACTACTAGACGAAGAAGGTCTTCTTCCACATATTCTACCCATTTTTTCCGGTGGCTCCCTCTTCTCTCCTTCTCCCATCTGGACCTCCATTTAACACTCTTTTCACAGCTCTATTGTCCTTAATTGGCTGTACATGACCTGCCTACCTAATTTTATTTCTCTTGATCTCAGTAACAATACCTAGCTAGCGAACTACAATACCTTCAACTATACCTATCGACATGTAAGGCTCGTAATGAAACCATTGTCGTAATTTCTATTAAAAAACTCTTTTCATGATATTTAGAGTATATGACATTTATTAAAAAGTTATCACGTCTAGTTTTAACTACGGTACACACAACATACAGAAAACTGAAATGTTTCTGGACAGTAGGAAGCCAGTGGAAGTTGATACCTTCAATTATGTTGGGAGCTGCATTCATCAGATGGCAGATGCATGAATGATGCAAAAGTAACATTCTTACAAGCACGAAGAGCACTTTTTTAAAAAGCGTTCCCTCGAAAATTATAAAGATATTTACGAGAATTGATCAAAAAGATCATGCACATCCTATTTATTTTAAAAATTATGCCTTCATTCATCGAGACTTATTGTTACTGACCCCCTTCAAAGTAGTCTTAGTCGAATGTAATATGATTAAGCCAGCCGCACATTTTCGTGTAAAATCAACAATTGCAACACACTTTGTTGTTTGATTTTACCACAAAAATCTTTCTTGGGTATCGATCGGCTTATGGTTTGCCATAATTGTTTTCTTAACACTGTCGCTTTTCGCGGCCTGAAGAATATCCCCAAAGGTTGGTTACGAAACGTTGCCGACGATGTTGAGCATAAAATACCTACCAGGCTGGTATTTTATAATTTTGATTGACAAATGTATAAAATAGAATTATTTAGTATTTTACTAACTATATTCTAAAATCGAAATGCAAAAACTACGAGGGCATATAAAATATGCAAAAACAACAAAGAGAATTCCAGACAGTGAAGTGTATGATAACATTATAAGTTAATAAACTGAATTTGAATGTAGAATTTTAGCTGGTTAAAATACATCGCCTAGCTTCGTATGCATGCAAGGGGCTGTATTCAAATTGCCTATCGGTGCGCCGTACATGTTTTACATATTGTTCTACAAGACTCCTAATTTTAAAAATTGAAAAATTTTACAAAATCGAATAATTGTAAAACCACTATACGTCACAGCATGTAAAATGCGACAACATGCATACTGTAGCTACGAATATTGGACTTCATGCGACGCCAGTGTTATACGTACCTACGCTTATAAAGCTCTGTTTTAATTAACTGGAATATTTTTGTCAGTAAATTTTTTTCTCCGACAAAATTCCGTATGTGCGCGACCGGAACATTTCCGCCTCGGCGACCGTTCCTGCTGGTTCAAGTTTTAAATACAAAAAAAATAATAAAACTCAAATAAAAACTGCCTCTCTGAAGCGTACACACACAAAAATTGAAATAGTAACAAGCAAGCACACATAACTGACTCTCCAGTTTTGTGAAAGGTTGAATTAACAGGTTATAACTGACTTGTCCTGCCCCAGTTTATAGGCTTCACTATCAACTTGCTGCAGGTACACGTAATCTTTTGTTTCACCGTCTATTGACATTGTGTTATTGTTTGAAATCACAGGAAAAACAAACATCAAGATGTTTCAAAAGTAATATATTGACACATGTTGCTTAGTCTATAGTTCATACTTGCAACAACAACAAAATAGAAAAACAAAATTCAGTCTACTCATGTAAAGCTGATACACCTGGAGATAAGTATGTAGTATGTATGCGGCATAATATACTAAATTATATGAGAAGTGTCCATGGGGGTGGGGTTATGACGTAGACTTCGTTATTAAAATGGGAGGAAATTGACAAAAAAGTTTGAGAAAGTATGAGAAGTTATAACTAGTTTGTTTAGTGTGTTAAAGTTTGTTAAGTTTGTTAGTGACGAATTAAATCAATCATAGCATTTTAATGCAACAATTAGTTTTAAGAATTCAAATATTTAGAGGATGAATCACGGTCGCCGATAGACATGATAGGAACAGTGACCCGAGACCATAGCTTACAAACCTTACGGTTCTACCTTCAGAAAAGACTTATTACAGCTGACTCCTAATTAAGAATAATTGATACCGTTTTTCTTTATCGTCATCGCAGAGAAAGAAGTTACTATACCGAACATAAGGCGAAGCAACTAGGGCTTCATCTAACCATTATTTTTTAATTTTTTCTTCTTTACAATACGTTTTGTTGATATTCCTTCCTTTGCTCTAAAATATTGCCTTACACGTCTTCATTTTATTAGACTCTCTATTTATTTACTTGTTTAAATTAAAATGAGAATTTATTTACAAACTGTACTACGCGTATTTTAGCTTTAGCTTATTTGTAACAAAACGCTTATTACAATGGCTTTTTCTTTTAATTTAAAATTGTTTTCCTTTGAGAGTATTCATTAAGTTTGGGGAGGAGTGATTCTTGAAGCTTAAGGGGTAGGCACCCATGAATTATATGAGAAGAAAACTCAATTGTTGGACAGATGTACGTGGTATCCGCTCGTCGCTTAGTTAGCAGGTATTTATACAAAACCAATTATTGTTACTCGTAATTGTAAGAAACAATATTAAATTTCATTTTTTTACAAATATGTACTTCAATAACTTCAGTGACTTCTGTAAAGACTTGGCAGATGTTAGAGTTCAAATTAACTTCTGATGTTATCTGTTGTTATTGAATTACACTGAATTTAATGGTAAATTGTAATACGTTTACAGATTGTTACAACGGTCGCATGGATTGTCGTGTTTGAACAGTAAAAATATAATAGTATTGAACACAGTGAAATCGCTACTCACAACTTTATTTACAGTCTAAGTAAATAAATACAACAGTAGAATTACGTTCACAGCATTTTTCGCGTAGCCGAAACGTCGCTTTATATAAAAAAACAGTGATGAAAGAAGTACGTCCCTCTAGTACACGGGTTCCCAACCGGTGGTACGCAAGAAATCCAGACAAATTATTTACTGAAAATAAAAAAAGTACAAAAATTTATGTTCAAAACAACAATACTTTCTTATCGGACAGTTTAGTTTTAGATTCTTTTTGGCGTCAATATGTTGTAATTTTTTCAGTACTAAAAAGAAACTCTATAATGAAAGGAATCAACACTCCTTTGGAAAACTTTATACTTTATTTTAGCATAGGACCTACCAGAAATTAATTTTAAAATTCAGTTCTCGTCTGTAAATTTTATGTATTAAATTTAAATAATTATTCATAACTAGGAATAATAAGATATACTATGCATGTTGTATCAAGTTTGTTATTCATAAAACCCCCAATAACCTTTCTTTATATTCGAAAACGTACGTTAATAGTTCCGTCAGTGACTTACTTTTTTGTCTTTACGACGCGTTTCAAGACGTATGTCTCATCAGCAGGTGTTTCACTCGATAGGTGAGGTCGTCAATACATTAATATAAAATAAACAAAAGAACACATAAAAACACAAACGTGAACGGAACATATACGACCGGTGCGCACCGCGTTGAAGTCGATCCCGCACTGTTGTTATTACTGTACGTTATTTACTCAGTAGGCCGTGTGTTTTCAATCTTATCTTGGATACTAATAACTACGTCATACAGTGAGTTTCGTTGGAACTGCAGTTGATCATTTAATAGGAACTCAGGGATATTCTTACTATTATTTATATCACTACCTTTAATTTTACTGAGAATTTTTTGTGCCTTATATATTTCAAATTCTTCAGCAGCGTTCATGTATCTGCCTTTCTTACATACATGCAGGGGTCTAAAGTTGGTCTTGAAGTTCGGGTAATTATGATTGTTATCAACTAAATGGCGAGCAAAACTGAACTTAGTTTTTTACTGTTTTGTTTGGGGAGATGTTCTTTGGAACGTTTATCAAAAGATCTACCAGTTTGTCCGATACAATAGCTATTACAGTCGCTACATGAAATCTTGTATACCCGTGTCTTATCTTCTAATGGTGTGGATTGTTTCGATCTAAGTATTTTGTCAATTGTATTAAAAGTGCGGAACGCCATTTTAATATTTCACATGTTGAACACACTATTTAATATTTTGGGTAAGGTGTTGCCATATTCACATGATATATACCTTGTATTATCTAGATTTTTACGGGGTGTACCGTTCTTTACCTTTCTCTTTCGATGTTGCCTGATTAGGTTATCCATCATTACCGCCTTATACCAATTAGCTATAGCTGTGTGCTTAATTGTCGTTAGTTTTTCATTGAAATCACTGGCGTCCATTGGTATTGTTAATAATCTATGTACTAAACTATTAAAGGGTGCCATTTTTTGTATAAACGGGTGGTGTGAATCAGCATGTATTGTAGTATCTGTGGTGGTTGGCTTTCGATAAATTTTATATTTAAATTTGTTATCCAGCCTTGTGACAGTCAGGTCAAGGAAATTAATCTTGTTATTCACTTCAGTTTCAAGGGTAAACTTCATCGTGTCGTTGATTTCATTCATGTAGTTTTTTAGGTTTTCAATGGTCAGATTTTCTTTTTCTCCAGTTTGCAAAGCACATCTTTTTCTTTTTTTGCTGCTATCATTGGAAATCTGTTTTGGGGGATCTTCATCTTTCTTTTTTGTTTTACTTGGCATTTCATAACTATTTGTTGAACCTCTTTTTATTTTCCCACGTTTATATTTTTTTTTTATTTCATTTTGTAAAGTGCCATTGAATATTATGAACGTCTCATCGACGTATCGTGAATATGAAATTATCTTGCTACAAAGTTTATTTCTGTTATTAAGTAAATATGTGTTTTCATAATGACTTAAGTATACATCTGCCAGTAAGCCGGATAGTGGTGAGCCCATTGCTAAACCCCTTTGCTGGATGTAATATTTGGTATTAAAAGTAAAATAGTTCTGACTAAGTATCACTTCTAATAGGTTAATTATTTCGTCAATTTCTTTTATATTGCGTATTTTGGCATCAATTAAGTTGGTCTTTAAAATGGTCACTGTGTCACGAACCGGGATATTAGTGTATAAATCGACGATGTCAAACGAAGCAATTTTATAATTGGGGTGTAACTTTATGTCTTTCATTTTGTTAATGAATTCAATATTATTTTTTACGCTATAATTATTTTTTAGATTTATACTATTTTTTAAAATTCTGGTAAGTACCTTGCTGATTTTATAACTTGGGGCAGTAGTAAAGTTAACTAGAGGCCTGATTGGAACATTGGGCTTATGGATTTTTGGCAGACCGACGAATTGAGGGGCTACTGCCTTGATAGGCTTTAGCGCGCGATGTGTGTTTTCGTCGAATATTAATTATATTAATATTCGTACTTCGATTAATTATATTATTCAAGATTTTTACAAACTGAGGTGTTGGGTACACCAGTATCATTTCGTTATTATTGTTATTTATAAAAGCATTGACCTTCAGTGTGTACTGGTCCTTGTCCATTACTATAATAGTGTTCCCTTTATCAGCTTTTGTAACGAATGTATTATTATCGGACAATTTATTCTTAATTTGTTTCAGGGTTTTAATTTCTGCATGGTGTCTGTTATTTGAGGTAAGGGGTTTGTTGTGTTCCACATGTTTTATGTATTTGTTCAATTTATTATTAATCATGACGCGAGCTTCATTCTGCATTATATGGTTCGGTAGGGTTGTAACGGCGGCTTCTGCACTGATTATTTCACGTATATGGCTCACGTACATATATTTCATATATGGCTCTTGTTATTGTACGGAATATTATATTTTAATCCTCAATTGAGGACATCCATTTCAACGTTATTAAACTGTGTAGGAGTTAAATTTGAGATGCGCGTGTAAAACTTGTGTTTACATATAACTTTATCTTCGTTGATTTGTTTGTTCATGAGATTCTGGAGTTTAACCTTTTGTTTATGATAAGTGCGTTGCAAAATGTCGTTAATGTATTTGTTGACTATCGTGAATACGTTATCTAGCGAAGCTACATTAACACTGCTGAGTAGCTGTAGATGAATTTTATATAATTCGGTATTTAACTTTAATTTCTTTTTATATAAAGATTTGAGTTCCTCTGTCAGCCATAATAGTTGGGCACGATTTTTTATATTTATGGCGGTTTTTGATTTCTTATTTCTTTTTATCATGCCGTAATTTGATGTTAAATTGTTTCTAATGCATTCCTTGTTAAACTTAATGTGTAGGTTCGTTTTCATTAGTTTTATCTTAATGTTTTGAAATTTAAATACTGTTCTCGCTTGACAAGCTTCTTGAAAAATGAATCTTAAATTAGAACCAGAATTTATCTCACCCTCGGACGATCCACGTCTCTCCTACCAATGACTTAATTTTCCAATCTTTATTCCCAGGCTGCTTTGGGTATTGTACGTGTCTAATAGTTTTACGTGAACAAGATACTGATGTGTTGTAGAATTCCCCACCAGAGACACCTCAGACTCTTCTGGTAGGGTCATCACACTTTAGCCGAAGGGCAAAAGAGACTCGCCTTCCCTAAGCGCTTATCTATCGGCATCAGTGAGCACCCCAAGATCCTAAGCTACCTAAAATTATACATCGGAATAAAACATGAAAAAACACGCCTTAGCCCTTGAAAACCGTAATAAGATTAAGGTCAGGAAAGAACA
This sequence comes from Magicicada septendecula, assembly GCA_034769895.1. Lineage (NCBI taxonomy): Eukaryota > Metazoa > Arthropoda > Insecta > Hemiptera > Cicadidae > Magicicada > Magicicada septendecula. The sequence goes on along the minus strand of CM068374.1, from coordinate 310,950,923 downwards.
AGGGTCAGCCAAGAAAGACTAGACAGAAATGGTTAAAGACAATCGTAACCTGCAAATCGACCAAAAAACCGATTTTTGGGTTTTTGTCTTTCAAAAATCTTTAGTATTTTCTGAGTGATTTGACACCTAATTTATGTAAATAAGCCTAATAATAAACTTTTTATGATTAAAAAAATTGACATCGTAACAAAAGCTTTGTCAGAAATGGTGATAGTGTTTTCACTGGTGCTCTAAAAATAAGGACATTCAGTAAAATATAGCCTGACCATCGTAACTGGTAAAAATAATTAACCTAACCATTCAGTACCAATACCTGTATTGTCTGCAGCAAAGCCAGAATTTGCTGATCTGAGCCATTCTAATTTGTTAAAAAAATTGTCTTTATTTTAGTACTTACACAGGATGCAAACGGGTCGCTGAACCATTTGATTTGGGATAGTTTGCCAAAACTATATATTTATTGGACTGAATACTTTCCTTTTGGATGTACATACTGCTGTTGATTGACCTTCAATGAAGGTAATATAATTAACTGTTAAGTCTTCCGAAAATTAGAGATAGACCATGATTAAATATGGTTAAGGTAATGCAAATATTGGCTTGGAACGAATACTCGAGGCAGAGACAGCAGTAGATGAATTGATGAAAAAGGTTAGACAGTCAACTAGATATGTGAAGACCCCGAGTATGGGGGTGAACTATTTTGAAACAGGTGAAATAATAAAAATCTGTTTTGAAAACTTTAAATGCGTTTTTATAAAAATCTATATTTTTAGATAAATGACCCACTATTACAAAAAAAAAGTAAACTATCAAGCTGAATTTGTATGTGTCTATTGGGTTAATGGAGATATTACTACACTACTAGAACTACACAGTTTCACTAAAAAATAAAAACGTAAACAAATTTTAAGTATGCTTTCTGTATGCAAATTTTTAGAGCAAAACATTAAAAATTATAAAAAATCAGGAAATTGATATATCTTTATAATTATAGTAGCATTTGTAGGGTATAATTTGCTTACTTTCGTGCTAAAATTTATTTTTCCATCTTTTACAGGTTTTGAGACAGTGTGTCTTAAATTTTATGAATTTAATATGGTCAGCATAGCCGGCTACGAGTGCCCTTAAAAAAAGGGCAAGACGAGTGGAAGCAAAGTGAGACTCCAGCTAGGGCAACTCAGGTTTGCCAAACCCGTATCCACAAGATGTGGATCCTTGATGAAACCCTAATTAATACTGTCGCATAAACAACGTGCTTCACTAATACGCACACGACAATTCACGGTAGTCACATTACACTAAACGCACTCTGGATCCCAGTTTCAAACTGACTAACTGGTCACATCTTAATCCTTTCAATCACCACTTTTTCGACGATGCGTCGAAATAATTGCCAGAAATAGGTTTTCTGCATTACAAAATATTTTGATTAAAATATATTTGAAAATGAGAAAAAATAAATAAACCGATATTTATTTATACTTTCTCAAATTACTTTAACTGCCAGGCGTGTGGATGTTTTCTATCATCCTAAATTTAAATACGCATTACATTAATTATATTATATAAATTTTAAAACATAAATTTCAGAAAGATTAAAACATTTTTTCGAGAATATTTTTGCTAGGGAATATTATATTAGCTGCTACATAAATAAGGGCTGCTCATTAATAATTACTTTTCAACCCTCAGTGCTCAGTGGCGGCAGCAAAAGAAGTCTCCCGTTTGTACGTCGCGTCCGTTGCTGATTCATTGCCCCAACTTTACGCTCTACAGAACACTGATAAAGACCGCACACAGAGACAAATGGGCTTGTTTATTTACACAACTCTAACGTAACCTCGTAATATACGTTTTTTCATTCTGACCTTTTGTGTCGCTGAATAAAAGACTCCGTATTTCAATAGCTTATTGAAATTTATATCGTACCTTGAAGAATTCATAAATAGTTTATTAATTAAATAAAATATACTCTTATTAATTAAGATCTTGATAACGTACTTGATGTTCTTTGTTAATTACTTCAATTTTTTAATGTCAAAGAAATATCTGAATTGTTTGTCCATTTAAACTAAAGTATTACGTTTGCATTGCACAGAAGCTCATATCGTGTGGTTACTGCATAAAGTTGGTAACTAACATTGCTCATATCGTGTGGCTACTGCATAAAATTGGTAACTAACATTGCTCATATCGTGTGGTTACTGCATAAAGTTGGTAACTAACATTGCTCATATCGTGTGGTTACTGCATAAAGTTGGTAACTAACATTGCTCATATCGTGTGGTTACTGCATAAAGTTGGTAACTAACATTGCTCATATCGTGTGGTTACTGCATAAAGTTGGTAACTAACAAAATGATGTTGTTTTCGAGCAAATGTAATTAGTTAATTTTTATTTTTTTTTTCTAACTTATTTGGCATTCATCAGGAAAATGTACAAACATGATGTGTAATGTATTTTCATTTCTTACATTATTCCACTAACAGTGAATTATGATTAATTAAATAATTCTTGATTTTTTTTTTTTTAGATAATATTTGGTAGCATCAAAATTTTTTGTAGTTAGTACGTTTTGACTGAAGACTGTGAAGACAGCATTAAATGTTACTTAGGAAGAATTATCATCATCATCATCATCATCATCATCCTCAAGGTTTAAACCAAGAATGGTTTGTTCCGGGCTCAAATATGCAAATAGTACAGCTGGTCACTACAGCGCTTCCTCGGACGTCCCAAACCTCTCCGTCCTCTCGGCTTAGAGTTTCATAACTGTTTGGGGATGCGGCAGTCATCCATTAGGCAAATATGTTCCCACCAATTCAGCCGATACTGGGCGATCCTGTCGAGTATACTCATAATATTCAGTTCCTGCCGTAAATCTGTGTTTCTTCTATGATCATGGAAACCATACCCTGCCACGTGCCTGAGAAATCTCATTTCAGCCGCTTACTTAGGAAGAATAAAATCGAAATTAATGATACTGGAAAAATAACTCCTTACAAAACAAGAGGCATGTTTTATTATTTTTTCTCTTAGCCTGACAATATGAAAACTTTCATGTAACACAAAAATTAACAAATGAAAGAAATTTAAAATATCACATCTTGAACACAGTCTTACTCTCCTATTTTAAATGCATAATTAATGACTATTTTAAAACACAAAAGAACAATAATAACATTTAGTAATAAGAATAAATTTACATTAGATCAGGACAACAAATCTTATGAACCGAAAACTACATGTACGCACGTTGCCAAGAGCATGAATCACCGGTCCATCTCTTACAGATAACGTTGAAAAAAGAAATCTGACAAAATTAACATTTGTCAAAAAAAAAAATTATTTACAATATAATTATTGGTTCTTTTTTCTCAGTGTAATAGTTCTTTTTTCTTCAGTCTATCATGAATATTGTAACGTGTAATTTCCTTACCTTTATTATATTCTGGTTATTTAATGTGTATACTTGTTAATAGTTTATAGAATGAGTATCTGGTCAGGGTAATATTTGTTGAGCGCCAATTTGCAATTACAGGTTGCAAATAAAATTTATTAGTAAAATATTAATTATTATTTTTGTTAAAATATTATGAAGGTTTCTATATCAGCTATAATTAAATCTCTTTTAATCTATTATTTGAGAGATGAATGTGATAACTAAAGCTCACCAAAGCAGATTCGAATAGTCTGCCATTTCTTTCAAATGAAGAGTGTTGCCAACTTAATCTAGTTGATTAAGCCAATTCACAGTCCCTGATATAGTGTTTATAATATCATACACATTTTGTATTCATTAAATAAAGAAACAAATAAACAAAGAAAGAAATAAATAAACATATAAAGAAACATTAAATTATATTAAACAAATAAACCTTTTATCTGTATTTATTACACACAAATCCTTTTATTATTTTCTTTATTTTGTTTTTTAATAACAAATATAATCATTAACAAAAATCTAACCGGCTGTTCTTTACATATGCTCAGTATGGCAGCAGTAGCAGTATTGATTCTTTTATCTCAAGGCCCACATTTATGATTATTAAATAAAATACAAATAGATTGTGTTACGTTAGGTCCTTTTGACTACGATATAAACAACAGTTATTAGAGGAAAAGTACCAAAGTACATGGGATTATAAATAATTACAAAGTACCTTAACAGGATTATATGAATAGTTTAACAATGTTCAGTGTTTATAGGTTATTTTGAGTTAAAGGTTTTTTAGATCTAGTTCACTTTATATTATAGTAATACTATACATTAATGGTTTTTCATACTGATGGTAAGATTATTCATTGATATTATTCTCAGTGAAAGTTCCAAATGGTTTTTATTAAAAGTGTAATCAGTGTCTTTGAAACCTATGGCCTAGGCATAGCATGGAATAGTTCAGTTTAATTTTATATCTAAAAATACTTCTCTTCCTGTGTCAGTTGATTGTATTTCTTCAGAGATTCCATGGTTTACTTTTTTATAGTCATGTAGCACTTCCTTCTTCTATTTAGTCTGGTTGAGGATGATTATTTAACTTTTTTATTTATGTCCACTGATATAAAATGTCTAATAATTTAAATTAGTCACTATCTGGTGATTAATTCAACCTTTCTCGTTCAGATGCAATAATACAATTCTTATTTCATTTATTATAACATTTTAGTTTGCTAAGGGCTATATCAGCTCTTTTATTGGTTTCTAATGTAACATATTATGTCACCCTGGTGATATCATACCATTAACATAAACAAACTCTTACTATTTTATCTTTCATTTTCTTTAAACTGATATACCTTTTTTATAAGAGCTTTGATCTTCACTTTATTGGTTTCTTTGATCTTCTGATAAAACACTGATTATTTTGACACCACTTTTGACTTTCTTCTGTTATATATTTCTTGAGTTATCAATTTACACTTTTTATTTAATTTGTTCCAAACTTATTTATTATTAGTTCTTCTTGTACTTTTCACTTTATTAAACTTATTTGACACATTTAGTAATCCTATAGCATAACCTGACATTGTTTCATTATCATTTTAATAGAAATTCTTATTCATATACCTTAACTGTCTAAGCTCAATATGCCTAGTTTTACAAAAATCTATTACTATTATTTTGGTACTTCCTTGTTAAGATAAACATTAGTGTCATTAACACTATCACATATAATATTAATTAATGTGATCCAAACTAATTACTAATAACTATTAGTAATATATAACCATTCCCCTTAACTTACTGTATTTGTAAATTTACAGTTTTTATAAATAAAACAAAATTTCATAAGTAAGTTCCTTAACATTGTCCTCCTTACTTATCATTATTGACATTATTTTAACTGTGATAAACATAATTATTACAGTCTTCGTTATCATGAATTAAACAATAAAATAAACAATATTTAATTAAGTCTTTAGTTCCTTATTTCTTGAAACTCTTATGTTTCTTGGTACTTTTGGGTAAGATTATTAAAGCATGTTTATGTTAAAATGGCATGGCAAAATGTCGGTGTATTTCATAGACACACGCCGTAAACGACACAAGCAACAAACCTCTGTGCACTGCGGAACGTCCAAGCGTTAAAAACGTGGTAGACAAATTTTGAAAAAATTGCAAAATTCCATGTGTGATATCAAATTAATGGGAATTTTAACCGAAGCCTGCATGTAGCCTTCATTCTTTAAACTTTCAAAATTTTTGAATGCCGGGGCCAACAAAAGTGGCTGAAAGTTTTTATAAAATCGCAAACATTTATGTGAGGTATCAAATTAATAAACATTTTAACCTAAAGCTAAAGATAATGTTCAGTTGTGGAAATTTAAAAATTTTGGGATTTCAAGGCCTAAAAATGATTAAAATTTTGATTATATTCACAAACCTTTATGTGGGTTATCAAATTTAAGAGACTTTTATAAAATCTTAATATAATGCAAAGTTTTGAATATTCAAAAATTGTTTCAAATTGTGTAATATTGATATTTACCTAATAATGAATGAATTTTGTTCAAAATAGTGAGGTAGTTGTGCAGCGCAGGGAGCTCACTAGTATAAAATTATAAGTTTTGGTTAACAGTTTAAAATCCGATAAATTAATACTTATGTAAGCATTTATATGTGATAACATGTGCAACATTAGAGAAACAGAGGATATAAACGTTAAACATTTTGAATTTTATCTAAAACAATATTTCTATTATTATTATTACAAATTATTTTAGTCATCAACATCATCATCTGCAAGGATTAAACCAAGGATGGTTTGTTCCGGTCTCAAACAAGCAAAGGTTAGAGCTGGTTACTCAGCGCTTCCTCGGACGTCCCACACCTCTCCGTTCCCTCAGCTTATAGCTCCATAGTTGTTTGGGGATGCGGCAATCATCCATTCGGCAAAGATGTTCCCACCAATGGAGCCGATACTGGGCGATCCTGTCGAGTATACTCATAATATTCACTTCCTGACGTATATCTGTGTTACTTCTATGATCATGTCCTGCCACGTGCCTGAGAAATCTCATTTCAGCCGCTCGGATACGACTGGTCTGGCCTGTCGTTAAAGTCCAATTCTCAAACCCATAAAGAAGTGTCGGAAGGGCCATCATCTAGTAGAATTTTAGGCGTGTTCCTTTACTGGTTTAAGAGTTCGTCTCATGGTCCCGCACATAAGGTTAAACTTATGCAACCTATTCACAATGTCGTTGCTTGAATTATATGACAAACTGTAGCCTAGGTATTCAAAATTGCTGACTTGTTCCAGGACAGTACCACCTATAACAATTTTTGCCCGTACGGGATCAGTTCCAAGAAAAGCCATCACCTTGGTGTTAAGTGTGGATATTTGTAATCTAGATTCATTACAGATTCAATTTAACAAATGTATACATATCAATTGTTTTAGTCAAAACTAAATACTCAAAATAACTATTTGCACACGTGATGAAATGATTCTAAATCTGTATTGCCAAAAGGTGAATTTCTTCATTACATTTTTTACTAATTTTTGTAATTTTATAAAGATGTTACGGGGTATAAAGACTGTTTGGGTAATGAAAGGAACATACTGAGTGACAAGTTTATCGACTAACGGAACAAAAGTCTGATTTAAACGAACTCACTTGACTAGGCGCTATTAAATTTTTTTTCACCTAGTTTTAAAAAAAAGTGTTCACCAAAAACAGATATAAATATACGGTACTTGAAATTTTCATAATTTGTTTTTAATTTGAGCTTCAGTCGTTCATGATTTAAAGGACACTACCATTGTTGGAAAGGGGTATAGATGAGTAGGATTTTCCTGCTGTGACTTCCTGACAGTTTGAATTCTCTCCACCTCTCTGGAACTTCTCCTCGTGCTGTTTCTGACGTCAATGGATCTTCTTATGTGGATCTTCTTATGTAATTATGTTATTATTTAAAAACAGTTTGTTTTACAATCCAGTTACATAACTGTATGTAACTGGAAGGATGAAATTATTTACAAAAATTTAAATATTCTGTGCGGACGGGCACAAGTTCCCGCTGCACCGTGGATGATTTCAGAAAGAAAACCACTGTAGCTTGTGTGTCCTATTTATACCCATGTCTTGGTCGACACCTGCAGTGGTACGAAATCGACATGTCAGAAACTGTCTCTGGATTCAGTTCCCCCACTCTTTGTCAAATTCGCTTTTTCTTATATTTCTGCGAATTGCAGAGTCCTGTAAGTATAGTCTTATACTTATCTTATAACTATTTTTACAACACATGTTCACTGTAATTTTGGACATTGCAACTTAACCCTTTCGATTTGTACACAGTTATTTCACTATTACACTCGTACGGTGTGGCACTTTCACATGGTTTTCGTACACAGTATTTAGTAAATTTTCTTACATTTTATTGTGTTTTTGGATTTTACTCTTTAATTATAATTTATGAATAATTGCGGAAAAATAGTAATTATGCAATTATTCATCTTGGGGTGGTACACTCGCCTGCATAGACCTGCGTTCACACACACTAGCAAAATACTGGTGTACACACTTTCAGTTACATTTGTGTGTGTGTGCACGTCGATTCAGGTCGAAACACCTGTTCATTATTTTTGTCTAAGCCAAGCTTGCAATTCCTGACATGCTTATTTCTAATACATTATTAATTATTTACAGTATATTATGTATATTTAAATTTTTATATTCAATGCTCAGTACATCACTTATTTGTACTGTCGCATTATCCCTCTGCTTGGTAACAAACAAAAATTTAATAAATTTTTATTACAGAGTAACCCGAATTATTGTACGAGTATAATCTTGTTGAATAACTTGTTGATTTTAAATTAAACTGTACTTGTGATAATTAAAGCTGGTAATTAGTGACTTCATTGGTGTCTTGTAATTTGTTTTCCACTGTACCATACGACGATCAGTGACACCGTCGTAACAACATTATGTATATTATTCAATACAGTTTCTTATGCAAGTAGTGTGTTGCATTATTGTCGTTTCAATTACATACTACACTACTTGCATAAGAAAATATGTTGAATAGTATACATAATATTATATAATTACTTCAAGAAAATTTCGAGTTACATATGTAGAATATAAAGGATTCAAATGCTTGATATGAGAGTGCAGCGGTATAAAACCACTGACTTCATTCCAACACACGCTAACTAACGCTGCTATAAATTAGTGTTCAAGAAATACTTACATATATGTACCTTTCAGAAAGACAAATACGATTTCAATATCTCAGTTAGTAGTAGAAAAAGATGTAATAAAATCTGCATAAAATTACTAAACACAAAGTTGGTTTACTATACTTTATGAGAACCTACAGCGTAAAGTTTATTTACACAGATACAAAGGGAATACAACAAAAGATATTCTCTTCTTCTGCACCTCACGGAGTAGACACTTTGCCTGTTCCGTCTTCACAGAGTATCTCTCCATCTCACTCTCGGTTTTCCTACATCTCTTGTAGCAAAGGGTCTATATGGAAATGCAACCTTAGGTAGCCGTCCATCTTCCATTCTGTCCAGATGCTGTAACCATTCCCCGCGATACGATTGGATTTTGTCATTTATGGAGAATACCTTCAGCTCTTCTCCAACAACCTCATTGCGCAAACGATCCTGTCCCGTGCAACCCTTTGTTCTCCTCAGAAACCTCATTTTCAACGTTTAAATCTGGATTTAAATTTTTTTTGTAGGAACCCATGTTTTACATCCATATAGTAAAACAGGCACTACCATTGTTTTATAAACTTTGATTCTGTTCTCTTTCTTTGTCTTTTTCCTCGACGTTCTATCATATCATACGACACTACACGCCATATAAAACTTCGATATTTTATAACAAAAAATATAATTTAAAATTATCAAAATACAAGTCATGCATAATCGAAGCCAAAGATACTCGATTATAGTCCTGTCCATTTCTCACATTTGAAATATTCTTCGTTACCAGCGACTTAACTGCTTTGAGGTTACAACTATCTCTTCAATTTGTTACCTCTTCTCCTCTATATAGATACTGCATTGTACACGATATGGCAGATTGGCGCTTCTTACACAACAGAATACATAGTTTGTTTTCTGTTGTTGTGTTAAGGACACATTTTACAAGTAATGTCATCGTTCACGTGAGACACCAAGCTTTCAAAGACATTACCGGTGATTGATGTGTTGAAGTGTGCCATTAACAGCAGTGACAGGAACAAATCACAAGTGACATGCGGTGGTGAGGTTTTGTCTGCGTCTTTATGCTTATGACTCAACAAGTTCTCTCACAAGTATATATGTGAGCGTGTGTATGTTAAAACAATGACAGCTTAACATTTTCAGGAAGACACAGAAACAGAACAGTATAGATAATTATAAATTAATGTCAGAACAAATTTGTCTGATTGAAACACTTTTTTAAATTACGAAATTTTCTGTATCTAGTAGTATCAATGTATCAATCGTAGTAGTAATATGGACGATAATAATATTTGTTTTTAATTAATTTAAACTAATTATGTTATATATTATTATAATTATTTTATTTAATAATTGCAAAAACAGTTATAGTTAATTCATTTATTGGTATAAAAATCCATACTAAAACTATACAGTCCTATTAACTCCAGGATGTGCAAACCCTGCATGATTAAAATCTATTCAAAGATTTGAATTAATAGTCGTGAGCGCTTTAGTATCAGCAATCCTGAGCGCCCATGGTGCATCAGCAATCAGGTGCTTCACACCGACTTGAAATTACAATCATAAAAGACTAAATCCAAAGAATTGCAACTAAATAAATCAGATAATAGGTTTATAGAACAGCTACAGAAGAACGATCCCGACAACAGAAAACTCAGCAGAAATTTGTCTGAAGATTTGCTACAATCTTCAAAACACTGACCTGTCAGGAGAAATGTCAGCGGATTCTTATTTTATAGATCTTACCTTTCTTACTATTTATTTAACATCCTAACTCTTGTTATGGTGATTGTAGACTGTAAACTGCATAGAGTCAATTAAAATAATTTTGTTTTGTAGGTAATAATTGTAAGACCTAATTCTTACTTGTAAGAATGGTAATTACTTGTACTACTGTTCCGTCTTGTGACTTTGGTTTTAATTATTTTAAACCAAGCACAGCATATATAAATCTTCATCAAGTTTTTACTTCCATATTCCTTAAGGAATGGAAGTATGGTGATGGCAAAAAAAATCGTGTTCGAGATTATTGCAGATTCTGATTCTACTACACTCAAAACATGAAAAAAAGTCGTTTTCCGAAAAGTGTCTGTGTGTGTGTCTGTCTGTCTGTCTGTGTGTCTGTCTGTCTGTCTGTCTGTCTGTCTGTCTGTCTGTCTGTCTGTCTGTAGATTTTTTTTCTATGGCAAACGATAACTGCCGCAAATTCAAACAGAATCAAATAATTTTTTGCATGCAGCCCTGATTTGCAGAGTACTCGCGACCTATTGTTTTTGGTGAAGATCGGTTGAGAGAAAGGGGTAGTTTACCTGCAACGGTTTTTTTTTAGCAAGGGTAATTTTGTTTGTTTGGCAAACGATAACAGCCGCAAATTCAAACAGATATGAGAGTGCAGCGGTATAAAACCACTGACTTCATTCCAACACACGCTAACTAACGCTGCTATAAATTAGTGTTCAAGAAATACTTACATATATGTACCTTTCAGAAAGACAAATACGATTTCAATATCTCAGTTAGTAGTAGAAAAAGATGTAATAAAATCTGCATAAAATTACTAAACACAAAGTTGGTTTACTATACTTTATGAGAACCTACAGCGTAAAGTTTATTTACACAGATACAAAGGGAATACAACAAAAGATATTCTCTTCTTCTGCACCTCACGGAGTAGACACTTTGCCTGTTCCGTCTTCACAGAGTATCTCTCCATCTCACTCTCGGTTTTCCTACATCTCTTGTAGCAAAGGGTCTATATGGAAATGCAACCTTAGGTAGCCGTCCATCTTCCATTCTGTCCAGATGCTGTAACCATTCCCCGCGATACGATTGGATTTTGTCATTTATGGAGAATACCTACAGCTCTTCTCCAACAACCTCATTGCGCAAACGATCCTGTCCCGTGCAACCCTTTGTTCTCCTCAGAAACCTCATTTTCAACGTTTAAATCTGGATTTAAATTTTTTTTGTAGGAACCCATGTTTTACATCCATATAGTAAAACAGGCACTACCATTGTTTTATAAACTTTGATTCTGTTCTCTTTCTTTGTCTTTTTCCTCGACGTTCTATCATATCATACGACACTACACGCCATATAAAACTTCGATATTTTATAACAAAAAATATAATTTAAAATTATCAAAATACAAGTCATGCATAATCGAAGCCAAAGATACTCGATTATAGTCCTGTCCATTTCTCACATTTGAAATATTCTTCGTTACCAGCGACTTAACTGCTTTGAGGTTACAACTATCTCTTCAATTTGTTACCTCTTCTCCTCTATATAGATACTGCATTGTACACGATATGGCAGATTGGCGCTTCTTACACAACAGAATACATAGTTTGTTTTCTGTTGTTGTGTTAAAGACACATTTTACAAGTAATGTCATCGTTCACGTGAGACACCAAGCTTTCAAAGACATTACCGGTGATTGATGTGTTGAAGTGTGCCATTAACAGCAGTGACAGGAACAAATCACAAGTGACATGCGGTGGTGAGGTTTTGTCTGCGTCTTTATGCTTATGACTCAACAAGTTCTCTCACAAGTATATGTGTGAGCGTGTGTATGTTAAAACAATGACAGCTTAACATTTTCAGGAAGACACAGAAACAGAACAGTATAGATAATTATAAATTAATGTCAGAACAAATTTGTCTGATTGAAACACTTTTTTAAATTACGAAATTTTCTGTATCTAGTAGTATCAATGTATCAATCGTAGTAGTAATATGGACGATAATAATATTTGTTTTTAATTAATTTAAACTAATTATGTTATATATTATTATAATTATTTTATTTAATAATTGCAAAAACAGTTATAGTTAATTCATTTATTGGTATAAAAATCCATACTAAAACTATACAGTCCTATTAACTCCAGGATGTGCAAACCCTGCATGATTAAAATCTATTCAAAGATTTGAATTAATAGTCGTGAGCGCTTTAGTATCAGCAATCCTGAGCGCCCATGGTGCATCAGCAATCAGGTGCTTCACACCGACTTGAAATTACAATCATAAAAGACTAAATCCAAAGAATTGCAACTAAATAAATCAGATAATAGGTTTATAGAACAGCTACAGAAGAACGATCCCGACAACAGAAAACTCAGCAGAAATTTGTCTGAAGATTTGCTACAATCTTCAAAACACTGACCTGTCAGGAGAAATGTCAGCGGATTCTTATTTTATAGATCTTACCTTTCTTACTATTTATTTAACATCCTAACTCTTGTTATGGTGATTGTAGACTGTAAACTGCATAGAGTCAATTAAAATAATTTTGTTTTGTAGGTAATAATTGTAAGACCTAATTCTTACTTGTAAGAATGGTAATTACTTGTACTACTGTTCCGTCTTGTGACTTTGGTTTTAATTATTTTAAACCAAGCACAGCATATATAAATCTTCATCAAGTTTTTACTTCCATATTCCTTAAGGAATGGAAGTATGGTGATGGCAAAAAAAATCGTGTTCGAGATTATTGCAGATTCTGATTCTACTACACTCAAAACATGAAAAAAAGTCGTTTTCCGAAAAGTGTCTGTGTGTGTGTCTGTCTGTCTGTCTGTGTGTCTGTCTGTCTGTCTGTCTGTCTGTCTGTCTGTCTGTCTGTCTGTCTGTAGATTTTTTTTCTATGGCAAACGATAACTGCCGCAAATTCAAACAGAATCAAATAATTTTTTGCATGCAGCCCTGATTTGCAGAGTACTCGCGACCTATTGTTTTTGGTGAAGATCGGTTGAGAGAAAGGGGTAGTTTACCTGCAACGGTTTTTTTTTAGCAAGGGTAATTTTGTTTGTTTGGCAAACGATAACAGCCGCAAATTCAAACAGATATGAGAGTGCAGCGGTATAAAACCACTGACTTCATTCCAACACACGCTAACTAACGCTGCTATAAATTAGTGTTCAAGAAATACTTACATATATGTACCTTTCAGAAAGACAAATACGATTTCAATATCTCAGTTAGTAGTAGAAAAAGATGTAATAAAATCTGCATAAAATTACTAAACACAAAGTTGGTTTACTATACTTTATGAGAACCTACAGCGTAAAGTTTATTTACACAGATACAAAGGGAATACAACAAAAGATATTCTCTTCTTCTGCACCTCACGGAGTAGACACTTTGCCTGTTCCGTCTTCACAGAGTATCTCTCCATCTCACTCTCGGTTTTCCTACATCTCTTGTAGCAAAGGGTCTATATGGAAATGCAACCTTAGGTAGCCGTCCATCTTCCATTCTGTCCAGATGCTGTAACCATTCCCCGCGATACGATTGGATTTTGTCATTTATGGAGAATACCTTCAGCTCTTCTCCAACAACCTCATTGCGCAAACGATCCTGTCCCGTGCAACCCTTTGTTCTCCTCAGAAACCTCATTTTCAACGTTTAAATCTGGATTTAAATTTTTTTTGTAGGAACCCATGTTTTACATCCATATAGTAAAACAGGCACTACCATTGTTTTATAAACTTTGATTCTGTTCTCTTTCTTTGTCTTTTTCCTCGACGTTCTATCATATCATACGACACTACACGCCATATAAAACTTCGATATTTTATAACAAAAAATATAATTTAAAATTATCAAAATACAAGTCATGCATAATCGAAGCCAAAGATACTCGATTATAGTCCTGTCCATTTCTCACATTTGAAATATTCTTCGTTACCAGCGACTTAACTGCTTTGAGGTTACAACTATCTCTTCAATTTGTTACCTCTTCTCCTCTATATAGATACTGCATTGTACACGATATGGCAGATTGGCGCTTCTTACACAACAGAATACATAGTTTGTTTTCTGTTGTTGTGTTAAAGACACATTTTACAAGTAATGTCATCGTTCACGTGAGACACCAAGCTTTCAAAGACATTACCGGTGATTGATGTGTTGAAGTGTGCCATTAACAGCAGTGACAGGAACAAATCACAAGTGACATGCGGTGGTGAGGTTTTGTCTGCGTCTTTATGCTTATGACTCAACAAGTTCTCTCACAAGTATATGTGTGAGCGTGTGTATGTTAAAACAATGACAGCTTAACATTTTCAGGAAGACACAGAAACAGAACAGTATAGATAATTATAAATTAATGTCAGAACAAATTTGTCTGATTGAAACACTTTTTTAAATTACGAAATTTTCTGTATCTAGTAGTATCAATGTATCAATCGTAGTAGTAATATGGACGATAATAATATTTGTTTTTAATTAATTTAAACTAATTATGTTATATATTATTATAATTATTTTATTTAATAATTGCAAAAACAGTTATAGTTAATTCATTTATTGGTATAAAAATCCATACTAAAACTATACAGTCCTATTAACTCCAGGATGTGCAAACCCTGCATGATTAAAATCTATTCAAAGATTTGAATTAATAGTCGTGAGCGCTTTAGTATCAGCAATCCTGAGCGCCCATGGTGCATCAGCAATCAGGTGCTTCACACCGACTTGAAATTACAATCATAAAAGACTAAATCCAAAGAATTGCAACTAAATAAATCAGATAATAGGTTTATAGAACAGCTACAGAAGAACGATCCCGACAACAGAAAACTCAGCAGAAATTTGTCTGAAGATTTGCTACAATCTTCAAAACACTGACCTGTCAGGAGAAATGTCAGCGGATTCTTATTTTATAGATCTTACCTTTCTTACTATTTATTTAACATCCTAACTCTTGTTATGGTGATTGTAGACTGTAAACTGCATAGAGTCAATTAAAATAATTTTGTTTTGTAGGTAATAATTGTAAGACCTAATTCTTACTTGTAAGAATGGTAATTACTTGTACTACTGTTCCGTCTTGTGACTTTGGTTTTAATTATTTTAAACCAAGCACAGCATATATAAATCTTCATCAAGTTTTTACTTCCATATTCCTTAAGGAATGGAAGTATGGTGATGGCAAAAAAAATCGTGTTCGAGATTATTGCAGATTCTGATTCTACTACACTCAAAACATGAAAAAAAGTCGTTTTCCGAAAAGTGTCTGTGTGTGTGTCTGTCTGTCTGTCTGTGTGTCTGTCTGTCTGTCTGTCTGTCTGTCTGTCTGTCTGTCTGTCTGTCTGTCTGTAGATTTTTTTTCTATGGCAAACGATAACTGCCGCAAATTCAAACAGAATCAAATAATTTTTTGCATGCAGGCCGGATTTGCAGAGTACTCGCGACCTATTGTTTTTGGTGAAGATCGGTTGAGAGAAAGGGGTAGTTTACCTGCAACGGTTTTTTTTTGGCAAGGGTAATTTTGTTTGTTTGGCAAACGATAACAGCCGCAAATTCAAACAGAATCAAATAATGTTTCGCATACAGCCCTAAATTGTAGAGTTCTCAAGATCTGTTGATTTTGGTGAAGATCGGTTAAGGGAAAGGGGTAGTTTACCTGTAACGTTTTATGTTTTAACAAGGGTATTTCCTATGGCAAACGATAACAGCCGCAAATTCAAACAGAATCAAAAGATTATTTGCATACGGCCCTACATTGTAGAGTTCTCAAGACCTATTGTTTTTGGTGAAGATCTGTTGAGGGAAAGGGGTAGTTTACCTGCAACGTTTTTTTAACAAGGGTATTTTCTATGGCAAACGATAACAGCCGCAAATTCAAACAGAATCAAATAATGTTTTGCATGCAACCCTGATTTGCAGAGTACTCGCGACCTGTTGTTTTTGGTGAAGATCGGTTGAGGGAAAGGGGTAGTTTACCAGCAACGGTTTTTTTTTAGCAAGGGTAATTTTGTTTGTTTGGCAAACGATAACAGCCGCAAATTCAAACAGAATCAAATAATGTTTCGCATACAGCCCTGAATGGTAGAGTTCTCAAGATCTATTGATTTTGGTGAAGATCGGTTAAGGGAAAGGGGTAGTTTACCTGTAACGTTTTATGTTTTAACAAGGGTATTTCCTATGGCAAACGATAACAGCCGCAAATTCAAACAGAATCAAAAGATTATTTGCATACAGCCCTAAATTGTAGAGTTCTCAAGACCTTTTGTTTTTGGTGAAGATCGGTTGAGGGAAAGGGGTAGTTTACCTGCAACGTTTTTTTATCAAGCGTATTTTCTATGGCAAACGATAACAGCCGCAAATTCAAACAGAATCAAATAATGTTTTGCATACAGCCCTGATTTGTAGAGTACTCAAGACCTATTGTTTTTGGTGAAGATCGGTTAAGGGGAAGGGGTAGTTTACCAGCAACGTTTTTTTATCAAGCGTATTTTTTATGGCAAACGATAACAGCCGCAAATTCAAACAGAATCAAATAATTTTTTGCATACGTCCCTGAATTGTAGAGGTCTCAATGACTTTCGATTTTGGTGAAGATCGGTTAAGGGGAAGGGGTAGTTTACTTGCAACCTTTTACGTTTTAACAAGAGTAAAGTACTTGAAAATTTATTTAAACTTTTTGAAACAATGGTAATTGTTAAAAATAAAATAATTTTGTTGCCAGGCAATAAAATTATAATTTTTTCATTTTAATGTAATATAATATTTTTCATTTAATACAGCAATAAAAAGGCAGGTAAGACACAGCCTGGCTGTTTGGCTGAAAATGATTTTAAATATAAATCTTAGAATATGGAAGTCATGTATGGTTCTCCATACCGATATTTAAAAACACTAATCACCCAGAAAGGTTATCAAATTTGTTATTACTGATGGTGATGGTGATATCATCATCAGTAGCCTAATAATGATGATTTTAGAGCTCAGTCACTAGTCTCCACCCGTCTCTCTGCGGATGATTCGTAGAAAGGATGCGCTAACCCTGCAAGATTAAAAATCATCCAAAGATTTGATTCAGAAGGCCTGAGAGCTTTAGTGGATGCCTATGGTACACCAGCAATTAGGTGCTTCACACCGACTTTAAGTGCCAATCATAAATAACAAAATCCGAAGGATTGCGACTAAATATGTAAGAGAATAAGTTTATACAACAGCTATAGAAGAACGATCCCAACAACAGGAAACTTGTCTGCGCTTCAAAACTAGTCTGTGATCCAACACTTGTTAGCGCCACCGCCTTACTACTAGACGAAGAAGGTCTTCTTCCACATATTCTACCCATTTTTTCCGGTGGCTCCCTCTTCTCTCCTTCACCCATCTGGACCTCCATTTAACACTCTTTTCACAGCTCTATTGTCCTTAATTGGCTGTACATGACCTGCCTACCTAATTTTATTTCTCTTGATCTCAGTAACAATACCTAGCTAGCGAACTACAATACCTTCAACTATACCTATCGACATGTAAGGCTCGTAATGAAACCATTGTCGTAATTTCTATTACAAAACTCTTTTCATGATATTTAGAGTATAGGACATTTGTTAAAAAGTTATCACGTCTAGTTTTAACTACGGTACACACAACATACAGAAAACTGAAATGTTTCTGGACAGTAGGAAGCCAGTGGAAGTTTATACCTTCAATTATGTTGGGAGCTGCATTCATCAAATGGTAGATGCATGAATGATGCAAAAGTAACATTCTTACAAGCACGAAGAGCACTTTTTAAAAAGCGTTCCCTCGAAAATTATAAAGATATTTACGAGAATTGATCAAAAAGTTCATGCACTTCCTATTTATTTTAAAAATTATGCCTTCATTCATCGAGACTTATTGTTACTGACCCCCTTCAAAGTAGTCTTAGTCGAATGTAATATGATTAAGCCAGCCGCACATTTTCGTGTAAAATCAACAATTGCAACACACTTTGTTGTTTGATTTTACCCCAAAAATCTTTCTTGGGTATCGATCGGCTTATGGTTTGCCATAATTGTTTTCTTAACACTGTCGCTTTTGGCGGCCTGAAGAATATCCCCAAAGGTTGGTTACGAAACGTTGCCGACGATGTTGAGCATAAAATACCTACCAGGCTGGTATTTTATAATTTTGATTGACAAATGTATAAAATAGAATTATTTAGTATTTTACTAACTATATTCTAAAATCGAAATGCAAAAACTACGAGGGCATATAAAATATGCAAAAACAACAAAGAGAATTCCAGACAGTGAAGTGTATGATAACATTATAAGTTAATAAACTGAATTTGAATGTAGAATTTTAGCTGGTTAAAATACATCGCCTAGCTTCGTATGCATGCAAGGGGCTGTATTCAAATTGCCTATCGGTGCGCCGTACATGTTTTACATATTGTTCTACAAGACTCCTATTTTAAAAATTGAAAAATTTTACAAAATCGAATAATTGTAAAACCACTGTACGTCACAGCATGTAAAATGCGACAACATGCATACTGTAGCTACAAATATTGGACTTCATGCGACGCCAGTGTTATACGTATCTACGCTTATAAAGCTCTGTTTTAATTAACTGGAATATTTTTGTCAGTAAATTTTTTTCTCCGACAAAATTCCGTATGTGCGCGACCGGAACATTTCCGCCTCGGCGACCGTTGCTGCTGGTTCAAGTTTTAAATACAAAAAAAATAATAAAACTCAAATAAAAACTGCCTCTCTGAAGCGTACACACACAAAAATTGAAATAGTAACAAGCAAGCACACATAACTGACTCTCCAGTTTTGTGAAAGGTTGAATTAACAGGTTATAACTGACTTGTCCTGCCCCAGTTTATAGGCTTCACTATCAACTTGCTGCAGGTACACGTAATCTTTTGTTTCACCGTCTATTGACATTGTGTTATTGTTTGAAATCACAGGAAAAATAAACATCAAGATGTTTCAAAAGTAATATATTGACACATGTTGCTTAGTCTATAGTTCATACTTGCAACAACAACAAAATAGAAAAACAAAATTCAGTCTACTCATGTAAAGCTGATACACCTGGAGATAAGTATGTAGTATGTATGCGGCATAATATACTAAATTATATGAGAAGTGTCCATGGGGGTGGGGTTATGACGTAGACTTCGTTATTAAAATGGGAGGGAATTGACAAAAAAGTTTGAGAAAGTATGAGAAGTGATAACTACGTTGCAATAAAATATTTAATAGTTTTAAAAGTCCATGGTTTGTTAGTGACGAATTAAATCAATCATAGCATTTTAATGCAACAATTAGTTTTAAGAATTCAAATATTTAGAGGATGAATCACGGTCGCCGATAGACATGATAGGAACAGTGACCCGAGATCATAGCTTACAAACCTTACGGTTCTACCTTCAGAAAAGACTTATTACAGCTGACTCCTAATTAAGAATAATTGATACCGTTTTTCTTTATCGTCATCGCAGAGAAAGAAGTTACTATACCGAACATAAGGCGAAGCAACTAGGGCTTTATCTAACCATTATTTTTTAATTTTTTTTTCTTTACAATACGTTTTGTTGATATTCCTTCCTTTGCTCTAAAATATTGCCTTACACGTCTTCATTTTATTAGACTCTCTATTTATTTACTTGTTTAAATTAAAATGAGAATTTATTTACAAACTGTACTACGCGTATTTTAGCTTTAGCTTATTTGTAACAAAACGCTTATTACAATGGCTTTTTCTTTTAATTTAAAATTCTTTTCCTTTGAGAGTATTCATTAAGTTTGGGGAGGAGTGATTCTTGAAGCTTAATGGGTAGGCACCCATGAATTATATGAGAAGAAAACTAAATTGTTGGACAGATGTACGTGGTATCCGCTCGTCGCTTAGTTAGCAGGTATTTATACAAAACCAATTATTGTTACTCGTAATTGTAAGAAACAATATTAAATTTCATTTTTTTACAAATATGTACTTCAATAACTTCAGTGACTTCTGTAAAGACTTGGCAGATGTTAGAGTTCAAATTAACTTCTGATGTTATCTGTTGTTATTGAATTACACTGAATTTAATGGTAAATTGTAATACGTTTACAGATTGTTACAACGGTCGCATGGATTGTCGTGTTTGAACAGTAAAAATCTAATAGTATTGAACACAGTGAAATCGCTACTCACAACTTTATTTACAGTCTAAGTAAATAAATACAACAGTAGAATTACGTTCACAGCATTTTTCGCGTAGCCGAAACGTCGCTTTACATAAAAAAGACAATGATGAAAGAAGTACGTCCCTCTAGTACACGGGTTCCCAACCGGTGGTACGCAAGAAGTCCAGACAAATTATTTACTGAAAATAAAAAAAGTACAAAAATTTATGTTCAAAACAACAATACTTTCTTATCGGACAGTTTAGTTTTAGATTCTTTTTGGCGTCAATATGTTGTAATTTTTTCAGTACTAAAAAGAAACTCTATAATGAAAGGAATCAACACTCCTTTGGAAAACTTTATACTTTATTTTAGCATAGGACCTACCAGAAATTAATTTTAAAATTCAGTTCTCGTCTGTAAATTTTATGTATTAAATTTAAATAATTATTCATAACTAGGAATAATAAGATATACTATGCATGTTGTATCAAGTTTGTTATTCATAAAACCCCCAATAACCTTTCTTTATATTCGAAAACGTACGTTAATAGTTCCGTCAGTGACTTACTTTTTTGTCTTTACGACGCGTTTCAAGACGTATGTCTCATCAGCAGGTGTTTCACTCGATAGGTGAGGTCGTCAATACATTAATATAAAATAAATAAACAAACACATAAAAACACAAACGTGAACGGAACATATACGACCGGTGCGCACCGCGTTGAAGTCGATCCCGCACTGTTGTTATTACTGTACGTTATTTACTCAGTAGGCCGTGTGTTTTCAATCTTATCTTGGATACTAATAACTACGTCATACAGTGAGTTTCGTTGGAACTGCAGTTGATCATTTAATAGGAACTCAGGGATATTCTTACTATTATTTATATCACTACCTTTAATTTTACTGAGAATTTTTTGTGCCTTATATATTTCAAATTCTTCAGCAGCGTTCATGTATCTGCCTTTCTTACATACATGCAGGGGTCTAAAGTTGGTCTTGAAGTTCGGGTAATTATGATTGTTATCAACTAAATGGCGAGCAAAACTGAACTTAGTTTTTTACTGTTTTGTTTGGGGAGATGTTCTTTGGAACGCTTATCAAAAGATCTACCAGTTTGTCCGATATAATAGCTATTACAGTCGCTACATGAAATCTTGTATACCCGTGTCTTATCTTCTAATGGTGTGGATTGTTTCGATCTAACTATTTTGTCAATTGTATTAAAAGTGCGGAACGCCATTTTAATATTTCACATGTTGAACACACTATTTAATATTTTGGGTAAGGTGTTGCCATATTCACATGATATATACCTTGTATTATCTAGATTTTTACGGGGTGTACCGTTCTTTACCTTTCTCTTTCGATGTTGCCTGATTAGGTTATCCATCACTACCGCCTTATATCTATTAGCTATAGCTGTGTGCTTAATTGTCGTTAGTTTTTCATTGAAATCACTGGCGTCCATCGGTATTGTTAATAATCTATGTACTAAACTATTAAAGGGTGCCATTTTTTGTATAAACGGGTGGTGTGAATCAGCATGTATTGTAGTATCTGTGGTGGTTGGCTTTCTATAAATTTTATATTTAAATTTGTTATCCAGCCTTGTGACAGTCAGGTCAAGGAAATTAATCTTGTTATTCACTTCAGTTTCAAGGGTAAACTTCATCGTGTCGTTGATTCCATTCATGTAGTTTTTTAGGTTTTCAATGGTCAGATTTTCTTTTTCTCCAGTTTGCAAAGCACATCTTTTCCTTTTTTTGCTGCTATCATTGGAAATCTGTTTTGGGGGATCTTTATCTTTCTTTTTTGTTTTACTTGGCATTTCATAACTATTTGTTGAACCTCTTTTTATTTTCCCTCGTTTATATATTTTTTTTATTTCATTTTGTAAAGTGCCATTGAATATTATGAACGTCTCATCGACGTATCGTGAATATGAAATTATCTTGCTACAAAGTTTATTTCTGTTATTAAGTAAATATGTGTTTTCATAATGACTTAAGTATACATCTGCCAGTAAGCCGGATAGTGGTGAGCCCATTGCTAAACCCCTTTGCTGGATGTAATATTTGGTATTAAAAGTGTAATAGTTCTGACTAAGTATCACTTCTAATAGGTTAATTATTTCGTCAATTTCTTTTATATTGCGTATTTTGGCATCAATTAAGTTAGTCTTTAAAATGGTCACTGTGTCACGAACCGGGATATTAGTGTATAAATCGACGATGTCAAACGAAGCAATTTTATAATTGGGGTGTAACTTTATGTCTTTCATTTTGTTAATGAATTCAATATTATTTTTTACGCTATAATTATTTTTTAGATTTATACTATTTTTTAAAATTCTGGTAAGTACCTTGCTGATTTTATAACTTGGGGCAGTAGTAAAGTTAACTAGAGGCCTGATTGGAACATTGGGCTTATGGATTTTTGGCAGACCGACGAATTGAGGGGCTACTGCCTTGATAGGCTTTAGCGCGCGATGTGTGTTTTCGTCGAATATTAATTATATTAATATTCGTACTTCGATTAATTATATTATTCAAGATTTTTACAAACTGAGGTGTTGGGTACACCAGTATCATTTCGTTATTATTGTTATTTATAAAAGCATTGACCTTCAGTGTGTACTGGTCCTTGTCCATTACTATAATAGTGTTCCCTTTATCAGCTTTTGTAACGAATGTATTATTATCGGACAATTTATTCTTAATTTGTTTCAGGGTTTTAATTTCTGCATGGTGTCTGTTATTTGAGGTAAGGGGTTTGTTGTGTTCCACATGTTTTATGTATTTGTTCAATTTATTATTAATCATGACGCGAGCTTCATTCTGCATTATATGGTTCGGTAGGGTTGTAACGGCGGCTTCTGCACTGATTATTTCACGTATATGGCTCACGTACATATATTTCATATATGGCTCTTGCTATTGTACGGAATATTATATTTTAATCCTCAATTAAGGACATCCATTTCAACGTTATTAAACTGTGTAGGAGTTAAATTTGAGATGCGCGTGTAAAACTTGTGTTTACATATAACTTTATCTTCGTTGATTTGTTTGTTCATGAGATTCTGGAGTTTAACCTTTTGTTTATGATAAGTGCGTTGCAAAATATCGATAATGTATTTGTTGACTATCGTGAATACGTTATCTAGCGAAGCTACATTAACACTGCTGAGTAGCTGTAGATGAATTTTATATAATTCGGTATTTAACTTTAATTTCTTTTTATATAAAGATTTGAGTTCCTCTTTCAGCCATAATAGTTGGGCACGATTTTTTATATTTATGGCGGTTTTTGATTTTTTATTTATTTTTATCATGCCGTAATTTGATGTTAAATTGTTTCTAATGCATTCCTTGTTAAACTTAATGTGTAGGTTCGTTTTCATTAGTTTTATCTTAATGTTTTGAAATTTAAATACTGTTCTCGCTTGACAAGCTTCTTGAAAAATGAATCTTAAATTAGAACCAGAATTTATCTCACCCTCGGACGATCCACGTCTCTCCTACCAATGACTTAATTTTCCAATCTTTATTCCCAGGCTGCTTTGGGTATTGTACGTGTCTAATAGTTTTACGTGAACAAGATACTGATGTGTTGTAGAATTCCCCACCAGAGACACCTCAGACTCTTCTGGTAGGGTCATCACACTTTAGCCGAAGGGCAAAAGAGACTCGCCTTCCCTAAGCGCTTATCTATCGGCATCAGTGAGCACCCCAAGATCCTAAGCTACCTAAAATTATAAATCGGAATAAAACATGAAAAAACACGCCTTAGCCCTTGAAAACCGTAATAAGATTAAGGTCAGGAAAGAACAAGGGTCAGCCAAGAAAGACTAGACAGAAATGGTTAAAGACAATCGTAACCTGCAAATCGACCAAAAAACCGATTTTTGGGTTTTTGTCTTTCAAAAATCTTTAGTATTTTCTGAGTGATTTGACACCTAATTTATGTAAATAAGCCTAATAATAAACTTTTTATGATTAAAAAAATTGACATCGTAACAAAAGCTTTGTCAGAAATGGTGATAATGTTTTCACTGGTGCTCTAAAAATAAGGACATTCAGTAAAATATAGCCTGGCCATCGTAACTGGTAAAAATAATTAACCTAACCATTCAGTACCAATACCTGTATTGTCTGCAGCAAAGCCAGAATTTGCTGATCTGAGCCATTCTAATTTGTTAAAAAAATTGTCTTTATTTTAGTACTTACACAGGATGCAAACGGGTCGCTGAACCATTTGATTTGGAATAGTTTGCCAAAACTATATATTTATTGGACTGAATACTTTCCTTTTGGATGTACATACTGCTGTTGATTGACCTTCAATGAAGGTAATATAATTAACTGTTAAGTCTTCCGAAAATTAGAGATAGACCATGATTAAATATGGTTAAGGTAATGCAAATATTGGCTTGGAACGAATACTCGAGGCAGAGACAGCAGTAGATGAATTGATGAAAAAGGTTAGACAGTCATCTAGATATCTGAAGACCCCGAGTATGGGGGTGAACTGTTTTGAAACAGGTGAAATAATAAAAATCTGTTTTGAAAACTTTAAATGCGTTTTTATAAAAATCTATAATTTTAGATAAATGACCCACTATTACAAAAAAAAGTAAACTATCAAGCTGAATTTGTATGTGTCTATTGGATTAATGGAGATATTACTACACTACTAGAACTACACAGTTTCACTAAAAAATAAAAACGTAAACAAATTTTAAGTATGCTTTCTGTATGCAAATTTTTAGAGCAAAACATTAAAAATTATAAAAAATCAGGAAATTGATATATCTTTATAATTATAGTAGCATTTGTAGGGTACAATTTGCTTACTTTCGTGCTAAAATTTATTTTTCCATCTTTTACAGGTTTTGAGACAGTGTGTCTTAAATTTTATGAATTTAATATGGTCAGCATAGCCGGCTACGAGTGCCCTTAAAAAAAGGGCAAGACGAGTGGAAGCAAAGTGAGACTCCAGCTAGGGCAACTCAGGTTTGCCAAACCCGTATCCACAAGATGTGGATCCTTGATGAAACCCTAATTAATACTGTCGCATAAACAACGTGCTTCACTAATACGCAAACGACAATTCACGGTAGTCACATTGCACTAAACGCACTCTGGATCCCAGTTTCAAACTAACTAACTGGTCACATCTGAATCCTTTGAATCACCACTTTTTCGACGATGCGTCGAAATAATTGCCAGAAATAGGTTTTCTGCTTTACAAAATATTTTGATTAAAATATATTTGAAAATGAGAAAAAATAAATAAACCGATATTTATTTATACTTTCTCAAATTACTTTAACTGCCAGGCGTGTGGATGTTTTCTATCATCCTAAATTTAAATATGCATTATGTTAATTATATTATATAAATTTAAAAACATAAATTTCAGAAAGATTAAAACATTTTTTCGAGAATATTTTTGCTAGGGAATATTATATTAGCTGCTACATAAATAAGGGCTGCTCATTAATAATTACTTTTCAACCCTCAGTGCTCAGTGGCGGCAGAAAAAGAAGTCTCCCGTTTGTACGTCGCGTCCGTTGCTGATTCATTGCTCCAACTTTACGCTCTACAGAACACTGATAAAGACCGCACACAGAGACAAATGGGCTTGTTTATTTACACAACTCTAACGTAACCTCGTAATATACGTTTTTTCATTCTGACCTTTTGCGTCGCTGAATAAAAGACTCCGTATTTCAATACCTTATTGAAATTTATATCGTACCTTGAAGAATTCATAAATAGTTTATTAATTAAATAAAATATACTCTTATTAATTAAGATCTTGATAACGTACTTGATGTTCTTTGTTAATTACTTCAATTTTTTAATGTCAAAGAAATATCTGAATTGTTTGTCCATTTAAACTAAAGTATTACGTTTACATTGCACAGAAGCTCATATCGTGTGTTTACTGCATAAAGTTGGTAGTTAACATTGCTCATATCGTGTGGTTACTGCATAAAGTTAGTAATTAACATTGCTCATATCGTATGGTTACTGCATAAAGTTGGTAACTAACAAAATGATGTTGTTTTAGAAGTGTAATCAGTGTCTTTGAAACCTATGGCCTAGGCATAGCATGGAATAGTTCAGTTTAATTTTATATCTAAAAATACTTCTCTTCCTGTGTCAGTTGATTGTATTTCTTCAGAGATTCCATGGTTTACTTTTTTATAGTCATGTAGCACTTCCTTCTTCTATTTAGTCTGGTTGAGGATGATTATTTAACTTTTTTATTTATGTCCACTGATATAAAATGTCTAATAATTTAAATTAGTCACTATCTGGTGATTAATTCAACCTTTCTCGTTCAGA
Organism: Magicicada septendecula; assembly: GCA_034769895.1. Taxonomy (NCBI): domain Eukaryota; kingdom Metazoa; phylum Arthropoda; class Insecta; order Hemiptera; family Cicadidae; genus Magicicada; species Magicicada septendecula. The sequence goes on along the minus strand of CM068374.1, from coordinate 310,923,949 downwards.
TGCAATAATACAATTCTTATTTCATTTATTATAACATTTTAGTTTGCTAAGGGCTATATCAGCTCTTTTATTGGTTTCTAATGTAACATATTATGTCACCCTGGTGATATCATACCATTAACATAAACAAACTCTTACTATTTTATCTTTCATTTTCTTTAAACTGATATACCTTTTTTATAAGAGCTTTGATCTTCACTTTATTGGTTTCTTTGATCTTCTGATAAAACACTGATTATTTTGACACCACTTTTGACTATCTTCTGTTATATATTTCTTGAGTTATCAATTTACACTTTTTATTTAATTTGTTCCAAACTTATTTATTATTAGTTCTTCTTGTACTTTTCACTTTATTAAACTTATTTGACACATTTAGTAATCCTATAGCATAACCTGACATTGTTTCATTATCATTTTAATAGAAATTCTTATTCATATACCTTAACTGTCTAAGCTCAATATGCCTAGTTTTACAAAAATCTATTACTATTATTTTGGTACTTTCTTGTTAAGATAAACATTAGTGTCATTAACACTATCACATATAATATTAATTAATGTGATCCAAACTAATTACTAATAACTATTAGTAATATATAACCATTCCCCTTAACTTACTGTATTTATAAATTTACAGTTTTTATAAATAAAACAAAATTTCATAAGTAAGTTCCTTAACATTGTCCTCCTTACTTATCATTATTGACATTATTTTAACTGTGATAAACATAATTATTACAGTCTTCGTTATCATGAATTAAACAATAAAATAAACAATATTTAATTAAGTCTTTAGTTCCTTATTTCTTGAAACTCTTATGTTTCTTGGTACTTTTGGGTAAGATTATTAAAGCATATTTATGTTAAAATGGCATGGCAAAATGTCGGTGTATTTCATAGTCACACGCCGTAAACGACACAAGCAACAAACCTCTGTGCACTGCGGAACGTCCAAGCGTTAAAAACGTGGTAGACAAATTTTGAAATAATTGCAAAATTCCATGTGTGATATCAAATTAATGGGAATTTTAACCGAAGCCTGCATGTAGCCTTCATTCTTTAAACTTTCAAAATTTTTGAATGCCGGGGCCAACAAAAGTGGCTGAAAGTTTTTATAAAATCGCAAACATTTATGTGAGGTATCAAATTAATAAACATTTTAACCTAAAGCTAAAGATAATGTTCAGTTGTGGAAATTTAAAAATTTTGGGATTTCAGGGCCTAAAAATGACTAAAATTTTGATTATATTCACAAACCTTTATGTGGGTTATCAAATTTAAGAGACTTTTATAAAATCTTAATATAATGCAAAGTTTTGAATATTCAAAAATTGTTTCAAATTGTGTAATATTGATATTTACCTAATAATGAATGAATTTTGTTCAAAATAGTGAGGTAGTTGTGCAGCGCAGGGAGCTCACTAGTATAAAATTATAAGTTTTGGTTAACAGTTTAAAATCCGATAAATTAATACTTATGTAAGCATTTATATGTGATAACATGTGCAACATTAGAGAAACAGAGGATATAAACGTTAAACATTTTGAATTTTATCTAAAACAATATTTCTATTATTATTATTACAAATTATTTTAGTCATCAACATCATCATCTGCAAGGATTAAACCAAGCATGGTTTGTTCCGGTCTCAAACAAGCAAAGGTTAGAGCTGGTTACTCAGCGCTTCCTCGGACGTCCCACACCTCTCCGTTCCCTCAGCTTATAGCTCCATAGTTGTTTGGGGATGCGGCAATCATCCATTCGGCAAAGATGTTCCCACCAATGGAGCCGATACTGGGCGATCCTGTCGAGTATACTCATAATATTCACTTCCTGTCGTATATCTGTGTTACTTCTATGATCATGTCCTGCCACGTGCCTGAGAAATCTCATTTCAGCCGCTCGGATACGACTGGTCTGGCCTGTCGTTAAAGTCCAATTCTCAAACCCATAAAGAAGTGTCGGAAGGGCCATCATCTAGTAGAATTTTAGGCGTGTTCCTTTACTGGTTTAAGAGTTCGTCTCATGGTCCCGCACATAAGGTTAAACTTATGCAACCTATTCACAATGTCGTTGCTTGAATTATATGACAAACTGTAGCCTAGGTATTCAAAATTGCTGACTTGTTCCAGGACAGTACCACCTATAACAATTTTTGCCCGTACGGGATCAGTTCCAAGAAAAGCCATCACCTTGGTGTTAAGTGTGGATATTTGTAATCTAGATTCATTACAGATTCAATTTAACAAATGTATACATATCAATTGTTTTAGTCAAAACTAAATACTCAAAATAACTATTTGCACACGTGATGAAATGATTCTAAATCTGTATTGCCAAAAGGTGAATTTCTTCATTACATTGTTTACTAATTTTTGTAATTTTATAAAGATGTTACGGGGTATAAAGACTGTTTGGGTAATGAAAGGAACATACTGAGTGACAAGTTTATCGACTAACGGAACAAAAGTCTGATTTAAACGAACTCACTTGACTAGGCGCTATTAAATTTTTTTTCACCTAGTTTTAAAAAAAAAGTGTTCACCAAAAACAGATATAAATATACGGTACTTGAAATTTTCATAATTTCTTTTTAATTTGAGCTTCAGTCGTTCATGATTTAAAGGACACTAACATTGTTGGAAAGGGGTATAGATGAGTAGGATTTTCCTGCTGTGACTTCCTGACAGTTTGAATTCTCTCCACCTCTCTGGAACTTCTCCTCGTGCTGTTTCTGACGTCAATGGATCTTCTTATGTGGATCTTCTTATGTAATTTTGTTATTATTTAAAAACAGTTTGTTTTACAATCCAGTTACATAACTGTATGTAACTGGAAGGATGAAATTATTTACAAAAATTTAAATATTCTGTGCGGACGGGCACAAGCTCCCGCTGCACCGTGGATGATTACAGAAAGAAAACCACTGTAGCTTGTGTGTCCTATTTATACCCATGTCTTGGTCGACACCTGCAGTGGTACGAAATCGACATGTCAGAAACTGTCTCTGGATTCAGTTCCCCCACTCTTTGTCAAATTCGCTTTTTCTTATATTTCTGCGAATTGCAGAGTCCTGTAAGTATACTCTTATACTTATCTTATAACTATTTTTACAACACATGTTCACTGTAATTTTGGACATTGCAACTTAACCCTTTCGATTTGTACACAGTTATTTCCCTATTACACTCGTACGGTGTGGCACTTTCACATGGTTTTCGTACACAGTATTTAGTAAATTTTCTTACATTTTATTGTGTTTTTGGATTTTACTCTTGATTTCAGTAACAATACCTAGCTAGCGAACTACAATACCTTCAACTATACCTATCGACATGTAAGGCTCGTAATGAAACCATTGTCGTAATTTCTATTAAAAAACTCTTTTCATGATATTTAGAGTACATGACATTTGTTAAAAAGTTATCACGTCTAGTTTTAACTACGGTACACACAACATACAGAAAACTGAAATGTTTCTGGACAGTAGGAAGCCAGTGGAAGTTGATACCTTCAATTATGTTGGGAGCTGCATTACATCAGATGGCAGATGCATGAATGATGCAAAAGTAACATTCTTACAAGCACGAAGAGCACTTTTTAAAAAGCGTTCCCTCGAAAATTATAAAGATATTTACGAGAATTGATCAAAAAGTTCATGCACTTCCTATTTATTTTAAAAATTATGCCTTCATTCATCGAGACTTATTGTTACTGACCCCCTTCAAAGTAGTCTCAGTCGAATGTAATATGATTAAGCCAGCCGCTTTCCAGACTTCAAAACATTTCTAGCATGCACTTTTTGGTATAGCCTTGAGCTCGCTTAGTGATTGATTTTTGTTTTAGGTCTTCAACGGTAGCGAAACGTTTTCGTTTCGTGGAAAACGTACCACAATTGGAAGGAGACAAATCGCGTTAGGACACATTTGGTGAATACGGCAGTTGCCTTGTCATCATTATGACGTTTTCTTTTGCCTAGCCTGGCAAAATACTTAACAATGACGTGCGTCCAGCCGCATTATCGGGCTCCAATGTTCATAAATTATTCTTCCGTAAATCTGGCAATTTCCTAAAAAAGCTTCGTACAAATGGTGTAAAATGTCCAAATAGTACTCTTTATTTACCAGTACGCCTACCGACCAAATCACATGGAATACAAAAAACATAACCTTCGTCTGACAACCACAATCTTCATCATATTTACGGCAATTTTTGAAGCTTGTAAACCGCTTGTTCACGTACAGCAGTCTCCCCAGAAACCTTCTGAACACGTTTACCAGGACAGATCAGTTTATCTCACAGTTTACACAAAATTTAATCTGTTTTTCAATCTTGCATTGTAGAATGACAAAAAAATCGCCTAGTACACTTAAAAACGACTCATTCAATTATCTGTGAGCTCTAAACTATTAATCAAATAGCTCTAAAATATAAGACAATTGTCACTAACATGTGTGCCAACATCACATAAAAACAATTTTTAATTGGACACTTGTAGCGGTGGAAATTGCAAAATTGCAGGAACTCTTTGATCAAACTTGATATGAGAGTCTTTTAGCTCGTATGCCCATATGGCTCAGATGATTGGACTTTGAAGAAATTTAACAGGAACCACCTTAAAGCTTTTAAGATGTGGTGCTGGAGGATGCCTTAAAAATACCGTGGACGGAAAGATTACCTAATGGTGAGGTTTTGAAGAGGAGGATGAGTGAAAGAAGGACGTTGATTGAAGCCACTGCGGAAAGTAGAGGCAGGGTCACCATTCAAATTAGTTCAACATTGGTCACTGGATGGAGGGAATGACCAACGGCCCCTGATACACTGATGTGATAATCAAGAGACTATCTACGGAAGGGAAGAAATTGCAAGCCCACCAACTTCTGGGTTGAGGAGAAGAAGAAGAAGAAGATACACAGCATATTTTGACCATTGTTAATTTAGTGAAGCTCTTATAAGTTCTGGTCAGTTATAACTTTTCTTAACACCAGAGACTTTGTTCCAAATGTCGTCGTTTTATCTTACTGACATTTGGCAGATTACGATCAAATAATTTCCTTATTGAAAACAAAAGTTTTTTTTTCTAGGGCAAATCATATTAGAACAAAGACTGTCATACGGGACTCGCCAGTAGAACAGGTGGCAGATTTCAAGTAGCTAAGGTGCAGCATCACATACCAAGGTAATAATAAAGAGGTTGAAATCAAAATTAGTCTCTTCCGGTCGCTTTGTGGTTATATCATTAATCACTTCAAGAATAGAACGAGGAAAGGTGCGCAATTGAAATATTATAATGTAATGGCCATACCTCAGCTACTGTATGGTAGTGATACATGGATTAGAAAGGCCAAAGATATATCTAGAATACAAGGAGCGGAAATGAGGTTCTCGATTGCTGTAAAGGGTTGTACCAGGAGAGATCTTATCAGAAATGATTATGCTAGAATGGAGCTAGGCATAGCTGACAGCTTAAATGAGAAAATCTCCCGGTACAAAATGGAGTGGCGGTTACACGTAGAGAGAATGGATCCAACTAGATTTTCAAGGAGAGCCTTTGACTATCATCCAAGGGGAAAGAGATGTGTGGGAATACCCAGTAAGTGATGGTTGGATAACTTCCATTGAAGATTCCACTGCAGCAGGCTACGGCATCCTAAGCTGTAAAGGATGACGACGACGACGATTTCCCCACCCACACACACACACACACATACAGTTACAATGAATTTTCTAAAACCTTGTAGCTATACGTCTGAACGTGGGGAGCGGTAATTTCATTAGATATTAAAGCATTATTCAACCCTAATTTTTGTGCAGACCACCGTAGCAAGCTTTCTTAATTAAATGTTTTTTATAATTCAAAAATTGCAAACCCTTAAGAAGGGGGAAAATGATGGAGAAAAAGTTATAAAACAAGCAACGAAGGAAAAAACCTCTCTTCTCATTTATTCTGATGAAAATCGTTATTAAGTCCGCGGGCTGGTTGTGTAAACACGCCAGTCACTCGTTTGGTGTGGAAGCAAATAGTGGTGTACGAGTTGGCCAACACCTGTCATGTCCGTCTGTTTCCATTTTTCTTTTACCAAACATGACTATAAAGAAAAATACATTGTGTATAAATGTGGACGCATGTGTACAAGGTGTGTTCAAAAACGGACGGAACTATTTGTGCAGCACGTCAACCTGCGCATAGAGCGAGCTGCACAATTACTGTAAGTACTGCTAGCGACAGGTTTTGACGCCGGAATGGCGTTATCTCCGTCCCGTCATGGTCATCAATCTCCGAGCTACACACGCTGGAGTGGGCACGAGCACAACGCGTCCGGAGGATTTATAACGAACTGAGAATAAAGATTTTAACACAACGTGTGTGTATACAATTTTTCTGCTAACTTAGTAAAACCTTTACAGACCAATTTCCAATATATTCCACAGTTGTCATTACCATTTGCATTGGTACGCAGTTATTGACCGTACGGGTCTCTGATCGTCAGTCAATAAACACGGTAAACATTTTTTTAGTGATACGATCCATTAAAATTTTTCTATAAAAATTAATTTTACGATCTTATATGCGTGCGCATTCTCTCAGGAAGTCTCGGCAGTTAAATGATGATTTTCAATTACCACATCACGAGCTCTCTTCCCATGATCTTCGACGTCGCTTTAATCTACACCGACCATTGTTTTTGCCCTCTTTAAACATTCTTAAAATAATCGTTCGGCTCACGCAGGCCTCCGCATATGCTTAATTCAACAACCAGAATGTCTCTGTGACGTTTTAATCTAGTTTTGCTGCAAAATTGTATACGTACACGTTGTTCTACGAGGACTTTCTTAATCACTTTGTTACTAATTAGCCGGCCAGAGTTCTCACGTCCTCACTCAATCTGATAAACATCAAAAACTAATGCTGACAGCGGGACAGAATAATTGGCAGTTTGTTATCAAAAGCTACTGCTAGTCGCGCTCAAAGTTGTAGCGCCTTGTTTGTGCGGCTTCATGTGTTATTCAAAAAGTTCGATTTTTTTTTATTAACACACCTCGTATGTATAATGACATGAATATTGCACCCAAATAAGACAATTATTGACAATTTTTGTCTTAATCTTACACGGTCGGTGTCAATTACCTCAAAATTGTCAAATACCGGGCTGTTAGGCCGTCGGCAACGTTTTGTATCCCACCGTCGGGGATCTTCTCCAGGCAGGAAAAAGCGACAGAGCGGTAAGAAACACTTACGGCAGATCTTAAGCCGAACGATACCAGAAAACATTTTTCGTGTAAAATCAACAATTGCAACACACTTTGTTGTTTGATTTTACCCCAAAAATCTTTCTTGGGTATCGATCGGCTTATGGTTTGCCATAATTGTTTTCTTAACACTGTCGCTTTTCGCGGCCTGAAGAATATCCCCAAGGGTTGGTTACGAAACGTTGCCGACGATGTTGAGCATAAAATACCTACCAGGCTGGTATTTTATAATTTTGATTGACAAATGTATAAAATAGAATTATTTAGTATTTTACTAACTATATTCTAAAATCGAAATGCAAAAACTACGAGGGCATATAAAATATGCAAAAACAACAAAGAGAATTCCAGACAGTGAAGTGTATGATAACATTATAAGTTAATAAACTGAATTTGAATGTAGAATTTTAGCTGGTTAATATACATCGCCTAGCTTCGTATGCATGCAAGGGGCTGTATTCAAATTGCCTATCGGTGCGCCGTACATGTTTTACATATTGTTCTACAAGACTCCTAATTTTAAAAATTGAAAAATTTTACAAAATCGAATAATTGTAAAACCACTATACGTCACAGCATGTTAAATGCGACAACATGCATACTGTAGCTACGAATATTGGACTTCATGCGACGCCAGTGTTATACGTACCTACGCTTATAAAGCTCTGTTTTAATTAACTGGAATATTTTTGTCAGTAAATTTTTTTCTCCGACAAAATTCCGTATGTGCGCGACCGGAACATTTCCGCCTCGGCGACCGTTGCTGCTGGTTCAAGTTTTAAATACAAAAAAAATAATAAAACTCAAATAAAAACTGCCTCTCTGAAGCGTACACACACAAAAATTGAAATAGTAACAAGCAAGCACACATAACTGACTCTCCAGTTTTGTGAAAGGTTGAATTAACAAGTTATAACTGACTTGTCCTGCCCCAGTTTATAGGCTTCACTATCAACTTGCTGCAGGTACACGTAATCTTTTGTTTCACCGTGTATTGACATTGTGTTATTGTTTGAAATCACAGGAAAAACAAACATCAAGATGTTTCAAAAGTAATATATTGACACATGTTGCTTAGTCTATAGTTCATACTTGCAACAACAACAAAATAGAAAAACAAAATTCAGTCTACTCATGTAAAGCTGATACACCTGGAGATAAGTATGTAGTATGTATGCGGCATAATATACTAAATTATATGAGAAGTGTCCATGGGGGTGGGGTTATGACGTAGACTTCGTTATTAAAATGGGAGGGAATTGACAAAAAAGTTTGAGAAAGTATGAGAAGTTATAACTACGTTGCAATAAAATATTTAATAGTTTTAAGAGTCCATGGTTTGTTAGTGACGAATTAAATCAATCATAGCATTTTAATGCAACAATTAGTTTTAAGAATTCAAATATTTAGAGGATGAATCACGGTCGCCGATAGACATGATAGGAACAGTGACCCGAGACCATAGCTTACAAACCTTACGGTTCTACCTTCAGAAAAGACTTATTACAGCTGACTCCTAATTAAGAATAATTGATACCGTTTTTCTTTATCGTCATCGCAGAGAAAGAAGTTACTATACCGAACATAAGGCGAAGCAACTAGGACTTCATCTAACCATTATTTTTTAATTTTTTCTTCTTTACAATACGTTTTGTTGATATTCCTTCCTTTGCTCTAAAATATTGCCTTACACGTCTTCATTTTATTAGACTCTCTATTTATTTACTTGTTTAAATTAAAATGAGAATTTATTTACAAACTGTACTACGCGTATTTTAGCTTTAGCTTATTTGTAACAAAACGCTTATTACAATGGCTTTTTCTTTTATTTTAAAATTCTTTTCCTTTGAGAGTATTCATTAAGTTTGGGGAGGAGTGATTCTTGAAGCTTAAGGGGTAGGCACCCATGAATTATATGAGAAGAAAACTCAATTGTTGGACAGATGTACGTGGTATCCGCTCGTCGCTTAGTTAGCAGGTATTTATACAAAACCAATTATTGTTACTCGTAATTGTAAGAAACAATATTAAATTTCATTTTTTTACAAATATGTACTTCAATAACTTCAGTGACTTCTGTAAAGGCTTGGCAGATGTTGGAGTTCAAATTAACTTCTGATGTTATCTGTTGTTATTGAATTACACTGAATTTAATGGTAAATTGTAATACGTTTACAGATTGTTACAACGGTCGCATGGATTGTCGTGTTTGAACAGTAAAAATATAATAGTATTGAACACAGTGAAATCGCTACTCACAACTTTATTTACAGTCTAAGTAAATAAATACAACAGTAGAATTACGTTCACAGCATTTTTCGCGTAGCCGAAACGTCGCTTTATATAAAAAAGACAGTGATGAAAGAAGTACGTCCCTCTAGTACACGGGTTCCCAACCAGTGGTACGCAAGAAGTCCAGACAAATTATTTACTGAAAATAAAAAAAGTACAAAAATTTATGTTCAAAACAACAATACTTTCTTATCGGACAGTTTAGTTTTAGATTCTTTTTGGCGTCAATATGTTTTTCATTTTTCAGTACTAAAAAGAAACTCTATAATGAAAGGAATCAACACTCCTTTGGAAAACTTTATACTTTATTTTAGCATAGGACCTACCAGAAATTAATTTTAAAATTCAGTTCTCGTCTGTAAATTTTATGTATTAAATTTAAATAATTATTCATAACTAGGAATAATAAGATATACTATGCATGTTGTATCAAGTTTGTTATTCATAAAACCCCCAATAACCTTTCTTTATATTCGAAAACGTACGTTAATAGTTCCGTCAGTGACTTACTTTTTTGTCTTTACGACGCGTTTCAAGACGTATGTCTCATCAGCAGGTGTTTCACTCGATAGGTGAGGTCGTCAATACATTAATATAAAATAAATAAACGAACACATAAAAACACAAACGTGAACGGACATATACGGCCGGTGCGCACCGCGTTGAAGTCGATCCCGCACTGTTGTTATTACTGTACGTTATTTACTCAGTAGGCCGTGTGTTTTCAATCTTATCTTGGATACGAATAACTACGTCATACAGTGAGTTTCATTGGAACTGCAGTTGATCATTTAATAGGAACTCAGGGATATTCTTACTATTATTTATATCACTACCTTTAATTTTACTGAGAATTTTTTGTGCCTTATATATTTCAAATTCTTCAGCAGCGTTCATGTATCTGCCTATCTTACATACATGCAGGGGTCTAAAGTTGGTCTTGAAGTTCGGGTAATTATGATTGTTATCAACTAAATGGCGAGCAAAACTGAACTTAGTTATTTACTGTTTTGTTTGGGGAGATGTTCTTTGGAACGCTTATCAAAAGATCTACCAGTTTGTCCGATATAATAGCTATTACAGTCGCTACATGAAATCTTGTATACCCGTGTCTTATCTTCTAATGGTGTGGATTGTTTCGATCTAAGTATTTTGTCAATTGTATTAGAAGTGCGGAACGCCATTTTAATATTTCACATGTTGAACACACTATTTAATATTTTGGGTAAGGTGTTGCCATATTCACATGATATATACCTTGTATTATCTAGATTTTTACGGGGTGTACCGTTCTTTACTTTCTCTTTCGATGTTGCCTGATTAGGTTATCCATCATTACCGCCTTATATCCATTAGCTATATCTGTGTGCTTAATTGTCGTTAGTTTTTCATTGAAATCACTGGCGTCCATTGGTATTGTTAATAATCTATGTACTAAACTATTAAAGGGTGCCATTTTTTGTATAAACGGGTGGTGTGAATCAGCATGTATTGTAGTATCTGTGGTGGTTGGCTTTCTATAAATTTTATATTTAAATTTGTTATCCAGCCTTGTGACAGTCAGGTCAAGGAAATTAATCTTGTTATTCACTTCAGTTTCAAGGGTAAACTTCATCGTGTCGTTGATTTCATTCATGTAGTTTTTTAGGTTTTCAATGGGCAGATTTTCTTTTTCTCCAGTTTTCAAAGCACATCTTTTCCTTTTTTTGCTGCTATCATTGGAAATCTGTTTTGGGGGATCTTCATCTTTCTTTTTTGTTTTACTTGGCATTTCATAACTATTTGTTGAACCTCTTTTTATTTTCCCTCGTTTTGATTTTTTTTTTATTTCATTTTGTAAAGTGCCATTGAATATTATGAACGTCTCGTCGACGTATCGTGAATATGAAATTATCTTGCTACAAAGTTTATTTCTGTTATTAAGTAAATATATGTTTTCATAATGACTTAAGTATACATCTGCCAGTAAGCCGGATAGTGGTGAGCCCATTGCTAAACCCCTTTGCTGGATGTAATATTTGGTATTAAAAGTAAAATAGTTCTGACTAAGTATCACTTCTAATAGGTTAATTATTTCGTCAATTTCTTTTATATTGCGTATTTTGGCATCAATTAAGTTGGTCTTTAAAATGGTCACTGTGTCACGAACCGGGATATTAGTGTATAAATCGACGATGTCAAACGAAGCAATTTTATAATTGGGGTGTAACTTTATGTCTTTCATTTTGTTAATGAATTAAATATTATTTTTTACGCTATAATTATTTTTTAGATTTATACTATTTTTTAAAATTCTGGTAAGTACCTTGCTGATTTTATAACTTGGGGCAGTAGTAAAGTTAACTAGAGGCCTGATTGGAACATTGGGCTTATGGATTTTTGGCAGACCGACGAATTGAGGGGCTACTGTCTTGATAGGCTTTAGCGCGCGATGTGTGTTTTCGTCGAATATTAATTATATTAATATTCGTACTTCGATTAATTATATTATTCAAGGTTTTTACAAACTGAGGTGTTGGGTACACCTGTATCATTTCGATATTATTGTTATTTATAAAATCATTGACCTTCAGTGTGTACTGGTCCTTGTCCATTACTATAATAGTGTTCCCTTTATCAGCTTTTGTAATGAATGTATTATTATCGGACAATTTATTCTTAATTTGTTTCAGGGTTTTAATTTCTGCATGGTGTCTGTTATTTGAGGTAAGGGGTTTGTTGTGTTCCACATGTTTTATGTATTTGTTCAATTTATTATTAATCATGACGCGAGCTTCATTCTGCATTATATGGTTCGGTAGGGTTGTAACGGCGGCTTCTGCACTGATTATTTCACGTATATGGCTCACGTACATATATTTCATATATGGCTCTTGCTATTGTACGGAATATTATATTTTAATCCTCAATTAAGGACATCCATTTCAACGTTATTAAACTGTGTAGGAGTTAAATTTGAGATGCGCGTGTAAAACTTGTGTTTACATATAACTTTATCTTCGTTGATTTGTTTGTTCATGAGATTCTGGAGTTTAACCTTTTGTTTATGATAAGTGCGTTGCAAAATGTCGTTAATGTATTTGTTGACTATCGTGAATACGTTATCTAGCGAAGCTACATTAACACTGCTGAGTAGCTGTAGATGAATTTTATATAATTCGGTATTTAACTTTAATTTCTTTTTATATAAAGATTTGAGTTCCTCTTTCAGCCATAATAGTTGGGCACGATTTTTTATATTTATGGCGGTTTTTGATTTCTTATTTCTTTTTATCATGCCGTAATTTGATGTTAAATTGTTTCTAATGCATTCCTTGTTAAACTTAATGTGTAGGTTCGTTTTCATTAGTTTTATCTTAATGTTTTGAAATTTAAATACTGTTCTCGCTTGACAAGCTTCTTGAAAAATGAATCTTAAATTAGAACCAGAATTTATCTCACCCTCGGAGGATCCACGTCTTTCCTACCAATGACTTAATTTTCCAATCTTTATTCCCAGGCTGCTTTGGGTATTGTACGTGTCTAATAGTTTTACGTGAACAAGATACTGATGTATTGTAGAATTCCCCACCAGAGACACCTCAGACTCTTCTGGTAGGGTCATCACACTTTAGCCGAAGGGCAAAAGAGACTCGCCTTCACCTTCCTTTTTCTGAGATAGGATTTAACTTTGGTGATACTGCACGTTTCATAGTATTTGTAAGCGCTTATCTATCGGCATCAGTGAGCACCCCAAGATCCTAAGCTACCTAAAATTATAAATCGGAATAAAACATGAAAAAACACGCCTTAGCCCTTGAAAACCGTAATAAGATTAAGGTCAGGAAAGAACAAGGGTCAGCCAAGAAAGACTAGACAGAAATGGTTAAAGACAATCGTAACCTGCAAATCGACCAAAAACCGATTTTGGGTTTTTGTCTTTCAAAAATCTTTTGTATTTTCTGAGTGATTTGACACCTAATTTATGTAAATAAGCCTAATAATAAACTTTTTATGATTAAAAAAATTGACATCGTAACAAAAGCTTTGTCAGAAATGGTGATAATGTTTTCACTGGTGCTCTAAAAATAAGGACATTCAGTAAAATATAGCCTGGCCATCGTAACTGGTAAAAATAATTTACCTAACCATTCAGTACCAATACCTGTATTGTCTGCAGCAAAGCCAGAATTTGCTGATCTGAGCCATTCTAATTTGTTAAAAAAATTTTCTTTATTTTAGTACTTACACAGGATGAAAACCAGAATGGTCGCTGAACCATTTGATTTAGAATAGTTTGCCAAAACTATATATTTATTGGACTGAATACTTTCGTTTTGGATGTACATACTGCTGTTGATTGACCTTCAATGAAGGTAATATAATTAACTGTTAAGTCTTCCGAAAATTAGAGATAGACCAAGATTAAATATGGTTAAGGTAATGCAAATATTGGCTTGGAACGAATACTCGAGGCAGAGACAGCAGTAGATGAATTGATGAAAAAGGTTAGACAGTCAACTAGATATGTGAAGACCCCGAGTATGGGGATGAACTATTTTGAAACAGGTGAAATAATAAAAATCTGTTTTGAAAACTTTAAATGCGTTTTTATAAAAATCTATATTTTTAGATAAATGACCCACTATTACAAAAAAAAAAGTAAACTATCAAGCTGAATTTGTATGTGTCTATTGGGTTAATGGAGATATTACTACACTACTAGAACTACACAGTTTCACTAAAAAATAAAAACGTAAACAAATTTTAAGTATGCTTTCTGTATGCAAATTTTTAGAGCAAAACATTAAAAATTATAAAAAATCAGGAAATTGATATATCTTTATAATTATAGTAGCATTTGTAGGGTACAATTTGCTTACTTTCGTGCTAAAATTTATTTTTCCATCTTTTACAGGTTTTGAGACAGTGTGTCTTAAATTTTATGAATTTAATATGGTCAGCATAGCCGGCTACGAGTGCCCTTAAAAAAAGGGCAAGACGAGTGGAAGCAAAGTGAGACTCCAGCTAGGGCAACTCAGGTTTGCCAAACCCGTATCCACAAGATGTGGATCCTTGATGAAACCCTAATTAATACTGTCGCATAAACAACGTGCTTCACTAATACGCACACGACAATTCACGGTAGTCACATTACACTAAACACACTCTGGATCCCAGTTTCAAACTGACTAACTGGTCACATCTGAATCCTTTCAATCACCACTTTTTCGACGATGCGTCGAAATAATTGCCAGAAATAGGTTTTCTGCATTACAAAATATTTTGTTTAAAATATATTTGAAAATGAGAAAAAATAAATAAACCGATATTTATTTATACTTTCTCAAATTACTTTAACTGCCAGGCGTGTGGATGTTTTCTATCATCCTAAATTTAAATATGCATTATGTTAATTATATTATATAAATTTAAAAACATAAATTTCAGAAAGATTAAAACATTTTTTCGAGAATATTTTTGCTAGGGAATATTATATTAGCTGCTACATAAATAAGGCCTGCTCATTAATAATTACTTTTCAACCCTCAGTGCTCAGTGGCGGCAGCAAAAGAAGTCTCCCGTTTGTACGTCGCGTCCGTTGCTGATTCATTGCTCCAACTTTACGCTCTACAGAACACTGATAAAGACCGCACACAGAGACAAATGGGCTTGTTTATTTACACAACTCTAACGTAACCTCGTAATATACGTTTTTTCATTCTGACCTTTTGTGTCGCTGAATAAAAGACTCCGTATTTCAATAGCTTATTGAAATTTATATCGTACCTTGAAGAATTCAAAAATAGTTTATTAATTAAATAAAATATACTCTTATTAATTAAGATCTTGATAACATACTTGATGTTCTTTGTTAATTACTTCGATTTTTTAATGTCAAAGAAATATCTGAATTGTTTGTCCATTTAAATTAAAATATTACGTTTACATTGCACAGAAGCTCATATCGTGTGGTTACTGCATAAAGTTGGTAACTAACATTGCTCATATCGTGTCGTTACTGCATAAAATTGGTAACTAACATTGCTCATATCGTGTGGTTACTGCATAAAGTTGGTAGCTAACATTGCTCATATCGTGTGGTTACTGCATAAAGTTGGTAACTAACATTGCTCATATCGTGTGGTTACTGCATAAAGTTGGTAACTAACGTTGCTCATATCGTGTGGTTACTGCATAAAGTTGGTAACTAACATTGCTCATATCGTGTGGTTACTGCATAAAGTTGGTAACTAACAAAATGATGTTGTTTTAGAGTAAATGTCATTAGATAATTTTTATTTTTTTTTTCTAACTTATTTGGCATTCATCAGGAAAATGTACAAACATGATGTGTAATGTATTTTCATTTCTTACATTATTCCACTAACAGTGAATTATGATTAATTAAATAATTCTTGATATTTTTTTTTTAGATAATATTTGGTAGCATCAAAATTTTTTGTAGTAAGTACGTTTTGACTGAAGACTGTGAAGACAGCATTAAATTTACTTAGGGAGAATTATCATCATCATCATCATCATCCTCAAGGTTTAAACCAAGAATGGTTTGTTCCGGTCTCAAATAGGCAAATAGTACAGCTGGTCACTACAGCGCTTCCTCGGACGTCCCAAACCTCTCCGTCCTCTCGGCTTAGAGTTTCATAACTGTTTGGGGATGCGGCAGTCGTCCATTAGGCAAATATGTTCCCACCAATTCAGCCGATACTGGGCGATACTGTCGAGTATACTCACAATATTCAGTTCCTGATGTAAATCTGTGTTTCTTCTATGATCATGGAAACTATACCCTGCCACGTGCCTGAGAAATCTCATTTCAGCCGCTTACTTAGGAAGAATAAAATCGTAATTAATGATACTGGAAAAATAACTCCTTACAAAACAAGAAGCATGTTTTATTATTTTTTCTTTTAGCCTGACAATATGAAAACTTTCATGTAACACAAAAATTAACAAATGAAAGAAATTTAAAATTTCACATCTTGAACACAGTCTTACTCTCCTATTTTAAATGCATAATTAATGACTATTTTAAAACACAAAAGAACAATAATAACATTTAGTAATAAGAATAAATTTACATTAGATCAGAACAACAAATCTTATGAACCGAAAACTACATGTACGCACGTTGCCAAGAGCATGAATCACCGGTCCATCACTTACAGATAATGTTGTGGAAAAAGAAATCTGACAAAATTAACTTTCCCATTGTCAAAAAAAAAATTATTTACAATATAATTATTGGTTCTTTTTTCTCAGTGTAATAGTTCTTTTTTCTTCAGTCTATCATGAATATTGTAACGTGTAATTTCCTTACCTTTATTATATTCTGGTTATTTAATGTGTATACTTGTTAATAGTTTATAGAATGAGTATCTGGTCAGGGTAATATTTGTTGAGCGCCAATTTGCAATTACAGGTTGCAAATAAAATTTATTAGTAAAATATAAATTATTATTTTTGTTAAAATATTATGAAGGTTTCTATATCAGCTATAATTAAATCTCTTTTAATGTATTATTTAAGAGATGAATGTGATAACTAAAGCTCACCAAAGCAGATTCGAATAGTCTGCCATTTATTTCAAATGAAGAGTGTTGCCAACTTAATCTAGTTGATTAAGCCAATTCATAGTCCCTGATATAGTGTTTACAATATCATACACATTTTGTATTCATTAAATAAAGAAACAAATAAACAAAGAAATAAATAAATAAACAAATAAAGAAACATTAAATTATATTAAACAAATAAACCTTTTATCTGTATTTATTACACTCAAATCCTTTTATTATTTTCTTTATTTTGTTTTTTAATAACAAATATAATCATTAACAAAAATCTAACCGGCTGTTCTTTACATATGCTCAGTATGGCAGCAGTAGCAGTATTGATTCTTATATCTCAAGGCCCACATTTATATTTATTAAATAAAATACAAATAGATTGTGTTACGTTAGGTCCTTTTGACTACGATATAAACAACAGTTATTAGAGGAAAAGTACCAAAATACATGGGATTATAAATAATTACAAAGTACCTTAACAGGATTATATGAATAGTTTAACAATGTTCAGTGTTTATAGGTTATTTTGAGTTAAACGTTTTTTAGATCTAGTTCACTTTATATTATAGTAATACTATACACTAATGGTTTTTCATACTGATGGTAAGATTATTCATTGATATTATTCTCAGTGAAAGTTCCAAATGGTTTTTATTAAAAGTGTAATCAGTGTCTTTGAAACCTATGGCCTAGGCATAGCATGGAATAGTTCAGTTTAATTTTATATCTAAAAATACTTCTCTTCCTGTGTCAGTTGATTGTATTTCTTCAGAGATTCCATGGTTTACTTTTTTATAGTCATGTAGCACTTCCTTCTTCTATTTAGTCTGGTTGAGGATGATTATTTAACTTTTTTATTTATGTCCACTGATATAAAATGTCTAATAATTTAAATTAGTCACTATCTGGTGATTAATTCAACCTTTCTCGTTCAGATCCAATAATACAATTCTTATTTCATTTATTATAACATTTTAGTTTGCTAAGGGCTATATCAGCTCTTTTATTGGTTTCTAATGTAACACATTATGTCACCCTGGTGATATCATACTATTAACATAAACAAACTCTTACTATTTTATCTTTCATTTTCTTTAAACTGATATACCTTTTTTATAAGAGCTTTGATCTTCACTTTATTGGTTTCTTTGATCTTCTGATAAAACACTGATTATTTTGACACCACTTTTGACTTTCTTCTGTTATATATTTCTTGAGTTATCAATTTAAACTTTTTATTTAATTTGTTCCAAACTTATTTATTATTAGTTCTTCTTGTACTTTTCACTTTATTAAACTTATTTGACACATTTAGTAATCCTATAACATAACCTGACATTGTTTCATTATCATTTTAATAGAAATTCTTATTCATATACCTTAACTGTCTAAGCTCAATATGCCTAGTTTTACAAAAATCTATTACTATTATTTTGGTACTTTCTTGTTAAGATAAACATTAGTGTCATTAACACTATCACATATAATATTAATTAATGTGATCCAAACTAATTACTAATAACTATTAGTAATATATTAATAACATTTTAACATTTTCCTCCTTACTTATCATTATTGACATTATTTTAACTGTAATAAACATAATTATTACAGTCTTCGTTATCATGAATTAAACAATAAAATAAACAATATTTAATAAAGTCTTTAATTACTTATTTCTTGAAACTCTTATGTTTCATGGTACTTTTGGGTAAGATTATTAAAGCATATTTATGTTAAAATGGCATGGCAAAATGTCATGTAACATAATGTTGGTGTATTTCATAGACACACGCCGTAAACGACACAAGCAACAAACCTCTGTGCACTGCGGAACGTCCAAGCGTTAAAAACGTGGTAGAAAATTTTTGAAAAAAAATTGCAAAATTTCATGTGTGATATCAAATTAATGGGAATTTTAACCGAAGCCCACACACACACCACACCTCTCCGTTCCCTCAGCTTATAGCTCCATAGTTGTTTGGGGATGCGGCAATCATCCATTCGGCAAAGATGTTCCCACCAATGGAGCCGATACTGGGCGATCCTGTCGAGTATACTCATAATATTCACTTCCTGTCGTATATCTGTGTTACTTCTATGATCATGTCCTGCCACGTGCCTGAGAAATCTCATTTCAGCCGCTCGGATACGACTGGTCTGGCCTGTCGTTAAAGTCCAATTCTCAAACCCATAAAGAAGTGTCGGAAGGGCCATCATCTAGTAGAATTTTAGGCGTGTTCCTTTACTGGTTTAAGAGTTCGTCTCATGGTCCCGCACATAAGGTTAAACTTATGCAACCTATTCACAATGTCGTTGCTTGAATTATATGACAAACTGTAGCCTAGGTATTCAAAATTGCTGACTTGTTCCAGGACAGTACCACCTATAACAATTTTTGCCCGTACGGGATCAGTTCCAAGAAAAGCCATCACCTTGGTGTTAAGTGTGGATATTTGTAATCTAGATTCATTGCAGATTCAATTTAACAAATGTATACATATCAATTGTTTTAGTCAAAACTAAATACTCAAAATAACTATTTGCACACGTGATGAAATGATTCTAAATCTGTATTGCCAAAAGGTGAATTTCTTCATTGCATTGTTTACTAATTTTTTTAATTTTATAAAGATGTTACGGGGTATAAAGACTGTTTGGGTAATGAAAGGAACATACTGAGTGACAAGTTTATCGACTAACGGAACAAAAGTCTGATTTAAACGAACTCACTTGACTAGGCGCTATTAAATTTTTTTTCACCTAGTTTTTAAAAAAAGTGTTCACCAAAAACAGACATAAATATATGGTACTTGAAATTTTCATAATTTTTTTTTAATTTGAGCTTCAGTCGTTCATGATTTAAAGGACACTAACATTGTTGGAAAGGGGTATAGATGAGTAGGATTTTCCTGCTGTGACTTCCTGACAGTTTGAATTCTCTCCACCTCATATATTTCCCAAACTGGTGAGAAACGGCGCGTTATCGCTGCATGCCAGCTTACCTTTCTCAACCAAATAAATCACAAACACAATAACTATACATGCCTGTATATACATGCCACTTTCCTATCACTCTCTCCCCCTCTCTCTCTCCCCCCCTCTCTCTCTCTCTCTCTCTCTCTCTCTCTCTCTCTCTCTCTCTCTCTCTCTCTCTCTCTCTCTCTCTCTCTCTCTCTCTCTCTTTGTATCTGTTTCTGTCTGGAACTTGGTGGATATTATTTAGACAATGCGTGGCTAAATTATATTTATAAATATTTGGTGTCATTGCGGTGTTAAAGGAATCTATCGAGTAGTTTTTTCTTTGTCTGGCCTACGTGAATTTTTTTGCAATCTGGACATTTTATTTTGTACATTCAATTTTTTTTTGTAAATATTGGATTTAGTTTTGAGTTTATTTGATTAAAAATATATATTATCTTTGTTATAAGATAAAATAAAATAAGGAGGAACTTTCCAAGTCAAGTTTACTTGTTACTACAGTCCGACATAACTGACAGGTATTTCCAGATCTAAGTAAATAACGCCACAGACGAATAGACGAATATCAACTAATAAAATATTGGGTGTGACACAAGGCACTGTTTTGCGATCATTCCTGTATCTTAAATACACAGTTTATATACCTGTTACAAATGAGACTTCCAGAAGATCTTCACAAACGATGTTAGTCCAGAAAGAGTATTCGAGAAACTTCAAACACAGCTATGCTTATTACAAGACTGGGTTAAGCAGAGGTATATCTAAGGGAATTCCAAAAAATACAACCAAATTACATTTACTCTGAGACACGTTTCCTCTACTTTGAGAGTTCACTTGTTCACACGTTGCCATAAACCAACCCAGCCATACCACTGAGAACAGAAATTGTCGACTACGCTTGGTTCCAGATAATTTAACCTGGAAAGCCCATCTTAAAACTATAAAAACAGTAGCCGAATTTGAAAGTTAGACAGATGTCCTTGTCGATAGGCAGAAAGTCACAGTTGTCTCTTGGCAACAAATGTATTTTTATATAAAGGCGTACTCAACAGAAAACATTTATTTACTTATAAAGTGTGTAAGGATCTTGTGATCAACCAAGAGAATGAGAATTACCTCCAAAGGTAGTTGTTTTATCTACTGATATTTTAACAGATTACAATCAAACCATTTCCTTATCTAAAACTAAATTTATGGCTTTTTGATGGGCAAATCATATTAGAACAAAGATTGTCATACAGGAATCGGTAATAGAATAGGTACCAGATTTCTGGTATCTAGGGTGAAGCATTACATATCAAGATGATAAGGAGGTTGAAAGTAAAATTAGTCTATTCCGGTCGCTCCGTGGATGTATCATTAAACACTTACGAAGAATACAAGGAAACAGAAGCAATTGAAATACAATAATGTAATGGCGATACCTCAACTACTGTATGGTAGTGAGACTTGGATTAGAAAGGCATGTAAAGTATGTAGCCAAAGATATATAGAATACAAGGAGCGGAAATGAGGTTCTTGAGGGCTGTAAAGGGTTGTACCAGGAGAGATCTTATCAGAAATGATCCTCATATGCCTCGGATCAGAATGGAGCTAAGCACAGCTGAAAGCTTAAATGAGAAAATCTCCCGGTACAAAACGTAGCGGCGTCTACACGTAGAGAGATTGGATCCGACTAGATTTTCAAGAAGAGCCTTTGACTATCATCCAAGGGGGAAGAGAAGAGTTGGAAGACACCGTAAACGATGGTTGGATGAATTTCATTGAGAGTGGGACAGGCTACTTTCTAACCCGTAAAGGATGACGATGACGTCGATTAACAAAAGCGAGATAAAGGAAACACTTCCTCGGAAAATCCGGAACTCAAAAAATTTGGGACTCGGATAATCGGGACTCTACTGTATGTGCAATTTTTAAAAGTTTCGTATTTTAATATCTGTAAAATGTAAGATTACTAACCACATAAACAGATAATTACCACGGCCCAGCACTATGCTGTACTAATAAGTATGATAACTAATCTATTTTTCATATTAATTATATTTTCCAGATTCCTGTTGGTAGTGTTTGTGGTAAACAGCTTAGTGCCCATCAAATATCTAACCTTCTGTTTAATGAAAAATGCAGTACGCTAGTTTAAATAGACAAGCAAGGCAGATGTTTCTTTGATATTAAAAAATCTCTACCGAATTAATTAACAAATAACATTAACTATGTCAGAAGTGTTTTATTTAATTAATAAACTATTTATGAATTCTTCAGAGTGCATGAGATTAATTTCAATAAGCTATATTGAATTATGGAGTCTTTTATCCAGCGACACAAAAGGTTAGAATGAAAAAACCTATACTTCGAGGTTACGTCAGAGCTCTGTGAATAAACAAACCCATTTGTCTCTGTGTGTGCGGTCTTTTTCAGTGTTCTGTAGAGCGTAAAGTTGGAGCAACGGACGCGACGTACAAACGAGACTTCATTTGCTGCCGCCATTGAGCACTGAGGGTTGAAAGGTAATTATTAATGAGCAGCTCTTACTAACAGCTAATGTAATATTATTCCCTAGTAAAAAACGCGAAAAAGTATTTTCATCTTTCTTCAATTTCTGTTTTTAAATTTATTTAATAAAACTAACATATTGCATATTTAATTTTAGGTTGAAAGAAAACAGCCAAACGCCTGACAATTAAAGTAGTTCGAAATAAGAATTAGAATATTAATCCACTTGTAAAAGAGACGAGGTTCGTCCGAGGATGAGACGGGTATCGGAAAAGGTTTAGTCCTAACAGTGAAGAAAAAGGAGGAGGAGGAATGTGTGTTAAATACTTGACATTTATTGTTAAGTATCCGTCCGAGGATGAGACGGGTACCGGAACAGGTTTATATAACCTAGTCATAACAGTGAAGAAAAAGGAGGAGGAGGAATGTGTGTTAAATACTTGACATTTATTGTTTGCTACGTTAGTGCGTCTTCAGTAACTTAAACTTGAAAAAAATGTTGTAGGCCAGTACGACATTTTACTGTTATGTTTATTTACTTAAACTGTAACTAAAGTTGTAAGTACCGATTTCTCTGTGTTCCATACTATTCTATGTTCACTGTTCAAACACGACAATCCCTGCGACTCTTGAAACAACAATATGTAAGCGCACTACAATTCACCATTAAATTTAAACTAATTTAATAATAACAGCTAATCTTTAGTAACTAACAGAAGTTAATTTGAACTCTGTCTGCCAAGTCTTTGAAGAAGTCGTTGAATTTATTGAAGTACATATAATGAAAAAAATGAAACCTAATATCACTTCATACAATTATAACTAACAGTAATCGGTTATTTTATAAATAACTGCCAACTCACTGATAACAAGCCAATATCATGTAAATCTGTCCACCAATTGAATTACCTCCTAATATAATTTAATATTAAATCGCATACATACTACATTCTTATCTCCAGGTGTATGAGCTTCATATGAACAGATTGTATTTAGTTTGTTGTTGTAAGTGTGAACTATACACTAAGCAACATGTGCCAATAAATTACTTTTGAAACATCTTGATGGTTGTTTTTCATGTGATTTCAAACAATAACACAATGTCAGTACACGGTGAAACAAAAGATACATGTACCTACAGCAAGTTGATAGTAAAGCCTATAAACTGGGGCAGGACAAGCCAGTTATAACCTGTTAATTCAACCTTTAACAAAACTGGAGAGTCAGTTATGTGTGCTTGCTTGTTACTATTTCAATTTATGAGTGTGTGTGTACGCTTCAGAGAGGCAGTTTTTATTTGAGTTTTATTACTTTTTTGTATTTCAAACTTGAACCAGCAACGGTCGCCGAAGCGGAAATGTTCCGGTCGCGCACATACGGAATTTTGTCGATGAACAAAAAAATTTACTGACAAAAATATTCCAGTGAATTAAAACAGAGCATAAAGCTAGCACTTATAAAAAGCATAGGCACTTATAACACTGCCGTTGCATAAAGTTCAATATTCATAGCCAAAATATGCATGTTTTATGTTAAATGCGTCATGACTGGAATGCGTGTGAGTGGAATAATCTCAAGCGTTGCCGCGTGTGATGTGTCACAAAGTGACGACGTTTGTTATCTCGTATCTCAACGTAGCATATTGTCTCCACAATACAGGACCGCATAGAACTACATTAGTATTTTAGTTCAGTCTTGGTCAGATGCTTATGTACGGATCCCGTTTTGTTTGTCGCGGTGAGCATGTTCAGGGATTCTAATTGCTTATTTACCCCATACAGGTATAAATATGGTTTCTTAACTACGCACAAGTTTTAAGGAACATTTGTTACTGTCCTCGACGGTGACACCATTTCCTGGTTACCTGAAATGACTGGACTGTCTCTTAGGTTTATTCCGTTTATTTTAACCCTTGTTCTTGCTGACTCTACCCTTGAAAAGCTATTACTTTAATTTTGGAATAGGTTTACTCATATTGTAACCTCAGTAAGCTTCACTTAGTTTGAAGTGTTATCCTTCCAAGGCGTTAACAGTTATTAGATCATCTGCAAAGGGTAACTCAAACACTGCCTTTTGGGAAATAGTTTCTGTCCCCAAAAGGCAGGAATACATAGAATACATTAGTATTTTAATTCAAACTTTGTGCCAGATGCTGAGATTCCTGGTATCTATAGATCCCCTTTTGTTTACTGTCACAGTCAGCATGATCAGCCAGTCGCATGCTAAGGGATTCTAATCGCTTATTGCACTATAACATGTATAAATATTGTAACGTTACATAACCCAATCCCAATAAATGATAACTCTTATACTACCATAAAGGTCAGAAATGGGTAAACTATAACGAGCTATAAATTAAGTTATATCACTAAACATTATAAACGATATTGAAGTGATATACAGTGACAAGTGAGTTATAGTGTACCCAGTGCGGAAATAAGTGAATGTGAAGGGAACTTCTTACAGACTTGTGCTGTAGATGTGGGAATTATAGATTATAATAGTAGACTGTGATGCTACTAACTAATTATGTATTTTGTTTAGATTGTAGGATTTATATTGTGTAGGCAACAAAATTTAGTACCTATGTTAATTTTATATTTAATAAAATAATTGTGTTATTATATAAGATAACCCAGGGTTTTTAAAAAATAAAAGATTTAAATATCAGATGATAATAAAAAATAAAATAATACTGTATGAGGAAAATGGCAGAAGAAAATAGTGCAGTGTAAGAATACTATAAGAGATTAATAAATAATATATAAATTCATTTAAAGTTAATAATAATGTTAAAGACTTATATCTAAAGTTATAAGAAAATAAACAAAAAACTATTATGTAAATCAAATTGGGAAAGAAACCAAAATTAAAAAGAATTATTTTTCTGTAAATCAAAAATAAATTTATAATAATTAAAAACGGCCTATATACTAAAAAGTAAATAGCAGCACCAATAAAAAAATGATATAAAAATTATGGGTTACTAACAGTAACGAAATAACAATATATTGTTTAATCGAATTTGAGATTGAAAACTGTTCGGTTGGAAAACGTTATGAGACAAAAATTGTATTAAAAAACCTTTAGAAATCTTTTGAGCAGTACAAAATTATCACAAAATTTAACTAACAGTATAAACATTATGTACCACTACCTTAAATATCAAATGTAACTTGCTTTACCCCATAACAAAAGTGAAAAACCATTTTGAAGATCAGGCCTAGCCAAGCCGCGTTTCGAGGTTTTGACGAGATGGTATCTGACAGACGGTCATGAAATTACAAAACAACTAAGAACACCACCCGAGAAACCGCTTCACACAAGTAAGAACTTCAAGGAAAGAGGTAATATAAACATTTCTTTTAATATTTAACCAAGAAAACCTCAAATCAAATTGTCGTGCAGTACAGAAACTTTTAAAGTGTAATCACATGTTTAATAAAACATAATCTGCTCTCTTACGGACAAATCCGGAACTACGTACTACAAGAATAAACAAATTTTCGAAGTTTATTGGTTTATTTTGTAAAGCGTAGTATATAATTATCCATTTCTGACCATCTCATAACACAAAGAACTTACCCTTAACCCTGGGGAAATAAATAAAAGAATTATATGTTGATTGATGTTTAAATAAAAGATAAAATTGTAAAATCAGTAAAAACCAGATTTTATGATAATTCCATGTTTACCCAATGAAGTCGATATCATGAACTAGTTATTGAAAGGATTGATTGTAATATTTGTATGTTGGCGGAAGAGAAAAATCAATAATATTATAAATAAATACTATTAAGAAATTATATTGAATAATAAAATGTGTTTCCTTTATTGTAGCGGGTAGTTGTGGTAGATTTCAGTAAAATAAGAAGAGGACTATCCATCAGGTAGTATTAAGGAACAGTGTCGTTTGGTTAACCTATATTTGGAGACTACTGTCAAAATCAGCTGAGCCCATTCACGGCGAATATTTAAAAAAAAAAAATTTAAGAAATCATTTACTCCGAGGGTATACCAACGGTACTCGCTCTCTCTTCCAAATAAGGCTAAACAACTTCCTTAATCTTGACCCAAATCACACACACTCGATTTCTGCTTCGTTTGGGTAACATTACCATCAAATTTATTTAAACCTCAGTATTTATAATTCATAAGTGGCGATTGCTAAGAGGTGTTCTGACCGATCCGAGACTGTAAAAAGACGGACGTTACGCACACATTATAAGCGAGACGTTATAAAAATGACGCAGATAACGTGGGGCATATAATATAACTCTACTATACCTCATAGTGAATACGTTACCAAATAGGCGCTTACAATAGTGGGGCTGAATTAACTATAAACCCGTAATTGCAATACACTCTTGAAGAGGCGGAAACATTTGATAACTGTCGTTACGTTACAGAATTGACGTACTAACGTGGGGCTTAATTAGGAAAGCGTAACAAATAAAAAGAGACTTTCGAGATACCCGCGTTACGTTACAGATTGGCGAACCCAACATTGGAGCTTGAATAAGACGGACGTTTCGCTAATATACCCGCGTTACGTTACAATATATATTTTCTTAACAACACACCAGTTTTAAGGAACATCTGTTACCGTCCTCCTCGAAGGTGACAATTTTCTGATTACCTGAAACGATGGACTATTTTATTCTCCTATTTTATCAGCACACTAAAAGGATTTTCACAAGCAAGTTCAATGGAGTATTTGGGCATGACTCTGGATGCCAACTCTAGATGGAAAGAACATGTTAAGAAGAAACGGGAAGAACTTGGATTAAAATTGATGAAAATGTGGTGGCTGCTTGTAAGACACTCTGAGCTGTTGCTACATAACAAGCTGTTTTTATATAAACAAGTTTTGAAACCAGTTTTGGCGTACGGTGTACAGCTTTGGGTTTTTCTAAGAAATCTTATATTAAAATAATTCAGACGTTTTAAATTAAGATTCTTCGCAGTATTGTTGATGAACCATGGTGCGTAAGAAATGATAACATCCATTGGGACCTGAAAATGCCTACGGTTGCTGACGACATTAAACGGGTTGCGAATAAATACGAAAGAAGACTTCATGAGAACGTAAACATTGAAGTGCTACAACTGCTTGGTAATATTGGACTCGTTTGACGATTGGAGAGACAGAAACCATTTGAACTAGTGAACTAAATCTGTATAGTAATTCTTAGCACATGAATAAAGTGTAACTGTATTGAGGAATGCTCCAGTGAGACCTTATCCTACACACTGTTAACTTACGTATTAGAATAAAATTGCTAGATAGTTTGTAACTAGTTGTAATGCGGTTAAATTAAAAAAAAATTAGAAGGATTTACATCTCCAAAGGAATCGAAGTAATATACAGTATTTTACCAGCTTTCATAGAGTAACAGGTCCAGTAAAAGTAATAGTATGAAGGGAACCTAAGTTTATAATATTTTACTCAATTTTATTGTCTTTTATGTCTTTCATAAAGACACCTCTGAAGGTCTTAAGATTTTCTAGCTTATATTCTTTATGACTCATCTAGAGTTAAAAGGTTTATTTCAATATTTTTTCAAGATCGTATTAAAATGTTTTAACGTGTTCAATTCTACGTATATTAGATCCTTTTATGTCTAACAATTCATTATCTAAACAATCTAAAATATTGCTAATAATTTGAATAACATTCTCCTAGGTTTTTCTCGTTTATTTGAAGTCTTGTTTTTTCTGGTTCTACCCTCGAAAAGCCAATGATTTCGTTTTGCAATAAATATACTCATACTATAACCTTAGTAAACTTTCCTTAGTCTGAAACGTTAACAGTTATCAGATCATTTGCAAAGAGTAACTCAAATATTGTACAAGCCCTAAAAATGGGAGGGATCCTCACCAGCCAACCCAGGATTCACCATTCCTCTCTAGTCTGACGTCATATATACTATGACGTCATATATATAATATACTGGCCACCCAAAAGATAATGTCAAATTTTGGGAAATGATTCTACTCATTAAACTCAAGGATAAATATTGTTACGACAGTCTCACGGATCGTTGTACTGTGCAGTGGAAACAAAATAAAGGCACCAATGATGTCGCTAATTATCAGCTTTAGTTAGTCACAAATAACAATTTGAAATCGGCAAGGTGCTGTCATACAATAATTGAAGTTAAATTTGTCCACACGCAATAATAATGTCAACTATTAGAGTTACTCACTAATTAAAACACAATAACCCCTTTCCACTAATCCGCAACAATCACTTATCCGTACTTTACAACATCGCCAGATGTAACTAACTACTAAGGCGGCCGCTTATATAGATTTCTGAATAATTTTCCATTTTCTTGGCGGTTTGCCAGCATAATTTGTGTAGTTACAAGTGCTTGAACAGTCTCGAGGCTACTTGAGGACACAGCCTTGACCGAGACACTGCACCTGGTCGGCTAGCCGAGAAACGTGTAGGTGTAGAACGTCGCTCTCGTCTTTTCGAGAGCGTTAGGTAATTCTTGTAGCAACATTCGTTAACCACGTGTCGAAATACACTTAATTTTTCGTGTGTAGATCTGTATGTGTATTAAAAAAAAATACTGCTGGACAAAATGAGTAGTGGAGTTCAAATAATTTGGTACACACAGTAAGCGCGATATTTCTTATAAATCCAAAATAAACCAAAACGTTATCTTAAAAATATTGGAAAATTTATAACAGCAATCGGTTATGACAATATTTTACCTACACTGAGGACATTGTCTTCTTATTGGAGCATTCTATTACTTTCCTTGTTAATTTTAAACAAGGCGGTCGTGTAAAATATTCAGTGTACTTGATAAATATTCATAAATATTGTGTAATTAGGCCAAATACTACAGAAAATTGCAAAGCCAGAGGAGGAAAAGAACAACTGTGATGTAAAAACACAAAACTAAAAGGAAACACGAAGGGACTAATATTAAAACAGAGAAGCGGAAACAGGGTAGGGAGAATATTCCTCTTGGCAGTAATTACAATGTTTTTTCAGCTAACAGACTATTTGTGGGTAAATAAACGATTTATACTTTGAGAAAAGCACCAACGCAGACTTTTTTCCGCCTGTTGGGTTTCATGTGGCTAATGCATTGTAGCTCCACGTTGCGCCAGTCGAAAGTCTAATTTATACGCCAGTTTCGTGGTTGTGGAATTCTATACTAATAACGAAAAATAGAAATCCTTAAATTCGTAGTGACCGTCAATCAATGAATTTTTCGGTGAAGGGTTTGTTAGGATCAGCAAAAAATATAACAGAAATTTTAACATATATGTGTCGACGTTTCGACAATGTTTGTTGTCATCATCAGGACCTGTGTATAAATACAAAATACATGTCAAACACAATAGAACAATTGTTTGAGTGAACGTGTTTATGTATGTGAGTTTGTGCGTGTGTGTGCGTATGTATGTCTCATTGTAGGCCTATATGTCAATGAGTTGAGATAATTTGTTTACATCTTCAAATGTTTTCTTTAAGACAACGAGAAAATTATAATGTCACAGAACTTAATTAATACACTATTACAATTTAAATTACTCATACTGTAATGGTACTTTTTAATTAATTATAAAAGCAATAATCAACAATTAGATATTAAATTGGTACAGAAATCGTTTATACATATACCAGTCAACATATAGCATAGTAAAATATATTTTAGCTAAATACAAATTAAGGAATTTTCAATTATGTAATTATTAAAAGTTATTTTTAACATGTTTACTCACTACTGGTATTAAAAACAATTATTAATTTAGAAAATTTTAAATTACACAATAACTGTAGAACTTTACGATCTTACATCAGATAATTTACATAATGTTACAAACACAAGTTTATGGTAAACCCATGTATCAAGTGAAATTGGATAATACTTATAATCTTATTGTTGTAAATTATAGTCCAGAGTACTATAGAATATTGTAAATTTATGTATATGTCCACAATCACACCCTCTCTCTCACCCATTCTCCCTATCCCTCTCACTCTCACTTGCACTCGCTCTCTCACTCACTCTCACTTGTCTCATTTCAACAATGGCATTCTAAAAGTCTCACCATCTCTATTAACACTATCCTCCTCACATACATTAGAGAATTATTTACCAGATAACAGTATAGATTTAGCAACTTACATTAACGAGTTACAAACTATTACACACACAACATTGTAGATAACCGATCTATAATACGTAATGTTATTACTTAATATTTATATTATTGTAGAATGGTATTTACCTAGAATTTCGTCTATACAGAGTACCAGTCTCATGTACTTTGTGTATATATCAGTAGTCATAATCTCTCTCACTCATACTCTCTCTCTCTCTCTCTCTATTTGTCTCTTTCTAGACTCAAACTCAACACTCTCGAATTCTCATTACACTCTCGCGCGCTCTCTCTCTCTCTCTCACTCGCAATCTTAAACAGATATATAACTTCAATCTAACATGCAGACACGTACGCGCGCGCACACACCCACACGCGCAAGAACAACATACACAGGTAACAGTGTACAGGCACAGGAATACACGCGCACACCACACACACACACACACACGCACAACTACGCACTCGAGCATCAATACTTACGTATAACACAAATATTCGAGTATTCTCTTCTTTTTGTCACATAAGTGTAAATTATGCAAAATGCAGATGACCACTGTACTAAGTTTAAAACTAATCGAATATGTGTCATTAAGAATTACTATGTGTTTACCTAGCTAATACTAAATAATATGATTAATGAGGCACTTACAATTGTTGCAGACGCCAAACGCACAACTGTAAATTTACCCAGGCCAACCGCCCTATTTATAAACAGAAACAGATGACGCTTGTACATTATTTGACTTTTGAAGGAATTGAAAGTAACACGTGTTTGGAAGGTAGTTAAGAAGTGATTTAAAACTGCAAAGGGGAGTGACACCAATTAATTCATATTTTCCTCCTCTTCCTTCTCCTCCTCTTCGTCCTACTTCTCCTGTCCATTCTTCTCTTCTTCTTTATCCTTCTTCTGCTCCTTCTTCTTTTACGATTCTTCTTCTTTTACACTTCCAAGAATTAAACCAACCGAACTTGTCCTGCTAGCCAAAAATTAGTCAGTTCCTCAATACTAGCGCAACGAATCAACCAATACTGTTCAGGTAATTAATGGATGCAATGCAAACACAGACCAGTAAAGGGCAAATACAGACGCAAGTAACTACGTAAGATGCATGAACAGTATTTCAATCATTTATCAAGCACTAATTGAACTCGCTGAACGTACTTTGCTGAATGCATAGCAAAGTACAGTGAATACACATTACATTGAATGCATCTCTCACAACTTGTAATAATTAATTGACTGAGATTACTAAACATACGATCCCTTGCTGTCATAGAAAGCGCACCACAACTGCATACTAAGATGCACACACAGGGAAATGCATTTATATTATTTATTACTATTACGGCTGTACAATGTTTACACATTTTCCGGAACCAAATATTACAGAAGTGAATGAATTCTCATCTTCCACTGCTGCTTGTCCATCCAAAGATCTTCTTTAATTTCTCGTTCCCTCAATATAGTCTGACTTTCTTCCATCCAGGTGATAGGTGGTCTTCATCTTTTCCTTCTTCCTGGAAAAGAATAAAAATAAAACAGTTTGATGTTTAACTAGTACGTTCCTTGAGCTGCAGAAATCGCTCACTATTTTGAAGAAAGTACACTTATTATTAGATAAATTTTAATACTGGACGGAGTTCCAATACTAAAAATTCCAAACAATTGGTTTTGTGTTAAAATTCCCATTAGTCCGTTATTGCTAGATTTTTACAATTTTTTCAAATTTTTAAACTCACTTTTGGGCCTGGTGTCAAACAATTTTTTTTAAT
This sequence comes from Magicicada septendecula, assembly GCA_034769895.1. NCBI lineage: Eukaryota > Metazoa > Arthropoda > Insecta > Hemiptera > Cicadidae > Magicicada > Magicicada septendecula. The sequence continues at coordinate 310,891,450 of CM068374.1, read as the reverse complement.
TTCTAAAAACTTTACACCATATTTAGATTTTGTTTTTACTTCTCTTTAATTTGACACCCCCACGGAATCTAAAAGTCTATCAATTTTTTGTACTTTTTAAAATCCAAACATTTTAAACTTTTCAAAAACGAACAGAAAATTCATATTTCGGTTAATGTTTTAATTTTCCCCAATCCATTTATTCAAATCCTTATTCTTTGCCAGGGTCCTACTGCCACAGTGATGCGAGTGAGGCGTGGGTCATGACAAAAAAGGAATGCGGTAAGATTCAGAGTTCTGAAATGCAGTTTCTTCGAAGTACTTTAAATTATACATTGCAAGATAGAAAAAGGAGTAAATATATCACCACAACTCGAAGTAAATGACATAAACGAAATTATTTCAATTTACAGAAGAGAACGGAGGAGTCATCAGCTGCAAAGAATGACAGAGGATCGACTGCTGGAAGCGACACTGATCTAAAAAGCCGTTGGTAGGAGAGATGTAGGTCGTCCGAGGATGAGATGGGTGCCGGAACAGGTTTATGTAACCCAATCCTTGAAGAGGAGAAGAAGAAGAAGTTTCTTTTAATTTGACACAGTGCTTAGAATTTTGCGATTTTTTTTCAAAATGTTGGCGTTTTCAAATTTTGCCTCTCCCCTCCTAAATTTTTTTTTGGGGGGGGGTCAATTTTAAAGACAATAGCATTCTTCTGTAGAGTAAAAGTATGGACACGCGAGCCACGTTTTATGAAAATCGGTTGATGCTTTCAAACGTTATTGTAAGACGTACCCCGTAGAGACAGACAGATAGATATTGAATTGATTATAAACCGGACTGTTAGGCGCTGGTCGGTTGGTATTCACTAGTGACAGAAAAAGATAAACATTAATTATTTGGGGAATGATATTGTTACGACGGTCTCACTGATCGTCGTATTGTACAGTGGAAAACAAAATATAAGACACCAATGAAATGACTAATAATAACCAGCTTTAATTATCACAATTAATAATTTGTAATCAACAGGATAGTGTCTTACAACAGTTTAAGTAAAAATTGTCCACACGCAATAATAATGTAAAGTGTAAAAAATTAAGCATTACAATCAAGAGCACGGCTAAAGTCCGTTGAGGGCGGAGCCTACTGAGCGCGCAACCTTGAACAAACAAATCAGTGCGGAGCGGTGTTGCCACACTGATCGCGTACTATTTTTAGACTATTCCTGGAAAAGGTGACTTCACTGAACACATCCTGTACCAACGTTTTTTTTTCCTTGTTATGATTTAGTTGAGTGGGAGCATTCGAACTGTTCAGTTTGTGACAAGTGCTATCCGATTTTGAAGTGAAGTTTTAAGTGTTTGAAAGTGTTTTACCTTGTGTAATCATGGAAGTTACAGGTGTTAACGCCAATACTTTTACAAGTACAGGAAAAAAGGAAAAACCCTGCATAGTGGTGAGAGGAACATTGTTTGGAATGTATACAATTTTTTTAAAAAGCTTTCGAATCCGCAGTTTAGGGAAACTGTTAACTTTAATCAATGTGCAAAATTGTGTATTTTAGCCTGCAATATCAGTGAAAAGACTGTAAACAGAGTTTGCAAGGAGGTTAATACAACAGTGAATGAAGATCCATCTGATAAAACATTTTCAACCCCTGGAAAAAAAGAAAAAGAAAATGTGAAATGACTGAAATGGACAAATTTGATGAGGACGTTGTACGGAGAACAATATTTTCGTATTATGATAAGGGAGAATGTCCAACAGCAGAAAAAATAACTACAGATTTAAGAAACAGTTTAGGCTATAAGGGTTCAGTTTGGTCGACTCGTAGACTGTTAAAAAAAATTGGTTTCAAATATAGTAAAATGAAAGACGGAAGGAAATTTTTAATGGAGAGAAGTGACATCGTGGCATCACGCTTAAGATTTTTAAGGACAATGCACCAGTTAAGGCAGTCGGAAGATAAACGCCCTGTTTATTATTTGGACGAAACATGGGTCAACGAACACCATAGTCTGAAATACGGTTGGCAAGATAACAACGAATCATTTGGCGTTAAATTACCCCTCGGTAAGGGAAGACGGCTTATAATATGCCACGTTGGCTCGAATGAGGGATTTATGAAAGATTGTGAATGGGTTTTCCAATCGAAGACTAACAGCCAGGACTATCATGAGGAGATGAATGCTCAGTCTTTCAAAGAATGGTTCATCTCATTCCTCAACCTACTAGAGAAGGTTCCGTAATAGTAATGGACAATGCCCCTTATCACTCGTTGCTGGCAGAAAAAATACCAGCCACTAACTGGAAAAAAGAAGAAATTCAGAAATGGCTTACCGAAAAGTGTATTGCTTTTAGTCATAATGAAACTAAGGTGGGACTCTTAGAAAACGTGAAGCCATTTAAGAACAAAGAAAAAACTTTCGAACTGGATGTGATTGCCAGTTTAATGGGTCACTCAGTGGTTAGACTTCCACCATATCGCTGCCAGTATAACCCGATCGAGCTGATTTGGGCAAAGGTTAAGAGAGGCGTTGCTGAAAATAACAAGACATTTAAGTTGTCTGATGTCGAAACGCTTGTCCGTGAAGCACTTGGCCGAGTGACCAAAGAGGACTGGCAATCGCGCATTAAACATGCCGAAAAACTACAAGAAGATGATGTTGACAAAGAATGTGCAAGGGCGGATAACCTTGATAAAATAGTGAACAATCTGGTAGATGTTAGTGATACGGACAGCAATTATTCAGATACTGAGTGTGACAACGACGACAGTGCGTCAGAAGTGCTAGCCACCCGCTCGATGACGATGCAGATATCACCGACACACTAACACCAATTTAAGGTAGATTCACTTCAATGTCATGCTGTCAAAACCTAATAATTTATATTTATAATATTTAACTTAAATTTATAATATTTTATTCAATTAATTACATAAAATGTGTCGATAAAAGAATTTTGGCACACTGCATTCTATATCAACGCTACAATCTGTAGCAAAGCACACAACCAAATTGTCGGCGTGTCGCTAAAGTGTAATATAACGTGTCTAACTTAATTTCATTAATAACATGACAATTATTTTGTCATTTAAATTTAATAAATCAAAATAACAAAATAAATTGTTACAAAGCAAATTTTCACGTTAATAAATATCTACAATAAGAATAACTCAAAGATATCTTGGCATAAAAATACAATAGTATAAAATACTATGTCTGCTCTTTTAAAAATTAGAATATAAGTATTTCTTTAATGTAGAATAAAATATCACTATTCTGTTAATAATTGTGACTAAATAAAACTAATTTAAAAATTAAATTGTTTGTCAGTATAAACATCTTTTCATCAGATTAGATTACAATAAGAAACAATAATTTTATAAACGTTTTATACGTTAATTATTAATTATTTTAAATTAAAAATGTCATTACTGTCTTTAATAACTCTGTGATAATAGATGAGCGAAAAATAGAATAGATATGTATTTATTATAAAGTATTATAATATACTTTATTTATTACTTTATATATTTATAATTATACTTATTTATTTATTTATTTATTACTTTATTATACTTTATTTACATAAAGTATAAATACTTTATTTATTGTTATAAAAGATATACTTTATAATAATATTATAATTTATTTTATTAGTTATTTATTTACCGGTAGTTAAATAATTGGAGCTTTCTATGAAGACAACTACTGTACACTTGACAACGCTGTGCTCTCACCTCGTTGGCTGCATCCCAACGGACTTCTCCCGTGCTCGGGATAATAATTATAACACAACAACACTTCGCTACAAACACTCGATCCGCTGACAAGAAATCGCTCAACACCACTAACTCACAAGCCGGGTTTTATACGTAGCGCACGCCTTCTAGAAATCTTCCATTCTCAATGTGCACACCACTTAATGAGTATTCAAGTGTTCTGCAGAGTACTCTGGAACAAATTTGAATGCGGCCTTGACTGAGGCAACACCTGCGACACTAGGCGGGGGACTGGTCGAGGACGCTCTCGGCTGTTCTTGGTGGTTCCATTCGTTTCAATAATGTCGAAACATTTCTTCGCTAAATGCTTAACAACAAACAGTCACAGACGACAATGTCGTTTGGACTAAAGCGCCTGTGACACTGCGCTGTTGGAATCATAGCTTTATAAGAGTCAAGGCTTTGAGAAATAATATAAACAGTGTGGATTTAAAAGCAAAAGGAAATCCTCGGCTGGATTTTGTAAAACAGGTCACAAATAAATTAGTCATTACTACTTACCTCTCTTTAAAAACTAAATTTATTAATGTGTACAAAAACAGGTACATAACCTGAACCAATCAACTTAGACGACAAAACTAGGCTACATGTAATACTCTAGTGCTTAACAACGAATACAATGTCTTGATCACGCTACAAAATTGATTACTGAACACTAACTGGTTTTATGAAACTTTTTGACAATCACTGTAACTTTTGACACCTGGTTGCAGAGCTTTCTGCAGTCTGTTTCTTATAGGCGGCCTCGATGTGAGAGTTGCCAAGAACAATCTTATTTCCTGCCCTTAATGAAGTGCCATAGCCTGTGTTACTGTAGTGCAGAACTTTTGCCTTTAATTTTATGATAAGAAAAATATTAGTGTTAACTAATCTTAAAAGAAAATTAACTAGACATAAAAAATTGTTTTAAATACACGATTAAACAATTTGTTGAAAATCTGAAGATTATAACAATTATATTTTAATTATCAAGATACTTATTACGAGTTGTTTGAAAATAAAACTGCAGTCAGTTGACGCACGTTTTACAGGAGAATTTCATGCGTTTCCGTGAAATTGGTTATATTTAAGAAAAACCCCTAAGATTAAAAGCAAGTTTAAAAAAAATGTACCATTTAAATAACTTTTCATCAGTACAAGAAGCCAGTACAAATCTTTAATGTTTTTCTCCTCATGAGTATGTGCGCACAGTTAATAAAATGACATCACACAAACCTTCATTCAAATACTGATTATTAAGTCCTAAGCGAAAAACAAACAAAATGAAATAGCCTTGACTTCAAAGTATGTAGTGAAACTGGAAGACAAACGTGTGGAACAGCTGATCATTTTACGAGAAAGAAAATTATTTCCCCCAATCAAACACAAAAAGAAGAAGAAGAAAGAAAGAAAGATGTATACGGTGTATCTGACAAATACTTGGATTGTACGGGAGCGTCTCTGTGTGTGTGCGCGCACGCGCGGGAAGCAGAGATAGGTAATAGACAGATAGTTTAATAGATATATATAGAGATAGACAGGTAGATAGATTTATAGATAGATGCATAGATGCAATAGATAAGTAGGTAGATAGACGAATAGATAGGTGTATAGATAGTCAGTTAGACAGATAAATTGTGAGATAGATAGATTGGATGAAGACAGATCGATGGATCGATAGATATATTAGATAGGCAGAGATATAGATAGACAGACAAACAGGCAGTCACGCAGTGTCTACTTGTCTGTCTGATAGATTGGTAAGTAGGCAGGTAGAGTGATTTATAGGTTTGTATGAGGACAGACCGATAGTTAGATAGATAGGTTGATAGACAGACAAATAGACATTTAGGTAGGTATAAAATAGGTAAATAGGTTATATAGATAGCTAGATAAAATGTAGATACATTATGTATTTGTCAATCACATCGTATATATAGGTAGTTCCATACAAAAATAATTCCATGCATTTACTTTTACATACGAAATATTAAATAAAAAATGTATTATAAGAATATTATAAGTTTCCTTTATCGTATCGGTTTATGCCTAAAACTGCCTAAGCATCTGTTGCTGATATTAAAGGACGTGTTATTATTTCTTTATTTCCCTTCCTTCTTATAACCTGTCTCTCCTCTCTTGTCACTCACTCACTCACTCTCTCTCTCTCTCTCTCTCTCTCTCTCTCTCTCTCTCTCTCTCTCTCTCTCTCTCTCTCTCTCTCTCTCTCTCTCTCCCTACATAAAATAACATTAATAAAGTTAAAGATTTTTTTTGTAGTTGGAATATCTTTTAAAACAAAGAAATAAAATTAATGCTTAAAACGAATGGGGTACGATTTCCTGGCATTTTGTAGTATTATTTATTCAACAACGGTTGTGTTACGTTTGTCTTAAACAATTCAAAAGCTGATGGTGGCGGTTAAGCTTTTAATACACAATGTAATACTTTTGTCATAGTGTATAAGCGGTTTAAATAAATAAAAACTTCCAAAATGTCGTCCTTCGAGACACAATAAAGGCCAAACAAATATTATCGTTTAATTACTCTGTTTGATTGTTGTGAGCATCGATTATTGTGCATTCATAATTTAGTCTGTAAAATACACAATTAAATGGATCATCTTTCAATTTTTGTCTGCTCTTAACAAATAAGAATCATATTAACATCTGCAAGGAAACTAAAATGAAGTTCTATGAGGTAATGGCAGTGCCCACTCTTTTATACGGTTCCTAAACATGGGTATTATCTAAAAAAGATACAAGTCATATACAAACTGCATTTCTTGAAATGCTTAAAGGGATATACACGAAACGATAGAGTTTGAAATGATGTGATAAGACATGAATTGGGTATATTCTCTGTAAATCCAAGAATCGAGGAACGTAAGCTGGGATGGATTGAATATATAGGTAGAATGGAAGCAAAAAGGGTATCTCAACAAGTTTTAGAATACGCGAATAAAGGAAAAAGAGATATGGGAAGACCACGTAAAAGATGGCTTGAAAATAGAGACCGGAACAGGTGATACCGCCCTATAGAAGTATAATATTAAAATCTGCTGAAATAAAAGAATATTTTGATAAAAAACTAATTTGATAAACACTATAAAAGCACATAATTGAAAATCCAATTACAATTAATGTAATGGTGGAGACGAACGGACAAGCCGATTTCGTGTAAAAAATAAACAAACTAACTCACACAAGTACGGAATGCTGTAACACAAAAGTCAAACCAAGCTTTCAGTACAAACCGAACCTGTGGCCAGCGCCAATTACAAAGCGCAACCCCACATACAGTTCGTTTGTGGTCTGATCAGATTTTTCATTTTGGTTCACTGTAAGAAACGACCGTTTGAAGGAACACAGGAAGACAGTACATAGAAGAAATTGCAGTAATACTTATTTCCTTCAGCTCGTGGGTCAGAATGTACTCAATACTGTTAGTAGTAGTATTATAGGAATGTCAATTTAATTAACTATCTTCTTTTTACTGAGTTTCCGACGGTCGTAAAGTTAATTGCACTTGTACCCTCTAGACTCCATTGTTTACGTTTTGTACAGTGCAGTAGCCGCGCGCGCCCACACCTAAACACAATCCTATTTCCTCATAGCATAGAATAGTAATGAATGGAAAACCTGACAGTAAACGCAGTACGTGAAGGCCAAGCTCCTTGATATCACACATCTAATAATGCATATTCGTGTGTGTGTGTGTGTGTGTGTGTGTGTCGGTCTGACTGTATGAGAGAGAGAGAGAGAGAGAGAGAGAGAGAGAGAGAGAGAGAGAGAGAGAGAGAGAGAGAGAGAGAGAGAGAGAGAGAGAGAGTAGTGGCGTAACTAGTAGCTGCTTTTGGGGGAGATGCGACTAAGGGTAATGAGACTTGTTTGGGGGGGGGGGAGTTTTGATACTAGTTTAAAGGTTGGATTGTCTATTTCTCTCAGGACAAATGGGAAATTGTAGATCCTTCCTATGCTATACAATTTTATAAAAATATATTTTAAATTCTTTGCGCCTCAAAGTTTATAGAAAAACCGACGTGAAGTATGTGCAAATTTGTACGTCACTTACCAAATATTAAGTGACTGCCATTACTGAATGTAACTCTATATTATCAGCTTAAAAATACTGTAATATTTTAAATTCTTTCCGCCTCAAAGTTTATAGGAAAACCGACGTGAAGTATGTGCAAATTTGTACGTTACTTACCAAATATTAAGCGACTGCCATTATTGAATGTAACTATATATTATCAGCTTACAAATACTGTAATATTTTAAATTCTTTCCGCCTCAAAGTTTATAGGAAAACCGACGTGAAGTATGTGCAAATTTGTACGTTACTTACCAAATATTAAGTGACTGCCATTATTGAATGTAACTCTATATTATCAGCTTACAAATACTATGTGTAAATTTGTACGTTACTTACCAAATATTAAGTGAATGCCATTATTGAATGTAACTCAGCTTACAAATACTGTAATTGACTTTGTACTTGGTATAACTCGTTTGCACTTGGTGAAACATATTACGACAAAGATTTTTAAAAATGCAACTAATACTTGGTAACTTTCACAGTTTATTCTTAACCTCTGACAATAGCTTAATAGGCCGAAACAATTGTCAGAGGTAAAGAATAGATTGTAGAATTTACAATTGTTTGTGTGTTGTTCAAACCTCTGTAGTTTAAATACCTTTGTAAATACTGTAATTCCTTTTATTTAAGCATTTATTCCTATGCATTATTTTATCACTCGCAACTATCTTAGAAATAAGCCTTTGTTAATGATTATGGATTTAAATCTATTCATTTTTTACGTACCGAGTCACTTTATGGTTATCAATATAATTAAATTACCTTATTTTGGTCCACCTTAGTGACACTAGCTTCTTTTTTGTCTAATGACGCGTTTCGGGACGATATCCCATCTTCAGATACACAAAACTAATTTAAAACGTGAATGTATACCACATTTTGTGGTTATGTCATAATTTAAAATGACTAAAATCTTTTAAATAAAATATATAAAACGCAACAACTGAATCGTTCGGAGCACTCGCATGCATGCGCGCTGTACCGCGACTTCCTTACGACTGGCTATAATTATTATTATTATATGGGTTTATACAAAATTTTTAATAGCTTTGGAGGGGATTGATCCCCTAACTCCCACCCCGTGTACGGCAATGTGTGTCAGTATTAAGCAACGGTCAGTATTTATTTAGGTTACAATGACTGAACAACAGCAAGTCGTGAGCAGATCATCCCACATTTAGAACACAATATGTACGCATCTACGATTCAAAAGTTCAAGCTTCTGATAGTTACAAACTTGTTGCTACGGTGATGAGATGAAACGTTATCTCATTTTATCACACAAAACACAAAATCCGTGGACTTTTCAACGTAATACACATTACCCCTTGGACTCTGTATGTGTGTTGGTACCAGTGTAACCAAGACACGGCCGCGAGTTCGATGTCGTAAAATATGCATCAGTCTGCCAACACCATGATGAGAGGTAAATTATTGTTGGCGCTACAGACTGAGCTCTCCACTGGGAAATCACTGCCTCCAATAATGAATCACTTCATCCACTGCATTATAACAGCGCTATGATAGATATATTTATATTAACGATATAAAGTCTACTGACGTACATATACAAAGAATACAAATACAAATATATAAAAACAAGTGTATATTAGTTAAAATGTGGTCGAAGAGAAGATAATAAATTTTTCAATATTTTCGGATGAATTTGAAAATTGTCTGCCAATTGTTTGCAAATATAGAATAAGAATTTCACTTTTACGTAATACGCGTGCCCGCCTGTTAACACAATTCAATTGTGAGGTTTGTGTAAGTTTGTAGTGAGTCTAATTTAATTTGCCGTATCATACCGTAATTTAATTTAATCTATACATTGACCGTATAAGCAATGAGGCCATAAGAAAAGAGTCACAAGTTTTCAACTTGAATGAAAAATTAAAAGATTACAAACAACGTTGGAAAGAACACTTAGAAAGAATGCCAGATTCCAGACTGGCCAAACAAGTCTGGAAATACAACTTACAGGACACAGGTGTGTGGGTAGACCCAGGAAGTAGTGGCTGTAGGATCTTTGAAGACGAAACAGGCAATATCGATATTTAATGTAACTATAATATTTATATCTCACAGGGTACTAAATGTGTATAATTGTACCGTAACTAAGATCTGAATGTAATCTGTATTCGAAGCAGAAAGCCAAGACATTTGTGTTGTGTGAAATCGTGGAAACGGTTTCCACCGGAAACCAAATTGTTGTGTTGATACTACGAACAGTAGCAACAGGAAAGCGCGGAAACTTTCTTGTTAACAATACATTGCCGTATGACTTCATCCGGTTACATAGTACGCACTTCCGCCCACAACGTGTAAATTCGCAGTATAAATTATATCAGTACATCCGAGTTAACTATTGCCCGCTCAGTACATAACTGATATAGACAAATACGAACGTGGCGATTAGAGGATAGTTAACTCCGCGGAGGCGTTACGTCAGAATAGCAAAATACTTTAACAAAATCCGGGCAGGGTTACGAGGCCTGTACGGACCCCACTACTTAACTCGTTTGGGACACAGCTGAAGATGGCTACCGTGGGGGCGTAGCTGAAACTTACGGCAGATTTGAAGACCGACCATGGCCTGTGAGTCCGGAATGTTTTACATCTAATTGATATAGACAAACACAGTAGTCCCCCCTTATAACGGACTAACAGGGACTCTGAGGTGTCCGTTATATTGAAAGTCCGTTGTAACTGTATATAGCAAGTACAGTACATGCCTAATAATATGGGTATCACTAATTCAATTACGTGGACAAAAATAAAAACTAATCATTTTACTGTATTTATATTAAATAGGTAACCTTACAGCAGTACACCAGTACCGTTATCAAGCAGTGCAGTAATAAAAACAGTTACAGTACATCTTATAAAAAATACTGTATCCATAATTGTAATAAAAACTTATTCCGTTGTAAAGAATACTTTAGGGATTTATAAGTTACACAAAATATTTATAATTATAGTAGAAACTTTGTACAATGTCTATCTATCTCAAAAACAAGATGACTATATGTCATAATCACCTTCCATATTTACTGGCGTCAAAAAATTACTATTTTTTTAAAAATTGATTTGAATTAATTTCTTTAATCGGTGATTCATGAAGGTGTCGCAAGTGATCATTGATAGAGCGATATGTTTCCATTTTTGATTACTGAACATGCTACAAATCTCAAGCTCAAGTCTTTTACTTTGTTCACTTTAAATTTTGGCTAAGAATTATCGCCTTCTTTACCATCTTGCTCCTTAAACTTTCTAGCACTCCTGTTACGCTATCAGCAACGCCATCTTCAGTTACGACGTGGTAGCCAGAGTCATCTTCATCCGCTTCAAGCCGGAACTCGATATCCTCTAATGTCACAGCATCGAGTCGTTCTCCTTCTCCTCCTTAGAGTTGTCCGTTATATGCGGAATCCATTATAACGGGGGATTACTGTACGTATACATTCTAGCGGCGATTAGGGCATAGTAACTGTAACAAAATACGGGAAGGGCTATTGTTTGATAGCTGCTACGAGCTCTGTACGGACTACATTATCTAGCTCGTTACGGCGCTAAAGATGACTACCATGGGGGCTGAAATTTTCGGTATAAGATCTGAAGACCGACCACGGCCTCAGAGTCCGGAAATTTCACATATTATACGTACATTTCTCACCATCACCATCTTCTTAACGGTTTTAAGCTTTAGCGGCCTGTACCTATTCCACAGTCCACCTTTTCTTAGGTCTACCAACTTTTCTTCTGCCTCTAGGGTTGTAAGCTTTCGCCATTTTCAGTATTCTACTTTCTTCCATTCTATTGATGTGTTGAATCTATTTTCTTCTGTATTCTTTAATCCTTTCATTAACTACAAATATATCTAAATCCCTTTTTATCTTTTCATTTTTTTATGATCTTGTCTATTATAACCTTTTAACTGACCACAGAAATTTCATTTCTACTGTTTGTACGTACATTTCTGATGTTTGAAATTTGCGAAATAGAAGCTTTGTAAAAAAATGCAACCAAAAATATAACAGAATTTTTAAAACGTGTATAAAAGAAGTACGTATATAGTTTTCAGTAAATCCACTATATTTCAGTCAGTAGAACCGTGATTTAAATGGAATAACTCCTATTGTAGTACCAAGCCACGTGTTTGTTAACACGGTTCAGTAGAACCGTGTTTAGATAATACCTCCGTGCCATGATTGCAGTACACCAGTGCGTATAAATTGTTGCTGCAATATGAATCCGTTATCATTATAAACCACCTTTCGTTTCTCACACAATTACGTATAATCACAATTACAATACAATTTACATGCAAGTAGTCATATTGTTTCTTCCAAGCATGCTCTTCCTCGTATCTTACTCTACGTTCACTGCAAAGGCACAGTTTTATATATACTACGATGTACAGGGTACCATAGACTATTATTATTTGGTTTTCTGCCCTAAGGCAAATGGTATGAGCTCTCCAAGCTGTCCTGTCGCCTGCCAGTCTTTTCGTTTCTTTGTAACACCCTCTGTTTTAATGCTATCTATTAGCTTCATTCTTCTACGCCTTCTTCTTTTTTCTCCTTCTATGACCCTCCAGACGGTTGTAAGCAAGCAGTCTCTTCTTAAACAATGACCTAACCAATTCCTTTTCCTATTTTCTATTACCTTCAGGATTCTTCTCTCTTCCCCTTTTCTTCTTCAAACTTCATCATTTCTTACTTTATCAACCCACCTCACTTTTTCCATTGCTCGCCAAACTCACATCTCAGATGCATCTAATCTTTTCTCATCCTCTTTCCTTAGTGTCCATGTCTCTGCACCATTTAAAGCAACGCTCTACACATAACAGTTGTGTAGGGATGTGGCGACCCCGTCGCCCAGTTTCTTTGAAACTCCAAGCAGCCTGCCGAGTGACTCACGGGATAAGGAGTTACCCTCTACCAAGTGCCAACGGTCTCTTTGGAGAGCGGATGAGCAGGTAGAGGTAGGGCGCTTTCTTCCCCTTGGGATGGGAAACTGTCCATAAAGGCGGATGAACCACTTGGTCAACGACATGAGGATGTGGAAGGCAACGGGATACCACCACATTAAGGATACATGTTGGATATCCCTAGTAGGGCAAATGGTATGACCCTCTATGTAAAATGTTCCAGAGGCATAGAATAAGTACTCGGTGATATCAAAGGCACGCGCCAGAAAACAAAGGCACCGGTTATTATTCCACCTCTATCTTTTTTCGGCCGGACACAATTCCATTTAAAGAGTTGTCTTTTGTCATGACTCATTTAGTATAACATCTCTATGGATTGAACGGACGACCTGTTTGCAGGTGTAAAGTAGCCAGTTTCTTGTTATCATATTCAAACAAAAATATGATATTTTTATTGCTAGATTTTATTTACAAAACAACGTATTTAAACAAGCTTATAAAATTCTTGAAACAACATCCATAAATTAAAGTGTCAAGGTGTAATAAAACTAGACTTTTCAGAATATTCTGAAAAAGATTTATTTTACAAGACCTATTGAGAATACAAAATTTCGAATTAAAGCTAATGACATAATATTCATATTAACTTTAATATGAATAATAATTAATCAAGATAGAATATCTTGAAATCATCGCTTTTCGTGTTTGTTAACCATTACATGGTTTACTCAAAAAGCTTTGGGACCCAAAATATTTACAAAATATATTTATAAAATTATGTAATATGAGTCCTCAATTATGTAATATGAGTCCTCAATTATGTAATATGAGTCCTCAATTATGTAATATGAGTCCTCAGTTATGTATTATGAGTCCTCAGTTATGTAATATGAGTCCTCAATTATGTAATATGAGTCCTCAGTTATGTAATATGAGTCCTCAATTATGTAATATGAGTCCTCAGTTATGTAATATGAGTCCTCAATTTCTCTTTATCATCATCACCTTCACAACACGGCATAGGTAATGTGATGCCTGTTCCGCCTTCAAAGATCCTCCAGCCATAGAGATCCCTCTTCCTGGGTCTACCCACACACCTGTGTCCTATAGGTTTGTATTTTCAGACTTGTTTGGCCAGCCTGGAATCTGACATTCTTTCTGAAAGTGTTCTTTACACCGGTGTTCGTACTCTTAATTTTTCATTCAAGTTAAAAACGTGTAACTCTTCTCTTATGGCCTCATTCTTTACATGGGCAAGTTTATAACACTATGTAACTGCTCTTAAGAACGCCATTTTCGAGGGCTGTATTTTACTGTCTTGTTTCTTGGTTTTTGTCCATAATTCACACCCATAGGACAGGACAGGGGCTGCCATAACTGTAAAACTTTAATTTTGTATATCGACGTACCTTGTTTCTAAAAGTACGTTTGATTGTTCTACACATCGTCTGGAATTGACCTAACTTAACATCAATATCATAATTCCTATCATAGTTAATGTCATTTCCCAAATAATTAAACTGGCTCACCTGTTCTAGAATACGATCACTAATCATTATTTTTGTTCTGTTCTTATTGGCTCCTTGCCTCAAAATGGCATTACCTTTGTTTTTATAGTGAAGATTTTCATATTGTATTGTTTGCAAATCTGATTATGTAATTTCTCATTTGTCTTGAGGAAAATGAGGAGTTAAATTTTCAAGATTATTCCCCCAAGCAGCTCTATTTGCGCCACTGACATCAATAGCATATACTTGTCAACCTATGAAAGTGTTGTTGTTCACTTGCAATGTATAGAATAAGACAACCGAAACTTTATTAAAAAGAAAGCTGAAGATAAATAAATCGTTTTTTTTAATTCGTTCGTTTGTTTAAATTAGTTTGTTTGTTTAAAAAATAAATTAAATTAATTAAAATTGTCTTGAGAAGAAACAGGACGAAACAGATAAATATTAACAGTTGTTGAACGCAAGGTGGTCGCACTGTTGAGCCTACGGGGGAGGGGGGTTAACTACAGCAGGTGAACCAACATGAACTCGCTGCTTCATGTGTCCCTCGAGTTTTTATTCTGTGCTGGAAATTGCTCTCAGTATAACATTTAGTGAGGCGATAAGCCCCTTATCTGTATTTTACTCCAAGTGTTTCACAAAAGTTGTTAATGTTTGCCGCAGCGTAGTTTGTATCTTTTGTTTACGTCACGTTCAAATCGACCAATAAAAAAGCTCGTAGCTCTCTTTCTCTCACAGTTTGCTACTTTGGTCGCTCATTATTTCCCAGACTACCACACAAACGCATAGGCTACTTACACCGTTTGTTTCAACATTTCTCTTGTAACTCCACATACATCCGTCTCTGTTTTACACTTTCCCGCAATTTCACGTTCAATCTAATTTTCTAATATTACTTTATAACAGTTTACCTACGATTGTCTAGTGCGTGCATTCTTCATTCGCTTGGTTGATTAATGCTATAGCCTCTTACAGGCTGAAATCCATTTGTATTTTTTAATGTTTAATTCTGTTTGGGTTTTTAATGTCTTTGTAATAACCTGTATCATCAGTCTTCTTCTTCTTCTTCTTCTTCTTCTTCTTCTTCTTCTTCCTCTCCTCCTCTCCTCCTCCTCCTCCTCCTCCTCCTTTTTCTTCTTCTCCTTCACGGATTAGGCCCTTGTTGACCTGTTCCGAAACCCATCTTCTAATCGGTCTACCAAAATCCGTTTTCCTATTAGGTTCATATCGCAAAGCTACCGCTGGCCATTGGTTATTTGGCATGCGGTCCCAAGTGTTGGCCCCATCTCCTTTCATTGTCTTTAATCTTCTTGTACAAAGATTCAGTTTTTAGCTTATGCTAGTGTTTCAAGACACATTCGAGGTGCTATAAAATTAAGCGCTTTATATTGGGATTGAATGTAAAACAAAATGAATAACACATGCACGATATTTATGAAATTTGGAGCAAAAAGACAGTAAGATATGATGGAAATTATTGAATGCTTCAGAAAACGTACCAACAAGAACATCTTCTCCTCCTCTTCTTTGTCCTCAACCCATAGGTTGGTGGACTTGCAATTTCTTTCTATCCGAAGATAGTCTCTTAATCACTGCCTATTTCCTCCACATAGGTCTCCTATTTACTCCTGACTGGGCCTCTCCTCCCACTATGGCCCTCAATTACACAGTCTGAATTATACACTTGTCATTTTCAAAAACTTTGTCTACAATATCAAACTATGGAACATTATTTTATTTATTTACTGCGTGCACAAAATGAATAAAATAATGGACAAGCAACACACAAATAGCAATGGAATCTACAAAATAGCATGTCTAGATTGCAGTAAATTTTACGTAGATTACACAATGGCTAAACTATCCGAGAGATTCATTCAACATCGCAATGCGTTTTTAAACCTAATATTTCCAAATCTAATTTAGTCACACACTGTTTAAACAATAAACATAAATTTCCAGACATTCAAAACGTCAAATTAATTAAAAACGTACAAAAAGGTAACAAAATGAATATCTGGGAATATCTTAGTATTTACAAACACAATAATAATAATCTACTAATTAAAGAACAAACTCAAATAAAAACAAACCAACACGATTTATTTAAAATCATACATTTATTATAAAAATAAAATAAAACATTAAATATATAATAAATAACTAACTACATAAACATTACAACAATCGAAAATAGAATTGAAGTAAAATCGATTATTCGTTAATGATATTGTAAGCGAAACATTTAATTAGAATTCAAACCATCCTCTAAAGATACAGAGTATATTCTGTGAAACGTGCGTCAGGTGAAAATAAACCTATGTAAACCTATGTGCAGTGTATTTACTTAAAGATATTACATCCTTTTGGTAATTGTATTAATTGGTAGTTAAATTATTAATTTTCATCACTGAAAAGTGTTTAATAATTTTACTGTACGTAGACAGTGAAGAGAAACCGGTTAAAAATATTGTGAACAGAATCATAGTAGCTGGATTAGCCTCTGGTGAAAAGTAATTTGTATCCGCCGAACTTGAAGGGTGAAGAATCTGTATCAGTGTTGCTTTTAGACACCTGATGCCTGAATATGTTGTTATGCGTAGACTCTCACTCAAAAATGTATATTTTCTACATGAAGTTGAATAAACAGACTTATCACACCCAAAGATATTTGTGGTACGAGTCATGCAAATCTTAGAAATAAAACAAGACACAGCACAAGGATTAAATTTCATAAGACAATTGCAATACCCGCATTGACATAGCGAGTGAGGCGTGGGTCATTTTTTTTTTTTTTTTTATTATTAATTTTACATTGCAACTAATCTTAGATAGATTAACGAGCAATTTGACTCTATCAATATCTTAACACTAAATGTCTATTTACTGGGTTTACCCACTGGTATCCCTCATATTACTCTAATGGTGAAAACATACACATACACAACACTTCAGACTGTAGTCTGCTTTACACACACCACACTAAACCAGGTCAAAAGGTTTGGTCCTCTTGAGCCTTCTCAATATCCCATGTTGGTCAAGCAGCTGACGTTAACATTGCCTCTACGTTAACGTGGTTATGAAGCCGGTCTTCATGCTTCTGTGCAAATTTCCTAATCTCGTCAGCAACCATTTCCACACCCAGGTCTCTGTGCAGGTCACTATTCCTTATGTACCAAGGGGCATTAACAATATTTCTCAGTACTTTATTTTGAAATCGTTGTATGATTTCAACGTTACTCGCACTGGCACACCCCCACAGCTGGATTCCATAGGTCCAAACTGGTTTGAGCAACTGCTTATACAGCATAATTTTATTATGTATTGCAAGCTCGGAGTTTGCTCCAAGGAGCCAATACATTTTTTTAAATTTGAGATTCAGTTCCTCACGTTTTTTTTTTAATGTGCGCTTTCCATCTAAGCTTAGCATCTAGGTTCATGCCTAGATACTTTACTGTGTTTGCATACGGAATAGTATGATTATTTAAAACGATTGGTATTTGTTCAGTTCTTCTATTGGTAAAGTTGACATGAACTGATTTATTCTCATTAAGTTTAATGCGCCAGCGTTTTGTCCATGCACTAATCTTTTCTATTGCTTCCTGCAAATTATTATTAGCCTCCAGCTCATTACTCCCGACTGCCAAGACACCTGTGTCACCCGCAAATGTAGCAATCGTTGTGTCTTCTGTTTGTGGTATATCACAGGTGTATATCAAATACAGCAGCGGAGGCGTGGGTCATGACAAAAAAGGAATACGGCAAGATTCAGAGTGCCGAAATGCAGTTTCTTCGAAGTACTTTAAATTATACATTGCAAGACAGAATAAGGAATGAAGATATCAGAGCAGAACTCGAAGTAAAGAACATAAATTAAATTACTCCAATTTACATAAGACAATGGTGGGATCGCCTGCAAAGGATGACAGAGGATCGATTGCCGAAAGCGGCACTGATCTATAAATCCATTGGTAGAAGAGACGTTGGTCATCCGACGATGAGATGAATGCCGGAACAGGTTTATATAACCTAATCCTTGAAGTGAAGAAGAAGAAGGTTACAACCAAAGGAAATAGAATGTCCTAGAAACAACAATTATTAATATGCCTCGTGACACTATCAATATGGTGTATTAAATTACATACATATTAATTTAGTACATTAATTTAAATGACAGACGATATCACGACATATCAGCAAACGATTGTATTCAGTTTTATTTTGTTTTTAAGTTTTTACGTCTGAATAATAATAATAATAACACCCGAAGTACGTAGTAATGTACGTGAAACAAATTTTTCGTGATTATTTTTGTTCATGTTTTGACAAATATACTGTGCAGGAAGACTCTGATGGAGTCATTATGTTTTGACGGATGATACTTGCGTGTCCGCCGCCGCTGTATATATATCAAAGTGATAAACGACATTTTTATGGTAATATAATGTACTCTTGTACTTGGCTGTTTTGTTTGCCTTCTAAACAGATACACTGTGTTATGTTAGTGAGATATGAAGAGTGTATCGAGTTTTATTGAAACCATGATTAATATAAGCTCTAGAATAAGCACGAGACTCAAGTATAACTTCTCGACTCGTTACGATATTGATTGAAGACTCGTTGCGCTTTTTGTAAAACTTATTACTACAAAGGTTCTTAAAACACAAATATTTGTTCGGAAATGAACAAATAAATTACATTTATTATTTAATAAATTTTTTTCAGTACCAGTAGTGACTAAACATGATAAAAATAACTTTTAATAATTTACATAATTGAACATCCCTATAATCTGTATTTAGCTATATTATGTTGATAGGTATATGTATAAACGTTTTCTGTAGCAATTCTAATATATAATTGTTGACGCCTGCTTTTATAATTAATTACATATACCATTACATTATGAGTAATTTAAATTGTAATATTGTATAAATTATGTTCTGGGATATTATAATTTTCTCGTTGTATTTTCTCGATGAAAAACTAACTGTTTCAACTCCTTCAAATATACAAGGATACACACATACGCGCGCGCGCGCACACACACACACACTCACACTCACATTCACAAACACGTTCACTCAAATAATTGATCTGTTATGTTTGACATTTTCTTTTGTCCTGATGATGACAATAAATATTGTCGAAACGTCGACACAAATAATTTATAATTTGTATTATACTTATTGACCGATCCTCACAAACCCTTCACCGAAAAATTCATTGGTTGACGGTCACTACGAATTTAAGGAATTATTAAACAAATCTATTACACTGTGCAGAATGCGATGCTATTTATATTGTACAATGTGGTCGTGCTCTGAAACATCGCATTTCTGAACATAAGAAAGCGATTTTAAATAATACCACCAATACAGATTTTACAGATCATTTCTTAAAACACAACCACTTTATACACACAAACAATGCACAATATACAAAAATGTTAAATAATGGATTTATTAGAAATTTTAGATTAGAAAAGCAATTAAGATTAACAAAAATTTAACAAAAAACAAACTGAAATCATTGTATCACCTTTATTAAAATCTGTTATTTAGTTTAGATCATTTTTAGATTTTGCTTTCCTATTATAGCCTACTTAGTTTTTACAGTCACTTGTCCTTCCCTATATTAGCTCCTCCACCTCCTGCAACATACACACACCACACGCATATCCATATACACACCCATTAACTTATGTTTACCATCCTACACATTCTTTGTATTTAGTTGTTCTTAGCAGCCCTTTGAGAATAGCCTATATAGGCTGAAACAATTGTCAGAGGTTAAGAATAAATTGTGAAACTTACCAAGTGTATATGTATTTTAAAAATCTTTTCTCGACTCGTTTATTACAAGAAATCCAGTGAATAACAACGCTTCCAGACCATTTTATGATTGGTTACTCTACAATGGTCACTTTGTTGTTTGTAGACGATCAGGCTATTCTGTCAGACTCTGAAAACAGATTGCAGATGGGTATACATTTGTTAAATGGAATCTGGATTGCAGATATCCACAATTAAATCCAAGGTGATGGCTTTTTGTGGAACTGATCCCGTACGGGCAAAAATTGTTATAGATGCCCGTGAAACAAGTTTGCAGTTTTGAATACCTGGGCTACAGTGTGTCTTATAATGCAAGCAACGACGTGGTGCATAAGTTGCATAAGTTCAACCTTATTTGCGGGACCATCAGGCGAACCCTTAAGTCAGCAAGTAAAGGAACACGCCTAAAATTCTACAAGGTGATGGCTCTTCCCACACTTCTTTATGGGTCTGAGAATTGGACTTTAACGAAAGGCCAGGCCAGACGCATCCAAGCGGCTGAAATGAGATTTCTCAGGCACGTGGCCGGGTATACTCTCCACGATCATAGAATAAAAAACACAGATATACAGCAGGAACTGATTATTATGAGTATACTCGGCAGGATCGCCCAGTATCGGTAGAATTGGTGAGAAGATCTTTGCCGAATGGATGACTGCCGCTTCCCCAAACAACTATGGAACTATAAGCCGAGGGGACGGAGAGGTGTGTGTCGTCCGAGGAAGCGCTGGAGTGACCAGCTGTAATATTTGCCTATTTGAGACCGGAACAAACCATTCTTGGTTTAAACCTTGAGGTTGATGATGATGATGATGACGCTTCCGATACCATTTGCGACTACATGTAAACTGAAACTGCATGCTCGAAAATTACCGTTTAATTACCGCAGCCTACTAAATTACGTCTTTGGAATTTTTGTAAGTGTCTAATGGTTACGATCTGATGGTGGTAGTTAAAGTATCAAAACCATAAACGCTTTGTAAATTAGACACTACAAAGTTTGATTAGTGAAAGCGCTATGACAATACATGGCATAAAACATAAAAATGGTTGCTTTTTAAGATTTATCCCATTATGGCTGAAATTATTATTCTCAGATGAAATGCTAGGCCGTGGTCCCCACAGTTGTTGTTATTGACAAATGTTTCGGCCCCACCATCGGTGTCTACACTGGCACGGTGTCCGCCACTTCACCCCATAGATGAGGTGGAGACTATGCGTTGCGTTGCGTTATGGTAGCGGGGTGGCTTTGCACTCGGGGCATTTGAGTCGAGCCCGATGGCTGTCTGATGATACACTTAGTTCTGGTTCAGTAGACGGGTGCCTAAAACTGGAATGGACAACCCCCAACGTTTTCCGTAGAATATGTGTTTTGCCTGAGAAGACACATATTAATTTTATTAACTTTTGTACCAGCACGATCTAAGCTGAAAGCAGCATCAAGTATATCCGGAACAGCATCCCAGATCCTCTGCTCCCAAGCCAATCAGACAATACTTGATGCTGATTGATTGATGCTGGTACAAAAGTATATTAAAGACTGCCTTCTCATGCAAAACACATAGTCTCTAGTAATCTCTGCGATGAATTGGTGGACATAGTGTAGTGCCGATCTAGCGTAGATACTGATGGTAGCCTCCGATGGTGGGCCGAAACATTTGTAATTAGCAACAACAGTGACCACGGCCTAGGCGAGAAAGAGACCAAGTACGATGCCATGCGTAGCGATAACGGACGGAAGTACATACGATCGCGCGCGATCTGCTAACGTACGTCATCGCAACGGAAGGGGCCCCACACAAAATACGATTAAGTGGGGCTCCGTCACGTTTGATTAGTATAGTTTCTGTTTTCTGTAAGTAATGTTATCTAGGAGGCAGAAAAAGGCATTAGCTGCCTATTTACTTTTAAAAAGAGTACAAAAGTCAGGAAGTCGTAGATGGTGGGTGGATCATATAAATCGAAGGCGTGAGGTGTAGGCTACATTCCGTGGCAACGGCAACATCTTTCCATGAATCTTCCCTTTTATTATTCTTTTTATGATCATTTAGTCCTTTGTCTAAAGTATTAGTCTTGATTGAACCTACAAAATGAAATTTAAGCAATTTACACAGTTTTCTAACATTTATCAAAATACGTATAGTATTGAAATGTATATAGCATGTTGTGCAGTATTTATAAAAATATGTATCAAATATATATATATGTATCAAAATATTTTGTATAACAAAAATCATTTATTTAATTAATAACGTACCGGTAGTTCACAAATTGTTAATTCAATAAGACAATAATATTTAAAAGTAAAGGTCTTCTCCCATAAATTTACCTCAGTTATTAGTTTTTCTTCGTTTAAATCCACAATGATTCTAGAACGATCGGACACCAACTGAGACTCGAGCTATTCGTCCGCCATCGCATCGCATGCCGACGCGCTTTAGTCATCGCAACGTACTAGGTGAGAGGACCCTCATTTCATAACACAACATGGCCATCAGTTTTCATGCGATGACTTGCATCGTCCCACCGCATGGCATCGTACCCGGTCTGTTTCTCGCCTAACAGCCCGGCTGATGATAATAATTTCAAAATTCGAAGCCGGTCGTGAAAGCCTAAGAACTTTTATCGCATATGTTTGTGTGTATCGTGTATGTGCCTGTGTAATCGAGGAAGAGGGAGAGAGAGAGAGAGAGAGACTGTGTGTGTATGAGTGAAGGAGGAAAAGAAAGTGAAAGGGAAAATAGGTAGGCGATAGAGAATACTTTTAAAAATTATATTGCAATACAGAAGTTAAGGGGAACAGGAAACAGATGAATATAGTAATGAATATTAAGAAGAATATCAAATAGCGCTTGCGTATACAAAAGCCAATCTTACAGGCAATAACAGAAGTGTAGAAAGTAAAAATGATAATCCTACTGTGTCATAGAACTGTTCAAGTTTGTGTTCCTTACACAATGGAGCTAAACTACACAACTGATAAAGCGATAAGAACTTTTGTAAAACGCTTTGAGATAAGGCTTGGCGTCCCAACAAAACCCTTGCAGAGGGCCACGCTACTGACAAAGTAGGCCTAAGCTCCAGGGACACATGAAGTGTTGTTGTGTTGGACCGTTCAGGAAAACTTTGAACAATAGTTTTACAAAGGTGTGCTGCAAGCCGCCCAACTATTTGTCTGTTTTGCAACAGCTGAAAATGTTGTTTCAGTATTCCCAGCCAATATTATTTGTAATTATTATTTACAGCACTGTACAGCTGCATTCCCTTAGTACCAAAAATCAATTTCAAATAGTTAATTATTATAATTAATAAACTATTCATAAATTCTCAAATTCTTCTTGTTATATATTTAATATTATTATTAATAATAAAACTTTTTACAAGAATATATTTTATTTTGTAAATTACAGCGTTTCAGTAGTATTCAGCTATCATCATCAGATACATGTAATATTAATATAATATAATTAATGAGTATAATTTAACATAATTAATCAATTATATCTGATGATGATAGCTGAATGTTAATGAAACACTGTAATTCACAAAATAAAATATATTCTTGTAAAAGGTTTTATTATTAATAATAATTACATTGAAATTTTGATTATCGATTTTTACATTTGATTTATATATATTGTAACAGTACAAACTGTCCCATAAAAATCAACTAACTAAGTAACCAGAAGTGATGATAACCAGTAGTAATGTACTATCAGCATTCAATGACAATACTACATAACCAGACGATGTGACTGAGACATTGACAAAGACTAGTTCCCAAATAGATTTGTTAAGTGTGCATAAGAAACCATTCAACAAAGTCACACACCATAAATAGAATTAAAGGTGAAAGAACTGATATTTACAACGTGTATTAAAGTACTATAAACAGCACATTAGCTGAGTAATTGAAAAGTAATAATTTGCATAACAAACAAAAGGAAATATATTGTAGATAATCATGAATTATAGATGAATTATAATAAATGAACCATTAAAATAAGATTAAAAGTATAATCACAATGTTAGATCATCCTTGAAAGAAAGGTATGCTAAGGCATAATGAATAATGATGATAGAATAATTAATGAAAGAACAAATTGTATATGTTCTAATAATAAATGATCTCAATGTAATCAACAATGTAAAAACTATATGTATTTAAAAATGTTATAAGATGGTAAATTTTGTAGAAAGACGTATTATCAGTTAAGGTGAACGAAACCTTATTATGAATTGTATAGACTAAGAGAATGGCATAAGATGAGTTAAGATGACTCAATGAATAATAAATAATATAATAAAAGCTCAAAATAATGACTCACAACAACTTATGTGGAGTCCATACTGAAGGAAGTAGAGTAATTTTAAACTTGAAATAATAGACAAACAAATGATGACAAAACAAATTATGAAAATAATAATCATGTATAATAAAGAGACCATACAGAGTATAGGAAAATAGAGATATAACAATTATGTAAAAGGTGTAAGTCACCAAACAAAGTCAAGTATAATAAGTGTAGGAAGTAAGAATAATTTTGAATTATTAATAATGAAGTAAGGAAGCCATTAAATAATAATAAACAAATATGTTATAAGGATTGTTAATGTTCAGCTGGATACAGCAAATTTAGATAATAATATGTTAATTTCAATAAGATAATTGTGTTCAAAATAGAGAAAAATTATGGTTTAAAAATGTTAAAAAATACAAAAATAGAATCTGCAAAGTGTAGCAGAAGACATTTGAAACAATACAGTATTTGAGATAGGCCTTCATTAAGATAGAGTTTATTAATAAAAAATGTATCCAAACTAGCCGCTATTTATATCAAAATAACCAGAAAGGAACGAGCAATACGATGCTAGTAATAAAACCAAATTTGTAATTGGAATAACTGATAAACTAACATAAATATGATAAATTTTGTGAATTTTGGAAGGGTACAGAAGAATACCAACAACAATAATAAACCCACGCTTAAAACAATTATGTAAGAGCTAAAAATAGAATGACCGCATCATGACGTCATTTTTAACCAATCTGGACATTACTTGAGAAATTAATTGTCGCTGCCTAGCCGAGTTTTCAGCGGACTATAATATACAAATGTACGAGTGAACAAAGAGACATTTTTTCGAATTCCATTCCGGCAGATACTACAGGACTCCATATCAAAATTTTCATCAAATATTATTAAACCACAGCAGTGAAGAAGTTACATACTTATTAAAGTGCATCACGACAAGCAGTGTCCCCTTAACTAGTTGTGCGAAACAAAAAGAACGAGGTTAAGTGAATTACCTAACCAAAAATTTAATCTCAAGAAGTTTTAATCGTTCACTCGCGAAAAAGTGAAGTGTAAGATCAGTGTATAAGATCGTAAAGTGAATTAAAAAATAATCCAAAGCGATTATCAAACAGGGAGTACAGTGCCATATATAATTACAGTGTATGAATATTATGTTACTAGTATAAGAAATAATACACTTATGTACTAACGCAAAACATTAATACTATAAGAAATAAGCATTGTCTATACTTTTTTCAAGAGGAATTATACGATTCCAATATAATAATTACCGATCTAGGCTAACCATAGTTAACCTCAAAACTTGTAGAGGTCAGACGAATTTCGTTAATCAATCTGAAATTTTAAAGGTGTCTAACCTATTAAATTAAACGTATGTAAAGCATCGTAACTCGAGGCATAGTTATTTTATTCTGTAGTTCTAAAGGATTCATCCTTGAGGTATAAAAAATTTTGTAAATAAACAAACCGATAATTAGAGTCATCATTGCCAATCTTCTGGGTTAGGAGAGAATTAAGCCAGGTAGATTGTAATCCATAAATCATTGTTAAATTTAATGTATAGAGTTAAAGTAAGCACGCTGTGAGCAATAAACCAGTAAATTATTAATTAAAAAACGTTGTAAGAAATTATTGAAGCAATTATTAGTTATTTTTCTTATTTAAAAGAGCTGCAATTTCAAGACACTCAAACAGTTAAGTTGGCGGCTTGGACGTGTGAAGCGCCAACCGTTCAAATACTTAAACAAGACAGAAGAAAATAAATTAATTAAATTATTTTAATCATTCAATCAAAGAAATAATTTAACATCAATTAAAATTATTTATTTTATTCTTTGAATAAATTATTTTATGGAATAAGAACCAGAGATTCCATATGGCGCCCAAGTAACATAAATTTAGCTCACTTACTTACAAACAGTGAAGTTATACTGTTTCGACAACTTAACAGTTTTATAACGTACTGAGACCATCTGAACAACCAGTACAGACAGACCTAAACTACCAGTGCTACACCAAAGGTACGTGAGAGTTATAATTACTTTATAATATTGCCAAAACAACACTTTACTGTACAAAGACAATTTAGGTCTACGGAAGTGCTACGGAACTTCAAGAGGATTCCGAAGTGAACAACATTCAATTAACTGAGATTGCAATAATTCATTAATTCAATAATGCAAATTAATTAAACACAAAAAATGCAAATCCAATAAATTAAATAACAATCAAAATTATTTAATAACCAGATAACTATTTAAAAATAAATGATAATCAACTACGAGGTATGCACTCGGTAGGTTATAAATTGACGCAATCAAAGTGTGGCTTTTAAACACGTACGCACGAGGGTACATTATAATATTTATATTAACAACTATTATAAATACACTTCTTCCTCAGTAATTTACAACGTGTTGTGGTACCACAGTTACTAGTGGCTTATACAATGTATTATAATACTTAGTTTTACATAAATCCTGTGGTAACTTGATGATTCTGTGTTGTTTTCATTATATGTTTTACCAAATACTTCCACACTTAATAAATCAGAATTTACAGAATTTGAGTTTCTATTAATGTGTGAGAGTGGGTATGCGCGGTGGGTGGGGGTACCCACTCGTGGCATGTGAGCCAGTGTGGAATGAGACGTTGTGTGGTGTAGCGCAAATAGTCCACTTCAATCTCATTACGACTACAGTTTTTATTATCTCCTGCATCAAACATTGGTCCTCCGGGCCGGATCACGAATCGTACATTTTATTGTGCAACCGTGGTGAGCGTGCTTAACTGTTATTTAAATAATTCAAGAAATTAAATCGGTGCAGTGTGTGAAGTTTCATTGTGAAGTGCAAAACGGATTGTAGTGAACAGTGCATTACAGCTCAACTTGGTATGTGGTGGCCTTGAGCTCAACGTTTGTACGTAGTGACGCGATACGCAATTACGACTTCAACTGTCAACACAACACTGTGACCTTGCTACCAGTCGGCAAACACGCAAAAAGAATATAGCACGCAGATAAGTGTAACAGCATTCATTCAGTCTCTTATCCCGTGTGTTCCTTGCAACGTTAATACTAGCCTACGTATGAATACCTTCCATTCATCTAGCTGTCAACAGTTTCATTTGTGTTACATAAAGAACAACAACCTATCTATATTTTGCATGCCTCTATTCAATTCAATCTAATCATTTAACAATTTAAGACTAAAATGACTAGTGATAATGTGGAAGCGCTTGAATTAAAGGCGCGTTAACTGTAAAAAGAAGTGTACTTAAGGGACAGTTGACTATACTATTATTAAAACTTCTTTTGTACTGACGTTTGTACTGAAAGGGAAACAACGTTGCCAAACTCTGACCACGTGACTTCTACAAGTTGATAAACACGAAACAATGATTCACATACAAACAACTTACAACACATTCACGCTCAAGGTCATTTAATACGGCTTTTCAAGGTAAAACAGTTTACTTTTAAAACACGATATCTCTTAATGTACTTTTAATTACAGTAAGACATCCAGAGATGCTTTTGTAGTGAAGTCGCGTAGCTTATATCGTAGTGAATACGATTATTTAATGTATGGTTGCAATAACATGTACGTATTATACTGTACATTACCTTAATCATAGCGCACACTAATCTGTTCACAAGTTCACAATTGCGTAAAAAATCTTTTATTTTGTGAAATGACATGAACCGTGTTACGCAAATTCTAGTTTAGTCCAACTCTGGTAATATGAGATCTTACTTAATATTTTGGTAAGGATTTAATATCATAATAATTTACTCGAAAAACGTGATAAATAATTACTCTATTATTATATCATGAACTTAATAAATACAGGTAATTTGGTATTAAGCAAGCATAAATATTTGCGAATTCTTCATAAATGAAACTGCCTATAAATAGTGAAATATTAATTTATAATTGATAGAAATTGTAATATTGGACTATAATATTTCGTTTGTTAATTTTTGTTTAGTTAAAGATTAAATTAAATACTTTTATATTGCAATTCTATATTTAACATTACTTCTAACATTAAACAAAACAAAAACTTACGTTTATAATGGGTGAACTCCGCTTAATGTAGAATCACTATCTTCAGATTCAACTGACTCACTGTCACTCGAACAATTCACAGAAATGATCAAATTTTTTACCTGCTGTTCCACTATACCTTCATTTTTCCAAGCGTCTTCAACAACTGACTTGGTGTGTTCGACTACCTTCTTCCAGTCTTCTCCAGTAATCATTTGCATGGCTTCATTTGTTAATTTTTCTACTTCAGTCATCCAGAATTTTGTATTATTTATGGCAACGTATTTTTTAACCCTGGCCCATATTAGTTCTATGGCGTTAAAGTGACAATGATATGGAGGCAACCGGATGACTTTATGACCGTAAATTTCAGCCAACTTATCAACAATATACACAGGAAACTTTGGTTTATTAAATAGTATTAATTCCATCAACTCAGCCTTTTTCATATCCTCTGTCAATGGAATGTTTCGACGTTTTAACCATCAACCATCTCTTCTTTTTTTGAAGCCATTGTTGGAGCCTTGTCTTTAATCAATGAATGATATGGGGCGTTGTCCATCACGATCACTGAATTTGGAGGAATATTCTTTAACAGGAATTCTTCAAACCATGTTTTAAATTTGTTGTGATTCATTTCTTCGTTATAGTCAGAAGTCTTTTTCGATTTAAATACATAGAGGCAATTGGGAATAAACCCCTGAGAATTTCCGGCGTGGATAATTATAAGTCTTCCACCTTTTCCAATTCGCACTGGCATAGTTCCCGCCGTAGAATCATCCGACCAACACTTTTTTAAAGAATGTCCTGCGTTCACCCATGTTTCGTCAACCCAGACGACGTTATTAAAATTTTCATTTATTACACTCCTAAGAAATCTACAGCGAGAAGCAACTACGTGTTGTTGCTCCTTTTTTCTACCCGAAACGGTAGTAAATTTAAATCCCAAATTTTTAATTACGGACCGTAAAGACGAGTGGCTACCAGTGAAAAGCTCTGCATCATGAAGAGTAACTAGTAGCTTTTTTATTGTAGGATACTCTTTACGACTGTAATACTCATATACGTGGCGACGGATCCCATCTTCTGCAAAAGCATCCAGGTTAGTAACATGTTTTTCTATCCGTCTTTTTTTACCTGGTGTTTCCAGTTTAGAAGGGCCAGCTTCCTCGCTTTGTTTAAACTTCTCCTTACCTATCGTTACGACCGTATTTTTACTTATAGAGAGTTCAGCTGCTGTTCTATCAACAACTTGACTAACTGAAATCAAAGGCCCACCATGTTCCTTCTCTTTCTCGAAATAATCTCGTAGAGAACAAACGAATTCTCTGGACTGCCCTGTAATTGGTACTCCGCGACCGGAAATACGTGTTTTCTCTTTTACCGGGTGTATTCGCGGTCGACCACGCTTTTTCCCAGTTTCCTCACTTTCAGACATACCTTCTGTTTGAAAGTAAACGCGTATAGGTTAAAGGTGTTACGTATTTTAAAGAATTCAAAATTTAAGAATGTTTTAAATACAAATTATTTTAAAATAAAAATCGCACGCACAAAGTTCCGTAAAATGACAAAATAAAGTAAATTTATACTTAGGTAAACATGATATTTAAACATGCTTATGCTTATTTAGTTAATAATAGATTCACACGTTTTCACTACACTTAGTTAATTAGTCAGAAATTAGTTAAGTAATTAGAAATTAGTTAGCAATAAACTTGTATCTGCAACACAACTATTTAAGTATTAAACTAACGTACTCCCACGAATAATCAAACAAGTGTAACCGAGAACACAGCACTCTTAACAAACAGACTTCGTTACATAGAACCTACACTAACAGTTCACTCTGTGGCGCGACATTCCACACTGGTTTTAATAACAGCACGTGTGGGACACATTGGCAACAGTGTGCGTTGCTACGGTTACTGTTTACAGTTTTGAGTACGGCGATTGGTTGAGAGTTACGTAGCAGTCAGTTGTTTAATCAACAGTTCCATCTGTCAATACCAAACAAGTTTTAATAATAGTATAGGTTCAGTAACTATCTCAAAGGCCCATCAGACATTAATCAGTTAAAACTTAGGTTAGTGAAATTCGAACAATTATTGCCTTAATTTGAAAAAATACAAACTGAAATTGATGTCATAAATCAGTCGGACGAACAGAGAGAAGAATGGTCAACCTTTGAGAATAATTATTTCAACTTATTATCAGAGGCTCAAGCGATAATTCAAAGTGTTACCGATAATGAAGTAGACAACAAACCAAATTTAACAGAAATCAATCCAAGGTGGACACCAATTACCTATTAAGCTACCTACATTTTCTGGTGAATATGATGAATGGTAATGAATATGATGAATTTCATGACAAATTCCTATCGCTTATTCATAATAATCAGAATCTGACAGATTGACAAAAATTCATTATCTCAAATTGTCGTTGAAAGACAAAGCAGCTAACATTCTACAGTCGCTTGAAGGTTCAGGAGAAAATTACAAAATCGGTTGGGATTTATTAGTGGAGAGGTTTCAAAATAAGAGACACTTAATTAACAAACATGTTTTGGCCATTTTCAAGTTGAACAAGTCAGACAAGGAATCAGCTTCCTATTTGAGACAACTATTAGAAAAACTTCCTTCAAAACACTTACGTGCTCTTCATGCCCTGGGTTAACCAACAGATCAATGAGACACCTTAATAATCCACATAATTACTAATAGCTTGGATACCAACACGCATCGTGAATGGGAATCGGAATTAAAATCTGATGAGGTGCCAGCGTTATCAGACTTAATTAAATTTCTAAAAAATGATGTCAAGTCTTAGAGGCAGTAGGGACAAAACCATCGTAATGGCCTAGACACCCCCCTCTTCACACAGAGAAATTTCAGTCCAGACAAAAATTGACACTCAAGAGTAATACATTTTCATCCAATCAGGTTGTGTCAGCTGAGAGCTGTTCATTGTGCAACAAATTTCATCCCATTTACATCTGTGACAAATTCAAGTCTCTTTCTATTGCTGACAGGGAAGGTGAAGTACGAAAGTTAGGATTGTGTTTTAATTGCCTTTCATCCAGTGATCATAAAACTTCTAACTGTGGTGCAGGTTCATGCAAACTCTGTGGTAAACGTCACAATACTTTTCCGCATTATCCTCAGAAGCTGAGTGACAATCGTGTTATGACTCGTGTTGAATCCAACCCGTCAGGTTATAAGGATGAAGGTGATCGACAGAAAACATCTGTCCACTGCACATACCTACTACAAAGAAGCTGTTTCATCCATTTTGATGTCTACAACCGTAGTAACTATTCAAGACAATCGAGGAGGTTCACAGTTGTGTAGAGTGTTGTTAGATTCAGGCTCTCAGTCGAATTTCATTACAAATAAGACAGTAAAGAAATTAGGCTTACCCGCAAGGACCATTTCTAGTGAAGTGAGTGGAATAGGGCAGCCTATAACAAACCCGACAAAAATTGTTCAGTGTATAATCAAATCCAGATTTCATTCATTCTCGACTGCCATTGATTGCCTAGTCTCAAGTTCTATCACTCAACAATTACCTACAATATTCGTTGACAGATCTAGCCTAGACATTCTTCCAAACCTTCAGTTAGCTGATCCTCAGTTCAGTCAGCCTGGTGACATCGACCTATTAATAGGAGCAGAATTATTCTTTGATTTACTATGTGAAGGCAGATTTAAAATTTGTGATTCTACACCCACCTTACAAAATACAGTATTTGGTTGGATTATTTCTGGCAAGATAAAGGTGAATCAGAAGGCGAATTCAACTTCTGTGTGTCATTTGTCAACACATCATGATATCAACAAAATCATGCAACGATTCCGGGATCTTGAAGATCACAATGGCGAGAAACAATATACTGGAAATGATAAATGTTCATGCAAACAACGACCAGAGATGAACATGGAAGATACTGTGTTCAACTACCATTGAAGGGAGAAGTCAGTGAATTGGGTGAATCTAAGGACATAGCATTACGAAGATTTTTATTGGTAGAGAAACGGTTGTTAAGTAATAATAATAATAATAATAATAATAACTTACAGAGATAGTATGTAAATTTCATGAGAGAATACGAAGAGTTAGGTCACATGAGGGAAATAACATCAACTGAGGCTGAACAGTCAAAGGTATACTATATTCCTCATCATTCGGTATTAAGCAAAACTCAACAACAACCAAATTGAGAGTAGTGTTTGACGCCTCATCAAAAACAGATTCGGGTGTTTCTCTAAACGACATATCAGTTGTGGGACCAAAGGTGCAACCAGATTTAATCAGCATTCTTATCAGATTCAGAACACATACATTTGTAATGATAACTGATATTGAAAAAATATATCGTCAGATTAACATACACCCAAACCACAAAAACTTCAATTAATATTGTGGAGAGACACCCCTGATAATCCAGTTAAAACATACAAGTTGTCAACAGTAACATATGGGACCGCAAGTGATCCATATTTGGCAACCAGAACATTGAAGCAGCTTGCTCTCGATGAAAAACGCCATTTACCGGCAGCATCAAGAGTCATCATGGAAGATTGTTATGTAGATGACGTCCTCACAGGTGTCGAAACAATTGAAGAAGGCATCCAATTACAACTGGACGTAACTGAGATAACGCGCCAAGGTGGATTTCACTTAAGAAAATGGGGCGCAAATAATCCAGACATATTATCAAGTGTACCACGAGACGACATCCTGCACGATTGCATTGAAATCGATGAAGAAACAACAGTGAAAACACATGGCCTTATGTGGAACCCTAAACAAGACACTTTTCAATTTTCCATCAATAAAGGTAAAATGACTAATCGGCAACCAACTAAACGCACAGGGACTTAGCCGGGGGGGGTCCGGTACCCCCGCCCCCGAAAAATTGAAAATGTCTAACCATAAATACTGAAATCTCAAGCTAGACTAAGTATCAATGGTCCAGTTACACTCAAGTTCTTAATACACTGTTGGTGGAGTGAGTTACGCTAATTCTCGCGCGCATGAAACTAAGTCGTGATTTAACGAGATCTTCGTCCACCGAATCCCAAAAAAATTTTAATTCTAACGCGAAAAAATAATCATTTGCAATATTACATCTTTGATGATGTAAGGCCTGAGTTAAGAGAGGATTTTATTACCTTTATCCAGATAAAATAATTATCTGCTGAATATATTTTTAATGTGATTCTAAAAACATGCAAAAATTTGGGACTTAATATGGGCAACCTTGTAGGCCAAGGGTATGATGGAGTTTCAACCTTTAGTGGTCACATCACTGGTGTTCATAAGAGAATACAGGAGCTTTATCCAAAAGCTATATACGTACACTGTGCTTCTCATAGGTTGAATTTGGTACTTAGTGATTCTCTTTCAGTGCCTTCCATCAGGAATTGCCTTTAATGAAATTAACGGGTAATGAAAGGTTTTCATTAAAGGGTAATGAAAGGTGTCGTTAATGAAATTTCTACTTTGTTTAGAAATAATTCTCAAGCAAGTGAATTATTAAAAACAAACATTATCAAACTAGTACCTGATACCAAAAAAACTCGGTTAGTTGGGCTCTGTGAGACAAGATTCGTTGAACGTCAAGAAACTGTTAATACATTTATCGAATTATTTCCTGCCGTAGTAAATAGTCTCCAGGAGTTGTCCTGTGAAAGTAGAGCGATTTCAATAAGTGCGTCGTCTCTTCTTGCATCCATTGAAAAAGGAAGTTTCTTAGTGGCTTTGATGGTTTGCGAATATGTCTTTAGCTTGACGCTACCACTTTCTAACTACCTGCAAAAACCTGAGCATGACCTGTCAGCTTCCTTAAAGTATGCTGATGATGTCATCAAGGCACTTTGCAAGTTGCGTGAGTCAGGAACTAGTAATTTTGATGTGCAACAGTTCTCGAATATTTTTGAAAAAGCACAATTAATGGCGCAGAAGATTTTATTTACTATTGATATTCCGCCACGACAAGCAAAAATGCAACAATATAGAGAAAACCATCCGCATAATTCCGCAGAGGAATATTTTCGAAGGACTATTTTTATTCCATACATAGATGGTCTTATAAGTGCATTAGTTGCCGTTTTGATAATAACAGAGACATTTTGTCTGCTTTTCAAGTGTTGTTACTTAGGAATGCTAATCCCCAAAATGTGGATGCTATATTAAAATTAAAAATGTATTATGAGCAAAAAACATCAGACTCGGTAGTCAAAGCAGAATACTTGCTGTAGTGTGAAAAATGGAAGAGCGAAGAGGACAAACCAGTTAAACTACTGACGATTCTAGATGAATGTGATAAAAATTTTTATCCAAATATCCGAATGCTATTATCTGTGTTAGCGACCCTGCCTGTATCAACAGCTGAAGTAGAAAGATCATTCTCGTCACTTAAGAGGATTAAGAGTTTTCTACGAAATAAAATGGAAAATGAACGACTTACAGGACTGGCCATTCACTACCCTGCACCTTTTACTGCTGAAGACGTTTTAAATTTTATGGCAGTTAATGGAAAGAGATGGCTGCTATTGTAAAAAAATATATAGTTAAAAAAATTAAAAAAAAAAGTTTTTCTAATGGACTAAAAATATCAAAATAATTATATTTTGGAAATACTTAAAACACCTGAGACCAAATATCAGCTACAATGAAAAACGTGGCGTGCATTTCAGAAAATACGATCGTTACTCATATCATAAGGTTTAATGGAATTCAGTAATTGTTTCTCTAATAATATATTCAGAGGTATGAGTTTGAAAATAGAAGTCATTCATGAAAATACTTGATTACATGGTAATACTAATTTTGGCCGGGTTAATTTAGCCATAACAAGCACATCAAAGAAAGAGCAAAAACTAACTCAATATGTTTTTAAAACGTAAAAAAATGGAAAAAAAAATAAAAATTGCGTTTTTATTTTTATATTTTTCTATACACTTTTCTGAATAAAATGGTATACAAATCATGAAAATCGGATAACTATAAGTATTTTTAATATTTTTTTGTTTGACTCAATACAGTATTGATTTTTGTTTCCATAGTAACGCAAAATGTAAATAGTTTCTTTTATACATTCACGCTTGAATGGATTATTGTATTGTTGTCATCTGAGATACATAAGTGTGCAAAATTTTAAATTTTCACAATTTTGCAAAATTCACAATTTTCACAATTTTTTCAATGGATTATTGTACTGTCATCGGAGATACATAAGTGTGCCAAATTTCAAAGCTCTAGCTAGTCTGGAAGGTAGTTAAAAATCAATCGCAAGATTCCACCCGGACAGACAGACACCACAGCGAGTGGAGAAAAACGTTTTAAAAATGGCTATTTTATTCAAACTTTTTTAAACAACTACTAGTGTATATTGTGCTTTATTCCAGTAATCTGGTAGTATAGGCTATTATGAGTTTTATTTTGTTTGTATATTACGTACCATATGAGTATAATTTTCATTTTATTTGCTATTTTATTCAAAACTACGTATAAACTGTATGCGTGTCTATTTAATATAGAAATTATAATATAATAATTTGAATCTTGGAATCGTACAAAACTGGGTTAATCAGTTTTATACTTAAAAATATTGGATTTAGAAATATCACACTTAAGATTATGTACCGTATATTTTTTATTTTACCAATATCTTCTGCCATTAGACAAATATATGTTAATAATATAATTTACCTTATGACTTCCGTCAAGTGACTTCTAACGTAATTTGAGCTGGGATACGCGTTTCAGGTCATATGACCCATCTTCAGACCTTCACTCCAAAGGAGCTCGTTATATATTAAAATCCAGGGTAAAACAAACACACAATAAATAAACACGTAAAATACAATGAGTGATCATATTATCAGCGCACTAGTAACCGACATGGTGCACCGCGTGTAGTATGTCAAGACTGTGTCGATGGGCACCATTATTTAGTTTTATCTTTAAGCGATCGCAGCGCTGTATCATACAGTGGGTTGGACCTGAAGTTGAGTTTATCGTTGAGTATGTCGTCACATACATCGGGGTTATTATGACCTCTATAAATCTCGAATTCTTCGAGTGCATCCATGTAACGGCCCTTACTACAGTAATGTAGAGGTATAAGGTTAGCGTTGAAATTGGTATATGAATGATTGCTTGAAATTAGATGTCGTGTAAAATTAGATTTAATATTTTCTAAGGAAAAATCACCCCTATTAAAGTGGCTGTGTGGTGTGTGTTCACGGAATCGTTTGATGAAAGGTCTACCTGTTTGGCCGATATAAAAACGGTCACAATCGTCGCATATAAGCTTATAAACACCGGTTTTAGATTCAATGTTGGTCTGAACGACTGGACGAACCAAGTTCCGTAGACGGTTGTTTGTTTTAAAGGTAACGGTGTAACCTATTTTACTTAAGGTGGATGATAGGATCTTAGGCATCAACTCGGTGTATGTTGTTGAGATGAATTTGTTATTAGGTGTATTATCTTCTTGTGTCTGTCTGGAACGACGGGCTTTGTGTTTTTTAAGGATGTTGTCAATCATTTGGCACTCATAACCGTTGGCCATAGCTATGTGTTTAATTATGTTGAGTTCACTCTCGAAATCATCATTATTTAGGGGGATCATCAAAAGCCTGTGAATGAAACTGTTGTAGGCCGCTAATTTTTGAGAGAAAGGGTGGTGAGAGTCTGCATGTAAGGTCACGTCTGTGGTGGTAGGCTTTCTGTAAATTTTGAAATTTAAGTGGTTAAGTCGCCTAGTAACAGTAAGATCGAGAAAGTTGAGTTCATTGTTGGTTTCAGTTTCCATAGTAAACTGAATATTGTGAGTAACAGTATTCATATGGTTTTTCAGATTACTGATTTGGCGTAAAGTTCCATTAAGAATCAGGAAAGTGTCATCAACATATCGGCCATAGAAAATAATATTATTGGCGAAGATGTTATTATTAAGGATGTAGTTGTTTTCATAAAAATCAAGATATATATCAGCCAATAGGCCGGATAACGGTGAACCTATAGCCAGGCCATCTGTTTGAATATAGTAATTCCCGTTGAAAGTAAAATAGTTTTGTTGAAGGATGAGCCTCAGTATGGTAATTAGTTCTTTAATGAGTTGTGTGTCCAGTTTGTTAGTATCGTGGAGATTGTCGTTCAAAATATCCAAAGTTTGGCTCACGGGTATACTCGTGTATAAATTGGCGATGTCAAAGGAGGCTAGTTTGTAATTGGGTTGTAATTTTATGTCGTTGACCTTGTTTATGAAATCAATATTGTTAACGATATTGTGGTTGTTTTTTAGAAAGATGTTGTCCTTAATTAACGTGACAAGTTTCTTGGCTGTTTTGTAACCCGGCGCTGTAGTAAAATTAACTAATGGCCTGATAGGAATGTTATTTTTGTGGATCTTGGGTAAGCCGGTACGTTTTGGGGCGCGCGCGTTAACAGGTTTCAAGAAACGACGAGTGCGATCATCAAATAAATTAGTACAATTGTTAAAAGTAGTGTTTAATGATTTTACAAATGAGTCGGTGGGATCGAAATTTATTAGCTCGATATTGTTATCGGAAATGAATTTTTGTACTTTCTGTGTGTACGTGTCGTTGTTGATTATCACCAATGTATGACCCTTGTCCGCTTTAGTAATAAGTGCGTTATTATCAAGCAACTTAGTATTTATCTTTTTGAGTGTCTTCCGTTCAGCCTGAGCTCTTATCTGTTTCCGTGTGGTACGATCATCATTATTACGGTTATTTAAAATTTTAATAAATTTATGATTAATTATGTGACGTGATTCATTTTGGAGTTTCGGGTCATTAATTGCTTTGATAGCGGTCTCGGCATTAATGACTTCATCAACGATATTTCGTTTATTTTCAGGCGGAAAATTGTAGTCTAAACCTTTATTAAGTAGATTCATTTCATCTCTATCAAATGTAATATCAGTAAGGTTTACCGTACGTGGGGAAAACGAGTGTTTACATTCAGGAATACGATGTGAGCGTTGTGTTGAGATCAAACGTTCAAGTTTCAAAGTCTGTTTTTGTCGTATCGTACGCATTGTGTCTAAAATGTATGTGTTTACTTTATTCATTATAATATCTATAATGGCAGGATGAATCTGGTTATATATTAATAAATGCAGCTTGAACAAAGTTTTGTTAAGAATGGCTTTTTTGACGTATAATGATTTAATTTCTTGTTTAACACGACAGATTTCAGCGTGTTTCTTAGTATTTTTTGCTGCCTTAGTATTGGAATTGATGTGTATGATGGCATATTTAGGAATGATTCTATATTTTAAACAAAGAACATTAAACTTGATGTGTGTGTTAGTCTTAAAAAGCTGGATTTTAGTGTTTTGGTATTTGAAAACCGCGCTCGCTTGATGAGCTTCCAATTTAAACATAATTAATGCGGTCCAAGTCACTGTATGATAATAATATAATTTACCTTATGATTTCCGTCAAGTGACTTCTATGTTTAAATATATGTTGTAAGTTTTATAAGAATTTTTGTATTGTCTAGCAATATTTATTGTAAATTCCAGGTACTGCATTTGTTAAGATTAAATTTTAACCACTTAAGGCTTGATAATATGTGTATAAACATTATATTTTTAAATAATTTACATTAATCTATGGTATATTTAAGGTATGTATAAGATACACACACACACACACACCTGGACCCCCCCCCACAAGCAAAATCCTGGCTACGTCCCTGTAAACGCACAATATTATCTGCTATAGGAACGATTTTTGATCCTCTTGTACTTATAGGTCCGGTAATTTTACTAGCTAAATTGATCATGCAACGGCTGTGGTCATGTCAAATTGGGTGGGATGACGCAGTCCCTGATGAAATAAGTGGTAAGTGGAATCAGTTTCAAGAATCTTTACATCTACTAGCAGACATTCGTGTCCCTAGATCCATTTTGATCAACAGACGAAACGCTCCAAAGATGGAAATTCATGGGTTTTCTTACGCATCAGAGTCGGCCTGTGGTGCCTGCCTCTATCTAAAAACCATCGACACTGAGGGACACATTACGGTAAATTTAATTACGTCAAAATCACGTGTCGCGCCTCTGAAGAGAATATCTCTTCCCAGACTTGAGTTATGTGGAACCTTATTGTTGTCAGAAATGTGTACATCAACGCTAGATGCTCTACACCTCCAGATTAACTCTGTTACTTATTGTACGGATTCAACTATTACTTTAGCATGGATTCAGGCCCCCACAACACACTGGGCTACGTTTGTGACAAACCGAGTTTCTAAGATACAAGATAGCACAGATGTCAACTCTTGGAAGCATGTGAAAGAGTGACGATAATCCTGCAGTTTACCTGTCAAAAGGATTACCCCCATTAGAACTGCTACAAGCTGATAGGTATTGGAAAGGACCATCATTTCTATATTTTCCCAAGATAAATTTAGAAGAACCTATCATACTTCCAGACTTCGACAATATACCAGAACGTCGACAGCGTGTTCATTCAACCGTTGCTACCACAGAAAGTATTAACTTAAACAATGTTTCTACTTTCACACGAGCTCAACGAGCGATCGCATATTGTTTAAGATTCCTTCATAATTGTCAAGTGAAAAAGCATTGCGTAAGTGGTCCTCTACTAGTAAGCGAACTTCAAGCAGCAGAACGTACTTTAATCACAATGGTACAGAAAAAATTCTTTCCAATTGAATTCAATGCTTTAGAATCTGGCAAACCCATAGATAAGAAAAGCAAACTTGTTTCGTTAAATCCATTTATTGATGAATATAACGTGTTACGAGTTGGTGGACGATTACAGCAATCAATTTTACATCCGGACCAAATGCATCCAATCATATTACTAAAGGGGCACAGGTTAACAGATTTGATCGCTACACACCTTCATATCAAAACATTACATACAGGACCCCAGTTATTATTGAATGTCATTCGCCAAAAATATTGGCCAATAGGTGGTCGAAATTTAGTTAAAAGAATTTTTCACCAGTGCATTGCTTGTTTTAAAGCAAACCCAAAACTGCAAACACAGATAATGGGTCCGTTACCGAAATCAAGAGTACAACCTTCAATTCGTCCATTTTATACGACTGATGTTGATTACTGTGGACCTGATTTTGTTAAAATGTCAAAAAGAAGGGGAGTCAGACCAGCAAAATGCTACATTGCACTTTCAGTACAAAGGCAATGCATCTAGAATTAGTCGAAAATTTGACAACAGAATCATTCATTGCCGCGTTACGAAGATTCACTTCAAAACGTGGTAAGCCTAAGGATATTTACTCTGACAGTGGTACAAATTTTGTGGGTGCTTACCGTGAACTTCAAGAACTTGTCGCACTGTGGAAAACTGAAGAATTTCAAAGAGATATAACAACAGCATTATCCTTCGATGAGATTACTTGGCATTTTCAACCTCCTAGAGCTCCACACTTTAGGGATTTATGGGAGTCTTCAGTCAAGCTTGTAAAAACACATTTAAAACGAGTAGTAGGGAAAACTCTTCTCACTTATGTTCAGTTCATTACTTTGTTGACCCAAGTAGAGGCTTGCATAAACTCACGTTCTCTTGTTCCCTTATCCGATGAACCAAGTGATCTTGCTGCACTAACTCCTTCACAATTCCTTATCGGCGACGTTCTCACAAATTATGCTGAACCCTCCATCACAGACCTTCCTGCAAACAGACTGAATCAGTGGCAACAAATTCAACAAATCCAGCAACATTTTTGGTCTCGATGGTCGAGAGACTACCTGAACACCCTGCAACAGAGACGAAAGTGGACAACCTCGTCACCGAATCTCAGCCCTGGAGACTTGGTAATCATGAAGGAAGACAACATTCCCCCTCTTCAACAGAAATTGGCTCGTGTTGTCGACATTCATCCAGGACAAGACAGCATCACTCGTGTGGTCCCTTTAAGAACGGCAAATGGGACAAAGAAGAGACCTATCACAAACCTGTGCCTGTTACCAAAATCTGAATAAGACTTTACTCTTAAAGCAATTTTTTAAATGGACACTAGTTATAAGATGTAATTTTTTTATTTCCTATGCGCGGTGGGTGGGGGTACCCACTCGTGGCGTGCGAGTCAGTGTGGAATGAGACGCTGTGTAGTGTAATGCAAATACAGTCCACTTCAATCTTATTAAGATTACAGTTTTTATTATCTCCCGCATCAAACATAAGTTTTACAATTTGTACATATAATTTGAAAGGATTAATCTACAACTTCTTTTTAATGCATTTGTTACTCTTAACATCACCAATACAATTATTTTTAATAATTTTACAAATTTCTAATTACACTTCAATTTGACACCTTTCAAAATCCAATGTGGTTGCTACTTTGTTATTTTTGTAAAAATAAACAGTCATTTTGGCAGGGTCTATGTACTGTTGAATTTACAGTAGTACAATATACATATACATATTGTTCTCCTATATGTTACGTACATATGTTAATATTCATTACTATTTTACAATCAAGATCTCTTGTTTCCTTGTTTGGAACATGTTTCGGGAATTAAATATTTTTCCCATCCTCAGCCATCTTGTTTTTTAAATCTTGTTAAACATTTGTGCTAAGGTTGATCGTTACTGTGGCTTACCATTTGCTTTTAGTACTTTAAATGGGTATTATTGTGTTTGTGTATATATATATTGCAATGATACAAATTAAAACTGCATAGATAGATTACATTGAAATTATTCAACCAAGTCTAGAGGTAGGAAAATTTTATTAAATTAAAACATAAAAATTTACTATTGTCTTATTACTTTATATTATAAACTTGTTTATTAAATAAGTGTCTTTTAATAAATGAGTCTTTTGTTTTGTTTTACAAATATGTTACTTGTGAGTTGAATTCCACTCTTTCCGTAGACTCCCGACGCTCCGCACGCTGCTTGCCTGCACCGCTCCGACTCTGCACGTCGACCGACCGAAGATCACTAACGTTGAAATATTTACTTAAACGATAAATACAATTTAGTGGTTAAGTCTAACTTTTGCTAAACTTGCGTTGCTACCACTATACTCACTTACACTTCCATGAGCGCTTTCAAACCTCTCGGCTCATCTTCAGATGGAAGCAACAACCTGCTTAAAAACCTTCCCCGTTTATAGATTTTTCCTACATCCGGCAGCATCAACTTAACATAGCAGGTAAACACCCTTGTTACGCTTTAACCAACAAAACAAACATCCGGGTTACCACCTCTTGTCTCAGTACTTTTCCATTCCTGACTGGTAACTTTCCAATAGCCTTGTACTTTTCCACCAAGTACTGCTACCAACCTTTTTAACTATATTTCTATCTTCCTAAATATATGGTAAAACATATCTTTATTTTCAAATTGCACCTTTGAATTAATTAAACCGTTTAAATTCTTTTTTCTTTCCTTTAGTATTTCTAACTCCTCTCTCAACTTCCTTTCTACCGAATTTTGTTCGACCTTTACAATTTCATATTCTTCTAATGGATTAACAAATTTATGGTTTTCGTAGGCTGACGAATCATAAAAGAGGGGAAGGAAATAGAACATCCTATTCATTATATGCTAGACATTTTGTAGACGGAAACCATAAATTTGTTTCCTTCTAAGTCCTAAGGAAAACTACCTGTCATGTCACGAAAAACTCGTAACAGCGAGTACGTCTATCCCGAGTCTTTGGAAGAAACTGAGCGATGTGCACTCGACAACGGACCATCTCAAATAATTTTTAGACCTTCTGATCGGTTGGAAATCTAGCAATGTCATAGATGAGAACACAGCTACACTAGAATCAGGCTTAAACACTGTCCGATTCTGCAAAGGCCTCTCTAGATTTAATCTACAAATTTTATTACTTTCTAGGAGATAACGAGAATAAAAGAAGAGTGATTTCATAAAAAAACATATAAAAATTATAGTTGTGAAGAAATGAGTTGGAGAATTTAGCTTATAACCATGAGAATACCCTGTCCAAGTTTCTGAACGAAATGTTAATTTTCAACGAAGTTATTAAATAAAATGTAAATCACCCGCGCACCCACGCACTTACAAATATTTCACATGACGTAAACGAGAATAAAATTGTGAACATTTTGACATAACATACCTTTTTAAAACATAGCTTGTTTCAAAACGTATGACTACTTTACAAAGAAAGAACAAAATCAATTTAAAACATGTCTATGGCCGTCAGAAAATATGTTATAGCCTTAGTATTTCACTTATATGAACGTAGATCATGTGTACTGTTGCAATAAATAAATATATATATATATATATATATATATATACTGCAACAAAACACAGGATGATTATCTATGAATAAGAATATCAGAGCATGGATGACAGACAGTAACATGTTTTAAATCGATTTATACAATTTTTGTCAATTAGCTATAAGTTTTGTATTTAGTGATGGATAAGGACTTGTGTTATACCAAATTCTTTGTAAATTTTTTTTCTATAATGTCATGTACTTTGTTTGTGGATATGTTCGCGCGTTCGCGTGTAGTGAACCTTCGTGGTTATAACTTCTGCGTTAGTTAACCTATCGGCATGAAACTTGGACAATGAATTATCTATGAAAATAGCTACATTTTCTATATACTCTGTTGTTCTCGCCTATTTTTTAAATGTGTTTTTTTAGTGATTGAAAACTCAACTTTTCACGCTTATCTGTTGAAGAGTAATACAATTTCTAGATAAAATCTGAGCAGGCTCTCGCAGACTTATACAAAGTTTCGCCTGCAACGCGTTTATCTTTTGTCCAATCTACCACGTAGACAGTTGATTGACCAATCAGAAGCCCCTAATTTCAGTCAGATCCGTCCGTTGTCGGGTGTACT
Source organism: Magicicada septendecula (assembly GCA_034769895.1). NCBI lineage: Eukaryota > Metazoa > Arthropoda > Insecta > Hemiptera > Cicadidae > Magicicada > Magicicada septendecula. The sequence goes on along the minus strand of CM068374.1, from coordinate 310,847,084 downwards.
TCAGACAGTTCATCCGAAGCCGTTGCTTAGTAAACGTGTGCTCTTCGTCAAGAGTTTTTCTTGTTCGAACTGGTTAATCTAAAGTAACTCTAAGCCTTGGAACTCTTTTCGAGTTGTTCGACTAGAACCGAAGTGAAATACAGATTATATTATATTGAGTGCTATTACGTGTGAGTAGAAGATTTCCGCTTAGGGAGATTTATCTACCGTGCTAAATCTTATTAATGCGGGACACATCAAGAATAGCCGGAAGGTGTAAGCATTATACACCGCTTTTATAATGATCACCCATTATCACCCTGAGAATCAATAATTCATAACGATAAAATATTAATAACAACCAATTCCAAGCGATAAAAACTAACGATTCGGAAAGTGACAACTTGTGTGTGAAATCTGCAATTAGTGTTATCAGTTGTTTCGACGAACACAGCACAGCGCGGAGAGAGAGAGAGAGAGAGAGAGAGAGCGTGAGAGCGGAGAGCGACGGTTATTGCAGAAAGAGCGAGGAGCGAGCGGCGCGAGTGACGTCACTCCGAATATAAAGGAATTCTACATTTCAAGTAAAACCCTACCAAAACTGAACTATATAAACTTTTTCATAATAAATAAAATACTATTCATGACATTTGTTTAATTTTAAATATACCATATAAACATTATTTATTTTGTGCTGAGTAAATAATTTTTCTACACCTCCAATATAGGCTTGTTCATAATTTATACACACACAGCTATCCTATCCCAAAGTGCGAAAGTATTAATTTGTATCGTCGCAATATATATATATATATATATATATGTTTTATTAACATTTGTGCGTCCGTCTTAACAAATTTTATCATCGTAGTGGCGTCTGTTAGATTTTGACGTCCGTATATCGGACGCCAAAATGTAATCCCTTATAGAAAATGTGTTCTGTGGAATAAAAGTTTATAAGTTCCACAAAAATCCTTTATGAGCACATCGTTAATGAAACATCTTAATTTTTTTAACTTTCAACTCATTATTTTGGCACCACGAATTTTTAAATTTTTATCTGCGGGTGCCAAATTGACAGACTTTTGAAAATTGATATTCAATATGTAGTTCATGGTTTGTCCACCACGTAGTACTACCATCGTCTGTATACACTCTGCGCGCCTTTTTTTCATTTAGTTTCCAATCATTACGGAATCCGTAGATTTGGCAACACTGTCATAGCATAAACGCACAGGTCAAATGACAAACGCAATCCAAGCCTGATTCAGACTGTGCTAAGTGGGTCAAAGATTATGTCCTTTTTTAATGATTCGCTTCGTCTTTCTGATATTCTCATGTCACTTATCAGTTCATTTTCCCACTTAACCTCATTTTACTTTCTCCTACCTTCCGCACTTTTGATTTTATTCTCTTTATAAACCGTTTGATATGTGCTTTACAATACTTTAAGTTTTGAATCAACAGAGAAAAAGTGTTCGGGATAAAAACCTTACAAATTTGATTCTTCACAACAGTTTAATTTTTGTGTGAAGAAAGAGAAAGTGTGTGTTGCGTGTGTGTGTGTGAGAGAGAGAGAGAGAGAGAGAGACAGAGAGAGAGAGAGTGTGTGTGTGTGTGTGTGTGTGTGAGAGAGAGAGAGAGAATAACACTTATATTATAAAGTTATACCTTTCTGTCGAAGGGTTAGAGAGAGGTAAAACAAAAGGATACATGGTGTGGGAAACAGTGAGTGAGAGGGGTTGGTGACAGGGTAAAAATATTAAAAATTTGATTGTCATTAGCAATTTAATTTCTATTAGAGTGAGACGGGGGAGAGAAAGAGAGAGAGATTGAGAGAGAGAGAGAGAGAGAGAGAGAGAGAGAGAGAGAGAGAGAGAGAGAGAGAGCGAGCGAGAGAGAGAGAGAGAGAGAGAGAGAGAGAGAGAGAGAGAGAGAGAGAGAGAGAGAGCAGGCAGAGAGATAGAGAAAATAGAACGCGTAGTACGTGCATTAGCGTTCCTACCGTGAAGCGTTACGCCTGAGGAGGGGGAGAGGCTAGTGAATGAATATGCGACTCTGCTACGTTTACACTGCGAGAAAATTTCGACGGAAATACGCAAGCAGTGTCCAGTAGGCGTTTGCACTAAGCCGTAGTTTCTACCGCGAGAGATAGTCCAAGTGTTCACTACGTGCTTGCGCGAGCTATTATCGTAATTTATTCCGACAGATGTATGAAACTCCGTTTACACTAGACTGTAAGTTTGGGCAAGTAGTCCTGTCCCAACTTTTGCCGCTGAGCACTCTTCAGAGAGGTGTCAGCCATGGCATGACGTTTATTAAAACAGTACATTAAAAATAAATAACTATTGCATGTATTTGTTTATTTCCCATTTAAATGATTCTCGAATTAGATTTATTACAGTATTGATTTAGTAAAATACAGTATGGTTTTACGTGAAAAAATATATGATTTTCTTTTTGAGAGACAAGGTTGAATTTTCATAATGTTTTTTATGAATCATCATGTCAAACATGTATAGCTGCTTGGTGACTGAACAAACTAAACAAATGAAATATCTTGGCTTCATAATAGACAGTAATCTCTCATAGAATTTTATTTGTAACCTGAAGAAATGGTTGCATACATTCTTACGTAAATTCTATTTGTTACGAGATTTTTGTCCCGAAAGTAACAATTGCTTACTTCAATTGTCATGTGTCAAAGTTTTCGTATTGATGACTAACAAAATTGTTTTATGAAGGTATGCAGCAATAAATTGTTGTCAGCTGTGGTACTATCAAGGAGAACTAGCTAATAACAGACATCAACTGTCTTGTGTATACGCACACGAGGCAGTTGAAGACATAATACGCAATCCTGTTCAAATAAACAAACTCGTATTCTCTCAGCGTGCGATCTTGCATAAGTAGTCATAACTAACTGTTACGTGATTATAAACACCAGACAGGTTGATGAAAGAAAGAAGCCATGCTTTATATTCTCGCAAAAACGAGTGAATTTTTAAAATAACAATGTCCATTTTAGATCATTTATTTACATTTTCTGATAAACATATACGTAAATTATACGTAACAGCCTAACAAGTATTTAAATTAATACTCCTACTTTATTAGATATTTACACAAATACTCTAGAAATATTTCAGTTTTCACGTAAGTTTTTTAAGAACAAAAGTAATGTTCTCATAATTTAGTGTTTATTAGGTTAAAATGCTTTAAGCATAGCAAATAAAACAGTATTGTATTCTTGCTATTAATTTTATGACGTGGCATAAACGCGCGAATACAAACACTCGCACCCGCACGCATGCACACATATTATTAACTCATGAGATTTCGACAATCTGATGTTGAAAATTCCAATCGTGGATATTTTATAGATACAACCTTTTTTAGACTTTGGTTATTGTGGGAAACATATTGAATAGAATACCGTAGCGTTAAACGAAATGTATTTACTTTATTCAGCAGTTAAAATAAGATACTTAAATTCGATTACGTTTTTTAATGTATTTGTATTTGTATTAAGTATGAACTACAAAGTTCTAATTTAAATTAAGATTGAAAGTGCCTTTGATTCACAAGAATTTACTGTCATGTGTTCTTCTCTGATACGCTTTAAATAACGACAACTCACATTTTAAAATTTACAATTCAGGTCAAATCACTAGTAATCCAGTCCAGTGTGTCCCTATTAAAGAAGGAACATAATTCCTATTACAAATAATGAAGCTTTTTAGACCTGGTATTACTAGATGGTAAGTAAATAATCAAAATGTTTTATACAATTTATAGGTTCCTTGTCATTCAGTTCATACTATCTATAATCAAGTTAAAAACATTCGCTAACATTTTGTATTTAATTCCTTCAAAAAACGAACACTCGCGAGGAAGTTTTTAAAACGGTTCGAGTAGTTGTCAATATTGTTCTTTTGAAAAATAAGGGTATTACAGTCTGTGTATGAATGCCAATTTGTTTACGTTCTCAAAAATATCGGTATGGAGAACCATACATGACTTCTATGTTCTAAGTTTTATATATAAAATCATTTACGAAATGAAATGTTTCCATAGAAACTACTTCTTTCCACTTATTGCTTCAGCCTTAACCACAGTACTGTGGTTACTAACGTATACCACCTCACGTTAACGCACTCTATTTTCACTGATGATGGTAGTCGATGGCACTGCCGAAACGTCTGGTTTTGCAGAAAACTTTTGTCTACGGCCAAACAGGACGGGAAGGAATTTTAACAACAAACTACTTCTTTGTTGCCGATAACGTAGTACATATATAAAAAATTACCCCACCCCGTTCAACTAGCCTCATCATTTATAGATATTTCATCTACGTTTCTACAGTGGAGTATTAAGATCTTCTTATCAGGATACTTTATTTTTCAAAATTAAGTACTTTACTCTTGTTACAACAAAAAATGTTTCAGGTAAACTACCCTTTCCCCCTAACCGATCTTCACCAAAATCAATAGGCCTTGAGTCCTCTACAACTCAGGGACATACGTAAAATATTATTTGATTCTGTTTGAATTTACGGCAGTTATCGTTCGTCATGAAAAAATTTCTCTTGTTACAACATAAAATGTTGCATGTAAACTACCCCTTTCCCCTTAACCGATCTTCACAAAAATCAACAGGCCTTGAGTTCTCTATAATTTAGGGATGCATGTAAAACATTATTTGATTCTGTTTCAATGTGCGGCAGTTATCGTTCGTCATGGAAAACGTTCTCTTGTTACAACATAAAATGTTGCTGGTAAACTACCCCTTTCCCATAACTGATCTTCAACAAAATCAACAGACATTGAGTTATCTACAATTGAGGAAGGTATGCACAAAATTATTTGATTCTGTTTAAATATGCGGCAGTTATCGTTCGTCATAGAAACAATTACTCTTGTTAAAACATAAAATTGTGACAGGTAAACTACCCCTTTTCCTTAACCGATCTTCACCAAAATCAGTCTTTTATAATTGATGAACGTATGCAAAAAAATATTTGATTCTGTTTGAATGTGCGGCAGTTATCGTTCGTCATAGAAAAAATTACCGTTGTTAAAACATAAAATGTTGCAGGTAAACTACTCCTTTCCCTTAACCGATCTTCACAAAAATCAACAGACATTGAGTTATCTATAGGTCAGGAAGGTGTGCAAAACATTATTTGATTCTGATTGAATTTACGGCAGTTATCATTCGTCATAAAAAATACCCTTGTTACAACATAAAACGTTGCAGGTAAACTATCCCTTTCCCTTAACCGATCTTCACCAAACACAAAAGGTCTTGTGTACTCTACAAATAAGGGCTGTATGCAAAACATTATTTGATTCTGTTTGAATTTGCGGCTGTTATCGTTTGCCATAGAAAAAAATTACCCTTGATTAAAAAATTTTTGCAGGTAAACTATCCCTTTCCCTTAACTGATCTTCACCAAAAACAATAGGTCTTGAGTACTCTACAAATAAAGACTGTATGCAAAAATTATTTGATTGTTTGAATTTGCGGCTGTTATCGTTTGCCATAGAAAAAAATCTACAGACACACACACACACACACACTTTTCGAAAAATGACTTTTTTTCATGTTTTGAGTGTAGTACAATCAGAATCTGCAATAATCTCGAACACGACTTTTTTTGCCATCACCATACCATACTTCCATTTCCTTAAGGAACATGGAAGTAAAATCAATACTGTGTATTCACTAGATGTGGCTGTAGTACTCGTTTGAGCAGAACCACGACAATCAGAAGCCTTTCATGTAATAACTTGTATTTAATTACGCAGCACTTTCCGACACTATATCTGTGCACCAATCAGATTAGACCTTTAGTAAGATTAGATTACCGTATTGAGTGCACGTTGACGCTGTGTAGTCACAATTAGTATTCATGAAACGCAGCTTGAAGTGAATCGGCCTATCGTGTCGTCGTCATTTTGCTGTCGGTATAGTCGTTGTTTATTAATCTACAGAAACATGACAAAAATGAACTACACATATAAATTAATAACCACTGATGACGACTCCCATCCTTTTGATCGAGGGTGTATTAGATTTCTAACTGTTTACACATACACAACGATCGGTTTTACATACCGATTGGCAATGAAAGTACTGCCATTGATAATTATGTCTTTGTTTGGGATTAGATTGTAATTTTGTGTAGATCTAATTACGTAGCTGTTCCCTCTAATAATATATGTCCAAAATGTTTTATTACAAAATATGTAGCATTCACAGAATTAGCACCAAATAAATACCAGAACTGTTACCTTATTATAACTTTATACAGTATTTTGTAACAATTTGTTACTGTGCTTGTTATGTCCCAACATTAAAAGTTATAAATACATTTTTAAAACATTCCGTTTTTACACTGAGCATTTTATTACGACTTGCACTTTTTGTGTAGAGTGTGATAAGTGTACTGAAAACGTATATTAAAGAAACCGTAAATCAGTATTTGACAGTATTGACACTACTGAAGTATATATCTGAACAGTGTATGAAGCCAACCTCAGTTTTTAATATATTTTATTACAAATTTTATGTCCGTTTGGAAATCAAATATTCTTGTATCCGAATGACTCTCGATCCCAATTTATTATGATACTGATGCTCTACTTTGATGCAGATCACTATCAAGACATTTGCATGTGCATAACTTATTTTTTCCGCCTTATGATTTTATAATTCAAAAAGGTTTTTACCCTGTTGTTTTCTTATTATTACCTGTAACACCACTCTTAGGCTTTAAAATTCTAACTTGAATGTGCCCATAAGATTTTTAAATTTCAAAATATAAACGCTACTGATTAACCAAATTATCGTAATTATTAACATTTTATAATTCTCAAATAGATAAAAAATGCTGACTTATTCAATCAGTTTAACGTTTAATTAGCTACCTTTATTTTGAACTTTTGGATACTTCATTTTATTAGAATTTTGAATTTCAAAATTTTTCGTTTATAATTCTTTTTAATCACAAAGTTTATCATTGATTCCTTTCTCAAAATAAATATTTTTGTTTAAAATTGATATAATTATGTACTCTGCTTGCAATGATCTAAATTGAAATGTTCTCTCTACACTTAATTTAGCTTTCTAATAATTCATCAAATCAAGGACAACATTTCAGTAACTGTTTGTTATTAATACGGTATATTAATAAGAACCATATTGGATATCTTCACTAAACTCATTTACCACTCCATAAATTTGAGGAAAAGCAAATAAATGAAAACGTCAAAAGTAGCCTACTACTCATCATCATCATCATCATCAGCAGCAAGGGTTATACAAAAGTGGTTTGTTCCGGGCCTAAGCAGATAGACTAGAAATGGTCATTCTAATGCTTCTTGGGACGCCCCATATCTCTCCGTCGATTTCGGCTTATAGTTCAATAGGTGTTTGAGAATGCTTCAGTCATCGTTTCAGTTAAAAGTTCCAAACATTTTAGCCTATAATGGGCCAGTCCTATCAAATATTCACATAACATTCAGTTTCTTCCGTACATCGAGATTTATTTTGGGATCAGTATTTGTGAAGAGTATATCATATTACGCTTCCGAGACCTCGTGAAAACGACTGCTCTGCGATTTCGTCCTTAGAAGTCGGAATTCTCAAACCCATAGACAATGAAGAACTTCAAGCGTGTTTCTTTACTCGTTGATTAAAAAAATGGGTTGGGTACTCGTTGTACCGGGTTAACTAGGCACTGGTCCTCATATTCTTAGTGTTGGATGAAGTAATGCTAGCTTTCAAAGAAGCCTTCACCTCTCTCAAGCCAAGACGGTTCTGCGGGGTAAAGTGCAATATCTTATAAGAGGTTACCCTTTTGATGTTGAACAGTATAGATTTAGACCGGAAAGTCGATAAATATTCTTTGGAGATCAGTAGTAGCCAACAGTACCAAGTTGAGGCGTAAGGGAAATGATTCTGGACTGTTTTATATTTGGAATATTACAGGCGCAAATTAAGTTGGATTTAATGGGTTGTACTATTGTGTACAGGGAAATTTGGTCTCTTTAGTATGATAAGATAGTCAGTTTATGGGAGACAACCTACAGAAATCGGACTGGACGTTAAGCCCAAAGGTGGCAACCCCACTATCGCATTGCCGTGCGATATGCAAGTAACATATTCAGGAGACATATTAGTTATCAAACGGTCGCAAGCAAGATGTAACCGGAGGGAAAACGTCAAAAGTGCTTTCCAAAAAATTTTAATTTTGCGTATTTATTAAGTAAGGAAATTATAATAAATTTGTAATGGAATGCTCTAACAGAAAACCTATATTTCACTCACATTGTTTATAATTTTTTTCTCATTGTGTTCGCAAACCGTAATTCGTATTTTTAAAAATCTCAATTAGCCTATAATGACATTGCACATTTAGTTGCCATGGAAATTTGTAAACAAAGATATGATGAAAAAGAAATGTGTATTTTAATGTGTCTAAAAAACACTGTTGTTTCTATGACATTTTTAAATATTTGTTTTCCTATAAATAATAGTTTTATATAATTGAAATTAAATTAACAAAACAGAAAGAAAATTCAAGACAATACAAAATTATGGGCGTGACGAGATGTAAAACGAGCAGGCAAAAGGCTAAAACAAATGTTGAAGGTAGATGAGATATAAAGCAAAGATAAATAAGGAGGACCGATTCGAAGATACAAACATACATGGGAGAAGGTAGTATATTATTTACCATCAGGGAATAACACACGAAACTGCATCAAACACAATAAAACTAACAATTTTTTTTTAATTATAAGTGAGGTCTTGTATTAGGCAACAATAAAAACGAAAGAGCGGATTCTTCAGTAAAAAACGTGTTACCCCAGAGAGTCCTCTTTAGTTAGGAAATTTTAGACTAGTTATACTTTTTGTGGTTCAAATCCTCTAATCGACACCATATCTAGAAGATTCATGTCCCCGTTTGTTTAACACAATCCGCTACGTGAAGCTATTCAGTAATATGTTTTTTGAATTCAACTTTAATTACTACATTTTAATTTATAGTCATTATTAATGAAACTTTGATTTACTTTCACAAATTTACAAAATATTGTTAATGCCTTTATTTCAACAGCTATTTCTGAGCGGTATGACAGTTGCAGTTTGATACATGCAGCAGGCTCAGATATTGGCCTGTGTTGAGTGAAAAACTAATTACTAGCTTTGGAGAGGGAATTGATCCCTTGACATTGCCCGTAGCTATGCCACTCCCTAATTTTATTTTAAGAAGTACCGAGGATTCCCATGCCGTACCCCCTTGCAAACCAATGTTCACGTGTGTTAGTCTCGTCTATACAACGATTCTATAGATAATAATGCTTATTTATAAAATTTAAAATGCTCAAGAACTGGTGTAGCTATCATGGAAAATAAAAGCGTAAGTAACGCAGTATTAAGTTAGCAGCGGGAGTTCAGTAGTTATTGAACTACGCCCTCTCAACTCTTTAACATGAATACATACAGAGCAAGTAAACGACTCATTTTCGGAGTTTGATGACACACATTAAGAAGAATTTTATGCAATACTGGAAAGAGACAGTAAAAAAACTGTTAACGCAAAGAGTAACTATACTTACAGACTTAAATTTAAAAAAATAAAAGAATGGCTAGAGAATCAGAATAATGGAAAAATGGATTAAGGTCACGAAATGAATAGGTGAACAATAAATTTACTTCAGTTCTGATAACAATCTTTATTACTTGTAAGCCAGAAGTCATCATTACGTAAGATAATATGTTCATGACGTTCCCCTACTGATAGCTTTCGCAATCAAGTAGACTACATCTTAATTATCGCTAGGTGGACTCTACGACCTTTCCAAACAATTAAAGACTCTACGAGCTCCCCAGAGAAAGATTTTCACAGTAATCAGATTCTTACACCTAAAGTAGAACTAAACCTGGAAAGGCGTACATCAAAAGAAAGTCAACAAACATGATGGTGTTTAAAAATAGACATGTCATATTAGCAAAATGCGGATATAAGAGTGAAGAGGAAAATTGTTGGTCGGCAATGAACCTATGAGGCATGCAGATAGCGCCTAGCTAAAAGTAAAAATTATATTATAAGAAGAAACTTCTAGAGTAACCACAAACCTGTAATTTCAGTAAAAATAGTTAAAAATGGATAAATAAAGATACGTTTAACACATACAAACAGCAAACGGGACTACACAATTAAGAGACAAGTATCTCAAATAAGCAAATCCAGAATACAGCAATGTAGGTACGACACGAATAAATACATAAATAAAATCTAGAAAGATTAAAAACAAATAGAAACAAATATCAATTATAATGTCTTAAAATTTAAAACAGTAAAAGAAAATTTGTAACAAATTAAAAAACATACGATGCCAATATAAATGAACGACGGAGAAGCTACTGCATAAAAACCTATTCAAAGATAAATGTATAGAGAGAGAATACAGGCAACTTTGCGTTTGACCTGGAAGTCAACATTACCATGCAATATTAATAACCACGTTAGAAAAAAAATATAACAAAAGAAATCTGCTGAGAACATTACCATGCAATATTAATAACCACGTTAGAAAAAAATAAAACAAAAGAAAGCTGCTGAGAAAGACTGCATAGTAATAGAAATGATTATGTCTCGGTAAAATGGAAATCTAAGTGGTATTAACAATTTTGATACAAACAGTGAAATTCTGAAACAGGCTAGATGATTGAAGAAGTTCAGTATATGTCCCTCCCAATACATAAAAGTACTTAAAGATCACTGTGACAGAATAATCTTATTTTTCACCTACTATTAAAGTTTAGTTACAAGAATTCTATAATAATTAAAGTATACCTACTACCCCAAATACAACGTAAGCTAGCAAACGTTTTGCCATATTATTGAATACTAGCAAGATTTAAAAAAAATGTAGGTAATCACACATTATTTTTCAAAATACAATAAACTTAGATTATTTTAGAAGCTAGAAAATGTGGATAATTGTAGCCGACATTAGGACACCGTAACACATAATCACTTTACGTAAACATGGAAGGGTTACAAGAAATCAGTATCACTATCATCACATCAGGGAAGGTAAATCAGGGTTAACTCCCAGCTCGCGGAATTTCTCATCGTAAAGAAGGGGTATGACAAGGATGCATTCTCAATCTTATACGATTTAAATTCTAAGGGTTTAAATAGACAGGAGCCACGGATGAATGGGAAGGAGGTATTGCAATGTTAAGTAAGAAGGTTTGCAATCTATAATATCATGATGACATAGTACTTCCAGATGCAAGTAAAGAATTTCGTTTATCCGCAGAATGAAAAAGCCAACAACAATGCAACCTTACAAAATAAAGGAATATAAGACAAAGTAACGACTGTAGAGAGATCAGATAACAAACAGCTAATCTACTTCGGACATATACAGTGAGTGGGCAGAGATTCCAAAAACACGTGTTAAAGTGGAAACACAAGGGAAGAAGGAACCAGGCTGGCCAAGAAGTAGCTGGAGAGGTAGTATAGACTCGAAACTGAAAGGGGCCTTGAGGACCACCGCGATAGGTGATTGATCATTGGACACCTAGTACTGCAGATAGGTGAAATAATTGTAAGAATTGTGCCTTTAATGATAGAAGCATTCAAATTGGGGCACATATACTAAATATATAAAGGTTTAATTTTGGATATGAGGCCATCGCAGATTTCCCCTATTACAGTAATGGCGGACATTCAAAATGGCGGCCTCTGAATATATTTTATGTGCTCCTTTTTTATTGTTATTTGATAATGTTAATAGCGTATTATATGTGATTTTACATGAACTGATGCTATAAATATGTGTGCATGTCATCACATTCCACAAAACTAAAAAACAGAGTACTTGCATACTTTCCTGACATGGAAGCACATAAGCAAGGTCGAGATGTGATGTTAATATTTAATAATGATGTTGGATTACCTCTGAAGAAAGCTTGTGAATACGATGCAGATAGTGACGCTATTCATCTTGCTAAAGCAGCAAATATAGTTAGAAGAGACATCTTTAAAATGAAAAACCCCTTCAATGGATCATTTGAAAAAACCTGTCAGGAAGACTCCGTACCAGCATCTCTGTTAGCACTGGTTGCTATGGTTACAAATGGTCCAAATATTAAAGCACAGTCAAGTATTTCAACAATACCACAACCTATCCTTACTGTTGCACAGTTACTAATGTATAACAGTTTGGTGAGACGTCGGGAGTGTCATTCTGGAACAGTCTACAAGCACAATCGAGGACGGGAAACACCTTTGCCTATATACTTAGATATTTTAATTCATACAAAAACTCGCAAGCGTGAACTAGTTGAAGACCTTCACGAGCTCGGATTAAGCATATCATATGACCGAGTGCTAGACATTTCATCAGAACTTGGAAATGAAATATGTTGTCTGCATCACATGGAAAATGCTGTCGTTCCTCTTCAGTTAAAAGGAGGGCTTTTCACAACTAGTGCGGTTGATAATATTGACCACAATCCAAGTTCTACTACAGCTCATGATTCTTTCCATGGTGCAGGAATATCCCTATTTCAACGTCCAGATGGTAATTCCAGAGGGACTGATCGAACTAGGACTTCAAGTCCTTTTGTCGTGAAGGCAACCAAACATCTTCCTGAAAGCTACACAAGTGTTACCCCTGTTCCTCCTATTAGAACTGACTGTCTTTGCCAACAGTACAAGAAAACTTTGTTGACTACCAACTGTCGTCGAAAGATATGGTTAAAGAATACACCTGGCTGAACATGTAAAAACTGTTTTGGCTGCTGACAACCTACAAGGGGATGAAATAATCACCTGGGCAGCATACAACGCTAGTCAACAAGTCAATAAACCTAAAGAATGTGATTTAACAATTTCTTCGTTGCTTCCTGTATTTCCAGACCATGCTACATCAGTGGCCATGATCGCCATTCAATGGATATTGTTAAGACAGCAATTGATCGGCTTAATCCGGGGCAGATTCCTATCATTGCATTTGACCAGCCATTCTACGCATTGGCAAAACAAATCCAGTGGAACTGGCCAACAACTCATGGTGAAGGTCAATTTGTTATACTGTTTGGTGGGCTTCATATCGAGATGGCAGTTCTCAAGGTTCTTGGAAATCTCTTGGATGAAAGTGGATGGACTGAAGCACTTGTTCAGGCTGATATTACAACAGCTGGAAAAGCGGATTCATTTGTAAAGGGTTCCCATGTAACTCGTACCCGCAGGGCTCATCAAATCACAGCCAGTAGCCTATATTTACTTATGCAGCAGGCTTACATTTACTACAGCCAACTAATAGAGCATAGCAGTCAAGTTAAGTCATTTGAAGAGTGGTGTAAAGAAAGAGCTGATGTATGTCCCCAATTTATATTCTGGTTTATCCTTCTAAAACTAGAACTCCTTTTGTTGACTTTTGTTAGAGCAATACGAGAAGGAGATTTTCAGCTCTATGTAAAGGCGCTATCCAGTATTGTTCCCTGGTTCTTTTCTCTTCACCATACTCACTATGCGAGATGGATTCTTGTCCACTTACATGACATGATTTCACTTAAACAGAATCACCTTGCCACCTATGAAGAATTCATGAAAGGAAAGTTTGTCATCAAAAAATCAAGTAGGGCATTCTCTGCTATTGCTATTGATCAGGCCCATGAACAAAATAACGCATTAGTCAAAGGTGATGGAGGAGCTGTATGCCTAACAGAAAATTCAAAAGCTCTGCTTCGTTGGATGGTGTCTGGACCTGAGGTGGCCCGCTTAGTTTGAAGAATTTAATTCTACCAAGACAGAGAGATGGGAAAAAGATGAGCGTCACCACGAAGCTAACAAGAGTTCACAGATGGCATTTGCAAAAGATATCAAGTCTCTGACTCATGTAATGCAAGATCTGGGAAACCCATTCAGTGAAAACAGCTCTGATCTTCTGGTACTTGATAGCAGAAGTATTGTAAATACGGCAGTTTCAGACACATTGTTAAATATTGAAAAAATTGGAATTGAACAGTATGAGTTATATGTCAGCGAGAGGCTTATTAATAAAACTAAACGTATATCAGATCCTATTAAGCGGAATAACCTACACCTCTTCAGCCGTCCTCCAGTTCGTGAAAAGTCTAATAAACAGTTACAGTTGACATCACTAAAGAATGACTGCTCTTTGTTCTCTAGATTGTACATTGCATCACAGATACGTAATGGAGATTTGGATGAGTTCTTTAGACACGAGAACTAAGCTTATCCTCCAGCACTGTCGAAGTTGGGGAGTCTAAGAACCGGAACAAAGTCAGATTTATTGACTTGTCTTGAAGGACTCGCACCTACTAGCACTACCAAACCAACAGCAGAAATTACAATCATTGACGGTGCTACAATTGTCAACATGCTGCGACCAGGATTGGCAAAAACATTTGAAGATTATGCCAGTACTGTATTCATACCCTACATCAAAGCTCAGCTTCAACATGTAAGAAGGATAGATATCATCTGGGACGTGTACATGCCTGACAGCTTGAAGAGTGACACACACAGCAAAAGGGGAAAAGGTGTTCGAAAGCGTGTTGAACCAAGAAGTTCACTTCCTAAAAACTGGGAGGAGTTTCTCCGGGTTGATGAAAATAAGACTGAATTGTTCTCTTTCTTGGCTACAACATTAGCAGCTATTTCCACGGACAAGCAGGTGATTACCACAATTGGTAGCGATGTTCTTACTATAAATCGTCAAGAGGTCTTAGAACTGGCTCCATGCACACATGAAGAAGCTGACACTCGACTCCTACTTCATTTATGTGATGCTGTGCAGCAAGGATATACCAAAGCCGAAATACGCACTGTGGACACCGATGTTTTAGTTCTTGCCATCTTATCAGCACAACGTCTAAACATTGAGGAACTGTGGGTTGCTTTTGGAGTGGGAAAGAACTACTGGATCTTCGCCGCGCATGACTTAGCAAGATCTTTGGGTCGTGATCGTTGTACTGCCTTACCATTGTTTCACACAGTAACTGGGTGTGACACTGTATCCTTCTTTGGAGGAAGAGGCAAAAGGACCGCATGGGACACCTGGAATGCATATCAAGATATCACCGCTACTTTTTGTGCATTGGCTGACAGACCTACTCAGCAGACTGTACAAGATATGCTGAAACCATTGGAGAGATTTATAGTTTTGTTATATGACCGTACTAGCAGCGACAAATGTGTTAATGATGCAAGAAAACACCTGTTTACTCAGAAAGGTAGAGCAATTGACAATCTACCTCCTTCACAAGATGCTCTCATTCAGCATACAAAGAGAGCTGTCTACCAGGCTGGTTACTGCTGGGCTCAAATGATGGTCGCAACGCCAGTGCTCCCGTCACCAGGTGATTGGGGTTGGAAGAAGAAGGTTGAAGGTGGATGGGAAATATCTTTGACAACCCTACCAGAGGCTTCGCAAGCATGCAGGGAACTCATACGATGTGCCTGCAAGAAAGGCTGCACGCGACAGTGTCAATGTAGGAAGGCTGCCCTACAGTGTACCGCTTTTGTGCTTGTGGTGCTCTTTGTACTGAGTGATATCAGATTTTGAATCTAATCATTATCTATTATATCTAATCTATTATGTGTTTATCTATCAGAATTCTATACAATACAGACAATGCAGTATTAGTATTTCCATTAAATAATCCATCAACATTTGTTATAAATAGAATATAAATAAAATATGGTATATATTATTAAAAATAGCAAACTACATGCACAAAACAACAATTACTCGCCATTGCTTTAATAGCTGTCATTTAACATCATCAAATAACATTTAAAAGGAGCACATATAAAATATTCAGAAGCCGCCATTTTGAATGTCCGCCATTACTGCAATAGGCGAAATCTGAGATGGCCTCATATCCAAAATTAAATCTTCATATGTGTAGTATATGTGCATGTGCCCCAAGTTGTATGCTTCTATCACTAAAGGCACAATTATTTCACCTATCTGCAGTACTAACCACACAATAATGTAGTCTAATACGTATTTTATTTGTGTGTGTGTGTGTGTGTGCGCGCGCGCGCGCGCGCGTGCGTGTCTTAGGTTGGAGGGGGAAGAATGGAACGTTAAAAAACTGCTTTATGTTATGAATGCTTAAGCCTACAAATTGTTATTGTTATGACTATTGTTGTTATGTTTTTACTATAAAATATTCATATTATTTTAATATTATTTTCTTAAGGAGTACGAACACATCAGCCTACCAACACGTTTGGTGGAAACGTAAAAACAGACAGATGTACATATAAATAAGAGGTTGCATTAGTTCAGACATAGATCTGTTTATATGTGTCAGCCAAAACAGTAGTACGTCTTGTAAACAAACGCTGCTGAGCTATTAAAAATTAGGAATGTCATTTGACCTTGAATACTCTCTTGGCGGGATTCAGATGAATGACAAATCTCTGTGCTGGTGACATGTGGTGTTACGCTGAATAGACACAACACATTATCACGCTACACAGCAGTGGCTGACATGTATTAACCATTTATGAGTTCGCGATACAACAGCTCAGACTAAACTGTGCACAATGTTTGTAGAAAAGACTGACGTGTGTGACGTAGACGCTAGGTTACAAAATGCATCTTTCATTCCCGCCAGAAATTTAATCACATTTCTTGTTTATTTTGACTCATCAAAATAAACATTACTGTGCGTTTACCATGTTCCAGTGTCCTTCATAAACACTTGAGAAATTTTATTGTTTCAGAGGCACCCGTAGGGGTGTCCGGCAGGTGTAATTGCACATAAGCTCCTTGGCTCATCTTTAACAAAAATGAGGACAAAAATAAAACGAATAAGGAGAGAGAGAGAGAGAGAGAGAGAGTGAGATGGCGAGGGGGGAAAGTAAGAAAATGAGAGAGTTACACAGACAGAGGTTAGCTGTATACATTTTTCGCCATACTTCATTTAGAAGTCGTATCACATAATTTGCATAGACCATCAATTAAACGAGCGGCCAGCACGTCGCACTCTACTTATAATGCGACACCAGTGGCGTAGCTAGGCTTTTTGACGCCCGGAGCAAGGAGATCGTCGGCCGTCTTGCCTTCACAATTAATAGGGGACAAAAGAACAAAAATGAAGGCCCATCCACTGAACAAAGTACTTAATAATTGCAAATATGTAGATTTTTGTATGAAAACCCGTCCAGCAAACGTCTTAAGAATATTTGTTAAGTCAAAATTAAGAAATTACATATTATAATATTACCGGTATTCAGTTTCTAACATTTATTATTTAGACTATAAAAAATGTAGTAATATAACAAATTTATAACATCAAAATGTTCTAATGAACATACAAATTCCTTATAGGTATAAATCGCATCTTCAAAACAATATCCTAAAGCAACATAAAGTTAAACAAAGAACTACATTAAAAGTAATCAAATAAATCACTTACCATTACAGGTTTATCGTTCCGTCTTCTATCAATAAAGACTTAATATTTATTTGTAATATTTAATAAATATTTAAAACGAGACATTTTAAAACGTAACTTTCCAGGTCTTAATTGCTGTAAAGTCGGTTGTTAAATCAGTATAACCTAAAGACGGAGCAATGTCGTTTTCAACTAAGAGTATCCGTAGATTTGATACCCTGTCTTGAGATATTGTTAATAGTAGGTATGATTTTTAAGTTTACTAAACCATCTTTCACAAGAAGGCACAATCACTGGTAAAGTATGAAAATTTGTTAAATCTATCGCTAGTGTTTTGTAGGCTTCTAATCCCATTGAAGAAATGTACTGTAGCAGTCCCTGAGTGTAAAGTCCATTTGTTCTCCTTTAACCTTTGCCGTTTTTAATAAAAGTATGACGTCTTTTAAGTCACTGAACAATTCTTCACTGTTTAGGTCATGTGGATACAGTTTTGCAAGCACTGTGCACTTAATTTTGATTTGGGAAAGCTGTTTCTTAAAATGTATATCCCCATCATTTACGTACGCCTCAAATTTATAGAGGAACCCACAGCGTTTTTCTAACTCTTTTTAATGTAGAGAAACGCCTTGAAATTTTAACTGACAGTTTGTCCAAAATTTCTATTAGAGAACGTAGCATTTCTTGCCGAACGGTTAAGGCAGAATTGTCTGGATACTCCCCTGGCATCGTGTGCTTCCTTCTTATTCTTTTTGTGATACTGACATCCCATTCATTGCATACCTGCTCGGTCTTAGGAATGACATTGTCACACAGCTCATTCCTCCAAACGTTTAAATTGTCCGTTAGCTTCTCCAGACGTGTTAATGCTTGACTAAAGCTTATTTCTTTGGTCTGCAAGATTTTATGGTTTTTGTCTATAGAAGAAAGGATATACGTCCAGAAAAAGACCAAGGTCACAAAATTAAAGTTTTCTATCGCATTAATTATTATTGCTGCATCTTCCCTCGTATCAATTGTTTCAGTCGGTGTATTCCTTTCTCCAGTGCAGCGATCATTTCATCCAGCTGAGTGGATATTGCTTTCACCACATCTGCTTCTGAACTCCACCTGGTACCACAATATCTTTTAAGAATAATTTATACGAAGTCTTTAAGAACACTCAATTTATAAGTGGAACAGGAAAAGAAGGTGAATAGACGTTCTACGGTCCCAAAAAATGTCACTGCCTGAACATTTACATGAGCTGCTGAACTCGAACCAAGTTAAGTGAATGGTTGTCACAAGGAACAAACATAGTTAGTGGATTCAAAACTAATATTCTCTTTTGAACGCTTGAATGGATACTAGCAATTGTTGTTTGATTGCCATACGACAGATCTCTGCAATCGCTAAGATTCAATCCATCACTCTCAAGTTTACTTGTAATAGATTGTGTGATCCCCTCCGCTGTTTTCACTTATAAAGAAATAAAATCTATGAAGTATTAGTATGATATCATACACGTGAAGTATTATAGATATACCCATAAGACACACAAACCAAAAACAAACCGCACATTCAAGATACTTATCGATGATCAACTCGTTCGCTGCGTCGAACCGGGAAAAATTGCACATACCTAGCCCAAGTAACGTTTTTTTGCAAATAATATATTCGTCTGTATACGAACAGCAATTAACATTATGTATACAAAGCTAATACTGTATGATTATCAGTTCTCCTTTCCAGCATAACAACTCACTACAAAATCACCACAAATTTATTACCATAATTAACCGTAATTACGATGCTTCAGCATAAATAGATTAGTACTGTTTATCACGCAAGGTTTATGACAACAGAGAAGTTGGCTGGTGATGCTTCTTTTATGAAAGGAATAGTCATATCAAAGAAACAAGTTGTTTGTAGTTTTATAAATTGAAAACAATTTTTTCAAGACTATGCTCACTTTGCCGCCCTCCTTGCTATGCCGCCCGGGGCGGCTGGCCCCTTGGCCCCCCTTCATACGCCTCTGTGCGACACAATACGTTAGGTTTGTACAGTTCACATAAGTTTCTTTTTGGTAACTACTGTATTACTTTTTATAATATTTACTTGAGTACTTTATAATTTATAACAAATGTGTTACATTGCGTTATAATCGTTTATTTAAGTACTAAATAGGCCTGTAATGCGAGCGCTGATGTTGCTTACTGTAGATCTAAGTCTATGTAGACCTACCTGTGCTTCGTATTAGGTTACTAATTAATGATTTTACTGCATGTTCATAATAGTTATGTTATATCTTATAATGTGTATTTTATAATCATTCAAGGAATTTCGTATTCTGTTAAATAACCGTATTTATTTACTTTTGTACGAAAATTGTGTGTTAATGCTTGTTAGTTTGTTTGTTCCCTTGTAGCCATAAAACGGCTGGACCAGTTTTGAGGCACGAGATATGAAGTCACTTGTCTTGATTTTAGAAGATTCAGCAAAGATATAAAATTTTGGAAAACAAATTGGCGGACGCTACAAACCATATTATGTAAAATTTAGGCAAACTTGTCAGGCTGCAAGTTATTTTTATTAATAAAGAGCGTATTAAAAGATGGTTACAACAAATGCGTTGCGTTCAGTAATGTGTGTTACACTGATTTTCGTAAATATGTTACAATTGTTGGACTATGTCTTCATGTCAATGACCTTTACGTTAGTAATTTATTGTTTAAATTGCACAAGAAGAATCTATACACAACAGGTTATACGAATAATTCTTGCTACAGGTTGCATTACGGTAGGCCTACTCAGTACTAATTCATTCTATCGGGTTGACTTCACAGAAGTATTGATGGAATAGGCCAGAGCACAAGACACTCATTTTCTTCGGTTACATTATCATCGTATTCACTGAATATTGCCTTATACGCCTCCCCCTATAAATGCAATAATTGACTATTCAGGCCGTCCTCTAGAAAATTTATTCCTTTTTCCTCAAACCAATTCATACTTTTTTTCCGTATGAGATGTCGTTGGTAATGCTTTGCATTGAAACGAGACATTGCCCATAACAAGAACAGAATTGTTTTTAAGATGCGTAAGATGCGGTGTCTCTACACTATTGTTCAAATTCTGGATCATCCGTACCATCACTGTATTCGCAAATTTTTTTTTGGCGGAAAATTGTTAGAAAAGAAGCTTTCTTAAATGCATATCCTTCAGTCCTATTACGACTACAAGACTAGCTTTTAGTGCAGCTTGAGGTGCTTTGATAATCCTCTCCCTCCACATATTCGTCTGAAAGACTCCCATTATCAGTAGTGTTAAATTTATTATGCAGGTTATTAGGCCGCCATTCATTGAATACTGATGTAGAAATATCCAGATGTTTCTACTGTGCCCACTACGGCCATCATTAGTAGTGCAGGAACAAAGACAAAATCCACGTTATAAGATGTAACAGAACTATTATGAACATGTAGCCATCATTAATTAGTTACCTAATACGAAGCACAAGTAGGCCTACATAGACGTATACCAAGCAACATCAGCGTTCACATTACAGGCCTACTTAGTACTTAAATAAACGATTATAACGCGATGTAACACATTTGTTATAAATTATAAAGTATTATACAGTATAAAGTGCCCTGAGATTGTGTGACAGTTGCGATGAAACAAGACCTTCGCTTTAAACTAAGAAAAAAAAGGGAAACGAAAAAACATGAGTTAAATGAGACCGACATACACTATCTATACTACCCCTCTCTCTCTTTTTCTCTTTTGCTCTCTTTCTATCTATCTATTCACCTACTTATCACTTATGTAACTACTTGTATAATTACTCGTATTATAAAGAAACATTTGGGTTGAAGGTATTAGAAGTCGCCGCATACCTGTACTGGTTGTAAATCCAGGAAAAGGTTATTTTATGATACAGTTCTCTGACATGTCTATTGTTATATAGGCTTGTGGTTTCTCCAAAGGTTATAAATGTAAGTGGCTACCAACAGTGTCTTGAGAGACATTTTCATGCAACCTGATATTTTTATGCAGAGAATGACGCAAATGATAAGCGAGAAATGTTGTTACTTGTTTCAACAATTGCTTCACTTACTAAAAGCGGCCATAAGGCCTTGTCGTTTTTTTACATGTATGTTTATATCTTTAAATCTATTTAATTTTGTTTAACATTCATTCATCAGCGTTGTTCACATCCGTATCTTACTGAAATCTACGCCTGCAAATCAAACCTCATAATACAAAATTGTTAATAATTTTCGGTGTTTCATTAAAAAAAAAAGGTATCAGAAAATGTGTTTGTTACTGAAATATTCTTCCGTTTTCAAAACAATGTGTAAAGAGTGATGGTAATATGTTAACAAATGTAAAAGGACAAATAAACGTCATCTTCAGATGTGGTAGACGGAATTGCAGAGCTACAAAAAACATATATGATGACACTTTTTTCGAAATAGCGCGTATTCCTGCATTATCTGTATTATGTGTGTTAGTCGCTTGTATTTTGAAATATCAAATTTCAGTCATTTCGAAAGAGATCGACATAAACAGGAAAACTACACAAAAATTAATAAACGAGTTTAGGGAGATCCTTACTGTCTGGCTGATGGATAACAGCTCAAAAATTGACGGCCTGGGAGATACTGAAATTGATGAAAGTGCGTTCGTTTGAAGGAAGTACAACAGGGGTCGAATAACCAAAACTCGTTGGGTACTTGAGGGAATTGGCAGGAGAATAAAGAAGTGTATCCTAAAGGTGGTGGACCCACTAAATTGTGTAATTTTAAATAACATGGAACCAGGAACCACTATAGTTGCAGATATGTGGCGCGGGTACAACTCGCGAGTACCCATACATACCAAAATGTACGGGTATATACTTTTATCTGTGAACCATTCGCTTAATTTTGTATGTCCTCGCAATTCTGCTGTTCACACCCAAATGATCCAGAACTAATGGTCTAAAATTAAGCGTGTTATGCGGAGAAGAGTCAGCAGAATGTCTGTTAGTACATTTCAGACGCATTTAATTGAATACGTATGGAGAAAACTGTTTTTCTGCAGAAGAATTGTTTAATGATTTTTAGCGGCTATTCATTATTTTTACACGCAATTTTTAAATTGAATATACAGTAATTTGTAGTCAATAAATTTAGCTAAAGTAGAAATAAATTAGAACAAATCTAAAAAATACATAAAATTAAAATATAAAAATAGATGTAAAGATATAAACATACAGGTAAAAAACGACAAGGCCTCACTGACCGCTTTTAGTAAGTGAAGCAATTGTTGTTGAAATAAGTATCAGCATTTCTCTGATACATGTATTAGCGGCCGTGAGCATTCTCTGTATGAAAATGCCTCTCAAGCCACTGGATGTAGCCACTACGTTTATAATCCGTGGAAAAACCCACACGCCTATATAACAATAGACATGTCAGTGAACAGTATAATAAAGTAACCTTTTCCTGGTCTTACAAAAAGTGCAGGTATCCGACGACTTCTAGTACCCTCAGCCCAAAATATTTTAATATTGCGTGTATCTCTCTCCCTTTCCTTGCCTGCAAATCGCATCATCTAGCTATTATCTCTAACACAAATAGAACTAATATTATAACAATTTTTATATAAAAATTTATGCTATCTCACAACACTCTGTCTCTCTCCTTCCTTCTATCTTTCTCTCTTTTCTCCCCTTTTTATATTTCTTAATAATAAAAATAGAACTCTTATTAACAAAAAATACGTACAGTAGTTTTCTGTGTTTGTCTGAGTTTCTGGGAGAACTCTTTACTCCCATTTAGCTTTCTCTCTCTCTCTCTCTCTCCCCCTACTCATCCTCTCTCTCATACTCTCTTAATTACACACTTTTATCATTTTACTATTTCCCTCTCTCTCTCTCTCTCTCTCTCTCTCTCTCTCTCTCTCTCTCTCTCTCTCTCTCTCTCTCTCTCTCTCTCTCTCACTCTCGCTCTCTCTTTCACTCACTATCACTATCTCTATCTATCTATCTATTTACCAATCTCAATCCCAAACAGAACTATAGACTATTAAGAACTACAGAACTACAAACTAAAATTATACAATTTTGTTAACCGCAAAACTGTTACAAATAAATGTTTTATAGCATTACTTCAAAAGACTGTATGTATAATGATGAACACTCACCAGAAATATAACTGATTATACTTTTTATATAACTAGTATAAGTTCATAACGATTGGCATTACATTTATTATTTCTGACTGCCAATATGCACAGGAAATTTCTTTAGTAAAAGAAATCGAAGTTACATTATCGCCCGGTGTCAATGCATGTGAGAAAATACGCCCGTTAACATGCCCATGTGATTAACATGCCCGTTAATTACGTTATTTGATCCGACGAGAAGTGGTCAATCTTTACATAATTCGAAAGGCCAGTACGCTACGTTGGCATGCTTCGTAAAACACAATAATTATATTACCACGGTTAATAGAATTGGATAGTGAAGTTTAACATTTGTTGATAAATATTTAGTTAAAATTATGATGTAAAGTTGGCGCGTGAACGAAGGAAAAGAATAATTTTCATTCGCCTGGAGTTAGTCACTCTTTCGTACAAACAAATAAGCGTCAACGTAAACTGTGGGATACCCGGGGTTGAAATCTGGCAACGTCACTGGAAGCAAAAACGGCGAAAATTCGAAAAAAGTATACATTTCAGACGCTTAATTGTTGGGAAATTGAAAAGACGCCCTATTGTCGTAATTATGAAAAGATGCCATAATGAGAGCGTTTTGTACAAAAAAAAATATTTGCTTATTTTAAGAGTATATTGAAATATAAAATGCAAAACACAAATAACATAATCACAAGAACGTAATGTTACAAAAAAATTTCAATATACTCTTCGTTTTCGGGTAGAATAAGTAAATATCAAATGAAAATAAATAAATATCAAATGAAAATAATTAAATATCAAAGTGAACAACACCACCATGAATGAAAAGTATAATTAAATTATAAAAATGCAATGATAAAGTATCAAGGAAATGAAATCAAACGAAACTCATATAAAATCAGGAGAATACCCAGGAAGGTTAGGAGCAGGTGATAAAGAAGATACCCCGAACCCAAGAAGGAAGAGGAAGGTTAGGAGCAGGTGATAAAGAAGATACCCCGAACCAACCAAAGGACATAATGAAATACTTACCTTGGAAAACCCAAGACAGAAGAAATGAAAAGAAGATGTAGGATGGGAGAACTACGAAGAATACCCATTAAAAACCTATTAATAAAAATAACAAACCCAGAACCAAATATTAAATTAACCCAAAGAAAGTATAACACCCCAAAACCTCATGTAAAATAATTATAAACAAAAGTGTTTAGTAGTAAATAGAAGTGCACCAAAGAATGTTATTATGTAATAAAATAAACAAATCTTCACAGTCCCTTATAACTAAAAGTTTGGTCTTAGAATATTGTAGAACTCAAATATAAATAAGAACGAACAGTGTAAGTGTACCAGTGCAAGTGAATCCTATATAATAAACTTAAAATAAAGGTGTAACTTATATTTTAACTATGTACAATCAAATAACTTTAAGTTTTATAATAAATACAGAAAGGACATATCATGAGGTATTATTATAAAAATATGTTAAATACTCGTATTTCATAAAAGAGGCCACATCTTTTTATCAGAAAACATTCATAGAGATGCAAATGATAAAGAGAGCTGAGGGGAAATAATTACTGTGACAGGGGATTAAAAAATGTAATATACAATAAACAGAAAGGACTGCAATTAGATTAAGTTTAAAAGAATAATTAACAATCAATGGCTAATTATGTTCATGTTTAGAGCCTATGAACTCCACATTTCAAAGTGGTAATATAATATAGAATAATAAGTAATATAAGAATGTTTATTACGTATAACAGTGTTCATACAGACTAAACTGTTTCTGTATGTATACTAGACTAATTTATCAAATGTTTGTAATGTATTTTAAAAAATAATTAAAACCGAAAATGTCTAGCTTTAAAGACTGATAATTAATTTCAATATTGTTTTTATAGTATAAGCATGAATACAATGCTACATGTTGCAATAGTTGTATAAGGAATTTTTATTTGATATTATGTTAACTTTAGACAGTCAGAGAGGGTATAGAATTAGTAATATTAAAAAACCAGTATATGTAAAACAATAGAATCTAGACCAAAATGGAAATTCCAATAACATTTATATTTGAATAAGGAAATTAAATAAACCAAGCAAACTAATTAGATTTATATAAGGTAAATCAATCACCAACTACTATAACTGAAACTATACTTTAAAAGAATCATATAAAAGATTGTATAAAATTATTAAAAAATTTCAAATTTTAATACCTAACCATTTCAAAGGAGAAATAGTGACTTCATGAATTACAACTAAAAGGATGATCAAATTGTTAAATTTATAAGAAATTAAGGAAAGGTAAGGATTTATATCAATCAAAAATTTATTATAATCATAGTTATAACACTTAAGATGACTAATATGTTGGACAAGAATAGGAACCAGATATTAGGCCTATATTTCCAAAAATATAGCAATTTTGACAAAAATCTTTATAAATATGGACTATTGCATATCAAATTAAACAGAAAGAGTTAAAGAAACCAATTATGTAATTACTAGTTCACGAAAGTAACCAACAAACAAAAATTATTCTGAATATAATGTATTTTGAAATCACATGAAGAGGAAGCGAATTATATTTAAACAATCAATTTCTAATATTAACTTGGCAAGATATTTCATGAGACGAAGGAAGTAAAACAGTTCTTAATTAACATTCAACGCGAACGGTTGTTATAAAATCGCGCTAAGAACCTATATCGAGTATATTAAATGGCGTATAAGGTTATGCATTGAAAAAACGAGAGTTACCGAAATTGTCATTTTAAACTTAAAATCAGTGAGACACACCACCACAAACAGTGAGAACAATCAATACTTAACAGAATACTTGTGAAATGAACCAGTAAAACTATCACACATTAAGAATTCACGTTACAACGAAACTCATGATTTTAGCTACACACAGACAAGAGTGAAAACACCAATATACAAAATAATTAAAGCCAGTGAACGAAGAACACTTAAACAGGACACCTCAAACAACACAATAGACATTATACACTATTCCGGAGATAATAAAACAGTTGTGAAGGTAATTTTATTATCAGAAATTCCAACCATCAATGCGCAGTTTTCTTCTACAACGAGGCGTGCCGACATTTTGAACTCCCATCATGCAAAGTGTCTGCCAGCAGAGATTCGTCGACACAGCATTTGGTCTGAATATTTTAATTTTATAAACATTATAGCTTATTATCAACTTTGTCATTTATTAATTATTAAGAATTCTTTTGTACATGTTATACTTTCTAAGCCTGCCCCTTCTCTGACTATATAATTATAACCGCTAAAAGAACCATTCTGAACATTCATATAATATAACCTGTTTTGTGAAATCTATTATCCCTGGAAAAGAGTCGAACATTATAACAATATCGATTTTCAATCGATATTTTCCAAATAAATGTTAATAAATCAAAATAATTCTATTATCTCGTTTTAAAATTATTTCACACATTAATATAAGAGTGTTTATTAACTACAGAACTTACTGGAAGACGACCTTTACTAAAGAAAATAGATATACTGGAGTATAGAAGAAAATCGTCAATCGATTAGTAAAGTAAGACAATCTGATTAACTCCAGATTCATTTTACGGTCAACCAGAAGTGTATATATTAACATAATAAACTCACAGAATTTGAAATTTTCAACGGAAACTCACAACAAGAATTATTTATAAATTATTCAACAATAAACAAATATAAAAATTTTTTTTTTTTATTTTTTTTAAATCAAATTAAAATTTTTTTTTGTACAGTATTAAATATTTATTTGTAACCAGTGTAAACAGGTCTAATTGTTACAATATACATATATATATATATATATATATTTTGTAATATCCCGTTCGTTTATTATGAAAAGGGGGACTCTTTATATTATGAAAAAAAAATTTTTATTCTTGTATGAATTATGGTACTTGTTGCCTTCAACCACAGGTGTTAAATGTCCTGTGGGAAGAATCAACTCGTAACCAAGGGAGTTTAAGGGATACCTAGCTTTGGGGTTTTAATTGGATTATTTTATTTTCTGTTTAATTATACTGACCTTGAGTCCTGTAAAAAATAACACAAACTTATGCTAAATCTGGGCGCCTCCTGAACACTGGTCCAGGAAAAATGATTCAACTGGCCATAAATCTAGGAAATCTATTTATGGAAAAATAATCGATTCTTAATTTGGTAAATAATTTGCTATTAATAATAAACAAGTCTGAGTTGTAATTAAATAACGTTCAATTTATTAATTTCAAAGTTGCCTGAAGGGCTGTTAACACACTTTTAATTTTTTTTTAAATAACTTACAAAGTTCAATATTCTAGATAAACCCTTAATAATAATATCGGCTAAAAATTTGCTCAGTTGATCGGTTGAGTTTAATTACTTTACAAAATCACAAGGTCGTGAATTCTTTGAACTACCAAGATTAATCAAAATGATGCCTTACAAAATTTCTTAACCTAGTGTAAACTTTATAAATTAACAATCTTTGTATATGAATGACGTATGGTCGGTTGATTTCTTACTAGGAATAGTTTTGGTTAATTAAACGTCAGAGTCCATTAATTACCAAGATTGTTTCCTTATTATGTTGTGAATTACAAGTATACTGTATACTGGTTGTTATGTAGTTTAGTTATTTGAAAAAATATACCAGATCATTATTTAAATATATGGTTAAAAACTTACAGTGTCAGACGAAATTATTTTCCTTCACTTTTTTTTAATTTAATTTACTTAATTAAATAAATTGCTCACTAACACTCCACAATTCACTTCATTGATTTAAAAAAATGTTATACTTCGTTGGTACTTTCCACGTGTTGATGGGAACTCGGCGTCCTAACCACAAATGTGCTTCGTTGCTGGTAGTCGATCAATTCTTCTTCTGCAAGTTCGTTGTCGTGGATTATTTTATCACTCGTGGGTAAAAAAAGTTTACTTTGTTTATTACCACAAACTTGGTTTAATAATACTGCTTGGTTATTAATATATTTGAAAATTGTAGAGTCGATCTGCGTGGATTCCGTCTTGATTGAGATCTGAGAAAAAATTGATGATTAGGCTTGGATGCGAGCCGTATTTATAGTCCAGCTAACTGCATTGTGTTACCTGACGCTTATTACGTCATTTTTCTATTAATTCCTTACGCACTTCCGTTGTTTTAATGAAAAATTTGTTCGAGAATGTACTAGAACACTTCTTATCGAATCTCGTGGAACAAATTTAACTTCCGTCAAAAATTCTATAGCGTCTGTTTTTCTTCTTCTTCCTCTTGAATTAATTTTTAGGAATTCCCTATTTGATTCTGGTTTCTTTCAGATAACTTTACAGGACTATTTACAATGTAAATTTGGCTATTATTATTGAATTCCTTCCGATCAACTGATTAATTTGGTACCAGTTAAGCCTGGATTCGAAAAGGTTAACTTTAGAAAAATACAAAAAGTTTATAGGCTTACCTTGTGATGACTTAACAATAGTTCATCATTGTCCACCTATTTTTGATAATTAGGTGTCGTACACCTTACTAAAACATGGATACATAATGTGAGTAATTATACATAACAAAATTAATATCTTTCCAATATATAATATATGAATAATGGTGAATAAACAATGACCTTGTCTTAGGCCTAACAATTTTTACATCACTAATTATTAATTTGTGACATTATTATCGTATGAAACAGGTTGTTCTTGGTATTCAATTCTAGCTTAGGCTTTGGTTCATTATCATGACCACCTCCTGTTTCATAATATACAGTATTTTTAGAGCATTATACGTTAGCATCATTTTTCACTCATCTGGGCTTGCCATATTGATTTGGTAAATAATACCTTTGTTTTTGCAATAATTCTTATTGAATTGATATTACTATCAGCTGAGCAAATTGATTCTAGTTTAATCTCATTTCTTTACATCTTATTTGCCTATAATTTAGGGTTTTAAACATTAAATATTTTAATTATGACCCATTTACTCTGTCTGTTTGGACAGGCCTACACTATGGTTCAGCTAACTTCTGATATAACTTATACATTCAGGTTTATTACCTTATGATATGTCCAGGTCTATTGACTTTACACTCTTGTACAACTTTTAAAATGAATTTGGTTGCATTTTGACAACATATTAGTAATAATTTAAATCATTTTAGATGCATAGCACTTGCAACTATTTTCACATGGTTTTTTAATATTTTCTATGACTTTCATGTATTTTAAAAGTTTCTTTATTTAACATAAAACGTTCATGTTTATCTACTACTTGACATTTAGATATCATTATCTTTTTGTTTTATGATAATTGATTTTTCCATTATTCTGGGTGCTGGTCACATGCCCAGTACATAATTGTTATTGCAATTTTCTAGTATTTGTTTACAATTTTGTATTATTCTATCTATGGATCTAAGCCATTTGGTAATTCTAGTTGACAATTTTAACCATACATTGGTTTCAATATGAGTAATAACTCTGTAACAATTCTGTTTTTATGCCCTTATTCTGAGCTAATTCTTGAAACATTGTGACATCCATTTTGTCACTTACAAAGGTTATTTCTTAATACTGCTTATTACTATTGGTTTTATCTTTACACTTCACTTCTACAATCTATGGGGTGTCGTTAAGGTCAAAGTTTAAGTCCTTTTTACTGGTTCTGTCAATAATACAAGTTGTTAGTTTGCTGTATTAAACCTGTTTGGTTTTCAATTGCATTAATTATTTGATTTACTCGATATTTATATGAGTTGATCCTCTACTATTTTATTTTCTTTAGCTGTTATTTTATTTCTTATGGTGTTGTTATTTATGGGACGTCTCGTGAAATATATATTGCAACAAAACAAATATAAGGCATAGTAATTTACAACAAAATAATGTCAGAGTCTTTTATCTGGAGTTAGGTATTTATTTTAAAACAAATTTAATGTGGCCTGTGCTTTGAACATAAATTTTTTATTCTTAAATTTTAATAGAGGCTGTAAAACGGTTTGAATGTTTTTCTCTCTTATAGTCTATTTTACTTGCTCGACGAAATCCCTTGACGAACCGTTGAACTGCTCCACTGCCACTCACCGCCTGCTGTTTCCGCTGCAATTATGACACATAGAACTCTCGCGACACACGCATGCACGACGTTTCGCCGATAGAGTTTATCTCGTTTATCTCAGGTCTCGATAATGGGTTTAACTATTATTAATTCGATTTTGGTGTGTTTTACGTACACCTTCCGGTATCTTCACGTGTCCTCGCGTTCACCCAGGTGTGTTTCGGCAAATACACCTGATTCCTATGCGGAAAAATCTTGACTATCGCGAGATAGCACTGTTTAATTTATAATTAAATTATTTTGAGTTCTAATACCCAATCGATCTAGCAAACGGGAAACTCGTTGCAAAGACCCAGTATTCGTAACCCTTATGTAGAACGTATACTGATACGACAAACTCGCAGAGACAACGTCTGTTAAGGCCGAGCTGCTAGATTGAACTGAGCGAAGCTTCTTTCGCGAGGAACCAACCTGAATGAAAATTGGAGCCTCCGATTGGTTAAAACCCATAGCACGTGATTGATGGGTTAAATAGGTAGACATATGTCCTGATCAATTTTGCCGAAGACTGCAAAAGCATGTATAGATTTTATCTAAAAGTTTTATGACTTTCAGAAGATAAGGATTCTTTAGAAAAGTGAATTCTGTTAAAAAATACATATTAAAATAATATGTTATGAGTCTTTGACATAAGAACTTTTTTTTCCTATGTAACATTTATTGCAGTCTTGACATTCAATGTTGTCTATTCCATCGGTCATTGTATTATCTTTGTTGTGCAGTTTGTTTAGTTTTTGTAATTTCTTTGTTTGCTTTGTAAGCGATTTTTAATGTCTGTATTTTTAAATAGTTTTGTCAACTTTGTCGTCCTATTGTTTATTTATGTGATCTGGCACATTTTTTATTATTGTTGTTACTATTCACGTGTTGTTCATTTTGATCATTTCTTAAAAGTTTAGTCTTTATTTTATATTTAATTTGATTTTCTATTTTTTATAGTGTTTTTACTGCATCCATTTCGATTTCAAAATAGTAATAAATATTAAATAATTTATGAATCAAGAAACTGACTGTAGCAAGAGACGTTTGTGTGTGTACACTAACTTTCTAGTTTTTTAATAATTTTGTATGTCAAAATTGGCCCTGTGTTAGGCTTGAATTCGGCTTTTGATCCTCCTTGCTTCACTCATTCATCCTGTCAACCTTAACACCTGTATATCTCAAAGAAACAGCAGCAAGTAAAGAATAATATATTTCTTTGTCCAGGTGAAAAATTACCAGTACCGTTCAGTAAGAAAAATGTTTGGGAGATAAGCGAGGTCGCTAAATAGCCACCAGAGTCACACACAAAACCCGAGGGACTGTTTGTCCTTCCCATCAGACAGAATTTATTATTCTGTTCAACTTGACTTATGACGTGTAATCACCATGGTTTTGTTCACAACTTCTTTTTTTTGTTAATCATGTAAACAATTAAACGCTTTAATAATTTTACTACTTATTTCCCAAATGAACTATTTTAAAAAATATAGTATTATAAAAACAATTTACCAAAAGTTTCTTTCTTTAGCATATAAACTTTTTTGTAATTCTGTCTAAGTTTATTCACAAATTATTCTCAACATAAGACCATCAATTTAGAATCATCTTCTGGGAAATTGAAATTTCCGCATACACTAGTTACACAGGATGGTCCACGGGTATCTGACGGTATTAAAAATGAAATAAGTAATATAAAATATAGTTTATTTACTTTTGTTTTAATATGTAATTACAGCAAATTTGATGTTATTTACAGGTGTAAGTTCATTTTTTAAATACAACCTCTTTCAAATGCCCTCCATCATTTTGTATGCACTGCTGCAGTCTGTCCCGTAGATTTCGCATCGCTGCTTCCACCACGTTGTTTGGTATGGCTGTAATTTCTTCCTGTATGGAGGCCTTGAGTTTGTTAATGTCCTTAGGTTTACTAAGAAACACAATCGAGACTTGAGGTATCCTCAGAGAAAATAGTCACATAGTGACAGATCTGGAGATCGTGCCGGCTATGCAACATGTCCTTCTCCGGAATTCACGTGGCCTGGGGACATCTGTCGAACTCGTCATGGATGCTTTGGCAGTGTGGGCTGTTTCTTCATCCTGCTGGAACCACAGAGTGTACAAGTCGATCCCAATTCAGTAGGAAGGAATTCCTGTAACATCACTGTGTATCGAGCAGAAGTGACTGTCACCGTTCGTCCTTCCTCTTTAAAAAAATAAGGCCTATGATCTCAAAATCTGCCACAGCACACCAAACAGTGCTTATTATCCACAACTGTATCATATACGCAACTAGGAACAGTATCATGACGTGGAATATTAAAGTGACGGCAGAATAATTGCTGCGTAATCACAATGGAACCACCATCTTTAAAAATAAGTTTCCGTTACGAACTCAGAGTACTGTTACGCCCTTACGGAACGTTCTGGTACATTGGAGAACGTTGTTCTACTCTATTCCCGCAGCTGTAATGCGTACGTGACGCCTGACATGCGAGGCCGTATTACGTCTCGTGCGTTCGATTGTGTCGTTCTAGAAGCTTCTTGACTAACAAAACAGTGTGTGTTTCTGCCACGGCGGCGCTGAAGTATTCTCTAGAATTGTCACGTGTTTGTTAAAGACGCATATTATGGAACCCTGCAGACTATAAATAGTCCATACCTGCCGCTTAGAGTTTAGTGTTATGTCGGGCGATTTAAACAGTGCGTCGCAAGTGGTGTATTAGTGAAAAGTGATTATAGCGCGGAATTCTTTATATTTGACATTATTATTACCTGTGAACCTATCTAACTGGAATTATTGTAGGAGTTGATTATAAACTGTTATTTGTGATAACTAAGCTTTTTTCGTGATAATTAAAGGTGGTTTTTGGTGACTTTGTTTTCCACTGTACCCGTCGTAACAGTATGTAGCAGTCCGCTGTCCCATTGTAACTCAAGACTCAAGTGGCATCAGGTATACAAGGCAACAGTCAGTCCGATTCCCGCTTGCATCCAGGATTGGCAACCTATGTCGCTTTAAATATCGTTAGATTCCCGTGGGCCGTTCTGTATTTATTTATTGTATAGGCCTATAAAAAAATATCACATGGCATACAATAAAAATTAGTTACTATCATATAGTAATAAATCATGCTAATTAATTGCATAAGGTTAACCAAATGAGTGAAAACAGTTTATAGTAATGTAACACCTTCATTAAACTTGTCTCTTACGTCTAAAATTAAACAGTCTCTTAGCCTTACTTTAATAGAGCAGACGTTTACATTAAATGACACTAAATTATAAACCAAAGACTTATTTAGGTTTTGTAGGTTTTGAGTTTAATAGGTACTTACCCATTCTGCTGCCAGATATTAATTTTATATAGGGAAATGCTCAACATGATTTAACAACAAATTGGTAATGTGATCTCACTTGCAGTGCTTAATGATTTTCATGTTTACGAATTATGATGTAGAATCACTGTGATATAGAATTCTAAACAGAGAGAAATACAAATTTTGCGTCAACCATACATGTAAAATTAAATGACGTTAATGGGCACGCAGAGCAAAATACTAAAGTACACTCATATAAAACCCGTACCATTTGTTTTTTTTTAATCGGCCATCTAAGGACCACATGCCAATTTCAATTCTTTACCCTTTGTTATTTTCTTTTTCTCCAATATTCTTTCATTTTCTCACTGTGTCTCTTCTTCCTGTCTTCAGTCCACTTTGAACCTGCGTTTCTCTCTCTCCTACCCTGGACTCCATCCATTTTTAACACTTTTGCCCGAAACACTTCTCTTTCAATTGCTTCTTCTGCCTGTTTAACTTCTTTAATCCAACTTAATCTTGACTTCTTCCCCCACAGATATTTGAAGATTTGCTTTGTCAACCTATAGCTTTGTCCATTCTATAGAAACGTCTAAAAAATAATAGTCTTATTTTTCTCACTGTTTCTGTTATATTTTCTATACTTTGATATATTTCACCATTACTTCTTAATTTCCAACCTTCTGAAGTTTTTCATGGGCCTAATATTTTTCTAATAATTCGTCTTTCCAATATTTCTAGTTTGCTAAATTATAATTCAATGCTAGACATTAACTTGCATATAGGCTTTCTGTCTTCACTACTGTATTGTAATGCCTTATTTTTTGCATTTTTAAATATGCACTTTTATTGTAAATATCTTTAGTTATACCATATGCCCTTTCCATCTTATGAATCCTTTCTTCTGTAACAGATTTTTCTAAGCCATTCTCTTGAATTATCTCTCCTAGATACTTTTTTCGAACCCTCTCTATTCGACCGTGTCATTTTATTTGTAAATAAAATTATATTTTATTTAGGGATAGGACACCAAAGCAGGAAATTTAATATGTAGAGAGAATAAGAGCAGATTTTGTAGAAAATTTACATTTTCCCGTCTTACTTGTGATATTTGTATGCATAAAATTACGACATAAAAACGTTGTTATTTCAACGTTTGCGCAGAGGTTTTACTTTAAAGATACTCCTCCCGATATCATTACATTTCAAGTTTTGTATTAGGCTATATGCATTGGTGGGGTACAGACAAACGCTATAAAATTTTGTGAAAAACTATAAACAATTTTGGGAACAAATTTGGTAAATGAAATGGATAAGGGGCTCAAGATAGTTGAAACCCCATGCTTTACAGGACATCCAGGAACAAGAAGGGGGAGGAGAAGAAGAAGATGAAGAAGGAGTAGAAAAAGAGGAAATATTTTAGGATAATTTGTAATGGTGTCCTCTAGTAATCTGAATATTTAGCTATATAGCTTTACATCCGGATAAAAGTGTAAGAAGAGGGAGAATAAAAAGGAGAAGAAGACGGAGAAAGCGAAGAAAAAGAAGGACAATAAGAAGAAAAAGAAGGAGCAAAAGAGGAAAAATTTCAGAAAAATTTGTAGTGATGTCTCTAGTATTGTAAGTATTTAGCTACATAGCTTTACATCTGAATACAAAGAGAAAGACTTCATCAACAATAATAAATGCATACAACTAAATAAAAACCCAACAGAAAAATATCTTAAACAAAGAATAAAACTAATAAAAACAGCTAAAAACATTTTCAACAATAAAAATACAGACATATATGTATATATAAATAATAATCCAGAACCACCTAAAATGAATACCTACCCTAATAAAAATATACAAATTAAACAACCCAATAGTCCATTAATCAACTTCAAAGAAGCACCTACATACAAAATAGCAAAAATAATAGCACAAAAACTAAAAAGCAACCATCTAACAAATAATCATCATAACATAAAAAATGCATACGAATTAATAGACAAACTAAAAATAACAAATATAAATTAAAATACATTTTTCACGTCATATGATATCACAAACATGTACACCAACATCCCAGTAGATGAAACAATAGACATAATAATAAACAAACTTAAAGAACAAAATGAAGACTCACAACATATAACTGAAATAAAAAATAGCCTCAAACTAGTAGTAAAACAAAATTACTTTGAATTCAATAGCAAAATTTATCAACAACAAGAAGGTTTAGAAATAGGATCTCCATTATCTAGCACAATAGCAGAAATATTCTTACAACACATAGACACCAAAATACAAAATATTATAAATTAATTTGATCCAAATGGCATATGGATAAGATATGTAGATGATAGGCTATATGTATCAAATAACAAAAATACAAACGCAGATAACATATTAAAACAAATCAATAACATACATCCAAAAATACAATTCACAGAAGAAAAAGAAAAACATAACAAAATCAACTATTTAGACATAACCATCACAAGAAACGACGACCATTTACAGTATGTAATATACAGAAAACCAACTTCTACTAACATCATTATACCTAACCATTCTGACCACCCACTACAACATAAAATGGCAGCATTCTATTCACTTTTTAACAGAATGAACAAAATACCCCTAAACAAACAAGAAACAGACAAAGAAAGAAATATAATATACCAAATTGCTTATGAAAATGGATACAATAATAATACTGTAAACAAAACGAAAAATAAAATCAAATATAAAATAAAAACTGAACAATTAAGAATTAATAAAATGAACAACACATAAATAATAACAACAATAAAAAACGGGCCACATTCACATACATATATAATAAAATGACAAAACTAACAAAACTATTTAAAAACACAGACATTAAAATAGCATACAAAACTAATAAAAATAAATTACAAAAACTAAATAACCCACATAACAAAGATAATACAACAACCAATGGTATATACAAAATTGAATGCCAAGATTGCAATAAATGTTACATAGGACAAACAAAAAACAGCTGAAAAAACGTTATTTTGAACACCTAAACGCATACAAAAAAAAACAGAAATATATAAATCTAATTTGGCCACACATGCAATAAACACTGGACATGAATTCCCAGACATAACCAACATGACACTAATAAAACACATACCACACAAAGGGACCATAATGAACATTTGGAAAAATTCACAAATATACAAACATAAAACACAATACAAACTAATACCTGAACAAATACAAAACATGACACAATTTTCAAAGCACTCAACATCGAAAATACTAATACATACAACACAATCACACACAATAATACCAATTTAAAGTACCAGAGACCGATAGGAAACCACAGCAACTACCAACCAACACACAAGTACCTCACAAGGTTCAAAATCAGGCAGGCTGAGGATGGGAACCCAAGGCTTCCCGAAACAAGTTCCAAATAAGGAGGACACATCTCCTTAACCTCCGCTCAACAGTCCGTTAAGGACCAAGGCGTACCGCGCGGCTTTTGTGTTAGTGTGACGGTGTATGGCTAGTACTACGCGCCACCAGCCGCTAGTTGCGGTATTCACAGCCAGGAGGAGGCGCTGTTATCTCAGCGTCTACTCAGTTTGCCTCACGACGCTGAGTGGATACATCTCCTTATAAAGTCTTTATAAATATTAAATATATATATATATATATATATATATAGGCCTATATATTGCAACAGTACATATGTATAGGGTAGTGTGCATTGCACAATTAATTAAGATAATTAATATAATTAAATAAATAATTCACATTGTTAGTAATAATAATTCAGCTTTCAATCTGAACTGTAAAGGGAACAACCAAATTTCATGCTTGGACAGGTTGATCACGCCACTCAGCTGTGTTTGTATGTACACGTGTATTTTAAATGTGTGTGTGAGACCAGTTGATTCCTGTAAAGCGTCACCCCTAAATAAACGCTATTAACTATATGAATTATTTAAATTGTAAAGAGTGTGTGCATAATATCACAAAACCAATTACGCCACAGTGTCTATAATATAAAGACGCACGTGTGTACAAGAAATAGTGCGAAAATAACAAAAAGTGCGAATATAGTGAGAATAAATATAAATAAAAATTATATTAATTAAGACAGGGAAAAACGGTTTATACACAGTGAACACATAAAAATTACCGACAAGATGAATATCGGGTAATTTGCAAAAGACTTCGCATGTTGCGAAGACAAGCGAAATAAGTGTGAAAATAATCGTGTTTAGAAAGGGACGCCAACGACAGACTGCAGAGGATTGTCGAAAAATGATTTTTGCGCCCTAGGGTGTAAATACTCGAGACACACCAACTTATTGCTCTTTCTCGTTCAACTACCGTGGCAGCCGGAGACTCTGCCCAACGACAACAACTCTTTCTCGTTCAACTACCGTGGTAGCCGGAGGCTCTGCACGACTGCTCATCACTTTCGTGAGAGCACCTGCAGCCATAGGCTAGGACGGAAGACGAGAGAGCAGCCAAATACATGCAATAGAGCCTAGTGTACGGAACGAGGCAACGGACTACTGAGAGGATCTGAAGGACGAGGATCAAGGACTCTAGGACTACACGACTACAGAGGAGCATCCAGGATCGAGGACCTAGGACCGAAGAGGATACGCTGAGTATTACCGCTACTACTAAGGTGAAACAAAACCATGTATTTGGAAAAACAAAAAGACTCAAGTAAAGACAATTAACCATGTAAAAAAAGAAAGACAATATAATTCAAAGTGGAATTAATAATTTTTGAAAATGTAAATGTTTATTTCTATAGTAGTTTAGAGTAATGTTTAAACATATGAAAGTATAATTTTGAATAAATAATTTAATCAATGATATTTGAATTAATCTAAAAGTAAATAGTACATTTTTTTTTAAACAAAGAAATGCATAATATGCAATAATAAAAAGAAAATATATTATTAAAAAGAGATCAGACAATTTAATAGTTATCAAAGAAATGAGCAAGTCGAGAGCACTATTATATAATAACAAATGTTTATTGTAGTATAAGTGTGTATATTATGTTCTATGTGTAATACGAGGTACTACTTAGCCTATATGTTAATAACAAGATATGTACTACGGCTACACACATGCGAATAATAATGATAGTTCAAACCGCAAAAGAATTAAAAATGTTTAATTAATTACTTTTTAAATTGTTCTAAACAATTTCACGTTGTGTTATTATTATTACGATTACACCCGTCATAATCTTATAGCGTAAGTAATGTTGCTAATAAACGGCGTTAACGTTATACTTACACTGCTTGTGAGACTTCGCTTTATTTAAAGGAAATCAAACCTACAAATGTAACTTAGACGAACGAGTAACGTCTACTGCAAGTGAGCAACAGTTTGTGAATCAAATTTGAATAATATAAAGTTCAGCGTTTGTGAGTCCAAACACAGAAAGAGTCATAATAGGGCGAGAGAGCTCGTTAATGATATACGGGAGAAAAGAGAATATTGGGTGGCGACTTCGAAGAACGCAAGGAGGGCAGAGGATATTGACGTAGGAACAAACGACGGACTTGGGCTACTGATGACAAATAAACGTATCGTTTTATATAAAGTGTTATCTAACAAGAATTAAATAAGGAAACATGTTAAAGACATAATTAGCTCTGTCATAGATTTGAGACTGTTAAATAATATAACAAACAGTGAAACTGGAAACAGACTTCGGGCTATTGGGCCGTGGTCCACTCCTGTTGTTACTGACAGACGTTTCGGCCATCTTCAGTTTTCAA
This sequence comes from Magicicada septendecula, assembly GCA_034769895.1. Classification (NCBI taxonomy): domain Eukaryota; kingdom Metazoa; phylum Arthropoda; class Insecta; order Hemiptera; family Cicadidae; genus Magicicada; species Magicicada septendecula. The sequence continues at coordinate 310,807,251 of CM068374.1, read as the reverse complement.
AACGATTCGCTAACTTACGCGGACTTTTACCACAGTACTGTTGTTAACTGATGAAGATCGTGTCAGTTAGCACTGAAGGCCGAAACCCCGAAACAACATTACTTGACCACGACCCAATAGCCCGGAGTTTAGTCAGTCTGTTTCCAACACTGTTGACGCCAACCGTGAAACACTTAGGTACAGACAACAAAGAAATTATTTAACATTTTACTTGCGAGTAACCATTGAATTTCACTAATTAATACCGGTTTCACAAACCTACTCTCTTTTGGTACATTCATTATGTGTAATATAAACATAAGCCATTTATGACATACGCAGCGTTGTGTGTGAGATTACAGACGAATCAAATAACGTAGAATCACACATACGCGCCCGCGTGCGCACACACACAGAGACATTAACAGATTTTTACGAATTATTTTACAGTTTTGATCAGTCGAAATTACACGCCTAAAATTCTACAAGGTGATGGCTCTTCCCACACTTCTTTATGGGTCTAAGAATTGGACTTTAACGAAAGGCCAGGCCAGTCGCATCCAAGCGGCTGAAATGAGATTTCTCAGGCACGTGGTAGGGTATACTCTCCATGATCATAGAAGAAACACAGATATACGGCAAGAAGTGAATATTACGAGTATACTCGACAGGATCGCCCAGTATCGGGTGAATTGGTGGGAACATCTTTGCCGAATGAATGACTGCCGCATCCCCAAACAACTGTGGAACTATAATCCGAGGGGACGGAGAGGTGTGGGACGTCCGAGGAAGCGCTGGAGTGACCAACTCTAATCTTTGCCTATTTGAGACCGGAACAAACCATTCTTGGTTTAAACCTTGAGGATGATGATGATGATGATGATGATGATGATGATGATGATGATGATGACGACGATGATGATGATGATGATGATGATGATGATGATGCTGATGATGATGATGATGATGATGATGATGATGATGATGATGATGATGATGAGTTGAAATTAATTTATCAGGTGGAGATTTAGTGTTTGTTATTTAGTACGAGCATAGCCAAATGTGACTTATACATTCTGTGGTCTTGTGTGTTGAATAAACCAAGTGAACACTCACTACGTTATTTTCAAACTCCAAAATTAATATTATTTGTAAGAGCTAATTTAACTTTTGATATTAGTATGCCTTGCAATAAATTTTATATAGGACGACAAAGAAAAATTATGACAGATTTAGTTTATATAAAGTCCGTTTGTGTTATAAAATTTTATCGTTTACGAGAAGGTGTAATAGAAACTTGCTGTGATTTACTAGACTGACGGCGTCGTTGTTAATTATCAGTGTCGCAACAGGTTTGATTTCCCAGAGGGGAGCTCAGACTTGGAGGCAGAGGGCATTAATTGGCAACACTGCATTCTGCAGTCTACGGCAAACATCGGCAGCACATTAATTACCACAATCTTAGGTTAAAGTGTGGCAGCTGAAAGACAATACTTTTATTATAAAAGAAAATGTAGTCCCTAAATATATCTTTTGTCAACTAGAAGTCGTAAGAAGACATACCGCAGTGTCTTCAATAAACATTAAAGTTTACATTTTATTGATAACGGTTGTTGGCCACCAACATTCTAACTCTATGAAATAGTTAGTCGCTACCTATCAGATATGTTCAATCTAGGCTGCGTGTCCAGCCCATGTTAGATTCAAAATTTTGGGACACTGAGGCCCAAAACGTGGAACAAAAAGTTTTATACATAAGTACAAGTCCGCCACTAGAGTCCACGTTGGACCTTGGTCTCCCTAATGATGTGCCTCCAAATAGTCCGATAATGTGCCTTGATTTTTCACGAGCCGAGACATCCATCCTACTCAGGTCTTCTTCCAAGTCGTCTTGGCATCGTCTTCTTGGCCTGGCTCGTCTTCTGCGCCCGTCTATATGCCTATTCATTATCCTTTTGGGGAGCCTTTGGTTGTCCCATATTTCTACAGGCCATATCCAACTGATTCTTCTGGATTTTATAAATCGGACGATATTTCCCTGTTTTTGAATGGAGTCGGTTTCTTGATTAGATCTTATCCTCCATTTCCCATTACAACATACAGGTTCGAAGATTCTTCTAATAATTTTCCTTTCAAAAGTCCTCTGAGCCTTCTCATCAACTATTCTTAATGTCCAGGTTTCGGAACTGTATGCCACTACAGGCATGATCATTGCTCTGTACATATTCAGTTTAGTCTATTGGTGAGAATACTAGATCTTAATAATTTTACTAGACCAAAGTAAGCTCTATTGCCCGTCATTATTGTCTTAGTTATTTCATTGTATACCTTGTTTCCATTATTAACATAAGCTCCAAGGTACGTAAACTCATTTACCCCTTCAAAAGTGGTAATCGTTTATGGTCAGGTTTATTGGGGGTTCTTCTCCCCTGAGACATGGATACTTTCTTATATTTTGTTTTGCTCGCATTTACTTTAAGGCCGATTTTTCTTCCTTCCCTCTCTAGTCCTCCAAAACCTTTTTCCATTATACGGACGGAACAAAAGTTTTATACAACCGTTAATTCCGTGTGGTATATGGTATTAAATTAAAGAGAATTTTAATCAAAATCTGAATACAGTGTATAGTTTTGGAAATTTCAAATTTTTTACCACAAGGCACAAATATATTGGACCAGAAATTTTAAGAATTGTAAAAACTCTGACGGTTGTCTAATTAAACGATATTTTATTTGAAATTTTTAGTGTTTCTTGTATTATTATTCTCCAACAATTATTACTTTAATAAGCAAAAACTTGTTCTGTAATCGAAATTTATGTAAAATTTGAAAAATTATTTAATATAAAAATTTACCCACTAATAAATATACTTCGTTTGAGATAGTTAGCAACTTCTGTATCCGACGGGGTCTACTAGTTTATATTTTATATTTTAGAATTATTTTCCTGACAACAGCTCCGTATTTTAGCGTAGTCAAAACGTTGTCCTCGTAAAATAATTAAACCAGTGATTGCCGAGATACGTTTTCCATATTTACAGAAGAACGTAATTTTCATTCACAGTTATTGACAACACTGATGGCCGAATAATCAGTGTATACCACAAACGTCTGCAGTACTCGGGACCCGCGGTGCGCTCAACATGTAAACAAGGGTCAGTCATTGCACTTTGTTTTGGTGAGTTAAAAGTAAAACGCGGTTTTACGCCAGAGAGCGCCTCTGTGACCGGATGTGGACATGTAAATATTTTCAGACTGTGAAGTATATCCGGTTTATAAAGTGCTCTGCTTCCTCTACTTAATTTGTTGCGGACAAATTTATTGCGGCAATCAACATTCACTTACGTTTCTCGTTGTGTGCTTCCTCACCACGACTGTACTTTACCTCACCACGAAAAACGACTTAAAAACAATATACTTGCAAACTTTTAATCTGTACTTTGTAGAATCTTTATGGAATGGAAGTCGGGAGTAAAAATTTAGGTGTTTTAGCTATCAAAACTGGTTTGTTGTTAATTCGCTACTATACATGTGAATAATAAACCACATTCAAATTACTACCAAACCGCCAATAATAATATAAACTACCATAATTTAATAGTAACAGGAACATGGGTTAATATCCTAAATGTATTATATTGTTTGACTAAGCATTTATAGAGGTTTTTTACAACTGAATATTTTTTACAGAAACGTCTAGTGAACCCTGGTATTAAGTTATCACGAGACAGATATTTAAATGTGCAGTTGTTTGCTGACGACTTACTTGTACTTCAAAATACAGAATCTGATTTGCAAAAACCTGTTTTAAGCTTCATCAGATTTGCAAACAATACAATATGAAAATCTCCAAACAAAAAAATAAAGGTAATGGCATTTATAGGCAAGGAACCAAAAAGAACAAAAATAATGATTAGTGATCGAATTCTAGAAACAGGTGAGCCACTTTAATTATCTGGGAAATGATATTGGCTATGACAGGGATTATGATATTGATTGTAAGTTAGGTAAATTACAGACGATCTGTGGGGAAATCAAACGTATTTTTAGAAACAAGGTACTTCGAGATAAAAAATTAAAGTTTTACAAAGTTATGGCAGTACTTGTACTATCCTATGGATTTGAGTTATAGACAACAACCAAGTAAAATACAGGCCTCGGAAATTGCGTTCTTAGGAAGTGTTAAATGGTGATCTAAATTTGACCGTATAAAGAATGAGACCATAAAACAAGAGTTACAAGTTTTTAACTTAAATGAAAAATTAAAAGATTACAAACAACGGTGAAAAGAACACTTAGAAAGATTTTAGCACTACCCTGTGGCGAAGGAAACAAGTAAAACTGTTTAAATTGTTTGTTAAAGAAGTGAAAACATTGTTAACGCAGAAGGCAAAGAGAAAAGTCAGTAGCATTAAGGAGTCTAACTCTTTATGTGAATAATACGATAAAGATAATGATAATAAAGTAGTAATACTACTATAATAATAATAATATTAATAACAATAATTGAAACAGTAATAATAATATTTACGGGTTTATTTCGAGTTGTTCATAAGTTGAATTATAACGTCAGCTACACACAGTATCGTGTCAACAACAATACTACTATGACTTCTATTTAGGTGAATTATCTGAATTATTATTAGTAAACATTTATTACGGCGCGTTATGGTAGATAAGTTTAGTTATTTACCACTCAAAATGACCCTTATTCATGTGTAGAGTCGGATTTAAGTCACACACACACACAACCACACGTGTCAGACGGACAAGATTATATTAAGACTTGTATATCAACTTATCTATGTTTTCGTTAAACTACACTAAAATAAAAACGGTTACTTAAAATAAACAGTACGTTTAACAGAAAATACAAATTATCTATTTTCACATTCCTCAAACATTTTAAATAATAAAATCGCCCAGTTGGTACTGCATCTTGTTTCTTAAAGTGATCTGCGATGCCATCTAGCGGTTGTTCTATTAACTTTTACAGCTTCTTAATCTATAAACGCAGTATTTGAATAAACCGATTTATGAATCTGTGTATGGTGTCTGGACAAATTTAAAAAGTATAAATATTAATAACAATTTTAATAATTGAATTAGTAACATTGTTAATCGTAAGAATAAATCAAGAAAAATATATTTATTTATGTTTTTTAAAGATCTCAAATATAAACATAGGTTAACAAATAAATCCCGTGTATTCAGTAAAAACTCATAGGTAAGTCATTATGATTTATATAAGCACGTGTCCTAGTTATTTACTACTCAAAATGACCCTTATTCATGTGTAGAGTCGGATTTCAGTCACACGCACACAACCATACGTGTCAGACACAATCATACGTGACACACAGCCACAGAAGAATCAGAACGTATAAAACAATTTTCCATAACTCTTCAGTCCATTGTAGACTAGACTACAACGAATTCGTGAAAAATGTTTTATACGTTCTGATTCTTTTAATCTTAAATCATGCGAACTCACTGCATATAAACGGTGGCTTATGATGAACGTCTCTTTAAAGTGTTTTGTTGAAGACCTGCTAGAGATCATTAGTTATTATTAAAGACCAGTTATTATTTCCCCATTAGTTTTAAATTTTAGAAACATTAAATTTTAAATTTTTAATAAATTAATTAACAACAAACCCGTATAAGGGATGAGGTCATACCAGAAGAGTTGCAAGTTTTTAACTTGAATTAAAAATTAAAATATAACAAACAAACGTGGAAAGAACACTTAAAAGAATGTCAGATTCCAGACTGGCCAAACAAGTCTGGAAATACAAACCTATAGGACACAGGTGTGTGGGTAGACCCAGGAAGACGTGGCTGGAGTATCTTTGATGGTGGAACAGACAGCATCTTGGCCACGTCGTGTTGTAAAGGTAATGATGATGATGATGATGATGATGATGATGATGATGATGATGATGATGGTGGTGGTGGTGGTGGTGGTGGTGGTGATGATGATGATAAATTTTGAACTAAAATAAAACAAACCTAGGTCAATTATAAAAATGGTGGTTTTGGGGATATTGATTATGATGATATCTTTGTATATTAGCAAGGTATGAGAGTACATGAAGTCATTAAAGATTCTCTTCAAATCTAAAATACAGAAAGGTTAATAATATTCATGAAATCTGTGTGTGTGTGTGTGTGTGTGTGTGTGTGTGTGTGTGTGTGTGTGTGTGTGTGTGTGTGTGTGTGTGTGTGTGTGTGTGTGTGTGTGTGTGTGTGTGTGTGTGTGTGTGTGTGTGTGTGTGTGTGTGTGTGTGTGTGTGTGTGTGTGTGTGTGTGTGTGTGTGTGTGTGTGTGTGTGTGTGTGTGTGTGTGTGTGTGTGTGTTCGTTTGGATGTATGATGGAACGTGGGTATTTATACAACTACTTATACAACCAGTTTAATTGTTATTGTTTCCGCCTTGTGAATGCCACTGGAATAAAAATAGCACAGCATTCCAATTTAAACCTGCCAGACTGCACCAACTACAAAGAGTGTTCAGTTAAACCACATTACAACTGCACAGGGAGTGAAGATGTAATACATAAAATTGAAAGGTATTTTTAATTCTAACATTCACTAATGACACTACATTTGATATCTTTCTATTGTTGTCATTTCATCTTTCTCTGCTGTCCGGGTTCCGGATCTGTACAGTGTTATGCTCGAAACGAATAACTTCCGGAATTTATTTCTAACCCTAATCCAGTATTTGACAGTAATAAAGTGTCTTATTGAAAAAGCCTTTTAGCTAACGCGTCTCTACTTTTGATGTCCTTTCCATGGTACTGTCCATTCCTCGTAGTATTGCTTTTAAAGGAGTTGAATTCCTCCACACGCTTTCTATATTATTCTTTCCAAACATAATATTTGGAGGATCCCTATTTCTGTTTCTTCAGCTTTTCATGCTTCTGTTGGTTTTAAAGCCAAACTACTATTTTAGTAATAATTTTCCATTTCAATCGGTAATTTTTCGAAATCTTTCTTGTTTTCTCCATTGTGAACAACTTCGTCAGCAAGATTTAACAATTTTATTCCCCCTCTTTGTGAACTCTTAGTCCAATGTTAAACGTCCGTCCTATTTTGTTTATTGCCTTTTCAATGTACTTGTTAGACAGCAGTGCCAAAAGACTGCACCTCTAGCTGACTCCATTTCTTATTGCGTCTTTGCTGTCTTGATCTTCTACTCTCATTGTAGTTACTTCGTTCTTATACCTGTCATAAATCACTCTGCTGTTACTATATTGTAAACCAATTTTTCGTTAAAGTTCCAAACTTAGATGTGCGATTCATTCGGTTTCCTGATGCTAGAGGTGTGCTAAACTAGTATTTGAAAATAACAGGTACGAACAAAACCGTTCCAAAAAAATAACACCTACAAATTAAAGTATTAACAGTGTTACTTTGCACTGTGACTTTATTAAGCTGTAACTGTTTAAAAGAAAATTAGAAACAAGAGAATTTATAGGCCTATCTCTCTTTGGAAATACTAGTTTAAGTTTTCACTAGGAGTAAACGAACTGACATAGGTTTAATATTAAATTATTGATTCCATTTTGGTTAGACAAATCAGTTGTAAAACTCAGGCAATGAAATTTATAGTGCACGTAGCAGCACAACAAAGAATGTCAAAAATTTACGTGAGATGGGCATTGAAGTTAATTAAAATCGTCTCCGAAATCACATTAACAAAAAGTACTATATAGCCTATCTGTAGGTTAGGCCATAAAGTACTCTGTAAGTTATAACACAATATAATTCGCTTTTTCAAAATTTACCAAGTTGGTGACTAGTACAATATATAATTTGTTATTATAATCTGTATTATATATCTGCATAACACACGATAATAAATGTAACAGCAGCATGATTTTTTTTTTTTTTTTTTTAAACAGATTCGTCTCTTTGGCATAGAGGTATTCTGACCCTCGCTGTTTTGCTCCGTTTCGTACTTGTATGGCAATCGGCACATACGCAGAACCAAGTATTCAACACCAATAACTGTGACTTTGTACTCGTTTATAGGTTAGTTGCATAGGGGACACGGATCCTCGAGGCCACGAGGATATTTCGACTTTTCGGTTTTCAGTTATCGTTGAATCGGAACAAGTATTTCAAATTTTCAGTCTTTGTTGTATCCGTTCCACAAAAATAATCGTTCCAAAATACCTGTTATAGGTATATCGGCCCACGTCTATGATGCACTGCCATGTCCCTGTCCCACAGTAGGGACTATTAACTTTAGGCATCAAATTGGATGACAAACAAAAGATAGCTTTAACATCAAAACGCCCATTCATGACAGTTATGTCCACATCTGTCTGACCGCGGTTTAGATTTCATACTCATAAATACATTACTCAAATTAAGTAAGCTACTATGCTAACTCATACTGACTTTAGTAAACAGAAAATAATTATTTAAATATTCGATCAATTTAATTATTGATTATTTGCTATTATTATGCAAATATGGTGATACAGTTTATTCATTACAGTTTTCTGATTACCAATTACATTTGACTCAAGAGTTTGAAGACAGAAAATTGATACAGGAATATCAGAAATGGGGACCAAAGGTAAATATGAATAAAAAAAAATACATGGTGACCTTCATCAAGACGATGTTGGAGGAGACATGGGGAAGATTTCATATACAGAGGAATACAAGTATTTAGGAATGAAAATTACAGGGAGTGGGAAACAAGACAAAGAAATACAATCCAGAATTAATTTGGGTAATTGGATGCCACGCTACTGATAATATACAGATGCCAAAGCTTCACATTAATCAGTAAATGTACTTGTAGCAGCAGACTTTGAAACTGAACGTGTAAGTTATGTTAGTCACGTTTAATTGTTTCACTAAGTTTTATAGTTTGTGTAGCAACAAAGAAACAACATAGCAGAAAAGACAGTAATACTCGCTAGTCACAAAACCTGGACTCTGGCCTTTATTTGTTAGTTAAAACAAATTGCGCACGGACCGAAAAATTTGGATCAAACTTAATTTTAAAATTCGTATAATGTGTTTTTGTTATTCTAGTTTCTGGCAGTAGAACCAATAATTTCGCCCGCGATCCGCTGCTTGTTCATATTGTCAATGTTTATCTGAGAAATTATTTTATGTTTACATTGCAATTGAAAAACTGATTCTTTTGTTGTTTACAGAATTTTCTCAAAGAAAAGTCGTTCCAGCCGCCTGTGTGTGTGCATGCGCGCGCGCGCTCGAGCGTGTTTAGACAAACGCGGAAGTGTCCAGTATTAAATGCAGTTACCAGTAATTTAATAATGCACAAAACAAACACACGGTCTGCTAAAAATGATAAGCACTATTGACAGTGATAACGGTTATCATTTGCACGCAATAACCTTGATAAATATATATGAAATTGTCTTAACAAATCCAAGGTTGTCTGATTCGATGAAACGCTAAATATTTGTGATTACAAGGCTAGCAGGCTTTATAGAATCGTTCTGGTACAGTAACGCTTGCTTATAGTAAAAATAACGGTTATCGTGAAGTGATCAAGGAGCTAAACTCCCCAAAAATTTTCAACAGCTGATAATAAATAGCTTTGAATTTGTACAGCCTTTAATTGTACAATCCAGAAAGAAATCATTGTCAACAATTTTTTGTCGTAAGCTCACACGGCCGATTTCAATATTATCAAAATGATTATAAACCGGTCTGTTAGACCGTGGTCGTCGGTTGCTATATAACAGCGACATCGTCGGCAACGTTTCGAATCCCACCCTCGGGGTTCTTCGTCAGGCCGCAAAAAACGACAGAGTGTTGTAAAATAGTTACGGCGAATCTTTGCCGATCGATAGCTAAGAGCTACCCCTTACTCGCTACCCCTCCCCCCCCGGAAAAAGGTTGTCCCTTACTTGGTAACTGGTTTTTTGTTTTCTTTTTTCTTGGTTGTTGTCGCTTTTTGCGCCCTGAAGAAGATCCCCGAGGGTGGGATTCGAAACGTTGCCGACGATGTCGCTGTTATATAGCAACCGACCACGGCCTAACAGTTTGGGTTTTTTTATCACTTTGATAATATTGATACCGGCCGTGTGAGCTTACAACAAAAACTGTTCTAAACGTTTCGGCCACATATCGTAGACCTTCTTCAGTAGAAAAAGTTTATAAAGTGTTCGACAAAAGGGCGGAGAACCAAACGTACCCTTCTTTTTGTCGAACACCTTATAAACTTTTTCTACTGAAGAAGGTCTACGATGGGTGGCCGAAACGTTCAGACAATGACAGATCAAAGGGATCGACCACGGCCAAACATCCCGGATATAAGTTCTATATGTAAACTCCGGCCGTGAAGACCTACATATCAGAAATTACACTGTTGCACACCACTATAGAAAAAAATACCAACCCTCATAGCTCGTCATCAGATCGAAAATACACAGATATAGATTTGCGATCTGACGACGAGCTGTGAATCTTGAAAACGCTAATCGGGAATTTTTTTCTTTAGTGGTGTGCAATAGTGTAGCCTAATTTCTGTTTGTGATTATAACCACTAACACAATTTTATTTATTAATGTAATATTTAAATACCAGTGTTACCATTGTTTCTCTGTAAAATGTGAGATTTTAAGGTTCTTACAAAATTATAAGGGAGTGAAATCACAGTACAATATGAATGTTTTACCTTTTCAACGTTGGTTGGTTCCAATTCTACGACAATCAATCCGGTTTCACGAGCTTTCATACAATTAAACGTCAGTGCCCTGTCCATGTTACCAACAATAAGCTCGCTGGTTGGAATACAGATCAGAGATAACGTCCGTACGAATCACATCATAGATGATGCTGATCCAATCATCAACAGGTATGCAATGGACATATAGCACAACTTCAGAGTGTCCAGATGACGTCTTTTGTATCCGTGGGAGTGCTGGTTTAGGGAGAGGGTTGGTAAAAAAGAGGCTTCTCTCGGAACGGCTTTTGGGGAAGGGTGTAGTATATGAAATATCCTTTCATAGGGCGAATGAGCCTCCACCCAGAAATTGACGCAGAACCCCCATCAAGAGAATTCCCCGTCACAACTGATGAGCTACAATGGCAACAACAAGCTGAATAAAATAAAATCAACCTGTACACAACTCCTGTGCCCCGTTCACAATCCACAACGAATCCTTACAACAAAATAATAAATAAAATAATTTACATTCCACAAAACCAAACCGCCTAACACAAAACCCATATAACCTGTCCCACGACGATACCTTGACGCCACATGCTGCTCGTCTCTGGTCGCCTTAGTCTTGTAGTTTGGCACTAAAACACCCCCCTCACCATCAGCAAGAGGATGCCACACTACATCAACAACACTGTCACAATTTCCTTACTTTCTGGTGCCTCCACCCTCACAACGACCGGTCTGCACTGGCGTGCGACTCCAATATTCCTTCCCATATGGCTGAAGGGGGCTTGCCCCACAACAGCCGGAGTCAGGACCTCACCGCGACCGGCCTCGAACATCTAAAAAAATCTCGTCGACTCATCGCGACGGAAGCATGCTTCTGTATCTACACGAACTCCATACGCAGTCAAGGAAAGTAAGCACTCACCGAGGTCAGGAGCCTGGTTTCCTCGAAGGAAACGCGATTGATCAGCGTTGGAGAGTGCGTGTTCGGCCACCTCAGACCTCTCCGACAGCGGCTGTGTTCACCAACGCGGTTGCGGACACTGCGCTTCGTAGTGCCGATATAAATCTCGCCGCATTTGCCAGGCACGCCGTATACCCCTGCGCGGTGAGAGCGGTTCCCCAGGCGTCTTTTCCCGGCCTCTAATTTTCATTCTTTTGCCACAGTGCTGTGGTTAACTGACGAAGACCGTGTCAGTTAGCGGAATCGTTTTGCACATTGAAGATGGCCTCCAGAGGAGAGGCCGAAACGTCTGTTAGTAACAACAGGATTAGACCACGGTCTAATAGCCCTGGGTTTAGTCCGTTTGTTTCCATTAAGAAGACACTTTGCCAGCGGGAAAGTTGTAGAACATTTTTTTTTTATATCAAGGCAATTTTCATATGACCGCTACTTCTGCTGTAATTCAGTACAGTAGTGGATAAAAGAAAGTCGCCAGACTGTCTACACAGCGTCAAGTGCTTACGTCACTCAATACGCAATGCTTGTTCTGGCAATTTCTTAATCCACTTAACATTTAACATGTAGTTTTCCCATGGAAATGTCAAAAGTACGATTAAGTTATTTAAATAATTTATTCACTATGTCTGCAATGTAAACATACTAATCGTGTCATTAGATGACAGGGGTGTTATGTGGGGGGGGGGTCGGAACGGGACGAATTTTGTTGGTCTCTTAATTTTTATACTCTTTTTATTTATTTTCCATCTGTGTACGCTAATACACAAAGAGTTTCAGCTGTGTAACCCTTTTTTAAATATACAAACAGGTTTATTACACAGCATTTGCGTATACGTTGGAAATATGAAATACAGAAAAATCAATTGAGACAACAAGTATTGTTACGTAATGCGGAAAAAGTGTTACACCATTACAAAACATTCTACGTCTTTCTCAGATGTTCCAGTGGAATCCGGCCGTAATGTTGTGTGCGTACGTGATCCCAACATGCGTTAGCGAGACTTTCCTAGACTTCGCCGGCCGCGCGCACTTTGTCAAGGCCGCAGTCAAATACGTTCTAGTGTAGCGCTGATGCATTGTATGGATGTTTCTGGAATTTCAGCGGGGTATAAATATAGGCATCATCGGCGCTTAGTTTAGTTTGAGTTCCGATTTATTCCAGTGCGGTTCGTAGTATTGTGGCGAAGTGTTATGTGTTTTATAATTGTGCGAGACTCGTTGACATTATTACTGCGTGTGAACAATTTTTATTTGATTTGTTGTAAGAGACTTTCTTGTTGATTACAAACTGTTTAATTGTGATAATTAAAGCTGGTGATTAGTGACTTAATTGGTGTACTTTATTTTGTTTTCCACTGTACCATACGACGATCAGTAGCCCCTCGTAACAGTATCTTGTAAATAATGTTTCAATAATGCGTATTGTTATTGTGCTATTACCATTTCCTTTAATGGGACTGATTTCAGTCACTTTAAAGATAATAATGTTAATCAGTCTTAACTTGGTTTTTCTTTTGTATGAAGCCGATCCGACCTCGGACCCCCCCCCCCCCGAAGGTGGTCAAATTATAGATACGCCACTGTTAGATGATACAAAATACAATTTCCACACAGCGCCCTACGAACAACCTGTAATGCATGCAGCCTAACAACCATTGCCGTCATTTCTTTGTCACCAGATATAACGTAAATACTGTAATAAAAATGCCATTCACATAGGTTTCTACCCATTAGTATTACTATATCATATGGATTTCACAGTTAACCTAACTTTAAAAATCGTTATCATAACATAAGAGGACTATTTAAGAAAGAGTCACAGAAATTTATAAATTTTATTTTCCTTATTTTGTGTACTAAGGTGAATTCTGTAGAAAATACGGACAATCCAATATGAATATATTGCTTAATGGAAAAAATATAGAGGAAGTTAAAGAGTCCGTCTGTTTAGGAAGTAAAATCACAAAAGACAGAAAAAGTAAGAGAAACAAATTTCAGTGTAATCAGACAGTCTAAAGTTGCATTTAAAAGTAAATGGTATTGGCTGATTGGACGTAAATCACCTCTGTCCCTTAGCAACAAATTACTCCTTTACAAAGTGGCGTTCAAACCAACCTGGACCTACGGCATGCAGCTGTGGGGGTCGGCATCAACGTCTAATATAGAGATTCTAGAACGATTCCAGGCAAAAGTTCTACGGATTATAACAAATGCACCCTGGTTTATACCAAATAGAGAAATCCTCTGTGACTTAAAAGTGTCATCTGTTAAAGATGAAGTGAGTAAGTGCAGTGAAAAGTATTTAAGTAAACTAGAACTACACCCTAATATTCTTGCAATAAATTTGCTAGACAATAGTGAAGACACTCATAGACTAAAGAGACAAAAAATACTAGACATACCATCTAGATTTAAGCACCCATAATCTTTGTGACTGTTGATTCTTTTTGTAACCTACTTTTAAGTAATAACTGAGCTTGTTATCACAGGATAACAGCTCCACATGGTCAACACCTATTTTTTCTCATACAAAAGATTTGCTTATAGTATGTTATTTTTATGTTATACTGAAAAAAAAATGGAAATTACTGACTTCTAAAGAAATAGCCCTGGAAACAAGACAGATTCCTGAAGAGTTATATACTGAACACAGTTCTATATAGATGTGAGACGTGGACAATTGTAACATAGGAAAGGAGAAGACTTGAAGCACTGGAAATGTGGTGTTATAAGATGTTACAGAAAGTAAGATGGATCGGCAAGGCTGGTAACGATGACATTCTGATTAGAGTTGGAGAAACAAGAAGTTTTGGGGAAAATATTGTGAAGCAAAGGGTTGAACTTATTGGGCATACTATGCGTCTCGAAAATTTTATGAAAAAAATAATAAAAGGTTACATTGAAGGGAGAAGAGGAAAAGCAAGACCGAGACTCCAATATTATTGGTGTTGTAAGTTGTAACTCCTACGAGAAGATGAAACGGAAAGCACAGAGAAGATCGGTGTGGAGTAGTGCTACAAACGAATAAGCTTTTCTTGTTTGTTTATCGTTTTGTGCAAATTCAGCCTTCCATAACTTTTGAAGGCAGTATACCAACGGTCGGTATTAAAATGGTTTAAGAAACTAAGCTTTCTTTATCACGGAATAAAATTCAATTAAGTGCACGTTTAAATTGATAACAGTCGTGCACACATGCCCATAATTTATAACACACACTAAACAAACGGTGGAACACGAAATAAAAATCTACTGACACCTCCAAATGATCCGAGAACCCTAATTGTAATGACAACGTTAATTAAGAGGATGACCTGTTTGATAAGAAATGAATAACATATAAAAAACGATCTGCGAGTAAAATAGATTTTAAAACAGCAAAACTGTTGTTTTTATTATTGTAGGACTTATTGTAGGCTGTAGAACTCAATGGATCATGTCACCTGTAGTAGTTAAAGGTAAAGTGACTCAATTTATATGCGTTGTCTCAAGTGCACATTACGTAATCAAAAGTATTAGAACGATAAGCAAAAAAAAAAACAAATCAAATCATATCACAGTATTCAATTTCTTGTTACCATGCTACTGTCTACGAGACATATGAATAGACCCGCAATCCTGTCCACTGTGTAAAGAATGTGAAGGTCACTGCTTGTAAAGTGAATAACAACGCTGTCTGAAATATATCAACCCGCAGCCCGCAGCACAGTTACTCATAGTTGTTTCTTTTATGCAGCACGTACGTGTTCCTGTAATGTGTATTGCCGTGAGTTGTAAATATTTTGTTATATATGTTTTAAATTGCTTCTTCTTTCGTACCGTGATCTTTTTTTTGTTAATCGTGTGCGTGTGTATAAATAGTCTATAGCAACAATTCCATTTTTTTTTATCTTAGACTGATTTTATCATGAGTGTTGAACGTAAACGAGGTGAAACAATTCGAAGCAAAGAAAGACAAGTGATTAGGAATGTTATAAAACAGTGTGACCGTGAGAAAGACGCAAAATCGTTAACAATCCCAATAAACAAAGCTACTAAAAGAGCTGCATTATACTGTAACGTGTCAGTTTGTTTGTTCAGGCTATTCTCATATCTCGTTACCAGTACTTGAAAGAGCGACACGAGTTTTCAGTTTGAACTCAACCGTTTTCCATTTGCCTGTCTGTTTGGGGGTATGCCACACCGTAACTTTTGAATTCATTAATCGATTTTCGTAAAACCTTGAATCAGCGTCCACACATGTACCTTACAAAACTATTTAGTTTTTTAGATTGATCCCCTCGAAAATAGGGTGGCAAGAGAAATAAATATAAGGGGTAAAAATTTTGAAAAATCAACATGCCCTCGCGGGATATCAAATTCCAAAGAATTTTAACCACAACCTGAATTTAGTGTTCACTTTCAAACATTTCAAAGTTCTGCGGCACCAGAATCCAAAAAGTGTTTCAAAATTTTTTTAAATTGCAAAAATCCAAATGAGCAATTAAATTAAATATAATTTCAACCGTAGTCTGAATATCGTGTTTAGATTTGAAAAATTAAAAATTTTAGGACACAAAAAATGTATCAACATTTTGAAAAACTTGTAAAACTTTATGTAAACATCAGAATAAATAAAATTATGTTAACTCAAATCCTAATGTAAAATTTGTTTTGAAAATGTTTATATTTAGAGGCACGGCGAGTTAAAAATGGAAGTCAAAATTTTGCAATAATTGTAAAAGTCTGAGCAAGTTGTGGAGTTAAGGGAGCTCACTAGTGCGTGCGCGCGCGCATGTATGTGTGTGTGTGTAAAATTAATAATTAAGCCTTCTACTTGTCTTTACAAGAATATATAATATATTTTTGTATATTTACAATGTTTCAATAGTTTAAACGGGTTATGGAAACCTGACGGGGCCATCTAGTCTAGTCACTTTTTATTTTCTCTCTCTACTTCACCGACCAACCAACGAAACTTACTTAGTCTACCGAATGCACTTTCATCAACTTCGATAGTTTGCCCTACACTCCAAATTTTTTTAAAATTTTCAATCGGCCACAGAACAAGAATTTCTCTGAAAAATGTATTAATTTTCTTGCGGTTGGTTGTGACATACCAGTCCCTCTCACAATGACAGAAACAGGATACTTCAAAATCCATGCAATTAAAACAAACAACCAGGTGACGGGAAGAACACGTGAATGTTCAAAGATAGTACTGTACACGTTTTTTCACTCGATAGTTTTTTGCCCCACCTTTGTAAATCAAGTTGCCCGTAATTATATACATCTTTCCTACACATTTTACACAGTCAGTTGATTTTTTCACAAGCTTCCAGTCTTCAGCACAGTAATAAGGCCAGTGCTTCGAGTTTTAAGGCCTCTCTTCAGTATGTAATTTTTGAATGAATCTACACTGTTGAAATCTATCTCGCTGTTCAATTTACCGCTTAAAATTTGATTAAAATTTGATGTAACAAAACGCACTGGCACTGGATTACACACTGTACTTTCAAGGCTCTACGCTTCAAGACTACACGATATTGATAGAACACTGTACACCGACTAAATGAAATGGCCTTTAAGAAACTAGACAGGACCACGTTGCTTATGTGCAAAGAAAGTAAAGAATAGGTGACCGTTTCGAAGGCTGTTAACTTATTAGGCAGGTAATCTGATACGATGGTCCCGTCAGGTTTCCATAACCCGTTTGAACTATTATCATCAGAATATATACAAATTACATGCACACACACACACACACACACACAACTATAGTATTAATGTTTTACGATATAACCGATGGTTGTGCAGCTGCGCAGTACTTACCTTCGAACTATTAGTTTCAGTTCTCTCTACAAGATGTAAACTTTTTGATTTAAAGTTTTAAAGTTACTGATAGTAAAGGTTTATATATTAAACGATAGTAACTGATGACTCGTTGGGCACTTGGTGAAATTAATACAAATGTTTTAAACAAAATATATAAACACTTTTACGTTTCACAGTTTTTATTTAACTCTGACAGCTGTTTCAGCGTATTAAGCTATTCTCAAAGAGATAAGTTCACACAGTTTAGTTCACTGATCTCTTTGACAATAGCTTAATAACCTGAAACAGCTGTCAGAGTTAAATAAAAACTGTGAAATATACCAAGTGTTTATATATTTTTTTAAATCTTTATACATTAAAGTTTTAAATATTTAAAGTGATTTATCAACACAACAGAAACTGATACAATAAAAATCAATTTGTACTTGCTAACTACTGTATACTGTCTGTTCATGTGATTGTGATTACTTACTAGATTAATTGAAAATCCTTTCTTTTTTGTGTCAGCCTCGTTTCCCTTTCCTCACTACGTTGAATTAAAATAAACATTGTGGTGAACATTTTTCTACCTTCACCGACTGCAAATTAAGAGTGGATCCAGGAGTAAAAATAAATAATAGAACATACTTGTATGCCTAATAATTAGTTCGTCAGTCACAATAAGATACCAAAACTTATTTAAATATTTTGAAGGTGTTAACAACGCAAGTGTCAATTTTTAAAATGGTTATGCTTCTGAATTGTTATGAAAAATGTGCTGTAGTGACAGTTCAAAGGGTAAACAGAGGTGGAAATAATCGTCCCCAAACTAATAAAACCTGAGTGAATCAATAAAATTTACTAGACTAATTTTCTTAATCCTTATTGTTCTGTGTATGCAGCATAATTTAGTAGTAAGCTCCCTGAGTTCGCCCACTATTATGAACGAAGTACATTTATTAGTGCATAAATTTTGATATTAAATCATTTTACAATTATCATAAAAATGATTAAATTATCATTATCATTTTTATTATTAACTATCATTACCATTATCATTATCATAATGTTGTATCAATAACTTAGTTGTATTTCCCATAAAATTTGCCTCCAATGAAATTTTCGAATTTTACTGAATAACGTAAGAATATTGACCACCTAACTTGTTTTTATTTGTTAAAACGTATTTTTTTTTTTAATCTTACCATTCAGAAATAATTGTATTTTTCACTTTTTCTGTTGTTGATTTTTTTGTTAAAAATAACAAACTATGTTCTTTGTTTTTAATGTTTCTCTCTTCCAAGCACTCTGTAGACACATTAAACGTCATATATTTCTCAACCATGATTATATTTCTTTAAACAGTAGACTAAACTAAAAACCAAAAACCATTATTACCTAACCGCACAAATGAAAACAACATATATTTTTGCTGTACATTAATAAGAAATAGAATAATTTACAAATAACACATTTCTTCTTCTTCACTCCGTAGTATATGGATACAATCGCATATTCAAAACGTCGAAAATGTGGTGCGAGTACGGATATTGGGACAGTTTCTAATAATTAAATGCGATACATTCGGCGTGATGCACGATGACCAAACAACATTTTCAACATGGCAACCAACGTACGGTCCGCGCGGATTCCTCTGCTAACTTTATCTAGGGAAAACAATTTCGCAGAACCGAACCAATCACGTCACCAATGACTGACGTAATTTCAAATAATAGCCAATAGTTGACAAGACTTGAGTCTGCAGACTGACAGCGTGAAGCCACTCGGGCAACTTCGGCTACCTTCATTCTCATCTATGCCCGCCTATATTCTGTTGTCAGATGTGAGTTAGGTAAACGTTTGGTTAAAGTTTGTGTATTTATTTTAGCACAATAATTTTATTAAGTTTACGGCTTCAAATACGTCAACTCAAGAGTACATTTTTCGTGTATTCAAGTGTCTGTGTGTATTCGTGTCTAACCTACCTATACATGTCCTGTAAGCATTTCGATGTTTGATTTTAAAGTTTTGTCATTTTATTTATAGTGTAACAGTTTTTTTTAGGTACACGCGCTGTAAATGTTCGATGTGAAGTTCGTGTAACATTTCAAAAGGTCTTGTCAATTTAAGGGGGGGGGGACCGTATATGTTAAAATGCCATTTTCTCAGCATCTATTTTGTGCTACAGACTTGAAATTTGTACAGGTTAATCATCACACTTTCAGATTGTTATGGCACTAGAATAATAAATTTATAAATTTACAAAACTTACAATTTTCTAAATTTTTTATATTTTTTAAATAAAAACTTTTTTTATTTCGGTCAGTTTTTAAAACATTTTTATAATT
Organism: Magicicada septendecula; assembly: GCA_034769895.1. Lineage (NCBI taxonomy): Eukaryota > Metazoa > Arthropoda > Insecta > Hemiptera > Cicadidae > Magicicada > Magicicada septendecula. The sequence goes on along the minus strand of CM068374.1, from coordinate 310,787,503 downwards.
CTAGTAGACAAATGTTATTAGTAGAATAACTGTACAAATTTTAACTTCCTATGTTATAAAGGTAATTATATAATTCTCGAAGATAAATAACAAACACAATTGAGAATAAATTCATGTCATACCATTTCTTACATTTATTACCCTGAATTGTATATTTTGTTTCAGCGTTTATCACTCCAGAAACAAAAATAATTGATTAAATTGACTCCAGATAAATATGAAACCAACCTGCGAAGTTAGTGCACAGGTAAAGAGGAGTTTTACCACAACTGATTACAGCAATATATATCAAAACCAACATTGTGAGTACAAAAAACTGAACTTAAAAACAGGCAAAACAGTATAAAATAAGTTTTCTTAATAAACTTATATTCCATATACTAATGCGACGATGTAGTCAAAATGTTCATATTTATCTGGGGAGCCAGTGAAATTGTGTTTGTTTCTGGAGGAAACAAAGGTTAAAACAAAAACTACAATTCTGGGTAATAAATGGAGTAGCCTACAACGAGATACGGTTAAATTAATTCTATATTATGTTTTAATATTTAACTGTGACCACAATCAATATTCATTTTAATATTCAATTCATACGCTATGCACACAGGAAACCCCCGATTTGGATAAAAATACGTGGATTTCATTATACACGTAAGTATGGAGTGTGGGTTGACGAGAGTGTAGACAATAGCGGCGGACGAACAGTAACAAAGTTGCCCGAGTGGCTTCACGCTGTCAGTCTGCAGACTCAAGTGTTGACAAGGTTTAGTAGTGTTAAGCAGGTGGGAGAAACTATTACTGAGAAACCACTTCAGTTTATGATTTTAACAAGGCTGGACGACCTACGTTCGATTCTCACTTGGAGTATTCTCGTAAGTAAAAAGACTATTCAATATCTAAAAATCCAGTACCATATACAGTATTTAAGCTAAATGATGTTGCAATTTTGAGTCTATACAGAAGTCTGGTCTGAAACTAAATTATATACTGAATTGACAATAGGTACAATGAAATGTCTATTAATTGTAAGCAGAATTCATTACAAGTTTTATAACAACATAAAGTTCACAATCTTCAAAATATAAGCTTTCAAATAATTTTGTGGCTTCTTCGAAAATATTATATTCAGATCAATATTTCAAAATTACTCCTTCTTCCAACCAAGATTAAAATTATTTTCACAATAATTCTTCTTCTTCTCTTTTCAACTCATGCGATAACAGTAATGGTTGTAATAGTATTTAAACGTATCGATCTTTTGAACCATTTGACAAATTTTTACTGAAAAACAGTTGAAATCTTTTTCACCACAAGAATGATAAATCGTACAGAAAATTATGAAATAAAACAAAATGGTGGACACATGTCGGCCAGTTTTTTAAGTTTTTATTGTTAATCAAAAGTATTTAAGACATTCAACCATCTTTGGTTTTTTTTAATGAGTCAATAATAAGGCAATTTTCAAATAACGGAAATTTTGTTTTGTTTTAATAATCATGACTTGTTCAGTTACATATTACGCAATTGCATAGGCTATTACGCAGTTATATACAATACAACAAAAATTAGAAAGCTTTACATCTGCTTATTTAATGTTTTGTTCCCCAGTTTCCAATGAACAAATGGGTAAAATCAGACATCTATTTCTAATTAATTGTAGTCCTACTTATCATGCTGTTATTTTATTGGTAATTGTGAGCAATTATTTTATAACCTTCAATTGCTTGTTTCAGTTTTAGCGTTTCAATTAACATTATTATATAAAATAAGTGTAGGAAATTAAAAAATAACTATGCAAAATAACCACAGTTTTGTAAGTAATGTAGGAAAGTTAATGTAACACCTGTTCATTGCGGTAGCGTAAGTTGTAGATGTTAATTACATTTTTTCCACGGCGCTCTAGCTACCCCAAATCCTGTTCAGTCCCTCTGTACGTTATTTTATAAGCTCTAGTCGAAAGTAAAGAGTCTACTGTTATATTTGTTAATTCTGCAAACATTAAATATTCAGTGGAATCGTAAAACCCTATCTTTCTTATGTTAAAATAGCTAAGTAAATGGCTCGTTTTCTCAGAAAGTGTAAGGCCTGGAAATGTGTGTAATTTTTTACACAATGTTGAACCATTCCTTACACATACACCCACGCACAGTGGTTTTAAAACAATGATTTCAAAAAATTATAATCTTTTATATAAGACTAAGATTTTTTTATTTAAAATTTATGACTCTTTTTTATTAAACTATTTAAGTAAAGTCAACCACAGTAGAGCCACACTATCACAGAACTGTGTAAAATATAGGGAAACAATTCCTCAGAGAAATGTGTGGTAGTTTCTGAGAAACCATGGCATTTATTTTGAAAAAAAGCTGTTTCTAGTAAATCGGGTTTAAAGTAAAAATTTACAGAAAACCCCACCTACGTCAGAAGGAACACTTTAAACTATACTGTACTTCAAACCTTTAAACTTTACTTTATACCTTTAAACTATACCATAACTATACTTTAAACTAGTCTAATGTGCGATGAAAAAACACTATCCTAAGCATCGGAGGCCATAGAAAAACCTCAAATATATGTCAAAAAGATTATTATTTGTTCACTCTATTATTTGTTCATTCTTTTGTAAAGTCCAGAAAGACTGAAAAGACTGAAGTCCTTTTTACTGTTGCAGTTCGTACATTTTATTGTCATTACGTTGGGCACATTTTCGCAATTAGTAATACCCCCCAGAATATTTCAACACACTGTATTACAGAAAACTGAATTTGAAATACTAAATTAATGATTATAGCGATATTTGTTTCAATTTCACGTGTTTCTGTTTCATAGTACTCTTGTGTTTTCTTTGAAGCACTTGGAGGAGTTGTAACGAGTTCACTGTTGACAAAACAAAGTTATTACTCTGTTTTACACTAAGCTCAGTTTTCATTGTGGCTTTATTGGTTATGTAAAATCTGTTCCCTTTGTTTACTGTTTTTTTTTCAAGTCCCATTGGTTTAGTCGTTATAAAAATGTATCAGAAGGATCAAAACATATTACCGCGCACGGGTAACAATGTAAAATCTTTGAAAAAGTAGCATTTGTTTACAGAAGTACTTTTATTTACAAATCAAAGATATTTTTATGGGAATCGGTAATGCAGCCAACATATAAATTAGAAATTTCTCTACAAAACAAACAAAAACTGCAGCCTTCTGTCTGTCTGTTTGGGGTATGCCTCACGATTACTTTAAAACGAGTAAACCGATTTTGGTGAAACTTGCCGTGCGTGTCCATATTTTAACCCTAGAGAACAGGGGCAGATTTACGCACAGGCAGACTAGGCACTTGCCTGGGGCGGCAAATTTTGGGGAGCGGCAAAATTTGAGTTAAGAAATGATATTTTTAGATTCAAACAAATTTACAAGTATAAAAGCCAGTTGAATTAAGCACACAAGAATATAAAAATTATCTTCACTTAATTTGTAACTATAACGCAGTTATCGTTTTTCACCCAAAAGTAATACGGGCGAATGTTTATGTTTTCAACCGTTGAAATATTTGGCGTTGATCATCCGAGAGATTTTAGATGTTGGCAATCCAGATCAAAGTGAGAAATGTAGATCTGTCAATGTAATACCGAATTGTAGGTTGGTTGCAGAAACCGAGGCAAGCTAATATTTAAGGAATCGAGACATTCTAGTGATACCGACAATAACTGTGATACCATTGAAGGTGAAGATACTGTTCACACAGTTCAGCCAGAGAGGTCCGTTGTGGAGGAACCTTCATTTTTGAAGAACGAAGAGCCAGTTCACGTCAAAAATCATGATGAAATGTCATCAAATCAGGTAGGGAAGGTCTAGGATTCTGATCCTATTAATTGGCAAATGAACGAGAGCACACGCGATTATGTAGCAAAGTTTGGATTTAAACAGAACACTAGTGCGGACTGTAAAACCAAAGAGGGAATATAATGATGCCCCCCCCCCAACAGAGATTTGTGGGAGGGGGCAAATTTATACTGCCTACGGGCGGCAAAATGTTAAATCCGCCCCTGCTAGAGAACCGTATTGTTTTTTTAGATTAATGTCCCCAAAAATAGAGGCCGGAAGGGAGGGAAATGTGAGGAGGTAAAAATTATCAATAAAAACCACGCGGAGTATCAAATTAAAGGAAATTTTTATCCAAAATCTGTAAAACTATTCTTTAAACGTTTCAAAATTTTTGGACGCCAGTGCTCAAAAAGTGGGAGAAAATATAAAATCTCAAAAATTCTTATGGAGTTTTAAATTAAAGATAATTGTTAAATAACATCTGAATGGAAATTTCAAATTTTGAAATCTCAAAGCCCATAAAGGAGAAAAAGCTTGAGAAAAATTGTAAAATTCTAGCAGGGCGTCAAAAGGAATTGTAATCCAAATCCAAATATTTCTAAGTTTTAGTGTTTGTTGTATTATTGTGTGCTCTACAATTGTTGCATTACTAAAGAAATAGAATAATCTGGATATTTTAACTCTTAATATAGTTGAAAAATTATCTAACATCGAAATTTATGTGTATTGATTTATAATAATGAATGTACTTTGCTCAAAACAGTGAGCCAGTTCTCAATCTCATGGAGCATATTAGTTGCATATACTGTATAGGAAATAGAGTTCGATACACGTCCGGTGTTGCCATGAGTTCTTTACCTTTAGGTCGCTTTTAGGCAGCCAGTTCAGTTGGTATTCGTTTGTTGGGCAAAATGTATATTTTTTCAGTAGCTTGAGTTTTGAGATTTCTTTGGAATTACTTTGGAACTGTGTATTCTGCGCCAGGAATTACAGTCGTGGAATGTGAATTAGTTTTAATTGAAAAGTAATTCAGGCAGGATGAGGCTGCTGTGAAACTATTAACTAGTAAACATTCTAAGCTGCAGAACTCGCTCACTATATTGAACATAGTACGTTTATTACTACATAAATTGCAATGTCAGATAATTTTTCAATTACCATAAAAATTACGAACACTGCGTAAAATAACAATTATAGTAAAATATAGTTGCAGTTGTTGTCAAAGTCAGTATAATTATGGTTATGCACCATTAAGTGTTCGGCATATTTTGATTTACAGGCTTTTAAGTTATTTTTAGGTAGATGTTCTTTAAACCTCTGTCTAAATGCCCTGCCTGTCTGACCGATATACACAATATCGCAATCATTACAACTGCAAGCCATTACATCTCTGCAATAAGGGACGATACATGAACGCAGCCGAAGAATTTGAAATATACCGGGCGTTTAAGTGCAATGCTAGTAACATGCTAAATGACCAGCTGAATTTTAAATCACATCAGCTATACGATATAGTTGTGGACAAATTCATATTAAGCAGGAATAGACAGCAATCGATGGTGGGGCGTTGTGACGATACCGTAGAGGAGTTGCAACAGTGCGTCGCGAGCCGGCAAAGGGTGCGCATCCAGACATCGGTTAACTTGTGTAATGTGTTTTATTTTAATGTGTAGTAGTTTAGTTTTAATGTGTTAACGACGTCCACACGGGACTGAAATCTATAAGATGAGGCCTTGAGCCTCGAAACGCGTTATTTAATTAAATACAATAAGAAGTCACACGACGGATGAAAAAAAGGTAAATTAATTTTAATCTGTATTGAATCGTGACTTGGATATCAGACAACATGAGTTTAAATTTAGAAGCCTGTCAGGCATCTACGGTATTTAAATATATTAACATTAAAATTAAATTGCTGAAGACCAATCTGCACATCAAATTTAACAAAAAGTGCCTACAATTGAATATTATACCCAAATATAGCACAATACGCATTAACAACACGTCAGAAGTTGCCAAGAAGGTCAAACGTATTGCAGAAGTAACATGGATAAAAGAAGAAATAAGACAGTTGTACAATAAAAAGACCAGATTAAACGAATTACTTTACAGATCAAATTTAGAATTATTAAACACAATACATCCGCTACTTATATTTAACATAATGCAGTATGTGAACAACCGTATCATGAAGGTCATATTACCGATTGCCCAGAAACACGATAAGAAAATAAATAACTTGATTTCAAGACAACACAATAATACGATTACTAAATGTAAACATACGTTTTATAGCCGTGTATCCAATTTAACAGACATTGAATTCGACTCGAGAGAATTGAATTTACTTAATAAAAGGTTTGAAATACAATGTGCCTGATTTTAATAAAAACCATTTAACACGTGAAATAATACATGCTGAAGCAGCGATAAAAACAGTGCCCAACGTAAATTCACAAAACGAACTAAGAGTTCTGATTAACAGGAAACTAAATAAGGCCCTTAGTATACACAACAAGAATCATTCACGACCTTTTAATTTAAAATCGGTCTATTTAAATGATTTAAGAGTTATTAAACAAATTAGAAAGAAAGTTGAGGAAAATAATGCTTTAGTTACTAAAGCGGACAAAGGTAACACATTAGCTATTATATCAAGAGAGGTATACCAGCAAAAAGTTTACGACTTCATCCACAACAATAATATAAAACCCATTGATGTAGATCCCACTTCCAAATTTGTGAAAAGTCTTAATAATGCAATCAATAAATGCACACATCTCTTTAATGATACCACACGTCGGTACCTGAAACCAATGGCTGCACAAGCACCTCATTTTACCGGTCTACTTAAAATCCATAAAGAAGACACACCTATAAGACCTCTTATAAATTACAGTAGAGCACCAGGATACAAAGCAGCCAAGAAATTATCTGAGATAATAAAAAACAATATAACATTAGAAAATAATCACAGTATTAAAAATAGTTCAGAGTTAGTGGACTAACAAGAGATATTAATATCGAAACTCAATATAAATTAGTGTCTTTTGATGTGAATAACCTATACACAAATGTACCGGTTCAAGCCACGGTTGAGATTCTGAAAAACAACTAGAAAAATATGGCAGTTTAGGTCCTCAAGAAATAAATGAATTACTATATATTCTTGGTGTCATTTTAAAACAGAACTATTTTTCATTCGATAATCGATTTTTTATTCAACAAGAGGGACTCGCTATGGGTTCACCTTTATCTGGACTTGTCTGATATATACCTTAATCATTTTGAAAATACATATTTGCTTTCGGTAACAAATAAATTCAATAACCAGATTATTTTTTACAGACGATATGTAGATGATACCTTTGTTATTTTCAATGGGACAATGAGACAAATAGATAATCTAAAGTCTTTTATGAATAGTATCAATAGAAAACTACAATTCACAACAGAAGTAGAAATAAATAATGAAATAAATTTCTTTGATTTAACTTTAATAAAACATAACAATAGATTTCGTTACAAGATATACAGAAAACCTACAGCAACTGATTCCGTTATACACGCCAAATCTTATCACCCGTATACTCAAAAAATGGCCACTTTCAATAGCCTCTTACACCGGTTGACAAGTATACCTCTTGAGCACAATGATTATATAGATGAATTAAATACAATTAAATATATAGCGGAAGTGAATGGGTACCGAAGCTCGATGGTCGAACGGTTATTACGTAAACATAAAAAGAAGAACGTCATCAGTACACGTAACAAACATAATAAAGTTAAGTTTATTTCAACTGAGTACACCAATAATATATCTATGGTTGTAAAAAACGAATTTCGGAAACATAACATCCTAGTATCGTTCCGTACCACAAATAATGTTCAAAAATTATTACGGCCTAAAACACAACAGTTCAAAGAAAAAAGGACAGGTGTTTACAAAATGGTTTGTAATGATTGCGATATGGTGTATATCGGTCAGACAGGCAGGGCATTTAGACAGAGGTTTAAAGAACGTCTACCTAAAATTAACTTAAAAGCCTGTAAATCAAAATATGCCGAACACTTAATGGTGCATATCCATAATTATACTGACTTTGACAACAACTGCAAGCCATTACATCTCTGCAATAAGGGACGATACATGAACGCAGCCGAAGAATTTGAAATATACCGGGCGTTTAAGTGCAATCCTAGTAACATGCTAAATGACCAGCTGAATTTTAGATCACATCAGCTATACGATATGGTTGTGGACAAATTCATATTAAGCAGGAATAGACAGCAATCGATGGTGGGGCGTTGTGACGATACCGTAGAGGAGTTGCAGGCAGTGCGTCGCGAGCCGGCAAAGGGTGCGCACCCAGACATCGGTTAACTTGTGTAGTGTGTTTTATATTAATGTGTAGTAGTTTAGTTTTAATGTGTTAACGACGTCCACACGGGACTGAAATCTGAAGATGAGGCCTTGAGCCTCGAAACGCGTTATTTAATTAAATACAATAAGAAGTCACACGACGGATGAAAAAAAGGTAAATTAATTTTAATCTGTAATATTATATGTTATGCAGACGACGTTATTCTAATAGCGGAAAATGAAAATACTTAGAAGACTTGTGTATAATTTTAACAAAGCATGCCAGGAATAGCGGAAGAGAAAACAAAATCAATTACATGTCATGTATATGGTATTTACTGGGTCAACCCCTTGCTCCCTGGGTATTTAAATTTGCTAATTATACTCATTTCCTATTTACTAAATTAATTTTCTATATACTTTTATGAAACTGTTTTTTAAATTAATTGAGCAATTATGTTTTCACATAATCAAAGAAAAACATTTTTTCACTGGGATATTTGATTAACCGTGCAGAAACCATGCAGGAGCAGCTCCTGTTATAGAAAATTGTATTCTTCCTGCAGTGACCTAATTATTTCGTTTAATGCTGATTTTATTTCAAAAACTTGTATTTTTATCTGACAGCTGTTACGGATTTCGTATTTCTGAAGTTTTATTGCTTTTCAGTTGTCTGAGAAACACTTGGAATTGAATTATACTGTGTGGCAAGTACTTACTCTATTACTCGCTCAACATCGCGCACACACGGGAACGTGCACGCATAAAGCAATACTAGTCTTTTGTTCTTACTAAAAACCATTTCAGCATAAGCTCGTACACTGCCTGACGATGATACGAGGTTTGATCAAAAAGTTCATGGGGTCTTGTTTATTTTAAAAATTATGCCTCCATTCATCGACACTTATACTGCCCCCTTCAAAGTAGTCTCAGTCGAATGTAACACGATTATGCCAGCCATTTTGCAATCTTCAAAATATTTCAAGCATGCACTTTTTGGTACAGCATTGAGCTCGCTTAGCGATTTTCGTTTTCAACGTTCGCGAAACGTTGTCCATTCGTGGAAGTCATCACTATTGGGTGGAGGAAAGATCACGTTGGGACACATCTGATGAATACGGCAGTTGTCGTGCCATCATTATGACGTTTTCTTTTCCCTAGCATGGCAAAATTCTTAACAAGCAATGGCTTGCGTCCAAGTGCATTATCGAGCTGCAATTTTCAAAAATTATTCTTCCATAAATCTGGCCGTTTTCTACGAATAGCTTCATACAAATGGCGTAAAAATGTCCGAATAGTACTCTTTTTTTACCATTACGCCTACCGTGAAAATTCGTAGCACACAAAAACCACACGTAATCTTCATCTGATAACCACGATCTTCAACTCATTTACGGCAGTCATTGAAGCTTGTAAATGGCTTGTTCACGCACAGCGATTTTGCCAGAAACCTTCTGAACACGTTTACCAGGACAGGGCAGATTATCTTATGGTTTACATAAAATTTAATCCAAGTTCTTCAATACTGCATTGTAGAATTACAAAAAATCGCCTAATACACCTAAGGACGACTTAGTCAATTAGCTGTGAAATCTAAAATATGCATCAGATAGAGCCAAAGTTTTAGACGATTGTCATTAACATGTGTACCAAATTACACAAAAACAGTTTTTTAATAGGACACTTGTACCGGTGGAAATTGCAAAATTGGAGGAACGTTTTGATCAAACCTCGTATAAAAAATCGGTATACATGACTTCCATGTTCTAAAATTTATATTTAAAAACATTTACTTGAATTCGGTTCGATAATATCTAAAAGAATATTCCCACCCTCAAACTATTTTCACTATTTATGGGTATTTTTGTTATAAATAAAAAAATTGTCTCCTCACCCTTCAAATATCATTTTCGTCTATAAAAAATTATCCCCTCCCCCTTCAACTACCCTTTTCATTTATAGATATTTTATCTACCTATCTACAGTGGATTTTTTTTTTCAGGATACTTTATTTCTCAAAATTAAGTACTTTACTCTTGTTAAAACGTAAAACGTTGCAGGTAAACTACCGCTTCCCCTTAACCAACCTTCACCAAAATCAATAGGCCTTGAGTCCTCTACAACTTGGGCACACATGCAAAAAAATATTTGATTCTGTTTGAATTTGGGGTAGTTATCGTTCGCCATAGAAAAATTCTACACACAGACGCTTTCAGGAAAATGACTTTTCTTCATGTTTTGATGGTAGTACAATCACAATCAGCCCTTATCTCGAACACGAATTTTTTCGCGATCACCATACTTAGGCCGACATTTCCTTACGAAACATGGAAGTAAAAACATGAAACAAAAGTCAGTGTAAAATCAAATTTATATTGTAAAAACAAAACAGTAACTTATTAACTTATTATCTTATTAACTTTGTTAACATATTTTATCAAAAGCTGTTGCGCAAGATATCGTCAGTTGCTAACTTACAACTATATTATCAACTGCACTAAAAAAAGAGACCACTCACTTCATTAGTGATAATGTCTGTCTGACTGTTAGTTTTAATTTAAATTTTCAACTTTCCAACGTGATACTAAGAATTTCATTACTTCTAGTGTTGTAAAGCAACTACTTCTTGGCTTCACAGACACCTTGTCACTTTAAACATAATGTCACCTACTGTGTTCGTACAAGCTGTGCTGCCGAGACGTCTGAAGAGCGTCTACTTCTTAGTACTTAATCATAACGCGTGCTTGTGTTGGTGCGGTATTACTGGTCTGTAAACATTGTTCAGGACGTATTTTTTCTGTATGGAATTGTTCAGAAGACGTATTCAGTTGTTATTTCGTGTGCGTATTAGATTGAGTGTTCGTACATTATATGTCAGTGTAATCTATTGAATATTTTGTTTGTGTTTTCTTAATCGGTACAAATTAACTATTAGCCTATCGTTTAATTATTTTATTGTTCGTTGTCAATTACTAAGCAGTGAATTTGACATTAATAATTATATTTTACAAGTAGTTCCGTTAAAAAATAATATTAAAATGACTTCGCAAAAAAGTAACAAAACAATTCATTCGGAAGGACGTGAAATTATATCGTCTGTTATTGAAAAGTGTGATGAAGAATCAAGGAAAGGGGCATATTCCTTCACAGTTAAAAACGCTACAGCAAGAGCAGCGTATTACACTGGCGTTTCAGAATTTACAATTAAAAAAATCCGGAAAGAACACAATACGCGTCTAGAAAATTGCCCGGATCAGCGTTTAAGTACCCCAGGGAAACGGAGAAAAACTAGACCGAATCACACCGTGGTAAGCGTGGACGAGTTTGACAGGTGTGTAATCAGAAGAATTATTAATGATTTTTACACAGTGCAGAAAAAAGTGCCGACAGTGGCAAAACTTCTACCCGTGGTGAAAGAAAAAATATATTTTCCATGGGGTAACAGTTCTTTACTAAAAATAATTAAGGAAATAGGGTTTAAGTGGAAAAGATTTAGTAATAAAAGAAGTCTACTAATTGAAAGACCGCAAATCGTGATGTGGCGGCATCGTTATCTTACACAGCTTAAACTTTATCGAAAAGAGAATAGAGAGATAGTGTTCATAGATGAAACATGGGTAGACAGTAACTTAACGCATCAGAGAGGATGGCGAAGTGACGAATGCAATATTCACATTAATCAGAGTGGCTCGAAGAGACTAATAATATTGCATGCAGGGAGCAGAAATGGATTTATACCTAACGCGAAACTTGTATTCAAGGCCGGTTTTTCTAGTGGAGATTATCACGGGCAAATGAATAGTGTTAATTTTGAAAAATGGATTAATGAAAAGCTTTTACCAAATTTACCAGCAAAATCAATAGTTATAATGGACAATGCTCCGTACCACTGTACCCAAACTGACAAGGTACCGTCAAACTACGCTCTAAAAGAAGAAATGAGAGAATGGCTTTTTAGAAACGGCATCTACTATGATGAAAAAATGCGCAAACAAGAACTTTACTGTCTTATAGAAGCGCATAGACCAAAAGAAAAAACATTTAAGATAGACGCTATTTTGAAAGCTTTTGGTCACACACCTCTTCGATTACCACCGTATATGTGCGATCTGAACGCTATTGAATTAGCGTGGGCAAAAATGAAGCGTATAATACGGGACAATAATACAACAGGAGATTTATCGTTAGATGCGCTTAAGAAAATTACTGAAATGGCAATTGAATCAGTTACATCTTGCGATTGGACAGGATATGAAAACCACGTTATACGAATGGAGGACTACTACTGGGATAAAGATGGCATTACGTCAGACATTATCGACAGTTTTGTAATTGAAACAGGAGGTATCAGTGATGACAGTGAAAGTGCCAGTGACAACAGTGATAGCGAGGACTCTGAAACAGATTCGGAATTGGCCCAACCACTTACATGAGGTAAGTCACAACTTACTCAACCATCTTACCTGTTAATTATAATTTCTGTTATTAGTTGACTATGCTTTATATTGCCATTAAATCCGTTTAGGTATCTATATAATTACACTTCCTAAAGTAACATTTTTATTGGTAGCTAATATTGATCTGAAAAGTGTAAGCAATAAATGAAACAGGCATAGATAAAACATAATGGCTATCCCTATATGCAGTTAAAAATACAGTGCAAGAGGCAGTGTTAAACGTATTTTAAATGTGTAGTAGTACCTTGATACGTGCAGTGGAATTGTATACGTCACCGCATTCCTTCTTGAGTTGCAGAGCTCAAATAATACGACAGTACCTATTTTGAACCTAATGATTAACACGTGCGAAATGCTTCCACGCCCGTGTTATTGAAGTTGTAGTTAAAAAACATCCGCTCTGATTGGCTGCGTGGTATTATGTTGTCGTCCAGATTTACACTGCTAAATGTTTCATACCTATGAATTCGGTCCACTCGATTACCACACAAATGAACCAAAGATATTCATACCAGGGCCGTCTTTTGAAATGTGCCGCCTATAGACACAATTTTTATAGCCACCCCCCTCAAAAAAATGTTCTTTAGAGATGGTTCTTCCGTTTTAGACAAGGACGATAACACTTTAACATTCTCGCCCCTTGGCATGTCACCGGCTCTTAATGAACTTGTAAATCTACTTATTTACACAATTTTGAAAATAGCAATAATCTGTTACGTGCCTGGACACTACGTATGGAGAAATAAAATATACTAACAATTTTAAATATCTTTGGGAAAACTTATCCCGAAACGCCTCAGACAAAAAATCCTTTAAGATAAGGAAACTCAAATTAGCAAAGCCATTTACTCCGGTAACTGTACGAAAAGAAAACCTTTCCAGAAGTGCGAAAGTCCGCCATTATAGCACTGTGATCAGGCCGGTGATCATGCATGGAATGGAAACAGTGTGCTTTCAAAATTTGGAACCTCTTCTTAAAATTGAACGAAGAATTCTTCAAAAAATTTATGGCCCCAAGAAAACCGAAAATGGGTACAGGCATAGACCCATGAAGAGCTGTACAGGGATCTGCAAGATCTCGAAATGGCTTTCCGAAGGAAACGACTGAGATTCCTTTGACAGTTTAAATTAAATAACAAATTTTCAACTATTATTAGCAACTGTCCAGTCTGAACGGATACACCAAACAACTCAAGCAGGAAATGATGAAACTGGGTATCTCTTTGAACGACTGTGTAGATACAAATACACAGAAACAAAATTCAAAATCTTGGGGTTCTCTGCGGTGAGTAGAAGACGAGAAAGTGGTGGACAGTGGAAAGGAAGGCGAATGAGAGCCTTCTGGCAGGAGAAGAAAAGGGAATGATATTCGCGTGGTCCACGGCTGGCCTGTTCGTGTAAAATCTGCTACAGGAATTAATAATAAAAACATAATAACTCGAACATTAGCCATTTATTTATGAAAACAAAACAAATAATTAATTTAAAATTAAAAACAGTTTTATTTATGGATTATTATGAATTGTCCCATTGTAACTATCACAATCAAATTTCATCTTGAGTAAAGGTTTGTTTACAAGCGTTAACGCCTCGCTTTCTTCGTAAGAAAACTACCGATCCTGTGTAGACTTGTCGTCAGTCACGCAGGTTCGCGCTCAGGCACGCGAATTATTTGTGCTCGCTGATTAGAACAGGCAATAACCTTATCTAACTGACCTGAAAACGCAAAAATTAAATATGTACCACAGTTAATATGTCCCACAATATATTATATAATAAAATCTTTACTTTAGTACCATAAATAATTTCTATCGTGTGAGCCTATTTTTTTAGTTTTGTTAAAATATTTTCAAAATTTTTTTTCTTTATGCTGGGCTCCAAAAGGTGCCGTGTCTAGTGTGTAGTGTGCCTAGTTACAAAGCCGCCCATGCTCTGACCCTCAAAAATAAACATTTTCCGTACTGATTCAGTGTGCGACTACCTTTAATGCTTTAATAGACACCGTTATTTTCGTTTTTTTTAGACGAAGAAGGTATTTTGACGTAAGCACAGACATTTTAGCCAGATGGGGTGGCTAAAATCCCGGACCAGTGAACGTTAACTCCCACATCTATTTGTCAACCGCCATGTTGAGCAAAATTCACGTACATGAAGATGTCAGTTGGATGTACAAAGTTGTGATGGCTGAACGAATCAATATCAATAATAGAAGAGTTTTTATGAAAAAAAGAGACAACTTTAATCATGAGAAACATTCAACTTAAAAAAAATGTTTAAACCTCATAATCTTGTTCGTGGCTCGAGACACTGAACAAGGAAAAGAAAAAAGAAAGATTAGATTCTCGTTGCTAAAGAAAAATGTACCAGAACCTTTTAGAATAGAGGTAACAGTGTAAAGGTAACAAGAAAAATATAGTGACTGCTCTCTATATAATTATAAGTATATTAATATGTAGTAAGTGCAAGCGCGCGCGTGTGCATGCGTGTCGTATGATATTCGTATAGAATTATATACTTATAAAAGGTCGTATACAAATTCGTAATTTCCATCGATGCACTATAAAACTTGTTTCAGCTGAAGTTTGTCTCATCGTTGCATCTTAGTCGGTTTCATTGCGTGCATCACGTAATCTTGACAAACAACTCGATTGTAAAAAATAGTTGCAGACAAAACATGACGTCCTCAGTTCCTGGCGAGCGAGCTGCCTTCAGGCGGTGTAGTGAGGCGAGGACGTCGTGTTTCGTCTCTGACGTATTATTGTTGCTGCAACATGAAAGGTTTGGTCAGCGTCCTTGCCATGTGTGCATCACGTGGCGACCCAGCTGGCACGGTACTGTTACTCGATTGTATCGTTGCTGCGACATTGAACGTTTGGTCAGCGTCACTGCAATGTGTATACCACGTGACCATCCAGCTGCCGCGGTACTGTTACTCAATTGCATCGTAGTAGCGACAAGGAAGGCTTGGTCGGAGTAGTTTCCATGCGTGCATCACGTGATGACCTAGGCTGTCGCAGTATTGTTACCCGTCTGTAGTGTTACAAGATCAAAAAAAAATTCCACTAAACAGAATCTAAAAATCCCGCTAAAATCCGCCGTCGACATTGTCAAAAATCGTTTAAATAATCTGCTACATTTACTTTTTAAAAATAGAAATATTAAACAGATATAACACTGTTGCACACCACCATAAAGAAAAATTCCCGATTAGCGCTTTCCAGCTTCACAGCTCATCATCAAATCGGAAATATCTTCTTATTTCGGATAGGGCTAATCGGGAACTTTTTTTATAGTGGTGTGCAACAGTGTTATTTTTGTTTGTGATTATAACCACTAACACAACTTTATTAATTAAATAGAAGTATTGATACCTGTCTACTACATAGCAACGCATCGAACAATATAAACGACTGTACCAGTAAGGTTAGATATGAAGAAAGTTACAAAAGTGTAAACAAATGAAATGATTTTCCAAACAGTTTCAGCGTTTTGTGGCAGTTCTTGAACAACTTTTTTACAAAAACTGTGTAATTTACACCGTCAGAAAATGTTATTATTCAACAATTACTTCGTCTTCTTCTTGTCCTCCTCCTCCTTCATATAAAAACATGTCGATACTATCGTCTGCATTCTTTGATGGGTTGTGGTAGCAGTCAAGTACTCAAATATAATCTTTCAAACCAATACAGATTTTTTATTAATGAAAAACTCTTATAATTAATAAAAGACTACAGTAAAATACCATTAAAGAACAGTTATTTTTTACTCACCACACTGCGGAGATTGTAATCAACGTTCTAGCGAAGATTGAATTTCTATTAGAGACAAGATAATCCACCATATCACCGAATTGTCTGCAACGAATTAGAGTATAGCCAACCCGGGTGAGGTTCTCACAAAGAATACCATAAAGTTGGGGGTTGGGATTGGGAAGTCTAGTACTTAAATTGGGTTTTGACATCAATAAGAAACGCAAGGGGGGAATACGCTATGTGAAAATAAACATAAATCCCTTCCATGTGCTGGGGAATAACTTGTTTGCTAATTGGGATTCAAAGTTGATTAAGTCATCAGCTGAAGGATACACAGATGCGTCTACGTTACACGAGGGTCAGTAGAAAAGTTCGCGGAGTGACATCTATAGCTCAGTGGTAGAAATAAAATCTTTCGTGTGCTGCAAAACGGGTATGTCGCGTGAACACCTGTTAATTTCTAGATATATCTGTCAATTTATTCACTTTTTACCAGCTGTTTAAAATTTTACTATCACGCGTGTTCTTAAAATGCACAAATTCAAACATCGTAGTGTGATGAATTCTTTGTTAAAAACGTTTTAGCACCAATGAAAATCAAAATTTTTAACGTGTTAGGAGATGCTGCGCCTTCAGAAACAACGGTAAGTGAAGCACACTCGAGTTTAAACGTGTCGTACAAGCACTAAAGACTATCCCAGCAGTGGACGTCCAAAAAGTGCAACAATAAATGGCATTATTGAAAAAATTTCATAGTGTGTTGGAAGTCCGCAGATTGAGGAGTGGATGACGTTGCTGAAATCACAGGCATCTCATATGAGGATGTGCATCATACTTTAACTCAAGAACTTGGTGTGAAAAAGCGTTGTGTAAGATAGCTGCCGCATCTGGAGTTGTTGCATTTTTGGGCGTCCAGTGCGACCATGTTTTCAGTGCTCGTATGACCACGTTTAAACTCAAGTGCCTACTTACAAACCGTTGGTTTTGAAGTCGCAGCATTTCCTGACACATTTACAATTTTTTTTTTTTTGAATTTTCGTTGGCGCTAAACAATTTTTAACAAAGAATCACACCACGATGTTTGCTTTTGTCCGTTTTTCAAAACACGCATGACACGTTAATTTTAAACAGCTTCTAAACAATGAATAAATTGATAGACAAATTTGGAAATTAACAGGAGTTCACATAAAATACAAATTTTGTAGTACAGGAAAAATTTTAGCTTTACCGCTAAGCTACAGATGTCGCTCCGGGAAATTTTCAACTGACCCTCGTACAGTATTTGTAAGCGGCCAGCAAAGTAGCGGCCAATGACAACACTGGCTAATACACTTGTCCGCAATACAGTCATTCAATATATATATATATATATATATATTTTATGAAGAAAACAAGTTAAATGTAAATTTCTCTACGAAAAGTGAGCAAAAATACGTCGAAAAATCTGCTGCCTTCTAAGTGTGCAATATTTCTTCCGCGAACAGGGTGTAAAATCCGTTAAATTCAGCGGAATTTTCGCGTTAATCCGGCAACACTGTTCGATTGAGTCGCGACATGGAGGATTTGGTCTGCGTCACTGCCGCTCATTACGTGATCCTGACAGTGGCGTATCTAGAATTAAGCTTTGGGGGGGGATCCGGGGTCGGGTCGGCTTCATACAAAAAAAAAAAAAAACTTAAGACTAATCAACATTACTACCTTTAAAGTGGCTGAAACATGCGTACTAACATCCTGAAATCAACCCCATTAAAGTAAACATTACTAACACAATAAAAATGTGTTATTGAAACATCTATAAAAGATAGTTATTGACTGAATTAATTTTCCTATATTTCATATTTCAAATGTACACCTTAATGCTATGTATACCTAAGCGCCAACTTGCTAAAACACAAATTGTTATAAGTACAAGTGAATTAAAAGAATTTAATTAGGCCTATAATTTGATAAAGAAATTAATTTAAGAAAGAAATTTTATATTATCAAGTATTTTTTATATATTCCATTTACTTTCTTCCGTTATTATTCTGCTTCCCGTCTGACTTTTACCATCATATGGTTGAAACGTTTTGTTTTGAGCATTTAAAAATAACTGTTACTTTCAGTATTTTTCTTAAACGCATGTTTGTGTAACTTAATTAATGGCATTAAGTTAATATTTCTCTTATTTACCCATATCTTAAAAGGCATTTTTCGTTGTTTCATTAAACCTTATGGGGAATATCTGAGTAATATTTTTATAGTAACTGAAATAAAACTGAATACAGCCTAATTCTGCATTAAACAGAACGAGGACAGTACAATAATCGAAAGCAAGTCAACGAACGTTGCAGCAAAAAATAACACTATACTCCAAACAGTTCAACAATTGTTACAATAAAACGAGCAGATCACTCGGAACAGAGAACTGAACTAGAACAGTGCGTTGTCAATAATACTGTTTCTCAACTCCAAGTTCATTTTTAAAACAGAGAACAGCAGGTACGTAGTGTTTCGTTTTAGAAATGAGAAACGTTTGTTATCATCAAACAGCTCGCTTGTCTAAGAAAAAGTCTAAATGCACACAAACAGGTTCCATTGTTTATGTCAGTAAGCTGGAATAATAGAGTAGAGTGCGAGTGTGCAGGGGGTATTAGTAGAGCGGCTAAGGGGAAGAGGCAGAGTATAGAGCAGTTAACTGGTTTGTCTCCGCGCAAAAGAACAGTTCGTTGTCTTTTTTTTTCTTCAGAGAACTGTTTTTGTACCCAACGCTATTCATTATCATTTACGGTGCTTACGGTAGAACTCTCTTGAAATGAAAGAAGCGAGTGCTTTGTGATAGCTGTCACAAGTATCTGTTATACATAATTCCGACGTATTAGATTAAGGGGAGATCCCCACTTTTTTTGTCCAATGCATTTTAAATAGGCGAACAGGGGTTTAGTTAGGTACCGTTAATTAATGTTCTATTGAAACTATGTATTTGAAATTTCTACCATAATGTACTACATTGAAGCAATTTAAGAAAAAATACCAATATAAGAAAATAATTTCTTTTTATTCCATAAGGAAATGGAAGTATGGTGATGGCAAAAAAAATCGTGTTCGAGATAATTGCAGATTCTACCCTCAAAACATGAAAAAAAGTCATTTTTCGAAATGTGTGTGTGTGTGTGTGTGTGTGTGTGTGTGTGTGTGTGTGTGTGTGTGGAGATTTTTTTATGGCAAACGATAACAGCCGCAAATTCAAACAGAATCAAACAATGTTTCGCATACAGCCCTGAATTGTAGAGTACTCAAGATCTGTTGATTTTCGTGAAGATCGGTTAAGGGAAAGGGGTAGTTTACCAGACACCTTTAATGTTTTAACAAGGGTAATTTTTCGATGACGAACGATAACTGCCGAAAATTCAAAGAGAATCAAATAATTTTTCGCATACCTTTCTGAATTGTAGAGCCTTAAAGGTGTTTCGATTTTGGTGAAGATCGGTTAGGAGAAAGGGGTAGTTTATCAGCAACGTTTTATGTTTTAAGAAGGGTAATTTTTTTTTTACGAACGATAACTGCCGTAAATTCAGAGGGAATCAGATAATGTTTTGCATACGTTCCTGAATTCTAGAGGACTCAATCCAATTTTAATTGGATGTTTTAAAATAAGGGTGTGTGACTGGCCCACGTGTGTGGAGAGGAAGAGGGTAAGTTTAAAAGGATGCACACACACACACAAGGAATTTGCTAGAAAAATATGTAACTGTACAGATGGTGGGACAGGGTTTAGGGGGTGGGGAAGGGTCATTTATATTATAGCTTGTTGTGTGTGAGCAGGGTGGGGGAGAGGGGAAAGGGTTTGTTTTCACATATTTCCTGTCTATTCCGATCTGACGATGGGCTGTGAAGCTTGAAAGCGCTAATCGGGATAATTTTTATATAGTGGTGTGCAACAGTGATTATTCTGATTATTAATTTTCATTTATTTATTGGCAATTTGAACAAGTAAATTCACATCAGACCTAGAAAGTGTGTTTTTCAACAATTATTTTCTGAGATTTACAAAACTTTTATAAAAAACTACTCAAGCTTCAGTTCTAGAATTCTCTTTTTACTTCCATGTTCCATAAGGAAATGGAAGTATGGTGATGGCAACAAAAATCGTGTTCGAGATAATTGCTGATTCTGATTGTACTACCCTCAAAACATGAAGAAAAGTATTTTTTTGAAATGTGTGTGTGTGTGTGGGGGGGGGGATTTTTTCTATGGCAAACTATAACAGTCGCAAATTCAAACAGAATCGAATAATTTTTTGCATACAGCCCTGAATTGTAGAGTTCTCAAGACCTATTGTTTTTGGTGAAGATCAGTTAAGGGGAAGGGGTAGTTTACTGGCCACCTTTATTGTTTTAACCAGAGTAATTGTTTCC
Organism: Magicicada septendecula; assembly: GCA_034769895.1. NCBI lineage: Eukaryota > Metazoa > Arthropoda > Insecta > Hemiptera > Cicadidae > Magicicada > Magicicada septendecula. The sequence continues at coordinate 310,766,716 of CM068374.1, read as the reverse complement.
ATGACGAACGATAACTGCCACACATTCAAACAAAATCAAATGATTTTTTTTCATACCTCACTGAATTATAGACAACTCAAGGTCTTTTGATATTGGTGAAGATCGGTTAAGAGAAAGGGTTAGTTTACCTGCAACATTTTATGTTTTAACAAGGGTAATTTTTCTTATGACAAATGATACCTGCCGCACATTCAAAGAGAATCAAATAATTTTTTGCAAACGTTCCTGAATTGTTAAGTACTCAAGGTCTGTTGATTTTGGGAAAGATACGGAAAGGGGTAGTTTACCCGCAACACTTTGTTTTAACAATGGTAATTTTTTCTATGATGAACGATAACAGCCGCAAATTCAAACAGAATCGAATACTTTTTGCATACAGCCCTGAATTGTAGAGTACTCAAGACCTGTGACGATCGGTTAAGGGACAGGGGTAGTTTACTTGCAACATTTTAAGGTTTAACAAGGGTAATTTTTCTTATGACGAATGATAACTGCCGCACATTCAAACAGAATCAAATATTTTTTTGCATACATTCCTGAATTGTAAAGGAATGAATGCCTATTCATTTTGGTGAAGATCGGTTAAGGGAAAGGGGTAGTTTACCTGCCACATTTTATGTTTTAACAAGAGTAATTGTTTATATGATGAACGATAACTGCCGCACATTCAAACAGAATCAAATAATGTTTTTCATGCATCCCTGAATTGTAGAGTGCTCACGGCCTGTTGATTTTGGTGAAGATCAGTTAAGAGAAAGGGGTAGTTTACCTGCAACATTTTATGTGATAACAAGGGTAATTTTTTCTATGACGAACAATAACTGCCGTAACTTTAAACATAATCAAATAATTTTTTGCATACATCCCTAAATTGTAGAGAGCTCAAGGCCTGTTGATTTTGATCAAGATCGGTTAAGGGAAAGGGGTAGTTTACCAGCAACATTTTATGTTTTAACAAGAGAAATTTTTTCATGACGAATGATAACTGCCGTAAATTCAAACAGAATCAAATAATTTTTTACATATGTGCCTGACTTGTAGACGACTGAAGGCCTATTGATTTTGGTGAAGATCGGTTACGGGGAAAGGGCAGATTACCTGAAACTTTGTTTGTTGTACAAGAGTAAAGTAATTAAATTTAATAAATAAAATATCCTGATAAGAAGATCTTAATAATCCAATGTAGAAACGTAGATGAAATATCTATAAATGTAGAGGCTATTTGAACGGGGTGGGGGTAATTTTCTATAAATTAAAATTATAGTTGAAAGGGGAGGGGATAATTTTTATGTGTACTATGTTATCGGCAACAAAGTAGTAGTTTGTTGTTAAAATTCCTTCCCGGGCTGTTTGGCCGTAGTCCAATGTTTTTGTGTAAAACCAGACGTTTCGGCAGTGCCATCGACTTCCATCATCAGTGAAAATCGAGTGCGATAACGTGAGGTGGTATATGTTAGTGACCACAGTACTGTGGTTAAGGCTGAAGCAGTAAGTAGAAAGAAGTAGTTTCTATGGAAATATTTCATTTCGAAAACGATTTTAAATATAAATCTTAGAACATGGAAGTCATGTATGGGTCTTCATACCGATATTTCGATATGTGAGGGCAACACCCATATAAAGTTTTCAAATTTACTCTATAATTTAAGTTTCAAGAATTTCAGTGGAGTTTAATGTAGCCTTGGAGCAGAAATCAAGGTGAAATTTTTGAAAGCCGTAAATTGAAAACAAAGCGTTTTTTGAGAAATGTTTAAATGAAATTTCTTCTTTATTTCATCCTGTAGAATAGTTCCTGATGTATGCCCCATTCCTTATGTGACCCCCTTATAATAAATATTTAATAGACCCTGCAATAAATGAAAAGCAATTATTACTTTTCTATGATAGAAACTAACTTAAATTTTAGGTGAACATGAAAGAAGTATGATTCTTTTAATGGATAAAATTCACATGTAAATATAGCCTACTTAGATTATAAGGGTGGCAGTATTGTAGGTACAGCTACCGATAATCAAAACATAGCAGCAAGTATAAATTCTCATGAAAGAAGTAATTCATATAAATCCTATTCGAAAATACATTACTACTTATTACATTTTTATATAAAAACATTAATATTGTAAAATTAGAAGAAATAGGATACAAAATTTTATGTGTGGTTAATGAAAATAATTCAATAAACACCAAGACAATGAATAATATTTCACCACATAAGAAGCTAAGTATAGTGTATCCCCATCTCGTAGATAATAAATTTAGACCTCTGTTGTGTAGAAAAGCATAGAGAAGTAGAGCATCATTTTTTTTTTACTAAAAAAAAACTTCATAAAATTGAAAATACAATGTTATTAAAATATCTTATACGCTGAATCTAAAATCACCGTTTCCAGCATGTTTAGGATATCAAAATGTTAACTAGTTTTGAAAGTATTTAATGAATTTGTTATACAGGCACTGTTACATTTTAAAATTGACATAAATCATGCAGAAGAAACAGTAAATTTTATTCGAATTACTGTATTTTAGATCAGTGGAAAATTGTTAATGTTAAGACTCTTCTTGAAGGATAGAGCTTAAAGTATGTGCTTCAAGATTCTACCTATAGTTAAAGTAAGATCATCAGCTGATCGAAAAATAAAGTGCCATAATAATATATATTAATTTGATTAGACACCAGGAGCAGCAAGACTTTTGAAAACAGACTGTCACAACAGACACATACAGCATTTACTCATACTATACATGGTATAGAAAACTGAAGAGATACAGATTCTGCATAGAGTAAGAGAAGGATGTATACTATCTCTGCTTTCGTTCAACATTTACTCAGAATTTATTTTTAGAGAGGCTTTAGATGAATGTGATGTGGGAATATCTCTGAACTGTGAAAGAATAAATAACATAAGTTATGCAGATGATACCGTAATAGTCACAGATAGCTTAGAGGGCTGAAACAACTAATGAATAGAGTGACAGGAAGCAGCCGTAGATATCGCCTAGACATCAATGTTAATAAAACAAAGCTAATGATTGTATCAAAGAACAAGTTCACAAACAGCAACCTTAATATAAACCAAAGGCCAGTTGAATGTGTAAGCCAATTTACATATCTTGGTACTATAGGCAATGAATGCAAGAGCAGTGTAGGCTACACTAGAATGAGCAGTTTATTCAAAAGTCAAGATTTAATAATAAACACAAAGATGAGACTATTACGCTGCTATGTATTCTTGGTCCTCTTCTAAGGTGTAAAATCTTAGACTTTGACTAAAGCCACAAATAAAAAAAAGAAATCTTTCAAAATGTGGCTTTACCATAGAATACTGAGCATTTCATGGACAGCACATACAAATAATGGTGAAGTTCTTATAAAGATGAAGAAAGATAGGGAAGTTATTAACACAGTGAAGATAAGAAATTCAGTATCTGGGACATCTCATGAGAAATGAACAGAGATTTTACTTATTGCAGTCCATACTACAGGGAAAAGTACTTGGAAAGAGAGGAGTTGGGTGACCAAGAATATCATAGCTGAGAAATTTAAGGACATAGTTTGGCATGAATACAACTGACTTATTCCATCCAGCAGTACAGAAAGTTAAAATAGTCTGTATGATATCCAACATCCAAAAGGATAGGAACTACCAGAAGAAGATACATGGTATGTTGGAAGTAATAAAGTATTGTTATGAAGAGCTTAATTAATGGATTTTGTTGTCCATAATGTGTAAACCCTCAGTTCACAACTGGCACTTTGTTCACACAAAAAGCCTACACTGTTAGGAACACAGTAGCGTGGCCTGGGCCTGATGTCACATTTTCAGCTTCTCGGCTTTTGGTTGTGCACACATGCGGTAGGGTCAGTATTTTATACTTCCATGTCACGTAAGGAAATGGTAGTATGGTGATGGAAAAAAAAATTGTGTTCAAGATAAGGGCTGATTCTGATTTTACTACCCTCAAAACATGAAGAAAATTCATTTTTCGAAAAGTGTGTGTGTCTGTGTGTAGAATTTTTTCTAAGGCAAACAATAACTGCCACAAATTCAAAGAGAAGTAAATAATTTTTTACATACCTGCCTGAGTTGTAGAGGCCTATTGATTTTGATGAAGATCGGTTATGGGGAAGGAGTACTTTACTAGCAACGTTTTACGTTTTAACAAGAGTAAAGTACTTGAAATATCGGTATGGAGAACCATACATGACTTCCATGTTCTAAGATTTATATTTAAAATCATTTACGAAATGAAATGTTTCATAGAAACTACTTCTTTCCACTTATTGCTTCAGCCTTAACCACAGTACTGTGGTCACTAACGTATACCACCACACCTTATCGCACTCGTTTTTCACTGATGATGGCAGTCGATGATACTGCCAAAACGTCTGGTTTTGCAGAAAACATTAGACTACGGCCAAACAGCCCGGGAAGGAATTTTAACAACAAACTACTACTTTGTTGCCGATAACGTAGTACATATAAAAATTATATCCTCCCCCTTCAACTATAATTTTCATTTATAGAAAATTACCCCCACCCCGTTCAACTAGCCTCTTCATTTATAGATATTTCATCAACGTTTCTACACTGGATTATTAACATCTTCTTATCAGGATACTTTATTTATCAAAATTAAGTACTTTACTCTTGTTACAACAAAAAATGTTTCTGGTAAACTGCCCTTTCCCCGTAACCGATCTTCACCAAAATAAATAGGCCTTCAGTCTGCTACAACTCAGGCACATATGTAAAAAATTATTTGATTCTGTTTGAATTTACGGCAGTTATTGTTCGTCATAGAAAAAATTAACCTTGGTATCACATAAAACGTTGCAGGTAAACTACCCCTTCTCTTAACTGATCTTCACCAAAATCAATAGGTCTTGAGTCCTCTACAATTCAGGGATGCATGCAAAACATTATTTGATTCTGTTTGAATGTGCGGCAGTTATCATTCGTCATAGAAACAATTACTCTTGTTAAAAAATTAAAGGTGGCCGGTAAACTATCCCTTTCCCTTAACTGATCTTCACCAAAATAAATAGGCCTTGAGTCCTCTGCAACTCAGGGACATATGTAAACAATTATTTGATTCTGTTTGAATTTACGGCAGTTATCGTTCTTCATGGAAAACGTTCTCTTGTTACAACATAAAATGTTGCAGGTAAACTACCCCTTTCCCTTAACCGATCTTCAACAAAATCAACAGACCTTCAGTTATCTACAATTGAGGAAGGTATGCACAAAATTATTTTATTCTGTTTAAATGTGCAGCAGTTATCGTTCATCATAGAAACAATTACTCTTGTTAAAACATACAATGTGGCCGGTAAACTACCCCTTTCCCTTAATTGATCTTCACCACAATCAACAAGCCTTCAGTCTTTTACAATTGAGGAACGTATGCAAATCAATCTTTGATTCTGTTTGAATGTGCGGCAGTTATCGTTCGTCATAGAAAAAATTACCATTGTTAAAACATACAATGTTGCAGGTAAACTACCCCTTTCACTTAACCGATCTTCACCAAAATCAATAGACATTGAGGTCTCTATAGCTCAGGAAGCTGTGCAAAACATTATTTGATTCTGACTGAATTTACGGCAGTTATCATTCATCATAGTAAAGATTACCCATGTTAAAACATAAAACGTTGCAGGTAAACTACCCCTTTCCCTAACCTGATCTTCAACAAAAACAACAATAGGTCTTGAGAACTCTACAATTCAGGGCTGTATGCAAAAACGTATTTGATTATGTTTTAATTTGCGGCTGTTATCGTTTGCCATAGAAAATGCCCTTGTTAAAACATAAAATGTTGCAGGTAAACTATCCCTTTCCCTTAACCGATCTTTATCAAAATCAATAGGTCTTGAGAACTCTACAATTCAGGACTGTATACAAAATATTATTTGATTGTGTTTGAATTTGCGGTTGTTATTGTTTGCCATAGAAACAAATTACCCTTGATTTAAAAAAAAACGTTGCAAGTAAACTACTCCTTTCCCTTAACCGATCTTCACCAAAAACAATAGGTCTTGAGTACTCTACAAATCAGGGCTGTATGCAAAAAATTATTTGATTCTGTTTGAATTTGCGGCTGTTATCGTTTGCCATAAAAAAAATCTAAGATAGACAGACAGACACACAGACACTTTTCAAAAAATGACTTTTTTCATGTTTTGAGTGTTGTACAATCAGAATCTGCAATAATCTCGAACACGATTTTTTTTTTCCATCACCATACTTCCATTTCCTTAAGGAACATGGAAGTAAATATCAGTATGGAGAACCATACATGACTTCCATATTCTAAGATTTATATTTAAAATCATTTTCGAAATGAAATATTACCATAGAAACTACTTCTTTCTACTTACTGCTTCAGCCTTAACCACGTTACTGTGGTCACTAACGTCGATTTTCACTGATGATGGAAGTCGATGGCATTGCCGAAATGTCTGGTTTTGTAGAAAACATTGGACTACGGCCAAATATCCCGGGAAGGAATTTTAACAAAAACTACTTCTTTGTTGCCGATAACGTTGTACACATATATATCAGTGGCGAAGTTACATGGAGGCAATTGAGGCAATACCTACCCTAAAAAATTCTGTAGAATAAAAATTATAAATACGTATGAACTACATAACGTAAAGATTATACATTGTTACTGTGACTGTCAAATTTATTAAACCGAAACGTGCTTTATTGAGCGACCGCTAGATGGTGACAGGTGAGATTCGGCATAGTTCGTTTAAAGCGAATGAGGCAACCTGAACTTGCCTCAGCATTTTTTGTATACATCGTATGTAAGCAATGTAGTGGTGTGATAGGGAAGTGAAGGGAGGGGGGATTGTCCCGCGCTGTACACATAGAGCGTTGAGGCATGCCTCACTTCTGTGGTCCAAACAGTTAAGTTAAAGCGCCTGTGTTGTTTCTAAGTGTTTATTTTATGCGGTTATTAAAAGTGTCACTGTTGTTCTGCTGAACTAACAGATGATCAAGATTGTTATTTGAATTATTTGTAACATTAAACATATATATATAGAAACTAATCAAGTTTAAAAATTTGAAGTTCAATCAGTTGTATTATTGTGTATATATGAAAAATATATTATACTAACCGTCTGTGACTTCTCTTTTGATGTCCCTTCTTATTACGACATGTTTCAAGACTCTTGTCCCATTGTCAAGCATAAAATTTGTAGCACATTATCAGATATGTTTGTCAAACGTTAAAAACCATGTCATAATGACCACAAATAACGGATTATTAAAATAACGAACTATACTAATTTGTAACTTGAATACGCGCATCGGGCGAACAGTGTACACTGCACAGCGACCCACCGCGCATTAACCGCAACTGATTCTAGTTATCTCAATATCTCAACGCGGTGTCATATAATACATTATACTTGAATAGCAACTGGTCGTTCAAAATGTGTGGCTTGGTATTAGTGTCCCTGAACGCTTTGTACACCTCAAATTCCTCGAGTATGTTCATATAACGTCCTTTACTGCAAAAGTGGAGGGGTTTTAAATTAGTTCTGAAATCAGTATAACTATGATTTTCATTAATAAGATGTTTGGCGAAACTTGATTTGATAGTATTATAGTTACGACGGATAGTGGGTGGTTTGTGTTCATTGAATCTTTTGAAAAAACCACGGCCCGTCTGGCCCACATAGAAAGCGTCACAATCATTGCATGACAATTTATAAATGCCCGTTTTATTCTCAATACAAGTAGATTCGTGGGTACGAAGATTATTTAAGATATTATTTGTAGTCTTGTAAGTGACTATGATATCAGTGTTTTTGTTTATGAGAGATTTTAAAATGTTCGGCATGAAATTGGTATATGTTGCGGCGATATATCTATGTGGCTTTTTCTCCCGTGCAGTCATTGATAATTGGTTAATGGTCCTTATTCTATTTTTATGTTTCTTGATAATATTGTTTACGACGTTGGTATTGTAACCATTTGCGACTGCGATATATTTGATGGTATTTAACTCGGTAAGAAAATCTTTGTTATCAAGGGGTAAAGATAAAAGTCTATGTATCATGCTGTGAAACGCAGCCATTTTTTGCGATATGGGATGAAATGACGTGGCGTGTATCACGGTGTCTGTCGTCGTTGGTTTTCTGTATATATTAAAATGTAAATTATTGTTGGTGTTTTTTGTGATTATCAGATCTAAGAAGTTTAGTTGTCCATTGTCCTCATGTTCCAAGGTGTATTGTGTTGTGGTGTATTGTATTGTGTATGACTAATACAAGGATTGTTCAATAGAAACACGTATAGAGCTGTAAAGCATTTTTTATTCAACGATTTTAAAAGAAGTCTCCAATAACATTAAGACATGAGTTCCACTGTTGCGCTAACCTGTAGATTCCCTGCTAGTAAAATTCTTACGGCTGTTTGTGGAACCATTCGGTTACAGCAAACTCTACCTCAGCGTCTGATTTGAACCACCGTCCTTTTAGTGATTCCTTAAAAAAAATTTAAGATAAGATTTTTGCCTACCCATTCATTAACTACTAGCTTCGCCAGTAAGCAAATTGATGTCCATTTTTTCGGCTTGCACGCGTTACGTTGGTGTGGGTTTCGGCACTTTCCATTTAAAAAGCGTACAAATGTAAGAAAATAAACATGAGTGAGGCCAGAAATAACGTGAATTGTGTGTGTGTGTGTGTGTGTTACCTGCCTTTTTATTGCTGTAGGCATAATAATAAAATGGAAACGTAAACATTACATAACTGAGATATGCTTACCTGCCACGAACGATATATTATTTTATACATGGAGGAGTTCAGTGACATACACACGTACAGAAGAATTATATATATAAAGATATTAACTCATACATAATTTACATTAAAATGAAAAATTTATAATTTTATTGCCTGGCAACAAAATTATTTTATTTTTAACAATTACCATTGTTTCAAAAAGTTTAAATGAATTTTCAAGTACTTTACTCTTGTTAAAACGTAAAAGGTAAACTACCCCTTCCCCTTAACCGATCTTCACCAAAATCGAAAGTCCTTGAGACCTCTACAATTCAGGGACGTATGCAAAAAATTATTTGATTCTGTTTGAATTTGCGGCTGTTATCGTTTGCCATAGAAAATAACCTTGTTAAAAAAACGTTGCAGGTAAACTACCCCTTTCCCTCAACCGTTCTTCACCAAAAACAATAGGTCGTGAGTACTCTACAAATCAGGGCTGTATGCAAAAAATTATTTGATTCTGTTTGTATTTGCGGCAGTTATCGTTTGCCATAGAAAAAAAATCTACCACAGACAGACAGACAGACAGACACACACACAGACACTTTTCGGAAAACGACTTTTTTTCATGTTTTGAGTGTAGTACAATCAGAATCTGCAATAATCTCGAACACGATTTTTTTTGCCATCACCATACTTCCATTCCTTAAGGAATATGGAAGTAAAATTCACTTAAACGTTTTCAAACAATGGTAATTGTCGAAAATAAAATAATTTGTTTCCAGGCAATAAAATTATAATTCTTCATTTTAATTTAAATCATGTACGAGTGAAAATATATCGTTCCTGCTAGACAACCATATCTCAATTATGTAACGGTTAGGTTTCCAAAGTTTTATTATTGTGATTACCCCAAAAAAAAGGCAGGCAGGACACACACACAATTTGCATTATTTCTTTCCTCACTCATGTTTTTTTTCTTATGTTTGCACACTTTTTAAATGGAAAGTGCCGAACCCCACACCAACATAACACGTGCAAACCAAAAAGGTGTCCAGCGTGGACAGCGATTTGCTTCCTGTGGATCGCTGGCCAGTGTAACTGTATGTGTTTACAGAGAAACAGTTCACAGACAGACTTTTCGTTTTGAGGGAATGAACCCTCTGCAAGATGCTCAGGGTCCATGAGAGACTTTAGAGCGCTGCTCCTCCTTTTCTGCGTGTTTGTTCTGTGAAACGTTCACTGTAGTCTCACAGCTCTGCTCTGAGCAACGCTCTATAGGGAATGTTGAAAATTTTTGTCCATGGTGTACCCTCCATTACGGACATCATAATATTAAAACTTTGGAAACTTGAGCACTACTTAATGGAGATCAAACATTAACTTTTACAAGCCATTAATTTTATGCATATTTTGAAGCAATAAATGTTGTAATAAATTAATACAATTTGTGTACTCATTTCTATTATGAGATAAGAATTGCAAATTAATATGTGCATGTGTGTATGTATGAAAAATATATAAATATTTTCCCCTCTGGAAAATATTTTGACCTCCCTGATGGCTAGTTATTTACTAGCCTGTGTGGAATATAGCGTTATGACATGGATCAGAATGGTGGGTGTTAAACAGAAGGCACAAACGTATTAAGGAAGAAATATTTTGCTGAAATATTTATAACTATACGGGTGAACAGAATCGTCATTCAGGACATCAGAAGACGAATGGAAAGAAAGAAAGATTCGATTTTAAAAAAGAAATATGACTAGTGTAGTATTGACTGGATAGACTTTGATAACACTATAGACAGCATTCACCCTCGGCCGATATCTCGCAGCAAGAGTCCAATTTCTTTACAGGAATCAGATCACGTCTCCCTTTGGCCAGATCTTCTTTCGATCTACAAACATTTTATCCAAAAGTACAGTTCTTCCTCACTAAGGTTGAGGATAGACTTCACCCACCTGACATCAGGGTACCATTTTAGCTGATACGTCATTTCTTCAGAACGCAAGCATTCACTTATTTGATGTTATGTCATCATATCTAGCTCTGCTGCTTGTTTTACATTAAAATCAAAACAAATTCCATTATTCATTAGTTTCTATATTAACATAGAATTATTTCAATTGTTATTAATTTACTTAAAAACCTATGACGATACTGAAATTTTTTAGTGAAATGTGCATCAGGTGTTAAAAAGGAAAAACAAAATTACACTACTTGCAGAAGAAACAAATTGAATAACATCACAATATTATATATGTGTAGCCTATATAATAATTGTTTGGTTAAAAAAAAAATTAATAAATACCATAATGCAGGATTAGGACCCTGCATGTATGGAGCATGATGTGGGCGCATTACTATTTAACTATGCAAATAATTGACTTTTAATTATCAAAAATTGTATATACAGGGTTATTAAACTTTGCAACTTTTATTCTAGAATGATTTTTATTAATTTTCTGAAATAGTTCCCTTAACAAGTACCTGCAATATATACGCATACAAGCCCTTATTGATTTAAATTCCATGTCAGATAAATTTTAAATTATAATTAAGGTCATCACATTATTAAAGACATCACAAAGCTAATAAAAGAGATCTGCACAAACACTTCAGTGAGTGTAAAAGCTAAGGACGAATTATCAGATAATGTACCTGTAACAAAAGGGATGAGACAAGGGGAATTCCCAAAGGTCCCCCTACTCTTAAATGTAGTTATGGCTGAAATTATTAAGCAGGTAAAATTTAATTTGAAATTATCAAACCGAATTCAAGTAAATTAATTTAATTATAAATCTTAGAACATGGAAGTCCTATGGTTCTCCATACCGATTTTAGAAAAGTGTCTGTGTGTAGAATTATTTTATGGCAAATTATAACTACTGCAAATTCTAACAGAATCAAATAATTCTTTGCATATGTGCCCGAGTTGTAGAGGACTCAAGGCCTATTGATTTTGGTGAAGATTGTTTAAAGGGAAAGGGTAGCTGACTTGCAACATTTTACATTTTAACAAGAATAAAGTACTTAATATTGATAAATAAAGTATCCTGAAAAGAAGGTCATAAGAATCCACTGTAGAAAGGTAGATGAATTATATATACACAAAAAAGGTAGTTGAAGGGGTAGGGGGTCATTTTCTATAAATGAAAATGATAGTTGAAGGGCGAGGGGATAATTTTTTACTGCCATGTTCCAAAAGGAAATGCAAGTATTGTTATGGGATAATTCTGATTGTACTACCCTCAAAACATGAAGAAAAGTCATTTTTCAAAGTGTCTGTGTGTAGAATTTTTTCTATGGCAAACGATAACTGCTGCAAATTCAAACAGAATCAAATAAATTAGCTGTTCTGTATACAAACCTCACTGAAGAAGAAGAACAACACTCCTAAACATCGTATGAGAGAATAAACAAGTAAGTTCACAAGAGAAAGTACCATCAATATTAATAATTATATTAATCAAATAATTTTTTGCACATGTGCACGAGTTGTAGAGAACTCAAGGCCTATTGATTTTGAAGATCGGTTAAGGGAAAGGGGTAGTTTACCTACAATATTTTACGTTTTAACAAGAGTAAAGTACTTAAAAATTCATTTAAACTTTTTCAAACAATGGTAATTGATAAATATCGGTATGGAGAAACATACATGACTTCCATGTTCTAAGATTTCTATTTAAAATTGGGCACATATGCAAAAAATTATTTGATTCTGTTTGAATTTGCGACAGTTATTGTTCGCCATATAAAACAAGACATGAAGATGCAGAATTTTATGTTTGTGATTATAATATATACATTTCACAAGAAGCAGAGCTAGATATGGTGACAAAACATCAAATAAGTGTTCTGAAGTTCTGAAGAAATGATGTATCAGCTAAAATGGTACCCTGATGTCAGGTGGGTGAAGTCTATCCTCAACCTTAGTGAGGAAGAACACTGTACTTTTGGATGAAATGTTTGTAGCTCGAAAGAAGACCTGGCCAAAGGGAGCAGTGATCTGATTCCTGTAAAGAAATTGGACTCTTGCTGCGAGATATCGGCCGAGGGTAAATGATGTCTATAGTGTTATCGAAGTCTTTCCTGTCAATACTACACTAGTCATATTTCTTTTTTAAAATCGAATCTTTCTTTCTTTCCATTTGTCTTCTGATGTCCTGAATGACGATCCTGTTCACCCGTATAAATTATAAATATCTCAGCAAAATATTTCTTCCTTAATGCATTTGTGCCTTCTGTTTAACACCCACCATTCTGATCCATGTCATAACGCTATATTCCACACAGGCTAGTAAATAACTAGCCATCGGGGAGGTCAAAATATTTTCCAGAGAGGAAAAATATTTATATATTTTTCATACATACACACATGCACATATTAGTTTGTAATTCTTATATCATAATAGAAATGAGTACACAGATTGTATTAATTTATTGCTTCAAAATATGCATAAAATTAATGGCTTGTAAAAGTTAATGTTTGATCTCCATTAAGTAGTGCTCAAGTTTCCAAAGTTTTAATATTATGATGTCCGTAATCAAAACATCAGAGCAGGTTTCAGTGTGTATGAGGGTACACCATGGACAAAAATTTTCAACATTCCCTATAGAGCGTTGCTCAGAGTAAAGCTGTGAATCTACAGTGTACGTTTCACAGAACAAACACGCGGAAAAGAAGGAGCGCTCCAAAGTCTCTCATGGACCCTGAGCATCTTGCAGAGGGTTCATTCCCTAAAGACGAAAAGTCTGTCTGCGAACCATTTCTCTGTAAACACATGCAGTTACAGTGGCCAGCGATCCACAGGAAGCAAATCGCTGTCCATGCTAGACACCTTTTTGGTTTGCACGTGTCGTATTGGTGTGGGTTTCGGCACTTTCCATTTAAAAACTGTGCAAACGTAAGAAAATAAACATGAGTGAGGCCAGAAATAACGCAAATTGTGTGTGTGTGTGTGTGTGTGTGTGCCTACCTTTTTTGCGGTAATCACAATAATAAAACTTTGGAAACGTAAACATTACATAATTGAGATATGGTTCTGGCAGGAACGATATTTTCACTCGTACGTGATTTAAATTAAAATTAAAAAATTATAATTTTATTGCCTGGCAACAAATTATATTATTTTGAACAAATACCATTGTTTGAAAAAGTTCAAAAGAATTTTCAAGTACTTTACTCTTGTTAAAACGTAAAACGTTGCAGGTAAACTACCCCTTCCCCTTAACCGATCTTCACCAGAATCAATAGGCCTTAAGGCCTACAATTCAGGCAAGTATGCAAAACATTATTTGATTCTGTTTGAATTTGCGGCAGTTATCGTTCACCATAGAAAAATTACTCTTGTTAAAACATAAAATATTGCAGGTAAACTACCCCTTCGCTTTAACCGATCTTCACCAAAATCAACAGGCCTTGAGTCCCTACAATTCAGTACTGTATTAAAAAAATTATTTGATTCTGTTTGAATTTGCGGCGGCAGTTATTGTTCGCCATAGAAAAAATTCTACACACACACACACACACACACACACAAACAAACACAAACACTTTTCAAACCCCTTATCTCGAACACAATTTTTTTCACCATCACCATACTTCCACTTCCTTATGGAACATGGAAGTAAAAATAGAATAATTTGTTGCCATGCAATAAAATTATAATTTTTTGAACAAGGAGGCGAGTTCTTAGGATTTAACTTGACTGTTTGCATTTATCTGTCTGTCTGTGTGTCTTTAACTAATTGGGGTATGTTTCACAATAATTTTTGTGGTAATTCACGAAAACGCATCAACCGATTTTAGTAAAACTAGGCACACATGTCTACACTTTACCCTTCAGAACCTTGTTGTTTTTGAGACTGATCACCCCAAAAATAGGATGTTGTGAAAACATCGCAAAATCACATGTGAGGTATCAAATTAAAGGGAATTTAAACCACAAACTGAATATAATATTCATTTTTGAAAATTGCAAAGTTTTTGGACATCAGAGCCTAAAATGTTGGCAAAATTATTGATAAAATCGTAAAAATTCACGTGGCAAATTAAGTTAAAACAATTTTATCTAAAATATGAATGTAATGTTCAGTTTTAATGAACATTAAAACAAATGAGAATATTTGTACCTAGGAACCAGTAGAGAGATAACAATTTTTTAAAGTGAAAATCCAAATGGGTGTCAGATTAAAAGGAATTGTAACCCAAATCCAAATGTCCCTAATTGTTTGTGTTTATTGTATGATTTTGTGCTCTGGAGTTGTAATGTTACTAAAGAAATTTAGAGAAATCGGGATGTATATAATTTTTCCCGAAATTGGAGAAATGTCTAATAACAAAATTTATGTAATAATAAACGTACTACATTCAAAATAGTGGGTGAATTCTGCAGCTCATGGAGCATAGGCTTACTAGTTAATCATAATTAGACAAATATATTTTTGTCTTTAAAAAGGGTCCGATATATGAACACATATTATTGTGTGTATATAGAATGTTTCTATGGCAAACAATAACTGCCGCAAATTTAAACAGAATCAAACAATTTTTTGCATACGTGCCCAAGTTGTAGAGGCCTATTGATTTTGGTGAAGATTGGTTAAGGTGGAGGGGTAGTTTACCTGCAACACTTTACGTTTTAATAAGAGTAAAGTACTTAATTTTGATATATAAAATATCCTGAAAAGAATATTATAATAACCCACTGTAGAGAAGTACATGAAATATCTATAAAAAAGGGTAGTCAAAGGGGAGCGGGTAATTTTTTGAAAACTACCTTTTTGATGTCGAATAAAGTACTTCATTTTGAAGGATAAGATACCTTAGTAATTACACATAATGAAACTATTACTCAATGAAAGTGTAAATATAAAAAATGAGATTGTTAGGTCAAGGGGGAAGGGTAGTTTACCTGCATTGTTTTGTGTTTTAACAAGAGTAAAGTATCTAATTTGTATAAATAAAGTGTCTTGAAATTAAAATTATATTAAATGACTACCCCATAATAACAAAATACCCATAAATAGTGAAAATAGTTTGAGGGTGGGCATATTCTTTAGATATTATCAAACCGAATTCAAGTAACTGATTTTAAATATAAATCTTGGAACATGGAAGTCGTGTATGGTTCTCCATACCGATATTACTTTGACTCGTGTGTGTGTGTGTGTGTGTGTGTGTGTGTGTGTGTGTGTGTGTGTGTGTGTGTGTGTGTGTGTGTGTGTGTGTGTGTGTGCACACATCTTCATTATAAAACTTTGAAATGATTCATTCTTGTGTATATATCAGAGTGTGAATCAAGGTTCTCCACTACTATAATAGCCCAGGGAAACAGTAATTTTTTGAACCGGGGATTCTCCCACCCATTAATTCACACGCTACTCTATATTTGTATATCATTAACACTTCCACGAGGACAGACATTTGATACAAAACACTTCCACTATTGCAGTCTTAGTGTTTTTCTAAAATCGTCTTAGTGTTTTTAAATTAGCAAATGTCAATTTATTCATGTTGACTTGATAGTTAATTTGTTTTTCTCATGTTGCAGATTCTTTAAACCTGGCAATGAATTACAAGTTATGGTAATCATATCCACCTATATATTCTAAGTGGTGCAAACTCAAGCGTGGAACAAATCAGCAATAAACTCATCAGCAACAATGCCACCAGAAGACAAGCGTGTTATGCCCTTGATGCCACCACCACCGCTTAAGAGACAAAGAGTAGATACAAATGATGAAAACAAAACCAAAAAACCAAAAAAGAAATGTGACTTCAGTTCTACTAACATACTTCTTTTCACACTAAATGAGATCAAAGAGAATACCTACACCGCAAGATATAATAACTTGTTTTCACCAAAATCAGTGGACAGCGAGTATAACAGTTTACCACCGACAGTGACGACAGATACGTATTATGAGGTCGAGAGTGAATTGGAAGGAAATTCCGATGCTTCTCAGATAGAACAATGGCTTGATGAACAAAGGCCTCGTAACATCATGAACAGCAGGGAATCACCATGCATTGTCACTGAAAAAAACAAAACGCAAGGTCAAAGTGCCACCAACAGCAAGACGGAAACTAGAACATCTTTACTATCTTCAAGCAGGAATACCACAAAAAACATTTTGCATGCTCGTAATAAACATGCTGAAATGCCACAAGTGAATAAAACATCTCCTTCTGTCATCAGAAATATGATGAGTACTGAAATGTCTTTACCATCTACAAGCAGGGATACCACAAACGATACTTTTCATGCTCTTAATGAACATGCTGAAAGCAACAATATGATGGGTACGGTAACTGCTACACCATATGCAAGTGAAAATATCGCATACAATCCTACTCATGTATTTAATGAAAACACTGAAATTCCACATGTGAATGAAACGTTTAACACATCACCGTGTTCACTTCAGAAAAGTAAACAGCCTATTATCACCAATGAGGATAAAGTTAATTTGTTGAAACTGAACGAGTATTTGTGGTCCAAGAATGAAGAAAAACAAAAGCGTCCAAAAAGTCATAAAAAAATATGTTACATATGCCTTAAGCAGTACATATACGATGCACGATTAGCTGCACACCTTTGCAATGTTCATGAATTACCCAAGACAGTTTGTATTACCCAGATGACAGGAAGCAGATCCAGTGAAGTAGGCAGTAGTTCCTTTAGCAGCAGGCATCATCAAACCATAAGCGCACCAAAGGAGTCCAATGATGAAGATTTCATTATACTGACAGGTATTCCCTTTATTTACTTTAAAATCGTTTAAATAATGTTTGTTAGTTACAATTTTGGTAAATAAAACAGGGTTTGTCCCTTCTCTGTGGTGGCAGCTGCAGTAAAACTAGTGACGCAATAACAGGCCCGTACTCTCTCCCTCAATAAAAGTTGGTGTTTATTTATATATTATTGTCTACACTTGAGAATAATGTACTGCATTAGACTGAACTCCAAGTCTCTGATGGAGAGGATAAAGTATGCGTGATTGTGTTGTGTGCGTGTCTGTGTTGGTATTGTTTGTTTGTCAAGGCCAATGATTCATCAGCCCTGTTCACAGTGCAAACTGGGATCCATCACAAAGCCAGACTACCAGTTTGTAATATTATCGCAGTGCGCTTTTTACCGTTACGGTAGTAAGTAGGTTTAAAGACTACGAATTATTGGTATTGTGTTTGCAACTTAGTCCTTTTTAAGTAGTTGTGTTATAGTAACATATGCGAATTTGTGAACTATCGTGTAGGAATAATGTACTTTTAGTTACCGTACTTTCTGTTAGTGAGTGAATTATCCTGTTATTAGTTTATTTGTAACTGTCTGTTCACAATGTCTCTTCAAGGATCATCAAACAAAGAAAAAAGTTCTGTTTTCATAGTGAAGGTCACGAAATAATTAGTAATATAACTGAAAAATGTGATGAAGAAAAACGACAAAATTCGCTGACATACCCACTTAATCAAGCAACAAAACGTACTGCATATTACTGTGATAAGTTGGAAAGCTTCATTAAATACTTTAGGAAGCAAAGAAAATGCAGTCCAGATGGAAAACTCTCCACACTGGAGAAAAAAACGTAAAACATGTGAGAAAAGGACAATTTTTCTTGATGATTTTGATAAATGTGTAGTAAAAAATATTGTTCAAGATTTTTATAAAAATCAAAACGTTGTGCCTACTGTTAAAAAACTCTACCTGTCGTGATTTTCCATGGGGAGCTAAATCATTAATGCGACTGCTTAAAAGTGTGGGATTCAAATGGAAGAAATGTAGAAGCAAAAGAAAAGTGTTAATTGAAAAACCAGAAATTGTAATGATGCATTACAAGTACCTTGTGCAAATTAAAAGCTTTCGGGAATCTGAGAGAAACATATTTTTTCTA
Organism: Magicicada septendecula; assembly: GCA_034769895.1. Classification (NCBI taxonomy): domain Eukaryota; kingdom Metazoa; phylum Arthropoda; class Insecta; order Hemiptera; family Cicadidae; genus Magicicada; species Magicicada septendecula. The sequence continues at coordinate 310,748,073 of CM068374.1, read as the reverse complement.
GATGAATCATGGGTTGACAGTAATATAACTGTAGATAAATGTTGGCAGTCAAATGAGGTTTCTGGTGTGTTACAGAATTACAGTGCGGGTAACAGATTAGTGATTTTACATGTGGGAAGTAAAAATGGCTTTATTCTAGGTGCTAAACTTTTGTACAAACTTGGAAGTACTAGTGGTAACTATCATGGCCAGATGAACTATGAAAATTTTAAAAAATGGGTTGAGAATAAGTTGTTGCCATATAGGCTATTTCGCCGGAATCAGTAATAATTATGGGACAATATGCCGTATCATTCTGTTTTAGCTGAAAAGATTCTGACAAAGTATTCTACGAAACTCGATATGGTACAATTTCTGAGAAATAAGGGTATTAATTGCGATGAAGATATGAGGAAGATCATCTTTTTCAAATTATAGAACTCCATTGGCCCAGAGATAAGCAGTACAAGATTGACCAATTTTTATCAAGCAAGGGTCACACTGTTGTACGGCTTCCTCCCTATATATGCGACCTCAATCCTATTAAACTTGCCTGGGCAAAAGTTAAAAACTACATACGAAATTGCAACAGTTATGGAAGTCTTAATTTTACGGAACTGACTGAAATAACTGAGCAAGCAATACTGTCGGTAACTGAAAGTGACTCGGTAGGGTACTGCAAGAAAATTGGGGAGGTAGAGGACTACTACTGGGAAAGTGATGGGATAGTGTTAGACGTTATTGACAAGATTATTATCACATCAAGTTCGGATGATAATATCAGCAGTGACAGTGGTGACAACATAGACAGCAGTGACAGTGACTCTGATCGCAGTTTCAATACTGACAGGGAAGAGGAAACAGATGAGGAGTTAGCTCGCCCTCTTTAAAATGTAAGTCGTCTATTACATTTTGAAATGATAATCTAAGTGAAATTAAAATTAGATTTTAATACTAATAATATTTAACAGTGCCAACTGTACAACACATAGTGTCACAGTTATCTGGCTTAATGCTCAATGAGAGAAAAGTGAGTGTTGAATGAGTTTTGATAATACATGTGAATCGGGATTTCTCAGTAATCGCTGATTGTTTAACGCAACTACGCGTCCGTGTGTCTACGCTCTCTCTCTCTCTCTCTGCCCGCATTCCTCTCAGAGACTTGGAGTTCAGTCTAATGCAGTATTTGCCCCACACAGGAGAGCTGTGCAGCATTTTTGTTCTGTATTGTACTATAAGTAGATGCACCCAATGTGGAGAAAATGTAAGTACATTTCTTTTACAGTATGGCTTAATAAATCGAACTGCTAAAATTTAGAAACTTGGTGACTGGTGTCGAACAATGAGATTGAAACGCACAGCAAACAAATGCCTCGTTGCAAGGGTAACAAAATTGTCATTCACTTCACATATGCACACAACAGTCTTGTACAATGTTATGTAACATGTACATCATCGGTAACATGATTGCCAAGTGTTGTCATTAGACGGCACGCAAGTGTTGTCATGAAGCGACAGCATGTGATGGATGGAGACAGTGTGTGAGTGAGCAGCAAACTGTTATCATGCACTCTCCTCTTTAGTAACCATATGCTATACTTTCAAGTAGAGGTAATTGTTTCACAGTTTCTGTTCAAAACAACTGTAAGGTTTGTAACAGACTATCTAATCCAGTGGCAAGTAAAACATATATTCCTACTTAATTAATTTATGTTTAAATACTAAATCTGACTGCTTTTAAATTCTTTTATTGAATTAAAATATTATAATTTTAAGTAATTATATAATAACCTGATATTATTCAATATAGTTTCTTCTCCAAGTAGTGTACTACGTTTTTGTTGGGTCAATACCCAACGCACGTTTCACTGGAACACATCAGCATCATCAGAGTTTTGCAAATAGATTAACAATAATAAAAAAAATTCTGCATCAATATAGGAACTAATGAATAATCAAATTTGTTTCGATTTCGTGTAAAATAACACATAATTGATTTAGTTCAATTAATTAATTATTGTTTTAATGTTTATTTACTTATGCAGCTGTTTTTGTTGGTTATATTAAAAATATTTAATATTTATATTTTATTTACTTTAATAAACTTATAATTTTAAATAGATCATCTTGCTTTTTTTATTTGAGTTTGTTCTTTAATTAATAAATTATTGTTATTGTGTTTATAAACATTAAGATGTTCCCAAATGTATTTTTTGACCTTTTTGTATGTTTTTAATTAACTTTATATTTTCAATGCCTGGAAATTGGTGGTTATTATTTAGACAATGCGTGGCTAAATTATATTTATAGACATTTGATTTTAAAAATGTATTGCGGTGTTGAAGGAATCTATCAAGTAGTTTTTTCTTTGTCTGGCCTACATAAAATTTATTCCAACTTCGTCATGCTTATTTGCTAAACTGCTATGTGTCACGTTCTTATGATTGTCATGGTTTAGGACTTGAAATGGTGGAAACACTGAAAGGTCTCGTCCAGAACGTGACACTTAGCAGTTTAGCAAATCAGCACAACGAAGTTGGAGTTACGGAGACTGCTAATTCAAATAACAAAATTAGTAAAATTTATTGCAATTCTGACATTCTATTTTGTATATTCCATTTTTATTGTGAAAATTAGATTTCGTTTTAGGTTTTGTATGATTAACATAAATTTTAAGTAATTGTAAGTGGCTTTTTTGGAGGCACCAAACTAGAAGCCAGCACCTCAAATACTGATCAAAGACGTCTATTGATAAAAGACACATTTTTTCAGTCATAAATATACCAAAATTTGTATTGTTGCTGGATTATTATGTACTCACCAAAGACTCCAGTATTGAAATCAGGTCTTGGAGATTTTTATGTAATTGCTTGGCAAATTACTTACATAAATTTTGTATAATTAAAAATATCATAAACATAAACATGGTGAAGTTCAATAATTTTTAACATGTTAAACTGGATGTGACAAAATTGACATGGCTTCTAGTAGTACAGTATTCATTAGATTGTCATTTAATACTTCGTCAGATGACTTTGGTTTCTTCTGCACATTTTTAGCAGATATTACAATAATTATTATAATTATTCATGTTTCATCAAAACTATTCTTGTCTTATAATTATTAATAATAAATTATACTTATTATTTTTCACAAGAATATTTTTTCATTATTGTTTTAGACTGTTTCAACAGTATTTTTTATTGACATCTTATTTTTATTTATTATTCTTTTATTTATTGTAACGTGTCTAAAATATTTGTATTTCATTTATTTCATTTTTTGGGGTTTTGGAAAAAATAGTGTGAAAGTTTTATTTTCCGACAAACATTAATTCCATTGTAACAGACCAAGTGTAGAAAACAGTGTTGAAACAAAGCAGCAAGACGCAGTAATCAGTTGCGAAACCAAGCAAAGAATCTGTACCACCCTCGAATTCTCAGAACTGTGCGTGAGTGTGACGGTGCACGCACGCCACTACTCGAGTATGCGCGCTGCAGGGACGCCAAGAAACTCAAACGGTGCTGTAAAAATATGGCGTATGAATGAACAGTGTGAGATCAGCCAGACGACTTACAGGAAACATAGTTAGGGACCACCTACTGCTAGTGACATCAGACTAGCAGTGTCTAGAGATCGTCGACACACTTTGCTGATATAACCACTATGTTTCATGCATAAAGTCGATAGAACACAGCAATTCAGCTAGGAACGACAACGAGATCTGATGGCCGTGGAACACTGTTTCCTCCCACTCGCCAAGTAAGTTGCATAGTCGTTCGTCCCCAGCGTAACCGGCCGGTTTACGGAGAAGAGGTATCCCTTCTCAAAATTTTAACATGGGACAGTAAAAGTGATTTAATTGTTATTTCAATCAGTGGAAGTGAGGAGTGAATAATTGCTGAACAGTAACATGCCAAGTTGATATATTTTTCTTTATTTTCGGGACAACTACCAACTCACCACGCGGCGACCACGAGGTCGCGGATACACGCATTGCCGGAGGGGAGAGTATATCATGAATTATATTAATCAATCAAAGTAAAAAAGGGGGTTTTATGTTGGTTAGAATGTGAGTAGTGCGTGAGCAGGCTGGGCGATCTTAAGTTGTAAGTAATAGTATGTAAGTTTAGAAAATAAGAGATATAAGCAAGAATTACACCATATTCGAAAAGCATGTAAGTAACTGTATTTGATGAACAAAATTTTAAAACGGCAATAATTGATAATTAAAACTAATTATTTCTCTTCATAACGATGTGTAGAATCAGTTATTTCGATAACCTTAACACAGGTTTGCATCTGATGTTCATGTGATTGGATCCTGGACCTTAATAGAAACTTTGCAGGTAGGTGGAAATTATGCAATTTTGGTAATTAATATATTTAAATTGGATTAGAGTATAACAATGGCGCCCGAACAGGGACGAATTTAAATTAATTAATTAAATTCCACATCTACGAGGATGCAAACATGTGTTAAGTTAGCGTAGTAAAATAAAATGCGGTATGTACGCAAAGTTAATATGAGAAAGCAATATAGAAAGTACATTACAAAAAATTAATTAAATTAATTAATTAGATTAATTAAAATATTGATTATCAATTATAAAAAATGGCAGATAATAATGAAATCAGCCTCTCTGACAGTCACACCGACTCTGGCATTCAAACAGAAGCAAGGTCAATAGACGAGCAGAATGTAGAAATATCTGTAATTAGTTCACCGGGAGCGATTTCTACTCCCGTACCAAGTAAAATAAATACAAGAGAAAAAGAGTTGTCATTAAATGATTTATTTAATCTCATTAACAATACATTTGATATGAACAATAGCGATTTCAATACAAAATTCGATGAACAGAATAACAAGTTTAAAGAATTGAATAAACGTTTTGACATAAATGATGCTAAGTTTGACGTATTAACTAATTCACTGTGTAGCATTGATAACCGAATGAATGAAATACGTAGTGAAACAAAAAGAGAAACAGATGAGTTGAGAGAGTATGTGTGTGTGGTAGACAGCAAAACGAATATGTTAGAATCCAATCAGAAAGAAATTGGGCAACAAATAATTACAGTAAATGACAAATTAGAAAATTTTGTAAGTAAAGTAGGTGATAAAGTTGAGAGTATTGAGAGTGAGATGCAGTGCTTAACTAACACAATACATGTTATAGATAACCGCAGCAGTGAATTAGAATCACAAATAGCAATAGTAAAAAATGTTAGAAATGAGGTAGAAAGTACTTGTAAAACAGACATACAAGCAACCCAAGAAACAGTGAATGTTATTGAAAGTGTAAATCACAATAAGTTCGAGTCAATTGAACAGAATATCAACAGTGTGAAAGACGAATTAAGTTTAGTAAGAAAGCAAAATTTAAACAATGTTACTGAACGCATATTTATGACACGAGACACAAACAATGAAATAGAATTAGAAACTTTTAGTAGTGAAAATCGTAGAGTGCATCCAATGCAATTTTTGAATCGAGTACGGGAATTTGACAGATTTAATGGTAGCAGTTGGGAAGTTAAACTTATAAAAATTCTGAAATGTTTTAAGGGCAATTCGGAGATATGGGCGGAGACACATCGAAACGAATGGGAGAGGTATGAAGATTTTGAAAAAGCCTTTCGGAATAAATACTGGTCGGAGGAGGAGCAGGAGATACTACGAAGTCAAATAATGGGAACCGGGAGCTTTGGGAGAAACAACCGTAATATTACCGTGTATACCATGAAGCTATACAATGAAGCTAAGTACTTAGAACCACCGTTGCCATTCCAGTCATTTGTACGCCACATCAGTAAGCATCTACCGAGGGAAGTACAGATCACGTTAATGACCAGAGTGGTAAGTGATATCAATGAATTAGAAAAAATATTGGATGTTTTTCAGAATATTAAGGACCAGGAAGACAGCAGACGTATACAACAAACTAATATGCACAATGGAGGGAACTATACACAGAATTTTCATAGAGGAGCACGGGGAGGAAGTTTTGACAATAGGGGCGAGAGTTGGAGATGTAGAGAATGTGAAACAGACAATTATGCTAATAGAACCAATTGTTTCAGATGTCATCGAAACAGGGAGTGCGCCAGGAACGAGAGAATGAACCCACCACCAAATCAACAGTCGAGGGGAGGAGAATTTTATAGAGGAGCGCCAAGAGGAGGAGGACATTATAATAGAGGAAGAGGAGGAAATCATCCAGCCGTAGCAGGTCCATCCACGGGAAACTAAGGAAGACAATGGAGAAGCGGGCCCAACCATTGTCAACGGAGAACCGGGTCCAAGTAACCAACGAATACGCGAACAATGTTATCAAGGTGGACATGGCAAAAGAATTGTTAGAAGAAGAGGAGAACAAGGTGATGGAACGCAGAACAGGAGTGACTGAGGTGACAATTAACATTGAAGGTAAGAATTATAAAACTTTAATTGAAACCGGTAGCGAGATCTCAGTAATTTCGGAAAATGTTATGGGTGAATTAAAAGAGATAAATAAAAATATACCATCATTACCAGTTGGCGGGGTTACAGTAGTGGGGGTAACTGGGGTGAGAAGTAAGAGAATAACCAGACAAGTACAATTAAATATTTTAATAAATCAAGTTGAATTTGAAAACACTTTCCTAGTAGTTAAAGGGTTGAGTCTAGATATAATATTGGGAAATGATTTTTTGGAAAGAAACGGGGCAGTAATAGATTTCAATAAACAAATAGTAAAATTTGAAAAGGGGAATAAACCAGTCAGAATAGAGTTTAAAAAAGTAGTAAACGAAGCTAAAGTCACGGAAATAAAAATGTTACATAAGCAGATAGGCGATACAGAGATAGAGACCAAAATAAATATATGTCGAGAGAGTGATAGCCTAGAGAATGAGGAGGGAGAAATGCATGAGAGTAATGAGAGTGTGTGGGCAGATAGAGCCAACAAATTTTTTAATGAAGATACAGTTGTAGGAAATACTCAGCGAGAGGAGCTGTGGGCAGTTGTGGAGCGGTTCAGAGAGGTGTTTGATGAATCACCAGGGAAAGCGAAGGACTACATCTGTGAGCTGAAAGTTCGGGACCACGCACCATACATGCAGAGGAGCTACCCGGTGCCGTTTTCGAAGAGGAGGGCGGTACAGGAGGAATTAGACCGGATGATGCAGGGAGACATAATTGAACGCTCAGTATCACCCTACTCAAACCCTTTGGTAGTGGTGATAAAAAAGGATGGAAAGGTAAGGTTATGCTTAGATGCCCGAAAAATTAATCAAATTATTATACCTGACCGGGAATCTCCGGAACCCATAAATGAGATTTTACAGAAGTTCAGCGGAGTCAAATACATGATGTCATTAGATCTAACAGCGGGGTACTGGCAGGTGCCATTAGCAGCAGAGAGCAGAAAATACACGGCTTTTCTTTTTAACGGTAAGAATTACCAATTCAAGCGCTTACCTTTTGGATTAAACACCAGTGTTGCCAATTTCATTAAATGTTTAGATAATATATTACAACCTAAGGATCTAGACTTTTTAACAGTATATGTCGATGATATCTTGATAGCTTCTAGAACCTTCACTGAACATTTAGAACACATAGAATATGTATTAGGTAAGCTACAAAAAGGGGGTTTAACAGTGAATTGGGACAAGTCTAAATTTCTGCAGACAGAAATACATTTCTTAGGATTTATTATTACACAGGAGGGGATATTAGCTAACCCTGACAAAGTAGAAGCCATAATGCGATTCCCCGAACCTAAAAACATTAAGCAATTACAAGGTTTCTTAGGCCTATGCAATTTTTACAGGAAATTTCAGGAGAACTACGCACACACAACATCCAAACTAAGTGTTGTACTGCAGAAAAATAAACAGTGGAGATGGGGAGATACGGAACGAAGTGCATTCAACGAAATTAAGAGAAAGTTTAGTCACATGATTATGATGAATCATCCCGATTTTAATAAAACCTTTTATTTGCAGACCGACGCCAGCAATGTAGCGCTTGGGGCGGAGCTCTACCAGGAGGGCTGCGACAAGGAACATCTAATGATCGCCTTCGCCAGTAGATCGCTGCGGTCGGCTGAGAAAAATTATACGACGACAGAAAAAGAACTTTTAAGTATTGTGTTCGCCGTGGGTAAATTCCGGACATACATCCTAGGCAATACAACAATAATCCAGACGGACCACAAGGCGTTATCATTCCTAAATACATGTAAGCTGACGCATAGCAGATTAACCAGGTGGGTATTAGCTTTACAAGAATATAACTTTTCCTGGGAGTATATAAAGGGGTCAGATAATAAGGTACCAGATACACTTTCTAGAGTAGATGTTATAGACAATAAAACTGGTAGTGATCTTAAAGAAATAGAAATTTTTAGATTAACTAGAGAAGATAGAATTTTTGGTGAAGAATTAAGTGATATTAAAAACATGCAAAGATCTGATAGTAAACTGGGTAAAGTAATTGTTAGTTTAGAAACAGAGGTAGAGGGATCTGAATATAATGAGCGATTTCAAGTATATCAAGGTATTTTGTTTAAAAAAGTAGATAGTGGGGAGCGGGATTGGAGGTTAGTTATACCCGAGGGGTTAATAGATAAAATTGTTTGGGATTGCCATATAAGGTATGGTCATTTTGGGGCAAGAAAATGTGCAAATGTTTTGAAAGAGTCGTGTATATTTAAGAATATGGAGAAGAGAGTTAGAAGAGTGTGTGATTTATGTCTAAAGTCGAAAGTAGTGAATTATAAAGTAGAGGGGGAGATGAATTACATAAAAGTTGAGAGACCGTTTGATCTAGTTGTGGTTGATTTATATGGACCATTACCCAGAGGTAGAGGGGGTGTATTGTATGTATTTGTAGTTCTAGACACTTTTTCAAAATTTGTGAAATTGTATAGCATTAAGAGAGCGACGAGTAAAGTACTCAGTGAAAAAATAGTAAAAGACTACATGATTAACGTTGGAAAACCGAAAATTATATTATCTGACCACGGTCCACAGTTTATAAGCGGCAAGTGGCGACAGACGCTTGGATGGGAAGGCATCATACCCAAGCATACGGCAGTGTATCATCCTCAGTCGAACCAAGCAGAACGGGTGATGAGAGAGATTGGTAGGATATTTCGGGTGTACTGTCACGCCAAACACACAGAATGGCCATCCTATGTGAAGAAAGTAGAGGAGTGGCTGAATTGTACCACCCATGAGTCCACAGGATTTACGCCGCATGAGTTGATCAAGGGATCAAGGCCGCCCAGGATATTGGAACAACTTTTCGAATACCCACCAGAAGGTCAAGTTTTGGACAGAAACATGAAAATTAGATTGGCAAACGAGAACTTACTTACGAGAGGAGAGCGAAGGAAACAGAAACATGATGCTAAGGGTAAGTGGACCAGATATGAGGTAGGTCAGTTAGTGTTAGTAAAAAGGCATGATTTGTCCAGTGCTCAAGATAGAGAAATAAAGAAGTTTTTCTTGTTGTATGAAGGGCCGTATGAAATTATAGAAATAAAAATGCAGAATGCGTATGTGCTGAAGAACCCAACGACGCAGGAAATAGTAGGTACTCAAAATGCGACGAATTTAAAATTATATCGGTCACTTTAATTATGTTTATAAATAAGATTTCAAATATTGTTGTATGCTTACAGAAGGGATCCTCCCCCATTTTCGGGCGGTCACGATCTTACCAGTCCTGGCCGTGGAATTCGGAACTTGGAGGCGGGCCATGGTTGGCGGATCTTCCTTCGGGCGGTGAAAACAACGATTGTCCGGCTCCACCAAAATTGGTATAAAGTAGAAAATTAACTACACATTTGAACGGGGAGGGGGACCCCAAAAGGTACGTGACGCATTATTATCATTAATACACTCTAGGTGCAACAATCTTGGTGTACCTGTCACGTGCCTGCACTGCCTTAGAGTGTTGTACATAAAGGAGGCTACACCTAAAAACAGGGCAGTGCGTACAATTTAACAGATTTTTCAGTGTCGGTGGCAAAGAAATTCAAGTTGAGCCATTGACAGTAGTTTGGCATAAACCGAAACGAAGAGTTTTGCGGAGAGGTATGGTGAGTTCCAGCTCAAACGACGGGTTAGAAGAAATGAGAGAGAGATAAGGTAAAACGGTTGGGGATAAAGGGGAAGTAACTGCACAAAGTAGATCTGAGTTGGAACTTTTTTATACTTCATCGCAAAACACCCCCGTTTCAGGCCCAAGGGTACTGACCAATAGAATATAAGTAATTTAAAAAAAAAAAAAAAGCCAAAATATATATCTTGGATGTTTATAAGTCTAAATTTAAATGTATTTTAGAATTAAGTGACCAACTATAATTGTCAAGTTCTAGTATCAGTGAGTATGGGAACGTTTTAAAAGATGTGTAATAAAATATAAACTTGTTATCAATACAAGATGTGGGGATAATTTTGGGGGTAGATTGGTGCTCAATGAAGTGATAGAACAGTGGAGTGTGGAACTGCAACTGTCGAAAGTTTTAGTTTATCACTTGTAATTAGTTAGTATTTAAGTTGCTATTGCGGGGGTGGCCTGTGCTCTCGTAGATAGTGAAATGGGTTGGGGGTAACAGAGAGTGTTACCTCCATCGGAGGCCAAAATGGCGACAATGTGCGGCACATTTTTTTTGGTGCAAATTCAATTTGTACAATGATAGACGTTCGTGTCGCACATAGTAATGATGAATGGAACAGGCACTGAAATGCAAGTTAGATTTCCCCGACTTTTCGGGCGATTACTGCCTTACCAGCACTAATCGTGGATTTGGTTAGCGGCCAGCTATGGTCATATCAAGTCCCTTGACCATAGCTGACTTGAAATTGGTATATAGTAGAAATTAATAGGGGGTGAAATTTAGGGGAAATCCAGATACTATGGAACAGCGGCTACCACTCTGTTCGAGTAGGAACAGCAAGGCCAGGTGGTAGACCTGTTTAAGGGCGTTTAATTATAGACAAGAATATGTTGATATTCAGACGTTAAAATTTAACTGCCGAAGCAAAGACACGGAGAGGTCAAACTACTCCAAAATATGCCGTCTTTGTAGAAGCGAAAAGGCGCCACAGCCTTACACAACTTGCAATAGAGTGTGTGGATGGGAGGTGACTCAGAGGAGCCATAAATTTAAATTTTACAACATAAAAATTTACTAATTCAAATTTTGATCCAATAAAAATGCTTGTGCTCTGTTTAAATAACTAGCTGCTCATACATTCACTATAAGGTGTTTATTGTATAATTTTTTAAGGGTAATATTGTATTTTAGTAGGTTAGATATAATAGTTGATGTAAAGTATATGTTTTATATAATGTGTGTATTTTTTAAACTAAGCCAGTAATTAAACCGTCTGGCAGGCGGTTAACACAAAGCATCAGAATCAGAAAGAGGGGAAACAAAGAGATCAGAAGCGAATATTGATAAACCTATATATTTCATGTAATTTGTTCAATTTTGAGATGTGTATTCATTGTGTTAGGAGGTCAGCTGATCAGCAATAAAATGTCACTGTTATATTGGTTGTAATTGTTCCAGGTAATTAATGTTTAATGTAGTGTTTCAATGTATTACAGATGCTATTTAAAGTAATGATAAAAATAACTTGATAAATTGAGAAGTAAAGTAATAATCTGTGAAAGCTAATAAAGGATAGTTTTGGGGGTGATGAATATTTTATGGGACACATAGATCTGTCCAAGTTGAAGTCAAAGTTAAAGTTGAAATAGTAGAGATGAAAATAATGTATTGTTGTTGTGAGTTAATGTGTGTTAGAGAGTTTTAAGAAGTATTGATGTTGACACAGTAGTCATGGGAATATGTAGAGTTTTGAGTGATATATTGTTATTTATAAATGATGTTATTTTGTTGTATTTGAAGTGAGGTAATAAGATTGAGATTTTGGGGATGGCAATTTTGTAGTAGGGGGTAGTGTAATGTAGGAGTCCGCAACATAATGATACGTTGGGACGGGATGGGTCCGATTTAGTGGGAAGGGGTCGCCTTAGGTAGAATCCAGGGACCAGATAATGGGAAATGAGCTTTTTTGGGAGGGGGGAAACACGTATCCTAAGTACAAAGGGTTAGAGAGTATTTTTTTATATATATAGAGAGAAGGTGGCGATTTGAGTTTAATGATAAGTTGGGGTTAGAGAGTGTTTTGAGAGATGTTTTTGATAGAGATGGGTGTCCTGTTAATTAAAGTTGATGAGTATTAGAGTCAGAGAGAGGTAGAGATTATAGATGTATACAGAGCAAGTAGTAAATTAAATTGTTATAAGTATTTAGATCACCCACAGTAATGGAGAGTAAGATTGTCAAAGACAGACAGAGATTGATAACAAGAATATAAAATTTTTAATTTACAACCAGTGACAAAATTTTGATAGAATTTGAAAATAATGTAAAATTAAGAATTGTTTATTTTTAATAATTTAAATGTCAATTTGCTTATTATTTATAATAATATTTTGTTAATTTTAAATGTTTTATTTTATTATGTTTTGTGTTTCAAGTTAGGATGTTACAGATGTTAAATGTATTTTCAGATAGAACTTGTACATAACATATGTGGGTCAAGGTTGTGGACTTGACCTAGTTTTGATCAGCTGAGAGTGAGGTCATATAAGTTGATAGCAAGGAAGTTAATTCAATTTTTGTGTTTTTGATCAATTTAAACAAATTTTAAATAATTTCTGTATGTAAAGGAAACATTTTAATAAATTAAAATTTTTTCTTTGAATTTTAAAATGTTTGGAAAATATTTTTTTGAAAAAAAAAAAAAAGAAATCTTGATTTTGCGTCTGCCAGCTAATGAATATTTTTAAGCTTCAATTATTATATTGTTTGTGTACTAACCATGTTTATTTTATTGATTTATTGTAGTGAATTGTATTATTAGACTCTAGGTAATCCATGTTAGGTTAAGGATGTTCTTAATTATAAGAAATGTTTAAATCAACTTATTTTAAATAAAAACAGAAACCAATGAAGAGAATAATTTAAAATTTATACAAAATTTATGAATCGATTTTACCTGAAAACAACCAATGGGTTGTCATTTAAATAACTTTTGAAAAATTTTTCAATTTTATGATATGTAACGTCAGTATGTAATGTGAGTGTGTGTGAGCCCAGTATCTGCTAAAGGCAGCCCAGCTTGCATACAAGGGGAAACATATCGGTGGAGGATCTGGCATAATCTAAGCCAGGGATTGAGGACTTTGGGGGTAGCATGTTAGAAGGCGAGGTGGGCCATGGTGCGTGTCTGTTCGATTTTTCGATGTTGGGATCTCTTATGGAGAAGTCCAGTGATCTCAGATGCGTCCATAGTCACCGAGCCAAGGGGGTCGTGTACCCATGAAGTATAAGAACAAGGGGGTTGTTGGCACCAGTTCCTCACCGGTCCTCTTAGGGGTGTTTATCAATGGGATTTCTTCTGTTCTGGACAGCAGAATTCTCATTGGGGGGGTATTGTAACGTGTCTAAAATATTTGTATTTCATTTATTTCATTTTTTGGGGTTTTGGAAAAAATAGTGTGAAAGTTTTATTTTCCGACAAACATTAATTCCATTGTAACAGACCAAGTGTAGAAAACAGTGTTGAAACAAAGCAGCAAGACGCAGTAATCAGTTGCGAAACCAAGCAAAGAATCTGTACCACCCTCGAATTCTCAGAACTGTGCGTGAGTGTGACGGTGCACGCATGCCACTACTCGAGTATGCGCGCTGCAGGAACGCCAAGAAACTCAAACGGTGCTGTAAAAAATGGCGTATGAATGAACAGTTTGTGAGATCAGCCAGACGACTTACAGGAAACATAGTTAGGGACCGCCTACTGCTAGTGACATCAGACTAGCAGTGTCTAGAGATCGTCGACACACTTTGCTGATATAACCACTATGTTTCATGCATAAAGTCGATAGAACACAGCAATTCAGCTAGGAACGACAACGAGATCTGATGGCCGTGGAACACTGTTTCCTCCCGCTCGCCAAGTAAGTTGCATAGTCGTTCGTCCCCAGCGTAACCGGCCAGTTTACGGAGAAGAGGTATCCCTTCTCAAAATTTTAACATGGGACAGTAAAAGTGATTTAATTGTTATTTCAATCAGTGGAAGTGAGGAGTGAATAATTACTGAACAGTAACATGCCAAGTTGATATATTTTTCTTTATTTTCGGGACAACTACCAACTCACCACGCGGCGACCACGAGGTCGCGGATACACGCATTGCCGGAGGGGAGAGTATATCATGAATTATATTAATCAATCAAAGTAAAAAAGGGGGTTTTATGTTGGTTAGAATGTGAGTAGTGCGTGAGCAGGCTGGGCGATCTTAAGTTGTAAGTAATAGTATGTAAGTTTAGAAAATAAGAGATATAAGCAAGAATTACACCATATTCGAAAAGCATGTAAGTAACTGTATTTGATGAACAAAATTTTAAAACGGCAATAATTGATAATTAAAACTAATTATTTCTCTTCATAACGATGTGTAGAATCAGTTATTTCGATAACCTTAACACAGGTTTGCATCTGATGTTCATGTGATTGGATCCTGGACCTTAATAGAAACTTTGCAGGTAGGTGGAAATTATGCAATTTTGGTAATTAATATATTTAAATTGGATTAGAGTATAACATTATTTTATTACTGAAGGAGACAGGCAAAAATCAAAAATACTGTCGAAGCAGCGTACAAATTATACTAGAAATAATATGTGTGTGTGTGCGCGTGTGTAAATACTTGTGGAGAGTAAATATATGTTGATGTCTTAGGCTCTCGCAGCTAGTGTCAAATCTGATAACGATTGATCCTTGCCGGCCACCAGATCCAACAGTACTGTGTTAAAGACTGCACCAGTTTATTTACCACAGTACTGTGGGAACTGGTGCACATATTGCCAGTTAAACTTTCAATCATTCAACACTGAAGGTGGCCTCCAATGGAGGGGCTGAAATGTCTGTTGTTATAAACAGAATCAGACCATGGCCTAATAGCCCAGTAAGGGACGATATTATCAGAGTAAATATATATTATTTATTAATAATATTAATTTATCATGTGATATGTTTATTAATAATTAATCATCAATTAAGTAACACTAATAATAATTGTTATCACTGCTATTATTGTTGTTTTTAATTATTATTATTTGTTTCGATGCTTTGAGAGGAAGATAACACATGGAACTGTGTTGTGGCATGTTCCACAGAAGAGATTCACATTTGTACAGCAAATTTTTCCACCTACCTCCATAAAAATCATCAAATGATATCTAATTCATAGAATGTAAAGAGTTTAACATTTATTTAAAGACATAAAACTGTGTGTGTGTTTATTTATTCAGATGTTAGTGGTCAGTACTGATATACTGGTATCAGTATATATACTAATATTGCAATATTAGTAGATTAAAATATGGAGATAAAAACAATAACACATAACGTAGTAGCTAAAGAAATTTTGAAGGAATACAGTTGATGAAATGTTACTCATCTCCCGATGGCCAGGCAGTTGGGGCATTAAATATTCTAAATTTGCTAACCGATGTCATAAAAAGTCAGGAAAGTGAAGGATTGTTCTGGCAGCTTTCACCACACAGGAAGAATGAAACCCATAAAATATATAATTTTGTAGACTTAAATTGTGGTTAATATATGTTTACATTTATTTAATATAACTTTAACTTTAAACATAACTTTAAATATGGTTAAATAACATACTTGTTATGGTGTTAACTGTTACAGATCCAATAAATGAGACACAAATAAAAGAGCATTGTTCCATTGTCATTGACACAGACAGTGAAGAAGATGAGGATAATGCCACCAGTGGAGAATCGATAGTTGCTATAAACAAGAAGGATCATATATACACAAGATCTGAAGCAGGTCGCATCAGTTTTAAAGATATAAAATCGAAAAAAAGTGACCAAATCAGAAAATTTATTGAGACTGTAGATAAACTGAATTGTTTGAAACCTGAACCATATAAGACTTTGTTAGGAAACCTTAATGTCGCCTTTAATAAATTAAAACAGCTCTCTTATCGATTAATTTCAGCTGATCAGTTAACAAAGAACATGCACAATGAACCTGATAAAGAGATGCGTAGTATAGGCCTACTGTATAAAGTCATTGTGTCTGTATATGAAGATACTTTGTCGACCAGATATAAAAACCAAACCGAAAAAGAGTATGAGAGAATCAAAGAGATACATCGCAGTTTGACAAGACGCCTGGTGTTCAGCACTATTGTGCGAAGACAAGTGAAAGTAATTTTTGAGGCTTTTGTAAAAAACCTTACAGTATGTGCGATGAAGCGTACTGTCGAAGCCAAACGCGTCATTGTGTCAGCTGATGACGTTAAAAATGCTGTGTCAGGTTACTGTGATTACCTTTTGCGTCCAACGTATGATTTGCCACCCAACAGAATAAAAAACTTGGAGGAAACCTTTAAATCTGTCACCAAAGAACTTGATTATTCTAACCTTGCTCTACTAGGAATATATGAGATTTTGCGAAAGCATAAAATTTTAAAATTACAAGATCACCATTTGGAATACATCGATTTTAAAACGCCAGCACATATTAACTCTGAGATGAAAGACTTGTTTTATTATCTGGCTCAATGCAAGATGGAAAAAGAGTATAACACGGCAATGCATCAGTATGCGTTTAAATTTCTTTATTTCTTAGGTATTCGGTGTGTCAAAATTATCGACACAAAATACAGCCATGCCCAACTCTTCAACAGCGCTGATACCACAAAAATTGCGTTTCATTATAATGACTTGCTCAAAGCTTTACGCATGTTAAATATTTCGTTTTTCCAACATAACCAATCGATTTTCCATATGAATGGAATATATTCACATTTACCATTTGCCAAGATCGACAAAAAATTAATCCATGAAAATGTTGTTGTTGAGCATCCTGAATACAAACACAACACCTCTGTATGTGTGTTTGGTGACTTCGAAGAAGGGGCCAAATATAATAAGGATCCAAAAATATTGGTCAAGGAGACCAAAGCTCATTATAACAAAAATATATTGACTTATAACAAATAGTAGATTATAATGTCAAAGAAACATACACATTGTTTATGTTAAACAATAATAATTAATTCTGTGTGTATCTACAGAAGGTGATGGGTGACAATAATATTTATTGCTTCTGTGGCTTGTTGACCCCTCCCCTATGTCCTTGGCATTATTATTAGTTTAACTAAATAATATTTAGGGCTACTTTAATAGGAAGTGTATACCCACCTTAAAGTCTTACGGAACCGCTCAACAACACTGTCTACGTCTACAGAAGTATCGTGACAAAAGCAAACTAATATGACTGGCTGTTGGTTTCCTCAACTGATGTTTTAACCATTCAGACTGGAAAATTGCCTTCTAGGGTTTTCTGTAGAAACTGGCAGTATTGTGAACATTTGAAGTAACTTTCTTATACTGGGGGAAAAAATTATAATAAGACTGCAAGCAATGAATGAATCCATGGCATTTTGTGGTCGGTTATTCTTGTACCATCTTGTACTTGGTTCTTCTTTTATCCACTTTTCCTTCTGCATACTAAATTCTGCAACAAACATAGCTGCCTCAGGTAACACTGTCTAATAAATTTCACTAGTGGCATTATGTTGTCTGTTCTGAAGTAGACAATAATTTTCAAGATTTGATCGACCTTCCGAGCTTTCAGAAAATTGACGCCAACTTGGTGTGCTATGAATGTCGCTGATCACAGCCACAGCCGTCTCCAATTAGCCACAGCCGTCTAATCTGGGAGAGTCGCAACAATTCCGGTGCATGGCAAGTAATCAAAAAATTTGGGAAGTCTTGAAAATCTCAAGCGAATCTTTACAAGTCCGAGCGAATTTTAGAGTTATCAGTCCCTCAAGCCAAGATTGGGATTTGGGGGGTGGGGATTTAAAGCAGATCTACTCTGATGATAGTTCTTTAATTGTGAAGAAATTCCAGAATACAGTAACTGAGTGGTAGTGAATAATTTAGAATTCACACTAAGGGCTAGTGCCATTAGGGACAGAGTGACAAAGACAAAAGTGGATAAAAATAAAGTCATGAGCAGAGCAAGGCAAATGAAATAAGGGTGCCTGAATATTAACTGGGAAGGAAAACAGCAGAGCAGGTCAAAAGGATTGAATATCTAGGAACATTCTTCACCTCAGACAGGAAGGATGATGAGAAAATAAACCATCAGGAGCCGAAAACAAACTACAGAATATCATGAAAGAAGTCTAGCTACAACGATAAAATACAGTTTTTCTACCCACTTACACTATTGCAAAAGGAAACCTCGCCCTACTAGAAAATCACAAAAGTAGACTACAAGCCAGTGTAATGAGACATTGAGGTGGACGGACATGTTTATGTCTTTTTTGCATTAATATAGTTGTGACAAATATTTAGAGTCACATTTTCAAGTTATAAATGTTTCCAGTTATTATTTTATTGATTTATTTGCAAAATGAACAACCAATTATCTTTTTACAAAACAGCAAGTACCCAGTGAAAAAAATTAGAAAAAGGACAGTACACATTAGAAATTATACTGATTCCAGACACAAAATCTAGTACCATAGAAATTGGTCTACACAAATTGCAAATTTAAACTGTTACTTGATTTTTATATTACTCCACACTTTCTATTTTATAAAATAATAAAGTTAACAGTACTTCCATAGTACATTATACAAAAAATTTCCTTTAAAACCAAAATATTACAATGTCATTAATTAAAGAATTCAAAAGGAAAAACATATCATTGTCTAATGTTTATTGACTAGATTTTAACTTGGTGTCATTTTCTGCTCCTTGAACCATAGAGTTAATAGTGTAAAAAAAGTATTGGTGTTAGTAATTGTTTTTTTATTATTATTATTATTTTTTTTTTTTTCAGCGGTGCAGGAATTCTGGGGGGGGGGCTAACCACCCCATGTAGGGATAAAGAAAAAGGAACTGTCAAAAATTACAAAAATAGGTTGGTAAAATGTAGTCATATAAGTAGAATGAGTTTAAATATATTTAACTGTGGTTCACTATAACCATTTGGTCTGTACAAAAGAGTTTCAGGTAAACATTGCCAGGTGCTTGGTGGTTGAGGAATGGTCCAAATTTTTGCAAATATATCCTATTAGTTAGTAGGAAACAATAAGGCTTCAAATGTTTATTTAGCCCAAAATTCTGGTTTTGTTATTTATAGTATATTATTTTATTCCACATCAACTTAAAAAAATGTTTATTACTAAACCGTTTTTTGCTTGCCATTCAAATCTTATTCAATTGTGGGCTGTTACTGTACAAAATTTTAAATCTGTATAAACGTTCTGTGCTCCCAAGCCAAAGAGATGGCACTTGATGCTGCTTTACAGCTTAGATCATTTTGGTACAAAAGTTTATTAAAGTGGGCCTTCTCAGGCAAAACACACAGATTCTACTTCATCTCTGAGGTGAATTGGCGTCCCAATCTAAAGCCTCCGATGGTGGGGCTGAAACGTCTGTCAGTATTGACAATTGTGGACTATGGCCCAACAGCCCAGCAAACAATAATAATTTCAACAATTTTCCATCCATATTTAATCATTTTCTATTTTTTTTTTAATTCTTTGTTGCTGTTTTGCAAAAAAATCATACTTAAAACGTGCCCATTAGTGCAATGAATGTATGCAAACATACGTCCAAACGCGGTGTAGGCCTACTCCATTGCTTCTACCAGTGGACTGATCTGTATGCCAACATCAACACACATACAATGGGTTTAGATTTTGATGGCGTGTAGTGTCCGTACTGTGGAAATCTTTTATTCATTTTCTGTGGCAAAATGAGTCGCTTAACTTAATTCTGTTTCCTACAGCAATTAATAGAACATGTTCAAGCCAAATTAAAAAAAAAAAACTGACACAACATTTAACACTATCAGCATCTGCGGGAAATAGGAGAAAATCTTTCTGATATTGTTTACTTTATTTATATTGTAATAATATAAGATGTCACCCTTTATTGTTTTATGATTTTTTAAATTGTTATCTATTAATGTAACTCTAATCCTTTCGTAATTTCGTACTTATACCTTCTTCCTTACAATGAAATAAAAAAGCAAAAAATTAGTTATTTTCTCTTTTAACTTTTGCAGTTTTATTTACGGAAATCTGAAACTCCCCCAGAACTCAACAGAGAATTAGAATCCTGCCTGCACCGCTGGTTAAGATTCAAATGTATTAATTAATTTATATTAATTCTAAAACATTAATATATTCTAATAAATATTATATATGTTATTGTATGGGATGGTGAAAAACTCATGCAACCTAGAAAATACATTACAATATAAACAAATTTTAATGAAAAAACATGTGATTCTTGACGTATTTGGTATAGGGATTGTAATGTTTAATTATTTTAACTATTTTTTGTTTACCTTACATACTAACAAACAGGTATGTTTACCTTCGAACTCCGGACGCCATCTTGCGTACTGCCACCTGTAAAATTTTGTAACTTACCAGGGTTCAATTAAGTGAACTGGAGAACAGAAATGGTTATTTCAATAAAACAGATTGATTACTTGTATACATCTTTTGATCTCATTTATTGTGCATTTATATTCAAATTCATTTTATTACAAAACAAAACAATTTAAACTCATTCGACTCCCAGCATTTACAAAAAAAAATATCCCTTCTCCGTCTTCTAATTCTGATATGATGTTTTAACGATATCTATATTTAAAAAAGAAACTATCATGATTTTCTGATTCTATATAATGAAAATTAGAAAATTAACGAAACTACTAAACACACCTTAAAATTAATTTATACGCAAACCAACGCCTCTTGTTAAATTTTTTATTCACGCTCACACATATACACCCCAGGCCCTTGAGATCTCATTTTTTAGGGATTAACAAAAAAACATTTCTTTCAATAATAAACTTTCATATTTGATTTTAACTTTTGTGTTACCCCAAAGGTTACTTAGCTGTTAATTTTGGATAATCCGCGACTGTCCAGTCTCTTACGTGTTTTCTTCACTCGCACATTTTTCCTTCTTGTTTCTGATCTTTTACGCCGAAATTGTTAGTTCATTTAAACCAATAATATATGTTTTGTGACTTCACATATTTTACTGTTACGGACGCCCATATAAACGTCTGCGGACCTTTAGGATCGATCCGTAAAAAGTTGTAATTTCAAACTGGGTTTATTACAAATGATCGTGCACAAGGCCCACGTCCGTCACCTTAGGTGTTAGATGACGACTGTCTTCGTTAACTCAAGCGCAGAACACTGTCGACGCTGCAGACACTCCTACATTCCTGTGACGTCGGTTGGGTTTGGCTGATGACATCTTATGTTGCTTTGTCTAACATGCATAGTTCACAGGTCAGATGGCTAAAAATAACTGTCTCTAGCAGTTAAACTGTTGACCTTGAGCCAGTTCGTGTATGCCGTTTATAATCCTAATAATATTTTCCAATAACTTTTACATAATTTGATTAAGTTTTAGGTGGGTAATATATGTACCGTTACAATACCCCCTCAATGAGAGGTTTTATGCCGAAGCATAAAAACTCTCATTGACACTCACACACTTCCTAAAGGGATCAGCCTGGATATGTCGCCACAACCCCCTTTGTTTTATTAAAAATCATGGGTAACTTACCCTTCTCGGTCCAGTGACTATGGCCGCACCTGAATGACCTTATTGGACTTCTTGAGATCCCAACACCGCAAGGCCAGACAGGCACTTGACGCCCCTGCTCTGACGCGCAGGCCAGCACAGGACTGCCGCCACAGCATCACCAGACACTGCAACATCAAATCAAAAATATCAAATAGTGGCCTTGTATAATACCATATCCCCAACTGATCTGGTTCCCCTTAGCTGTGCTGATTTGCGTTAAGAAGCACTGGTTTTCTTAACTTCTAACATATACATTGATGAATACATACTTAACCTAACATGTTATGTTTAAAATTCAATACCAACATTCTGAATGCCCTTCTCTCTTTAATTCTTATTCCAAAATTCAAAATATTTCCCTGACTCCAATCAGAATTTAAATAACCACTTCCAATTAGATAATTACAAATACATTCCATTATATAATTGACATCTCAAAATAAGTAATAAAATTCCTCTTAAACATTTAAATCAATTACATAATCACAAATTATTTACTTATATTTCTCTGTTTTTTCTCAAAATTTGTTAATCACCTCCATAATACTCCTCAAATCAACACAAAATCATTTAGTTACATCATAAGCTCAACTACACATTCTACATCATCAACATACCTCCATTTAATACTCAATAAAGCTTATTTACTAACAATTTAAAAACCTCCTACTCCATCATTACATAATATCCCCCCATTTGAATCCTTTAACTCCTGATACCCCGCGTTACAAAAGTGTCAGTGACCTCAACGAATTTCATCATGTTGATATAACACAAACTCGCATAAATGAAGTTTCTCCCTCGCAGCATGTAACGTTGCCACTGGCCATCCATCTCTCTATTTCCCCCCATGGCTGGACTGTAGCACCCAGTGGTTTCCACAAAGACTGGTTCGGCTAGGGTGTAAACATTATTTACCCCGTCCTTGCTTCGGCGTTATATAAAAATTCGGCATTACTGGTATCCGAGGACACCAGTAATCCTATAATGATTCATATGCCCTTAATACGGTTCTATCATCCCATTCGATAGTAGCCGCTGTTCCATAGTTATGTTGATTCCCCTGATTTACCCCCTGTTAATTTATAAATTATACCAATTTCATAGGCAACCAACCATGGTCAGTTTACAATAAGTCTGCCCACAATTGGTTGTCATCCAAAACCACTGTCTGGGCTGGTAAGGCCGGGACTGCCCGAAAGTGGGGAATCATTTTTGTTTATATTAACATACACATTCGCAGGTAAAATTACACAGATATTTTGATAATCCCGTTGTACTCAAGCAAGAAAATTATCACTTAATTTTACATTTGCCTTAACAATTCACAAATATTAAAATAGATCACTGTTATTTAAACAGAATTCACAAATATTATCATCTAATATTCACTGTTCATTTATCAGTTCCAAGGTATCATCATAGCTTCACTATGTATTTTGAATTACTCCACTAGCAAGTACAAATAAGATCTGATTTATTCAAAATTTACAATTTTTCTTTTAATTTCCACCAGACACTGGTCTGCCATTTCTTATTTATTATATTTCATATAATAAATATATGACTATCTACCATAGAGTTTAACACAGGCACACCCTCATACTCTCTTTTTTATTTTCAAACAATTTTCTCTAACTACAATTTTTATTAATTTTGAGTGTTTTATTTATACATAAAATAATTATTCGTTTGTGGATACTTGCCAACTGATTTTTTTTTTTTTTAAACATTCGATCCACGAACTTTAGGGGTCCCCCTCCCCGTTCAACTACAAAATTAAATTTCTACTTGCACCAATTTGTGGAGTAGGACCATCGTTGCTTTCACCCCCATAGTTGAGGTTACCTCCAACCATGGTCCGGCTCCAAATAGCCAAAATCCACGGTCAGGGATGGTGAAACCATGACTGCCCGAAAATGGGGGAGAGTCCCTTCTGAAACATACATATATATTATAGATTAATATTCATTCCTCTATTGTGACCAA
This sequence comes from Magicicada septendecula, assembly GCA_034769895.1. Lineage (NCBI taxonomy): Eukaryota > Metazoa > Arthropoda > Insecta > Hemiptera > Cicadidae > Magicicada > Magicicada septendecula. Next base: position 310,724,352 of record CM068374.1, on the reverse strand, counting down.
TATAACTTTAAATTTGTCGTGTTCTGGGTACCTATTACCTCTCGCGTTACTTGGTTTTGCAGCACGTATGCATTGTTCATCTTTATTTCTATAATCTCGTATGGTCCTTCGTATAATAGAAAAAACTTCTTTATCTCCTTATCTTGAGCACTAGACAAATCGTGTCTCCGCACCAATACTAACTGCCCTACCTCATATTTGGTCCACTTACCCTTTTCATCATGCCCCCGCTTCCTCCTTTCCCCTTTGGTTAATAAACTTTCATTTGCTAGCTGGATTTTCACACTCACATCTATGGTCTGATTCTCTGGCGGATAATCGAAAAGTTGTTCCAATATTCTAGGTGGGCATGTCCCCTGTATTAATTCATACGGCGTAAACCCGGTGGGTTCTAGGGTGGTACTGTTCAACCATTCTTCTACCTTCTTCACGTATAGCGGCCATTCACTGTGTTTGGCATGACAATACGCTCGAAATATCCAGCCGATGTCTCTCATCACCCGCTCTGCTTGGCTGGACTGTGGATGATATACTGCAGTATGCTTCGGTATGATGGCTTCCCATCCCAGAGTCTGCCGCCACCTACCGCTGATGAATTGGGGTCCGTGATCTGATAATATTATTTTTGGTTTACCTATATTTACCATGTAGTCACTTGTTATCTTCTCACTTAACACCCTGCCCGTCGCTCTCTTCACACTATATAATTTAACAAACTTGGAAAAAGTGTCCAAAACAACAAAAACATACATTACTCCACCCCTACCCTTGGGCAACGGCCCATATAAATCTGCGGCAACTAAATCAAACGGTCTCTCCACTTTAATATAATTCAATTCCCCTTCTACCCGATAATTCACTACTTTAAACCTCTGACATAAATCACATCCCCATAATAATCTTCGAACTCGCCTCTCCATATTCTTACAAACACATGACTCCTTTAAAACATTTGCACACTTTTTCGCCCCAAAATGCCCGTACCTTATGTGGCAATCCCATATGATTCTATCTATCAACCCTTCCGGTATAACCCATCTCCAATTACGCTCACCCCCTCTACTTTATTGAACAAAATTCCCTGATATATTTGAAAATGTGCACTATATTCAGACCCATCGAAATCCGCTTCTAAACTAGCAATTATTTTACCCGTTTTATTATCTGATCTTTCCATATTCTTAATATCCCTTAACTCCTCACCAAAAGTCTATCTTGCCTTGTTAAACAAAAAATTTCTACCTCCTTTAGGTCCCTCCCTGTTTTGTTTTCTGTAACATCTACCCTGGTAAGAGTGTCTGGTATTTTGTTTTCTGTCCCTTTAATATACTCCCATGAGAAATTGTACTCTAGTAAGGCTAGTACCCACCTGGTTAGACGGCTATGTGTTAACCTGCATGTATTCAGAAACGACAGCGCTTTGTGGTCCATCCTGATGACTGTCCTGTTCCTCAAGATGTAGGTGCGGAACTTTCCCACACCGAACACAATACTAAGTAACTCCTTCTCTGTCGTCGTATAATTTCTCTCATTTGACAAAAGGGATCTGCTGGCGAAAGCTATTGTTTGATGTTCCTTGTCGCTATCTTCCTGGTATAACTCTGCTCCCAGGGCGACGTTGCTGGCGTCAGTCTGTAAATAAAAGGTTTTTAAGAAATCAGGGTGATTCATCATTATCATGTTAGAGAATTTTCTTTTTATTTCGTTGAATGCATCTCTTTCTGTCTCTCCCCATTTCCACTGCTTATTCTTTTGTAAAACGGCACTCAGCCTTGACGTTGTCTATGCATAATTTTTCTGAAATTTTCTGTAGAAGTTGCACAGACCCAAAAAAGTCTGTAACTGTTTAATATTCTTTGGTTCGGGGAAATGCATAATAGCCTCTACTTTATCAGGGTTCGCTAGAATTCCCTCCTGAGTAATAATAAAACCCAGAAAATGTATCTCAGTCTGTAAAAACTTGGACTTCTCCCAATTTATCGTTAATCCCCCATTCTGAAATTTATTTAATACATACTCAAGGTGTTCCAAATGTTCAGAAAATGTTCTAGACGCAATTAGTATGTCATCAATGTATACTGTTAGAAAATCTAAGTCTTTTGGTTGCAATATCATATCTAAAGATTTAATGAAACTTGCTACGCTAGTGTTAAGCCCAAATGGCAATCGCTTAAATTGATAGTTCTTACCGTTGAAGAGGAACGCAGTACCGTATACTTACGACTCTCCACTGCTAATGGGACTTGCCAGTATCCAGCTGTCAGGTCTAAAGACGTCATGTACTTGACTCCGCTGAACTTCTGAAAAATTTCGTTTATTGGTTTCGGTGACTCCCGGTCAGGTATTATAATTTGATTTATCTTCCTCGCATCTAACCACAACCTCACCCTCCGATCTTTCTTTATTACTACTACCAACGGATTCGAGTAAGGCGATATCGATCTCTCTATAATGTCTCCCTCCACCATTCTGTCCAATTCCTCTTGTTGCACTGCTCTCCTCTTTGAAAATGATACTGGATAACTCCTCTGCATGAAGGGTGTGGGTTCCCGAACCTTCAACTCAGACATAGTTCCTAGATTTTCCAGGCAACTCCGCAAACACCTCTTTAAAATGTTCCACTACTGCCCACAACTCCTGTCGTTGGGGACTCCCTACAACTCCACCCTCATTAAAAAATTTATACGCCCTGTTTACCCATATTCTCTCATCACTTTCATACGTCTCTCCCTCTTCACTCTCCACAATCTCTCTCTCTCGACATATATATATTTTTGTTTCTATGTCTATCGCCTACCCGCTTCTGTATCATGTTTACTCCCGAAACTCTAACCTTATCGAACACTTGCTCAAAATTAACCCTGACTGGCTCACTCCCATTATTAAATTCTACTATTCGTTTATTAAAATCAATTACTGCTCTATTTCTCTCCAAAAAGTCATTTCCCAGGATTACATCTAAGCTTAATCCCTTAACTACTACAAATGTATTTTCAAACTCGGTTCCATTAATGAATAAATTTAATTGTACTTGTTTAGTCACCCTTGTACTTCGTACTCCCATTACCCCCACTACTGTCACACCCGCAACTGGTAATGATGGAATATTTTTATTTGTTTCTTGTATACATCTTTTGATCTCATTTATTGTGCATTTATATTCCAATTCATTTTATTACAAAACAAAACAATTTAACATTCGACTCCCAGCATTTACAAAAAAAAAAATATCCCTTCTCCCTCTTCTAATTCTAATGACGTTTTAACGATATCTATATTTAAAAAAGAAACAATATCATGATTTTCTGATTCTATATAATGAAAATTAGAAAATTAACGAAACTACTAAACACACCTTAAAATTAATCTATACGCAAACCAGCGCCTCTTGTTAAATTTTTTATTCACGCTCACACATATACATCCCAGGCCCTTGAGATCTCATTTTTTAGGGATTAACAAAAAAACATTTCTTTCAATAATAAACTTTCATATTTGATTTTAACTTTTGTGTTACCCCAAAGGTTACTTAGCTGTTAATTTTTTATGATCCGTGACTATCCAGTCTCTTACGTGTTTTCTTCACTCGCACATTTTTTCTTCTTGTTTCCGATCTTTTACGCCGAAATTGTTAGTTCATTTAAACCAATAATATGTGTTTTGTGACTTCACATATTTTACTGTTACGGGCGCCCGTATAAACGTCCGCGGTTTTTAGGATCGATCCGCACAAAGTTGTAATTTCAAACTGGGTTTATTACAAATGATTGAGCACAAGGCCCAAGTCCGTTGCCATTAGGTGTTAGATGACGACTGTCTTTGTTAACTCAAGCGCAGAACGCTGGCAATGCTGCGGACACTCCTACATTCCTGTGACGTCGGTTGGGTTTGGCTGATGACGTCTTATGTTGCTTTGTCTAACATGCATAGTTCACAGGTCAGATGGCTAAAAATAACTGTCACTAGCAGTTAAACTGTTGACCTTGAGCCAGTTCGTGTACACTGTTTATAATCCCAATAATATTTTCCAATAACTTTTACATAATTTGATTAACTTTTGGGTGGGTAATATATGTACCATTACAGGATGAGGCACAACTTCTGAAAAAAGTTTTGCAATTCTATGTAAGATCATAAAAAGATAATATTCTAAATTAAACACACGTTTCCGTTATTGAAAAAACTAATTTTTCACATGTATCTGTAAACAGCACATACTTTATAAAACATTTGTGCTGAAAAATATCAGAAAATTATTCAAGCCATGTTCAAAAAAGATTCAGTGTCACCAACAGAGTACCTTTAATTACCCTACATGTCCTAGATGTAGTAAAGAACATTTTTAAATTCTGGGTTGCATAACTTTTTGACCACCTGTTACATTACAGTAAATAGGATTATATTATATAGTGTTGGATATATTTTTGGTATGGAGTTCACAGGTGTTGGATATACTTTAAAAGTTATGTTGTATTAGTGTATGGTGGTAGTACATTAAATTAAATTGTTTAAAAACAGAATAGCATTTTTTTTCAATATTTCACACTAAACCTACCACACAGTTAAAGCACAGAAGATCCTGTTTCCTCCATAAGCTAAACAGTATGTTCTAGACATTGGTAACGTCTACATCCCAAATGACCCTTGTGACAAAATTATAATTAATTTTTTTGCAGAGATTATACAGAGTGCTCAAGATTATCATAATGAATACAAAGGTTAAGTCAAGTCACACTTAACACTCAGCTTATTTTATAACTTAGTTAACAATATTTTTAATTAAGCACACGATTGCACCAACAGAATATTATCACAGTCTACACAAACAAACTGTTTCTTAGGTTTTCAGGGCCTACATCATAATTATTCAAATTAAAATCCGAGCTGTAAGGCTGTGATCTACTATAATTACCCAGCTGACGAATGTTATCATCAGACATTTCAGCCTCATCTCTGAAGATGGCTATCTTCAGTGAAGCAGTTTTGAAACACTGACAAGGTGTTCTCATCAGTAAAACCACAGTACTGGTACTGTAGCAAAGGCTCACAGGAAACACTGACAAGGTGTTCTCATCAGTAAAAACACAGTACAGGTACTGTAGCAAAGGCTCACAGGAAACACTGACAAGTTGTTCTCATCAGTAAAACCACAGCACTGGTACTGTAGCAAAGGCTCACAGGAAACACTGACAAGGTGTTCATCAGTAAAACCACAATACTGGTACTGTAGCAAAGGCTCACAGGAAACAATGACAGGGTGTTCTCATCAGTAAAACCACAGTACTGGTACTGTGGCAAAGGCTCACAGGAAACAATGACAAGGTGTTCATCAGTAAAACCACAATACTGGTACTGTAGCAAAGGCTCACAGGAAACACTGACAAGGTGTTCTCATCAGTAAAACCACAGTACTGGTACTGTAGCAAAGGCTCACAGGAAACACTGACAAGGTGTTCTCATCAGTAAAAACACAGTACAGGTACTGTAGCAAAGGCTCACAGGAAACACTGACAAGTTGTTCTCATCAGTAAAACCACAGTACTGGTACTGTAGCAAAGGCTCACAGGAAACACTGACAAGGTGTTCATCAGTAAAACCACAGTACTGGTACTGTAGCAAAGGCTCACAGGAAACAATGACAGGGTGTTCTCATCAGTAAAACCACAGTACTGGTACTGTAGCAAAGGCTCACAGGAAACAATGACAAGGTGTTCATCAGTAAAACCACAGTACTGGTACTATAGCAAAGGCTCACAGGAAACACTGACAAGGTGTTCTCATCAGTAAAACCACAGTACTGGTACTGTAGCAAAGGCTAACAGGAAACAATGACAAGGTGTTCATCAGTAAAACCACAGTACTGGTACTGTAGCAAAGGCTCACAGGAAACACTGACAAGGTGTTCTCATCAGTAAAACCACAGTACTGGTACTGTAGCAAAGGCTCACAGGAAACACTGACAAGGTGTTCTCATCAGTAAAAACACAGTACAGGTACTGTAGCAAAGGCTCACAGGAAACACTGACAAGTTGTTCTCATCAGTAAAACCACAGTACTGGTACTGTAGCAAAGGCTCACAGGAAACACTGACAAGGTGTTCATCAGTAAAACCACAGTACTGGTACTGTAGCAAAGGCTCACAGGAAACAATGACAGGGTGTTCTCATCAGTAAAACCACAGTACTGGTACTGTAGCAAAGGCTCACAGGAAACAATGACAAGGTGTTCATCAGTAAAACCACAGTACTGGTACTATAGCAAAGGCTCACAGGAAACACTGACAAGGTGTTCTCATCAGTAAAACCACAGTACTGGTACTGTAGCAAAGGCTAACAGGAAACAATGACAAGGTGTTGATCAGTAAAACCACAGTACTGGTACTGTAGCAAAGGCTCACAAGAAACACTGACAAAGTGTTCATCAGTAAAACCACAGTACTGGTACTGTAGCAAAGGCTCACAAGAAACGCTGACAAAGTGTTCATCAGTAAAACCACAGTACTGGTACTGTAGCAAAGGCTCACAGGAAACACTGACAAGGTGTTCTCATCAGTAAAACCACAGTACTGGTACTGTAGCAAAGGCTCACAGGAAATACTGACAAGGCGTTCATCAGTAAAACCACAGTACTGGTACTGTAGCAAAGGCTCACAGGAAACACTGACAAGGTGTTCTCATCAGTAAAACCACAGTACTGGTACTGTAGCAAAGGCACAGGAAACACTGACGAGGTGTTTGTGAGTAAAAGCACAGTACTGGTACTATAGCAAAGACACACAGGACTGTGGTTTCACTGACGAACACCTTGTCAATGTTTCAAAATCATTTCACCGAAATATGACCTCCAGAGGTGAGGTCAAAACGTCTGATGATAGCATCTGTCAGCAGGGTAATTATAGTGGACCACAGCCTTACAGCTGCATCTTAATTTGAATAATTAAACACACTGTTGTCTTGTTGACATTCGTGTAAGCAGTTGTCAACAAACAGAAACTTTTTGGAACACACTACTGCTGCTCAAACATAGTTCTATATTATCACTTGCATCCATCTGATTCCTTACAATCTTACATCCTGCACCACTTTACAAGCTAGTTTATATGAATACATTTCACTTCTGGTTCTGTCCTGGTAGCCCCACATACCACTTTTGAGTTATTTGTACACCACTGGTTGCAAATCACTTCTACAGTACATTACTTAGTATTGAAAAGTTTGTTAAAGCCATGTTGGCTGGCTGAACGCACGCGCGCGCGCACACACACCCACACACTATATTATACATATATCACTTAATGCTGACATTATGATAGTGATAGGCTATATCCAATATGCTATTCTCTGAATTAAATTAGCTTATTGTTTTTCTCTGTGAGTGTGCTTCACCAGCTACTAAGTGCTTCATTACATAATGTGTTACATGTATTCACTAAAAGAGTCATCAGTCATCAATACGATAACATATTTATTGTTCTCTGACTGTTTTACAATCTGTAAACATTTCTGTTTGAGCAATTTGAATGTGCTCATATTATTAAATAAGTTAATTAAAATAAAATACTTAATTAAAATTTATGTTTTTATTTTTGACAATAGAAACACTGGTAAAGACTGTGGGTATTCAAGAAAAAACTGTATATAAAGATGACAGAAATATAGTTTTTTAAGTCTTAAAATATAGGAATTTTTAGTGAATGAAAGCTGTATAGATTTTATTTGATAGTTTTTTATTTTATTTTATCAACTTATACAAATTACACAAAAAAAACATGAACTTTATATTAGCAAAAATTTATTTTCAGTCCATTAAAATATTTTAGACTACCACTGACTTGAAAATTATGAACAAATCATTTTTTTTAACCCAGTAAATATTTTATTTTAGTTTTATATTTAATTGCATCAGAATTACATATATGTTATGACTGTTTTATTTATAATAATGTCTTATTTAAACTTATCTTTGAAAATCATGCTTACAAATAACATCTGAATAACAGAACACATCCAATTAACATTAACAATGAAGTTGAAATGAAATATTTTTAATTGGGTTCTCTAAACTATTACCAATGGTAGATGATTTGGCAAATACAGCACCTAAATTATATATACCTGTTTTAATGAAAGCTTGTAGTATTGTTATGAGTATTCCATTTAGCCATTAGTGGAAAGAAGTGACTGCTTTGTGTTAGTGAAGGACAGATGAGGCTCCACCATCAACAGTCATCTCCAATGGCAATTAATTCAAATATGGACTGTACAATAATGAGTTGAAAGTTGTACAACAAGAAACAAGTATGTGTAAAGTATCAAATGTCTAGTGATTCAATCCATCCACCACCAGACATTTGTAACACCAGTACAAACAACACCGATTTCATCTTTGTTACACTTTACAAGCTGGTTGTGACCACATGGTAGTGTTTTCCACACTTGAATGTCACACTTCTCACACACTTTGAAGCATTTCCTCCCACAGTTTACTCAGTGATCTTGTTCACAATGTGTTTTGAAGTTTTCACACCTTTCCTTGCATTTATACTGTAAAACAAATAAGACACAAAACTATAAGTTTCGGTATTTCAATATTTTTTTTATTAAATTATTGATCAAATCAACAATCACATTAGAATATATTGAATGTATTATAAAAACAACTGACAAGAATCAGTCTTACAACAAATAAAAATCAAAAAGCAATACATACATATATGATAACGAGTACTTTGCAAATTATTGTCTATTGTCTCACACACAGACACACTTTTGTATACCACACTGACGTAATGAACTGACATCTGTAAATGCTATACTTATTTTAAATACTATTTACATCATATTATATGACAAAATACACAATACTTTACATGATATTTGCATTAGAATGGGTTTAGTACGCCACTGGGGTCATGGCTCCGATTCTGTAAGGCACCAGGTGGCCTGGGATAATACACTGATGTAACACTGGAGGCACTGAAGCATATTGTTAGCCACACTATTTTCCTTACACTTACATAAGGCAGCATACTCAGTCTAATTCATAAAGTTATTTCTGACAGTACACAAAGAGCCATTATTGTTATCAGGATCTCATTATACTCAATATATTCTTGGATTTTGTTGTCCATTACTTAACTAAATATAATTAATTCACTATCGACTCACAGGCTATAAGCAAAAACCGGTTCAGGCTATATGGTAAAACTTTTACGTTTTTACCCGTAAAAAATTTTGTGTTCCGAGTCAGTAGTAAATTAACTGTATTTACTCAACATATATTATTAAATATTAGTAATTATTACTACATTTTAATTTGAGCATGGCTCTTGAGATCCTGCCTGAAGACCCTGTTAATCATCTGAATAGTTTCCAAGGATGAATGAACAAGTTGTTGAGGCAAAACTTGACGTAGTTTCATAAAAGGTCCATGGGTCATTATTCAGATATTCAGAATGGCTGGATACTTTCCAGAAATTGTATGGCAACCCTACCTGTAATTTGTACGTATGGGGGAGATTCCTGAGGAAAACAATAATGGAAGGCTTTTAAACCTCTTAATGGAATTTTTGGTTTTGGATTAATCTACATACTAATAAATATTTTTAAATTTCTGGATTTTGTTCTCCATGATGTGCCCATTGTTATTAATTAACTATATATAACATTATTGATTCAGGTCACAAATTATTATTAATAAAAATTATAAATTTATATCTGATGGCCTCAACTAGTTTTCACTCTATTAGAGCTTCATCAGAGGATGCCGCTAGTAGTCCTGTCCATCCGACTTTTAGTACACCATACATACACACAAAATAATTATCTTTTGAATGATGGCACTGTCACCAAAAGCAGGACAGACAGCGCTCCTAGCAGCAGCCTCTGACAAAGATCTAACAGAGCGAAAACTAGGCCATCAGTTACTATAAAAATGTATAGTTTTTATCAATAATAATTTGTGATCCAAATCAGTAGTGTTATATAGTTTAATATTTTTTAAATAAATCAATAGACCTCGAGTTCTCTGCAACTCAGGCACATATGCAAAACATTATTTGATATTTGATTCTGTTTGAATTTGCGGCAGTTATCGTTCACCATAGAAAAAAATTATACAGACACTTTGCAGAAAATGAGTTTCTTCGTATAGTAGAGTCAGAATCAGCTCTTATCTAGAACACGATTTTTTCGCGATCACCATACTTCCATTTCCTTACAGAAGTAAAAGGTAGTAGCCAAAGAAAAAACAACAGGTCTTGAGAACTCTACAATTCAGGGCTGTATGCAAAATATTGTTTGATTATGTTTGAATTTGCGGCTGTTATCGTTTGCCATAGAAAATACCCTTGTAAAACATAAAATGTTGCAGGTAAACTACCCCTTTCCCTAAACCGATCTTTACCAAAATCAATAGGTCTTGAGAACTCTACAATTGAGGGCTGTATGCAAAATATTATTTGATTGTGTTTGAATTTGTGGCTGTTATTGTTTGCCATAGAAACAAATTACCCTTGATTTAAAAAAAAAACGTTGTAGGTAAACTACCCTTTTCCCTTAACCGATCTTCACCAACAACAATAGGTCTTGAGTACTCTACAAATCAGGGCTGTATGCAAAAAATTATTTGATTCTGTTTGAATTTGCGGCTGTTATCGTTTGCCATAGAAAAAAAATCTAGACAGACACACAGCAGACACACACACACAGACACTTTTCGAAAAACAACTTTTTTTCATGTTTTGTGTGTAGTACAATCAGAATCTGCAATAATCTCGAACACGATTTTTTTTTTGCCATCACCATACTTCCATTTCCTTAAGGAACATGGAAGTAAAATGCCATTAAATTATGTACACTTTCTCACTGTGTCTTTCATAGCATAAGAGTTTACAGGTTAATATACCTTGGCTGGTCATCCTGTATGCTGTGAAAGTGGACCAATAAGATTTAGCTGGCAATGGCTAAACTTGGACATGGTGTTAGCGGTAGACAAATGGGAAAACATTATTCACTGTTCTGTTGATTGTTAATCAGGTGTGAGCTTGAGTACAGAAACTTATATCGGGAAATTTCCTCCCAACTTCCCAGTATTGGAACACCTAGTTTCTAGTGTTGGGACACATATATCCAGTTTTTTTTTCACAGTTACCTGTTCTGATCCACCATCAAACATGGTGGTTGCACATGCTAAACAGTCACTGCACGAGATGCTGAAAGTTTTTTGATAGACATCAGCACAGAAATCACTAAAACTACTATCCGGGCTGTAAAGCCGTGGTCTTCCATTCCTCTATGTTACGAAAGATGTTGACTCATTCTGGCCTCACCTCTGGACGCCATTTTCAGAATCAAATAACTTAACCCCACTGACTTCGCCACAGTACTGATGGACACCTTGTCAGAGCGTTAAGTCCTTTGATACTGAATATGGCTTCCAGAGATGAGGCCAAAATGTCTGTACAAGTCAACATCTTTGGTAATGTAGTAGAAAATGGAAGACCACAGCCTTACAGCCCGGATAGTAATTTTAGTATTTATGACACTGGTCGTGAAAGTCTAAGGGATAGATTGATTAGCACAGAAGTTTCATCCAATGTAGTAGTTAAAATAAATGTTTAGAAGACTGATGGTGGAAGAAAAGTAGTGTGTTTCAAAAATGTTGAAAGAAGAAGTAAAAATGGAGAAGCAAGAAAGATATGAACTGTGCAGTATGTAGCCAAAAGAGAAGGAAAAATAAATAGTCAGGAGTTGTCAAGGGATGAAAGGATTGACAATAAATAGGAATTCCTACACACTGATGTATACTCACATTGATATGATCGGGATCATTAGCTATGTGACATTTCATGTTGCAAAGATGGCCACACGGCAGTTTGTAGCCACACAGTTTGTCACACCAAACAACTGAAACACTCTCGTTACCCAATGAACAGCACCATTTCTGATTTTCATGGCCACAATCGGGTACAGTAACAGAGATCTTTTCCTTACACTTGTAAGCCATTGGATTCACATGGCACTGTAATGATACTTTATGGCCGCACGCCAGCACTCTTTCCACACAAATCCGGCACTTGGCAGATGCCACTTTGCGCAAGAACCTGATGGTCTTTCTGCAAACAGAAAAGAAAATGTATATTACTGTATTGATGAGAATACAAGACATTTCTAGTTCCTTCTAGATTATTTAAAAATTATTATGAAAACAATGTCTTAAAACAAAAAAAAAAGGAAACTGAATGTACTTACCAGCCTTCTAAAGTTTTGCAAGTATGTACACATGATAATTCCTCTCGAATGACAATTTACATAAGAAAATACATAATGAAGGAAGGTGGATATGGTGTGGGTTACACTGTCATAATGAGGTCAATGGGTTATATTTTAACTGACAGCATTGTATATGGTAGTTCCTGTGTGTGTGTGTGTGTGTGTGTGTGTGTGTGTGTGTGTGTGTGCGCGCGTGCGTGTGCGTGTGTGTGTGTGGCAATATTACAATGTGGTATGCGCATGTTCATGTGTTGAACATCAGGTGTCTAATAAATTTCTATACAAAACCAGGCCATGGGATTTGAGCTTATTTGAGTTGCATTAAAACACCGCTTTACAAATCAAGATCAACACTTTCTCCATCTGCATTTTTTGCTGATTCTGTTCTCCTGCCCTGAACCTTTTTTTGCACATAATATAATGTGATTCTTTGGTCATAATGACCAATGCGGCATGATTGGTTCGAGCCATTTTCAACCATTATGACTGGCGCAGCAGAGAATCTATTAATTTTGTAGAGAGGAGAGGCAATTGTGAGATAAAATATATAAGATGAATTTCAAAAATATTTAAATTGTTTTTATTTAAGAACCAAAACTGAAATTTTGAAAAATGTATGCCCCTTTTCATAAGGGTGTATGTTTTATAATCGTAACGCACTTAGCCTATAGAAGTGATATGGTAATAACAATGTTCAACACTATGTGCAACTGAACACAACATACTACCGAAACAAATACATGACTTGTAACCATGCTACATTGGTTACTGGGCATAGCGAGACTTAAAGAGACAATTGCAGTAACTACTGAGTCAATGAATGGAAACTCCCACTGTTCCTTATTGCCCACTTTTTCTCTTCTTCTTCAGCTCGTCCTTATAAGCCAGAGGTTGGAGGACTTACAATTTCTTTCCTTCTGACAATAATCTCTTAGTTGCTACACACTTTCTTCCTCCTTTTATTTTATCCACATCCACCTTCCCCTCCTACTACTATGCCCCTCAACCAAGTTGGATAATTGGTCCCCTCAAGTTGCATATTTTTAAGTGAGCCTAATCTACCTTATGCTGTAAAAACATCATTATATTTCTTATCAATAATTTCAAAAATATTGACTATATTGTAAATTTTAAAACTAAAATGTTTCCATATTAAAATGTTATTGAGCTAAAAACAATAAACGACTTTGCTTAAATTTGTAGGGTCAGCTATGCATTCGAAACTTTTTTTGAGCTGTAAGTAATCAGGAGGCATTGTCGATGTCAATTGTAATACATATAGACAATTTGATGGTGTTGCAAAAAATAAGAGTCAGCAGCAAGTGGTTAATATATTGCATATCAACAATGCAGTATTATGCTGGAGGCGGTTTTGATAAACAGTGTATTGTTACACCGTCTGCTTTTCCGACATGTTGAAACCCTTCGTTTCTTGATAATTTTCCAAAGAAACTGTTGCTGGTTTTTCTTGCAACTTACTTCTTGTTTTTAACTGTCATTCATTGCAGCACTGACAAAGTCATTTCAAATGAAATAATTTTAACAGTATCCAAGTGCTGCCTGTTTACTTACATTATTCTAGGTGTTTGTTTATGTCCATAGGAGGTCAAAGTGAAAATTATTTTCTTTCTATATGTATAACATAAGGTTACATTTTGATCTTTTAAGTTTTATTGTAAGTTTGTCCTGTTACAAAGTATACAAGCTATGACCTGATGTAGAGTTCCTGATGCTTTCATGGACGCAGTTTGGCTCTACATAGTTAGAAACATTATTGGCCGGGCTGGCCTCTGATGGTGAGGCTGAAACATCTGTCAGAACAGGCTTTAGACCACGGCCTAACAGCCCGCCCAATAATGTTTCCAACTCTATGACCTGACGTGTTTTGTCACATAAAATAATGTGTTTTCAAGAAATGTGTACTCATTAAGAGTTAAAACGGGCAGCTCAGTAGACCAGTGGGTATGGCACCTGGCTACTAATCTAGAGGTCCCGGGTTCGATTCCCGGGCCTGCACCATAAAATCAAGGTGCGTTTTTCAGCCCCTAGGTCGACTCAGCCTGTTGAAAATGAGTACCTGGGATAACATCCTGGGGATAATAATGGGCAGCTGAAGCACAGAGCTGGCCACACTGCCTTCCTTGTATGGCGTACGGCTCACATAAGGCAGCCTACCCTGCCTTCTCCTAAGCTACTTCGGTGGTACACATGGGAGCCATTATTATTATTATTATTAAACAGTTAAAACGTCCTGAGGTTTTGTTACTTTTAATTGAAAGTAAAATAACTTATAATAACAATACAAAAGGATTGATCGGAAGAGGACTAAATAAAATAAATGTATGCTAGCTCAACAATTCTGAACCAACACTGATTTCTCCCTGCCAGCCTTTTACTGTCCCCTGTACTCTCATGCTGACTTCAGTAGACATTGTAGAAGACATCTGTCAATAGTTATAAACCGCGGGTTCTGCCAGTTCCTTTTATTCCATTCACAATCTCATCACCAGTCATTCTTTCAACCCATTCTTCTCCAGATCCACATCTCAAAAGCTCTATCCTGCCTCTCGCACTTGCTTCCCCATAGTCCATGTTCCACATCCATGTAACAGAATGCTCTGTACATCAGTGGCAGATTTAGAATTTGGACTTGGGGGAGGGGGTCCAGGGTTGGATCCCGTTCATACAAAAGAAAAACAAATTAAGACTAATCAACATTACTATCTTTAAATTGGCTGAAATCAGTCCCATTAAAGTAAATGCTTATAACAATATATATATTGTAACGTCACAGAACGTTCCATAAAGGAAATTATTTGCATAGTAATTTATCATAAGAGGAAAGTGAGGTGAACAGTATCGAACCCAAGTAATCCGAAAAATTTTGTAATATTGTCCGATAGTTAATATCATCAACATGAAAGAACGACAAAGACTATGACTAAGACTCAAACCCCATATATATTATTTAAGTGAAGAACAGTGTAAAACTAGTAATATACTATAAGAGAACCAGATAATCTCATAAATGACCAAAATGAGGCCATTACATATTAAGAAATGTAACTCTGAATAGGGTATAAAAAACTATTTATTGTGAATTAATGGACAAGATCCATTATTATACTTTGTAATATAAATAAAATAAGTGTATTGAAAGATTTGAATACGCCATTAAAAAGGATATAAGTTAAAATAAAAAATATATAAATGTTATGACAAAAAATATTAATGTGTTGGATTTGAGACCAATCACTCAGGTCTTATGTGAAAATTAATTATTATAGAATTAATATAAAAACTATATGTAAATGTCAATTAGACAGAGATAAACAAATTATCTAAAATAGAGAAAGCTGTAAATTGATTAGAAATCAATTAAAATAGTCAAAAACAGTGTTAACTGAAAACATGTGATGAACCTATAAAATGGTAATATTTATGAATTTAATGTTGTCAAAATGCAACCAAATTGTATTCTAAAGTTGAAATACAATATAATGTAACTATACTTATATATATGACCACCTAAAACAATTTAACAGTCATGTTATGAAACCATTTACCTATACCATACCAGGCTGAGGCCAAAAAGCAATCACAAAAATAGTCATATTTGACAGAATGATTGCAGAATATTAGAAAAAATAAAGGAAAAAAGGTACAATCCTATAATGTACATTAGAAACATACTTGCACAGTTGAAAACAAGCTTAATTCCTAAAGAATTTGAAATATAAGAGTGAAATTTGTCACACCAAGAAAACAAATCATTTATGCAAAACAATATGATGCTAAGTAATCTTACAGTAAAAATAAAAAGTATCAGGATAAACCAGGTATTACCAAAGATAAACAATATAACAAACTCTCAGTGAATACCCAAAAAAATCCTATATATGATACCGAAAAAGACAAATTATTGTAAAGAACCAGTGACAAAAAAAAACTAGGCCATATGTAATGCCTATACAAAACTGAACTTATTTATATGTTATATGTGTTAATATTTGTTTATTTTGTTATGAAAAGATAATTATGTTATGCATTAATGTTATAGCAAGAACCAAGCAACTTCATAACATTTTAGTAAGTAGAAAATTAGAATTTTGTGAAAACATTCCAAGGTAAGAGTTGTATTTTATGTTATTTTATTAGATTTAAATTGTTCAAAACCAATCGTAATTAGTATCATTATATTCAGTTGAAAGCAGAGAATCCAAAAATAGTAATGACATGCAAATTATAAGTAGTTATGTAAAATTGTTTGACAAATACCAGAATAATTTTAGTAATATCCTTAGTGTGAAGAATAAGAAGTTTTTGTTCTAAAGCTTCTACGGAAGTCAAATTTGTTCTATGATGTTCCATTTGATTATTCTCGAACGTTCTAGAAGGAATTTTTACACAAATACACCGGAAGTTCATGTCAAAAAATTAAAACAATGAGCCTTACAGAGTATATAAGGAAGACGAAATTTGACCAAAAAACACTTTATGCTTTGAATCCAGAAGAGACACATCACCCACGAAACTAATCATCACATCCGAGGCGAAATCGAAGAACGAGAATTCGACACGAGACACAGAAAGGCTTTTCCCGTACATGACAAAATACTGACTTAACCTCTACAAGGAGTATACGCCAACGTGTTGTTGAATAGAGCAGCAACACGCCATATTTAATAGAACGCACACAGCCAGAATACTAGCGGCCCTGAAAAGGACCGAATTTTAATAGAGAGAATCAATTTTGCTGGTATTTGCTAAAGACAAACTGACTTTGACAACATTCCCAAAACGATTTACTGACACAAGCCTTTCTACATCAGTCTGGAACTAGCGCTGTGACGGCCGAATCGAGAAACCACGCAGACAGCTGATTGCCACCGCCAGAATTCAAAGCATAGACACAGTGCGAAACTTATTTCAATCGTGCGGAGTTTTAAGAACCGTTATTTGACTTATAAATAATTACCAGTGCACGAGGAACGTATACACGAAGAGGCAAGATTGAAAGCGTCCCCAAAAGAAGTGTCCAGTGCAGGAAATAATTACCCACCGGAACGTGAGTTGTTCAAAAGTTAAAATCATTTTTACCTGGTATCATTTGTCACACAATTGTACTACACATGTCACACACCTTCAAATCACACAATTTTTGTAAAGCATCCTATTGATTTGTCTTGGTAGTTCAAAGGAGTCACGTCCTGAGTATAAAGATTTTTCATACACTAAACTCATGCTATTCAACTGAGTAAAAAAATATAATATTAGCCGATACTTAATTGAAAAACTTGTCAGGAATAATATTTTCGTAACTCTGCAATTTGTTAATTCGAGTGTTAGTCCTTCAGACGATTTTTAAAGTTCATTAAACATACGTTATTTTCAATTCAAACTGTCTTGTTCACATTTTTTTAATATAATTAATTTAAGAAATCAAAATTTAATTTCAATAATAATAATAATAATTTCTTGGAACAAAATATCCAAGTGGCGCCCACATACATATAGTAGATTAAGTTGTGCTTGCAGGACAACATCGTCGCAGAGGAACCAGCCATCAGTAAGTATATAAAAGTGCGCGGAGTGTGACACCCGACATAACAACACGTAAACACGAACACACAAAAAGCAGTAGGTTATAAATTGGCAGCCCAACTAGTGAGGCTTGAAAGGAAAGGAACAAGCCCGGCAACTATCAACAAATCAAGATGCCGCAACCAAAAGGAAAGAAGGTGAAGAAAAATGTAGAACCCGAATTAAGTGTGGAAGATGGAGAGGCAGTTCAAGTAGAGGAAACAGAAATAGAACCGCCCGCACTAGAAATTGAAAGACCAATACAAACGGGAGATGAACTAGAGGAACAAACGGGAGAAGGACCCATGCAAATGGGAGACCAAACAGAGAAACCCGAACCAGAAAAAATAACAGGGAGCATCGACATGAATGTAATAATGGTGATGTTCCAAAGAATGGAAGAAACAATGAACAAAAATACTAATAAAAGTAATGAGAAAATGTTCCAAAGAATGGAAGAAACAATGAACAAAAATACTAATAAAAGTGATGAGAAAACGGAGACGTTAATAGAATCCCTGAAGGAGGAGAATAATAAAAACAGATAGGAAGATAGGGCGGAAATAAAAGGAAGTATAGAATCCCTGAGAAAAGATAGACAGGAAGATAGGGAGGAATTAGACAGAAAAATAGAATCTTTAAGGGAGTATATAACCGATAAGATCAATGAAAATGGGAAAAAGCTAGAGCTATTTTAGGAGGAAAATAAAAAATGTATAGAGTCCCTAAAAAAGGAAATTAGTGGAAATTACAAAACAGTAAACAAAAAGATCGATGATAGTAAAATCGACAGTGACAGGAAGGTCGAGACAATGGAGAAACAGTTAGAAAGGTTGCAGGAAGGCAATAATACCCGTTTTGAAACAATAGAGGAAAGAACCGTAGAGACAAAACAAGACGTTCGAACTCTTGATAACAAAGTAAGATAAAACCGAGACGAAATCATGCAGGAGGTAGGAGAAGTCCGGAAAGGTTAGCGAGCGAATACAAAGAACGTATGACATAGCTAACAGGTTGGACGAGCAAATAAAAACGAATAGAAATAACATACAGGAAATAGATCAGAGGGAGAAAAACCTGCAGGAGAGATTAGAAGCGCTGAGGGACACACCGATATTGAATACCCATACGTGTCATAGCGAGAACAGGGAGGTAATTAACTTCCAAAATTATCGCCGGAACCCTATGGAATTCTTAGAGAGGATGGAAGAGTTCGTTGAAAGGAATAGAGAAACAAGATGGGATAGAATAAGGGAAATGTTAGACGAAACGTTCTGAAATACGAGGGATAATTGGTGGATAGCGGTACGACCTGAAATAAGAAACTTAATCGAGTTCAAACGCCAATTCAAAGAAAAATATTGGTCAGAAACAGCGCAAAACAAAGTAAGAATGGACATATTCTACGGGAAATACAATGCGTCCAAGGGACAATCCCCAACATCTTATTTCCTGGGAAAAATATGTTTGGCACGAAAGTTAATACCGCCAATCCCGGAAGAATGTTTGGTGAGACAGTTACCTGGACATTATAGCTACGGTATTAAGGATGCCCAATTGTACCAGCAACTTAGTAAAATTACTGATCTAGCTAAACTATTAGAAAACTGCGAGTCTGCGGGAAAATTTCAAGACTACCAACCCCCCAATCGTAAGGTAGACTATTATAATAGTAACAACGGACCAAACCGGAATGGAAGTGGAAATGGTAATAATTTTAACCCGAATAACACTAAATAGCCGAAATAATAATAATCAAGGTCCAAATAACCGTAACCATCCGGGACCAAACCGAAATAATTACCCCGAAAATAATTACAATAGAAATTGTAATCAAGGAAATAGTTATCACGACAATAATTATAGAGGGAATAATTGTAGTCAGGGAAATAATTATCGGAACGGGGGTAATCAAGGAGGAGGTGATAGAAGGAATCAGGAGTATAGACCCCAGGTAAACTATACGATGGCCAATAATCAACGACCATACCAACCCAATTTACCGACTTACGTGTATTACCCACAGCAGATGCAAGGTAACCAGAGTAATACAACGAATAGCCGACCTATTAGTGATAACCCCGAGGTTAGGCAGGAACCACAAACAAGTCAGCAACCCAATGTCCCGGAAGACCGGGCAAATGAGACAGGTGCTCATTTAAACTAGACGCGGCAGTGAAAAAGGAAGACAGCCCTTCACTGATCCAATATTATGGGGTAACTGAACACAAAAATAGACAGGACAATGACAATGAGAACAAATAATTATCTCAGAGATGTTAGGGAGGAATTGTTAGAAGAGAGGGATAATATAGTTGAAAATCATAATAAAGGGAATAATGGTATAGTACAAATCAAGGCAGATATCAATGGTATAGATGCAACATTACTCATTGATACAGGATCAAACGTATCGTTGATAGACAGTGTGGAGTTGGAGAGAATTAAACAGAACAGTAATTTACCCATACCCACTCTGCCTATAAATAACATTATACTAGTCGGAGCGACGGGAAGGCAGAATAAATCTATAAAGAAACAGGTGTCAGAGATGACCAGTAATGGTGTAACGTTACCAATAGGACTATTAGTAGCGAATAATTTACCCATGAATATCCTAATAGGCTGTGATATACTGAGGCCATATAAAGCGATAATAAATTTAGATAGTAAGGTAATAACGTTAAAGACAAATGAGGGAATTTGGACCAATAATTTAATTGATACCCAAGAGAATAGTACAAGCAACGAACATTATCAAGCTATTGTCAATCATTATTATTGTGCCGATTGACCACTAAACATGCCCTTATATCAGGAGGATAACCCAGAATTATGGTTAGAAAAATTGGAAGAAATAAGGGAATTCCAAAGGACGAAAACAAGGGGTCAGATTAGCGAAGCACAGGCGGAACGATTGATTACTGTATATAATAATTATCGACATATATTCAAAACGCTCCAGACAAAGTCAGAAATTATCAATGCACCATTAAATTTAAAACTGCTGTAGAATTTAACAAAAAATCATACCTGATTGCTTACTCACTAAAGAACGAAGTTAGGGAGGAATTGAACAGGATGATAGAACACGACATAATTGAATATATTCATTCGCCCTATACTAGCCCAATCATAGCTGTGCCGAAAAAGAATGGACAGGTGCGTATATGTCTCGATGCTAGGGAGATTAAAAAGATGATTGTTAACGACCGCACATCCCCTGGGGAGATAGAAGAAATACTAAAAAAGTTTCACAGGACAAGGTATATAAGTTCATGGGATATAGTATGCGGCTACTGGCAGGTAGAACTCCACCCAGATAGTAGGAAATATATGGCATTCATATTTGAAGGCAGAAACTATCAGTTTAAACGATTACCTTTTGGTCTGATAAATTCAGTGGCGGTATTTGTAAAGATAATGGACAGAATGTTGGGGCAGGAAGTGCTGAAATTTACGACAGTATATGTCGACGATTTACTGGTAACTTCAGCGAATTGGGATGACCATTGCAATAGGGTTGAACAGATGTTAGAGAAGCTATCAGAGAATAATATTACCCTCAAGTTAGACAAGTCCCAATTTATTGTAAACGAGGTGAAATTTTTAGGTTTTAATCTAACCGAGCAAGGGATTACTCCATCCAAAGAGAAAGTAGAGGCAATACAGAAGTTCCCCACCCCAAAAAACAGGAAACAGCTTCAATCATTTTTAGGAATCTGTAACTATTACAGGAAGCTTCGGTCCAATTATTCAGAACTAACTGCCAGGTTTCAAAAGCAGTTATCAGCTAAAGACAAATGGACTTGGGGACCAGAGCAAGATGGAGTGCTCAATCTCAGAAAGGAGAAATTTTTAGAAGCAGTTATGTTACATCACCCCGACTTTACGAAGCCATTTTATCTAAATTGCGATGCCAGTAATGTAAGTTTAGGTGCAGCCTTATATCAGGAAGATCAGGATGGAAACCATTTAGTGATTAGCTTCACCAGCCGCGTGCTGAACAGTCGCGAAGGAAACTACAATACCACTGAAAAAGAGTTATTGAGTGTAGTTTTCGCATGCGGTAAATTTCGAACGTATATATTAGGATACCCCATCACGGTTAGGAGTGATCACAAATCAATATCATTTTTAAAACATTGTAAGCTAAATCATGGAAGGCTGACGAGATGGGTTTTGGCCCTACAGGAATATAATATCACGTGGGAATATATACCAGGCAAGCAAAACATAGCAGCCAACGTCCTATCCCACATCAATTTACAAAACCAAACATTTGACGGCGAAAAGGAACAAATAGCGAAGGTATATCATATCATGAAAAGCAGGAAGGATTTAAAAAATATTTTAAAAGATGTGAAGGCACAACAAGAGGCCGACCCAAAATTAGGAAATATTAGGAAAAGGGTACTGGAAGGCGACGAGGTTATAGATAAATATTACTGTATACACGACGATACTTTGTTTATAAGGAATACCCCACACCAAGAGAATTGGAAGTTAGTAATTCCACCAGGGATAGAGAGGCCACTAATCATTGATTATCACGATAGATACGGACACATGGGTGCCCTCAAAAGGTAAGGAAAGCGTTGGAAGAACAGGTATACATCAAAGGGATGAATAAAAAAGTACAACAGGCGATACAGTCATGCGATATTTGTCAGAAGGTAAAATGTAATAACGAGAGAAAGGAAGGGGTCATGATACCCATAACATCCACCGAAAAATTAGAAAAGGTATTTCTCGATATCTGTGGACCATTTCCACGCAGCGGTGGAAGGCACAGGTATAAATTCATCGTAATTATCTTTGACCATTTCAGCAAATATACTAAGCTTTATCCGATAACTAGGGCTACGACAAAGAAAATTATAGAAATCATAATAGAACGGTATATAACGGAGGTAGGCAGACCGTATTCTATAATTACAGACCACGGTACCCAGTTTAAGGGAAAATTATGGACAGAGAATCTTATAGAACACGGGATAAAGATGTATAAGACATCCGTGTATCACCCAAATAGTAACCCAGCCGAGAGAGTGTTGAGGGAAGTAGGACGGTTGTTGAGAACCTACTGCCATGACGAACAGAAGAGATGGCACGAATACTTAGCGCAATGGAGGACTTTCTCAATTTATCATATCATAATACCATAGAGGAGTCACCGTACACAGTTATGTTCGAAAGACCACCACCACGGGAAATAAAGGAGATTATTAGTTTTCCCGACGAACCTGAATACCAATTTGAAGGAACCAAATTTTATAACAGAGTATTAAAAAAAACGGAACAACAACGGAAGAAATATATTCAATCCCAACCAAAGGCAATTAAGTATAAGGTAGGAGAAAAGGTGTTAGTCCGAAATAGAGAATTGCCAAGTACTATACAAGGCATAACGAAAAAATTGTTACTTTTATATACACGACCCTTTACAATTACGAAGGACAAAGAAAACAATACATACGAGGTAACAGACACTGTCACTAACAAGGTAAAGGGTACATATAATCAAGCATCGTTGAGAAGGTACCATGAATAAAAATACAAGTCAACGTATATTTACCAACTTACCCGTACTTATAGAAAAGGAGAGAAAGGAGAGAGATTATTGATAAAAAAAAAAAAAAAATACGAGAAGGACACCTTCCACCAAAGGCAAGAATATATGTGTAAGATATAAATTTATTTCCAATAGCCAAGTCAACGTATATTTACCAACTTACCCGTACTTAGAAAAGGAGAGAAAGGAGAGAGATTATTGATAAAAAAAAAAAAAAAATACGAGAAGGACACCTTCCACCAAAGGCAAGAATATATGTGTAAGATATAAATTTATTTCCAATAGCCAAGTCAACGTATATTTACCAACTTACCCGTACTTAGAAAAGGAGAAAAAGGAAAGAAGGAAAGGACATAATTAATTAAATAAATTATTGAACAATCAAATAACAATTGATATTACTAAGGAGAAGAAATACTGTCATATAATTGATACTAAAAGGAAATGATAAATGAAAAAAAAAGGAATGAAAAAGGGAAACAGTGTGTTACATAAGGAGGTAATGATGAATTTATAAACATAGCTATCGACATTGAATGATTTTAAAAGATAATTTTACCTGCGGAGAACGATATATTAATATAATTGAGAAATAATCAGAAGAGAATAAGAAAGGGAATTTATGTGTAGGAGCCTATGATCTTTGAATATTATATGTTTTTATTATTATTATTTGTTGCGAAAGTGCAATTATAAGTACGTCTTATATATTTTCTGGACAGAGATGCGTTTCCTCTGATTTCAGTGGTTATAGTTAGGGAACGGCGGAGGTAGGATTGCCAACGGGGCCCCTCCGACTCCGAACCCGCTATAAAAGTTAGGGAATTGTTAGGGAGTTATATCAAAGATTAGATAATTAACATCAAGGTAAAGGGAAGGAAAAGGAGATACGATAAAGATTGAGACATGAATAGTGAGATGGATTAATATATTAAAGGAGTAGTACAGGAATCTAATTATAAGATAAAAGAATGAAATATAAAGAAGCTAATAAAAGGTTAATATAGAAATGATAATTTCATCAAAACTAAAGAAATGTTTTTCCCAAATTATTAATTTTAACGGGGAGGCATAAATAACGTCACAGAACGTTCCATAAAGGAAATTATTTGCATAGTAATTTATCATAAGAGGAAAGTGAGGTGAACAGTATCGAACCCAAGTAATCCGAAAAATTTTGTAATATTGTCCAATAGTTAATATCATCAACATGAAAGAACGACAAAGACTATGACTAAGACTCAAACCCCATATATATTATTTAAGTGAAGAACAGTGTAAAGCTAGTAATAGCTAGTGTTGTATTTGAGACCAATCACTCAGGTCTTATGTGAAAATTAATTATTATAGAATTAATATAAAAACTATATGTAAATGTCAATTAGACAGAGATAAACAAATTATCATAAATAGAGAAAGCTGTAAATTGATTAGAAATCAGTTAAAATGGTCAAAAACAGTGTTAACTGAAAACATGTGATGAACCTATAAAATGGTAATATTTATGAATTTAATGTTGTCAAAATGCAACCAAATTGTATTCTAAAGTTGAAATACAATATAATGTAACTATACTTATATATATGACCACCTAAAACAATTTAACAGTCATGTTATGAAACCATTTACCTATACCATACCTGGCTGAGGCCAAAAAACAATCACAAAAATAGTCATATTTGACAGAATGATTGCAGAATATTAGAAAAAATAAAGGAAAAAAGGTACAATCCTATAATGTACATTAGAAACATACTTGCTCAGTTGAAAACAAGCTTAATTCTTAAAGAATTTGAAATATAAGAGTGAAATTTTTCACACCAAGAATACAAATCATTTATGCAAAACAATATGATGCTAAGTAATCTTAAGTAAAAATAAAAAGTATCAGGATAAACCAGGTATTACCAAAGAAAAACAATATAACAAACTCTCAGTGAATACCCAAAAAAATCCCATATATGATACCGAAAAAGACAAATTATTGTAAAGAACCAGTGACAAAAAAACTAGGCCATATGTAATGCCTATACAAAACTGAAAACTTATTTATATGTTATATGTGTTAATATTTGTTTATTTTGTTATAAAAAGATAATTATGTTATGCATTAATGTTATAGCAAGAACCAAGCAACTTCATAACATTTTAGTAAGTAGAAAATTAGAATTTTGTGAAAACATTCCAAGGTAAGAGTTGTATTTTATGTTATTTTATTAGATTTAATTTGTTCAAAACCAATCGTAATTAGTATCATTATATTCAGTTGAAAGCAGAGAATCCAAAAATAGTAATGACATGCAAATTGTAAGTAGTTATGTAAAATTGTTTGACAAATACCAGAATAATTTTAGTAATATCCTTAGTGTGAAGAATAAGAAGTTTTTGTTCTAAAGCTTCTACGGAAGTCAAATTTGTTCTATGATGTTCCATTTGATTATTCTCGAACGTTCTAGAAGGAATTTTTACACAAATACACCGGAAGTTCACGTCAAACAATTAAAACAATGAGCCTTACAGAGTATATAAGGAAGACGAAATTTGACCAAAAACACTTTATGCTTTGAATCCAGAAGAGACACATCACCCACGAAACTAATCATCACATCCGAGGCGAAATCGAAGAACGAGAATTCGACACGAGACACAGAAAGGCTTTTCCCGTACATGACAAAATACTGACTTAACCTCTACAAGGAGTATACGCCAACGTGTTGTTGAATAGAGCAGCAACACGCCATATTTAATAGAACGCACACAGCCAGAATACTAGCGGCCCTGAAAAGGACCGAATTTTAATAGAGAGAATCAATTTTGCTGGTATTTGCTAAAGACAAACTGACTTTGACAACATTCCCAAAACGATTTACTGACACAAGCCTTTCTACATCAGTCTGGAACTAGCGCTGTGACGGCCGAATCGAGAAACCACGCAGACAGCTGATTGCCACCGCCAGAATTCAAAGCATAGACACAGTGCGAAACTTATTTCAATTGTGCGGAGTTTTAAGAACTGTTATTTGACTTATAAATAATTACCAGTGCACGAGGAACGTATACACGAAGAGGCAAGATTGAAAGCGTCCCCAAGAGAAGTGTCCAGTGCAGGAAATAATTACCCACCGGAACGTGAGTTGTTCAAAAGTTAAAATCATTTTTACCTGGTATCATTTGTCACACAATTGTACTACACATGTCACACACCTTCAAATCACACAATTTTTGTAAAGCATCCTATTAATTTGTCTTGGTAGTTCAAAGGAGTCACGTCCTGAGTATAAAGATGTTTCATACACTAAACTCATGCTATTCAACTGAGTAAAAAAATATAATATTAGCCGATACTTAATTGAAAAACTTGTCAAGAATAATATTTTCGTAACTCTGCAATTTGTTAATTCGAGTGTTAGTCCTTCAGACGATTTTTAAAGTTCATTAAACATACGTTATTTTCAATTCAAACTGTCTTGTTCACATTTTTTTAATATAATTAATTTAAGAAATCAAAATTTAATTTCAATAATAATAATAATAATAATAATTTCTTGGAACAAAATATCCAAGTGGCGCCCACATACATATAGTAGATTAAGTTGTGCTTGCAGGACAACATCGTCGCAGAGGAACCAGCCATCAGTAAGTATATAAAAGTGCGCGGAGTGTGACACCCGACATAACAACACGTAAACACGAACACACAAAAAGCAGTAGGTTATAAATTGGCAGCCCAACTAGTGAGGCTTGAAAGGAAAGGAACAAGCCCGGCAACTATCAACAAATCAAGATGCTGCAACCAAAAGGAAAGAAGGTGAAGAAAAATGTAGAACCCGAATTAAGTGTGGAAGATGGAGAGGCAGTTCAAGTAGAGGAAACAGAAATAGAACCGCCCGCACTAGAAATTGGAAGACCAATACAAACGGGAGATGAACTAGAGGAACAAACGGGAGAAGGACCCATGCAAATGGGAGACCAAACAGAGAAACCCGAACCAGAAAAAATAACAGGGAGCATCGACATGAATGTAATAATGGTGATGTTCCAAAGAATGGAAGAAACAATGAACAAAAATACTAATAAAAGTAATGAGAAAATGTTCCAAAGAATGGAAGAAACAATGAACAAAAATACTAATAAAAGTGATGAGAAAACGGAGACGTTAATAGAATCCCTGAAGGAGGAGAATAATAAAAACAGACAGGAAGATAGGGCGGAAATAAAAGGAAGTATAGAATCCCTGAGAAAAGATAGACAGGAAGATAGGGAGGAATTAGACAGAAAAATAGAATCTTTAAGGGAGTATATAACCGATAAGATCAATGACAATGGGAAAAAGCTAGAGCTATTTCAGGAGGAAAATAAAAAATCTATAGAGTCCCTAAAAAAGGAAATTAGTGCAAATTACAAAACAGTAAACAAAAAGATCGATGATAGTAAAATCGACAGTGACAGGAAGGTCGAGACAATGGAGAAACAGTTAGAAAGGTTGCAGGAAGGCAATAATACCCGTTTTGAAACAATAGAGGAAAGAACCGTAGAGACAAAACAAGACGTTCGAACTCTTGATAACAAAGTATGAAATGATACTAGCTTTAATTAATTAATTAAATTATTGACATACTGAAAAAACTGTCACTTATCAGTTGCAATTATATGCCAGGGTTTACCAGGGTGTCGTCTGATGTACTCAGGCAGAGAAACACGACAGGCATTGCAATGATAAACATCTATTTTGTAGGCACAAATAAATGTTGCTTTATTTTTTATAGCATGACAAATTGTTTACTTTTCAGTTTATTCTTAGAATATCATTCTGAACAATATTTGCTTCACCTAACCATACTAGTTTTATTAATTTGCATTTAGATATAAACTTACGACTAATTAATATAAGTTAAACGGAAACCAGCACTTTCTTAATTTATCTAATTTTACTCACTCATACACACACACGTATCCAACCCCAGACTTTAAGAGCTCAATTTAATTTATGAAAAAACGTATTATAATAAATTATTATGAAATGTCTACTTTCCTTTATTATGCTGTGTTGGCCTAATGGTATTGAATTTCGCCACATGGTATGCGTTGCTTTCACTGTTTTCACTGTCACATTCTTTCATTTTTACGTGTTATTGCCGAACTGTTAATATGTTTAAATTAGTTACTTTTGATGACTCCGGTTTGTACTTTGAAATGTATAAAAGATTCACATTTTTGTGGTATGCGGGCCCGCAAAAAACGTTTCGAAACTTTGTGTATACGTACCACTCGCGAGTGATGCTGGAGTTAGACTGTCTAAATTCTGAACTGTACACAAATTCACATTTTGGTTTTTCTGCGGGCCAAAACGGTACGCAGTCGGCGGCGACCGGAACTGCCCACGTCTGTCTGGTGTTGAAATTAATTGCCGACTGGGCTTTGTTCACTGTGTGCCACAACGCAGTTGGCATCGACACACCTACATTCTTAGTTATGTAACGCTCTGATGTCAGATGTTATGATGACTCGTTACATAACTTGTTGACTGGTTTTGTATGCGTCATCGTCTGACCTTGGTACAATTTGTTGGTTGTTGACAAGGTCTTTCAAAATATTGCTGTATAATCGTCACGTATACAGTCGACGGCAGTGCAGCCACGGTCAATTCCATTGCTAATACTAAATATACCTCGGTTTTATAAATTTCGTTCCTATTATTTGAAAAATATTATCGGCTTTATTAAAAAATAAATACAAATTTCCTTATTACCCCAGGTAGGCCAAAATGCCACGTTACAATACCCCTCTCAATGAGATATTTTATGCCGAAGCATAAAAAGTCTCATTGATACATTCATACTTGCTAGAGGGATCAGCCAGGATAGGTCGCCACAACCCCCCGTATAGTTTACAAAAATATGATCAACTCACCCTTGGTCCGGTGACTGTGACCGCATCTGA
The DNA here is from genome assembly GCA_034769895.1 of Magicicada septendecula. Lineage (NCBI taxonomy): Eukaryota > Metazoa > Arthropoda > Insecta > Hemiptera > Cicadidae > Magicicada > Magicicada septendecula. Next base: position 310,694,982 of record CM068374.1, on the reverse strand, counting down.
ATGACCATACTGGACTTCTCTCTCGAGATCCCAACACCGTAGAGTCAGACAGATACTCAACGCCCCTGCTCTGACGCGCAGGCCAGCTCAGGTCCGCTGCCACAGCATCACCAAACACTGAAACAACAAATCAAATATTCAATAGTGGCCTTATATAACACCATATCCCCAACTAATCTGTTTCCCCCTAGCGGTGCTGGTTTGCGCTAAGAAGCACTGGTTTTGTCTATTACTTATTTCTAACATATCAGATACCTACTAACAACATGAAAACCCCTTTTAAAATTCCATCTACTCTCTCTTATTAACTTTATCCCAAAATTCAAAATCATTGCCCTGATTCCCATCAGAATATAATTAAACATTTCCCATTACCATATTACATTTCTCTCATCCCCAATTTAGAATGCACCTAAAATATCTAAATTCATAAAATTCTCTAGTACTAATAAACACAATATAACATAAGAAAACATAGTACATTAATAATTCACATTACCATTATCATCTTGAAGTAAACAATTTATATTTAAAACTTACACACTTTACATCATTGAATTTGCATATAAAATCATAAAATTATCTTTTAAACTCACTTTACTTTTATTAATTCGTTTCTCTTCTTTTTTTTTTTAACTATCATAAATTTATTTCATCTTTAGTAAAAAATTTTAAACACAAAACTTACTATCATATTTTTTATAATCCTTATTCCTAACATACTACATACAATCAACTCAATAAGACATAATAAACACAATATATAGAATATCTAGTGCATCTATTTTTTCAAATTTTAATAAAAGTATTTAATAGCGAGTCATCATTACTAAAATGCAACAAAAAATTTTTCAATCGTTACCCACCTTGGGGTAACCTCCCAGCCACACACACTATGACCCCCCCTGGACTGTGGCGTCCAGTTGCATCCACAAGGACTGAGGTTTTGGAGGAATGTGACATCTCCGTGTCCTTGCTTCTGCTTTACATTTGAACAGGTATAGATATCATAATATCTGTGTTATATAAATATGCACCCTTAAACGGTTCTACCACCTGTCTTGCTACCCCTACGCGGGCAGAGTGGTAGCCGCTGTTCCAGAGTTTGGTGATTCCCCTTAATTTCACCCCCCATCAATTTCAAAGTACACCTTTACAACGATAACAGCTATGGCCAGTTATGGTCAGCGCGTAATCGTAATGTGCCCCAACCATAGCTGTTAAATCTAAACCAATTCCACGGTCAAGGTTCGGTGAGGCCGTGACCGCCCGAAAAGTTGGGGAATCACAAGTATAATATGTTTTTTTAAAATTAAAATTAATAATTTAAATTACATGACATTTCTAGTCTTGGTGGTATTTTAACATCATACATTTCTTTCTTAACTTTCCCTATCTTAATGTCCATTTACATAAAATACATAATGTGTGTATACACAATGATAACAATTTATAATAATAGAATATAAAAATGTCTGTTTATGTATGATAATTTTAATATGTACAAATACATCCATCATCACTCAGCTAGATAATACTTTTTTAATTGGGTCACATTATGAGTTCCTTTTATTTCTCGAGTTTGCAAATCTATTAAAATATAAGCATTCTCCATTTTCACTTGGCTAACCTCATATGGACCGTCATACAATAGGAAGAATTTCTTAAAATTTCAAAATTATTATTAACATATGTTTTAACAATTATGTCATTCCACAAACTAAACTATTTAAGATTTATTTATTCATTAATTGTTTTTCAATTGAAATTTCATCAAATAATTTAAATATCTCATAAAAATTCAATCATACAACATTAAATCACAATATTTAACTATCTCAAAATATTCACTTCAATTGATTATTAAACACAACATATTTCAATTATTATCAAAATTTACAAAGCATCAATTATTGTCTTCATAATTATTTATGTAAACTGCAAAATATTAATAATATATATACACAAATGAATTCACAATTTATTTACAAATCATTCGTCAAGAACTGTTCAATTGTTTCATGCTTCATATGTCCAAATCAGCAAGGTCATTACCAAAATTTACAATATTTACCAATGTCTATTCACTGATATTTTAATTCAGCCTCCATCGTTATATATATATATCTAATGTATTTGTAACATACATCATTGTTATACACACTCAATTTGTTATTACTATCATTATAATAATCATCCATTACCTTTATTCCATTCATTATGTCATTATAATTGATAGGGTTATTCCCTATTAATATTTCAATTATCTTGTTGTTGCATCCTCTTTGTTCACTTATTAATTTAATAATATATATAATACTTTCACTTATGAACTTACTATTGTCACTTCCCAAACGTTTCAAGATGTTGTTTCTCTTCTTCAGTGGGTTGAGTACTAACTGTCGATTACAGAATAACCGTTACGGAATGCCATTCCGTAACGGTTATTCTGTAATCGACAGTTAGTACTCAACCCACTGAAGAAGAGAAACAACATCTTGAAACGTTTGGGAAGTGACAATAGTAAGTTCATAAGTGAAAGTATTATATATATTATTAAATTAATATTTCATACAACTTGTCAACGTAAGTTACAATTGTCCAGTCTCCATCGGTAAATACATTCATGATCGGGTTAATTACTTTTGTCAGATAATTATTTACCTTATTGTTCAAGTATACTGTTAAACTTTCTCTCCATGCGTCATACTTTCGATTCACATTATATAATTCTGTTACTTTATTAACATACCATTCTCCACTTATATCTCTCTCACCACTATACCAAATTAAACTTTCAACATCATTATTATTACAGACAGAGGGTACAACATTATACAACATCAATTCATTTATCAATACGGGACTCTTTCCCTTCTTAAACAACACTTGTGAACACCTTGGTTCAGAAAAATTAATAGGAAAATTTACCCCCTGTCCCACATACTCTACTCTCTCTTTCCACTTTCTCTCTAACTCATAATAATTTCTCTTTAACTTGTATAATTCTATTTCTCTATCTGCATACAACTCTCTATATAAATCTCTCTCACCCACATTAGTTAACATCTGATTAGTGGATACATTTAAGTCTTTTCTGACTTTAATTATTTCACGCTCATGTTCTACTTGTTTATTCTTTAAGCTAGTTACTTTAATTTTAATTGCATCAACTTGTTCACAACTACTTCTGAATGCATCATTTATATTTTCTTGTATTTCACTTTGCTCACACTCATTAATTAAACATTGAACATTACAGTCCATTTTGTCATTTGGCTTTTTGATTTTATCATTACATTTACTTGTCAATGTGACAAATTTTTTATTTGTCTCTAGCATTTTTTCTTTTTGTTTTTCGTTAATTATTTTTCTATCGTTTCTCATTTCGTCTTGTACATTATTTATAACACTAGTCAGTTCATCTCTCATTCCAACAATAACTTCATTCATACTTTCCAAACGGTTGTTCATATTTATTGCACTCGCTCTCAATTCGCTCCTCACATTCATAAACTCGTTATTTAAATCAGTCAGTTTAGCATTTATAGTATTTATTTCTGATTTAATCTCAGCTTGCAAATTATTACTTCCTGACATCTCAGTTTTCACTCCTGACATCATCTCCATCATCAATGCTAATTGGTTAAATATATTTATATTATCGCTTACTTTTGCGTCTACTGTCTCAATCGTTAACTCGTGTGTTGTATTGTCTATACTTTCGTTAATATTTGTCGATATGAAATCGTCTTGCATAACATTGAGAATTGACCCCTCCCCAACATCTTCACATAAATTTACACTCTCGCTTTTCTCTGCCATTTTTTCGATCAGTTTGAAAATTTTACACAATTTACAATGTCCATGTTAAACGGGCGCCATTGAAATGATACTAGTTTTAATTAATTAATTAAATTATTGACATACTGAAAAAACTGTCACTTACCAGTTGCAATTATATGCCAGGGTTTACCAGGGTGTCGTCTGATGTACTCAGGCAGAGAAACACGACAGGCATTGCAATGATAAATATCTATTTTGTAGGCACAAATAAATGTTGCTTTATTTTTTATAGCATGACAAATTGTTTACTTTTCAGTTTATTCTTAGAATATCATTCTGAACAATATTTGCTTCACCTAACCATACTAGTTTTATTAATTTGCATTTAGATATAAACTTACAACTAATTAATATAAGTTAAACGGAAACCAGCACTTTCTTAATTTATCTAATTTTACTCACTCATACACACACACGTATCCAACCCCAGACTTTAAGAGCTCAATTTAATTTATGAAAAAACGTATTATAATAAATTATTATGAAATGTCTACTTTCCTTTATTATGCTGTGTTGGCCTAATGGTATTGAATTTCGCCACATGGTATGCGTTGCTTTCACTGTTTTCACTGTCACATTCTTTCATTTTTACGTGTTATTGCCGAACTGTTAATATGTTTAAATTAGTTACTTTTGATGACTCCGGTTTGTACTTTGAAATGTATAAAAGATTCACATTTTTGTGGTATGCGGGCCCGCAAAAAACGTTTCGAAACTTTGTGTATACGTACCACTCGCGAGTGATGCTGGAGTTAGACTGTCTAAATTCTGAACTGTACACAAATTCACATTTTGGTTTTTCTGCGGGCCAAAACGGTACGCAGTCGGCGGCGACCGGAACTGCCCACGTCTGTCTGGTGTTGAAATTAATTGCCGACTGGGCTTTGTTCACTGTGTGCCACAACGCAGTTGGCATCGACACACCTACATTCTTAGTTATGTATCGCTCTGATGTCAGATGTTATGATGACTCGTTACATAACTTGTTGACTGGTTTTGTATGCGTCATCGTCTGACCTTGGTACAATTTGTTGGTTGTTGACAATGTCTTTCAAAATATTGCTGTATAATCGTCACGTATGCAGTCGACGGCAGTGCAGCCACGGTCAATTCCGTTGCTAATGCTAAATATACCTTGGTTTTATAAATTTCGTTCCTATTATTTGAAAAATATTATCGGCTTTATTAAAAAATAAATACAAATTTCCTTATTACCCCAGGTAGGCCAAAATGCCACGTTACAAGTAAGATAAAACCGAGACGAAATCATGCAGGAGGTAGGAGAAGTCCGGAAAGGTTAGCGAGCGAATACAAAGAACGTATGACATAGCTAACAGGTTGGACGAGCAAATAAAAACCAATAGAAATAACATACAGGAAATAGATCAGAGGGAGAAAAACCTGCAGGAGAGATTAGAAGCGCTGAGGGACACACCGATATTGAATACATATACGTGTCATAGCGAGAACAGGGAGGTAATTAACTTCCAAAATTATCGCCGGAACCCTATGGAATTCTTAGAGAGGATGGAAGAGTTCATTGAAAGGAATAGAGAAACAAGATGGGATAGAATAAGGGAAATGTTAGACGAAACGTTCCGAAATACGAGGGATAATTGGTGGATAGCGGTACGACCTGAAATAAGAAACTTAATCGAGTTCAAACGCCAATTCAAAGAAAAATATTGGTCAGAAACAGCGCAAAACAAAATAAGAATGGACATATTCTACGGGAAATACAATGCGTCCAAGGGACAATCCCCAACATCTTATTTCCTGGGAAAGATATGTTTGGCACGAAAGTTAATACCGCCAATCCCGGAAGAATGTTTGGTGAGACAGTTAGCTGGACATTATAGCTACGGTATTAAGGATGCCCAATTGTACCAGCAACTTAGTAAAATTACTGATCTAGCTAAACTATTAGAAAACTGCGAGTCTGCGGGAAAATTTCAAGACTACCAACCCCCCAATCGTAAGGTAGACTATTATAATAGTAACAACGGACCAAACCGGAATGGAAGTGGAAATGGTAATAATTTTAACCCGAATAACCAGAACAATAGCACCCCACTAAATAGCCGAAATAATAATAACCAAGATCCAAATAACCGTAACCATCCGGGACCAAACCGAAATAATTACCCCGAAAATAATTACAATAGAAATTATAATCAAGGAAATAGTTATCACGACAATAATTATAGAGGGAATAATTATAGTCAGGGAAATAATTATCGGAACGGGGGTAATCAAGGAGGAGGTGATAGAAGGAATCAGGAGTATAGACCCCAGGTAAACTATACGATGGCCAATAATCAACGACCATACCAACCCAATTTACCGACTTACGTGTATTACCCACAGCAGATGCAAGGTAACCAGAGTAATACAACGAATAGCCGACCTATTAGTGATAACCCCGAGGTTAGGCAGGAACCACAAACAAGTCAACAACCCAATGTTCCGGGAGACCGGGCAAATGAGACAGGTGCTCATTTAAACTAGACGCGGCAGTGAAAAAGGAAGACAGCCCTTCACTGATCCAATATTATGGGGTAACTGAACACAAAAATAGACAGGACAATGACAATGAGAACAAATAATTATCTCAGAGATATTAGGGAGGAATTGTTAGAAGAGAGGGATAATATAGTTGAAAATCATAATAAAGGGAATAATGGTATAGTACAAATCAAGGCAGATATCAATGGTATAGATGCAACATTACTCATTGGTACAGGATCAAACGTATCGTTGATAGACAGTGTGGAGTTGGAGGGAATTAAACAGAACAGTAATTTACCCATACCCACTCTGCCTATAAATAACATTATACTAGTCGGAGCGACGGGAAGGCAGAATAAATCTATAAAGAAACAGGTGTCAGAGATGACCAGTAATGGTGTAACGTTACCAATAGGACTATTAGTAGCGAATAATTTACCCATGAATATCCTAATAGGCTGTGATATACTGAGGCCATATAAAGCGATAATACATTTAGATAGTAAGGTAATAACGTTAAAGACAAATGAGGGAATTTGGACCAATAATTTAATTGATACCGAAGAGAATAGTACAAGCAACGAACATTATCAAGCTATTGTCAATCATTATTATTGTGCCGATTGACCACTAAACATGCCCTTATATCAGGAGGATAACCCAGAATTATGGTTAGAAAAATTGGAAGAAATAAGGGAATTCCAAAGGACGAAAACAAGGGGTCAGATTAGCGAAGCACAGGCGGAACGATTGATTACTGCATATAATAATTATCGACATATATTCAAAACGCTCCAGGCAAAGTCAGAAATTATCAATGCACCATTAAATTTAAAACTGCTGTAGAATTTAACAAAAAATCATACCTGATTGCTTACTCACTAAAGAACGAAGTTAGGGAGGAATTGAACAGGATGATAGAACACGACATAATTGAATATAGTCATTCGCCCTATACTAGCCCAATCATAGCTGTGCCGAAAAAGAATGGACAGGTGCGTATATGTCTCGATGCTAGGGAGATTAAAAAGATGATTGTTAACGACCGCACATCCCCTGGGGAGATAGAAGAAATACTAAAAAAGTTTCACAAGACAAGGTATGTAAGTTCATGGGATATAGTATGCGGCTACTGGCAGGTAGAACTCCACCCAGATAGTAGGAAATATATGGCATTCATATTTGAAGGCAGAAACTATCAGTTTAAACGATTACCTTTTGGTCTGATAAATTCAGTGGCGGTATTTGTAAAGATAATGGACAGAATTTTGGGGCAGGAAGTGCTGAAATTTACGACAGTATATGTCGACGATTTACTGGTAACTTCAGCGAATTGGGATGACCATTGCAATAGGGTTGAACAGGTGTTAGAGAAGCTATCAGAGAATAACATTACCCTCAAGTTAGACAAGTCCCAATTTATTGTAAACGAGGTGAAATTTTTAGGTTTTAATCTAACCGAGCAAGGGATTACTCCATCCAAAAAGAAAGTAGAGGCAATACAGAAGTTCCCCACCCCAAAAAACAGGAAACAGCTTCAATCATTTTTAGGAATCTGTAACTATTACAGGAAGTTTCGGTCCAATTATTCAGAACTAACTGCCAGGTTCCAAAAGCAGTTATCAGCTAAAGACAAATGGACTTGGGGACCAGAGCAAGATGGAGTGCTCAATCTCATAAAGGAGAAATTTTTAGAAGCAGTTATGTTACATCACCCCGACTTTACGAAGCCATTTTATCTAAATTGCGATGCCAGTAATGTAAGTTTAGGTGCAGCCTTATATCAGGAAGATCAGGATGGAAACCACTTAGTGATTAGCTTCACCAGCCCCGTGCTGAACAGTCGCAAAGGAAACTACAATACCACTGAAAAAGAGTTATTGAGTGTAGTTTTCGCATGCGGTAAATTTCGAACGTATATATTAGGATACCCCATCACGGTTAGGAGTGATCACAAATCAATATATTTTTAAAACATTGTAAGCTAAATCATGGAAGGCTGACGAGATAGGTTTTGGCCCTACAGGAATATAATATCACGTGGGAATATATACCAGGCAAGCAAAACATAGCAGCCAACGTCCTATCCCACATCAATTTACAAAACCAAACATTTGACGGCGAAAAGGAACAAATAGCGAAGGTATATCATATCATGAAAAGCAGGAAGGATTTAAAAAATATTTTAAAAGATGTGAAGGCACAACAAGAGGCCGACCCAAAATTAGGAAATATTAGGAAAAGGGTACTGGAAGGCGACGAGGTTATAGATAAATATTACTGTATACACGACGATACTTTGTTTATAAGGAATACCCCACACCAAGAGAATTGGAAGTTAGTAATTCCACCAGGGATAGAGAGGCCACCAAATCATTGATTATCACGATAGATACGGACACATGGGTGCCCTCAAAGGGTAAGGAAAGCGTTGGAAGAACAGGTATACATCAAAGGGATGAATAAAAAAGTACAACAGGCGATACAGTCATGCGATATTTGTCAGAAGGTAAAATGTAATAACGAGAGAAAGGAAGGGGTCATGATACCCATAACATCCACCGAGGTTAGAAAAGGTACGTAACATCCATTACGTACAATTAGAAAAGGTATTTCTCGATATCTGTGGACCATTTCCACGCAGCGGTGGAAGGCACAGGTATAAATTCATCGTAATTATCTTTGACCATTTCAGCAAATATACTAAGCTTTATCCGATAACTAGGGCTACGACAAAGAAAATTATAGAAATCATAATAGAACGGTATATAACGGAGGTAGGCAGACCGTATTCTATAATTACAGACCACGGTACCCAGTTTAAGGGAAAATTATGGACAGAGAATCTTATAGAACACGGGATAAAGATGTATAAGACATCCGTGTATCACCCAAATAGTAACCCAGCCGAGAGAGTGTTGAGGGAAGTAGGACGGTTGTTGAGAACCTACTGCCATGACGAACAGAAGAGATGGCACGAATACTTAGCGCAACGGAGGACTTTCTCAATTTATCATATCATAATACCATAGAGGAGTCACCGTACACAGTTATGTTTGAAAGACCACCACCACGGGAAATAAAGGAGATTATTAGTTTTCCCGACGAACCTGAATACCAATTTGAAGGAACCAAATTTTATAACAGAGTATTAGAAAAAGTTTTCTCGAATTGGCCGAGCATGATACTCATCATATCACTATTATTCTCTTTCTTAACTGAGGTCGGCGTCGATTGACTAGTGACGCCTTCCATTATTCTCGATTCAGTCTCGCTTAAATTACTATTTATTTGACTTTCAGTTTGACTATCAGTGAAACTGATTTCACTGTTAATATTTTCATTAGTATTCATCATTTTTATTTAGTTCTTACTTATTTATAATACACATCTATCAATCATATCATAACCTTACTACTTATTTTTATACATTTTTTCAATTACCTCAAACAACCATTATTCTGCTCTCCCAAGTAGGCCTATATTTATATAATTATATTATATAAATTGTCCCTGTTCAGAAGCCATTGATACTTTTCAAAATCTTGATATTAAAAAATATATCAAAACATGGTTGAACTGATTCTACGGTTACTGTATTCACTGTTTACTGTCGGGCGCCATCTTTGTTACCAACTACGTACAAAGAAAAAAATATATGTTCTTACCATGTTGAGGGTTCTTTTTTAGGCGAACAGGAGATCAGAATCGGTTGTTCAAAAATTAAAGAAAACTTTATTTGTTTCCCATGAATGGAGTTTTATTGACATTTTTTACTATAATTTTTTATTGTTAATAAACTACCTCCTGCCATCCTCTCTCTCTCTATAAATTCACATTTACGAAAGTTATTGATTATATAATCATTCTGCTACAATGAGAATTAAAACATGGTATATAAATTCCAAACAAACTTCAAGAAATTAAATATGAATTAAATTAAAATACAAACAATACAAACCAGCCTTCTTTGTCTACATACTTTCTCACGCACACACACACACACACAATTATTTTATGATTTGAGAGCTCTCATTTTATATTTTATATTTTATTAAAAATTTATTTCCCCATTCTGCCAGTAATTTTGAAAAACCCTTGTTAAAATCTTATGGATACATGGCTACTTAGCTGTTCAGTTGAGTTGGTGGCGTCACACTTTTATGCGCACATTGTTCAGTTTTAAAGAATAATTTCCAAAAAAAATAAAACTGTTGTAATGAGTAGAAAACTGTTAGTTATTTTACATTTTTTTTTACATTTTCGTCACATTTTATATGTTGTATGCGGGCCCGCACTTACTTTCCGGAACTGTTACATGTAACTCGCGAGAGTGATGAGATGAGACTGGGGAAGAGCTACAGGCGCTAATTTGTGAAGCGGCTGTTGTAGGATGATCAATTTCCTTTGTTTGTATATAGTTTGTATCATTGCGCCAGTAGACTACTTTCGTTACATGACCGCATTCCACGATAAGGTGCGTCTCTGACATAATATGGTATGATGTTAGTTGCATAACTTGTTGACAGATTTTGTGTCACTGGAGCTGACCTTGGCACAATTTGTCGTTTGTCTTCACTGGTTTATATAAAATATTATTAAATAATTCTGCATACAACGCCTCAAGCAGTGCTGCCACAGTTGTTTTCATCACCACCAATAAATTTACCTCTCTTTATAAATTTTTGTCCCTATCATCAAAAATGTTATCTGTTTATGAAAAAAAATACAAAATTACAAATTTCCTTATTACCCCAAAATAGGCCCGTTACAATACCCCCTCAATGAGATATTTTATGCCGAAGCATAAAAAATCTCATTGACACATTCATACTTGCTAAAGGGATCAGCCAGGATATGTCACCACAACCCCCTTTACGGTTTACAAAAATATAATCAACTCACCCTTGGTCCGGTGACTGTGACCGCATCTGCATGACAATACTGGACTTCTCTCTCGAGATCCCAACACCGTAGAGTCAGACAGATACTTAACGCCCCTGCTCTGACGCGCAGGCCAGCTCAGGTCCGCCGCCACAGCATCACCAAACACTGAAACAACAAATCAAATATCAAATAGTGGCCTTATACAACACCATATCCCCAACTGATCTGTTTCCCCCTAGCGGTGCTGGTTTGCGCTAAGAAGCACTGGTTTTGTTTTTTACTTATTACTAACATATATATCAGAATACCTAACCACATAATATAACACAAGAAAACATAGTACATTAATAATTCACATTGTTATCATTATCTTAAAATAAACAACTTGTATTTAACATTTACACATTTTACATCATTAAGTTTGCATATAAAATCAGAAAATTACCTTTTAATCTCAATTTACTGTTATTAATTCGTTTCTCAAATTTTTTTTTTTTTTTTTTCAATCTTCGTTCTACACATCATTTCATTTATTATTTCATTTCATTAATTTGGGTGATTCTATGTTATTCATTATAATTCACTTTATCAACTTGGCATTTACTCATAATCTTACCCCTTTTATTACTCTAACGCTCCCTTACAAAATCTTTACCTAGTATGACACCCCTCTATCAAAAATCTACTAACCCTTCTCTACCTCTAACTACTTACTACTTTAGCTCAATTCGCCACCTTCTCTCAATATATAAAAAAAAATACTCTCTAACCCTTTGTACATAGGATACGTGTTCCCCCCCCCCCAAAAGCTCAATTCCCGTTCTCTGGTTCCTGGATTCTACCTAAGGCAACCCCTTCCCACTAAAACTATACCAAATCCCGTCCCAACCCTTATGTTGCGGACTCCCACACTACACTACACCCTACTACAAAATTGCCATCCCCAAAATCTCAATCTCATAACCTTACTACAACTACAACAAAATAACAACATCAAAATAAACAATATATCGCTCAAATCTCTACAATTATTCTCCATTACTACTGTGTCTCCACTTATACTTCTCAAAATTCTATAACATACATTATTTCAAAACAGCATTACAATATTTTCATCTCTCATTCTCTTTAATACCTCAATATTTTTTAACTTGGACTGACTCAAACGTTTTACTCAAATAATTACTATCACCCACTTCTATCTTATCAACCCCTTGAAAATTTTACATATCACAACTATTTTGCATTTTATTTTTAAAATCTATAAACACATTGAAAACATATTATCATATTTTTATAATCCTTATACCTAATATACTAAATGCAATTAACACAATAAGCCTTAATAAACACATTATAGGAAGTATTTAGTGCATCTATTTTTCAAATCAAAACAAAATTATTGAGTAGCAAATCATCATTATTAAAATACATCAAATTTTTAATACGTTATCGCCCTGGATAACCTCACATACACACCTTGTATAATACATCACATGACATCATACACAAATTGACATCAACCCTGATTATTAGTATACATTTAAACAAACAATTCTCCTTTAAGTAACTTATATAAAACTTTATAAACATTATTATTTAAAATTTTTCGTTAACTCTTTATATATCATCATTATTTATTTATCCTTTGCTGCAATTAGATTACTCAAAATTTTCAAAGTTATTATTAACATTTATTCCACAAAAGTTATTCCACAAATAAACCATTTAACCTTCATTTAGTTATTCATTATTTATTATTAAAATTGAAACCTCATCACATAATTTAAATTCATACAAAAAAAATTCAAACATATAACATTCAATCACAATATCTAAACATCTCAAATAATTTACTTCAATCGATTATTAAAACACAACATACCTATCAATAATATCCAAATCACAAATCATTAATTATTGTTTTCATAATTATTTTTATTATTTATTTAGACGGCAAAAATATTAATAATAATATTATTATTATTAACACAACATTTTCTAATACATATACACATTACTTACCTAACATTTCATAATACACACAAATGAATTCACTATATTATATTTACAAAGTATACGTCAATAACTGTTCAATTGTTTCACACCTCATACGTCCAAATCTGCAAGGTCATTACCAAAATTTACAGTATTTAACAATGTTTATTCACTAATTTTTTGAGTTCAACCTCCATCGTCATATAAATACCTAATATATTTGTAACATCCATCATTTTCATCAACATACAGTTTATTATTATTATTATTATCATAATAACCCGTTAACTTTACTCTATCCATTATACCATTATAAATCTTGTCACCATAAGTTATGATTGTCCAGTCTACATCAGTATTATTCAACGTCAGGTAATTTGTTTTATCATTTTTATATTCCTCTACTATCACGTCAGATAAGTCATTATTATTTATACAAATATTACCAAAATAATTCTCTATCTCTCTTTCAGCAGGTAATCTTTTTCTCAATTCATCATAATTTCTTTTTAACTTATATAATTCAATCTCTCTCTCCACACACAAATCTCTATCTTCATAACACCACATCACACTCTCATAATTATTACAGACAGAGGGTACAACATTATACAACATCAATACACATTTCAATTCATCTACTAATATGGGTCTCTCGCCCTTCATAAAAAACAACATTCGTGAACACCTTGGTTCAGAAAAATTAATGGGAAAATTTACCCTCTGCCCACATTCAACTACTATATTATTTTTCCACTCTCTTTCTACTTCATCAACACTCATTAACATTTCATTATCACTACATTCTGCAATTTCATTAGTACTATTTTTGATTATATTTTCATCATTTGTCTCTCCATTATTCTTTACCCCCACTATACTCTCAGAATTGTAATTAATATCATTATCATCACTATTTATCACTACATCTTCCACTACTTCGTCATTTTTAATATTTGTCATACTTATAACATTGTCACCTAACTTCTCAACACTCTGTTCTAATTTATTTAAACTGGTTCTTATTGTTTCATTAGTACTTTCTAAGCGTTTAGTTAATACTTGAATCTCATTTTTCAACTCGTCTTTCTGTTCATCTAATTTGTTATAGATTTGGTTTTTTAATTCATCCAAACTATTCTTTTGAACATCGAATTTACTGTTCTGCATATCAAATTTCACGTTAAAACTATTATTCATTTCATTGAATTTGGTCTCAAAACTCTCAAAATTACTATTTATTTTCTCGAATTGGCCGAGCATGATACTCATCATATCACTATTATTCTCTTTCTTAACTGAGGTCGGCGTCGATTGACTAGTGACGCCTTCCATTATTCTCGATTCAGTCTCGCTTAAATTACTATTTATTTGACTTTCAGTTTGACTATCAGTGAAACTGATTTCACTGTTAATATTTTCATTAGTATTCATCATTTTTATTTAGTTCTTACTTATTTATAATACACATCTATCAATCATATCATAACCTTACTACTTATGTTTATACATTTTTTCAATTACCTCAAACAACCATTATTCTGCTCTCCCAAGTAGGCCTATATTTATATAATTATATTATATAAATTGTCCCTGTTCAGAAGCCATTGATACTTTTCAAAATCTTGATATTAAAAAATATATCAAAACATGGTTGAACTGATTCTACGGTTACTGTATTCACTGTTTACTGTCGGGCGCCATCTTTGTTACCAACTACGTACAAAGAAAAAAATATATGTTCTTACCATGTTGAGGGTTCTTTTTTAGGCGAACAGGAGATCAGAATCGGTTGTTCAAAAATTAAAGAAAACTTTATTTGTTTCCCATGAATGGAGTTTTATTGACATTTTTTACTACAATTTTTTATTGTTAATAAACTACCTCCTGCCATCCTCTCTCTCTCTATAAATTCACATTTACGAAAGTTATTGATTATATAATCATTCTGCTACAATGAGAATTAAAACATGGTATATAAATTCCAAACAAACTTCAAGAAATTAAATATGAATTAAATTAAAATACAAACAATACAAACCAGTCTTCTTTGTCTACATACTTTCTCACGCACACACACACACAATTATTTTATGATTTGAGAGCTCTCATTTTATATTTTATATTTTATTAAAAATTTATTTCCCCATTCTGCCAGTAATTTTGAAAAACCCTTGTTAAAATCTTATGGATACATGGCTACTTAGCTGTTCAGTTGAGTTGGTGGCGTCACACTTTTATGCGCACATTGTTCAGTTTTAAAGAATAATTTCCAAAAAAAATAAAACTGTTGTAATGAGTAGAAAACTGTTAGTTATTTTACATTTTTTTTTACATTTTCGTCACATTTTATATGTTGTATGCGGGCCCGCACTTACTTTCCGGAACTGTTACATGTAACTCGCGAGAGTGATGAGATGAGACTGGGGAAGAGCTACAGGCGCTAATTTGTGAAGCGGCTGTTGTAGGATGATCAATTTCCTTTGTTTGTATATAGTTTGTATCATTGCGCCAGTAGACTACTTTCGTTACATGACCGCATTCCACGATAAGGTGCGTCTCTGACGTAATATGGTATGATGTTAGTTGCATAACTTGTTGACAGATTTTGTGTCACTGGAGCTGACCTTGGCACAATTTGTCGTTTGTCTTCACTGGTTTATATAAAATATTATTAAATAATTCTGCATACAACGCCTCAAGCAGTGCTGCCACAGTGTGTTTTCATCGCCACCAATAAATTTACCTCTCTTTATAAATTTTTGTCCCTATCATCAAAAATGTTATCTGTTTATGAAACAAAATACAAAATTACAAATTTCCTTATTACCCCAAAATAGGCCCGTTACAATTGATATTACTAAGGAGAAGAAATACTGTCATATAATTGATACTAAAAGGAAATGATAAATGAAAAAAAAAGGAATGAAAAAGGGAAACAGTGTGTTACATAAGGAGGTAATGATGAATTTATAAACATAGCTATCGACATTGAATGATTTTAAAAGATAATTTTACCTGCAGAGAACGATATATTAATATAATTGAGAAATAATCAGAAGAGAATAAGAAAGGGAATTTATGTGTAGGAGCCTATGATCTTTGAATATTATATGTTTTTATTATTATTATTTGTTGCGAAAGTGCAATTATAAGTACGTCTTATATATTTTCTGGACAGAGATGTGTTTCCTCTGATTTCAGTGGTTATAGTTAGGGAACGGCGGAGGTAGGATTGCCAACGGGGCCCCTCCGACTCCGAACCCGCTATAAAAGTTAGGGAATTGTTAGGGAGTTATATCAAAGATTAGATAATTAACATCAAGGTAAAGGGAAGGAAAAGGAGATACGATAAAGATTGAGACATGAATAGTGAGATGGATTAATATATTAAAGGAGTAGTACAGGAATCTAATTATAAGATAAAAGAATGAAATATAAAGAAGCTAATAAAAGGTTAATATAGAAATGATAATTTCATCAAAACTAAAGAAATGTTTTTCCCAAATTATTAATTTTAACGGGGAGGCATAAATAACGTCACAGAACGTTCCATAAAGGAAATTATTTGCATAGTAATTTATCATAAGAGGAAAGTGAGGTGAACAGTATCGAACCCAAGTAATCCGAAAAATTTTGTAATATTGTCCAATAGTTAATATCATCAACATGAAAGAACGACAAAGACTATGACTATGACTATGTAAATGTCAATTAGACAGAGATAAACAAATTATCTTAAATAGAGAAAGCTGTAAATTGATTAGAAATCAGTTAAAATGGTCAAAAACAGTGTTAACTGAAAACATGTGATGAACCTATAAAATGGTAATATTTATGAATTTAATGTTGTCAAAATGCAACCAAATTGTATTCTAAAGTTGAGATACAATATAATGTAACTATACTTATATATATGACCACCTAAAACAATTTAACAGTCATGTTATGAAACCATTTACCTATACCATACCAGGCTGAGGCCAAAAAACAATCACAAAAATAGTCATATTTGACAGAATGATTGCAGAATATTAGAAAAAATAAAGGAAAAAAGGTACAATCCTATAATGTACATTAGAAACATACTTGCTCAGTTGAAAACAAGCTTAATTCTTAAAGAATTTGAAATATAAGAGTGAAATTTGTCACACCAAGAAAACAAATCATTTATGCAAAACAATATGATGCTAAGTAATCTTAAGTAAAAATAAAAAGTATCAGGATAAGCCAGGTATTACCAAAGATAAACAATATAACACACTCTCAGTGAATACCCAAAAAAATCCCATATATGATACCGAAAAAGACAAATTATTGTAAAGAACCAGTGACAAAAAAACTAGGCCATATGTAATGCCTATACAAAACTGAACTTATTTATATGTTATATGTGTTAATATTTGTTTATTTTGTTATGAAAAGATAATTATGTTATGCATTAATGTTATAGCAAGAACCAAGCAACTTCATAACATTTTAGTAAGTAGAAAATTAGAATTTTGTGAAAACATTCCAAGGTAAGAGTTGTATTTTATGTTATTTTATTAGATTTAATTTGTTCAAAACCAATCGTAATTAGTATCATTATATTCAGTTGAAAGCAGAGAATCCAAAAATAGTAATGACATGCAAATTGTAAGTAGTTATGTAAGATTGTTTGACAAATACCAGAATAATTTTAGTAATATCCTTAGTGTGAAGAATAAGAAGTTTTTGTTCTAAAGCTTCTACGGAAGTCAAATTTGTTCTATGATGTTCCATTTGATTATTCTCGAACGTTCTAGAAGGAATTTTTACACAAATACACCAATTTTACCATTTTTACACAAGTTCACGTCAAAAAATTAAAACAATGAGCCTTACAGAGTATATAAGGAAGACGAAATTTGACCAAAAAACACTTTATGCTTTGAATCCAGAAGAGACACATCACCCACGAAACTAATCATCACATCCGAGGCGAAATCGAAGAACGAGAATTCGACACGGAACACAGAAAGGCTTTTCCAGTACATGACAAAATACTGACTTAACCTCTACAAGGAGTATACGCCAACGTGTTGTTGAATAGAGCAGCAACACGCCATATTTAATAGAACGCACACAGCCAGAATACTAGCGGCCCTGAAAAGGACCGAATTTTAATAGAGAGAATCAATTTTGCTGGTATTTGCTAAAGACAAACTGACTTTGACAACATTCCCAAAACGATTTACTGACACAAGCCTTTCTACATCAGTCTGGAACTAGCGCTGTGACGGCCGAATCGAGAAACCACGCAGACAGCTGATTGCCACCGCCAGAATTCAAAGCATATACACAGTGCGAAACTTACTTCAATCGTGCGGAGTTTTAAGAACCGTTATTTGACTTATAAATAATTACCAGTGCACGAGGAACGTATACACGAAGAGGCAAGATTGAAAGCGTCCCCAAGAGAAGTGTCCAGTGCAGGAAATAATTACCCACCGGAACGTGAGTTGTTCAAAAGTTAAAATCATTTTTACCTGGTATCATTTGTCACACAATTGTACTACACATGTCACACACCTTCAAATCACACAATTTTTGTAAAGCATCCTATTAATTTGTCTTGGTAGTTCAAAGGAGTCACGTCCTGAGTATAAAGATTTTTCATACACTAAACTCATGCTATTCAACTGAGTAAAAAAATATAATATTAGCCGATACTTAATTGAAAAACTTGTCAAGAATAATATTTTCGTAACTCTGCAATTTGTTAATTCGAGTGTTAGTCCTTCAGACGATTTTTAAAGTTCATTAAACATACGTTATTTTCAATTCAAACTGTCTTGTTCACATTTTTTTAATATAATTAATTTAAGAAATCAAAATTTAATTTCAATAATAATAATAATTTCTTGGAACAAAATATCCAAGTGGCGCCCACATACATATAGTAGATTAAGTTGTGCTTGCAGGACAACATCGTCGCAGAGGAACCAGCCATCAGTAAGTATATAAAAGTCTTGGATTTCGTTGTCCATGACGTGTCCGTTACTTAACTAAATATCACTATAATATTGACGACTCGGAACACAAAGTTTTTTATAAGTAAAAACGTAAAGTTTTACCTTACAGCCTAAACCGGCTTTCACCTATAGAAGGCTTCATCAGAGGCTGTCGTTAGTAGCGCTGCTCGTCTTGTTGTTGGCGACGAGAAAGTGTTTCGAAAGATTGAAGCTGTGTGTGTGTGGTGAGATGTGTTCGATAATGCGTGCGATTTGAATTGTGTCTGTTCGTTTAGGATGTCGTTTTTATTTGTTTTTGTGTGTTTGTATATTTCTAATTGTTCTAGAGTGTCTAGTTTTCGGCCTTTTGTGTGTACGTGTAGTATGTTCATGTTATTGTCGATGTTTTTATATGTGTGGTTTGCTTCAATGAGGTGGTTTGCGAAGGTAGATTCTGTAGTGGTGTGGAGTGCTTTTGTGTGTTCAATGTATCTCTGTTTGAAGCTACGTCCTGTCTGGCCTATGTAGAATTTACTGCAATTTGAACAATTTAGTTTATATACACCGGGTAGATCGAATTTGTTTTGTGCTTTGGGCATGCGTTTTGATAGTGTGTGTTCTGTTTTGTTAGTAGTTTTGTAAGCGATTCTGTATCCTGCTTTTTTGAATTTGTGGGCAATTTTTTCTGTTTGTTTGTTGATGTATGTTAGTGTTATGAATTTGTTGTTTTCTGTCTTTGTCTGTTGTTTGTTTTGTGTTTTGTGTAGGAGTTTACTGACTATTGTTCTGTCATAACCGTTAGATTCTGCTAGATATTTTATCGTGTTTAGTTCGTCTTTGTAGTCTATTTCATCTAAGGGGATGTTGTTAAGTCTATGTATCATGGTTCTAAAAGCAGCTAGTTTGTGTTGCATTGGGTGATTGGAGGTGTTGTGTATTAGTGTGTCAGTTGTAGTTGGTTTTCTGTATATACTGAATTTGTGCCTGTGTTCTAGTTTTGTGATGGAGAGGTCTAAGAAGTTTATGGTATTGTTGTGTTCGTATTCGGCAGTGAAGGTTATGTTTTTATGTATTTTGTTTATGTGCGTTAGTAACTGTTCACATTGTCTTTTGTTTCCCCTGTATAGTATTAGAATGTCATCAACGTATCTGTGCCAATATAGTATTTTATGTGAGTGTCTGTCATTGTTTGTGAGTATTTTTGTTTTTTCTAAGTGTTGGAGGAAGACTTCTGCTAGAATGCTGGATATGGGGGAGCCCATGGGTAGGCCGTCGTTCTGTGTGTAGTATTTATTGTTATAAGTAAAGTAGTTTTGTTTTGTGATAATGTTCAGAGTTTCTGTTATTTCATTGATAAGTTCGTCTGGTGTGTTGTTCTGTTTGAGTTTGTTTTGTAGGATGGTGATTGTTTCAGAGATGGGGATGTTTGTGTACAGGTTTTTGATGTCAAAGGAGGCTAATGTGGCGTTATGGGGGATGTGTATGTCTTTTATTTTTGTTACTAGGTCAGTGTTGTTTTTTACTGCAATGTTGTTGTCTATTTGTGTGTGTTGTCTAATAATTTTGTCTAGATATTTTGCCAGTTTGTGTGCAGGGGCATTACGGTAGTTGATAATGGGGCGGATCGGAATGTCTTCTTTATGGATTTTGGGAAGCGCTTGGAGTGTAGGTGCTGATGGTCGGATTTGTTTCATGTAGGGCTTTTGTTTTGAACAATTCACCACATTTGAACGAACACATCTCACCACACACACACAGCTTCAATCTTTCGAAACACTTTCTCGTCGCCAACAACAAGACGAGCAGCGCTACTAACGACAGCCTCTGATGAAGCCTTCTATAGGTGAAAGCCGGTTTAGGCTGTAAGGTAAAACTTTACGTTTTTACTTATAAAAAACTTTGTGTTCCGAGTCGTCAATATTATAGTGATATTTATATAAAAGTGCCCGGAGTGTGACACCCGACATAACAACACGTAAACACGAACACACAAAAAGCAGTAGGTTATAAATTGGCAGCCCAACTAGTGAGGCTTGAAAGGAAAGGAACAAGCCCGGCAACTATCAACAAATCAAGATGCCGCAACCAAAAGGAAAGAAGGTGAAGAAAAATGTAGAACCCGAATTAAGTGTGGAAGATGGAGAGGCAGTTCAAGTAGAGGAAACAGAAATAGAACCGCCCGCACTAGAAATTGGAAGACCAATACAAACGGGAGATGAACTAGAGGAACAAACGGGAGAAGGACCCATGCAAATGGGAGACCAAACAGAGAAACCCGAACCAGAAAAAATAACAGGGAGCATCGACATGAATGTAATAATGGTGATGTTCCAAAGAATGGAAGAAACAATGAACAAAAATACTAATAAAAGTAATGAGAAAATGTTCCAAAGAATGGAAGAAACAATGAACAAAAATACTAATAAAAGTGATGAGAAAACGGAGACGTTAATAGAATCCCTGAAGGAGGAGAATAATAAAAACAGACAGGAAGATAGGGCGGAAATAAAAGGAAGTATAGAATCCCTGAGAAAAGATAGACAGGAAGATAGGGAGGAATTAGACAGAAAAATAGAATCTTTAAGGGAGTATATAACCGATAAGATCAATGACAATGGGAAAAAGCTAGAGCTATTTCAGGAGGAAAATAAAAAATCTATAGAGTCCCTAAAAAAGGAAATTAGTGCAAATTACAAAACAGTAAACAAAAAGATCGATGATAGTAAAATCGACAGTGACAGGAAGGTCGAGACAATGGAGAAACAGTTAGAAAGGTTGCAGGAAGGCAATAATATTCGTTTTGAAACAATAGAGGAAAGAACCGTAGAGACAAAACAAGACGTTCGAACTCTTGATAACAAAGTAAGATAAAACCGAGACGAAATCATGCAGGAGGTAGGAGAAGTCCGGAAACGTTAGCGAGCGAATACAAAGAACGTATGACATAGCTAACAGGTTGGACGAGCAAATAAAAACCAATAGAAATAACATACAGGAAATAGATCAGAGGGAGAAAAACCTGCAGGAGAGATTAGAAGCGCTGAGGGACACACCGATATTGAATACGCATACGTGTCATAGCGAGAACAGGGAGGTAATTAACTTCCAAAATTATCGCCGGAACCCTATGGAATTCTTAGAGAGGATGGTAGAGTTCATTGAAAGGAATAGAGAAACAAGATGGGATAGAATAAGGGAAATGTTAGATGAAACGTTCTGAAATACGAGGGATAATTGGTGGATTGCGGTACGACCTGAAATAAGAAACTTAATCGAGTTCAAACGCCAATTCAAAGAAAAATATTGGTCAGAAACAGCGCAAAACAAAGTAAGAATGGACATATTCTACGGGAAATACAATGCGTCCAAGGGACAATCCCCAACATCTTATTTCCTGGGAAAGATATGTTTGGCACGAAAGTTAATACCGCCAATCCCGGAAGAATGTTTGCTGAGACAGTTAGCTGGACATTATAGCTACGGTATTAAGGATGCCCAATTGTACCAGCAACTTAGTAAAATTACTGATCTAGCTAAACTATTAGAAAACTGCGAGTCTGCGGAAAAATTTCATGACTACCAACCCCCCAATCGTAAGGTAGACTATTATAATAGTAACAACGGACCAAACCGGAATGGAAGTGGAAATGGTAATAATTTTAACCCGAATAACACTAAATAGCCGAAATAATAATAATCAAGGTCCAAATAACCGTAACCATCCGGGACCAAACCGAAATAATTACCCCGAAAATAATTACAATAGAAATTGTAATCAAGGAAATAGTTATCACGACAATAATTATAGAGGGAATAATTATAGTCAGGGAAATAATTATCGGAACGGGGGTAATCAAGGAGGAGGTGATAGAAGGAATCAGGAGTATAGACCCCAGGTAAACTATACGATGGCCAATAATCAACGACCATACCAACCCAATTTACCGACTTACGTGTATTACCCACAGCAGATGCAAGGTAACCAGAGTAATACAACGAATAGCCGACCTATTAGTGATAACCCTGAGGTTAGACAGGAACCACAAACAAGTCAGCAACCCAATGTTCCGGGGGACCGGGCAAATGAGACAGGTGCTCATTTAAACTAGACGCGGCAGTGAAAAAGGAAGACAGCCCTTCACTGATCCAATATTATGGGGTAACTGAACACAAAAATAGACAGGACAATGACAATGAGAACAAATAATTATCTCAGAGATATTAGGGAGGAATTGTTAGAAGAGAGGGATAATATAGTTGAAAATCATAATAAAGGGAATAATGGTATAGTACAAATCAAGGCAGATATCAATGGTATAGATGCAACATTACTCATTGATACAGGATCAAACGTATCGTTGATAGACAGTGTGGAGTTGGAGAGAATTAAACAGAACAGTAATTTACCCATACCCACGCTGCCTATAAATAACATTATACTAGTCGGAGCGACGGGAAGGCAGAATAAATCTATAAAGAAACAGGTGTCAGAGATGACCAGTAATGGTGTAACGTTACCAATAGGACTATTAGTAGCGAATAATTTACCCATGAATATCCTAACAGGCTGTGATATACTGAGGCCATATAAAGCGATAATAAATTTAGATAGTAAGGTAATAACGTTAAAGACAAATGAGGGAATTTGGACCAATAATTTAATTGATACCCAAGAGAATAGTACAAGCAACGAACATTATCAAGCTATTGTCAATCATTATTATTGTGCCGATTGACCACTAAACATGCCCTTATATCAGGAGGATAACTCAGAATTATGGTTAGAAAAATTGGAAGAAATAAGGGAATTCCAAAGGACGAAAACAAGGGGTCAGATTAGCAAAGCACAGGCGGAACGATTGATTACTGTATATAATATTTATCGACATATATTCAAAACGCTCCAGGCAAAGTCAGAAATTATCAATGCACCATTAAATTTAAAACCGCTGTAGAATTTAACAAAAACTCATACCTGATTGCTTACTCACTAAAGAACGAAGTTAGGGAGGAATTGAACAGGATGATAGAACACGACATAATTGAATATAGTCATTCGCCCTATACTAGCACAATCATAGCTGTGCCGAAAAAGAATGGACAGGTGCGTATATGTCTCGATGCTAGGGAGATTAAAAAGATGATTGTTAACGACCGCACATCCCCTGGGGAGATAGAAGAAATACTAAAAAAGTTTCACAGGACAAGGTATATAAGTTCATGGGATATAGTATGCGGCTACTGGCAGGTAGAACTCCACCCAGATAGTAGGAAATATATGGCATTCATATTAGAAGGCAGAAACTATCAGTTTAAATGATTACCTTTTGGTCTGATAAATTCAGTGGCGGTATTTGTAAAGACAGTATATGTCGACGATTTACTGGTAACTTCAGCGAATTGTGATGACCATTGCAATAGGGTTGAACAGGTGTTAGAGAAGCTATCAGAGAATAATATTACCCTCAAGTTAGACAAGTCCCAATTTATTGTAAACGAGGTGAAATTTTTAGGTGTTAATCTAACCGAGCAAGGGATTACTCCATCCAAAGAGAAAGTAGAGGCAATACAGAAGTTCCCCACCCCAAAAAACAGGAAACAGCTTCAATCATTTTTAGGAATCTGTAACTATTACAGGAAGTTTCGGACCAATTATTCAGAACTAACTGCCAGGTTTCAAAAGCAGTTATCAGCTAAAGACAAATGGACTTGGGGACCAGAGCAAGATGGAGTGCTCAATCTCATAAAGGAGAAATTTTTAGAAGCAGTTATGTTACATCACCCCGACTTTACGAAGCCATTTTATCTAAATTGCGATGCCAGTAATGTAAGTTTAGGTGCAGCCTTATATCAGGAAGATCAGGATGGAAACCATTTAGTGATTAGCTTCACCAGCCGCGTGCTGAACAGTCGCGAAGGAAACTACAATACCACTGAAAAAGAGTTATTGAGTGTAGTTTTCGCATGCGGTAAATTTCGAATGGATATATTAGGATACCCCATCACGGTTAGGAGTGATCACAAATCAATATCATTTTTAAAACATTGTAAGCTAAATCATGGAAGGCTGACGAGATGGGTTTTGGCCCTACAGGAATATAATATCACGTGGGAATATATACCAGGCAAGCAAAACATAGCAGCCAACGTCCTATCCCACATCAATTTACAAAACCAAACATTTGACGGCGAAAAGGAACAAATAGCGAAGGTATATCATATCATGAAAAGCAGGAAGGATTTAAAAA
The DNA here is from genome assembly GCA_034769895.1 of Magicicada septendecula. Taxonomy (NCBI): domain Eukaryota; kingdom Metazoa; phylum Arthropoda; class Insecta; order Hemiptera; family Cicadidae; genus Magicicada; species Magicicada septendecula. The sequence continues at coordinate 310,669,520 of CM068374.1, read as the reverse complement.
ATATTTTAAAAGATGTGAAGGCACAACAAGAGGCCGACCCAAAATTAGGAAATATTAGGAAAAGGGTACTGGAAGGCGACGAGGTTATAGATAAATATTACTGTATACACGACGATACTTTGTTTATAAGGAATACCCCACACCAAGAGAATTGGAAGTTAGTAATTCCACCAGGGATAGAGAGGCCACTAATCATTGATTATCACGATAGATACGGACACATGGGTGCCCTCAAGGTAAGGAAAGCGTTGGAAGAACAGGTATACATCAAAGGGATGAATAAAAAAGTACAACAGGCGATACAGTCATGCGATATTTGTCAGAAGGTAAAATGTAATAACGAGAGAAAGGAAGGGGTCATGATACCCATAACATCCACCGAAAAATTAGAAAAGGTATTTCTCGATATCTATGGACCATTTCCACGCAGCAGTGGAAGGCACAGGTATAAATTCATCGTAATTATCTTTGACCATTTCAGCAAATATACTAAGCTTTATCCGATAACTAGGGCTACGACAAAGAAAATTATAGAAATCATAATAGAACGGTATATAACGGAGGTAGGCAGACCGTATTCTATAGTTACAGACCACGGTACCCAGTTTAAGGGAAAATTATGGACAGAGAATCTTATAGAACACGGGATAAAGATGTATAAGACATCCGTGTATCACCCAAATAGTAACCCAGCCGAGAGAGTGTTGAGGGAAGTAGGACGGTTGTTGAGAACCTACTACCATGACGAACAGAAGAGATGGCACGAATACTTAGCGCAACGGAGGACTTTCTCAATTTATCATATCATAATACCATAGAGGAGTCACCGTACACAGTTATGTTCGAAAGACCACCACCACGGGAAATAAAGGAGATTATTAGTTTTCCCGACGAACCTGAATACCAATTTGAAGGAACCAAATTTTATAACAGAGTATTAGAAAAAACGGAACAACAACGGAAGAAATATATTCAATCCCAACCAAAGGCAATTAAGTATAAGGTAGGAGAAAAGGTGTTAGTCCGAAATACAGAATTGCCCAGTACTATACAAGGCATAACAAAAAAATTGTTACTTTTATATACACGACCCTTTACAATTACGAAGGACAAAGAAAACAATACATACGAGGTAACAGACACTGTCACTAACAAGGTAAAGGGTACATATAATCAAGCATCGTTGAGAAGGTACCATGAATAAAAATACAAGTCAACGTATATTTACCAACTTACCCGTACTTATAGAAAAGGAGAGAAAGGAGAGAGATTATTGATAAAAAAAAAAAAATACGAGAAGGACACCTTCCACCAAAGGCAAGAATATATATGTAAGATATAAATTTATTTCCAATAGCCAAGTCAACGTATATTTACCAACTTACCCGTACTTAGAAAAGGAGAAAAAGGAAAGAAGGAAAGGACATAATTAATTAAATAAATTATTGAACAATCAAATAACAATTGATATTACTAAGGAGGAGAAATACTGTCATCTAATTGATACTAAAAGGAAATGATAAATGAAAAAAAAGGAATGAAAAAGGGAAACAGTGTGTTACATAAGGAGGTAATGATGAATTTATAAACATAGCTATCGACATTGAATGATTTTAAAAGATAATTTTACCTGCGGAGAACGATATATTAATACAATTGAGAAATAATCAGAAGAGAATAAGAAAGGGAATTTATGTGTAGGAGCCTATGATCTTTGAATATTATATGTTTTTATTATTATTATTTGTTGCGAAAGTGCAATTATAAGTATGTCTTATATATTTTCTGGACAGAGATGTGTTTCCTCTGATTTCAGTGGTTATAGTTAGGGAACGGCGGAGGTAGGATTGCCAACGGGGCCCCTCTGACTCCGAACCCGCTATAAAAGTTAGGGAATTGTTAGGGAGTTATATCAAAGATTAGATAATTAACACCAAGGTAAAGGGAAGGAAAAGGAGATCGATAAAGATTGAGACATGAATAGTGAGATGGATTAATATATTAAAGGAGTAGTACAGGAATCTAATTATAAGATAAAAGAATGAAATATAAAGAAGCTAATAAAAGGTTAATATAGAAATGATAATTTCGTCAAAACTAAAGAAATGTTTTTCCCAAATTATCAATTTTAACGGGGAGGCATAAATAACGTCACAGAACGTTCCATAAAGGAAATTATTTGCATAGTAATTTATCATAAGAGGAAAGTGAGGTGAACAGTATCGAACCCAAGTAATCCGAAAAATTTTGTAATATTGTCCAATAGTTAATACCATCAACATGAAAGAACGACAAAGACTATGACTAAGACTCAAACCCCATATATATTATTTAAGTGAAGAACAGTGTAAAGCTAGTAATATACTATAAGAGAACCAGATAATCTCAGAAATGACCAAAATGAGGCCATTACATATTAAGAAATGTAACTCTGAATAGGGTATAAAAAAATTATTTATTGTGAATTAATGGACAAGATCCATTATTATACTTTGTAATATAAATAAAATAAGTGTATTAAATGATTTGAATACGCCATTAAAAAGGATATAAGTTAAAATAAAAAATATATAAATGTTATGACAAAAAATATTAATGTGTTGGATTTGAGACCAATCGCTCAGATTTTATGTGAAAATTAATTATTATAGAATTAATATAAAAACTATATGTAAATGTCAATTAGACAGAGATAAACAAATTATCTTAAATAGAGAAAGCTGTAAATTGATTAGAAATCAGTTAAAATGGTCAAAAACAGTGTTAACTGAAAACATGTGATGAACCTATAAAATGGTAAATTTATGAATTTAATGTGTTCAAAATGCAACCAAATTGTATTCTAAAGTTGAGATACAATATAATGTAACTATACTTATATATATGACCACCTAAAACAATTTAACAGTCATGTTATGAAACCATTTACCTATACCATACCAGGCTGAGGCCAAAAAACAATCACAAAAATAGTCATATTTGACAGAATGATTGCAGAATATTAGAAAAAATAAAGGAAAAAAGGTACAATCCTATAATGTACATTAGAAAGATACTTGCTCAGTTGAAAACAAGCTTAATTCTTAAAGAATTTGAAATATAAGAGTGAAATTTGTCACACCAAGGAAACAAATCATTTATGCAAAACAATATGATGCTAAGTAAACTTAAGTAAAAATAAAAAGTATCAGGATAAACCAGGTATTACCAAAGATAAACAATATAACAAACTCTCAGTGAATACCCAAAAAAAATCCCATATATGATACCGAAAAAGACAAATTATTGTAAAGAACCAGTGACAAAAAAACTAGGCCATATGTAATGCCTATACAAAACTGAACTTATTTATATGTTATATGTGTTAATATTTGTTTATTTTGTTATGAAAAGATAATTATGTTATGCATTAATGTTATAGCAAGAACCAAGCAACTTCATAACATTTTAGTAAGTAGAAAATTAGAATTTTGTGAAAACATTCCAAGGTAAGAGTTGTATTTTATGTTATTTTATTAGATTTAATTTGTTCAAAACCAATCGTAATTAGTATCATTATATTCAGTTGAAAGCAGAGAATCCAAAAATAGTAATGACATGCAAATTGTAAGTAGTTATGTAAATTTGTTTGACAAATACCAGAATAATTTTAGTAATATCCTTAGTGTGAAGAATAAGAAGTTTTTGTTCTAAAGCTTCTACGGAAGTCAAATTTGTTCTATGATGTTCCATTTGATTATTCTCGAACGTTCTAGAAGGAATTTTTACACAAATACACCGGAAGTTCACGTCAAAAAATTAAAACAATGAGCCTTACAGAGTATATAAGGAAGACGAAATTTGACCAAAAAACACTTTATGCTTTGAATCCAGAAGAGACACATCACCCACGAAACTAATCATCACATCCGAGGCGAAATCGAAGAACGAGAACACGAGACACAGAAAGGCTTTTCCCGTACATGACAAAATACTGACTTAACCTCTACAAGGAGTATACGCCAACGCGTTGTTGAATAGAGCAGCAACACGCCATATTTAATAGAATGCACACAGCCAGAATACTAGCGGCCCTGAAAAGGACCGAATTTTAATAGAGAGAATCAATTTTGCTGGTATTTGCTAAAAACAAACTGAAATTTGACAACATTCCCAAAACGATTTACTGACACAAGCCTTTTTACATCAGTCTGGAACTAGCGCTGTGACGGCCGAATCGAGAAACCACGCAGACAGCTGATTGCCACCGCCAGAATTCAAAGCATAGACACAGTGCAAAACTTATTTCAATTGTGCGGAGTTTTAAGAACCGTTATTTGACTTACAAATAATTACCAGTGCACGAGGAACGTGTACACAAAGAGGCAAGATTGAAAGCGTCCCCAAGAGAAGTGTCCAGTGCAGGAAATAATTACCCACCGGAACGTGAGTTGTTCAAAAGTTAAAATCATTTTTACCTGGTATCATTTGTCACACAATTGTACTACACATGTCACACACCTTCAAATCACACAATTTTTGTAAAGCATCCTATTAATTTGTCTTGGTAGTTCAAAGGAGTCACGTCCTGAGTATAAAGATTTTTCATACACTAAACTCATGCTATTCAACTGAGTAAAAAAATATAATATTAGCCGATACTTAATTGAAAAACTTGTCAAGAATAATATTTTCATAACTCTGCAATTTGTTAATTCGAGTGTTAGTCCTTCAGACGATTTTTAAAGTTCATTAAACATACGTTATTTTCAATTCAAACTGTCTTGTTCACATTTTTTTAATATAATTAATTTAAGAAATCAAAATTTAATTTAAATAATAATAATAATAATAATTTCTTGGAACAAAATATCCAAGTGGCGCCCACATACATATAGTAGATTAAGTTGTGCTTGCAGGACAACATCGTCGCAGAGGAACCAGCCATCAGTAAGTATATAAAAGTGCGCGGAGTGTGACACCCGACATAACAACACGTAAACACGAACACACAAAAAGCAGTAGGTTATAAATTGGCAGCCCAACTAGTGAGGCTTGAAAGGAAAGGAACAAGCCCGGCAACTATCAACAAATCAAGATGCCGCAACCAAAAGGAAAGAAGGTGAAGAAAAATGTAGAACCCGAATTAAGTGTGGAAGATGGAGAGGCAGTTCAAGTAGAGGAAACAGAAATAGAACCGCCCGCACTAGAAATTGGAAGACCAATACAAACGGGAGATGAACTAGAGGAACAAACGGGAGAAGGACCCATGCAAATGGGAGACCAAACAGAGAAACCCGAACCAGAAAAAATAACAGGGAGCATCGACATGAATGTAATAATGGTGATGTTCCAAAGAATGGAAGAAACAATGAACAAAAATACTAATAAAAGTAATGAGAAAATGTTCCAAAGAATGGAAGAAACAATGAACAAAAATACTAATAAAAGTGATGAGAAAACGGAGACGTTAATAGAATCCCTGAAGGAGGAGAATAATAAAAACAGACAGGAAGATAGGGCGGAAATAAAAGGAAGTATAGAATCCCTGAGAAAAGATAGACAGGAAGATAGGGAGGAATTAGACAGAAAAATAGAATCTTTAAGGGAGTATATAACCGATAAGATCAATGACAATGGGAAAAAGCTAGAGCTATTTCAGGAGGAAAATAAAAAATCTATAGAGTCCCTAAAAAAGGAAATTAGTGCAAATTACAAAACAGTAAACAAAAAGATCGATGATAGTAAAATCGACAGTGACAGGAAGGTCGAGACAATGGAGAAACAGTTAGAAAGGTTGCAGGAAGGCAATAATACCCGTTTTGAAACAATAGAGGAAAGAACCGTAGAGACAAAACAAGACGTTCGAACTCTTGATAACAAAGTAAGATAAAACCGAGACGAAATCATGCAGGAGGTAGGAGAAGTCCGGAAACGTTAGCGAGCGAATACAAAGAACGTATGACATAGCTAACAGGTTGGACGAGCAAATAAAAACCAATAGAAATAACATACAGGAAATAGATCAGAGGGAGAAAAACCTGCAGGAGAGATTAGAAGCGCTGAGGGACACACCGATATTGAATACGCATACGTGTCATAGCGAGAACAGGGAGGTAATTAACTTCCAAAATTATCGCCGGAACCCTATGGAATTCTTAGAGAGGATGGAAGAGTTCATTGAAAGGAATAGAGAAACAAGATGGGATAGAATAAGGGAAATGTTAGATGAAACGTTCTGAAATACGAGGGATAATTGGTGGATTGCGGTACGACCTGAAATAAGAAACTTAATCGAGTTCAAACGCCAATTCAAAGAAAAATATTGGTCAGAAACAGCGCAAAACAAAGTAAGAATGGACATATTCTACGGGAAATACAATGCGTCCAAGGGACAATCCCCAACATCTTATTTCCTGGGAAAGATATGTTTGGCACGAAAGTTAATACCGCCAATGCCGGAAGAATGTTTGCTGAGACAGTTAGCTGGACATTATAGCTACGGTATTAAGGATGCCCAATTGTACCAGCAACTTAGTAAAATTACTGATCTAGCTAAACTATTAGAAAACTGCGAGTCTGCGGAAAAATTTCAAGACTACCAACCCCCCAATCGTAAGGTAGACTATTATAATAGTAACAACGGACCAAACCGGAATGGAAGTGGAAATGGTAATAATTTTAACCCGAATAACACTAAATAGCCGAAATAATAATAATCAAGGTCCAAATAACCGTAACCATCCGGGACCAAACCGAAATAATTACCCCGAAAATAATTACAATAGAAATTGTAATCAAGGAAATAGTTATCACGACAATAATTATAGAGGGAATAATTATAGTCAGGGAAATAATTATCGGAACGGGGGTAATCAAGGAGGATGTGATAGAAGGAATCAGGAGTATAGACCCCAGGTAAACTATACGATGGCCAATAATCAACGACCATACCAACCCAATTTACCGACTTACGTGTATTACCCACAGCAGATGCAAGGTAACCAGAGTAATACAACGAATAGCCGACCTATTAGTGATAACCCTGAGGTTAGGCAGGAACCACAAACAAGTCAGCAACCCAATGTTCCGGGAGACCGGGCAAATGAGACAGGTGCTCATTTAAACTAGACGCGGCAGTGAAAAAGGAAGACAGCCCTTCACTGATCCAATATTATGGGGTAACTGAACACAAAAATAGACAGGACAATGACAATGAGAACAAATAATTATCTCAGAGATATTAGGGAGGAATTGTTAGAAGAGAGGGATAATATAGTTGAAAATCATAATAAAGGGAATAATGGTATAGTACAAATCAAGGCAGATATCAATGGTATAGATGCAACATTACTCATTGATACAGGATCAAACGTATCGTTGATAGACAGTGTGGAGTTGGAGAGAATTAAACAGAACAGTAATTTACCCATACCCACTCTGCCTATAAATAACATTATACTAGTCGGAGCGACGGGAAGGCAGAATAAATCTATAAAGAAACAGGTGTCAGAGATGACCAGTAATGGTGTAACGTTACCAATAGGACTATTAGTAGCGAATAATTTACCCATGAATATCCTAATAGGCTGTGATATACTGAGGCCATATAAAGCGATAATAAATTTAGATAGTAAGGTAATAACGTTAAAGACAAATGAGGGAATTTGGACCAATAATTTAATTGATACCCAAGAGAATAGTACAAGCAACGAACATTATCAAGCTATTGTCAATCATTATTATTGTGCCGATTGACCACTAAACATGCCCTTATATCAGGAGGATAACCCAGAATTATGGTTAGAAAAATTGGAAGAAATAAGGGAATTCCAAAGGACGAAAACAAGGGGTCAGATTAGCAAAGCACAGGCGGAACGATTGATTACTGTATATAATATTTATCGACATATATTCAAATCGCTCCAGGCAAAGTCAGAAATTATCAATGCACCATTAAATTTAAAACCGCTGTAGAATTTAACAAAAACTCATACCTGATTGCTTACTCACTAAAGAACGAAGTTAGGGAGGAATTGAACAGGATGATAGAACACGACATAATTGAATATAGTCATTCGCCCTATACTAGCCCAATCATAGCTGTGCCGAAAAAGAATGGACAGGTGCGTATATGTCTCGATGCTAGGGAGATTAAAAAGATGATTGTTAACGACCGCACATCCCCTGGGGAGATAGAAGAAATACTAAAAAAGTTTCACAGGACAAGGTATATAAGTTCATGGGATATAGTATGCGGCTACTGGCAGGTAGAACTCCACCCAGATAGTAGGAAATATATGGCATTCATATTTGAAGGCAGAAACTATCAGTTTAAATGATTACCTTTTGGTCTGATAAATTCAGTGGGGGTATTTGTAAAGATAATGGACAGAATGTTGGGGCAGGAAGTGCTGAAATTTACGACAGTATATGTCGACGATTTACTGGTAACTTCAGCGAATTGTGATGACCATTGCAATAGGGTTGAACAGGTGTTAGAGAAGCTATCAGAGAATAATATTACCCTCAAGTTAGACAAGTCCCAATTTATTGTAAACGAGGTGAAATTTTTAGGTGTTAATCTAACCGAGCAAGGGATTACTCCATCCAAAGAGAAAGTAGAGGCAATACAGAAGTTCCCCACCCCAAAAAACAGGAAACAGCTTCAATCATTTTTAGGAATCTGTAACTATTACAGGAAGTTTCGGACCAATTATTCAGAACTAACTGCCAGGTTTCAAAAGCAGTTATCAGCTAAAGACAAATGGACTTGGGGACCAGAGCAAGATGGAGTGCTCAATCTCATAAAGGAGAAATTTTTAGAAGCAGTTATGTTACATCACCCCGACTTTACGAAGCCATTTTATCTAAATTGCGATGCCAGTAATGTAAGTTTAGGTGCAGCCTTATATCAGGAAGATCAGGATGGAAACCATTTAGTGATTAGCTTCACCAGCCGCGTGCTGAACAGTCGCGAAGGAAACTACAATACCACTGAAAAAGAGTTATTGAGTGTAGTTTTCGCATGCGGTAAATTTCGAATGGATATATTAGGATACCCCATCACGGTTAGGAGTGATCACAAATCAATATCATTTTTAAAACATTGTAAGCTAAATCATGGAAGGCTGACGAGATGGGTTTTGGCCCTACAGGAATATAATATCACGTGGGAATATATACCAGGCAAGCAAAACATAGCAGCCAACGTCCTATCCCACATCAATTTACGAAACCAAACATTTGACGGCGAAAAGGAACAAATAGCGAAGGTATATCATATCATGAAAAGCAGGAAGGATTTAAAAAATATTTTAAAAGATGTGAAGGCACAACAAGAGGCCGACCCAAAATTAGGAAATATTAGGAAAAGGGTACTGGAAGGCGACGAGGTTATAGATAAATATTACTGTATACACGACGATACTTTGTTTATAAGGAATACCCCACACCAAGAGAATTGGAAGTTAGTAATTCCACCAGGGATAGAGAGGCCACTAATCATTGATTATCACGATAGATACGGACACATGGGTGCCCTCAAGGTAAGGAAAGCGTTGGAAGAACAGGTATACATCAAAGGGATGAATAAAAAAGTACAACAGGCGATACAGTCATGCGATATTTGTCAGAAGGTAAAATGTAATAACGAGAGAAAGGAAGGGGTCATGATACCCATAACATCCACCGAAAAATTAGAAAAGGTATTTCTCGATATCTATGGACCATTTCCACGCAGCAGTGGAAGGCACAGGTATAAATTCATCGTAATTATCTTTGACCATTTCAGCAAATATACTAAGCTTTATCCGATAACTAGGGCTACGACAAAGAAAATTATAGAAATCATAATAGAACGGTATATAACGGAGGTAGGCAGACCGTATTCTATAATTACAGACCACGGTACCCAGTTTAAGGGAAAATTATGGTCAGAGAATCTTATAGAACACGGGATAAAGATGTATAAGGCATCCGTGTATCACCCAAATAGTAACCCAGCCGAGAGAGTGTTGAGGGAAGTAGGACGGTTGTTGAGAACCTACTGCCATGACGAACAGAAGAGATGGCACGAATACTTAGCGCAACGGAGGACTTTCTCAATTTATCATATCATAATACCATAGAGGAGTCACCGTACACAGTTATGTTCGAAAGACCACCACCACGGGAAATTAAGGAGATTATTAGTTTTCCCGACGAACCTGAATACCAATTTGAAGGAACCAAATTTTATAACAGAGTATTAGAAAAAACGGAACAACAACAGAAGAAATATATTCAATCCCAACCAAAGGCAATTAAGTATAAGGTAGGAGAAAAGGTGTTAGTCCGAAATACAGAATTGCCCAGTACTACACAAGGCATAACAAAAAAATTGTTACTTTTATATACACGACCCTTTACAATTACGAAGGACAAAGAAAACAATACATACGAGGTAACAGACACTGTCACTAACAAGGTAAAGGGTACATATAATCAAGCATCGTTGAGAAGGTACCATGAATAAAAATACAAGTCAACGTATATTTACCAACTTACCCGTACTTATAGAAAAGGAGAGAAAGGAGGGAGATTATTGATAAAAAAAAAAAAAATACGAGAAGGACACCTTCCACCAAAGGCAAGAATATATATGTAAGATATAAATTTATTTCCAATAGCCAAGTCAACGTATATTTACCAACTTACCCGTACTTAGAAAAGGAGAAAAAGGAAAGAAGGAAAGGACATAATTAATTAAATAAATTATTGAACAATCAAATAACAATTGATATTACTAAGGAGGAGAAATACTGTCATCTAATTGATACTAAAAGGAAATGATAAATGAAAAAAAAGGAATGAAAAAGGGAAACAGTGTGTTACATAAGGAGGTAATGATGAATTTATAAACATAGCTATCGACATTGAATGATTTTAAAAGATAATTTTACCTGCGGAGAACGATATATTAATACAATTGAGAAATAATCAGAAGAGAATAAGAAAGGGAATTTATGTGTAGGAGCCTATGATCTTTGAATATTATATGTTTTTATTATTATTATTTGTTGCGAAAGTGCAATTATAAGTATGTCTTATATATTTTCTGGACAGAGATGTGTTTCCTCTGATTTCAGTGGTTATAGTTAGGGAACGGCGGAGGTAGGATTGCCAACGGGGCCCCTCTGACTCCGAACCCGCTATAAAAGTTAGGGAATTGTTAGGGAGTTATATCAAAGATTAGATAATTAACACCAAGGTAAAGGGAAGGAAAAGGAGATCGATAAAGATTGAGACATGAATAGTGAGATGGATTAATATATTAAAGGAGTAGTACAGGAATCTAATTATAAGATAAAAGAATGAAATATAAAGAAGCTAATAAAAGGTTAATATAGAAATGATAATTTCGTCAAAACTAAAGAAATGTTTTTCCCAAATTATCAATTTTAACGGGGAGGCATAAATAACGTCACAGAACGTTCCATAAAGGAAATTATTTGCATAGTAATTTATCATAAGAGGAAAGTGAGGTGAACAGTATCGAACCCAAGTAATCCGAAAAATTTTGTAATATTGTCCAATAGTTAATATCATCAACATGAAAGAACGACAAAGACTATGACTAAGACTCAAACCCCATATATATTAATTAAGTGAAGAACAGTGTAAAGCTAGTAATATACTATAAGAGAACCAGATAATCTCAGAAATGACCAAAATGAGGCCATTACATATTAAGAAATGTAACTCTGAATAGGGTATAAAAAAATTATTTATTGTGAATTAATGGACAAGATCCATTATTATACTTTGTAATATAAATAAAATAAGTGTATTAAATGATTTGAATACGCCATTAAAAAGGATATAAGTTAAAATAAAAAATATATAAATGTTATGACAAAAAATATTAATGTGTTGGATTTGAGACCAATCGCTCAGATTTTATGTGAAAATTAATTATTATAGAATTAATATAAAAACTATATGTAAATGTCAATTAGACAGAGATAAACAAATTATCATAAATAGAGAAAGCTGTAAATTGATTAGAAATCAGTTAAAATGGTCAAAAACAGTGTTAACTGAAAACATGTGATGAACCTATAAAATGGTAATATTTATGAATTTAATGTTGTCAAAATGCAACCAAATTGTATTCTAAAGTTGAGATACAATATAATGTAACTATACTTATATATATGACCACCTAAAACAATTTAACAGTCATGTTATGAAACCATTTACCTATACCATACCAGGCTGAGGCCAAAAAACAATCACAAAAATAGTCATATTTGACAGAATGATTGCAGAATATTAGAAAAAATAAAGGAAAAAAGGTACAATCCTATAATGTACATTAGAAAGATACTTGCTCAGTTGAAAACAAGCTTAATTCTTAAAGAATTTGAAATATAAGAGTGAAATTTGTCACACCAAGGAAACAAATCATTTATGCAAAACAATATGATGCTAAGTAATCTTAAGTAAAAATAAAAAGTATCAGGATAAACCAGGTATTACCAAAGATAAACAATATAACAAACTCACAGTGAATACCCAAAAAAAATCCCATATATGATACCGAAAAAGACAAATTATTGTAAAGAACCAGTGACAAAAAAACTAGGCCATATGTAATGCCTATACAAAACTGAACTTATTTATATGTTATATGTGTTAATATTTGTTTATTTTGTTATGAAAAGATAATTATGTTATGCATTAATGTTATAGCAAGAACCAAGCAACTTCATAACATTTTAGTAAGTAGAAAATTAGAATTTTGTGAAAACATTCCAAGGTAAGAGTTGTATTTTATGTTATTTTATTAGATTTAATTTGTTCAAAACCAATCGTAATTAGTATCATTATATTCAGTTGAAAGCAGAGAATCCAAAAATAGTAATGACATGCAAATTGTAAGTAGTTATGTAAATTTGTTTGACAAATACCAGAATAATTTTAGTAATATCCTTAGTGTGAAGAATAAGAAGTTTTTGTTCTAAAGCTTCTACGGAAGTCAAATTTGTTCTATGATGTTCCATTTGATTATTCTCGAATGTTCTAGAAGGAATTTTTACACAAATACACCGGAAGTTCACGTCAAAAAATTAAAACAATGAGCCTTACAGAGTATATAAGGAAGACGAAATTTGACCAAAAAACACTTTATGCTTTGAATCCAGAAGAGACACATCACCCACGAAACTAATCATCACATCCGAGGCGAAATCGAAGAACGAGAATTCGACACGAGACACAGAAAGGCTTTTCCCGTACATGACAAAATACTGACTTAACCTCTACAAGGAGTATACGCCAACGTGTTGTTGAATAGAGCAGCAACACGCCATATTTAATAGAATGCACACAGCCAGAATACTAGCGGCCCTGAAAAGGACCGAATTTTAATAGAGAGAATCAATTTTGCTGGTATTTGCTAAAGACAAACTGACTTTGACAACATTCCCAAAACGATTTACTGACACAAGCCTTTCTACATCAGTCTGGAACTAGCGCTGTGACGGCCGAATCGAGAAACCACGCAGACAGCTGATTGCCACCGCTAGAATTCAAAGCATAGACACAGTGCGAAACTTATTTCAATCGTGCGGAGTTTTAAGAACCGTTATTTGACTTACAAATAATTACCAGTGCACGAGGAACGTGTACACAAAGAGGCAAGATTGAAAGCGTCCCCAAGAGAAGTGTCCAGTGCAGGAAATAATTACCCACCGGAACGTGAGTTGTTCAAAAGTTAAAAACATTTTTACCTGGTATCATTTGTCACACAATTGTGCTACACATTTCACACACCTTCAAATCACACAATTTTTGTAAAGCATCCTATTAATTTGTCTTGGTAGTTCAAAGGAGTCACGTCCTGAGTATAAAGATTTTTCATACACTAAACTCATGCTATTCAACTGAGTAAAAAAATATAATATTATCCGATACTTAATTGAAAAACTTGTCAAGAATAATATTTTCATAACTCTGCAATTTGTTAATTCGAGTGTTAGTCCTTCAGACGATTTTTAAAGTTCATTAAACATACGTTATTTTCAATTCAAACTGTCTTGTTCACATTTTTTTAATATAATTAATTTAAGAAATCAAAATTTAATTTCAATAATAATAATAATAATAATTTCTTGGAACAAAATATCCAAGTGGCGCCCACATACATATAGTAGATTAAGTTGTGCTTGCAGGACAACATCGTCGCAGAGGAACCAGCCATCAGTAAGTATATAAAAGTGCGCGGAGTGTGACACCCGACATAACAACACGTAAACACGAACACACAAAAAGCAGTAGGTTATAAATTGGCAGCCCAACTAGTGAGGCTTGAAAGGAAAGGAACAAGCCCGGCAACTATCAACAAATCAAGATGCCGCAACCAAAAGGAAAGAAGCTGAAGAAAAATGTAGAACCCGAATTAAGTGTGGAAGATGGAGAGGCAGTTCAAGTAGAGGAAACAGAAATAGAACCGCCCGCACTAGAAATTGAAAGACCAATACAAACGGGAGATGAACTAGAGGAACAAACGGGAGAAGGACCCATGCAAATGGGAGACCAAACAGAGAAACCCGAACCAGAAAAAATAACAGGGAGCATCGACATGAATGTAATAATGGTGATGTTCCAAAGAATGGAAGAAACAATGAAGAAAAATGCTAATAAAAGTAATGAGAAAATGTTCCAAAGAATGGAAGAAACAATGAACAAAAATACTAATAAAAGTGATGAGAAAACGGAGACGTTAATAGAATACCTGAAGGAGGAGAATAATAAAAACAGACAGGAAGATAGGGCGGAAATAAAAGGAAGTATAGATTCCCTGAGAAAAGATAGACAGGAAGATAGGGAGGAATTAGACAGAAAAATAGAATCTTTAAGGGAGTATATAACCGATAAGATAACTGACAATGGGAAAAAGCTAGAGCTATTTCAGGAGGAAAATAAAAAATGTATAGAGTCCCTAAAAAAGGAAATTAGTGCAAATTACAAAACAGTAAACAAAAAGATCGATGATAGTAAAATCGACAGTGACAGGAAGGTCGAGACAATGGAGAAACAGTTAGAAAGGTTGCAGGAAGGCAATAATACCCATTTTGAAACAATAGAGGAAAGAACCGTAGAGACAAAACAAGACGTTCGAACTCTTGATAACGAAGTAAGACAAAACCGAGACGAAATCATGCAGGAGGTAGGAGAAGTCCGAAAAGACGTTAGCGAGAGAATACAAAGAACATATGACATAGCTAACAGGTTGGACGAGCAAATAAAAACGAATAGAAATAACATACAGGAAATAGATCAGAGGGAGAAAAACCTGCAGGAGAGATTAGAAGCACTGAGGGACACACCGATATTGAATACCCATACGTGTCATAGCGAGAACAGGGAGGTAATTAACTTCCAAAATTATCGCCGGAACCCTATGGAATTCTTAGAGAGGATGGAAGAGTTCATTGAAAGGAATAGAGAAACAAGATGGGATAGAATAAGGGAAATGTTAGACGAAACGTTCCGAAATACGAGGGATAATTGGTGGATAGCGGTACGACATGAAATAAGAAACTTAATCGAGTTCAAACACCAATTCAAAGAAAAATATTGGTCAGAAACAGCGCAAAACAAAGTAAGAATGGACATATTCTACGGGAAATACAATGCGTCCAAGGGACAATCCCCAACATCTTATTTTCTGGGAAAGATATGTTTGGCACGAAAGTTAATACCGCCAATCCCGGAAGAATGTTTGGTGAGACAGTTAGCTGGACATTATAGCTACGGTATTAAGGATGCCCAATTGTACCAGCAACTTAGTAAAATTACTGATCTAGCTAAACTATTAGAAAACTGCGAGTCTGCGGGAAAATTTCAAGACTACCAACCCCCCAATCGTAAGGTAGACTATTATAATAGTAACAACGGACCAAACCGGAATGGAAGTGGAAATGGTAATAATTTTAACCCGAATAACCAGAACAATAGCACCCCACTAAATAGCCGAAATAATAATAATCAAGGTCCAAATAACCGTAACCATCCGGGACCAAACCGAAATAATTACCCCGAAAATAATTACAATAGAAATTATAATCAAGGAAATAGTTATCACGACAATAATTATAGAGGGAATAATTATAGTCAGGGAAATAATTATCGGAATGGGGGTAATCAAGGAGGAGGTGATAGAAGGAATCAGGAGTATAGACCCCAGGTAAACTATACGATGGCCAATAATCAACGACCATACCAACCCAGTTTACCGACTTACGTGTATTACCCACAGCAGATGCAAGGTAACCAGAGTAATACAACGAATAGCCGACCTATTAGTGATAACCCCGAGGTTAGGCAGGAACCACAAACAAGTCAACAACCCAATGTTCCGGGAGACCGGGCAAATGAGACAGGTGCTCATTTAAACTAGACGCGGCAGTGAAAAAGGAAGACAGCCCTTCACTGATCCAATATTATGGGGTAACTGAACACAAAAATAGACAGGACAATGACAATGAGAACAAATAATTATCTCAGAGATATTAGGGAGGAATTGTTAGAAGAGAGGGATAATATAGTTGAAAATCATAATAAAGGGAATAATGGTATAGTACAAATCAAGGCAGATATCAATGGTATAGATGCAACATTACTCATTGATACAGGATCAAACGTATCGTTGATAGACAGTGTGGAGTTGGAGAGAATTAAACAGAACAGTAATTTACCCATACCCACTCTGCCTATAAATAACATTATACTAGTCGGAGCGACGGGAAGGCAGAATAAATCTATAAAGAAACAGGTGTCAGAGATGACCAGTAATGGTGTAACGTTACCAATAGGACTATTAGTAGCGAATAATTTACCCATGAATATCCTAATAGGCTGTGATATACTGAGGCCATATAAAGCGATAATAAATTTAGACAGTAAGGTAATAACGTTAAAGACAAATGAGGGAATTTGGACCAATAATTTAATTGATACCCAAGAGAATAGTACAAGCAACGAACATTATCAAGCTATTGTCAATCATTATTATTGTGCCGATTGACCACTAAACATGCCCTTATATCAGGAGGATAACCCAGAATTATGGTTAGAAAAATTGGAAGAAATAAGGGAATTCCAAAGGACGAAAACAAGGGGTCAGATTAGCGAAGCACAGGCGGAACGATTGATTACTGTATATAATAATTATCGACATATATTCAAAACGCTCCAGACAAAGTCAGAAATTATCAATGCACCATTAAATTTAAAACTGCTGTAGAATTTAACAAAAAATCATACCTGATTGCTTACTCACTAAAGAACGAAGTTAGGGAGGAATTGAACAGGATGATAGAACACGACATAATTGAATATATTCATTCGCCCTATACTAGCCCAATCATAGCTGTGCCGAAAAAGAATGGACAGGTGCGTATATGTCTCGATGCTAGGGAGATTAAAAAGATGATTGTTAACGACCGCACATCCCCTGGGGAGATAGAAGAAATACTAAAAAAGTTTCACAGGACAAGGTATATAAGTTCATGGGATATAGTATGCGGCTACTGGCAGGTAGAACTCCACCCAGATAGTAGGAAATATATAGCATTCATATTTGAAGGCAGAAACTATCAGTTTAAACGATTACCTTTTGGTCTGATAAATTCAGTGGCGGTATTTGTAAAGATAATGGACAGAATGTTGGGGCAGGAAGTGCTGAAATTTACAACAGTATATGTCGACGATTTACTGGTAACTTCAGCGAATTGGGATGACCATTGCAATAGGGTTGAACAGGTGTTAGAGAAGCTATCAGAGAATAATATTACCCTCAAGTTAGACAAGTCCCAATTTATTGTAAACGAGGTGAAATTTTTAGGTTTTAATCTAACCGAGCAAGGGATTACTCCATCCAAAGAGAAAGTAGAGGCAATACAGAAGTTCCCCACCCCAAAAAACAGCAAACAGCTTCAATCATTTTTAGGAATCTGTAACTATTACAGGAAGTTTCGGTCCAATTATTCAGAACTAACTGCCAGGTTTCAAAAGCAGTTATCAGCTAAAGACAAATGGACTTGGGGACCAGAGCAAAATGGAGTGCTCAATCTCATAAAGGAGAAATTTTTAGAAGCAGTTATGTTACATCACCCCGACTTTACGAAGCCATTTTATCTAAATTGCGATGCCAGTAATGTAAGTTTAGCTGCAGCCTTATATCAGGAAGATCAGGATGGAAACCATTTAGTGATTAGCTTCACCAGCCGCGTGCTGAACAGTCGCGAAGGAAACTACAATACCACTGAAAAAGAGTTATTGAGTGTAGTTTTCGCATGCGGTAAATTTCAAACGTATATATTAGGATACCCCATCACAAATCAATATCATTTTTAAAACATTGTAAGCTAAATCATGGAAGGCTGACGAGATGGGTTTGGGCCTACAGGAATATAATATCACGTGGGAATATATACCAGGCAAGCAAAACATAGCAGCCAACGTCCTATCCCACATCAATTTACAAAACCAAACATTTGATGGCGAAAAGGAACAAATAGCGAAGGTATATCATATCATGAAAAGCAGCAAGGATTTAAAAAATATTTTAAAAGATGTGAAGGCACAACAAGAGGCCGACCCAAAATTAGGAAATATTAGGAAAAGGGTACTGGAAGGCGACGAGGTTATAGATAAATATTACTGTATACACGACGATACTTTGTTTATAAGGAATACCCCACACCAAGAGAATTGGAAGTTAGTAATTCCACCAGGGATAGAGAGGCCACTAATCATTGATTATCACGATAGATACGGACACATGGGTGCGCTCAAGGTAAGGAAAGCGTTGGAAGAACAGGTATACATCAAAGGGATGAATAAAAAAGTACAACAGGCGATACAGTCATGCGATATTTGTCAGAAGGTAAAATGTAATAACGAGAGAAAGGGAGGGGTCATGATACCCATAACATCCACCAAAAAATTAGAAAAGGTATTTCTCGATATCTGTGGACCATTTCCACGCAGCGGTGGAAGGCACAGGTATAAATTCATCGTAATTATCTTTGACCATTTCAGCAAATATACTAAGCTTTATCCGATAACTAGGGCTACGACAAAGAAAATTATAGAAATCATAATAGAACGGTATATAACGGAGGTAGGCAGACCGTATTCTATAATTACAGACCACGGTACCCAGTTTAAGGGAAAATTATGGACAGAGAATCTTATAGAACACGGGATAAAGATGTATAAGACATCCGTGTATCACCCAAATAGTAACCCAGCCGAGAGAGTGTTGAGGGAAGTAGGACGGTTGTTGAGAACCTACTGCCATGACGAACAGAAGAGATGGCACGAATACTTAGCGCAACGGAGGACTTTCTCAATTTATCATATCATAATACCATAGAGGAGTCACCGTACACAGTTGTGTCTGAAAGACCACCACCACGGGAAATAAAGGAGATTATTAGTTTTTCCGACGAACCTGAATACCAATTTGAAGGAACCAAATTTTATAACAGAGTATTAGAAAAAAACGGAACAACAACGGAAGAAATATATTCAATCCCAACCAAAGGCAATTAAGTATAAGGTAGGAGAAAAGGTGTTAGTCCGAAATAGAGAATTGCCCAGTACTATACAAGGCATAACAAAAAAATTGTTACTTTTATATACACGACCCTTTACAATTACGAAGGACAAAGAAAACAATACATACGAGGTAACAGACACTGTCACTAACAAGGTAAAGGGTACATATAATCAAGCATCGTTGAGAAGGTACCATGAATAAAAATACAAGTCAACGTATATTTACCAACTTACCAGTACTTATAGAAAAGGAGAGAAAGGAGAGAGATTATTGATAAAAAAAAAAAAATACGAGAAGGACACCTTCCACCAAAGACAAGAATATATATGTAAGATATAAATTTATTTCCCATAGCCAAGTCAACGTATATTTACCAACTTACCCGTACTTAGAAAAGGAGAAAAAGGAAAGAAGGAAAGGATATAATTAATTAAATAAATTATTGAACAATCAAATAACAATTGATATTAAAAAAAAAAAGGAATGAAAAAGGGAAACAGCGTGTTACATAAGGAGGTAATGATGAATTTATAAACATAGCTATCGACATTGAATGATTTTAAAAGATAATTTTACCTGCGGAGAACGATATATTAATATAATTGAGAAATAATCAGAAGAGAATAAGAAAGGGAATTTATGTGTAGGAGCCTAAGATCTTTGAATATTATATGTTTTTATTATTATTATTTGTTGCGAAAGTGCAATTATAAGTACGTCTTATATATTTTCTGGACAGAGATGTGTTTCCTCTGATTTCAGTGGTTATAGTTAGGGAACGGCGGAGGTAGGATTGCCAATGGGGCCCCTCTGACTCCGAACCCGCTATAAAAGTTAGGGAATTGTTAGGGAGTTATATCAAAGATTAGATAATTAACATCAAGGTAAAGGGAAGGAAAAGGAGATACGATAAAGATTGAGACATGAATAGTGAGATGGATTAATATATTAAAGGAGTAGTAAAGGAATCGAATTATAAGATAAAAGAATGAAATATAAAGAAGCTAATAAAAGGTTAATATAGAAATGATAATTTCATCAAAACTAAAGAAATGTTTTTCCCAAATTATCAATTTTAACGGGGAGGCATAAATAACGTCACAGAACGTTCCATAAAGGAAATTATTTGCATAGTAATTTATCATAAGAGGAAAGTGAGGTGAACAGTATCGAACCCAAGTAATCCGAAAAATTTTGTAATATTGTCCAATAGTTAATATCATCAACATGAAAGAACGACAAAGACTATGACTAAGACTCAAACCCCATATATATTATTTAAGTGAAGAACAGTGTAAAGCTAGTAATATACTATAAGAGAACCAGATAATCTCAGAAATGACCAAAATGAGGCCATTACATATTAAGAAATGTAACTCTGAATAGGGTATAAAAAACTATTTATTGTGAATTAATGGACAAGATCCATTATTATACTTTGTAATGTAAATAAAATAAGTGTATTAAATGATTTGAATACGCCATTAAAAAGGATATAAGTTAAAATAAAAAATATATAAATGTTATGACAAAAAATATTAATGTGTTGGATTTGAGACCAATCACTCAGATCTTATGTGAAAATTAATTATTATAGAATTAATATAAAAACTATATGTAAATGTCAATTAGACAGAGATAAACAAATTATCTTAAATAGAGAAAGCTGTAAATTGATTAGAAATCAGTTAAAATAGTCAAAAACAGTGTTAACTGAAAACATGTGATGAACCTATAAAATGGTAATATTTATGAATTTAATGTTGTCAAAATGCAACCAAATTGTATTCTAAAGTTGAAATACAATATAATGTAACTATACTTATATATATGACCACCTAAAACAATTTAACAGTCATGTTATGAAACCATTTACCTATACCATACCAGGCTGAGGCCAAAAAACAATCACAAAAATAGTCATATTTGACAGAATGATTGCAGAATATTAGAAAAAATAAAGGAAAAAAGGTACAATCCTATAATGTACATTAGAAACATACTTGCTCAGTTGAAAACAAGCTTAATTCTTAAAGAATTTGAAATATAAGAGTGAAATTTGTCACACCAAGAAAACAAATCATTTATGCAAAACAATATGATGCTAAGTAATCTTACAGTAAAAATAAAAAGTATCAGGATAAACCAGGTATTACCAAAGATAAACAATATAACAAACTCTCAGTGAATACCCAAAAAAATCCCATATATGATACCGAAAAAGACAAATTATTGTAAAGAACCAGTGACAAAAAAACTAGGCCATATGTAATGCCTATACAAAACTGAACTTATTTATATGTTATATGTGTTAATATTTGTTTATTTTGTTATGAAAAGATAATTATGTTATGCATTAATGTTATAGCAAGAACCAAGCAACTTCATAACATTTTAGTAAGTAGAAAATTAGAATTTTGTGAAAACATTCCAAGGTAAGAGTTGTAGGTAAGAGTTGTATTTTATGTTATTTTATTAGATTTAATTTGTTCAAAACCAATCGTAATTAGTATCATTATATTCAGTTGAAAGCAGAGAATCCAAAAATAGTAATGACATGCAAATTGTAAGTAGTTAAGTAAAATTGTTTGACAAATACCAGAATAATTTTAGTAATATCCTTAGTGTGAAGAATAAGAAGTTTTTTGTTCTAAAGCTTCTACGGAAGTCAAATTTGTTCTATGATGTTCCATTTGATTATTCTTGAACGTTCTAGAAGGAATTTTTACACAAATACACCGGAAGTTCACGTCAAAAAATTAAAACAATGAGCCTTACAGAGTATATAAGGAAGACGAAATTTGACCAAAAAACACTTTATGCTTTGAATCCAGAAGAGACACATCACCCACGAAACTAATCATCACATCCGAGGCGAAATCGAAGAACGAGAATTCGACACGAGACACAGAAAGGCTTTTCCCCGTACATGACAAAATACTGACTTAACCTCTACAAGGAGTATACGCCAACGTGTTGTTGAATAGAGCAGCAACACGCCATATTTAATAGAACGCACACAGCCAGAATACTAGCGGCCCTGAAAAGGACCAAATTTTAATAGAGAGAATCAATTTTGCTGGTATTTGCTAAAGACAAACTGACTTTGACAACATTCCCAAAACGATTTACTGACACAAGCCTTTCTACATCAGTCTGGAACTAGCGCTGTGACGGCCGAATCGAGAAACCACGCAGACAGCTGATTGCCACCGCAGAATTCAAAGCATAGACACAGTGCGAAACTTATTTCAATCGTGCGGAGTTTTAAGAACCGTTATTTGACTTATAAATAATTATCAGTGCACGAGGAACGTATACACGAAGAGGCAAGATTGAAAGCGTCCCCCAAGAGAAGTGTCCAGTGCAGGAAATAATTACCCACCGGAACGTGAGTTGTTCAAAAGTTAAAATCATTTTTTACCTGGTACCATTTGTCACACAATTGTACTACACATGTCACACACTTCAAATCACACAATTTTTGTAAAGCATCCTATTAATTTGTCTTGGTAGTTCAAAGGAGTCACGTCCTGAGTATAAAGATTTTTCATACACTAAACTCATGCTATTCAACTGAGTAAAAAAATATAATATTAGCCGATACTTAATTGAAAAACTTGTCAAGAATAATATTTTCGTAACTCTGCAATTTGTTAATTCGAGTGTTAGTCCTTCAGACGATTTTTAAAGTTCATTAAACATACGTTATTTTCAATTCAAACTGTCTTGTTCACATTTTTTTAATATAATTAATTTAAGAAATCAAATTTAATTTCAATAATAATAATAATTTCTTGGAACAAAATATCCAAGTGGCGCCCACATACTTATAGTAGATTAAGTTGTGCTTGCAGGACAACATCGTCGCAGAGGAACCAGCCATCAGTAAGTATATAAAAGTGCGCGGAGTGTGACACCCCGACATAACAACACGTAAACACGAACACACAAAAAGCAGTAGGTTATAAATTGGCAGCCCAACTAGAGAGGCTTGAAAAGGAAAGGAACAAGCCCGGCAACTATCAACAAATCAAGATGCCGCAACTAAAAGGAAAGAAGGTGAAGAAAAATGTAGAACCCGAATTAAGTGTGGAAGATGGAGAGGCAGTTCAAGTAGAGGAAACAGAAATAGAACCGCCCGCACTAGAAATTGAAAGACCAATACAAACGGGAGATGAACTAGAGGAACAAACGGGAGAAGGACCCATGCAAATGGGAGACCAAACAGAGAAACCCGAACCAGAAAAATAACAGGGAGCATCGACATGAATGTAATAATGGTGATGTTCCAAAGAATGGAAGAAACAATGAACAAAAATACTAACAAAAGTAATGAAAAAATGTTCCAAAGAATGGAAGAAACAATGAACAAAAATACTAATAAAAGTGATGAGAAAACGGAGACGTTAATAGAATCCCTGAAGGAGGAGAATAATAAAAACAGACAGGAAGATAGGGCAGAAATAAAAGGAAGTATAGAATCCCTGAGAAAAGATAGACAGGAAGATAGGGAGGAATTAGACAGAAAAATAGAATCTTTAAGGGAGTATATAACCGATAAGATCAATGACAATGGGAAAAAGCTAGAGCTATTTCAGGAGGAAAATAAAAAAATGTATAGAGTCCCTAAAAAAGGAAATTAGTGCAAATTACGAAACAGTAAACAAAAAGATCGATGATAGTAAAAGCGACAGTGACAGGAAGGTTGAGACAATGGAGAAACAGTTAGAAAAGGTTGCAGGAAGGCAATAATACCCGTTTGAAACAATAGAAGAAAGAACCGTAGAGACAAAACAAGACGTTCGAACTCTTGATAACAAAGTAAGACAAAACCGAGACGAAATCATGCAGGAGGTAGGAGAAGTCCGAAAAGACGTTAGCGAGAGAATACAAAGAACATATGACATAGCTAACAGGTTGGACGAGCAAATAAAAACGAATAGAAATAACATACAGGAAATAGATCAGAGGGAGAAAAACCTGCAGGAGAGATTAGAAGCACTGAGGGACACACCGATATTGAATACCCATACGTGTCATAGCGAGAACAGGGAGGTAATTAACTTCCAAAATTATCGCCGGAACCCTATGGAATTCTTAGAGAGGATGGAAGAGTTCATTGAAAGGAATAGAGAAACAAGATGGGATAGAATAAGGAAATGTTAGACGAAACGTTCCGAAATACGAGGGATAATTGGTGGATAGCGGTACGACATGAAATAAGAAACTTAATCGAGTTCAAACACCAATTCAAAGAAAAATATTGGTCAGAAACAGCGATAAACAAAGCAAGAATGGACATATTCTACGGGAATACAATGCGTCCAAGGGACAATCCCCAACATCTTATTTCCTGGGAAAGATATGTTTGGCACGAAAGTTAATACCGCCAATCCCGGAAGAATGTTTGGTGAGACAGTTAGCTGGACATTATAGCTACGGTATTAAGGATGCCCAATTGTACCAGCAACTTAGTAAAATTACTGATCTAGCTAAACTATTAGAAAACTGCGAGTCTGCGGGAAAATTTCAAGACTACCAACCCCCCAATCGTAAGGTAGACTATTATAATAGTAACAACGGACCAAACCGGAATGGAAGTGGAAATGGTAATAATTTTAACCCGAATAACCAGAACAATAGCACCCCACTAAATAGCCGAAATAATAATAATCAAGGTCCAAATAACCGTAACCATCCGGGACCAAACCGAAATAATTACCCAGAAAATAATTACAATAGAAATTATAATCAAGGAAATAGTTATCACGACAATAATTATAGAGGGAATAATTATAGTCAGGGAAATAATTATTGGAACGGGGGTAATCAAGGAGGAGGTGATAGAAGGAATCAGGAGTATAGACCCCAGGTAAACTATATGATGGCCAATAATCAACGACCATACCAACCCAATTTACTGACTTACGTGTATTACCCACAGCAGATGCAAGGTAACCAGAGTAATACAACGAATAGCCGACCTATTAGTGATAACCCCGAGGTTAGGCAGGAACCACAAACAAGTCAACAACCCAATGTTCCGGGAGACCGGGCAAATGAGACAGGTGCTCATTTAAACTAGACGCGGCAGTGAAAAAGGAAGACAGCCCTTCACTGATCCAATATTATGGGGTAACTGAACACAAAAATAGACAGGACAATGACAATGAGAACAAATAATTATCTCAGAGATATTAGGGAGGAATTGTTAGAAGAGAGGGATAATATAGTTGAAAATCATAATAAAGGGAATAATGGTATAGTACAAATCAAGGCAGATATCAATGGTGTAGATGCAACATTACTCATTGATACAGGATCAAACGTATCGTTGATAGACAGTGTGGAGTTGGAGAGAATTAAACAGAACAGTAATTTACCCATACCCCACTCTGCCTATAAATAACATTATACTAGGTCGGAGCGACGGGAAGGCAGAATAAATCTATAAAGAAACAGGTGTCAGAGATGTACCAGTAATGGTGTAACGTTACCAATAGGGACTATTAGTAGCGAGAATAATTTACCCATGAATATCCTAATAGGCTGTGATATTACTGAGACCATAATAAAGCGATAATAAATTTTAGATAGTAAGGTAATTAACGTTAAAGACAAATGAGGGAATTTGGACCAATAATTTAATTGATACCCAAGAGAATAGTAACAAGCAACGAAACATTATCAAGCTATTGTCAATCATTATTATTGTGCCGATCGACACACTAAACATGCCCTTATATCAGGAGGATACACCCAGATTTATGGTTAGAAAAATTGGAAGAAATAAGGGAATTCAAAGGACGAAAACAAGGGGTCAGATTAGCGAAGCACAGGCGGAACGATTGATTACTGTATATAATAATTATCGACATATATTCTCAAACGCTCCAGGCAAAGTCTAAAACCGCTGTAGAATTTAACAAAAAATCATACCTGATTGCTTACTCACTAAAGAACGAAGTTAGGGAGGAATTGAACAGGATGATAGAACACGACATAATTGAATATAGTCATTCGCCCTATACTAGCCCAATCATAGCTGTGCCGAAAAAGAATGGACAGGTGCGTATATGTCTCGATGCTAGGGAGATTAAAAAGATGATTGTTAACGACCGCACATCCCCTGGGGAGATAGAAGAAATACTAAAAAAGTTTCACAGGACAAGGTATATAAGTTCATGGGATATAGTATGCGGCTACTGGCAGGTAGAACTCCACCCAGATAGTAGGAAATATATGGCATTCATATTTGAAGGCAGAAACTATCAGTTTAAATGATTACCTTTTGGTCTGATAAATTCAGTGGCGGTATTTGTAAAGATAATGGACAGAATGTTGGAGCAGGAAGTGCTGAAATTTACAACAGTATATGTCGACGATTTACTGGTAACTTCAGCGAATTGGGATGACCATTGCAATAGGGTTGAACAGGTGTTAGAGAAGCTATCAGAGAATAATATTACCCTCAAGTTAGACAAGTCCCAATTTATTGTAAACGAGGTGAAATTTTTAGGTTTTAATCTAACCGAGCAAGGGATTACTCCATCCAAAGAGAAAGTAGAGGCAATACAGAAGTTCCCCACCCCAAAAAACAGCAAACAGCTTCAATCATTTTTAGGAATCTGTAACTATTACAGGAAGTTTCGGTCCAATTATTCAGAACTAACTGCCAGGTTTCAAAAGCAGTTATCAGCTAAAGACAAATGGACTTGGGGACCAGAGCAAGATGGAGTGCTCAATCTCATAAAGGAGAAATTTTTAGAAGCAGTTATGTTACATCACCCCTACTTTACGAAGCCATTTTATCTAAATTGCGATGCCAGGAATGTAAGTTTAGGTGCAGCCTTATATCAGGAAGATCAGGATGGAAACCATTTAGTGATCAGCTTCACCAGCCGCGTGCTGAACAGTCGCGAAGGAAACTACAATACCACTGAAAAAGAGTTATTGAGTGTAGTTTTCGCATGCGGTAAATTTCGAACGTATATATTAGGATACCCCATCACGGTTAGGAGTGATCACAAATCAATATCATTTTTAAAACATTGTAAGCTAAATCATGGAAGGCTGACGAGATGGGTTTTGGCCCTACAGGAATATAATATCACGTGGGAATATATACCAGGCAAGCAAAACATAGCAGCCAACGTCCTATCCCAAATCAATTTACAAAACCAAACATTTGACGGCGAAAAGGAACAAATAGCGAAGGTATATCATATCATGAAAAGCAGGAAGGATTTCAAAAATATTTTAAAAGATGTGAAGGCACAACAAGAGGCCGACCCAAAATTAGGAAATATTAGGAAAAGGGTACTGGAAGGCGACGAGGTTATAGATAAATATTACTGTATACACGACGATACTTTGTTTATAAGGAATACCCCACACCAAGAGAATTGGAAGTTAGTAATTCCACCAGGGATAGAGAGGCCACTAATCATTGATTATCACGATAGATACGGACACATGGGTGCCCTCAAGGTAAGGAAAGCGTTGGAAGAACAGGTATACATCAAAGGGATGAATAAAAAAGTACAACAGGCGATACAGTCATGCGATATTTGTCAGAAGGTAAAATGTAATAACGAGAGAAAGGAAGGGGTCATGATACCCATAACATCCACCGAAAAATTAGAAAAGGTATTTCTCGATATCTGTGGACCATTGCCACGCAGCGGTGGAAGGCACAGGTATAAATTCATCGTATTTATCTTTGACCATTTCAGCAAATATACTAAGCTTTATCCGATAATTAGGGCTACAACAAAGAAAATTATAGAAATCATAATAGAACGGTATATAACGGAGGTAGGCAGACCGTATTCTATAATTACAGACCACGGTACCCAGTTTAAGGGAAAATTATGGACAGAGAATCTTATAGAACACGGGATAAAGATGTATAAGACATCCGTGTATCACCCAAATAGTAACCCAGCCGAGAGAGTGTTGAGGGAAGTAGGACGGTTGTTGAGAACCTACTGCCATGACAAACAGAAGAGATGGCACGAATACTTAGCGCAACGGAGGACTTTCTCAATTTATCATATCATAATACCATAGAGGAGTCACCGTACACAGTTATGTTTGAAAGACCACCACCACGGGAAATAAAGGAGATTATTAGTTTTTCCGACGAACCTGAATACCAATTTGAAGGAACCAAATTTTATAACAGAGTATTAGAAAAAACGGAACAACAACGGAAGAAATATATTCAATCCCAACCAAAGGCAATTAAGTATAAGGTAGGAGAAAAGGTGTTAGTCCGAAATAGAGAATTGCCCAGTACTATACAAGGCATAACGAAAAAATTGTTACTTTTATATACACGACCCTTTACAATTACGAAGGACAAAGAAAACAATACATACGAGGTAACAGACACTGTCACTAACAAGGTAAAGGGTACATATAATCAAGCATCGTTGAGAAGGTACCATGAATAAAAATACAAGTCAACGTATATTTACCAACTTACCCGTACTTATAGAAAAGGAGAGAAAAGAGAGAGATTATTGATAAAAAAAAAAAAAAAAAAAAAATACGAGAAGGACACCTTCCACCAAAGGCAAGAATATATATGTAAGATATAAATTTATTTCCCATAGCCAAGTCAACGTATATTTACCAACTTACCCGTACTTAGAAAAGGAGAAAAAGGAAAGAAGGAAAGGACATAATTAATTAAATAAATTATTGAACAATCAAATAACAATTGATATTACTAAGGAGAAGAAATACTGTCATATAATTGATACTAAAAGGAAATGATAAATGAAAAAAAAAAGGAATGAAAAAGGGAAACGGTGTGTTACATAAGGAGGTAATGATGAATTTATAAACATAGCTATCGACATTGAATGATTTTAAAAGATAATTTTACCTGCGGAGAACGATATATTAATATAATTGAGAAATAATAAGAAGAGAATAAGAAAGGGAATTTATGTGTAGGAGCCTATGATCTTTGAATATTATATGTTTTTATTATTATTATTTGTTGCGAAAGTGCAATTATAAGTACGTCTTTTATATTTTCTGGACAGAGATGTGTTTCCTCTGATTTCAGTGGTTATAGTTAGGGAACGGCGGAGGTAGGATTGCCAACGGGGCCCCTCTGACTCCGAACCCGCTATAAAAGTTAAGGAATTGTTAGGGAGTTATATCAAAGATTAGATAATTAACATCAAGGTAAAGGGAAGGAAAAGGAGTGTAACTTTTATATTTTTCGGTAAAATTATTTTTCAAATTAATTTAACAACTTCCACTTACCTTACGACTTGGATCTGGCCGGATCTCGTAGTGGAGGTAAACCCATTTCGTTCGACGAACTATGACAGCACATAAAACGAACTAAGGTTTTGAAAGAATTTTAACTCGCAATTTTGTGGAAGAGAAATTAGATTTTTCTTTAATTAGTCTGAATTATTGACATTACAAATCTTCGTGCGACATGTTACGCAATTATTATACCTTACTGACTATAGCTTACCTTGTAATGGACAATTTTACAACTTCATAATTATACACACATAAACAAAAAACACAGCCCAGCTTTGCACACTCTCTACTCACATTCCGTTTTCAAACCCCAATTACCAGATTGAATACATAATTTTTTTTTTTATAGCAGTACCGATAACGCTTTCTTCGGTGACCTCGTGGCCAGCCCGCGGTAGATTGAAGATGTCTATGAAAAAGACGAAAAGGAATTCCAAATTTACATGTTAGTGTTCTACACTCCTCCCATCCTATCACTGCTTTTAAAAGAACTGCTTTACTTTCATTATTGAAAATTAACGATATTATACGAGCGTATTGAGCTCGCGTGTCGGCGCCGACACAGTCAGAGACGAACTGGGCAATGTGCTTCGTTGAGTCGCGGGAAATGAGCAGTCACGGCCATCAGGTTTTAGTCGCCGTTTGTGCTTAATTGTGGTAGCATAACCATTTTATGCCTGGATTATAGCTGGTATATGTGTGGTACCAGAGTACAATATTGGCGTCTGCTCTGCTGATGTCATTGGAAAGACCGGATTTAGCCATGACTTCCTGCCGCTCAAAAAGCACGTTTCTGGATTTTGTTCGTCCCAGGACATCCTGTTTTGTGTCTGGATGCGTCATTCGGATTTGTGGTGATACAGTTGCGTCTGTGTGCTGTTTACACAAGTACAGATTTCTGAGAATTTAGAAGGGGGTAAATGCTTCGCTTGCCGACTTACACAATAACACCTACGTATCGCTTTTGTCTCACTGTTTCTCAACATCGTGCTGTTGCATGGAAAATAACGTTGCACTGCGTTCTATTACAACGGAATGAATTTTGTTACCCAATAATTTTCACAACTTCTTTTTTACAAACCCGCACCAAAATGAAAGAAATAAAAATGTACTTGCCCCATACGGTGAAAATAAAAACACCCAAAAATTGACCCGCTACAATACCCCCTCGATGAGAATTCTGCTGTTCATGACAGAAGAAATCTCATCGATAACCCCAAAGAGGACCGGTGAGGAACTGGTGCCAACAACCCCCTGGTTCTTAATCTCATGGGTACACGACGCCCCTGGCTCAGCGACCATGGACTCATCTGGACGAGATCACTGGACTTCTCCGTAAGAGATCCCAACACCGAGAAATCGAACAGCCTCGTACCACAGAGCACCTCACCTTCTAACATGCTACCCCCCAAAATCCTCAACCCCTGGCTAGAATTATTCCAGCTCCTCCGCCGATATGGATCCCCTTTTTGCAAGCTGGGCTGCCTTTAGCAAATACTGGGCTCACACACACTAACATTATATGTGACCATAACACATTAAAAATCAAAAATTTCTTTTAAAATTTATTAAAATTAAAAAGATTCAAAATTCAAAAAAATATTCTTTTATCAAAAAATTCTCTTCCTGGTTTTTTTAATTTTTGTTTCAAATGACTTAACCTAGACATTTCCAATAATATACACACATCCTTAATCTAACATGAGAACCCCTTATAATCTATCAATACAATGTAATGCAATAAAATAAACATGGTTAATGCATGCATAATAAAAGAATCATTATCTAAAATATTCATTCGCTGGCAGGCGAAAAAATTTTCCTTTTTTTTCGAAAAAAAAATTAAAAATTTTCAAAATTTTAAAATTCAAAAAAAAATTTAAATTTGTTCAAAGGTTTCATTTATATTTAGAAATTATTCAAAACTGGTTTAAAGTGATTAAATAAACAAATAAAATTAATTCCCTACTATACAAGTTTAGTAGGTGTCTGACCTCATCAGCTGATTGAAACTAGGTTAAGTTCCAGACCCTTGACCTACATATGTTATGTATGATTTCTGAAAACACCTTGAACATCTGTAATATCCTAACTTGGAATACAAAACATAATAAAATAAAACATTTAAAACAAACAAAAGATTAATATAATAATCAAGTTAACATTTAAATTAGTTAAAATAAACAATTTTTACTTGTATCTTGTTTTCCAAACTTTATCAAAATTCTGTCACTGGTTTAAAATAAAAAGTTGATATTCTTTATCATAAATTTCTCTCTTTTTGCTTAACAATCTTACTCTATTCTACTGTGGGTGATTTAAATTATTTATTCTCGTTTATCTGTATTAGATCTGTATACATATATGAACTTTCTCCCTCTGACTCTAATATTAATCAACTTCAATTATCATGACACCCATCTCTATCAAAATCTCTACTAATCAGAACACTCTAAACCCCAACTTATCATTTAACACAAATCGCCGCCTTCTCTCAATATATAAAAAAAATACTCTCTAACCCTTTGTACATAGGATATGTGTTTCCCCTACCCAAAACTCAATTCCCTTATTTGGCCCCTGGATTTTACCTAAGGCGGCCCCTCCTCACTAAAATCTATCCCTATCCCGTCCCAACCCTTGTTGCGGACTCCTACATGACACTACCCCCTAATACAAAATTGCCATCCCCAAAAATCTCAATCTCATAACCTTACTACAAATATAACAAAATAACATCATTAATTATAAACACAACAATATGTCACTCAAAATCTACATAAAGTCTCCATTACTACTGTGTCAACATTAATACTTCACCAACTCTGTTACATTACATTAACTCAAAAACAACATTACATCATATTCATCTCTATCATTTCACATTCAACTTTTAATTCAATTTGGACCGGTCTACGTGTTCCATAAAACATTTATCACCCATGAATTATCTTTTATTAATTTGCATAAATTATTACTTTATTTCTTATTATCATTATCGTTATCATTACTCCAAAACATCTGTAATACACCAAACATTACATTGAGCCTCAATTACTCACCAGTGACATGTTATTGCTGATCAGCTGATATCCTAACACAATTAAAACACATCTCACAATTGAATAAATTACATGGAATATACATATTTATTTTTATTTATCCTCCCTTCTCACCTCATTGTTTCCCATTTCTCTGATTCTGGTTATTATTGTTAGCCTGCCAGACGATTTACTCATTAGCTTAAACAAATACACACATAATAAAATGACATATTCTTATCAATGCTTATCTAACAGACAACAATAAAATAATACACTTAAAATTATAGCATGAACACCTTATTTTTAAATATCTAAGCAGCTAGTTACCTGAACAGAGCACAAGCAGTTTTATTTGATCAAACTTTGAAAAAAAACTTTTATGTCATAAAATTTTAAATTCGTGACTCCTTTGTGTCACCTCCCAGCCACACACACTATTTCAGATTATGTTGGACTGTGGCGCCCATTCGCTTCCACAGAGACTGTATATTTTGGAGCAGGGTTTTTACCTCTCCGTGTCTCTGCTTCCGCTGTTAAGTTTTAAAGTAGTGAACACCATCATGTTCCCGTACATAATCATACACCCTTTAAAACGGATCTGCCACCGGTCTTGCTACCCCCAAGCGGGCAGAGTGGCAGCCGCTGTTCCATAGTGCCGGAAGGATTTCCTCAAATGTCCCCCCATTGAATTTCAAATATATACCAATTTCAAGTCAGCTATGGTCAAGGGACTTGATATGACCATAGCCGGCCGCTATCCAAAACCACGGTTAGTGCTGGTAAGACAGTAACCGCCCGAAAAGTCGAGGAAATCTAACTTTAATTTAATTGCCTGTTACACATCACTACTATGTGCGACACGTTATTTAGTATTGTGTATAAAAAATTTTATTATTTACACGGATAAGGTGTGCCGCACATTTATCGCCAGTTTGGCCTCCGATGGAGGTAACACTCACGGTTACCCCCAACCCATTTCGCTACTTGTGAGAGCACAGGCCACCCCCACAGTAGCCACTTAATAGCTAATTACAATTGAAAACTAATTAAAATTTTTGTATACATTATCATATAATATTTACATCAATAATCGTCTAACCCATTCATAACCTTTTACCATTTGACTTTCTTAAAATTTTCAAACTTTATATTTAATAATCATTATATATCATTTTTCAGTTATTATTAAAATTTTTTAATTATCTTTATTAAAAACAATTATTGCATTAAAATCTCACTATTGCATTAACACCTCAATCACACCTGTAAACATTTTTTATTATACATGATTATAAAATTTTCATACTTACACTCCATTTAACATGATATACAACCAAAACATAATCACCATCATCTCTGAAACATTTCACAAAAATTATTAATTTAAATTAAATAATTTATCATTCATTGCCACCTTTCCATCTCGTAAAATAAATTCAATTCATAAAAAATTAATTAATTAACATTTACATAATCAATTAAAATATTTAAAATATATCAAATTGGTTTAATTACTGACAACATAAATTATATAGTTATCGAAACAATCACCATTAGTCACTTACTGTTTTCAAAATTAATTCTGATATTTATTTACTTGCAAATATTTCAATATTATTATCACAACAATCATCTTACATACACACATATGAATTCACTATATTTTATTTACAAACTCTTATTTATTGTTCAGTTTTTCCGCACTTCATTTGTCCAGATTTGCCATGTCAGAACCATTAAAACAAAATATTTATACTGTCTTTTATTGTTTTAATAGTTTAACCTCCATCGTTCCAAATCAACCTTGGTTCTACATAACATCGTTCAATTTTATCAGCACACAAATGACTGTTTTGTGTGTTGTAACCAGAAAAACTAACTTCAATCAACTTATTCAAATACTCATTAAACCAGTCTACGTTAGGTATTTTTGTCAAGTCTCCATCATTAAATTCATTAACTATTGGGTTAATCATTTTTATTAAATCATTGTAGTCGTTATCATTCACATATATTTCTAAACTTTCCTTCCATTCATCATACTTTCTATTTAAGTTATATATTTCTGTTTCTTTATTAACACACAATTCTCTGTTTACATCTCTCTCTTCATAACCCCAAATCACACTCTCAAAAGTATTACAGGCAGAGGGTATAAATTCAATTAAATCTTTCCTGACTTTTCCAGGAAAAACAAAAAACTTCAAAAAACAATTATTTGTAGCACATTTGTCTACACAATATATACGTGAAGGTCTTCCTTCACCCCCCATTCTACCTCGTAAACAATTTACCCTCTGTTCCATGTCTATAATATAACTCTCTCTCCACTCTCTCTCTAACTCATTAACACACACTAACATCTCATAGTCACATTCTACAACTTCATTAGTACTCTCAGATACCAATTTTTCGACTACATTATTATTCTCGTTATTATCAACATCATTATTATTTATTAACTCATTACCTAACACAACACTGTCATTACAACTTTCGTTTGTATTATTCTTACTCTGTTCTACTTTATTCGAACTAATTTTTGTCATTTCATCGGCATTTTCAAGACATACATTCTTGTCTTGTATACTATTTATCAACTCGTCAAATTTTATATTTATATTTTGCTGTAACTGCATATTCTGTTCTTTAATTTCATTAAAAATAACATCATTTTTAATATTCTGCTGTTCGCATTTTATTTTCTGTTCTTTGAATTCGTTACTTAAAATCTCAAGTTTCTCGTCATTTCTATCAAGACGCTTATTTAATTCATTATTCTGCATTTCAAATTTGTTGTCCATTTTTCGTAAAAAACTCATTATATCTAGTTCCTCTGATTGTTTACTTTTATTAGTTGAAACGGGGGTCAATTGAATCCCAGAATCAACATCTGTTTCGCTTGGTTGTGCTCGAGTCGCAAACGGAGTGGAATGAACTATTACATCACTGCCGACAGCTGTTTCTGTAACAGTACCCGTCTCCCCCCTCAACATACCACTTTCATCAAACGATTGCGACTCAAGGCCACTTTCACTCATAATTGAATTTACTATACTACTTTTTTCTGTCTTCTCGGACATTTTTACTTTATCTATTTTGTCTTACGTAACAACTACCAATGATTAGTCTTTTTTCAAAACTGATATTACAACATCAATTTACTTTCATAACCGTATTCCGTTCAATGTACTGTCACATGTAGGCCGTTGTAATAACTTTTTTGTTATATTACATCCTGGTCACGCGGTACCAATTGTAACTTTTATATTTTTCGGTAAAATTATTTTTCAAATTAATTTAACAACTTCCACTTACCTTACGACTTGGATCTGGCTGGATCTCGTAGTGGAGGTAAACCCATTTCGTTCGACGAACTATGACAGCACATAAAACGAACTAAGGTTTTGAAAGAATTTTAACTCGCAATTTTGTGGAAGAGAAATTAGATTTTTCTTTAATTAGTCTGAATTATTGACATTACAAATCTTCGTGCGACATGTTACGCAATTATTATACCTTACTGACTATAGCTTACCTTGTAATGGACAATTTTACAACTTCATAATTATACACACATAAACAAAAAACACAGCCCAGCTTTGCACACTCTCTACTCACATTCCGTTTTCAAACCCCAATTACCAGATTGAATACATAATTTTTTTTTTATAGCAGTACCGATAACGCTTTCTTCGGTGACCTCGTGGCCAGCCCGCGGTAGATTGAAGATGTCTATGAAAAAGACGAAAAGGAATTCCAAATTTACATGTTAGTGTTCTACACTCCTCCCATCCTATCACTGCTTTTAAAAGAACTGCTTTACTTTCATTATTGAAAATTAACGATATTATACGAGCGTATTGAGCTTGCGTGTCGGCGCCGACAAAGTCAGAGACGAACTGGCCAATGTGCTTCGTTGAGTCGCGGGAAATGAGCAGTCACGGCCATCAGGTTTTAGTCGCCGTTTGTGCTTAATTGTGGTGGCATAACCATTTTATGCCTGGATTATAGCTGGTATATGTGTGGTACCAGAGTACAATATTGGCGTCTGCTCTGCTGATGTCATTGGAAAGACCGGATTTAGCCATGACTTCCTGCCGCTCAAAAAGCACGTTTCTGGATTTTGTTCGTCCCAGGACATCCTGTTTTGTGTCTGGATGCGTCATTCGGATTTGTGGTGATACAGTTGCGTCTGTGTGCTGTTTACACAAGTACAGACTTCTGAGAATTTAGACGGGGGTAAATGCTTCGCTTGCCGACTTACACAATAACACCTACGTATCGCTTTTGTCTCACTGTTTCTCAACATCGTGCTGTTGCATGGAAAATAACGTTGCACTGCGTTCTATTACAACGGAATGAATTTTGTTACCCAATAATTTTCACAACTTCTTTTTTACAAACCCGCACCAAAATGAAAGAAATAAAAATGTACTTGCCCCATACGGTGAAAATAAAAACACCCAAAAATTGACCCGCTACAGGAGATACGATAAAGATTGAGACATGAATAGTGAGATGGATTAATATATTAAAGGAGTAGTACAGGAATCTAATTATAAGATAAAAGAATGAAATATAAGGAAGCTAATAAAAGGTTAATATAGAAATGATAATTTCATCAAAAATAAAGAAATGTTTTTCCCAAATTATCAATTTTAACGGGGAGGCATAAATAACGTCACAGAACGTTCCATAAAGGAAATTATTTGCATAGTAATTTATCATAAGAGGAAAGTGAGGTGAACAGTATCGAACCCAAGTAATCCGAAAAATTTTGTAATATTGTCCAATAGTTAATATCATCAACATGAAAGAACGACAAAGACTATGACTAAGACTCAAACCCCATATATATTATTTAAGTGAAGAACAGTGTAAAGCTAGTAATATACTATAAGAGAACCAGATAATCTCAGAAATGACCAAAATGAGGCCATTACATATTAAGAAATGTAACTCTGAATAGGGTATAAAAAACTATTTATTGTGAATTAATGGTCAAGATCCATTATTATACTTTGTAATATAAATAAAATAAGTGTATTAAATGATTTGAATACGCCATTAAAAAGGATATAAGTTAAAATAAAAAATATATAAATGTTATGACAAAAAATATTAATGTGTTGGATTTGAGATCAATCACTCAGATCTTATGTGAAAATTAATTATTATAGAATTAATATAAAAACTATATGTAAATGTCAATTAGACAGAGATAAACAAATTATCTTAAATAGAGAAAGCTGTAAATTGATTAGAAATCAATTAAAATAGTCAAAAACAGTGTTAACTGAAAACATGTGATGAACCTATAAAATGGTAATATTTATGAATTTAATGTTGTCAAAATGCAACCAAATTGTATTCTAAAGTTGAAATACAATATAATGTAACTATACTTATATATATGACCACCTAAAACAATTTAACAGTCATGTTATGAAACCATTTACCTATACCATACCAGGCTGAGGCCAAAAAACAATCACAAAAATAGTCATATTTGACAGAATGATTGCAGAATATTAGAAAAAATAAAGGAAAAAAGGTACAATCCTATAATGTACATTAGAAACATACTTGCTCAGTTGAAAACAAGCTTAATTCTTAAAGAATTTGAAATATAAGAGTGAAATTTGTCACACCAAGAAAACAAATCATTTATGCAAAACAATATGATGCTAAGTAATCTTACAGTAAAAATAAAAAGTATCAGGATAAACCAGGTATTACCAAAGATAAACAATATAACAAACTCTCAGTGAATACCCAAAAAAATCCCATATATGATACCGAAAAAGACAAATTATTGTAAAGAACCAGTGACAAAAAAACTAGGCCATATGTAATGCCTATACAAAACTGAACTTATTTATATGTTATATGTGTTAATATTTGTTTATTTTGTTATGAAAAGATAATTATGTTATGCATTAATGTTATAGCAAGAACCAAGCAACTTCATAACATTTTAGTAAGTAGAAAATTAGAATTTTGTGAAAACATTCCAAGGTAAGAGTTGTATTTTATGTTATTTTATTAGATTTAATTTGTTCAAAACCAATCGTAATTAGTATCATTATATTCAGTTGAAAGCAGAGAATCCAAAAATAGTAATGACATGCAAATTGTAAGTAGTTATGTAAAATTGTTTGACAAATACCAGAATAATTTTAGTAATATCCTTAGTGTGAAGAATAAGAAGTTTTTGTTCTAAAGCTTCTACGGAAGTCAAATTTGTTCTATGATGTTCCATTTGATTATTCTTGAACGTTCTAGAAGGAATTTTTACACAAATACACCGGAAGTTCACGTCAAAAAATTAAAACAATGAGCCTTACAGAGTATATAAGGAAGACGAAATTTGACCAAAAAACACTTTATGCTTTGAATCCAGAAGAGACACATCACCCACGAAACTAATCATCACATCCGAGGCGAAATCGAAGAACGAGAATTCGACACGAGACACAGAAAGGCTTTTCCCGTACATGACAAAATACTGACTTAACCTCTACAAGGAGTATACGCCAACGTGTTGTTGAATAGAGCAGCAACACGCCATATTTAATAGAACGCACACAGCCAGAATACTAGCGGCCCTGAAAAGGACCAAATTTTAATAGAGAGAATCAATTTTGCTGGTATTTGCTAAAGACAAACTGACTTTGACAACATTCCCAAAACAATTTACTGACACAAGCCTTTCTACATGAGTCTGGAACTAGCGCTGTGACGGCCGAATCGAGAAACCACGCAGACAGCTGATTGCCACCGCCAGAATTCAAAGCATAGACACAGTGCGAAACTTATTTCAATCGTGCGGAGTTTTAAGAACCGTTATTTGACTTATAAATAATTATCAGTGCACGAGGAACGTATACACGAAGAGGCAAGATTGAAAGCGTCCCCAAGAGAAGTGTCCAGTGCAGGAAATAATTACCCACCGGAACGTGAGTTGTTCAAAAGTTAAAATCATTTTTACCTGGTATCATTTGTCACACAATTGTACTACACATGTCACACACCTTCAAATCACACAATTTTTGTAAAGCATCCTATTGATTTGTCTTGTTAGTTCAAAGGAGTCACGTCCTGAGTATAAAGATTTTTCATACATAAACTCATGCTATTCAACTGAGTAAATAAATATAATATTAGCCGATACTTAATTGAAAAACTTGTCAAGAATAATATTTTCGTAACTCTGCAATTTGTTAATTCGAGTGTTAGTCCTTCAGACGATTTTTAAAGTTCATTAAACATACGTTATTTTCAATTCAAACTGTCTTGTTCACATTTTTTTAATATAATTAATTTAAGAAATCAAAATTTAATTTCAATTATAATAATAATTTCTTGGAACAAAATATCCAAGTGGCGCCCACATACATATAGTAGATTAAGTTGTGCTTGCAGGACAACATCGTCGCAGAGGAACCAGCCATCAGTAAGTATATAAAAGTGCGCGGAGTGTGACACCCGACATAACAACACGTAAACACGAACACACAAAAAGCAGTAGGTTATAAATTGGCAGCCCAACTAGTGAGGCTTGAAAGGAAAGGAACAAGCCCGGCAACTATCAACAAATCAAGATGCCGCAACTAAAAGGAAAGAAGGTGAAGAAAAATGTAGAACCCGAATTAAGTGTGGAAGATGGAGAGGCAGTTCAAGTAGAGGAAACAGAAATAGAACCGCCCGCACTAGAAATTGAAAGACCAATACAAACGGGAGATGAACTAGAGGAACAAACGGGAGAAGGACCCATGCAAATGGGAGACCAAACAGAGAAACCCGAACCAGAAAAAATAACAGGGAGCATCGACATGAATGTAATAATGGTGATGTTCCAAAGAATGGAAGAAACAATGAACAAAAATACTAATAAAAGTAATGAGAAAATGTTCCAAAGAATGGAAGAAACAATGAACAAAAATACTAATAAAAGTGATGAGAAAACGGAGACGTTAATAGAATCCCTGAAGGAGGAGAATAATAAAAACAGACAGGAAGATAGGTCAGAAATAAAAGGAAGTATAGAATCCCTGAGAAAAGATAGACAGGAAGATAGGGAGGAATTAGACAGAAAAATAGAATCTTTAAGGGAGTATATAACCGATAAGATCAATGACAATGGGAAAAAGCTAGAGCTATTTCAGGAGGAAAATAAAAAATGTATAGAGTCCCTAAAAAAGGAAATTAGTGCAAATTACGAAACAGTAAACAAAAAGATCGATGATAGTAAAAGCGACAGTGACAGGAAGGTCGAGACAATGGAGAAACAGTTAGAAAGGTTGCAGGAAGGCAATAATACCCGTTTTGAAACAATAGAAGAAAGAACCGTAGAGACAAAACAAGACGTTCGAACTCTTGATAACAAAGTAAGACAAAACCGAGACGAAATCATGCAGGAGGTAGGAGAAGTCCGAAAAGACGTTAGCGAGAGAATACAAAGAACATATGACATAGCTAACAGGTTGGACGAGCAAATAAAAACGAATAGAAATAACATACAGGAAATAGATCAGAGGGAGAAAAACCTGCAGGAGAGATTAGAAGCACTGAGGGACACACCGATATTGAATACCCATACGTGTCATAGCGAGAACAGGGAGGTAATTAACTTCCAAAATTATCGCCGGAACCCTATGGAATTCTTAGAGAGGATGGAAGAGTTCATTGAAAGGAATAGAGAAACAAGATGGGATAGAATAAGGGAAATGTTAGACGAAACGTTCCGAAATACGAGGGATAATTGGTGGATAGCGGTACGACATGAAATAAGAAACTTAATCGAGTTCAAACACCAATTCAAAGAAAAATATTGGTCAGAAACACCGCAAAACAAAGTAAGAATGGACATATTCTACGGGAAATACAATGCGTCCAAGGGACAATCCCCAACATCTTATTTCCTGGGAAAGATATGTTTGGCACGAAAGTTAATACCGCCAATCCCGGAAGAATGTTTGGTGAGACAGTTAGCTGGACATTATAGCTACGGTATTAAGGATGCCCAATTGTACCAGCAACTTAGTAAAATTACTGATCTAGCTAAACTATTAGAAAACTGCGAGTCTGCGGGAAAATTTCAAGACTACCAACCCCCCAATCGTAAGGTAGACTATTATAATAGTAACAACGGACCAAACCGGAATGGAAGTGGAAATGGTAATAATTTTAACCCGAATAACCAGAACAATAGCACCCCACTAAATAGCCGAAATAATAATAATCAAGGTCCAAATAACCGTAACCATCCGGGACCAAACCGAAATAATTACCCCGAAAATAATTACAATAGAAATTATAATCAAGGAAATAGTTATCACGACAATAATTATAGAGGGAATAATTATAGTCAGGGAAATAATTATCGGAATGGGGGTAATCAAGGAGGAGGTGATAGAAGGAATCAGGAGTATAGACCCCAGGTAAACTATACGATGGCCAATAATCAACGACCATACCAACCCAGTTTACCGACTTACGTGTATTACCCACAGCAGATGCAAGGTAACCAGAGTAATACAACGAATAGCCGACCTATTAGTGATAACCCCGAGGTTAGGCAGGAACCACAAACAAGTCAACAACCCAATGTTCCGGGAGACCGGGCAAATGAGACAGGTGCTCATTTAAACTAGACGCGGCAGTGAAAAAGGAAGACAGCCCTTCACTGATCCAATATTATGGGGTAACTGAACACAAAAATAGACAGGACAATGACAATGAGAACAAATAATTATCTCAGAGATATTAGGGAGGAATTGTTAGAAGAGAGGGATAATATAGTTGAAAATCATAATAAAGGGAATAATGGTATAGTACAAATCAAGGCAGATATCAATGGTGTAGATGCAACATTACTCATTGATACAGGATCAAACGTATCGTTGATAGACAGTGTGGAGTTGGAGAGAATTAAACAGAACAGTAATTTACCCATACCCACTCTGCCTATAAATAACATTATACTAGTAGGAGCGACGGGAAGGCAGAATAAATCTATAAAGAAACAGGTGTCAGAGATGACCAGTAATGGTGTAACGTTACCAATAGGACTATTAGTAGCGAATAATTTACCCATGAATATCCTAATAGGCTGTGATATACTGAGGCCATATAAAGCGATAATAAATTTAGATAGTAAGGTAATAACGTTAAAGACAAATGAGGGAATTTGGACCAATAATTTAATTGATACCCAAGAGAATAGTACAAGCAACGAACATTATCAAGCTATTGTCAATCATTATTATTGTGCCGATCGACCACTAAACATGCCCTTATATCAGGAGGATAACCCAGAATTATGGTTAGAAAAATTGGAAGAAATAAGGGAATTCCAAAGGACGAAAACAAGGGGTCAGATTAGCGAAGCACAGGCGGAACGATTGATTACTGTATATAATAATTATCGACATATATTCTCAAACGCTCCAGGCAAAGTCAGAAATTATCAATGCACCATTAAATTTAAAACCGCTGTAGAATTTAACAAAAAATCATACCTGATTGCTTACTCACTAAAGAACGAAGTTAGGGAGGAATTGAACAGGATGATAGAACACGACATAATTGAATATAGTCATTCGCCCTATACTAGCCCAATCATAGCTGTGCCGAAAAAGAATGGACAGGTGCGTATATGTCTCGATGCTAGGGAGATTAAAAAGATGATTGTTAACGACCGCACATCCCCTGGGGAGATAGAAGAAATACTAAAAAAGTTTCACAGGACAAGGTATATAAGTTCATGGGATATAGTATGCGGCTACTGGCAGGTAGAACTCCACCCAGATAGTAGGAAATATATGGCATTCATATTTGAAGGCAGAAACTATCAGTTTAAACGATTACCTTTTGGTCTGATAAATTCAGTGGCGGTATTTGTAAAGATAATGGACAGAATGTTGGAGCAGGAAGTGCTGAAATTTACAACAGTATATGTCGACGATTTACTGGTAACTTCAGCGAATTGGGATGACCATTGCAATAGGGTTGAACAGGTGTTAGAGAAGCTATCAGAGAATAATATTACCCTCAAGTTAGACAAGTCCCAATTTATTGTAAACGAGGTGAAATTTTTAGGTTTTAATCTAACCGAGCAAGGGATTACTCCATCCAAAGAGAAAGTAGAGGCAATACAGAAGTTCC
This sequence comes from Magicicada septendecula, assembly GCA_034769895.1. Lineage (NCBI taxonomy): Eukaryota > Metazoa > Arthropoda > Insecta > Hemiptera > Cicadidae > Magicicada > Magicicada septendecula. Next base: position 310,625,414 of record CM068374.1, on the reverse strand, counting down.
CCACCCCAAAAAACAGCAAACAGCTTCAATCATTTTTAGGAATCTGTAACTATTACAGGAAGTTTCGGTCCAATTATTCAGAACTAACTGCCAGGTTTCAAAAGCAGTTATCAGCTAAAGACAAATGGACTTGGGGACCAGAGCAAGATGGAGTGCTCAATCTCATAAAGGAGAAATTTTTAGAAGCAGTTATGTTACATCACCCCTACTTTACGAAGCCATTTTATCTAAATTGCGATGCCAGGAATGTAAGTTTAGGTGCAGCCTTATATCAGGAAGATCAGGATGGAAACCATTTAGTGATCAGCTTCACCAGCCGCGTGCTGAACAGTCGCGAAGGAAACTACAATACCACTGAAAAAGAGTTATTGAGTGTAGTTTTCGCATGCGGTAAATTTCGAACGTATATATTAGGATACCCCATCACGGTTAGGAGTGATCACAAATCAATATCATTTTTAAAACATTGTAAGCTAAATCATGGAAGGCTGACGAGATGGGTTTTGGCCCTACAGGAATATAATATCACGTGGGAATATATACCAGGCAAGCAAAACATAGCAGCCAACGTCCTATCCCAAATCAATTTACAAAACCAAACATTTGACGGCGAAAAGGAACAAATAGCGAAGGTATATCATATCATGAAAAGCAGGAAGGATTTCAAAAATATTTTAAAAGATGTGAAGGCACAACAAGAGGCCGACCCAAAATTAGGAAATATTAGGAAAAGGGTACTGGAAGGCGACGAGGTTATAGATAAATATTACTGTATACACGACGATACTTTGTTTATAAGGAATACCCCACACCAAGAGAATTGGAAGTTAGTAATTCCACCAGGGATAGAGAGGCCACTAATCATTGATTATCACGATAGATACGGACACATGGGTGCCCTCAAGGTAAGGAAAGCGTTGGAAGAACAGGTATACATCAAAGGGATGAATAAAAAAGTACAACAGGCGATACAGTCATGCGATATTTGTCAGAAGGTAAAATGTAATAACGAGAGAAAGGAAGGGGTCATGATACCCATAACATCCACCGAAAAATTAGAAAAGGTATTTCTCGATATCTGTGGACCATTGCCACGCAGCGGTGGAAGGCACAGGTATAAATTCATCGTATTTATCTTTGACCATTTCAGCAAATATACTAAGCTTTATCCGATAATTAGGGCTACAACAAAGAAAATTATAGAAATCATAATAGAACGGTATATAACGGAGGTAGGCAGACCGTATTCTATAATTACAGACCACGGTACCCAGTTTAAGGGAAAATTATGGACAGAGAATCTTATAGAACACGGGATAAAGATGTATAAGACATCCGTGTATCACCCAAATAGTAACCCAGCCGAGAGAGTGTTGAGGGAAGTAGGACGGTTGTTGAGAACCTACTGCCATGACAAACAGAAGAGATGGCACGAATACTTAGCGCAACGGAGGACTTTCTCAATTTATCATATCATAATACCATAGAGGAGTCACCGTACACAGTTATGTTTGAAAGACCACCACCACGGGAAATAAAGGAGATTATTAGTTTTTCCGACGAACCTGAATACCAATTTGAAGGAACCAAATTTTATAACAGAGTATTAGAAAAAACGGAACAACAACGGAAGAAATATATTCAATCCCAACCAAAGGCAATTAAGTATAAGGTAGGAGAAAAGGTGTTAGTCCGAAATAGAGAATTGCCCAGTACTATACAAGGCATAACGAAAAAATTGTTACTTTTATATACACGACCCTTTACAATTACGAAGGACAAAGAAAACAATACATACGAGGTAACAGACACTGTCACTAACAAGGTAAAGGGTACATATAATCAAGCATCGTTGAGAAGGTACCATGAATAAAAATACAAGTCAACGTATATTTACCAACTTACCCGTACTTATAGAAAAGGAGAGAAAAGAGAGAGATTATTGATAAAAAAAAAAAAAAAAAAAAAAATACGAGAAGGACACCTTCCACCAAAGGCAAGAATATATATGTAAGATATAAATTTATTTCCCATAGCCAAGTCAACGTATATTTACCAACTTACCCGTACTTAGAAAAGGAGAAAAAGGAAAGAAGGAAAGGACATAATTAATTAAATAAATTATTGAACAATCAAATAACAATTGATATTACTAAGGAGAAGAAATACTGTCATATAATTGATACTAAAAGGAAATGATAAATGAAAAAAAAAAGGAATGAAAAAGGGAAACGGTGTGTTACATAAGGAGGTAATGATGAATTTATAAACATAGCTATCGACATTGAATGATTTTAAAAGATAATTTTACCTGCGGAGAACGATATATTAATATAATTGAGAAATAATAAGAAGAGAATAAGAAAGGGAATTTATGTGTAGGAGCCTATGATCTTTGAATATTATATGTTTTTATTATTATTATTTGTTGCGAAAGTGCAATTATAAGTACGTCTTATATATTTTCTGGACAGAGATGTGTTTCCTCTGATTTCAGTGGTTATAGTTAGGGAACGGCGGAGGTAGGATTGCCAACGGGGCCCCTCTGACTCCGAACCCGCTATAAAAGTTAAGGAATTGTTAGGGAGTTATATCAAAGATTAGATAATTAACATCAAGGTAAAGGGAAGGAAAAGGAGTGTAACTTTTATATTTTTCGGTAAAATTATTTTTCAAATTAATTTAACAACTTCCACTTACCTTACGACTTGGATCTGGCCGGATCTCGTAGTGGAGGTAAACCCATTTCGTTCGACGAACTATGACAGCACATAAAACGAACTAAGGTTTTGAAAGAATTTTAACTCGCAATTTTGTGGAAGAGAAATTAGATTTTTCTTTAATTAGTCTGAATTATTGACATTACAAATCTTCGTGCGACATGTTACGCAATTATTATACCTTACTGACTATAGCTTACCTTGTAATGGACAATTTTACAACTTCATAATTATACACACATAAACAAAAAACACAGCCCAGCTTTGCACACTCTCTACTCACATTCCGTTTTCAAACCCCAATTACCAGATTGAATACATAATTTTTTTTTTTATAGCAGTACCGATAACGCTTTCTTCGGTGACCTCGTGGCCAGCCCGCGGTAGATTGAAGATGTCTATGAAAAAGACGAAAAGGAATTCCAAATTTACATGTTAGTGTTCTACACTCCTCCCATCCTATCACTGCTTTTAAAAGAACTGCTTTACTTTCATTATTGAAAATTAACGATATTATACGAGCGTATTGAGCTCGCGTGTCGGCGCCGACACAGTCAGAGACGAACTGGGCAATGTGCTTCGTTGAGTCGCGGGAAATGAGCAGTCACGGCCATCAGGTTTTAGTCGCCGTTTGTGCTTAATTGTGGTAGCATAACCATTTTATGCCTGGATTATAGCTGGTATATGTGTGGTACCAGAGTACAATATTGGCGTCTGCTCTGCTGATGTCATTGGAAAGACCGGATTTAGCCATGACTTCCTGCCGCTCAAAAAGCACGTTTCTGGATTTTGTTCGTCCCAGGACATCCTGTTTTGTGTCTGGATGCGTCATTCGGATTTGTGGTGATACAGTTGCGTCTGTGTGCTGTTTACACAAGTACAGATTTCTGAGAATTTAGAAGGGGGTAAATGCTTCGCTTGCCGACTTACACAATAACACCTACGTATCGCTTTTGTCTCACTGTTTCTCAACATCGTGCTGTTGCATGGAAAATAACGTTGCACTGCGTTCTATTACAACGGAATGAATTTTGTTACCCAATAATTTTCACAACTTCTTTTTTACAAACCCGCACCAAAATGAAAGAAATAAAAATGTACTTGCCCCATACGGTGAAAATAAAAACACCCAAAAATTGACCCGCTACAATACCCCCTCGATGAGAATTCTGCTGTTCATGACAGAAGAAATCTCATCGATAACCCCAAAGAGGACCGGTGAGGAACTGGTGCCAACAACCCCCTGGTTCTTAATCTCATGGGTACACGACGCCCCTGGCTCAGCGACCATGGACTCATCTGGACGAGATCACTGGACTTCTCCGTAAGAGATCCCAACACCGAGAAATCGAACAGCCTCGTACCACAGAGCACCTCACCTTCTAACATGCTACCCCCCAAAATCCTCAACCCCTGGCTAGAATTATTCCAGCTCCTCCGCCGATATGGATCCCCTTTTTGCAAGCTGGGCTGCCTTTAGCAAATACTGGGCTCACACACACTAACATTATATGTGACCATAACACATTAAAAATCAAAAATTTCTTTTAAAATTTATTAAAATTAAAAAGATTCAAAATTCAAAAAAATATTCTTTTATCAAAAAATTCTCTTCCTGGTTTTTTTAATTTTTGTTTCAAATGGCTTAACCTAGACATTTCCAATAATATACACACATCCTTAATCTAACATGAGAACCCCTTATAATCTATCAATACAATGTAATGCAATAAAATAAACATGGTTAATGCATGCATAATAAAAGAATCATTATCTAAAATATTCATTCGCTGGCAGGCGAAAAAATTTTCCTTTTTTTTCGAAAAAAAAATTAAAAATTTTCAAAATTTTAAAATTCAAAAAAAAATTTAAATTTGTTCAAAGGTTTCATTTATATTTAGAAATTATTCAAAACTGGTTTAAAGTGATTAAATAAACAAATAAAATTAATTCCCTACTATACAAGTTTAGTAGGTGTCTGACCTCATCAGCTGATTGAAACTAGGTTAAGTTCCAGACCCTTGACCTACATATGTTATGTATGATTTCTGAAAACACCTTGAACATCTGTAATATCCTAACTTGGAATACAAAACATAATAAAATAAAACATTTAAAACAAACAAAAGATTAATATAATAATCAAGTTAACATTTAAATTAGTTAAAATAAACAATTTTTACTTGTATCTTGTTTTCCAAACTTTATCAAAATTCTGTCACTGGTTTAAAATAAAAAGTTGATATTCTTTATCATAAATTTCTCTCTTTTTGCTTAACAATCTTACTCTATTCTACTGTGGGTGATTTAAATTATTTATTCTCGTTTATCTGTATTAGATCTGTATACATATATGAACTTTCTCCCTCTGACTCTAATATTAATCAACTTCAATTATCATGACACCCATCTCTATCAAAATCTCTACTAATCAGAACACTCTAAACCCCAACTTATCATTTAACACAAATCGCCGCCTTCTCTCAATATATAAAAAAAATACTCTCTAACCCTTTGTACATAGGATATGTGTTTCCCCTACCCAAAACTCAATTCCCTTATTTGGCCCCTGGATTTTACCTAAGGCGGCCCCTCCTCACTAAAATCTATCCCTATCCCGTCCCAACCCTTGTTGCGGACTCCTACATGACACTACCCCCTAATACAAAATTGCCATCCCCAAAAATCTCAATCTCATAACCTTACTACAAATATAACAAAATAACATCATTAATTATAAACACAACAATATGTCACTCAAAATCTACATAAAGTCTCCATTACTACTGTGTCAACATTAATACTTCACCAACTCTGTTACATTACATTAACTCAAAAACAACATTACATCATATTCATCTCTATCATTTCACATTCAACTTTTAATTCAATTTGGACCGGTCTACGTGTTCCATAAAACATTTATCACCCATGAATTATCTTTTATTAATTTGCATAAATTATTACTTTATTTCTTATTATCATTATCGTTATCATTACTCCAAAACATCTGTAATACACCAAACATTACATTGAGCCTCAATTACTCACCAGTGACATGTTATTGCTGATCAGCTGATATCCTAACACAATTAAAACACATCTCACAATTGAATAAATTACATGGAATATACATATTTATTTTTATTTATCCTCCCTTCTCACCTCATTGTTTCCCATTTCTCTGATTCTGGTTATTATTGTTAGCCTGCCAGACGATTTACTCATTAGCTTAAACAAATACACACATAATAAAATGACATATTCTTATCAATGCTTATCTAACAGACAACAATAAAATAATACACTTAAAATTATAGCATGAACACCTTATTTTTAAATATCTAAGCAGCTAGTTACCTGAACAGAGCACAAGCAGTTTTATTTGATCAAACTTTGAAAAAAAACTTTTATGTCATAAAATTTTAAATTCGTGACTCCTTTGTGTCACCTCCCAGCCACACACACTATTTCAGATTATGTTGGACTGTGGCGCCCATTCGCTTCCACAGAGACTGTATATTTTGGAGCAGGGTTTTTACCTCTCCGTGTCTCTGCTTCCGCTGTTAAGTTTTAAAGTAGTGAACACCATCATGTTCCCGTACATAATCATACACCCTTTAAAACGGATCTGCCACCGGTCTTGCTACCCCCAAGCGGGCAGAGTGGCAGCCGCTGTTCCATAGTGCCGGAAGGATTTCCTCAAATGTCCCCCCATTGAATTTCAAATATATACCAATTTCAAGTCAGCTATGGTCAAGGGACTTGATATGACCATAGCCGGCCGCTATCCAAAACCACGGTTAGTGCTGGTAAGACAGTAACCGCCCGAAAAGTCGAGGAAATCTAACTTTAATTTAATTGCCTGTTACACATCACTACTATGTGCGACACGTTATTTAGTATTGTGTATAAAAAATTTTATTATTTACACGGATAAGGTGTGCCGCACATTTATCGCCAGTTTGGCCTCCGATGGAGGTAACACTCACGGTTACCCCCAACCCATTTCGCTACTTGTGAGAGCACAGGCCACCCCCACAGTAGCCACTTAATAGCTAATTACAATTGAAAACTAATTAAAATTTTTGTATACATTATCATATAATATTTACATCAATAATCGTCTAACCCATTCATAACCTTTTACCATTTGACTTTCTTAAAATTTTCAAACTTTATATTTAATAATCATTATATATCATTTTTCAGTTATTATTAAAATTTTTTAATTATCTTTATTAAAAACAATTATTGCATTAAAATCTCACTATTGCATTAACACCTCAATCACACCTGTAAACATTTTTTATTATACATGATTATAAAATTTTCATACTTACACTCCATTTAACATGATATACAACCAAAACATAATCACCATCATCTCTGAAACATTTCACAAAAATTATTAATTTAAATTAAATAATTTATCATTCATTGCCACCTTTCCATCTCGTAAAATAAATTCAATTCATAAAAAATTAATTAATTAACATTTACATAATCAATTAAAATATTTAAAATATATCAAATTGGTTTAATTACTGACAACATAAATTATATAGTTATCGAAACAATCACCATTAGTCACTTACTGTTTTCAAAATTAATTCTGATATTTATTTACTTGCAAATATTTCAATATTATTATCACAACAATCATCTTACATACACACATATGAATTCACTATATTTTATTTACAAACTCTTATTTATTGTTCAGTTTTTCCGCACTTCATTTGTCCAGATTTGCCATGTCAGAACCATTAAAACAAAATATTTATACTGTCTTTTATTGTTTTAATAGTTTAACCTCCATCGTTCCAAATCAACCTTGGTTCTACATAACATCGTTCAATTTTATCAGCACACAAATGACTGTTTTGTGTGTTGTAACCAGAAAAACTAACTTCAATCAACTTATTCAAATACTCATTAAACCAGTCTACGTTAGGTATTTTTGTCAAGTCTCCATCATTAAATTCATTAACTATTGGGTTAATCATTTTTATTAAATCATTGTAGTCGTTATCATTCACATATATTTCTAAACTTTCCTTCCATTCATCATACTTTCTATTTAAGTTATATATTTCTGTTTCTTTATTAACACACAATTCTCTGTTTACATCTCTCTCTTCATAACCCCAAATCACACTCTCAAAAGTATTACAGGCAGAGGGTATAAATTCAATTAAATCTTTCCTGACTTTTCCAGGAAAAACAAAAAACTTCAAAAAACAATTATTTGTAGCACATTTGTCTACACAATATATACGTGAAGGTCTTCCTTCACCCCCCATTCTACCTCGTAAACAATTTACCCTCTGTTCCATGTCTATAATATAACTCTCTCTCCACTCTCTCTCTAACTCATTAACACACACTAACATCTCATAGTCACATTCTACAACTTCATTAGTACTCTCAGATACCAATTTTTCGACTACATTATTATTCTCGTTATTATCAACATCATTATTATTTATTAACTCATTACCTAACACAACACTGTCATTACAACTTTCGTTTGTATTATTCTTACTCTGTTCTACTTTATTCGAACTAATTTTTGTCATTTCATCGGCATTTTCAAGACATACATTCTTGTCTTGTATACTATTTATCAACTCGTCAAATTTTATATTTATATTTTGCTGTAACTGCATATTCTGTTCTTTAATTTCATTAAAAATAACATCATTTTTAATATTCTGCTGTTCGCATTTTATTTTCTGTTCTTTGAATTCGTTACTTAAAATCTCAAGTTTCTCGTCATTTCTATCAAGACGCTTATTTAATTCATTATTCTGCATTTCAAATTTGTTGTCCATTTTTCGTAAAAAACTCATTATATCTAGTTCCTCTGATTGTTTACTTTTATTAGTTGAAACGGGGGTCAATTGAATCCCAGAATCAACATCTGTTTCGCTTGGTTGTGCTCGAGTCGCAAACGGAGTGGAATGAACTATTACATCACTGCCGACAGCTGTTTCTGTAACAGTACCCGTCTCCCCCCTCAACATACCACTTTCATCAAACGATTGCGACTCAAGGCCACTTTCACTCATAATTGAATTTACTATACTACTTTTTTCTGTCTTCTCGGACATTTTTACTTTATCTATTTTGTCTTACGTAACAACTACCAATGATTAGTCTTTTTTCAAAACTGATATTACAACATCAATTTACTTTCATAACCGTATTCCGTTCAATGTACTGTCACATGTAGGCCGTTGTAATAACTTTTTTGTTATATTACATCCTGGTCACGCGGTACCAATTGTAACTTTTATATTTTTCGGTAAAATTATTTTTCAAATTAATTTAACAACTTCCACTTACCTTACGACTTGGATCTGGCTGGATCTCGTAGTGGAGGTAAACCCATTTCGTTCGACGAACTATGACAGCACATAAAACGAACTAAGGTTTTGAAAGAATTTTAACTCGCAATTTTGTGGAAGAGAAATTAGATTTTTCTTTAATTAGTCTGAATTATTGACATTACAAATCTTCGTGCGACATGTTACGCAATTATTATACCTTACTGACTATAGCTTACCTTGTAATGGACAATTTTACAACTTCATAATTATACACACATAAACAAAAAACACAGCCCAGCTTTGCACACTCTCTACTCACATTCCGTTTTCAAACCCCAATTACCAGATTGAATACATAATTTTTTTTTTTATAGCAGTACCGATAACGCTTTCTTCGGTGACCTCGTGGCCAGCCCGCGGTAGATTGAAGATGTCTATGAAAAAGACGAAAAGGAATTCCAAATTTACATGTTAGTGTTCTACACTCCTCCCATCCTATCACTGCTTTTAAAAGAACTGCTTTACTTTCATTATTGAAAATTAACGATATTATACGAGCGTATTGAGCTTGCGTGTCGGCGCCGACAAAGTCAGAGACGAACTGGCCAATGTGCTTCGTTGAGTCGCGGGAAATGAGCAGTCACGGCCATCAGGTTTTAGTCGCCGTTTGTGCTTAATTGTGGTGGCATAACCATTTTATGCCTGGATTATAGCTGGTATATGTGTGGTACCAGAGTACAATATTGGCGTCTGCTCTGCTGATGTCATTGGAAAGACCGGATTTAGCCATGACTTCCTGCCGCTCAAAAAGCACGTTTCTGGATTTTGTTCGTCCCAGGACATCCTGTTTTGTGTCTGGATGCGTCATTCGGATTTGTGGTGATACAGTTGCGTCTGTGTGCTGTTTACACAAGTACAGACTTCTGAGAATTTAGACGGGGGTAAATGCTTCGCTTGCCGACTTACACAATAACACCTACGTATCGCTTTTGTCTCACTGTTTCTCAACATCGTGCTGTTGCATGGAAAATAACGTTGCACTGCGTTCTATTACAACGGAATGAATTTTGTTACCCAATAATTTTCACAACTTCTTTTTTACAAACCCGCACCAAAATGAAAGAAATAAAAATGTACTTGCCCCATACGGTGAAAATAAAAACACCCAAAAATTGACCCGCTACAGGAGATACGATAAAGATTGAGACATGAATAGTGATATGGATTAATATATTAAAGGAGTAGTACAGGAATCTAATTATAAGATAAAAGAATGAAATATAAGGAAGCTAATAAAAGGTTAATATAGAAATGATAATTTCATCAAAAATAAAGAAATGTTTTTCCCAAATTATCAATTTTAACGGGGAGGCATAAATAACGTCACAGAACGTTCCATAAAGGAAATTATTTGCATAGTAATTTATCATAAGAGGAAAGTGAGGTGAACAGTATCGAACCCAAGTAATCCGAAAAATTTTGTAATATTGTCCAATAGTTAATATCATCAACATGAAAGAACGACAAAGACTATGACTAAGACTCAAACCCCATATATATTATTTAAGTGAAGAACAGTGTAAAGCTAGTAATATACTATAAGAGAACCAGATAATCTCAGAAATGACCAAAATGAGGCCATTACATATTAAGAAATGTAACTCTGAATAGGGTATAAAAAACTATTTATTGTGAATTAATGGTCAAGATCCATTATTATACTTTGTAATATAAATAAAATAAGTGTATTAAATGATTTGAATACGCCATTAAAAAGGATATAAGTTAAAATAAAAAATATATAAATGTTATGAAAAAAAATATTAATGTGTTGGATTTGAGATCAATCACTCAGATCTTATGTGAAAATTAATTATTATAGAATTAATATAAAAACTATATGTAAATGTCAATTAGACAGAGATAAACAAATTATCTTAAATAGAGAAAGCTGTAAATTGATTAGAAATCAATTAAAATAGTCAAAAACAGTGTTAACTGAAAACATGTGATGAACCTATAAAATGGTAATATTTATGAATTTAATGTTGTCAAAATGCAACCAAATTGTATTCTAAAGTTGAAATACAATATAATGTAACTATACTTATATATATGACCACCTAAAACAATTTAACAGTCATGTTATGAAACCATTTACCTATACCATACCAGGCTGAGGCCAAAAAACAATCACAAAAATAGTCATATTTGACAGAATGATTGCAGAATATTAGAAAAAATAATGGAAAAAAGGTACAATCCTATAATGTACATTAGAAACATACTTGCTCAGTTGAAAACAAGCTTAATTCTTAAAGAATTTGAAATATAAGAGTGAAATTTGTCACACCAAGAAAACAAATCATTTATGTAAAACAATATGATGCTAAGTAATCTTACAGTAAAAATAAAAAGTATCAGGATAAACCAGGTATTACCAAAGATAAACAATATAACAAACTCTCAGTGAATACCCAAAAAAATCCCATATATGATACCGAAAAAGACAAATTATTGTAAAGAACCAGTGACAAAAAAACTAGGCCATATGTAATGCCTATACAAAACTGAACTTATTTATATGTTATATGTGTTAATATTTGTTTATTTTGTTATGAAAAGATAATTATTTTATGCATTAATGTTATAGCAAGAACCAAGCAACTTCATAACATTTTAGTAAGTAGAAAATTAGAATTTTGTGAAAACATTCCAAGGTAAGAGTTGTATTTTATGTTATTTTATTAGATTTAATTTGTTCAAAACCAATCGTAATTAGTATCATTATATTCAGTTGAAAGCAGAGAATCCAAAAATAGTAATGACATGCAAATTGTAAGTAGTTATGTAAAATTGTTTGACAAATACCAGAATAATTTTAGTAATATCCTTAGTGTGAAGAATAAGAAGTTTTTGTTCTAAAGCTTCTACGGAAGTCAAATTTGTTCTATGATGTTCCATTTGATTATTCTTGAACGTTCTAGAAGGAATTTTTACACAAATACACCGGAAGTTCACGTCAAAAAATTAAAACAATGAGCCTTACAGAGTATATAAGGAAGACGAAATTTGACCAAAAAACACTTTATGCTTTGAATCCAGAAGAGACACATCACCCACGAAACTAATCATCACATCCGAGGCGAAATTGAAGAACGAGAATTCGACACGAGACACAGAAAGGCTTTTCCCGTACATGACAAAATACTGACTTAACCTCTACAAGGAGTATACGCCAACGTGTTGTTGAATAGAGCAGCAACACGCCATATTTAATAGAACGCACACAGCCAGAATACTAGCGGCCCTGAAAAGGACCAAATTTTAATAGAGAGAATCAATTTTGCTGGTATTTGCTAAAGACAAACTGACTTTGACAACATTCCCAAAATGATTTACTGACACAAGCCTTTCTACATGAGTCTGGAACTAGCGCTGTGACGGCCGAATCGAGAAACCACGCAGACAGCTGATTGCCACCGCCAGAATTCAAAGCATAGACACAGTGCGAAACTTATTTCAATCGTGCGGAGTTTTAAGAACCGTTATTTGACTTATAAATAATTATCAGTGCACGAGGAACGTATACACGAAGAGGCAAGACTGAAAGCGTCCCCAAGAGAAGTGTCCAGTGCAGGAAATAATTACCCACCGGAACGTGACTTGTTCAAAAGTTAAAATCATTTTACCTGGTACCATTTGTCACAAAATTGTACTACACATGTCACACACCTTCAAATCACACAAATTTTGTAAAGCATCCTATTGATTTGTCTTGGTAGTTCAAAGGAGTCACGTCCTGAGTATAAAGATTTTTCATACACTAAACTCATGCTATTCAACTGAGTAAATAAATATAATATTAGCCGATACTTAATTGAAAAACTTGTCAAGAATAATATTTTCGTAACTCTGCAATTTGTTAATTCGAGTGTTAGTCCTTCAGACGATTTTTAAAGTTCATTAAACATACGTTATTTTCAATTCAAACTGTCTTGTTCACATTTTTTTAATATAATTAATTTAAGAAATCAAAATTTAATTTCAATTATAATAATAATTTCTTGGAACAAAATATCCAAGTGGCGCCCACATACATATAGTAGATTAAGTTGTGCTTGCAGGACAACATCGTCCCAGAGGAACCAGCCATCAGTAAGTATATAAAAGTGCGCGGAGTGTGACACCCGACATAACAACACGTAAACACGAACACACAAAAAGCAGTAGGTTATAAATTGGCAGCCCAACTAGAGAGGCTTGAAAGGAAAGGAACAAGCCCGGCAACTATCAACAAATCAAGATGCCGCAACTAAAAGGAAAGAAGGTGAAGAAAAATGTAGAACCCGAATTAAGTGTGGAAGATGGAGAGGCAGTTCAAGTAGAGGAAACAGAAATAGAACCGCCCGCACTAGAAATTGAAAGACCAATAAAAACGGGAGATGAACTAGAGGAACAAACGGGAGAAGGACCCATGCAAATGGGAGACCAAACAGAGAAAAACGAACCAGAAAAAATAACAGGGAGCATCGACATGAATGTAATAATGGTGATGTTCCAAAGAATGGAAGAAACAATGAACAAAAATACTAATAAAAGTAATGAGAAAATGTTCCAAAGAATGGAAGAAACAATGAACAAAAATACTAATAAAAGTGATGAGAAAACGGAGACGTTAATAGAATCCCTGAAGGAGGAGAATAATAAAAACAGACAGGAAGATAGGGCAGAAATAAAAGGAAGTATAGAATCCCTGAGAAAAGATAGACAGGAAGATAGGGAGGAATTAGACAGAAAAATAGAATCTTTAAGGGAGTATATAACCGATAAGATCAATGACAATGGGAAAAAGCTAGAGCTATTTCAGGAGGAAAATAAAAAATGTATAGAGTCCCTAAAAAAGGAAATTAGTGCAAATTACGAAACAGTAAACAAAAAGATCGATGATAGTAAAAGCGACAGTGACAGGAAGGTCGAGACAATGGAGAAACAGTTAGAAAGGTTGCAGGAAGGCAATAATACCCGTTTTGAAACAATAGAGGAAAGAACCGTAGAGACAAAACAAGACGTTCGAACTCTTGATAACAAAGTAAGACAAAACCGAGACGAAATCATGCAGGAGGTAGGAGAAGTCCGAAAAGACGTTAGCGAGAGAATACAAAGAACATATGACATAGCTAACAGGTTGGACGAGCAAATAAAAACGAATAGAAATAACATACAGGAAATAGATCAGAGGGAGAAAAACCTGCAGGAGAGATTAGAAGCACTGAGGGACACACCGATATTGAATACCCATACGTGTCATAGCGAGAACAGGGAGGTAATTAACTTCCAAAATTATCGCCGCAAACCCTATGGAATTCTTAGAGAGGATGGAAGAGTTCATTGAAAGGAATAGAGAAACAAGATGGGATAGAATAAGGGAAATGTTAGACGAAATGTTCCGAAATACGAGGGATAATTGGTGGATAGCGGTACGACATGAAATAAGAAACTTAATCGAGTTCAAACACCAATTCAAAGAAAAATATTGGTCAGAAACACCGCAAAACAAAGTAAGAATGGACATATTCTACGGGAAATACAATGCGTCCAAGGGACAATCCCCAACATCTTATTTCCTGGGAATGATATGTTTGGCACGAAAGTTAATACCGCCAATCCCGGAAGAATGTTTGGTGAGACAGTTAGCTGGACATTAAGCTACGGTATTAAGGATGCCCAATTGTACCAGCAACTTAGTAAAATTACTGACCTAGCTAAACTATTAGAAAACTGCGAGTCTGCGGGAAAATTTCAAGACTACCAACCCCCCAATCGTAAGGTAGACTATTATAATAGTAACAACGGACCAAACCGGAATGGAAGTGGAAATGGTAATAATTTTAACCCGAATAACCAGAACAATAGCACCCCACTAAATAGCCGAAATAATAATAATCAAGGTCCAAATAACCGTAACCATCCGGGACCAAACCGAAATAATTACCCAGAAAATAATTACAATAGAAATTATAATCAAGGAAATAGTTATCACGACAATAATTATAGAGGGAATAATTATAGTCAGGGAAATAATTATTGGAACGGGGGTAATCAAGGAGGAGGTGATAGAAGGAATCAGGAGTATAGACCCCAGGTAAACTATATGATGGCCAATAATCAACGACCATACCAACCCAATTTACCGACTTACGTGTATTACCCACAGCAGATGCAAGGTAACCAGAGTAATACAACGAATAGCCGACCTATTAGTGATAACCCGAGGTTAGGCAGGAACCACAAACAAGTCAACAACCCAATGTTCCGGGAGACCGGGCAAATGAGACAGGTGCTCATGCTCATTTAAACTAGACGCGGCAGTGAAAAAGGAAGACAGCCCTTCACTGATCCAATATTATGGGGTAACTGAACACAAAAATAGACAGGACAATGACAATGAGAACAAATAATTATCTCAGAGATATTAGGGAGGAATTGTTAGAAGAGAGGGATAATATAGTTGAAAATCATAATAAAGGGAATAATGGTATAGTACAAATCAAGGCAGATATCAATGGTGTAGATGCAACATTGCTCATTGATACAGGATCAAACGTATCGTTGATAGACAGTGTGGAGTTGGAGAGAATTAAACAGAACAGTAATTTACCCATACCCACTCTGCCTATAAATAACATTATACTAGTCGGAGCGACGGGAAGGCAGAATAAATCTATAAAGAAACAGGTGTCAGAGATGACCAGTAATGGTGTAACGTTACCAATAGGACTATTAGTAGCGAATAATTTACCCATGAATATCCTAATAGGCTGTGATATACTGAGACCATATAAAGCGATAATAAATTTAGATAGTAAGGTAATAACGTTAAAGACAAATGAGGGAATTTGGACCAATAATTTAATTGATACCCAAGAGAATAGTACAAGCAACGAACATTATCAAGCTATTGTCAATCATTATTATTGTGCCGATCGACCACTAAACATGCCCTTATATCAGGAGGATAACCCAGAATTATGGTTAGAAAAATTGGAAGAAATAAGGGAATTCCAAAGGACGAAAACAAGGGGTCAGATTAGCGAAGCACAGGCGGAACGATTGATTACTGTATATAACAATTATCGACATATATTCTCAAACGCTCCAGGCAAAGTCAGAAATTATCAATGCACCATTAAATTTAAAACCGCTGTAGAATTTAACAAAAAATCATACCTGATTGCTTACTCACTAAAGAACGAAGTTAGGGAGGAATTGAACAGGATGATAGAACACGACATAATTGAATATAGTCATTCGCCCTATACTAGCCCAATCATAGCTGTGCCGAAAAAGAATGGACAGGTGCGTATATGTCTCGATGCTAGGGAGATTAAAAAGATGATTGTTAACGACCGCACATCCCCTGGGGAGATAGAAGAAATACTAAAAAAGTTTCACAGGACAAGGTATATAAGTTCATGGGATATAGTATGCGGCTACTGGCAGGTAGAACTCCACCCAGATAGTAGGAAATATATGGCATTCATATTTGAAGGCAGAAACTATCAGTTTAAACGATTACCTTTTGGTCTGATAAATTCAGTGGCGGTATTTGTAAAGATAATGGACAGAATGTTGGAGCAGGAAGTGCTGAAATTTACAACAGTATATGTCAACGATTTACTGGTAACTTCAGCGAATTGGGATGACCATTGCAATAGGGTTGAACAGGTGTTAGAGAAGCTATCAGAGAATAATATTACCCTCAAGTTAGACAAGTCCCAATTTATTGTAAACGAGGTGAAATTTTTAGGTTTTAATCTAACCGAGCAAGGGATTACTCCATCCAAAGAGAAAGTAGAGGCAATACAGAAGTTCCCCACCCCAAAAAACAGGAAACAGCTTCAATCATTTTTAGGAATCTGTAACTATTACAGGAAGTTTCGGTCCAATTATTCAGAACTAACTGCCAGGTTTCAAAAGCAGTTATCAGCTAAAGACAAATGGACTTGGGGACCAGAGCAAGATGGAGTGCTCAATCTCATAAAGGAGAAATTTTTAGAAGCAGTTATGTTACATCACCCCGACTTTACGAAGCCATTTTATCTAAATTGCGATGCCAGTAATGTAAGTTTAGGTGCAGCCTTATATCAGGAAGATCAGGATGGAAACCATTTAGTGATTAGCTTCACCAGCCGCGTGCTGAACAGTCGCGAAGGAAACTACAATACCACTGAAAAAGAGTTATTGAGTGTAGTTTTCGCATGCGGTAAATTTCGAACGTATATATTAGGATACCCCATCACGGTTAGGAGTGATCACAAATCAATATCATTTTTAAAACATTGTAAGCTAAATCATGGAAGGCTGACGAGATGGGTTTTGGCCCTACAGGAATATAATATCACGTGGGAATATATACCAGGCAAGCAAAACATAGCAGCCAACGTCCTATCCCAAATCAATTTACAAAACCAAACATTTGACGGCGAAAAGGAACAAATAGCGAAGGTATATCATATCATGAAAAGCAGGAAGGATTTCAAAAATATTTTAAAAGATGTGAAGGCACAACAAGAGGCCGACCCAAAATTAGGAAATATTAGGAAAAGGGTACTGGAAGGCGACGAGGTTATAGATAAATATTACTGTATACACGACGATACTTTGTTTATAAGGAATACCCCACACCAAGAGAATTGGAAGTTAGTAATTCCACCAGGGATAGAGAGGCCACTAATCATTGATTATCACGATAGATACGGACACATGGGTGCCCTCAAGGTAAGGAAAGCGTTGGAAGAACAGGTATACATCAAAGGGATGAATAAAAAAGTACAACAGGCGATACAGTCATGCGATATTTGTCAGAAGGTAAAATGTAATAACGAGAGAAAGGAAGGGGTCATGATACCCATAACATCCACCGAAAAATTAGAAAAGGTATTTCTCGATATCTGTGGACCATTTCCACGCAGCGGTGGAAGGCACAGGTATAAATTCATCGTAATTATCTTTGACCATTTCAGCAAATATACTAAACTTTATCCGATAACTAGGGCTACAACAAATAAAATTATAGAAATCATAATAGAACGGTATATAACGGAGGTAGGCAGACCGTATTCTATAATTACAGACCACGGTACCCAGTTTAAGGGAAAATTATGGACAGAGAATCTTATAGAACACGGGATAAAGATGTATAAGACATCCGTGTATCACCCAAATAGTAACCCAGCCGAGAGAGTGTTGAGGGAAGTAGGACGGTTGTTGAGAACCTACTGCCATGACGAACAGAAGAGATGGCACGAATACTTAGCGCAACGGAGGACTTTCTCAATTTATCATATCATAATACCATAGAGGAGTCACCGTACACAGTTATGTTTGAAAGACCACCACCACAGGAAATAAAGGAGATTATTAGTTTTCCCGACGAACCAGAATACCAATTTGAAGGAACCAAATTTTATAACAGAGTATTTGAAAAAAACGGAACAACAACGGAAGAAATATATTCAATCCCAATCAAAGGCATTTAAGTATAAGGTAGGAGAAAAGGTGTTAGTCCGAAATAGAGAATTCCCCAGTACTATACAAGGCATAACGAAAAAATTGTTACTTTTATATACACGACCCTTTACAATTACGAAGGACAAAGAAAACAATACATACGAGGTAACAGACACTGGCACTAATAAGGTAAAGGGTACATATAATCAAGCATCGTTGAGAAGGTACCATGAATAAAAATACAAGTCAACGTATATTTACCAACTTACCCGTACTTATAGAAAAGGAGAGAAAGGAGAGAGATTATTGATAAAAAAAAAAAAATACGAGAAGGACACCTTCCACCAAAGGCAAGAATATATATGTAAGATATAAATTTATTTCCAATAGCCAAGTCAACATATATTTACCAACTTACCCGTACTTAGAAAAGGAGAAAAAGGAAAGAAGGAAAGGACATAATTAATTAAATAAATTATTGAACAATCAAATAACAATTGATATTACTAAGGAGAAGAAATACTGTCATATAATTGATACTAAAAGGAAATGATAAATGAAAAAAAAGGAATGAAAAAGGGAAACAGTGTGTTACATAAGGAGGTAATGATGAATTTATAAACATAGCTATCGACATTGAATGATTTTAAAAGATAATTTTACCTGCGGAGAACGATATATTAATATAATTGAGAAATAATAAGAAGAGAATAAGAAAGGGAATTTATGTGTAGGAGCCTATGATCTTTGAATATTATATGTTTTTATTATTATTATTTGTTGCGAAAGTGCAATTATAAGTACGTCTTATATATTTTCTGGACAGAGATGTGTTTCCTCTGATTCCAGTGGTTATAGTTAGGGAACGGCGGAGGTAGGATTGCCAACGGGGCCCCTCTGACTCCGAACCCGCTATAAAAGTTAGGGAATTGTTAGGGAGTTATATCAAAGATTAGATAATTAACATCAAGGTAAAGGGAAGGAAAAGGAGATACGATAAAGATTGAGACATGAATAGTGAGATGGATTAATATATTAAAGGAGTAGTACAGGAATCTAATTATAAGATAAAAGAATGAAATATAAAGAAGCTAATAAAAGGTTAATATAGAAATGATAATTTCATCAAAAATAAAGAAATGTTTTTCCCAAATTATCAATTTTAACGGGGAGGCATAAATAACGTCACAGAACGTTCCATAAAGGAAATTATTTGCATAGTAATTTATCATAAGAGGAAAGTGAGGTGAACAGTATCGAACCCAAGTAATCCGAAAAATTTTGTAATATTGTCCAATAGTTAATATCATCAACATGAAAGAACGACAAAGACTATGACTAAGACTCAAACCCCATATATATTATTTAAGTGAAGAACAGTGTAAAGCTAGTAATATACTATAAGAGAACCAGATAATCTCAGAAATGACCAAAATGAGGCCATTACATATTAAGAAATGTAACTCTCAATAGGGTATAAAAAACTATTTATTGTGAATTAATGGACAAGATCCATTATTATACTTTGTAATATAAATAAAATAAGTGTATTAAATGATTTGAATACGCCATTAAAAAGGATATAAGTTAAAATAAAAAATATATAAATGTTATGAAAAAATATTAATGTGTTGGATTTGAGATCAATCACTCAGATCTTATGTGAAAATTAATTATTATAGAATTAATATAAAAACTATATGTAAATGTCAATTAGACAGAGATAAACAAATTATCTTAAATAGAGAAAGCTGTAAATTGATTAGAAATCAATTAAAATAGTCAAAAACAGTGTTAACTGAAAACATGTGATGAACCTATAAAATGGTAATATTTATGAATTTAATGTTGTCAAAATGCAACCAAATTGTATTCTAAAGTTGAAATACAATATAATGTAACTATACTTATATATATGACCACCTAAAACAATTTAACAGTCATGTTATGAAACCATTTACCTATACCATACCAGGCTGAGGCCAAAAAACAATCACAAAAATAGTCATATTTGACAGAATGATTGCAGAATATTAAAAAAATAAAGGAAAAAAGGTACAATCCTATAATGTACATTAGAAACATACTTGCTCAGTTGAAAACAAGCTTAATTCTTAAAGAATTTGAAATATAAGAGTGAAATTTGTCACACCAAGAAAACAAATCATTTATGCAAAACAATATGATGCTAAGTAATCTTACAGTAAAAATAAAAAGTATCAGGATAAACCAGGTATTACCAAAGATAAACAATATAACAAGCTCTCAGTGAATACCCAAAAAAATCCCATATATGATACCGAAAAAGACAAATTATTGTAAAGAACCAGTGACAAAAAACCTAGGCCATATGTAATGCCTATACAAAACTGAACTTATTTATATGTTATATGTGTTAATATTTATTTTGTTATGAAAAGATAATTATGTTATGCACTAATGTTATAGCAAGAACCAAGCAACTTCATAACATTTTAGTAAGTAGAAAATTAGAATTTTGTGAAAACATTCCAAGGTAAGAGTTGTATTTTATGTTATTTTATTAGATTTAATTTGTTCAAAACCAATCGTAATTAGTATCATTATATTCAGTTGAAAGCAGAGAATCCAAAAATAGTAATGACATGCATATTGTAAGTAGTTATGTAAAATTGTTTGACAAATACCAGAATAATTTTAGTAATATCCTTAGTGTGAAGAATAAGAAGTTTTTGTTCTAAAGCTTCTACGGAAGTCAAATTTGTTCTATGATGTTCCATTTGATTATTCTCGAACGTTCTAGAAGGAATTTTTACACAAATACACTGGAAGTTCATGTCAAAAAATTAAAACAATGAGCCTTACAGAGTATATAAGGAAGAAGAAATTTGACCAAAAAACACTTTATGCTTTGAATCCAGAAGAGACACATCACCCACGAAACTAATCATCACATCGGAGGCGAAATCGAAGAACGAGAATTCGACACGAGAACACAGAAAGGCTTTTCCCGTACATGACAAAATACTGACTTAACCTCTACAAGGAGTATACGCTGTGTTGTTGAATAGAGCAGCAACACGCCATATTTAATAGAATGCACACAGCCAGAATACTAGCGGCCCTGAAAAGGACTGAATTTTAATAGAGAGAATCAATTCTGCTGGTATTTGCTAAAGACAAACTGACTTTGACAACATTCCCAAAACGATTTACTGACACAAGCCTTTCTACATCAGTCTGGAACTAGCGCTGTGATGGCCGAATCGAGAAACCACGCAGACAGCTGATCGCCACCGCCAGAATTCAAAGCATAGACACAGTGCGAAACTTATTTCAATCGTGCGGAGTTTTAAGAACCGTTATTTGACTTATAAATAATTACCAGTGCACGAGGAACGTATACACGAAGAGGCAAGATTGAAAGCGTCCCCAAGAGAAGTGTCCAGTGCAGGAAATAATTACCCACCGGAACGTGAGTTGTTCAAAAGTTAAAATAATTTTACCTGGTACCATTTGTCACAAAATTGTACTACACATGTCACACACCTTCAAATCACACGATTTTTGTAAAGCATCCTATTGATTTGTCTTGGTAGTTCAAAGGAGTCACGTCCTGAGTATAAAGATTTTTCATACACTAAACTTATGCTATTCAACTGAGTAAATAAATATAATATTAGCCAATACTTAATTGAAAAAAATGTCAAGAATAATATTTTCGTAACTCTGCAATTTTGTTAATTCGAGTGTTAGTCCTTCAGACGATTTTTAAAGTTCATTAAACATATGTTATTTTCAATTCAAACTGTCTTGTTCACATTTTTTTAATATAATTAATTTAAATCTCAATCTATTCATGTTTTACATACCGAGTCACTTTATGGTTAATATAATTAAATTACCTTATTCGGTCCACCTTAGTGACACTAGCATCTTTAGTTCAATGACGCGTTTCAGGATGAAATCCCATCTTCAGATACACAATATCAATATCATCAAAACGTAAATGTATACCACATCTATATACATGTGGTATATATACAATGTATACCACATATATGTTGTAACGTTACCAAATTTGGTAGTTACATAAAGTAAGCAATTATAACGTCAAGTGACGGGAAAAGCATGAAAGTATTTCTAGATAAGTAAAACTATGTGAACAAAAAGTGTGTATCTACAGATATATTAGTGTAAAGTTCCAACTATGAAGGAGAAAGTGTAACATAGCAGCATCGTACACGAAATGGAGAAAGAAAATGACCATGAGCCAAAATAAAATGTTAGAAACCAGGCCCAATAGAGTCCAACAGTGAGGGGAACAAATGAAGATAGTGACTATAATAAAAGTGTAAAAGAAGACAACAAGATTCCAACAGTGAGGGGAACAAATGAAGATAGTGACTATAATAAAAGTGTAAAAGAAGACAACAAGATTCCAACAGTGAGGGGAACCAATAAAATGACTATGCAAAATAAAGGAAGAAACAACTCAAGAGCAACCACAATAATGGCAGACAAACCAATATATTTACAAATATAAATATTATGGAACAACGACTACTACAATGGAAATATTGAAGAAGACGTTCAAACCTAAAGAAGAAAGGAAGAAGAAGGACAAGGAAACATGACATGAAGAGAGAATGAAATGGATAGACCATACAAGAAATCATCATTCATCAAGTATACTAGAGACAATACTAGTAACCAAAAGAATAGTGATTGTCAACTATGAAGAAACAGTGTTTAACATATTTAAGAAATCACAAACAGTTATAGTGAATACTTAATGTAAGCGTGAGAACCTGTGACCAGTTAACTAATTTTAACCTAATAAACCCCACAAACAATTCCAGTGATAAGGTTTATAGCGGAAGAAAATGTGTTACTTTCATAGTGGAAACATCAAGGATTAAATAGTCAAAAAATACACAGACAGTTAGTGTGACTAGTTTAATGAAGATTGTGATCCAAATAGATAATCATAAGACCACCAAACAATGTAAGATAGAACAGTTATATTATTGTTCATAGAGCTTGATAATAAAAAACCTTTGTAAATTTCAAAAGAAATGTAACTGAATGCCACGGCAAAACAGAATACAATACAAAGAAAGGCCAGAGAAAATAATAACAAACAAAGTAGTTTGTTAAATATCAAACAAATGTGACAGAAATTAGGTACAAACCATGACAAGAAAGGTATTATCATTAGTTCAAGAATATTTGTATTATTGTTTAAGAAGAAGTAGTGTAAACATGTGTATTAATCAACAATTAAACTATTGTAATAGAATACCATACTCAAGTCATGATAGTAGTAGCAAAATAGCAAAATGCTGCATTAGAATATGTTGTACATTGTTACATAACCCCATAGGAAAGGCACCTATGAAACAAAAAATCATACATGTTAGTTTAACCAAACTGTGACGATTTAAATAAAAGAAATAATCAAGAAAATAAAAATTTAAAAAAAATTAAGGTTGCGAGCTCTTAAGCCATTTAAATCTCACTGTATTAATATAAAATACCTGTATGTACTCAGTATGAGAGGAAGCAGTAATTAATTAGTTATAAGATACTCTAATAAAAAGATAAATTGTAAAGAGTTATTAATATCGTATTTAACCCTTTGCTTGTAAGCAGGCACTGTCCTGTTGATTCCAGACTCGACATGTTTTCCGAGTCTTGTGTGAGTTAGAATAAGATAAAAAAAACTAATGTTAATAATAAAAAATCTGAAGACATAAATAGTCGCTAAAACAACTGATTTAAATTATGTATATTTGTTTAGGGATAGTTTGTATAAATAAAAATGTTAACTTAAATATAGTTAGGAACTATATTCTCGCGCGGAAATTGTCCCACTAACTTTTGCCCAGTACCAGGCGAAGGGAGCGGAATTTCTCTCTCTTGCAATGGTGACTTCGTACAGTATAGACGTAGGAGCTGTGCGCTTAAAATATGTTAACTACATTTTGTCTCACCTTGAGATGGTGTACCAGATGTAGCTGTTTAAAGCATCTGGATGTGTTAATTAATATAGTCATGTAAATAGACAAGAAATTTAAAGTAAAAAAATCGAAACGTAAAAAGAGTGTAACACAAGATGACTTAGTGCTTCAACAAATAACTACAATTCCAAAGTCATACCCGGAGATGTGAACTATCAGAAGCCACAAACTCTACTGCACGTGACAGAATATGCAGATCAGGACATCTGAGAATCTACAAGATCATCGTAGATATCTACACGACATATTGTTCAACCTGCGAACTTTTGGAGCCCTTTACAGAGGAAGGCCAGACCGAGATGACGACGTAGCTGTTCCTGTTTCCCAAGACGGATACCCCAGGACGAGTCTTCTGCTTACCAATTAAAAGGTGACTCGATAGCCTGTCTATCGAGGGTTACTAATATTTGTTACACAACACATCTTGAAAGAGACTTTTCAGAAACTATTAACTTTGTAAAGACTTATAAATTAAATCTAAGAATTTCATGTAACTATTCTAACTTCATATGTTGTAACAGTTTATATGCTAATGTAGAGTAATATAATTCAAGCAATAATACCATTCTTCCAATGGTTGAATAAAAGTAAGTCTTGCAAGCTAATATTATGAAATGAGTATAATTAAAAGTCTTAATTACAGAAATACAGAAAGTTGACCCGGATCCGAGGTATAGCTATATAAAATCAAGTTTGATCTCAAAGTTTAAAGAAACCTTTCAAATAACTTAATAATTGAATTAGTCATGTCATGGGATCTGTCAGTATATGTTTTTTAAATGTTAAATAAAAGAGAAGTCTTCTTGTTACACACATATGAGGAGTGCTTAAATCAATTGTATACCTTGCCATTGTTTCCTTACACAGTTAGTAAGTAATTTGTTACATTAATTAAGTGTGATCAATTCTGTTGCAACGTAGGCAGTCCATCTAATTAACGGAGTTTAATTACGAGGGGTTCCCTGGATTTGTAACGTGGCGAAAAGACGTTACAAAAGTGCGCCACTCTGCTTTCTTGTAAACAAAATAAAAGGGTAATTGTTTACAGAGTGTCACAAAAGTGCGCCACTATGCTAAATTTTATAAAGGTGTTTTAAGCAAACAAAATTGCGTCATTCAAAAAAAATAAAGGAAACAAAGGAAAGAGTTTTAATTGTGTATATAGTGTCACAAACAAAATTGCATTCACGATGCGTGGATACATTGTATGATCAACAACTAAATATATAATATTGATATATGCACTCAGAAAGTTACTTTAATAAATGTAATGTTCAAAACATATTTAATAGTGTATTAAGTTACGTAGATGGTAGTATGTATAAGTAAAATATCCTTAGCGTCATACAATGCATGTAGCTTTTGCATTCTATAGGCCAGTAGGAACCTGCATAATTCGATATAATTACTTGCATACATGAATTGTGACCAAGCATAACAATTTTGGTCAACCGAACAATCTGTAACAGGTTTGTTTACGACAATCTATGACCTGTTGTTTCCTGAATCATTCTGCACAGTGTATGTCCAACTATCTAGCTTACATACACTAGTATGTGTTATAAAAAAAAAAATTTGATTAAAAATAACTTTGTTAATAATAATAAAGTAATTAAGTAGAAGTTCGTGATTTAAAACTTGAGAACAAAATAAGTAATTATTTAATTGAGAAAAGTTTATGAATGAACGCAGCCAAAGTGTTGTCTAAGCGGAATAATAATAATAGAATCTAGCGTCTGCGCTCCCCTTCTCTTGTTTATACCGGTTTAGAGTAAGTATGCAGTAGTTGTGTTATTCAGTCGCATTGTGGAGAACAATAAGAGTAAAACCCCCTCTCTCACTGACACGCTCAACCCTCCTTTGTTAACTAAATATGTAGGCCACCCTCTGACCTACATTCCAGTAAACAGCTGATCGGCTATTTAACCTTGAAAGATATGTGTGTGTGATTTCTGTATCTCCCTTAGAAGAGAAATTGTTCTTTTCTAATTTGTGTAAATTGATTACTTATGAATTTATTATATATATGTGTAATATACTAGTATTAATTTTAAGTACGTGGTAATGTGTTAGAACAAAATGGCCCAATTTAACCCGGATTTGTTATTAAAAGACGAGCTATCTTACGAAGCCCTTTTGCGTGGACTACCCCATGCTGATGTAACAGTCGCGGAATTACGAAGTTCAATTCGCGAATGTGGATTTGATGCGCCCGTGCAATTAAACAATCTAAGCCAACTCGATTATGAAAGCGAGAAAGAAATTTGTAATGCCAAGTATAGTGAACTATACTTATTGTCTCAAACACTCCAAGACGAGAAATCTCCGGCAAAAATTTTGCGGACTACCCAGAGAATAGAGCATTTAACCAGGCGAATAAAAAATTTGTCGATCTGGCCGAATCTCACAGAAATACCCGTTGATGTACAAAAGCTAGCAGACGAAGCTCTACGCCGCTTACCTTCAATTATCAACGATTTAAGACGAAAATCCGACTCATTCAGGATGGACGAAATAGAGAAATCATTAATGAAATTACACATCTCCCCAGTACAATCCCCCACCACTGGTTTACCTCCGCCTAACTCGGATCGGAACTCACCTATCGTATCGCAAGTGCAAGCGAACCCAGAACAAAATACTGATACAGATGTAAATGTCCCTCCTCCCGAGCATTTTCAGTTTCGTCCCGGAAATAATGAATTGACCAACACCCCCAATGAATCTAATCACCCTCATCGAGGAATTACCCACGTGAACTATAACGCAGATCTATACGGAAAAATGACTCACCCTGTGGAGAAGATTTTATCCGAAATCCCTTATACAGATGGTTTAAATGTTTCCAAGTTACTAACATTTATTAGTTATCTTCTTCAGATAAAGGATCTACAGCAGCTGAATGACTGGCAAATTTTACAAGTTCTGTTACCAAAGTGTAAACCCCCGTTAAAAAATCGTGTGCTAGAAGCCCTAACCTCTACTTTCCCAGTAGAAGAGCTACATAGCTCTTTAATAAAATACTTTATTCCCACCGGCATCTATGAAGAAATAAAAAGGAAGACAGTACTCCGAGTACAAGGACATCAGGAGAGATTAGCTCACTACATCTCCGATATTAGGGAGTCCTCTCGACTACTACGTGTAAGCTGGAATGAAACACAACTGGTGGACACCATTTTAATAGGAGTGTCACCTGAAGAAAGATCTCGACTATCATTGATGAATAGACCCAATACGATTGCTGATCTAGAACAGTGCAGTATCCATTCTTCAAATGTATGGTACTCAGATCAAAATAGAGAAGCTATGAAAACCTCTGGAACTAATAGACATCAATTGCGAGCACTACTGCCTGATGTAACAACCTCGTATGAAAGACAAGTTTCTAGTAGACCTCACCATGTGCGCAAAGCTGGTAAGTTAATTGTAAACCCAGATAAAGCGGAAACCAAGTACCCACCTCACAGAAAACCCACCTGTTATAATTGTGGCAAATATGGGCACATAAGAAGAGAGTGCAAAAGTAAGCCATTGGAACGGAATAACCCCAATTCAAAAAACATGTAAGGCAGGGAGACCCGAAAACCTGTGTCTTCCGCAGCTACTCAAAATTGGGTAAACTAAAAGAAACCAGTAATAATAATAAGAATGAATTATTCTGTAACCAAGTGAAAAACAAAAAAGGTGCGAAAGATATCGACCCCTATGTGCGAGAATTTCGTGAAAAGTGTAATGTGATTAATAGATGTAAATGGAAAAAAAATCTACTACCATTAATACGAGTCGACTTAGGCGTTACATCCCCCATCGCCTTAATTGATTCGGGATCTAGTAGAAGCTTAATCAGCCAAGAATTAGCGGACATGTTAGCTAAACATCATCTAGTAAAACGGAACCAACCTGTGAATATAAAGTGTGCTACCGCTGATAAACGTAAAATAAATATAAACCTGAGCATTACCGTTAAGGTTAAAATAAAAAACCTAAGTTGGATATTTACAATGTTAGTATGTAAAGAATTAGGACCTGATTTAATATTAGGTGCAGATTTTATTAGTAAGACAGGAATGATTCTTGACATCTACGAGCGAGAATTTTATTTCAGATTTGACCGTGCAAGAAAACATAAATTTGATAGTAATGAAGACAAACGTTGTTCATCTACTGCACATGTAATACACCAAGATTCAGATTTATCTCACCTAGAACGAAGAGATAGAGTCAAAATAGTAAAACTAATAAAAGAATTTTCCTCGGTTCTTACACCAAAACTAGGACTGACGGACCTAATAGAGTATAAAATTAATCTGAGTGATCAGAAAGTAATACAGCTACCCCCGTACAAGTTGTCTCCCCCCAAGATGGAAGTCATGCAAAACCATATCAATAAGTTATTGGATCGAGGAGTCATAGAACCCTCTACGTCCCCATATTCTTCACCCTCCTTTTTAGTACCTAAAGGACCAGATAAACACCGACTAGTTGTAGACTACAGGCAATTAAATAAAAGAATATAATTTGAATCAATTCCTCTTCCAGACATCCATAGTGCGTTTCATTATTTTACTAAAGCAATGGTTTTTACGGTAATGGATCTAAATCAAGCTTTTCACCAAATACCTCTTTCAGAAGAATCCAAACGTCTAACCGCGTTTGCAGTTCCTTTTAACTTGTACCAATTTACTAGGGTACCCTTTGGAATATCTCAAGGAAGTTCCGTATGTAGTAGACTATTGGAGAAGATATTTCACGACATTAAATTTAAATATGTGTACCACTATTTGGACGACATCGTAATATACAGTGAATCAATGGAACAACATCTCAGACATTTGCGTGAAGTGTTATCTCGTTTACTAAGAGCAGGATTAACGGTGAACCCAAATAAGGTAAGTTTTGCTGTCCCTCAGTTTTCTTTCTTAGGACACATAGTGAAAGCGAATGGAAAGGTAAGCATTGACCCCGAACGTACCCGTGCTATTAGAGAATTTGCACCCCCACGAGATGCAAAAGGTATAGCCCGATTTTTAGGTATGGTGAATTATTTCCACAAATACATTCCCCATCTTGCCGAAATAGCAGCACCCCTAAACTCCTTACAAAAGAAGGGAACAAAGTTCGAATGGAGCTCAATACATCAAAACGCGTTTGAGCAACTTAAAGAAAGCATTATATCTCCCCCAGTTTTGCAATTAGCTGATTTCACAAAACCATTCGTCGTGCAAACCGACAGTTCCAGTGTAGCGTTAGGTGCAGTGATATACCAAGAGATAGATAACTGTAGACTACCAATTAGTTATGCATCACGAACACTGAGCGATCAAGAAAGAAAGTATTCTGCATATGAATTGGAA
This sequence comes from Magicicada septendecula, assembly GCA_034769895.1. NCBI lineage: Eukaryota > Metazoa > Arthropoda > Insecta > Hemiptera > Cicadidae > Magicicada > Magicicada septendecula. Next base: position 310,595,487 of record CM068374.1, on the reverse strand, counting down.
TGTTTAGCAATTGTTTTTGTATTCGAAAAGTTTAAACCCTTCCTAGAACATAAGGAATTTCTTTTAGAAACCGACAATCAGGCGTTATCATGGTTATTGAATCACCCTAAACAATTAGGACGAATTGGCAGATGGATATTGAAATTAAACTGCTACAAATTCAGAGTGCAGCATATTAAAGGTACTCAAAATGTAGTCGCCAATACCCTGTCCCGTATGTTCCAGTCACCCACTAAAACTTCCGAAAACGTAGTGAAGCCGGAAATAGCAAGTGCGAACGCCGTAATTACTGAATTCCCCCTTGCCTTTACAAACATTGCCCTATATCAACAACAAGACCCCTTACTGAAGCCTATTATAGAACAACTTACCCAAGGTATTAAATCCGAGAAGTACGTATTGAGTAAGAATGTACTGTGTCTCAAAATAAGAGACGGAAAGGAATTAAGAATAATAGCCCCGGATGTAATTAAGCCCATGCTAATGGAATACTTCCATTCATCTACCATAGGAGCCCATATGGGAATCAATAAGACGATACATCGTATTCGAAAGGAATATCATTGGAACAATATGAACTGCGAAATAGCTACCTTCGTAAAGAAATGTTCATTATGCGCCCTTAGCAAACCCGCCAGAAATACTCAAGTAAGCCAATTGATATCAGAAATCCCAAAGACCCCTTTTTCGAAACTTTATCTAGATTTCTCAGGTCACGATCCAAATCAGGAAATACCATGTTACTGATATGTGTAGATTCGTTCACCAAATTTGTTTGGATGTATCCCATGCGACGAGCATTAGCGTCGACAACAGTTAAAATACTACAGGAAAGATTATTTAAAGATTACGGTACTCCAGTACGTATAGTATCTGATAACGGCACGCAGTTTAAAGCAAAAGAATTTAGGAATATGTGTTTCAAGTTAGGGATAGACCATATAATCACTACAGAGTATCGACCGCAAGGCAATATTGCTGAAAGGTATCTATGAAACCTCAAATCTGCGCTAATAGCCTATCATGCGAACGATCACACGTCGTGGGACCAAAATCTATCCTGGATTCAATACGCTTTTAATTCAGCTTACCACGAAGGTCACAAGTTGACCCCGTTCGAGTTACTATACAAGTATCGACCAAACCACCCTTTGTCCACAAGATGGAATATACACGATCTGCTGCCTCTGCAAATAACGGATAAGCAGATAAAGCGAATATGGAACAAAGCCCGCTCTAACTTGAGAGCAAGCTTGGAAAAATCCAGAAGATACCACGAGAAAGGTAATCATAGCAACTCAGTCAGGTACCAAGTAGGTGACTTAGTAATGTACAAGACTCACCCCATTAGTAGTGCGATTGATAAGACCACCTCGAAACTATCATTCAGATGGTGTGGCCCTTGCCAAATCCAAAAGTACCTAACTCCAGTTACAGTAGCCCTGTGCGAACCTGCAACTCAGAAATATGTGCGGAGAACGCATATTTCGCAACTAAAGTTGTATAAGAAGAAGTGACGGTAGAGTATAACCCAAAAAGAAAAAGGAATACTAGGCAGTAAAGAAAATTATATTTCTGAATCCACGTAAGAAATGTAAAACGTAGAGTTTGGAAACGAGGCCTGATCAACCTGAGTTCCAGTTCTGCGAAGCATGCATTAATGAATAATCATTAACTAGATGGGTACTAACACTCATTAACTACATGAGTTATATATAGGACTCACAGAAGAAAAGATAGAATTCTAAATAGTAAAGATTTAGAAAGTTACTCTATAGAAGAGAGAGTAAGACAAACAAAAAACCGGTAGTAAAATTAAGTGATAGAGATAAGAAAGAGTTTTGTGTTTTAATTGTGTAAATATTTAGTGTAAATAGTATGTAAAAAAAAAGGTAGTTCATAAGAATATAAAGTGTACTGTGTTGTAACTATAGGTAATAACTATGTGGACAACGTTGTAAAGTGTACAACAGCTATGTGAAGGAAATTACACACACTAACCCCATTCAATATCCCAGTGCCCAATAGTGAGTTAGACTCAAAAAGCTTAACCGTAGCGTGCAATTTAAGCGGTGGAGTATGTGACGATTTTAATAAAAGAAATAATCAAGAAAATAAAAATTTAAAAAAAATTAAGGTTGCGAGCTCTTAAGCCATTTAAATCTCACTGTATTAATATAAAATACCTGTATGTACTCAGTATGAGAGGAAGCAGTAATTAATTAGTTATAAGATACTCTAATAAAAAGATAAATTGTAAAGAGTTATTAATATCGTATTTAACCCTTTGCTTGTAAGCAGGCGCTGTCCTGTTGATTCCAGACTCGACATGTTTTCCGAGTCTTGTGTGAGTTAGAATAAGATAAAAAAAACTAATGTTAATAATAAAAAATCTGAAGACATAAATAGTCGCTAAAACAACTGATTTAAATTATGTATATTTGTTTAGGGATAGTTTGTATAAATAAAAATGTTAACTTAAATATAGTTAGGAACTATATTCTCGCGCGGAAATTGTCCCACTAACTTTTGCCCAGTACCAGGCGAAGGGAGCGGAATTTCTCTCTCTTGCAATGGTGACTTCGTACAGTATAGACGTAGGAGCTGTGCGCTTAAAATATGTTAACTACATTTTGTCTCACCTTGAGATGGTGTACCAGATGTAGCTGTTTAAAGCATCTGGATGTGTTAATTAATATAGTCATGTAAATAGACAAGAAATTTAAAGTAAAAAAATCGAAACGTAAAAAAGGAGTGTAACACAAGATGACTTAGTGCTTCAACAAATAACTACAATTCCAAAGTCATACCCGGAGATGTGAACTATCAGAAGCCACAAACTCTACTGCACGTGACAGAATATGCAGATCAGGACATCTGAGAATCTACAAGATCATCGTAGATATCTACACGACATATTGTTCAACCTGCGAACTTTTGGAGCCCTTTACAGAGGAAGGCCAGACCGAGATGACGACGTAGCTGTTCCTGTTTCCCAAGACGGATACCCCAGGACGAGTCTTCTGCTTACCAATTAAAAGGTGACTCGATAGCCTGTCTATCGAGGGTTACTAATATTTGTTACACAACACATCTTGAAAGAGACTTTTCAGAAACTATTAACTTTGTAAAGACTTATAAATTAAATCTAAGAATTTCATGTAACTATTCTAACTTCATACGTTGTAACAGTTTATATGCTAATGTAGAGTAATATAATTCAAGCAATAATACCATTCTTCCAATGGTTGAATAAAAGTAAGTCTTGCAAGCTAATATTATGAAATGAGTATAATTAAAAGTCTTAATTACAGAAATACAGAAAGTTGACCCGGATCCGAGGTATAGCTATATAAAATCAAGTTTGATCTCAAAGTTTAAAGAAACCTTTCAAATAACTTAATAATTGAATTAGTCATGTCATGGGATCTGTCAGTATATGTTTTTTAAATGTTAAATAAAAGAGAAGTCTTCTTGTTACACACATATGAGGAGTGCTTAAATCAATTGTATACCTTGCCATTGTTTCCTTACACAGTTAGTAAGTAATTTGTTACATTAATTAAGTATGATCAATTCTGTTACAACGTAGGCAGCCCATCTAATTAACGGAGTTTAATTACGAGGGGTTCCCTGGATTTGTAACGCGGCGAAAAGACGTTACAAAACAACCATCAACAATTGTGTCAATCAAAGATTCGTTATAAGTAATGATACACCCTAATAAACAGTGTATTATATTGAAATACACTGCAAATAAAGTAGACCAAATATGATAGCACAAAGCTAGATGAAAGGGAACCTAATATGCCAAATTAGTTAAACAAAATACATTGTTAAAACTTGTACAAAGATTGATGAAAGTATTACCAGTAGTTAGAAGAACATCTGGTACTACTATGAGAACAGATTATAAGCATAATGATAATAGTTTTATGATCAAAATATTGTAAACTAGCTGACTATGAATGCATAGCCAGAAGTGAGCAGAGGCAATGTAACCAACTAGTTAAGCAAAATACCTTATTAAAACTTAAACAGAGATTAATGAAAGTGTTACCAGTAGTAAGAAGGACACCTAATACTACTATGAGAACAGACCATAACCATAAGAATAGTAATATTATAGATAAATTATTAAAAACTAAATGACCATGATGGTGGAATCAGAATGTAAACAAACAATATGTAGCACGTTGTTTATGCAAAATGCAACATACAAACTTGTTCAAAAGTAAATAAAAATGTTATCAATGATCAGAAGGATGTCTGATACTACTTTGAGAATCTATGACAAATATAATAATAACAATTTAGTTATTGATTTATCAAAAAAATAACTGACTACCATGTCATGACCTAATGTAAACAAACCCATTACTAGAAATTGAAGGGTTCTCAGATAGCTAAAAGCTAACAAATATATTAAATGAATTAGGTACTATAGTTGCATTTACAACATAATATATACCTTATATAGAAAAACCATAAACAGAGTGACAATCTGCAGAAAAGAGATAGGAAGGTAGTTAAACAATACTACTAGTATATGAAACACAACCTTGTGCATATACTAAAGTATAAACCCATGTAAATAAGCATTTATATTATTATATATTATAGTAAAAAATAAAACCATAAAATAGTTTTTGTGATTTCCACTCGTCAATTTATTAAAATTATAAAACCATGACAGCTGTTTCGGCAACACAGTGCCTTCATCAGATGGTATAAGCTGACTAATTTTCGTACAAACAATACAGAATATAAAATATAATACAAGTGCTGTTGTATAGAGAGTGATAGTAATCTCGTGTCAATAAGATTTATACACATTACACAAATATATAACATAACATATACCAAGTCTATTTATACAAATTAAGCAGAGGCGAGCTATTTAGATCTAACTGATCATTTAATAATACATTTAAATATTTGTGTTTATTAATTTCAAGGGTTTCTAATAAATCAAGCTTTGGACCTTTATCAGATAAATGTAAAATTTCAAAATTGTCATTATAACTATGGTCTTTTTCTAACAAGTGATTTGCATAATTTGATTTGCCATCATTATATCTAAAACTATAATTGTGACCATACATTCTTTTTTCGAAAGATCTACCTGTCTGTCCGATATACACTTTATTACAAGACCCACAGGATAATTTGTATACACCAGACTTTTGCAGTTTATCTGTTTTACTCTTATTATTTTTAATATATTTTCCCAAAGAAGACTGCGTCTTAAAAGCTATATTTACATTCCTTTGCGTGAAATATTTACCAATATTATCAGAAACAGAACCTATGTAAGTGATAGTGTGATATCTTTTAATCTGTGTTGAGGGAGGGTAAACTAGTTTTAAAGCTTGTGAATAAAATTTTTTGTTTAACAAGTGATCTATGAGGCTAGGTTGGTAACCATTGTTGACAGCTATTTGTTTAATAATGTTAAGTTCTGATTGGAAATTTGAGTCTGATAACGGAATACTAACTAGTCTGTGGATAAAACTGTGAAAAGCAGCCAATTTATGTGAGTATGGATGTGTGGAAGTAATGTGTATTGTCATATCTGTATGTGTAGGCTTATGAAAAATACCGAAGTCTAATTTATTACTGCATTTTGTTATTGTAAGGTCTAAAAAATTGATACTATTGTTATCTTCTAATTCTAAGGTAAAGCTAATATTTTTGTGTAAATTGTTAATAAAATTAAGAAAGATCTGCAATTGTCTACGTGTACCTAGAAAAATTGCTAAAATATCGTCCACATATCTATACCAAAAAATAAACAATTTGAAATAAGGGTGTGCTCTAATTTTAGTTTCTATGTAGTCCATAAAGATTTCAGCTGCCAAAGGGCTAAGTGGATTTCCCATTGCAAGCCCTTCTTTGCCAATATAGATCTTTCCATTAAATTCAAAGTAGTTTTGATTAAGGCAAACCTTCAGTAAATTCAAGATATCCTCTCTCATAAAGGGGTTATTACAATTTTCAATTAATAATTTTTCTACAATATCTATTACATCAGTCGGTGGAATACTCGGAAACAAATTTTTCACATCAAATGATAATAAAACAGCTTTGTCTGGGATATGTGAATCTTTAATTCTGTTGATTAAGTCTAGTGAATTTTGAATACTATGTGTTGACTGAAATTTGCATTGTGTTTGTATAATCTTAATTAGTCTTTTAGATAATTTAACAGAAGGAGCAGTTACATATGATACCACTGGTCTAATTGGATGGTTATCCTTATGCAATTTAATTAAAGAGTAAAGCTTTGGTGGCTGAGGATTCATTACTGATAAAAAATCCAAATCTCGATTATCAAAGAAAGAACAATTCTTTATAGCCTGTTTAACATCTATTTGAAATTTAAAGGTCGGGTTAGTATCAATGGGTTCAAAAGAGTTCAAACATTCAAGTGTCTTGTTTACATATTCGCCTTTGTCGATAGCAATAACAGTATTGCCCTTGTCAGCACGGGTAAATATTATATTATTAACTACAGATTTTCTCTTAATTGAATTAATAGTTAGTCTATTTTTATTGTTAAATGGTAGAGTCTTAATTTGTTTAGCATAAAGAGAAGTTAATTTATCCGCTACAATGTATTTGTTCAATGGTATTGATTCGGAATTTTCATGAAATTTATTGTACTTATTACAAGCTAACTCACAATCCACACCTAAAATTTCAAACTCCTTTTTATAATTTGACGGTTGTATATTATATTTGAAACCCTTTTCGATCAGTTTAGTTTCAAAACTATTAAAAGTTACGTTGGTCAAATTCATAAAACGTTGATAAAATATATGGTTAGAAAATTTGTTATTATGCCCGCATTGTCTATTATAATAATTACCGCTATTACTAACCTTAAACATTTTCAACTTGTTTAACTTACGTAACTGATTTAAGTATTTATTATGAATAATTCTTTGAACATCATTTCGCACTTTAGGGTCTAGCAAGTCAAATTCTATATTATGCAATCTACGTAATAATTCTGTATGTATAAACTTAAGGTAAATATTACAAACGTCTCTTTTATTGTATTGAATCTTCATGTCGTATAACATCCATTTTCTAATGCCAGCTTTTATATTTTTTGGTATAGATATGTGGACGATATTTTAGCAATTTTTCTAGGTACACGTAGACAATTGCAGATCTTTCTTAATTTTATTAACAATTTACACAAAAATATTAGCTTTACCTTAGAATTAGAAGATAACAATAGTATCAATTTTTTAGACCTTACAATAACAAAATGCAATAATAAATTGAACTTCGGTATTTTTCATAAGCCTACACATACAGATATGACAATACACATTACTTCCACACATCCATACTCACATAAATTGGCTGCTTTTCACAGTTTTATCCACAGACTAGTTAGTATTCCGTTATCAGACTCAAATTTCCAATCAGAACTTAACATTATTAAACAAATAGCTGTCAACAATGGTTACCAACCTAGCCTCATAGATCACTTGTTAAACAAAAAATTTTATTCACAAGCTTTAAAACTAGTTTACCCTCCCTCAACACAGATTAAAAGATATCACACTATCACTTACATAGGTTCTGTTTCTGATAATATTGGTAAATATTTCACGCAAAGGAATGTAAATATAGCTTTTAAGACGCAGTCTTCTTTGGGAAAATATATTAAAAATAATAAGAGTAAAACAGATAAACTGCAAAAGTCTGGTGTATACAAATTATCCTGTGGGTCTTGTAATAAAGTGTATATCGGACAGACAGGTAGATCTTTCGAAAAAAGAATGTATGGTCACAATTATAGTTTTAGATATAATGATGGCAAATCAAATTATGCAAATCACTTGTTAGAAAAAGACCATAGTTATAATGACAATTTTGAAATTTTACATTTATCTGATAAAGGTCCAAAGCTTGATTTATTAGAAACCCTTGAAATTAATAAACACAAATATTTAAATGTATTATTAAATGATCAGTTAGATCTAAATAGCTCGCCTCTGCTTAATTTGTATAAATAGACTTGGTATATGTTATGTTATATATTTGTGTAATGTGTATAAATCTTATTGACACGAGATTACTATCACTCTCTATACAACAGCACTTGTATTATATTTTATATTCTGTATTGTTTGTACGAAAATTAGTCAGCTTATACCATCTGATGAAGGCACTGTGTTGCCGAAACAGCTGTCATGGTTTTATAATTTTAATAAATTGACGAGTGGAAATCACAAAAACTATTTTATGGTTTTATTTTTTACTATAATTTACAATGGATTTTCACCAAGTAAAGGCATCAAGCATTAATTATTTATATTATTGTTAGATTACAAAACCAATGTTATTAGATAAGGAAAAATAGTATTAAGGACAATTATGAATAATCGAATATGGACGCTAAAGACGCCATGATCAAACATTGTTTGGGTAACAATTATTCCCAAATTTTTGTATTAAACAGTTGAGAAATAGACTCAAATCGTTTAATCAAAAGTGTTTTAGTGTAATTAGTTAAGTTTTGGTGTAATAAACTCATTAACTATAAGATTCACCATACAAATTTGTGAAATCGATATAGTGATTTAATAATGGACGGATTATAATCTTGTTTGGACTTTATTTAAAGCTCAGGATGTCCGCGATTTATTGGCACCAACCGTTCAACGATTAGACAAATAATAAGAAAGTTATAAAGATTATAAACTTTTTAATTATTTTGTGCACCAGTGGTTACGTCATTCTAATCTCAAACCCAAACGCAAAATTGGAAATAAATTAAAAATGTTACTAAGTCAAGGTACTTTGGGTCGGAGAGTTCAAAAAATTCAACCAATCAAATGAATGAAAACTGGCAGACAAGCCACAGACGCTCCGGAGGAGCGTGACAGTCATCTATCAATCATCAATGAGACAAGACGTATCACTCGACGGACCAAATATATGAAGAAGTTTATTTTGAATTGTGCGCGACACATAAACAAAGTCAAACTACATACACCTAACCTATATATACCACACAGATTTAACGTGTGTACAGTGCGGAGTGAATAAGAATTAAATACGACCAGTGTATAATATCGGTCATATTTTCGAGTGTTGTGTTGAAAATAAACCAGGGAGTACAATATTTTTCATTAATTAACAATAAAACAGAAATAATCATTTCTATAAAAACAATTGGTCGGATACTACGCTAGTCAGTAGCAGCGAAGTATAATAATGCTGATGAAATTTATCAGAATTGACGAAAGAATTATTTCGCAATTTTTAACTTGATAAATAAATGTTTTAATACTTTTCATAATTAAAAGAATCAAGATTATTCTAGTTATTACAGAATATGAGCGCCGCAAATAGTCGCTCAATTGACTCATGCAGTTTTTGATTTTACTAGTGGAAATAAATATTTTAATTTTTTTGCAAAAGAATATTCTATTCTACTGATAGTTATGCATCAGAAATATTATAAATAATATATGTATGTTTAGATTAAGAAGAAATCAATGCTTAATATAATTAACCCTAATAACTATTCACGTTATTAGATAACCTAAAAATCATAACCACAATTTGTCACCTTTTTGTCATAAGTCTGTTCTCAAATAAAACAAACCAGATGAAAGCTATAACAAGAGTTTTTTTTTTATTATAACTTTTTCTCTTGTAAATAAATAATTCCTATAGTGAACTATTAAAATATAATAGTACATTTTAGCAGTGCAAATCAACGCACTTGTTTATTGTCAAGGTAACTACTCTATACTGAGTACTAATTCCCGCGTACGATAATACCATAATTATCGATTATATGGTACCAATTTTCAATTTTAATATTTGTTTGTTTGTTTTCTATTAATTGTTTATTAAATATCATTATAAAATACCACATCTTGTATCTGGCATCATGTCACTTAAAAGAATCACACGAACTTGGTAATTAACTTATGTAAGAGGACATAACCTCTCAAAATAAAAACTATTGTATAACCTACAGTGTTACCAGCCTTGAGGCTAAGGAGAGTTTCATTTTAAATTTGTTCATTGTAATTATTTTCTATAAAATTATTAGTGACTGATTGTTAATTTTTAAAAGATTTTCTAGCATTCCAAACTGTTAATAAACCTCGATATTTTGTTACCAGTGGAGAAAGTGTTTAATTTCAAACTTAAAATAGTTCATTTTTTCATAGCCAGTTCTATCAAAAGGTGGCGGAAGAATTTAAATATTCCTGATAATCCAAAACGTTATTCACTTGTTATTTTATTATTATTGTGCATGCTAATCACGTTTGATATTCAAACAGAATATCTCCTTGTATGTGTAGCGTGTATGTTACAGCTGAGCAGTCACCTAACAGAACAGCAATATCCACATATGGTAAGTGGGGAGGTTACCAGCGGAGTGCGAAAAATACTTTTGAATTAAAAGATTTAACCAGCGATACCCACACATTTACTAATCACAATCAGACTGATAATAATAATTATAATTTTGGATATTTTATTGTACAACATTATTGTGGATACTGGAGCGTATCTACAAGCAACACAATCAAACCACACTTATACACATTATCTATATCCAATAATTTTAACGTTGTGTTACAACGTGACTAGCCCAACAGTGGGGCTTAAAGGAGAATATCTACACTCAAAGTATTTACCTACTTCTACACATCTATTACATCATACATCGATGTTGTACTGTTACAATGTATATCATCAAAACATTTTAAATTATGACATAACCACAAAATGTGGTATACATTTACGTTTCGATGATACTGATATTGTGTATCTGAAGATGGGATTTCACCCCCAAACGCGTCATTGAACGAAAGAAGCTAGTGTCACTAAGGTGGACCGAATAAGGTAATTTAATTATATTAATTAATTTAAGAAATCAAAATTTAATTTCAATAATAATAATAATAATAATAATAATAATAATTTCTTGGAACAAAATATCCAAGTGGCGCCCACATACATATAGTAGATTAAGTTGTGCTTGCAGGACAACATTGTCGCAGAGGAACCAGCCATCAGTAAATATAAAAGTGCGCGGAGTGTGACACCCGACATAACAACATGTAAACACGAACACACAAAAAGCAGTAGGTTATAATATATATATATATTACAACGCCTTATTTCATCTAACACAATTATCTAATATTTGTATTGTTACGACGGTCTATACGATCGTCATAGGTACAGTGGAAACAAAATAAGTACAAGACACAAATTAAGTCACTAATCACACCTTTAATTGTTATAGTAAAACAGTTCGTAATTAACAACACAGTGTCTACAACAAATCAAATGAAATTGTTCATACGCAATAAAATGTCCACTAATATTAAAACTCAACTGTATTACAATTATACCGTCCGAATATAAAACGCAACACTTCACTAATAACTACTTGAACGTACACCGTAATAACTCGAACCGCTCTGTAAATATATCGCACTAATACTCTCGAACCGCACAGTCAAAAATCTCGCATTGAACTGAAAACTAAGGCCGCGACGCGATGTATTTATAGTTACGCTCACACTCCAGAAGCTTCCAAACTGCGTATTGTCTCTTGCAAACTACGTAAATTGCTACGGCCTTGACACAGTCCGAGCGCCCGAGCGGAGCTTGACACAGTCGAGAAAATTCTCGCAAAATGCGTTTAGTAGCACGTACACCACATGCTTATGTCGAGATCTTTCTGGCGCATTCGATAAAGGCGTAGGTTGTTCTGTGCTGTCGTAGCACCGCCCCCTCCTTAAGCCTGTTCATCCCGAACTGGCAGAGCGTCTCTAAATGTGTATTTAGCCAGGCGATCTAGGTGGACGACCTTGAACTTTCGCTGTCCTTCCTGTTGAATCCGATAAACAACATCGTTAATCCTTTTTTTTACAGTGTAGGGTCCTTCCCAGTTAGACTGAAGCTTAGGTGAGCGACCACGACGGCGCTTTGGATTGAACAACCAGACATGATCTCCTTCTTGGAAACCCACACTATTCTGCGAATGTCATACCGAGTTTTCATTTTATCACTGGCAATCTTGAGCCGTCCTCTTACCAAGCGATTCATTTCTCGCAGTTGGTTTTCTAATTGCGAGGAATAGTTCTTTGGCTCTTGGGACAGAGTCTCAGGTGATCCAAACATCAAGTCCCCAGGAAGACGAATCTCCCGCCCAAACACCAATTTTGCTGGAGTCATGCCGGTTGTGTCATGTACTGATGACCTATACGCCATAAGGAATAGTGGTATACGTTGGTCCCAGTCTGTTTGGTTCTCGTCAACAACTTTTGAAAGATGCTGCTCAAGTGTCCTGTTGAATCTCTCAACCATCCCATCCGACTGAGGATGCAGAGGCGTTGTCCTGGTCTTTCGAATTCCCAGTAGACGGCATAATTCTTTAAACACTCCTGATTCGAAATTTCTCCCTTGATCCTTATGGATTTCTATAGGGGCTCCATAACGGCAACAGAAGTTGTGAACTAACTGCTTTGCCACAGTGGTAACCTCCTGATTTGGAATTGCGTATGCTTCCACCCACTTAGTAAAGTAGTCACCTACAACCATGATGTACCGGTTTCCATCGTCAGTAACTGGGAATGGTCCAGCAATGTCTATGGCAATTCTCTCGAAAGGTTGCCCAACGTTATACTGTCTCATTTTTCCCCTGCTTCTGGTTTGTGGGCCCTTGCTTGCAGCACATATTTCACACGTCCGAACCCATTCCTCTACGTCGTGGCGAAGATGAAGCCAATAGAATCGCTTCCGTATTTTGTCAAGGGTTTTGTTAACGCCAAGATGGCCTCCAGATGTTCCATCATGCATCTCCTTCAAAACAGACTGCACTTTACTTCGGGGAACTATCAACTGCATGACCACGTCTCGTCCATCTGCACTTTCCCAAGCCCTTTTCAGCAATCCGTTTTCTAAGGTGAGAGATTCCCATTGTGCCCAGTAGCCCTTCAGCACTTCGGAACCATGGCAGATATCTTGCCAATCCGGGCGGCGACCTTCCTCTTTTGCTGTCAAGATCGGTCCAATGTCTTCATCAGTCATCTGTTCTTGTCGACAGTCTTGTGTTGTCCAGCCATCAGCCAGGAAATCTACAGTGATGGCTTGAACATGTTCGCTTGAGTTTTGTTCTTCCTTTCTGTGGCAATGTCGGCAGTCTTCCGGGCACGGTCTTCGTGATAAGCCATCTGCATTACCGTGCAGGCGCCCCCGCCGATGTTGTACCTTGAAGTTGTACTCTTGCAGACGTACGAGCCACCTTGCCAACTGTCCTTCCGGATTTTTAAATCTCAAGAGCCATGCAAGTGCAGCATGGTCGGTACGTAGTGAAAACTCTCTCCCATAGAGGTATTTATGGAAGTGCTCCAAAGCTCTGACAATTGCCAACAACTCTCTTCTTGTAACACAATAATTTCTCTCTGCTTTAGAAAGCGTCTTGCTGTAATACGCTATTACTCGTTCTTCACCGTTCTGCACTTGAGACAAAACTGCTCCTATTCCAGTATTGCTTGCGTCTGTCTACGATGTACTTCCCTTCGGAAGCTGGAAAAGCGAGAATTCGCTGCGAACATAATGCAATCTTCAACGTTCTAAATGCTTGTTCACACTCTCTCGACCATTGGAAGTTTCGTTTATTTTCCGTTAGCTCATGTAGTGGTTTAGCAATAGTAGCGAAGCCTTTCACAAAACGTCGGTAATATGAGCATAACCCCAGGAAACTCCGAACTTCGTGTTTATTCTTCGGAACTGGCCAGTCTCTTACGGTGTCTACTTTATTAGGATCCATGCTAACGCCCGCTGCCGAAACCAGATGGCCCAAATACTGTACTTCCTTCTGGAATAGAGAACACTTCTTCGGGCTCAGCTTCAGTTGTGCACCGTGAATTCTAGTTAGAACTTCCTTAAGGTTTTCCAAATGATCTTTGAAAGTCTTCCCGATCACTATGATATCGTCTAAGTAAACAAGGCAAGTTTTCCACGTCAGGCCTCGGAGTATCAGGTCCATCAATCTCTCAAATGTTGCCGGTGCATTACAGAGTCCAAATGGCATGACGTTAAATTGGAATAAGCCACTTGGGGTCGAGAAAGCGGTCTTCTCCTTGTCTTCTTGATGAAGACCCACTTCCCAATATCCACTCTTCAGGTCCAATGTGGAAAACCACTGTGCTCCGGACAACGTGTCGAGTGTATCGTCAACGCGAGGTAATGGATAGCAGTCTTTCTTTGTAACGTCATTTAACCTCCGGTAGTCTACGCAGAAACGCAATCCACCATCCTTCTTCGCTACCAGCACTATAGGGGAAGACCAAGCACTTGACGAAGGTTCAATTACTCCCTCTGTCAACATGTCCTGTACTAAACAAGACATCTCCTCTTGTTTAGATAATGGAGGCCTTCGAGGAGGTTGGCGTATCGGTGTTGTGTCCCCGGTATTGATGCGATGTTGCACAAGAGAGGTTCTTCCCAGTGACTGTCCCCGAACTGCAAAACAATCTTTGAATTCGTGTAAAAACTGTCCGAGTTCTTTTACCTCACCACTTGAGAGGTCGTTAGAAGATCTGTTCAATAATTCTTGCAGTTCCTCTGGTAATTTAGAAGTATCCGAAGAACTGGGTCTTCGTTGCGTTATTCCGGCTACCCAGGCCACAGGAGTCAATTTGCCTAGGAGCGTATTGCTTTGTAAAGTGATAGCTTGATCCAAAATATTCGCCACTCTAATAGGTACATTTCCGGTTTCGTCAGGTTTTACTAAACTTCTGGCAATTAGTATGCCCGGTGTGCTGACTACCTGGGGTTCGAATATAGAGCACTGATTGCCCCTAGTATCTACCGCAGTTCTAACCATGATGATCTTTTCGGAGTTTGGCGGAACAGTTACGGCCACTTGGTTTATGACGTCCATCGATTTTTCTGCTGTCGTCATTGTTGATAGCATTACCTCTTCGCCTCCGATTCTCAAGACATTGTTTTTGAAGTCGACTATAAATCCGTATGCGTTCATAACGTCCACACCAAGAATTGCTTCATCCACAATGTCTGCAACAAGTACTTGATGATTAAACTCAAGTCTACCGAGGCGTAGGTGTATCTCCACTTTTCCATACACTTTTACAGGCCGTCCAGTAGCTGTTCGCAAGCTGCAAGAGCACCAGATTGGCTTGAGATCTTTCACCACGTCGGGGCGCACAATAGAAACTGTTGCGCCTGTGTCAACTGTAATCGAGGTTGGCCTTTCTTGAACAAATCCGGTAACTACCAAGCTCCCGGTGTTTTTCTGAAGCGTAGAAATTGCGTATTCTCTAGGGGCTTCGTTCCTCCAGTTAGTCAGCACATGCCCCATTGCACCGACTATTGCTCGTTTCCCTGCTGCTGAATTCTAACCCGACAATCTCGTTGTAGATGTCCAGGTTTCCCACATCGATAACACTTCGGTCTTCCATCCTTTCTTATTTTATTCTGTGGCGCCGACCGTCGAGTCTCTGTTCCTTGTTCTTCTTCCTCATCGTCTGTGCCATCTCGATCTTTTAGCTCGCACACTTTATGACTTGTCCAACCAGACGCTGATTTGGCGGCCTCAAATTGCAAAGCATGTACCAGGGCGTCCGCACTGTTCTGGTGTCTTGCCATTCGTAACACTTGCTGTAGTTCGTTATCTCGGACACCGGCAGTAAATGTCTGCATCGCAAAACGCGTTCGAAAATCTTCTGGCGCTTCAGGATAGGCCAGTCTAATTAGTCTGTCGATACTTGCTTCAAACTCTTGAAGACTCCCCGGAATGCTGTCGCCTTGCTCTCAACTGGGTGCAGTACACATCTCGCAAATGTTTATCACCATACCGTAATTCCAGAGCTTTTATCAACTCGGCATAGGTGTTCTGGCTGTCAGGTGGCACTTTCTGTAGTAGTTCTACCGCGGGTCCTTTTAATGCAAGAACAAGTGAAACAGCCTTGTCTTTTTCTGTCCAATTATTTGCGCATGCAGCAGCTTCAAATTGGCGGAGGTATGTTGCCCAGTGAGTGCTTCCGTCAAAGGTTGGAGCTTTGACATGAACTGTCCCTACTGCAGGCAAAGTGACTTTCTCTGTTAACTTATTTTCTGTCATGATCACTGGTACAGTCTGTTCAGAAATTTGTTTTGGTTGAATCTTCATGCACTGTTCGACTTCACTTTTAATTTGTTCTCTTATGTTTGCCATTGAGTTTTCTACTGCAGATATTTTATTTGAAACAGATTCTTCTATAACAGATATTTTTGTAGACATCGATTCTTCAACAGTCAAGACAGATTTTTCTACTTCAACTATTTTTAATGTCATTGATTCTTGTACCTCCGATATTTTAGTAACTTGTTTATTAAGCTCACCTCGTAGGATACCCAATTCTGCGGTACTGTGTTCTTGCAACTGTTTCTGCATAACTTCAAAGAGAGCTTCCGTTTTATCTGCTTCTTGTTTACGTTTTTCATCCTGTCTTTCTTCTGTTTCTAGCATTAGTGCTTTCTGACGTTCCTCAGCTTCTTCTCTTTCCTGCCTGCGTTTTTCATCCTGTCGTTTTTCTGCTTCTTCTCTTTCTTGTCTTCGTTCTTCTTTTTGTCGTCTTTCTGCTTCTTCTGCATCCTGTCGTCGTCGTTCTTCTGTCTGCAACAACAGCGCCTGGAAATTTTCCATCATCTGACTGGCATCCATAGTTTTTCGATTAATTACGAATTACACTCGTCTTGTACCAAGTATCCA
The DNA here is from genome assembly GCA_034769895.1 of Magicicada septendecula. NCBI lineage: Eukaryota > Metazoa > Arthropoda > Insecta > Hemiptera > Cicadidae > Magicicada > Magicicada septendecula. The sequence continues at coordinate 310,578,707 of CM068374.1, read as the reverse complement.
CTGTTTCCACTGTTAACCGTTCTATCCCAGTTCTGACACCACTGTTACGACGGTCTATATGATCGTCGTAGGTACAGTGGAAACAAAATAAGTACAAGACACCAATTAAGTCACTAATCACACCTTTAATTGTTATAGTAAAACAGTTCGTAATTAACAACACAGTGTCTACAACAAATCAAATGAAATTATTCATACGCAATAAAATGTCCACTAATATTAAAACTCAACTGTATTACAATTATACCGTCCGAATATAAAACGCAACACTTCACTAATAACTACTTGAACGTACACCGTAATAACTCGAACCGCTCTGTAAATATATCGCACTAATACTCTCGAACCGCACAGTCAAAAATCTCGCATTGAACTGAAAACTAAGGCCGCGACGCGATGTATTTATAGTTACGCTCACACACCATAAGCTTCCAAACTGCGTCTTGTCTCTCGTGAACTACGTAAATTGCTACGGCCTTGACACAGTCCGAGCGCCCGAGCGGAGCCTGGCACAGTCGAGAAAATTCTCGCAAAATGCGTTTAGTAGCACGTACACCACACGCTTACGTCGAGATCTTTCTGGCGCATTCGATAAACGCGTAGATTGTTCTGTGCTGTCGTAGCAGTATGTTAGATAAAATGTTACTTACCCGTGATATTACTTTACCTGGGCGCCAGAACAAATCCCAGATACAAATGACACGGTTTCAGCTTAGCTCAGCGCATGGAGACACTCTTTCTCAGGATTCGTTCAGTGATTGTGGTTTTCAAGGGGAATCGTTACAAATAACACTTTAATATTGGCTTGATTATTTTAATTAACGTTTTAATCAATTATTTTTATACTTGATTAGGCTAATGGTAGGACTTATTTCTACCCTAACACTTATAATTATTGAGTGAGTGTGAAAAGTAATGATTAAGACGTTCAAACGACCTATGGCTCTTATCTGGTTTGATTAAGAGATTGCTATCTCCCAAACCAGTGCTAAAGAACAGGTCTGCAATAATTTTCACGTCCAATACTACACCCCACTTTCCATTCAACACTCCTATACTATGTCAGAGCTAATCTTATAATTAAAATTACAAAGTGTGAAATGCTTAGTGTCTTTTAAAAATTGTTTATTGCTTTTATTATTTATTTAGTCCTTATTTCATTGATCAATGAATCTATTTCTTACTGTTTGATGCGTTGACCGAAGATAGGAATCCGTAGAGGTCCTCCTTTTGATGGTTTTGCACAGAAGAATTGATGTTGATCAATGCTGTAGAAGATGCCCTGGCAATTACAGATGCTGTAGCCTTCTGTCGCACAGGTCCTTCACGGCTGATGATTAATTAATTAATTATTTAATTAATTATCGTTGTTTTATGCAGCAAGAGTTGTTGAACGGTACTAGTTCATCTACACTGCAGACTACTTCTCGAATTAGATGCTTAAATTACGCCTTTGCGTGACTGAAAAATTTCTGTACGTAAAATATACACGTCTAGCGCATTGAAGATCCGATCGAAGAGTGATGCTACCCCTCGCTTTGAGTTGGCGTCAGTTTTAAATACTGGATGCTGATTGGTTGTTCAAATAAATCATGTGTTTTTCCAGTTTTGATAATCTCGAACAGGTCGACAAAACACCCCTTGACAGGTTTGGAATGGCAGAGAATTTCTAGTTAAAATCGTACTTCCTGTGTTTGCAAATCGATTGATTACAGGTATTTGCAAACGTGTTTTCCAAGATCTGACCACAGAATATTGTTGCTTAGGTCTTTATCTGTGTGTGTGTGAAAACACCTAATTCCTACGTAGCATAATTGTCTCGTTATTCCTTTTGGCGTACGTCTTCCGTATAACTCCGTCAATTGTTAATTATATTACCTGAGATTGCGGCTACTTATAAAGCTTCACTTGCTGAATACAATGCTGTTTTCAGAATTGCCGTATATTTACTAGTTTTTAAGTTATCACAGGTTGAACTGATAATTTGTATTGAGTAAAATTTCATGTTCGTACCAGTATCTGATGCCGCTATGACGACGTTAGAGTGAGATGCCTGCGATTGTACGCTCTCTCTCTTGCATACGCTGCTATACCCCCTCCTTCAGACACTTTCATATAACGCTCAGATAGGACGCTAATATGAATCGTTATAATATATAGATATATATATATACATATATATTATAACGATTCATATAGTCGACCTATCAGATCGTTATATGAAAGTATCAAACTGTGCTAGTCTAGCAGCGTACGCAAGAGAGAGAGGCAAAAATCGCAGCCATCTCTGTCTAACATCGCCACTACTACTACTACTGATGCGGGCACAGACATGAAATTTTATTCAATTAATTTTATTTATTAAAACTGCAATATCTTCAAAACTAATAAATATACGGCAATTCTGAAACCTGCATAGAGTTCAGCAATTAAAACTCTATAAGTAGCCAAAATATCAACTAATATAATTAACATTTAAAGAAGTTATACAGAAGAAGAACGCCAAGAGATATAACTAGAGAATTAGGCTTGGTACGAATTAGGTGTTTTCACACACATACAGAGAAAGACCAAAGCAATAATATTCTGTGGTCGGATCTTTGAAATCACATTTGCAAATACCTGTAATCAAACGATTTGCAAACAGAGGAAGTATGAAATTAGCCAGTAATTCTCTACCATCTCAAACTTGTTAAGGAGCGTTTGACCGACTTGTTCGATATTGTTTCAAGTGGAAAACACATGATTTATTTGGAACAACCAATCAGAATCCTGTATTTAGAGGAGACGCCAACTCAGAATGAGGGAATTGAGCACTCTTCGTTCGGGCATTAAATAAGCAAGACGTGTGTTAAATACGAGCTAAATTGCACAAACAACGCAAAGTATTTATTTAAATAAACAGTTCGCGAAGTGGTCCGCAGTAGTAGAGGAACTAGTAAAGTTCAATAAATAAACTTGCTGCGTAATAACGAATTATTTAATTAAATAATTAATAAATAAATAAATAAGTAACAGTGACCTGTGCACCAGAGTAGCTACAGCATCTGTAATTGTCCAAGATCATCAGTCAACGTTAATGGTCAACATCATTTCTTCTGAGCCGAACCATCAAAAGGAGTATCTCTACTGATTACTATCTATGGTTGACACATCAATCAGATAAGAAATATATTCATTGATCAATGAACATAAATAACAAAATAAATAATTAAATCAATAAACAATTTTTAAAAAGACACTATATAAATTCAAATTCTGTATTTAATTATTAAGATTAGATATAAAGTAATATAGGAGTGTTGAATGGAGAGAGGTGTAGTACTGAACGTGCAAATTATTGCAGACCCGTTCTTTAGCACTGGTTTGGGAGATATAAAATCCCTAAATAAACCAGATAAGAGCAATTGGTCGTTTGGATGTTTTAATTTTCACTTTTCAAGCACACTCATTAACCAATAAGATTTAGGTAAGCAATAAGTCATTAACTTAGCTTTTAAAGAAATTAATACAATAACAGAATCGTTAATTAAACAAACTTCAACACATTTTAAGAGTTATTTGTAATGATTCCCCTTAAATTCCACACTCACTGAACGACTCCTGAGATAGTGTGTCTCTGTGCTCTGAGCTAAGCTGAATCCGTGTCATTTGTATCTGGGATTTGTTCTGGCGCCCAGGTAAAGAAAAAGTCACGGGTAAGTAAGATTTGTTCTATCATTATATATAGAAAGTAGATTGATAGATAACAAGGTCTTTATATAATTTGGTGCCGCAACTAATGGGCCCGAGTAAACTTGATTAAACCGATATTAACCCAAGTGACTAGTTTGAATTCTAATAATACTTAATTTGAAACGAAGTGGAATATTTAAGGTTACAAATAACTGTTGAAGGGTTAAATAATAAAATAAACTTTGTTAAATAGTTATTGTAAAAAAAAAAAAAATGGCTAAATCACAAGCAGTAGATATGGCAGCAATTGAACAGATGTTCAAGCAGTTGACAACTAAAATGGATGAAAATAATAGTAAAATTGAAAGTAAAATTGAAAATACAAAGAGTCAATTATCTAGTGAAATAAAAGATACAAATAATAAAATTGAAGAAAATAATCAAAATTTAGAAGAAAGTAATAAAAAATTACTAAATGATGTTAATAATAAAATAGAGCAAACTAATAAATACTTATCTAGCGAAATGAAACAAATAAACGGAAATTTAACTAGCCAAATAGAACAAAGTAGTAAAGAAGCTACATTTAAAATAGATGAAGAAATAGCTAATTTAGCTAGCAAAATAGATAGTACCAATAGCAAAATAGATGAGAGTAATCTTAAGTTTGATAAGCATACCGAAAAGTTTAAAGCTACAATAGAGGAATTTAAGGAACAAGTAAGTACTAATTTTCACCGCCAAGATGAAAAACTAAATAAATTTAGAAACGAATTTCATGAACGGTTAGAACAGAAAGTAACCCTTATTAACCAACAATTCAGCGAAGTAACTGCTGAGTTAAAAACCCAAACGCTTCTAAATAAAGAAGAAATCCAGAGTAATAGGGTAGAGTGCAGCCAACTGGGTGAAAATATTAAGGAGGTTAAGAAACAAGTAGAGAGTACGGCTGACTGAGACTAAGTACATCAAAAGGTAGAACAGCAATTAAAGGTAATGTGGGAAGATCTGACTAAGGCAATGAAGTCACAGCAAACCAAAGTCGTGAGGTGTGGCGGCTATAAGGAAGAACCAGAAAACCTTGTATTCTCAGGAAACCCACATGAGAATCCTGTGGAGTTTCTAAGGCTGTTTGAGGCTTATGTAACTCGCGTAAACCCACTGATGGACGACGAGGACAAGAACGACATGTTAGGCCGATTCCTCAAGAATTGGGCAGGTATGTGGTGGAAAGTCATCTCGGACCGAGTCCAAATTTATGCCGACTTCAGAGAGAAATTCCTTGCTCAATACTGGAACATACAGATTCAAAGAAGGGTGCGTGATCATCTGGAATTTGGTAATTATCACCCGTCCATGAATATGACAACCACCAACTATGTGCTAAACGTAATGGCACAAGTAAAGCATTTAACACCACCAATGGAGGAGAGAGACCTAGTGTATAAGCTAGCGCGTCATTTCTCGAAACACACTAGAGTAGCAACCACTACTAGAGGAGTGGATACCCTAGAAAAGTTTATAATGGTCGTGGATGAATGTCAAGACCTAGAAAGGGACCTGAAGCGAGTAAATAATCAGCTGAGTAACCACCCTAGAGGCGATCATCAGGAACCAACTTTCTACCCAACAAGGAGAAGAGACAATGAGCGCCCAAAAGAAAAAAGGTTTACCCCATATCCGGGTAATAACCCCCCCTATATCGGCAGGAATTGGAAGAGAAGGGTAGAAGTAGGAGCGTTGAAACCCGACCAAGTAAAGGGTTTAAGGTATGTAAGACAGCCATATCATCTACCAAGCCACAACCGTCTACTAGTAAAACGAATACGGGAAACGGGAAGCCACTGCAGGTAGAAAAGAAACAAAACTAAATCTACAATTACCTGCAGTGAAACAACCCATTAATACAGTTAAAAGGAAATTAACAAATAATATAAATCAAGTGAACGATAGGAAGTTCTTGTTAAAAGAAGAGCAAGAAGTGGGTAGAGACCATTATCCTGAATGTCTGGAAATAATTTGTGAAATCAGTAATCTACTAGTAAGAGCGTTAATGGACACCGGCAGTGAGGTAGCCTGTGTCAGCTCAAAGTTTGTAGAGAATAATAGTCAGTTGCGTAATTGTCCCAGACTACCCGTAAAAAATTGTAATGTACAGGGAGCCACTGGAGCCAAAATGCAAAAGATAACTGAACAAATTTATTTACCTATCAATATAAATGGTACCCAAACCCAAGTTGTAGCTCTTATAGTCCCGAAACTCGTTCATGACTGCATTATCGGGGTAGATACATTACTTGAATGGAAGACAGAAATAAATTTCAAAAGAAATACCATCACAATGGAAATGAATACCAAGAAAATCGGGGTAAACATTAATGAATTTAAGCATTGGAAGTCGGTAAGTGTCATAAAAGAGTATGGACAGAAACTGGTAGTTGACGTTAGGAGTGACCAGCACTGTATTGAAGATACTCCAGAAATCAACATTGGGACTGAGTTGAACAACAAGCAACAGAACCAAATTCAGCAACTCGTCTATGAGTATAGGGATGTTTTTAGAACAGAGCCTGGAAGAGCTAAGTTCTATGAACATCAGTTAACATTTACTGAAAACGCATCATTTGTGCAAAGGACTTATCCAATCCCTTTACACTATAGAGAAGAAGTGGAAAAAGAGGTCCAACAGATGTTAGCGAATGGAGTTATAGAGAGGGCAAGAAGTCCCTATATTAACCCTTTGGTAGTTGTCACCAAGCCAAACAGGAGTATCCGCTTATGCCTTGATGCCAGGAAATTAAATTCTTTATTAATACCTGATTACGAGTGCGCAAGGAGTGTGGAAGAATTGTTCCAAAAATGTAATGGAGTTAAGTATATGACCAAACTTGACTTAACATCCGGATTTTGGCAAATTCCAATCCGCAAATGTGATAGACAGTATACGGCATTTTTGTATAAAAACAAGTGCTACCAATTTAAAGTTGTACCTTTTGGCCTGAGCACCAGCTTAGCTGCAATGGTAAGGTGTTTAGACAGTGCCTTAGGTAATGAGGTAGAGAAGTATACACTAGTGTTCGTAGATGTGTCACAAACATTCGAGGAGCACTTACAACATTTAAGAAATATTTTTGCAAAATTAAGATCAGCAAACATGACGCTGAATCTACGGAAATCAGAGTTTGGTAAGGAGGAAATTAAGTTTTTAGGTCACCGAATCTCAGTGGAAGGAATAATCACGGACCCAGAGAAGGTAAAAGCCATACAAGAATTTCTAACTCCAAAGAACTGCAAGCAGCTAAAGTCATTTCTAGGTTTAGCTAACTACTATCAGAGGTTTACAAGGAAATACGCGGAAAGTACTGTTCCATTGTTGAAGTTGTTAAACAAAGGGATTAAATGGAGGTGGACAAGGGAGCACGATGAAGCGCTACAAGTGAAAAGTCTTTTTATAAATACTGTTATATTACATCATCCGAGGGTAGGAGAAAGATTTTATTTACAAACAGACGCCAGCAATATTGCTATAGGAGCACACTTATATCAGACAGATGAGAAGGGCCAAAAAGCGGTATTAGGATTTGTAAGTCGCACACTTAAAGGGGCGGAATTAACTTATTTTATGACAGAAAAAGAGCTATTAGCGATAGTGCATAGCCTGTCAAAGTTTAGAAGTTATATTCTGGGTAGTTATATTCTGGGTGCTAAACTTACTATAATCACCGACAACAAGGCGTTAGTATTTTTATTAAAGTGTAAATTGCTAGGTGCTCGTCTGACTCGCTGGATCTTGGCTATACAAGAGTACCAGTTTGAAATACAATATTATAAAGTGAAAGACAACTTGGTAGCAGATGTACTTAGTAGAAACCCACCATCAGAAAACAACATGGATACAGTTAACAGTAAAAGTAGTAGCACTGATATAGGTATTTACGCGGTAAAGCATGTAGCAAAACCTGAAGCAGTTAGACGACTTAAGGAAATAGGGACCCATCAACAAGAAGACCCTAGGATTAGTGTAGCTTGGAGAAGTGCAGTTACCAACACCAAACCAGGATTTTCCATATATGACGGTAAGCTATATAAGCTATGTTCCAATAGGTGGAAATTATTATTACCAAGCTGTATGATGGAGGAACTTATTTGGGAATGCCACTTGTCATTGGGCCACGCTGGATTTAAGAAATGCCATCGAGCCTTAACAGAAAGCTTCATTGGAAAGGGGTTGGCAAAACGCATGAAAAGATTATTGTCTACTTGTGACCTGTGCCAGACGTGTAAACACCCGAACTTATCTACCAGAGTAGAGATGCAAACAATCCAAGCAAAGGAGAAAGGAGAGTTATTAGCTATAGATTATTACGGGCCTCTACCAAAAGCAAAAGGAGGGGTGAAGCACATTCTAGTAACAGTAGATTTCCTTTCTAAATTTGTCAAACTATACTCAGTCCAAAGAGCCATGACAAAAGCAACCCTTAGAGCACTAACAAAGTTCTACATCCCACAGTATGGTAAACCTAGAAAAATACTGTCCGACCAAGGAAAACAGTTCACCCATAACCTACGGAGAGAAACCTTAGAGGAACTCAATATAAAACCAATTCTTACATCAATACATCACCCTCAAGCGAATTTAGCTGAGCGAATAAATAGAGAATTAGGTAGATATTTCAGGGTATTGTGCCATCAAAACCATTCTGCATGGGTAGATTGTTTGAGTTTTATTTCTGAGTGTATTAATAATACGTGTAATGAAACAATGGGGTACACACCTTCAGAATTATTTCTCAGCAAAGAACCTGTACACGTATGGACCAAAACCATAAAAAGTCCACCCAACTACAATCTACCTATTCCATATGAGGTAAAAAGCCAGCATAGCAGGAGAAAGAATACAGAGAGAAGGCCAAAAGAGGATAGAACGATATAATCGCACCCACAAGTTGGTAAGGTTTGTGGAAGGAGAGGAAGTGCTAGTGAAAACAAATCCTGTATCCTCTGCCATAGATAATACCACGGCCAAGTTTTTCCCGATATTCATGGGACCTTATAGAATAAAAGAGCAGGTTGCAAGGTACACATACATATTAAAAGATGTTGAAAAAAACAAAATTATAGGAAAGTACCATGGGGATAGTTTGAGGAAATATAGACAAAATATAGAGCAATAAGGAAACAATGGTTTTAGCCAATGAGGTCAAACAAAATTTTAGAAATGTCTTTGAATCAATGTCAATGTTAATAAGAAGTAGTTGAATATATGTCAGTATTGTTGTATTGATTATTGACGTCCATTAAGTCAAAATTGTGATTAAAGTATTAATGTTCATATAAATATCTAATACGTATATGCCATGTTAGGTTAAGTAACATATTGTAATAATTAGCTGTAAGGTAGAAGTAAGCAAAATTGTATTATTGCAAATTTTATATAAGAAAAACCAAATGTGCAAATTTTAATTAGTATAAAAAAAATTTATGTATTTCTTAAATAATCAAATTTTTTTTATACCAAGTGGGGGAATATATATAACGATTCATATAGTCGACCTATCAGTTCGTTATACGAAAGTGTCAAACTGTGCTAGTCTAGCGGCGTAAGCAAGAGAGAGAGGGAATAATCGCAGCCATCTTTGTCTAACATCGCCACTGCTACTACTGATGCGGGCACAGACATGAAATTTTATTCAATTAATTTTATTTATTAAAACTGCAATATCTTCAAAACTAATAAATATACGGCAATTCAGCAATTAAAACTCTTATAAGTTGCCAAAATATCAACTAATATAATTAACATTTAAAGAAGTTATACAGAAGAAGAACGCCAAGAGATATAACTAGAGAATTAGGCTAGGTACGAATTAGGTGTTTTCACACACATACAGAGAAAGACCAAAGCAATAATATTCTGTGGTCGGATCTTTGAAATCACGTTTGCAAATACCTGTAATCAAACGATTTACAAACAGAGGAGGTATGAAATTAGCCAGTAATTCTCTACCATCTCAAACTTGTTAAGGAGCGTTTGACCGACTTGTTCGATATTGTTTCAAGTGGAAAACACATGATTTATTTGGAACAACCAATCAGAATCCTGTATTTAAAGGAGACACCAACTCAGAATGAGGGAATTAAGCACTCTTCGTTCGACCATTAAATAAGCAAGACGTGTGTTAAATACGAGCTAAATTGCACAAACAACGCGAAGTATTTATTTAAATAAACAGTTCGCGAAGTGGTCCGCAGTAGTAGAGGAACTAGTAAAGTTCAATAAATAAACTCACTGCGTAATAACGAATTAATTAATTAAATAATTAATTAATTAATAAATAAGTAACAGTGAAGTGACCTGTGCACCACAGTAGCTACAGCATCTGTAATTGTCCAAGATCATCAGTCAACGTTATTGGTCAACATCATTTCTTCTGAGCCGAACCATCAAAAGGAGTATCTCTACTGATTACTATCTATGGTCGACGCATCAATCAGATAAGAAATATATTCACTGATCAATGAACATAAATAACAAAATAAATAATTAAATCGATAAACAATTTTTAAATAGACACTATATAAATTCAAATTCTGTATTTAATTATTAAGATTAGATATAAAGTAATATAGGAGTGTTGAATGGAGAGAGGTGTAGTATTGAACATGCAAATTATTGCAGACCCGTTCTTTAGCATTGGTTTGGGAGATATAAAATCCCTAAATAAACCAGATAAGAGCAATTGGTCGTTTGGACGTTTAAATCTTCACTTTTCAAGCACACTCATTAACAAATAAGATTTAGGTAAGCAATAAGTCATTAACTTAGCTTTTAAAGAAATTAATACAATAACAGAATCGTTAATTAAACAAACTTCAACATATTTTAAGAGTTATTTGTAACGATTCCCCTTAAATTCCACACTCCCTGAACGAATCCTGAGATAGTGTGTCTCTGTGCTCTGAGCTAAGCTGAATCCATGTCATTTGTATCTGGGATTTGTTCTGGCACCCAGGTAAAGAAAAAGTCACGGGTAAGTAAGATTTGTTCTATCATTATATATAGAAAGTAGATGGATAGATAACAAGGGTGTTATAAAAAAAAATATATATATATATTGTAACCACTTTTTATGGATAGGGTTACAATCTTATTTAAATGTTAATTCTCACTTCGGATTCGTCAGTTTGTAACACGTAAATTAAATCGTTATTTCTCACTTAAATGTTATGTTGTGTGCACTTAATTTACATACACCGCCCGTTGGAAGTGTCAATTTGAAACAAATAAATAATGTAGCGACTAGCTCGCACTGGAGTCGTCAATTTGTAATTATTAGTATGTTATGTTGAACAGTGAATGGTTTTGTAATCTGCCGCTCGCTCCCACTATGCCGCTCGTTTCCGTGACGTCATTCAACGTTGCCAACTGTCGTGGTGTCCGCTGTAATCTGTGAACTTATTTCCTAAGTGGAACAGCAATAATAACGACGCAAATATAACATCAAACATATATCCTTACAGAAATCCTTTATTCAGAAAAACACTGGTTAATTGTTTCTTAAATTTGATTATGATAATCACAATTGTGGCGCAAATTATACGTCTTCTTTTTACCAGTTGGTAGTAGTAGCCAACTATTCAGTATTTTGTCAGACCAAAAGAATGCTTTCGTTAATGTTTCTATTAAAAATAAAGTATCTCAGGGCGTATATGGTTCGAGGATTACATTTAAACAAAATATTATTCTATAAATCAAAATACAAGTTTTACAGTTAAAGGATATTACAATGTTAGAGTGTAACGTGCACACAGGCAGTCGTATAGTGGTTACCAGTTCTGATAGGTTATGTCCAGTTTAGGCGTTTAATAATTATTATGCAAATCAAGGGTTCTTGTGGTGTTTGAAAAGTTGTCAATCTCAAATCGTGTTATTAGTGAGTGTTCTTAGTGTTGGTGTGATATGGTGTCTGTAGTTTTAGTTGATTAGTATTTAAAAAGTCGTGTATACAAATGTGGGTTTTGATACACAATATAATAAGATGTTAAAGTCACCAAATCCTCTTCTTTGTATGGTTCATGGTCGAAATTAGGGCCCACGTCCGCTTCAATTCTTCTCCCTGGTTCTTGGGTCTTCTATTTCATATAATGGTTGTTCTTCTCTTGGTGTAAAAAGTTCGTGTTATGTATTTCTATCTGAATCAATATGTCTGTATCGTGTTTTCACTGTTTATTCTTAATTATGTTAGACGTTTTACAAACGCGTCTATCCGCTAAGATCGTTGTCAAAGAAGTCTCATTTTATTTATCCGAAATTTCTGGTTGCTAAGGGTAAACTTGGAATCTGGTTGGTTGATTCGGATATACATTGTCATATACTTTCATTATTTCAAAATCTAAATTTGTTCAAAACCTTTAAATTAACATAACTTTTCTGTACTGAATGGGAATTTAAAACCATTATCAGCATTATTTTGATCTTTACATTTGTGACCATAGACACTAAACATGCCTACTTTTACTTAAGAACTACAGATGTTACAATTTTGTTATTTGAAATTTTCTTAAATAACTTGAGATGTATTATTTTGTTTCTATATTAGTTGTGTACACTATTACCTATAAATCTATTTATCCTTCCACATTTGTTTTACAAAATCCCTAACATTATTATCTAAAATTTACTAAAGTTGGTTTCACCTGTCCTATGTACTGGTGTTATTTTCATCACCATGTTTAAAACCTTTAACAGTTAAATTAACTTTTAACAATCATGAAAACTGTTTAACATATAACATTATTTTAACAAAACAAAAGATATACTATTCTATTAGTTTAATTTCATGCCCACATGGCTATGATTCTACAGAATCTTTGAACAAATTAACTGTTTTTTACCTAAACTATACAATTGTTTGACACTTAGCAATAACATCTTTTTATAGTCTATTTTGCTTTGCCAATCAATTTATCACTGTTTAACACCAGTTCTATGGTAATATATTTGTTAATATAAAATGAAATTAATATCAGTTAATTGATATTCTTTTAAAACAACTGCTTCCTCTGCTACATACAAAAAACAACACAAATACCATGATAATAAAACAACGTGCTAAAACATAATATCATGCACATTTTTATAAAATAAATTATGCATTAATTAATTAGTCTTTTGTCAGTTAAATCATTAGTTACTCTAAAACTGTCTAAGTTATATTTCACATTACTTGTCACTATGTCACTGAACACTTAATAGTTGTATTTATAAACATACTTATTGGTTTTTTATAGGTTTTTACATTTTATTGTCATTAAAAGAACTTCACTCTTGTTATAAAAATGTTATTGTGAACAAGTTATTATTTGTTGTTTTCTGGACAATCTTATGAACACTATTTGTTACAGTTAGTTGTATGGTTCATGTATCTATAATAAGGTGTATTATATTTTCATTACATCATTTATATTAATCATATTCTAATATTTCTTTTACATAATATTACATGTTTGGACCTATTATCCCTCAATTTGTATTTTGATTATCTTGATATTATGATACTTTGAATGAAACCATTTGTTTCTTTATAGTACTGGTTCATAAGCCGTCTGTCTTTATAATTATTTCTTTTGGTCATTATTGAAAGTTCATGTCATAATTGGGGTTGAAATGTATTTTGCATCACTTTGCCTAAATCATTAATTTGGGTACGGTCAGTTGTCTTACTAGTCAGTCTAAAATGGTTAGTCGTTCCTCTTCACTATCATCTTGGAAGATATTGTTCTTCTTGTTTAGCTTCTCATCCAAAGTCTTCATTAAATCAGGTACGATATTAAGTTGTTCCAAATGTAATGTTACATACTACCCTGCCACCAAATTTGATCATTTTAATAAAATATTGTTTTTGTTGAAATTATCAATTATCTTATCTTTCACATTATCATTTGTTATTCTTATTATGATCTGGTATACTTGTCTTTAATTATACGTGTTCCATCCTTGGAACATGTTACTTCCCTAACAAATTAATCACCATATATTCTGGAATCAGTCGGAGGGCTCTCTTGACCTAATACCCCGCTGTCCTTATAATACATAAATAATATCGATTGCTGGAGCTATCTCGTCAGTCAATCACATTTAATAATCACTAGTCTATTCACGACTAAATCAAATAAAAATAATATAATAATATATTCTTGGGATGGTTCACTCAGCTTAACTTCTCAGATCTAAATATTTCTTTCCATTGATTCTTTCAGATGTTTATTTTCTTGTGGCGATATTAATAACATTTTTTATTTTCAATTGGTACTATCTTCTTTCCTTCTTTATCAGTACTCCTTAATCTTCATTTTTCATTCACTATTTTCATTCAATTAAAACATAACAAGTATTTGCATCTTTAGTTGTTGTTAATTCTCTCACAATCATGATAGGTTATTTGTAGTAAACTCGTTTCTAGTCTTGTCTTATTTTCATCGTCAATTGTCTACATTTGTCCTTTCTTATTCGTTTTATAGCACTATGGTTTCTTCTAATTTATGGATGTTGCATCTTTCTTTTATATTCCAATAATAAGTTCATAATTATATTTAATAAGAGGTGCTTATTTTGTTTAGAATTTGGAAATTTATTCACAGTTGTTTATCCGCTTGATTCATAATGACATTATCAAACTGTACTGTAAGTTGTCCTTACTATTTATTTGAATTCTGAGATATTCAAATTTGTTTATTTGGCTTCATTTAAAATTATATTCTGCATTATCAAAGTTGGTAATATGAGCTTACTATATTTTTGAATTTTGAGGTATTATAATAATAAATTCTTCAGTTCCAAATTAATTCTCATAAATAATTAGTTGTAAGTTGATCTTACTATTTCTTTAGAATTTTGTGGTTTTATAATAATAAATTCTTCAATTCCAAATTAATTCTCATAAATAATTAGTTGTAAGTTGAATTTTGATGTATTATAATAATAAATTCTTCAGTTCCATATTAATTCTCATAAATAATTAGTTGTAAGTTGATCTTACTATTTGTTTGGAATTTTGGAAATATACTCTTTTTCTTATTAAAGGCTTCTTCAGCCAAAACAACTCCTCTTTTAATCTTCCCTTTGCTCAACCAGTAAAAAGGAAAACAAGACACACATACAATCATAAAGAGGAAAGGGAACTGGATGAGACACATTGTGGAGAAGAAGAACAATAATGACTGTTTTTGAGGGTTCAGTGAAAGGAGAACGCAAGGTAGGAAGTGACCGTTAACAATGACAGATATGGTGAACAAAACCCAGGCCTGAGCCAAGAGCTATATTGGAGACAACTGGATGGATGAATCCATACAAGCCCTAGGATTTTAATTCCACTGAGCAAAATAACTAACCTGTGATGGTGCTGTACACCCCCATTGGTATCGCAGCCATTCATCCAATGAATCATTTGGACATGACGTACTTTCCCACGAATATGGTCACATAACTGAAGAACAGAGGTGTAGTCATCGTTGACATACTGCAATGTTGATTCAGCTGGTTCTGTATCGACAAAGAGAAAATCACCACTTATTATGGAGAAACAAGACTTAAAATAATCTGCTCATAAACCAAGTTTTATGTAATTATATAATTACCTTATTATCCACTCTAGTGATACAAAGTTTAGTCAGTTATGACGCGTTTCGGGACTAAGTCCCATCCTCAGATAACATTTATTTCAATAAACTAATACAATAAAAATCGCAACCATGATACTGGTCAAGTCAATTAAATAAAATAAAATAAAACTACAAATCTCATGTGAAATGTTATACGAACCACGGCCGGAGCTCCCGCATGCGTTCACCCTCAACCGCGATCGTCACGCGACTGGTCAAAGATTAATCCAAACCGATGGCAGTGTCGAACGAGTAGTTTGATGCAAAATTTATTTGATCATTTAGTAAACTGTTTTTAGTGGTACTATTTTTTATAGCTTTATAAATTTCAAATTCCTCCAGACTATCCATCCGTTTACCTTTTTTACAAAAATGCAACGCTGTTAAATTTTCTTCAAAGCCCGTATATTTATGTCCGCTTGATATTAAATGTTGTGCAAAATTGGATTTAGTATTACTTGGCTTGGGAATATGTTCTAAAAATCTTGTATAGAAACATCTGCCTGATTGACCGATCTAGAATGCTTCACAATCGTCACATTTTATTTTATATACACCAAATTTCTTTTTTAAAGGTACTTTGTTCTTGTTTTTGAAATAATTTCCCAAGTTATTATTTGTTTTAAATGATAAGATATAGTTATTATCTTTGAGAACGGGTCTCAAAATATTTGACATAATACCTGTGAAATTAGCAGAAAGATATTTATAATTTTTATTACTTGCTTTTATACAATTTGAATTTTTATTTTCTAAATGTTTTCTATGTCTATTTATTATTTTGTCAACTATTGTAGATTTATACCCATTGTTTATAGCTATTTGTTTGATAGTGCTAACCTCATTCAAGTAGTCCTCCTTTTCGAGGGGAACATTTAAAAGTCTGTTGACAAGACTGTTAAATACTGCCATTTTTTGTGTAACGGGATGATGTGAATCATAGTGTATAACTGTGTCAGTATTAGTGTGTTTTCTAAAGATTTTGTATTTTAAATTATTCTCGTTATGTAATACAGTTAGGTCTAAAAAATTGATACTTTTGTTGTTTTCGATCTCCATAGTGAATTTTAATTTATTATGAATTTTGTTTAAGTAATTTTTAAATAATTCTATTTGTCTGGCATTCCCGTTAAAAATAATAAAGGTATCATCAACATATCTGGAATAATGGATGATTTTATTGGCGAAATAATTATCTTTTAAAATTTTTGTATTTTCTAAATGGTTTAAATATGTATAGGTCCGCCAGGATGCCAGAAAGTGGAGATCCCATGGCAAGTCCTTCATTCTGTTTATAATATGTATCTTCAAATGAAAAATAGTTTTGATTAAGAATGGTTTTTAGTATCATCATCAGTTGGTCAACTTTCTGTATTTACAAAGAACCTTTATTCATTAAATTATGTCTGAGTAAAGTTAATGTTTCATCAATAGGCACATTAGTGTACAAATCTACTATGTCGAATGATACTAGTTTGTGGTTTGGTTGAATTGTAACGTGATTTACATTTTTGATAAAATCTTTATAGCTTTTTACACTCCGATTATTTTCTAAGTTGGTGTGCTCTCTGATGATTTTTACTAAGGTTTTTGCTATTTTATAACCGGGGGCAGTTGTAAAATTAACCAAAGGTCTAATTGGAGTGTTCTGTTTATGTACTTTCGGAAGACCCCTTAAACAAGGCGCACTAGCATTTATTGGTTTTAGTGAGGATTGTGTGCGTTTATCAAATAATTGCGTGCATTTATTTATTGTTTTATTCAGTTCTAAAGTGTACTTCTTAGTAGGGTCAACTTAGTAATATTGTTGTCATTTATAAAGCTGTATACTTTTCGTGTGTATTCTTCAAGTTTCAGCATGGCTATAGAATTTCCCTTATCTACCTTGGTTATGTAAACATTATTATTAGAAAGTTTTTTATTTAGTTGTATAGCTATACGTTGTTCATGTTGTGCTTTAGTGTAATTAACTTTATTTTGTATATGATTGTTGTTCTTGTTTTTAATGATTTTATTAAACTTATTATTTACTAATACTCTTATTTCATTTTGTTTATCTGGGTCAGGAATGTTTTTTATCACTGACTCGGCTTCAATTATTTCTTTAATTAAGTTATGTTTATTTTTGAGGTTGGGGGAAAATTGTAATTTAGACCTTTGCTGATAAGTTTTGTTTCTGCGTCAGTTAAAGTGACGTCTGTTGTATTTATTACTCTAGGGTAGAAATTGTGCATGCTTTCGATGTTATCTTTATATTTACTGTTACTTAAATGGCTGATTTTAATTGCCTGTTTGTGTGTGAAGTCTAATCTTATTTGTAACGTATCTGTTAATTTGCTCTATGATACTATCGATCAATGCAGGATGTACCATGTTATATAATTCCAATTGAGATTTATACAAGGCCGAATTCAATGATATTTTTTTTTTGCTATATAGAAATTTAATTTCTTCTTTGATTCTAAACATGCTAGCATATTGTTCGGTTTTTCTGGCTAGTCTGGAGGAATTATTAATCTTAATTTTAGCATAATTTGGAAATAAATTTTGCCGTAAACAGATTTTATTAAATTTTATATGTAAATTAGTTTTGAATAATTTAAGTTTAAGATTCTGATATTTATACGCGATACTTGCCTTGTATGGCTCCATTTCAATTACTTATTTTTTGCATACCATATCACTTATTATATAATTACCTTATTATCCACTCTAGTGATACAAAGTTTCGTCAGTTATGACGCGTTTCGGGACTAAGTCCCATCCTCAAATAACATTTATTTCAATAAACTAATACAATAAAAATCGCAACCATGATACTCGTCAAGTCAATAAAATAAAATAAAATAAAACTACAAATTCCATGTGAATGTTATACGAACCACGGCCGGAGCTCCCGCATGCGTTCACCCTCAACCGCGATCATCACACGACTGGTCAAAGATTAATCCAAACCGATGGCAGTGTCGAACAAGTAGTTTGATGCAAAATTTATTTGATCATTTAGTAAACTGTTTTTAGTGGTACTATTTTTTATAGCTTTATAAATTTCAAATTCAATTCAAGTTTTATGTGCTGAGGCTTGCCACAGTGAGTTTCATGGTGATGAGGATTGTTTAACAGCCATCTTGATAGTATAAACCATACTTATTAAAAACTGATCTCACCAAAATAAGCTGTTACACACAATAAATTAATCCTTATTTACACACTAATGCCCATCATCCCCAGAGATGCACAGTTTTGTTATATCCTTACATAAACTAGCAACACATTATTTTGTTTTAAAAGAGAATTTTGTAGAAAACAGAGATGCTGAGTTAACAATTTTTCTGATAATGTGTTATCAACAGATACTCATTCCATTTTGCAGTCATATCATTATATGAATTTAAAAGGCAAAATTTTAAAAATCTTGCCTTTTATACTCATTAGGCATCAGTAACACACAACAATAAGAAAGTGATCATAGATTATTTGATTCTTGTTAATTAAAAAGAAATAAGACACCGTACCTGGTTCAGGGAATCTGATGACTATTTCAAGGATTCTTGCTTCACACTGCGTGTACTTCAAGATAACATCAGCTTTAGCATGATCATAATCTCGCAGTCCAACCAGTATAATGTCCCCTTGGTCTATCCATACCTTAAATTACATATAAAGCAGTGTTACTGGAAAGCAACAGTCATAGCTCAAAATTTATTTGGCAATACAAAATACAAGTACCACAAAAAAATTGTGTAATTTACAATTATTTGTAATTACAATTATATTGTATAATTTACAATTACTTGTAATCACAATTACATTGTGTAATTTGTAAATTTTTAAATTACTTATTGGACTAGATAGTTACAGAAAAAATGCACTTTGTTTGCTAGATAAATGCACTACTTTGACTTTAAAACACTTTTTGTTCTTTCTCTTCTGGCGCTACGGTCCCTGTAGAACCCTGGCCTCCTCAATGAATCAACGTTCTTCTCTGTCCAGAGCCTTACTCCTCCAACCTGCCCCTTGCATCTACCTCAAATCCACTTCCACATCTTCATACCACCTCCTCCTCGGACGTTCTCTCCTCCTCACTCCCTCCGGGTTCCTTTCCAATGCCATTTTTCAATCACTTCTCATTCTCACCACATGCTCCAACCATCTCAACCTTTGTGCCTTTACTACCACAACCATACACAGGTGTTTTAGTTAACGATTCTTTCTTATCCTCCACATGTCTCCATCCCACACTGGTCTACAAATTCTTCTTAGAATTTTCCTCTCAAAAACACCAAGGCCTTTACTTTAAAACACTAATTTTAGAAAAACATTTAATTAAATTTAAAAACTTTTTTTTCAGCTTTAGCTTGGCACCTACACTTGGCTTGCAAGGGAATTTATATATATGTATATATTTTTTTACATATGAGCCACTGTGCACTATGTTTGGTTCAATAATTGGTTCCTCCTTTTTTCTCCTCTCCCACATCTCCTTCATTGTCTCTCCCTCCTTTCGTCAGTCCAGATGGCAAAAACCTTGTGCTTTTTTTTTTTTTTTAAGTGGCAAGCATTCTTCATTCTTCAATAAGTGGCAAGGTAGTTGTCGTTGTCATTGTTGTTGTTGTTATTATGAATAGTTATCAGCAGAAATAATTTAAATAACAATGAAAATTGTACTAGTGACAATGCTGGCGTCCTTTTGATAACTGAAGGAAAACCATTAAGAGCTACTGTACGGTAGCGCGATAATTTCGTTTTCTAGGTTGGCTAATCTGCTTACTGCCTCGCCTCAATTTTTGCGTGTTTGTACTTTGCACAGTGTGTAGCAAGCTCTCTCGGCGTTCGGTTCGCCGAATCTTTTCGCTGTCATTTATTGTCGACATTTAATGTAGGCTTTAGGCCGCACATTCTTGCTTATGGCCGACTAGGCCCGCTTCATTCTAATCTAAATTTATAATACTTGGCAACACGCATTATTAGCCGACCTCATTTCAACAAATAATACATTTGTAATGTAACTAAGAAGGCATTAAAATCTATTCAAATACAGTCCACATCTTATCATTTTCTTCCCACTAAGCAATGCATGTATTACATGATATTTTTAACTAACATGGAAGACCAGTCGACAGGATTCTTCAACTCAAGAAACATATTTTTAGCCCACTTGGGCCCAACTCATTAACATTTTCTTGTCCACACGTGCTGGATCATTCGTCTCATTAACATTTTTTGGTCACTCCGGACCTGGATTTCCATCCAATATTTTCTACCTCTGTTTCTGGCCATCACGGGCGAATTAGCTCGTTAGCTAATACGACCGTGGCGTGATTTGCATCGCCATTTCGCTCGTCATCTTCAGACAACATATTAGCAAGTGCCTGCCAGCTACAGTGCTTACTCAAAGTGGTCATCTCTGCCAGCTGTTTACCATCTTCACCAAGGAGCCGACGCTGCAGGACATCGCCAACAAGGTATCACCAACAACAGTAAAAAGGTGCGTAAAATGTCTGTCCGCGATAGTGCGGATACAATCCGTGGTAAATTCATTTGACATAACTTTAAGTACAAAACATTTTCTAACTGTAAGACTGGAAAGTCTCAAAAGTTTGGCCTCGAAGTACGACGAGGTACAGTCTGAGATAGAGCTCATCAGTAAAGACACGAGCGTTGCTCAAGCAGACCGAGTTGAGGTCGAAGAAATGATATACTCAACTGAGGCAAACATTTTGCAACTACTTGACACCTTTAATACTCAGACTGTGCCTCCCGTATTATCGACACCCATGCAATTAAAGCCGATAAGTTTGCCCTGCTTCTCAGGCAACATACTGGAGTGGCAACATTTTTATTCAATTTTTACCGATTTAGTGCATTCAAGATCTGATTTAACACCAGTGCAAAAACTGCATTATTTGCATTCCTCTGTGAAGTGTGAACCGTTAGATTTAATAAAATCATTACCTATTTGTAAAGAAAATTATGCAATAGCATTGAATTTGCTGTCCGAAAGGTATAACAACCCATTCATATTAGCTAAATACTATGTGCAAAACCTACTTCAGGTTAAGTCCACAATAAAGGACTCGGTCCAAAGTTTGGCGGAGTTTACTAACACAATAACGTCTTCCGTTAATTCACTGGCAGCAATGAAGCTGTCGGTGAATTCATTTGAATTTATCACCATACAGTTGCTGTCCGCCAAACTTGACCCTATTACTTTAAAACTTTAGAAGGAGTCAATAGACCCTGACAATTTGCCTAGCTTTCAAGACTTCACGCATTTTTTAAACTTACGCAGACAGCTGTTAGAAAATACAATGCCTATTGAACCCGGACAGCAATTCAACAAACTTAATGTAAAACCTAACAATAAATCTGAGAAGTGTAGCTTAAGAAATACTGCTGGCAGCAATACATTTAAGAGCTATCACACAGCGGCAAATCATTATTTATGCGTGTGTTGTAAATCTAACCACCCGCTTTACATATGTAATAATTTTCGTATATTAAGCACCGCTGAGCGGGGGCAATTGGTTGCAAATCATAAATGTTGTATCAACTGCCTTAGAGCAGGTCATCTGATAGCTAACTGTAAGAGTAAACAGGTCTGTAAAATTTGTTCAAAACAACACCACACATTGCTGCACGCAAATTACGTGCCGAAATCAACAGCTGCCAGCAGCAAATATTGCTCGCTTAAATTACAGTGCAAAAACAATGTTCTTTTATCCACAGCGGTTGTATCTGTCGTTGATCGGGCCGGCAACAGGCATAGGGCTAGGGTGCTCCTCGACGCCGGTTCACAAATAAATTTCTGCACTAAATCATTTGCAAAAAGGTTACAGCTCAAATTAACCAAATCAAATATTCCAATCACAGGAATAAACAACACAGCGTGTTGCGCAACTGATATTGCTTCTATACGTATTATTTCTCGCTATCAGAGACATAGTTTCGAGGCGAAATGTGCCGTCTTATCTACCTTAACTCACAATCTGCCTTCAACCTCGTTTGATATCAACCAGTTCCACATTCCAAACAAAATTTTTCTGGCCGACCCAGATTTTAATATATCTTCACAAATCGACATACTATTAGGGGCACAATTTTATCTGGATTTGATATTAGCCAATAAATACACACGCGGCCCCAATTTTCCTATCATTCAGGAAACAAAACTGGGTTACATTTTGGCTGGCAATCTGCCACAACGGGGGTCCTGCTGTTTCGTTCCTAGCAAGGAACAATGACAGTCAAATTCTACAATCTCTCGAGAGATTTTGGGAAGCAGAAACTATCCCTGACAATACCCCTGATAGCGAGTCGGCCTGTGAAGAGCATTTTGTGCGCTCTACTCAGCGCAACCACGAGGGTAGATTTATAGTGTCACTCCCAGTCAAGTCTGATAATCCCCACTTGGGGGAATCTTACACAAGTGCCGAATCAAGATTCTTAAGCTTGGAGCGTCGATTTAGGCGAGATGCCAAGCTCGCTCGCGACTACGCGGACTCTATCAAGGAATACATGGTTCTTGGGCACATGACACTCATCAATGATGGCGCTATCAATTCAGTAGCGTCAAATACTTGCTATATATACTTATACATACTCATATACTTACTCTGGCTTTGCAAGATTGGTTGGGATGAACCAATCTCCGGTCAGTCACGTTCGGATTGGCATTCTTTGTGTTCCAAATCTCACGTGGCTCCCCTACGCCAGGTGTCATTACCTCGCATCGAGCTCTGCGCTTGCTTGTTATTATCGCGACTCGTATCTAAGGTTATTCCTGCTCTTTATTCGTTTATTGATAATGTACATTTGTATTCTGACTCTATGGTGGCTCTTTACTGGATTCATGCGCAGTCTACGCGTTGGAAAACATACGTCGCTAATCGGGTTGCTGAAATTCAGCGTCGTACGCAAACTTATACCTGGCATCACATTGATTCGCGACGCAATCCTGCTGATATTATATCTAGGGGGTGTTTCCCTGACGTTTTGCGCGATTGCTCACTTTGGTGGCATGGTCCTAGCTGTCTGTCTCAATCGTCAGAGTCTGATCCCTTCCCATCCTTCGTACCGGCCACTCCGTCATCTTCTGAAGTCACCGCGGAAGAGAAAAATACACATAACCTTTCGCTAATGTCTACCCTGGCTGTTGACTTATCGTTGGACTTTTCCTCGTTGCACCGGCTGCCGCGCGTATACGCTTACTGTTTTCGGTTCATCAGAAATATTAGGCACTCATGTGCGGACAAACTTTCGGGCGATCTGACCCCTGTAGAAATTCATCAGTCTCTCAACTTCTTCATAAAACAATCTCAGTCGATCCACTTCGCAACCGAAATTAATTGTCTTCGGAACGGATCTTCTGTTTCCATTAGGAGCAAGTTGGCTTCTCTCGACCCGTTTCTTGACGATTCTGGAGTGATACGCGTGGGCGGACGATTGCAGCATTCCCAATTACCCTACGATTCGAAACATCCTATTGTACCCCCAATCCTATTACCCCCATCAGCGCATATTACACGCCTTATCATCGAACGTGAACACATTCGTTTACTTCACGCTGGTGCTCAACTCGTGCATCATTCACTGCGTCAACGTTGGTGGATTGTTAATGCCCGGCTAGTCATCCGTTCCATTATTCGCAAGTGTCTCAAGTGTATCAGGTTTAGTGCCACACAGCAGGTTCAGAGACTTGGTATTTTACCATTCCCTAGAGTCACTCCTTCTAGGCCGTTTCTATTTTGCGCGGTTGATTATGGTGGTCCCTTCATGATTCGTCATGGCGTGCAGAAGTCTAGAACTCTTTCTAAGGCATACGTATCTTTGTTTGTTTGCTTAGCGACTAGGGCTATTCACTTGGAATTGGTTTCCGACCTTACGGCCAGCGCGTTTATAGCCGCTTTACGTCGTTTCATGGCACGTCGGGGTATACCCAGTCAACTGTACTCCGACAATGGCACAAACTTCAGGAAGGCCCGCACCATCTTACACGATATTTACAACTTTTGGCACAACAAGGATGCCATCTCTTCGATTAAGTCATTCACATCCTCTCAGGGGATATCATGGTCATTTATTCCGCCCTCCTCACCTCATTTCGGTGGCCTTTGGGAGAGCGGCATAAAGAGTTTGAAATTTCATCTGCGCCGCGTGGTAGGCAAATCTATACTCAACTTCGAAGAGTTCACGACCGTTTTGTCTCAGATAGAGGCATGTCTGAACTCTCGACTTTTATTTGCTATCTCTTCGGATGTTAACGACCCGGTGCCACTTACACCTGGCCATTTTTTGATTTGCGCACCCTTAACCGCGATTCCGGACCCAGACCTTTCTCACGTTCCTGTTTCTCGTCTTGGGCGTTGGCAACTTCTTCAGAGGTTTGTCCAAGGCATTTGGAAGGCGTGGTCTCGCGATTATTTGCACCAGCTGCAGCACCGTCACAAGTGGAAGTTTGCCAAGGATAATGTTTCCATTGGTGACTTAGTTTTGCTTACTGAGGATAATTTACCTCCATTAGCCTGGAAATTTGGCGTAATTATCGCCACATTTCCCGGCCCAGATAACTTGGTTCGTGTCGTGGACATTCGTACGCCTACGGGTGTTTTGCGGAGACCAATACATAAATTATGTCTGTTGCCGGCGCGAGACGAGATTTGACATTATGATTACTTAGCACAATGCTATTTTTATTCAGCCATTGGCTTATTACTTATTACGACCATTTGGTCAACATAATTGTGATGAATTATCACAATATTTTCTTATCAATTTTGCGCCATTGCACGCTTCTAATTATCACAGTTTTGGTGGTATCTTAATATTTGTATTGTATGTTAATTTGTGTGGCATACTATGTCTTACACATTTTCATTTGACGTTATGGGGTATATTGCATGTTTTTTGGTGGTCTTATTTATAAAATGTTATTACATAATATTTGCATGTCTTGCAGCTAAGCAATCATGCATTCATTTCTTTATATTGTTGCTGATAAATATGTATTATTCTGTGAATGTCTTTAAATTGTTAAATTGTTTCTGTAATTTCAGTATTGTATTGTTATTTGACATTGCAATTATTCATCTTGTACCTATTTAAATTATTGTTATTGTATTCACATAAATTGTGTCTATGTAAAAAACTATTGCTTGCGTCTGCCGTATGTAACTGCCACGTCTAGATTTATTTTATATTGTATTTTATATTGCATTCATTTTGCAAGTAAGCATGCACAATTCTTTTTACTTAAAATTATGACATACTTGTCATATCTGGGCTTGCATTCAGCATCTAGCTTGTTCATACATTATTACATATTGTAAGTTCCTGAAACTTCAGGAATAGCATGACTAGGTCAATACATGCCGCCCTGTTGAATATACGATAGAACATGTAACTGCAACATGTTCAATAACAATTTTGTTCATGTAATGAACTCTCTGTACAGGTCCACGGGCCTCAATTAATTTTACAGTAACCATCTATGACATGCATAGGGTTACCAGCGATCGGTCCATCATGTGATGAGCTTCCGATCATGCATTAAACATTGTATAATTATGTATTTTTCTTTCATGTTTTATAATGTTATATACTGTACACACTTGTGTCAGTAATATTGGTCAAACCAGACTTTATTCATATATGAAACAGCTGTTCGCCAACCTTGGCCTACAACCGCCTATCTCTAGGCTTATCTTATGCATGCTTATCTCTAAACTAGTGACGGACTGCCGTTATCTAATCTCATAACTCAAGGTTCAACTCAGCCTTGAAGCTAACTATCGTTAGTAAGAACTGTACTCTTTTAAATTAAATTGTAAATGTATCATAATTTATTAAAAAAATGTTAAAAAATCATTTTGATTTTGACGGGCAGCTTATGTACGGTAGCGCGATAATTTCGTTTTCTAGGTTGGCTAATCTGCTTACTGCCTCGCCTCAATTTTTGCGTGTTTGTACTTTGCACAGTGTGTAGCAAGCTCTCTCGGCGTTCGGTTCGCCGAATCTTTTCGCTGTCATTTATTGTTGACATTTAATGTAGGCTTTAGGCCGCACATTCTTGCTTATGGCCGACTAGGCCCGCTTCATTCTAATCTAAATTTATAATACTTGGCAACACGCATTATTAGCTGACCTCATTTCAACAAATAATACATTTGTAATGTAACTAAGAAGGCATTAAAATCTATTAAAATACAGTCCACATCTTATCATTTTCTTCCCACTAAGCAATGCATGTATTACATGATATTTTTAACTAACATGGAAGACCAGCCGACAGGATTCTTCAACTCAAGAAACATATTTTTAGCCCACTTGGGCCCAACTCATTAACATTTTCTTGTCCACACGTGCTGGATCATTCTTCTCATTAACAGCTATTGTGGCACTTGGGGCTTGTTATGCAGCTGCTATTCATGGCATTCCTAATTTTATTTTCAATGGTATTGCTGCTGGGGAACTTGTTACTCCAGTTCAAGTGTTGTTATACTACAATTTGATCCTACAATATGTGTTTTTTTGAGAGTGTTGTAAGGTTGCTTTGGTGTCACCAATTACTTAGAAGGGTGATAGGCACAGCATTAAGACTTATAGACCAGTGTCGATGCTTAATACAGTTGCAAAATGTTTGAAAAAATTATTCATGATTATCTTTATAACAGGTCAAGAGCTGGAGATGAAAATGCTTATGTTACTTCAGTACACTTGATACTTTGAATTGAAATTCTTACTTACTAGAAATGGAGTGGGAAGTCTGGTGACTTGATACCAGCTCCCTTGCCACCCTCAAGGCCTCAAAAATTAATGAATAAAACATTATAGTAGTATTTTTGTAAAATATGTATTAATAAATAGTAGTAGTATAACATTAATAACTTTGTAATAGTAGTATATTAATAAAACAGTATACATTTATTTAAAATCGTCTGTCAGTAACTTGGAACCCACAAAAGTGTCTGGCAATTGTATTTTTTTTTTAATTTATTATATTGTCAAAAGCCAGACATACTGCTATAACATTTTATTCATTAATTTTTTTAGTCCTATGAGACCTTGAGAGTGGCAAGGGAACTGGTAGCATGTCACCAGACTCCTCACTCTATTTCTAGCAAATCAAGTTGAATTTCTATACAAAGTGTCAAGCGTACTGAAAATACCATAACCATGTTCGTTGCCAACTCTTGCTCAGAAGTTACTAAATGGAGTAACTGATTCTCGTCGACATGGTTTTAGGACCACAAGATCCACAGTCACAAATCTTATCAACATGATGTCCTTTGTATTATCCTCCTACAGTAGATGATAGAAAGCAGATGGATATCATTTATGTTGATTTTGGGAAGGCTATTGATATTGTGCCTTTTGATGTTCTGCTAGGGAAACTTTCCTGATTCTCCTTTAACAATATTTATTAACTCTTATGCCACACATTTTAGCTTTTTCCTTCACTTCTTTATTGGTTGGTGACTGGACAATATTAAAAAAGTAGAAAGAATAGGGGTTCTGAAAAATTACCATATATCACACATAAAAATAAAACTGCTGTCACTATAATTAGAAGTTAACTCTGACTATTCTTGTCAGTGGAAATTCTTTTTTTTTACAGCAGCAGAACAGGTGTTTAGTTCAGATTAGGTAGTTCAGGATTAGGGAGTTCAGGTGTGTACACTTGTATATAAGTTCCATCGGATGCAAAAGTTATTCAAAAATTAGTGTTGTGAAGTTGAAATGCTGCACGACTTAGAATTTGATAGATGGACACATAAAAAAAAATCCAAGAATTGTTTTACTACCTGACAACTGCTTCAGCTGGCAGGGTTATTTTTAAAAGACCACATGACTAGTACAAAGTTATAGTCATGTGTCACGTAACACTCTGAATATAGATAGCCTTGCTGTCTGAAATAACTGACAAGAGCTTTATAATAAAATATTAATTTTGTAAAACTACAATAAAATTACAGGCTTCCTGTTTTTGTAACTTCCTATAAATTCAAAATATTTTAAATGTTAAGCAGTGAATCAGTGCTACTATGTGGAAACACTGAAAAGGCGATGGAAAAAAAGACAAAAAAAAAGTATTTGTCATTGCACTTATGCATCATGACATATGTCTACTCATACAGCACTGTCTGCGAGTTTCTAACCATTTACATACTCTGAGCAAGTATACTCATGAAATTTGTATGTTTCTAAGCTCAAGACAAGTTCACTCACACATCCTTCTTTACTTGATACAGTGCTCAAGACAAATTTGTTTGCCATGCCTGTGATTCACTGAACACATTGTACACAAGATCAACAGATTATTTGTAATATTTTTTTTTTACACTTTTTATTTACTTTGCTTGTTTACAAAACTCACCTGTGTGTCTATTTGCTCGGACGCCATCTTGAAATACTGCCAACTGTATAATTTCTTACCTTGGTCCAGAGTTCGTTTGAGCGAGCTAGGGAGAGCAAACTGGTTATTAGAAATAAAATTAGTCTAGCCCAGTTTTAGTTTAACATTCAATACTTTTTATTAATTCTTTTCAATAGGAATACTCTTTTGTTTAATTTGATAAAAAAGAAAAAATACCTCCACCCCTTGACTACGTTTTGAATCTTATTAATACATTTCAAGAAAAGCTATATTAACCCATTTTAAGAAAAGCCGTATTAAACAGGTATTAAATCTAATTTACGCAAGCTTCTTACATTTATGATATAATTTTCACCCCACACACACACACACACATTCACCCCATGCCCTTATGAGATCTCAAATTCCTTTTGTTTTTTAATTTTGAGTAAAAAATCTATTTACCCCCATTTTTGTTACTTAGCTTGCCATTGTCCAAAACAGTCCAGCTTCCTTACATAAATTTTTGTCACTCCGCACATTTTTCTTTCTTTTTACTTACACTTTTTCTTTTAGACAAAACTGTTATTCCGATCTAATTAATGTTTAGGCTTCTTTAATTCACATTTTTTACACCTTTTGGTGTTGGGCGCGCCTGTAATTTGTCTGCGAATTGTAGTACGGCCGTACCGGAAGAGAGTATAATTTCAACTGGGGCGAGCCAAATTGGTCAAAAGTCTGAGCTGGAGGGACGATCACGTGGTCTCGTTCTTTTGTTTAATTTGTATTATGTAGCCAGATTTTGAGGCGTAGCTGACCCGTTACACATTCCAGTGTTATGTAATTATGGGCTCGGCTCTTGACGTCATGTAGCGTGACTCCAGATGTGCAAAGTTCAAAGTTCGGTTCGCTAAAAATAACTGACTTCCGCTGTTAAATCGTTGACCTTGACTCCAAATTGTGTACATTGTTTTTTACCCAATACACTTTATAAATAAAATCTTTACATTTTCAATATTTCTCTGGGTGGTTTTACCTGTACCGTTACATATTGATGTTAATGAATCATTTCGCACAAGGCGATTGTGAACTGGTCACTAGTGTTATGTACAATCAAATTATAATGTGAGACTGTGTTTTCTTCTTCAGTTAACCTAACATACATAAAGAATTTACATAAACCAAAGCATACAACATTTGTTTATATTTACACGGGCCCAAGAAAAGCAAATTACTTGTCGACTAGATGAGATCAACAACAGGCATTCATAACTTATTAAAGACACAACATGCTAAATTTTACAAAATAACTGTAGACAAAAACAGCAATATATATTGTAATGGTACAAAAGGGGTAGAATCATTTTAATATTATGCAATAATACGATCTATGTAACCCGGAGTAAAATACGACTTTAGAAATCTGAATGGTATGAATCAGCCAATATGACGTAGGCATTGCCGTCACAATAGTATCACGAACGGAACACGTGTTTTCCAATAACGAAACGCAGTTTTGATTTTTACAAACTTCGAGATTCTTCGATGGGTCCAGATGAGAGGGGAAGTGGGGAGTGAAGGGAATCACGTGACCAGCCCGTATAGTATACGATCACCGATCGCCATTTGCAGTCTACGAACAACATCAAAACGCCGTACGGTGGTGTTGAAACAAGTCCGCGGACAAATTCAGTGTAGGCCTACAAAAAGTGTGAAAATGAATCTAAAACAAGTATAGTAAATCTCTTCAAGTGTAAATGTAATTGGAAAATTTAATCAACAGTGGGGAACAGTTTTTGTGAGTGTGGGAGCAAAAAGTGAACTGAACGAGTAATGGCGCAACATTTGGAATAACTTCTACAGCTAAGTACTTAAAACTAGATCGACTGGCCAACAATTAATAACTATTTGCCTATTATTAAAGTACTCCATTCAGAAAATAATGAGATCTCAATATATATTTTTATTTGATATGTATTTAACTACAAATTATTATATAAATTAGATTATACAGAGTTAAGTAAAACCAATTTGTAAAAATTTTGTGCAAATTTTTATCAAAAATTGCCCAGAATAAGATTGTTCCTATATATTCTGTTTATTTTATAATTTTATGAACAATTATTGTGGTTAATTAACTACATATAACACTACCAACTCGATCACAAATTATTAGTGATGAAAATGTTAAATTTTTACCTGATGGCCTATACTAGTTTTTCTCCGTTAGAGCTTCATCAGAAACTACTGACAAAGCTCTAACAGAGCAAATACTAGTATCATCCATTAGGTAGAAATTTACTGTTATCAATAATAATTTCTGATCAGAGTCAATAGTGTTATACTGTATATAGTTAATTAATAACAACGACACGTCATGGACAACAAAATCCAGGAGCTATTGTGGTGTTATGTCAGTCTCTTATCTGACGTTTATGATGTTTGAGCCAATGACAACCACAATCGGTTCACTTGAGTCACACACACACAGAGTACTTCTGAACAAATAATAAATCTAGCTCTGTAACAAAAATTTAAATATTGTTAGTGAACTAGTTAATGAACTATTTAAGGATGGACATAACCACATATAGCCATTTATAAGATTTACTCAAGCGCCATATTACAAGGAAAAGTATCTGCATAAGAAAAGCTGCTTCAGCCTGTCAAAAGGCTGACAGCCGCCTTATGATTATTGGCAAATGGTATACACAATAAGGACCATTATGACAAAACAATAACTGTGCGTAATTATCCTTGAAACAAGCAAAACTATTTACAAGGTTTTGAAAAAGGAATACTTGAATTATTTTAAATGGAAAAGGGAAAAATATGTCTGTGCGTGTGTGCACACATGCACATGCTGTAGCGGGGCAATTTTGGGCCTACCTGAGGCAATATAAAGAAGTTTGTATTTTTCTTTTTAATAAATAACATTTTCGAATACTAGGGACAAAAATTTATAAACACCGGTAAATTTATTATTTGCGACGGAAGTGAACGTGGCAGCACTGCTGTGTTAAAATTACTTATGAATATTTTCTCAAAACGAAAAACAACAGACAAACTGTACCAAGGTCAACAAATGACGAACACGAAACCAGTAAACACATTATGTAACAGCGTAAACAAGTTATATAACCAGCGTCAGGCGATCTGACGTCAGAGACGATCTTTGTTATGAAATGCCGTTACATAATGGTGACATTCAGCTGGTGGAGTGATACAAACTCTAAGACAATAAGAATTGAACATCCAACAACAGCTGCTTCACAAATTAGCGCCTGTAGTTCTGCCCAGTCCAACTTCATCACTCGCGCGAGTGAGACATAAAGTTTCGAAACGTAAAAGTGCGGGCCCGCATACCATAAGAATGTGATTTTAATTCAAATTAATAAGTTACAGTTTTACAGTTATGAAGTGAAATGAAGGACAGTTACTAGTGACCCGGCGAAAATTACAGAAAAGAACGACATGTGCTGTGTGGTAAAAGAAATGGGGAGCGGAAGGAGGCTGGACTGAATTTTAGGGACGAAATGGCAGATAAGAGAATCAATTACCTTATTCTATTATATTCATACATTAAGAAAGAAAAAATTTAAAGTCAAATTTTATAACCATTCAAAATTGAAACCTTTTAAAAAATAAAAATTGAAATGAGCTCGTAAAGGGAAAATCTAAACTGGTCAGTATGTGAGTGTGTGTGGGGTTTAGTTTAATTATATATATAGATGTAAGGAAGTGCTGGTTTCCGTTTCAAACTAATCCTAGGTGTATACAGATCATTTCTATTTTAATATCTTGATTCTTTTTTATACTAAAGTCTTTTATATTCAATGTTTATACTATATTTCAATTTTATTTTCATGTGAGTTTTTTAGAATGAGAATCGGGAATTGTTAATAAAACGTAATTATGGGCAACAATATAACGTTTTCTTTATTTTTGAACAACCAATTCCGATTTCCTGTGTTCGTCTAAAAAGAACCCCAAAATGATAAGTACACATATTTTGTTATACGTAGTTGGCAGTACAAGATGGCTACAGGAAAAATTAGATTTTCTGAATTTACTTTAACCATGTTTTTATCAATCATAATTTAATATCAATAATATCAAACGTATCAATGGCTTCTGAACAGGGACAATTTATATAATATAATTATATAAATGTCAGCCTACTTGGGAGAGCGGAATGGTTGTTGGAAATAACAGAAAAATTTTTTTTTTATACGTAAAATAGACGTATAAATAAGGTTATGTCATGATTATATGTAGTACGAGTAAGTAGAATATTTTTTTTTAGTATGCGTTACATATAATAATATTTTATAAAGAAATATATTTAAAAGATTTTACAAAAAATGGCAGATAATAGTGAGATCAGCCTCTCTGACAATCAGACAGACTCTGGTATACAAACAGAAGCGGTGTCAATAGACGAGCAAAATGTGGGGATCTCTGTAATTAGTTCGCCGGGAGCGATTTCTACTCCTGTACCACGTAAAATAAATACCAGAGAAAAAGAGTTATCATTACATGATTTATTTAAACTCATTAACAATAAATTTGAGGTACAGAATAGTAATTTCGATGTTCAAAAGAATAGTTTGGATGAGTTAAAAAACCAAATCTATAACAAATTAGATGAACAGAAAGACGAGTTGAAATATGAAATTAAAGAAATGAATAAATGTTTTAAAAATAATAATGAAGCAATAGTAAATAGTCTGAATAAATTAGAACAGAGTGTTGAGAAGTTAGGCGACAATGTTATGAGAATGACAAATATTAATAATGACGAAGTAGTGGAAGATGTAGTATTAAATAGTGATGATAATGATATTAATTGCAATTCTGAGAGTATAGTGGGGGTAGAGAATAATGGAGAGACAAATGATGAAAATATAATCAAAAATAGTACTAATGAAATTGCAGAATGTAGTGATTATGAGATGTTGAGATGTGTTGATGAAGTAGAGAGAGAGTGGAAGAATAATATAGTAGTTGAATGGGGGCAGAGGGTAAATTTCCCCACTAAAAATTTTGAACCAGAGTGTTCACAAATGTTGTTGTTTTTGAAGGGCGAGAGACCCATACTAGTAGATGAAGTAACGAGTATATTGATGTTGTATAATGTTGTACCCTCTGTCTGTAATAATTATGAGAGTGTGATGTGGTGTTATGAAGAGAGAGATTTGTGTGTGGAGAGTGAAATAGAACTATATAAGTTAAAAAGAAATTATGATGAATTGAAAAAAATATTAGAAGGGGTGAAGATGACCCATACAAGATACTTACCTGTTGCAAGAGAGATAGAAAATTATTTTGATAATATTTTTATGAAAGATAATGGCTTACCTGATGATAAAACAAATTACCTGACGTTAAACAAAAATACTAATGTAGACTGGACAATCATAACTTATGGTGACAAGATTTATAATGGTAAAATGAATGAAATAGAGTTGATAGGTTATTATGATAGTAATAATTACAACAACTGGTATGTGGATAAAAATGATATATGTTATAAATATATTAGGTATTTATATGACGATGGAGGTTGAACTAAAAAATTAGTGAATAGACATTTTTAAATAATATAATTTTGGAAACGACCTTGCAGATTTGGACAGTGAAATGTGAAACAATTGAACAGTTATTGACTTATACTTTGTAAATATAATGTAGTGAATTCATTTGTATGTATTCTGAAATGTTAGGTAAGTAATGTGTATATGTATTAGAAAATGTTGTGTTAATAATAATAATATTATTAATATTTTGCATTCTAATTAAATATTACAATAATTATGAAGACAATAATTAATGATTGGTAGAATGTTGACAATAATTGAAATATGTTATTTTAATAATCAAATAAATACTTAATTTTAATAATCAATTGAAGTAAATAATTTGAGATGTTTCAATATTGTGATTGAAGGTTATATGTTTGAATTTTTTTTATGAATTTAAATTATGTGATGAGAGTTCAATTTAATAATAATTAATAAATAAATAAATGTTAAATGGTTTATTTTGTGGAATAACTTAATGGTTAAGAATATATGTTAATAATAACTTTGAAAATTTTGAGTAATCCAACTGCAGCACAGGATAAATAATGAAATGATGATAAATAAAAGAGTTAATAATAAAAATTTTAAATAATAATGTTTATAAATTTTTATATAAATTACTTAAAAGGAAAAATTGTTTGTTTAAATGTATACTAATAATCAAAGTTAATGTCTATTTGTTTATAATGTTATGTAATGTATTATACAAGATGTGTGTGGCTGGGAGGTTATCCAGGGGGATAACGTATCAGAAATTTGCTATATTTTAATTAATAATAATGATTTGCTACTCAATAATTTTGTTTTGATTTGAAAAATAGCTGCACTAAATACTTCCTATATTGTGTTTATTATGTCTTATTATGTTGATTGCATTTAGTATGTTAGGTATAAGGATTATAAAAATATGATAATATGTTTTCAATGTGTTTATAGATTTTAAAATAAAATGAAATAAAGGTGTGATAGTTAAAATTTTCAATGAGTTACAAAAGATAGAAATGGGTGATAGTAATTGTTTGAATAAAATGTTTGAGTCAGTCCAAGTTGAATTTTTGTGGGACATATAGATCTGTCCAAATTGAAGCCAAAGTTAAAGAAATAGTAGAGATGAAAATAATGCAATGTTGTTTTGAGTTAATGTATGTTATAGAATTTTGAGAAGTATAAGTGGAGACACAGTAGAAATGGAGAATAATTGTAGAGTTTTGAGCGATATATTGTTTATTTTGTTGATGTTATTTTGTTGTAGTTGTAGTAAGGTAATGAGATTGAGATTTTGGGGATGGCGATTTTGCAGTAGGGGTAGTGTATTGTGGGAGTCCGCAACGTAAGGGTTGGGACGGGATTTGGTATAGTTTTAGTGGAGACGGGGTTGCCTTAGGTAGAATCCAGGAACCAGAGAACGGGAATTGAGCTTTTTGGGGGGGGGAAACACTTATCCTATGTACAAAGGGTTAGAGAGTATTTTTTTTATATATTGAGAGAAGGTAGCGAATTGAGTTAAAGTAGTAAGTAGTTAGAGGTAGAGAAGGGTTAGTAGATTTTGATAGAGGGGTGTCATACTAGTTAAGGATTTTGTAAGGGAGCGTTAGAGTAATAAAAGGAGAAGATCATGGGTAAATGCCAAGTTGATAAAGTGAATTATGATGAATAACGTAGAATCACCCAAATTAATGAAATGGAATAATAATTGCAATGTTATAAAAAAAAAAAAAAAATTTGAGAAATGAATTAATAAAAGTTAAATTGAGATTAAAAGGTAAATTTTATGATTTTATATGCAAACTTAATGATGTAAAATGTGTAAATTTTAAATACATGTGTATTTTAAGATGATAATAACCATGTGAATTATTAATGTACTATGTTTTCTTATATTATATTGTGTTTGTTAGTATTTAAGAGAATTTTATGAAGTTAAATATTTTAAATTGGGGATGAGGAAAATGTAACATGGTAATGGGAAATGTTTATGAGTCGGTCGTCTGTTTATTAAAATTCTGATGGGAATCAGGGAAATGATTTTGAATTTTGGGATAAAGTTAATAAGGGAAAGTAGATGGAATTTTAAGAGGGGTATCACATTGTTGGTAGATATTTTGCTATATATGTTAGAGATAAGTAGAAAACAAAACCAGTGCTTCTTAGTGCAAACCAGCACCGCTAAGGGGAAACACATCAGTTGGGGATATGGTGTTGTATAAGGCCACTATTTGATATTTGATTTGTTGTTTCAGTGTTGGGTGATGCTGTGGCGGCGGACCTGAGCTGGCCAGCACGTCAGAGCAGGGGCGTTGAGTATCTGTCTGACTCTACGGTGTTGGGATCTCGAGAGAGAAGTCCAGTATTGTCATGCAGATGCGGTCACAGTCACCGGACCAAGGGTGAGTTGATTATATTTTTTTTGTAAACCGTAAAGGGGGTTGTGGCAACATATCCTGGCTGATCCCTCTAGCAAGTATGAATGTGTCAATGAGATTTTTTATGCTTCGGCATAAAATATCTCATTGAGGGGGTATTGTAGCGGGGCAATTTTGGGCCTACCTGAGGCAATATAAAGAAGTTTGTATTTTTCTTTTTAATAAATAACATTTTCGAATACTAGGGACAAAAATTTATAAAGACCGGTAAATTTATTATTTGCGACAGAAGTGAACGTGGCAGCACTGCTGTGTTAAAATTACTTAT
Source organism: Magicicada septendecula (assembly GCA_034769895.1). Classification (NCBI taxonomy): domain Eukaryota; kingdom Metazoa; phylum Arthropoda; class Insecta; order Hemiptera; family Cicadidae; genus Magicicada; species Magicicada septendecula. Next base: position 310,541,741 of record CM068374.1, on the reverse strand, counting down.
GAATATTTTCTCAAAACGAGAAACGACCGACAAACTGCGCCAAGGTCAGCTCCAGTGACACAAAATCTGTCAACAAATTATGCAACAAGACATCAGGCGAGCGTTACGTCAGCGCATTACATAACAAGAATGCTGGGTGTGTCAGAGCCAGCAGCTGTGTGACACACAGAGAACAAAGATTTAGTCGGCATATAACTTCTGAACACGACAGATGCAACCAACTGTGCGTTAGCCGGTTCGCCGGTTTTAGGCGAAGTTTTGGTGTTCGCCGGCCGAGCATAATTATCGCCCGCATACCATAAGAATGTGATTTTAATTCAAATTAATAAGTTACAGTTTTACAGTTATGAAGTGAAATGAAGGACAGTTACTAGTGACCCGGCGAAAATTACAGAAAAAATCGACATGTGCTGTGTGGTAAAAGAAATGGGGAGCGGAAGGAGGCTGGACTGAATTTTAGGGACGAAATGGCAGATAAGAGAATCAATTACCTTATTCTATTATATTCATACATTAAGAAAGAAAAAATTTAAAGTCAAATTTTATAACCATTCAAAATTGAAACCTTTTAAAAAATAAAAATTGAAATGAGCTCTTAAAGGGAAAATCTAAACTGGTCAGTATGTGAGTGTGTGTGGGGTTTAGTTTAATTATATATATAGATGTAAGGAAGTGCTGGTTTCCGTTTCAAACTAATCCTAGGTGTATACAGATCATTTCTATTTTAATATCTTGATTCTTTTTTATACTAAAGTCTTTTATATTCAATGTTTATACTATATTTCAATTTTATTTTCATGTGAGTTTTTTAGAATGAGAATCGGGAATTGTTAATAAAACGTAATTATGGGCAACAATATAACGTTTTCTTTATTTTTGAACAACCAATTACGATTTCCTGTGTTCGTCTAAAAAGAACCCCAAAATGATAAGTACACATATTTTGTTATACGTAGTTGGCAGTACAAGATGGCTACAGGAAAAATTAGATTTTCTGAATTTACTTTAACCATGTTTTTATCAATCATAATTTAATATCAATAATATCAAACGTATCAATGCAGATTATTAAATATCACACATTAAGTATTCTTAGACTTTGCATGTGTCATAGGTATGATGTGTATTGATTTCTGAGAGAGATCTACATTTAATTTTGCATTTTTCTCCCAAAACTCTATCTACAGCATTTTGGCAGACTCATCTCACCCATCTTCGTGCTCCTTAATGTCCTATGAGGGAAAGTACAAGATTTCCATCCTAGAAACTTACAGAGGAATCAACAGTTTACTGTGTACTACCACATCATTTTTAGTTTCCTGCATCTCCACTAGGAGCATACATCAATCAACTGAATCGATAAGGTATTGTTATTTGTAAAAATGGATGAAAGAGAATTTCGTGTGGTGATGAAACACTACTTTTTGAAAGGCAAAACTGCACAGGCTAATCCAAGCTGGATAAATATTATGGTGAGTCAGCTTTATTAACTATTGAAGGTCAGAAAATATTTAAAAATCCATGACATGGTGACGGAGGACAGAAGATTGAAAGTGAGTGAAACTGCTAAGACAATAGGCAATGAATCTCAAATGAATGGGTGCATAATATTTTTTTACGTATTTACATATGCAAAAACATCCACAAGATGGGTGCCACGTTTGCTTGTAATTGTTCAAAAGCATGAATGAATGAACATTTCTAAGTAAAGTTTGTAGCTGTTTCAACACAATTGAGAAGAGTTTTTGTGCCGATTCATAACCTGGATGAAACCTGGATACATCACTCCCAACCTGAAGCCAAGCAACAATCAAAACAGTGGGTTGCAGTAGGAGAACTAGCTCCAAAAAAAAGCGAAAACCATTCCATCATCACGGTGATGGCCACTGTGTTTTGGGATGTTTGTGGCAGTCTTAATTGGCTTTCTGGAGAAGGGTAAAATGATAAACTGAGAAATATTATGCATCTCCGCTGGATCGTCTAACTGAAAAAATAAAGAAAAAACGACCACATTTGATGAAAAATAAAGTTCTTTTTCACAAAGACAATGTATCACCCTTCTGCTGCGATTGTGACAGTAAAATTGTTTGAATTCAGCTACGAAATTCTTCCGCATCTCCCCCAACTCACCAGACTTAGCATTTTCAGATTATTATCTGTTTCCAGATTTGAAGAAGTCGCTTGCTAGAAAGATATTTATCCAAAATTATTAAGTTATTGCCAAAATATCTGTGTATTTTGAAGACTTTGATAAATTATATTATAAGGATGTGATCGAAAAGGTTGAGCATCATTGGATTAAAGTGTATAGTCTTGAGATTATGTTTGAGTGTATAAGGAGATTATGTTGAGAAATAAACAAGATTTTCCCCCAAAATTTTGTCTTCTTTATTTTTTTACTGACTTATCAAACACTTTTTGTATACGTATAGTGTGCGTCATTTGGTGTTGTGTACAATTTTGGCCTGTCACCTGCTCATAAATGTGATCTCCACGTAAGTAGTCTTTACGTACACGGAACTGTCTGCCTTTGTGTGGTTTTATTAGTGATTTAGTTAGCAGCGTAGCGAGCTTGCCTCGAATATGACAAAGTCGCTTAATACCATCAAAACACGCTGCTTCAAGATATCCATTTCCTAACATCTTTGTCACCTGTGCATATTCTGAAACAAAAACAATAACACCTTAGCAAACAAAAATCAATTTATTTATTATTATCCAGGCTGTAATTCAAATCCTACTCTCACGTCCGTGAAGACACGTGTCATGTAGCCCCTGGACAAGAGAGAGTGAAAAGGCTAGTTTCTGGCACCTATAACTGAAACATATCGGCTAAGGAAAGACCACAATGGTGGTGAAGACAGAGAAGAGGAACTTTAGTATGATGGATCTGGCAGAGATGGCAGCCCCATTCTTAGGGTAAAGATAGAGCCCCTACCAGAGCATGGTAAAGCTGCTGCCTTGCAGTTGGTGTTGGATCACCAAAGGCTAAAGGAAGAAAACCTTGATTACAAATTACCTGATCCTCCAGGTTCGGGGTTGTCCAATGGGCTAGTAACCCTTTCACATCAAAATTCATATACTCATAACTCTCAAAAGAATAAACCAGAAAAAAAACAAGGAAAGAGACACAACTGAAATATTATAATGTATGGCGATGCTTCAACTACTGTATGGTAGTGAGATTTGGATTAGAAAGGCCAAAGATATATCTAAAATACAGCGAGTAGAAATAAGGTTCTTGAGGGCTGTTGTTGCGTCTAGAAGCTCTTGATGATCTTGAGTTATTCCTAGAACGCTAAGTGAAGAGGGCTGGTTCGAAAGAAATTTGAAGTGGACTGTATGTTTTTCATGTAAAGATGGTTTATTGACAATTATTGAAAATTTGTGCTATTGCTGACACGTGCAAAAGTTGACTCGGCATGATGCCCGTTAAATTAATTAGAAATAAAAGTCGAAAGACATAATAAATAAGGCAGGAATTGCCCAAGTATAATCAGTGCATGTTGCACATACTAAATAATTAAATAATGAAAGCCAGTAGCCGCGGCTGGAAATGTTACGAGTGGTCAGCTCGGAGTATTGTGAATGACTAACGTAAATTTCGCTACAGGCAGCCCAGCTGTGGGCCGGCTGTAGACGGTAGATAAGAAAAACGTGACGTCATCTGCACGTGGCGCATTGCAGTATTTAAAAAAAGTACAGAGTTTACAAGTTCAAAGTTTGAACATACTGCCCGCACAAAATCGTGGCGATTTTGTAATTTATGCCTTAAGGTTAATAATACATAGTAATTGAATTTACATGCTAATAAAACAACAACATAACAATTGACAGGTCCAACACAGAGCAATGACAGCTGGACAATTAATAGTAACAATGTGGCTAACAACAAATTCATGTGATAATTACAAAATACATAATGATTCGAATTATATAGCCATAAAAAACTAGCAATGAAATTACACAACACATAATAACATGGCATGATGCACAATAATACAATAATCAGGTAGACACATTAATTTTCCCACATAATACCCAATAATGATCACAAAGAATTCAATAATAAGTAACAAGCAATAATACAATAAAAAGATGTAATAATTTGCATGCATGATATTGAAACAACAATCCCCTGAAAGATTCAACAATACATAACCATTGGAAAATACAATGACAAATACATAATGATTGATACAATAAGATTACAATAATAGTTCCCAAAAAAGTTAAAAAATACATAATCATAGAATAGTACAATAACAAAGACATAATAATAATTACAATAATAATAAAATTGGATTGTATGATCGTCCCGGGAATGTCCCGGGAGTGATACAAGGCAATGCGACAAGTTCACATACCTGATACGTGTCGTATGATGCTCATGTGACTAGTCTGATGCCACCGGAAGGGGGCACAATTTATGGATGGGTCGACGTAGGATACCCTGTGCGGTGCGAACTTCGGCAACGCGCACTATTGAGTCCTGACCCTCATAAACATTTGTGATTACCCTGCGCTTCCATTGAAGGGGGGGGGGAAGTCTCATCTAAAATGAGGACGAGCTGTCCAACAGTAAAATTCCTTGAAGTGGTGCGCCATTTGTTGGGCTGTTGCAACTGGTGCAAATAATCTTTGGACCATCGTTTCCAGATGGATTGTGTGAATCTTTGGAGCAGCTGCCATCTGCCCAAACGACTAATACTGACTTGGGTATAGTCGGGCTCCGGGAGTGCCGTAAGTGGAGAACCGACCAGGAAATGAGCGGGAGTCAACTTCTGGGTCCCTAAAATCATTGGATATAGCGAATAAAGGGCGTGAGTTCAGGCAAGACTCTATTTGAGTTAGAATGGTAGAATACTCCTCGAAATTCAGAATGGTACAGCCAATCACACGACGCAAATGAAATTTGACACTTTTTACCCCGCTTTCCCACAGACCACAGAAATGAGGGGCTGAGGGTGGAATAAAGGACCACTTGATGCCCTGGGAGCTGATAAACTCCCGAGTTGTTTGCTCAAATCCCTTAGATTTCAAAAGTCTGTACAATTCGTGTAATGTGCTGCTCGCACGACGAAAATTCTTACCATTGTCGGAGAATATCTGAGTGGGGATACCTCTACGCGCGATGAACCGTTTTAAGGCCGCTATGAAGGCGTCTGAGGTAAGATCTGATACGAGTTCCAAATGAATTGCCTTAGTGCTCATGCATATAAGGCAATATACGCTTCTGACGTCGATTTTGAGCGCTGCCCGCCATGATGCACAAATACGGGCCCGGCATAGTCAACAGCAGATTGGGAAAAAGGCTTAGAAGGCGTGACCCTAGAAGGGGGTAATTGTCCCAATAATTTGGTTTGCGCCCTTGGCACGGTAACGGAAACAAGTGATGCATTTATGTATTACCGAGCATATATAGGATTTATCATTAACGATCCAATATTTCTGTTTCAGAGAAAACTGGGTTAATTGTACACCAGAGTGCAATAAACGAAGATGTTCGTTTTCTATGATTAACTTGCTGAGATGAGAATGCGGGTGCAGTATTATTTGATGTTTGCTCGCGTAGCTGAGATGGGAGTACTGTAGACGTCCACCTACTCTCAATATACCTGTCTCATCAAGAAAGGGGTTGAGTGAGAGAATTTTACTGCTGTTGGGGATGCAGCGATGTGCCTCAAGTTCCTTAACCTCAATGCCGAAGTGCAATTGCTCAGACTGGTGAATAAAAACCAAAAGTGTATCATGCAACTCCTGGGCTGACAAAAAGGAAGTGTCCCTGTCAGGAACGGGGAGCCTAGAGTTTCGAATAAACCTGCAGCAATATGAGAAAATGCGAATGAGTCTTGTTAGGGATGAGTAATTTTCAACACAACTGGATGTGGATGAAGCAACAATTAGTGAGGTTTGGGCCTGCTTGCGTCGTTCTTGTTCCAGATCGGGATAAGTGCAGGGAGAATGAGTATCGAAGGCACTGATGGGCCATGATGATGACTCATGGGACAACCAGGACGGACCATGCCACCATTGTGGGTGGCTGTGTAAAATGCGAGGGAGGCAACCGCGCGATAAAATGTCGGCAGGGTTGTCCAGTGGTGATACATGGTGCCAAGTTCCCCGTGTAGTGAGACGCTGTATTTCAGCGACACGGTTGGCGACAAACACCTTCCATCGGGAGGATTGCTGATGGATCCAATGTAAGGCTATCATTGAGTCCGAGTAGAAATATAATTCGTCAAATTTGTAGTTGACAGCGTCTATTACCTTGGAAGCAAACTGAGCCAGCAATAGGCAAGTGCAAAGTTCAAGCCTGGGTAGCGTTACCTGTTTCAATGGAGTGACCCTAGATTTGGCACATAACAGGTTTGACGATATGGCACCATTTGAATAGACCGTCCGCACATAGATACAGCATGCGTAACCTTTAGCTGACGCGTCGGCGAATCCATGAAGCTGTAATGAAATGATTCGGTAATTGTTAATGAAATGACGGACCTCGAAATTTTAAAATGAGTGTCTGAGACCAATTGAGAATAGAGCTCTAACCACTGATCAGACAATGAACCCGATAAGGGTTCGTCCCAACTCGTACCCGCTAACCACAATCATTGTACAAAATGCTTGCACCAAAATGTAATAGGCCCAATGAGGCCCAACGGGTCGTAAATTCTCGCGATGACCGATAGCACACTTCACTTGTTGACCACCGCCACGTTGACATTCCTCTGAACGTTATATAAAAAACTGTCTTCGTTGACGTTCCATTGAATGCTCAATGTACGCACATTTTGGTTTTTGCTAAAGTCATGGGAGACGTGAGCGCGAGAGGCTATAATGGTCTGGTCATTAGAAAACCATTTATGTAAGTTAAAACCATATCGGCTTAGTAAATTTATGATGTCAGATTTCATTTTAGATAGAACGTTCGGGTTATCTGAGCCCGTCATGAGATCGTCCACATAAACATCATTGGCTATGGCTAAGCAGGCTATAGGGTATTCGGTTTTATTTTCTTGGGCTATTTGAGCCAGACATCTTGTAGCAAGAAAGGAGGCACTTGCAGTCCCATACGTGACTGTCCTCAAGGCGTAATGTTGGAGTTCCTTATGCGGGGCGTCGCGCCAAACAATACGCTGCAAATTGGAATCCTTAGGATTAACTAAAATTTCCCGATACATCTTTTCAATGTCTGCAACGAGGACATATCGGTGAGTTCGGAATCGAGACATAATAGAGAACAGATCCTGCTGGACTGTGGGACAGACCATCAGAGTATCGTTCAAGGACAAATTATTTGTCATCTTAGCAGAGCCGTCGAACACAACTCCCAACTTGGTAGTTATGCTGGAACCTTTAAAGACTGAGTGGTGCGGCAAATAAAAGGTGTCTGATTTGTCAAGCGACAAATCGTACTCATTAAGTGAAGACATGTGACCAAGATTTAAATATTCATGCATGAACTCGCTATAACCTTTGTGAAGGGCAGGGTTCTGCTTGAACTTAAGTTCTAACGACTGAAACCTGCCGATAGCTCCGCGAAGAGAATCGCCCAAGTGAGACTTGTCTGACCTGTGAGGCAGGGATACCACAAATCTGCCATCTTCATTACGGACAGTATTGGACACAAAATGATTCTCGCATTCCGAGTCCTCAGCGGAAGGATCACGAATAGAAACTTCCTCCAACTTCCAAAATTCCTTTAGTTGCAAGGAAATTGCACTATCATTCTCACATACCATAAAGGATGAAACCGGTTTCATCATGTCGACATTAAATGGCAAATTACCTGTGAGAATGAATCCTACTTTGTCTCCTGAATTATGGGGAAATGCGGGCTACGGATAAACTTGATAGGTTCAATTAATTGCAAGTAATATTGAGCACCGAGCAATAAATTGATTTGCGACGAGAAATTGAGTTGTGGGTCGGCTAAAAATATGCCCTTTGGTAAATTTAAAGATGCTACATCAAATGATTCCGCCGGGAGATTACTAGTGATGCTGGGAAGCACAGCGCAATGTATGTTTAAGCTAAAATGTTTATAGCGAGAATGTAACCTTACTCTGGTACTGAAATCAGCTTGGGACAATGAATTGTTTATACCCGTTATGGGCAATTGAGATTTAATTAGTTTCAGACCCATACAACGTGCGAAATCCATAGTACAGAAGTTAGCCTGCGAACCAGAGTCTAATAATATCCTAACCGGGTGCTTTCTACCTGCATGGTCAGTTGTCATGCAGACTGCGGTAGATAATAATATGGACTTATTTGTTTGTAATTTTAGCGAACACTGGTTATTACTGGACGATCCGTTTTTGTTAGGCATATGAATCATTGTGTGATGGCGTTTCGCACATGTTCTGCAAGAAAATTTAGATGGACAGTGGGCGCTATCGTGGCCTGGGCGAAAGCAATTTAGAAAAAGTTTATTTTTGATTATAATATTTTTTCTCTTATGTATAGTAAGCGTTATAAATTGTGAGCAATCAGTAATTCGGTGTTTACCCTTACACAGCTGACATATATTATTTCCGACATGGGAATGAAATGCTGCTTTGGCCGCATTCCCCGTTTTAATGGCCTTGCAATAGTGAGCCTTATCGCAAACGTTTATCTTGCTTGTTGAAGTGGTTGCGCTGTCCAGATTTTGCAATAACTGTCTACGTGTTGTAACGGTACATATAAAACTACATCCACCAACGTACCGAAAATTAATCTGAAAGCCACTACTATTAAGAATACATAAAAGGTCAAGAATACCACCATGGATACAGAAGGAGAAAGTATCATATGTTAAAATAAGTGAAGTATCATGAAGGAGTAATTACTAGTAAATATACCAATAAAGAAGAAAAGAAGACTAAAGACGAGACGACTGACATACCTTACCCAATAGATCAGTGAGAAGAACGCAACGGAAACAAAAGAAGAATGAAGAATCAGTGAGAAGAACAACGATAACGACCTCAAGAAAGAAGAAAGAAGAAACAATGCGAAGGAGACAAGTGAAAACAACATCATGTATAAAATAAATAAGAGTGAGAAAGAGATCAGTGAAGAAAAGAAGAAGGAAGATATCCAGACCAGACACAAGAAAAAAGGGAAAGGAATTGAAGTATAACAAACTAACATAAACCTATGAAGGAATAATTGTACCAAGAAGAAAGAAGAAATGTTAATTAATTACATGATATAAATCCCTAAGCTGTATGGTAAAGTCAACACTGACCACAACTCATTTGATGAATACATTCCTTGTCCATGTAAAGTAAGCTGTAATCAATAAGGACTCAGTATTGTAAATAAAGAATCACCAAGAAACTGAATAAGAATAGGATAAGTTTATTTTAGCTAAATGAAGTGTAGACATAAAAAGAAGACTAAGTTCCAAAATATAAATGACCAGTTATACAGTGGGATTGATGTTAGTAAAAACCCACTAATTAACAATAATTAAGACAATAAAAGAGTAAACCAAAAGTACAATAATAATAACCAACAACCACTGTACCAACATTGAATGAAAGCCAATCAACCAGATTAATGCAGAAATGCAAAGCCAGCAGCAACACATTACTGCTTACCCAATATCCAACATAACCTAATCTGGGCAACCAGTTTTCACTAAAACTTAAGAAAAACAGAGCCTAAATAATATCAAACCAAAATGTATTAAGCTGGGAAATAACTAGATGATATAAGGAACGTTTTGTACACAATGGATGATATAATAAATGAATATAAAAGCTATATTAATGTAATCCAATATAACTATATGCTTGTAATAACAAAGATGCATGATGCAACCAAATTATGTTATAAACTTATTATACAAAAGTAGTAACCCAACTAACAACTTGAAGTGGGGCAGAATACTGTTCAAATGAATAAATTCAACCAAGATAACTATCTAAATAATCCAAATAACAATAATGACAACAAAACTATAGTAACAACTAGCTGCAAGCAATTTTGATAACTACTAAACCAAGGTGATAACCAGTACAAATGCAGAATGAACTGCAGCACATTGATAACAATGTCATTGAAACCATTATAATCGTCATTTAAATAACATTAAGAATAATATGTAAAGAGTACCAAGCATACAATAAGGTAACTCCATGAAGTATGGCAAACCTACCTGACAAACTATAATTAAGGCAATAAACCTATAATATAGGGAAAAAGAACGCTATCAATAGTGACTAAAACCAATAATGTGTAAATAGGCCCTATTAGAAATTAGTTAAATGATAGTATTATTAAAATATAAGTAAAAACCAATATGTATAGCCATAGACCTAGGATTGAACCTATGAAAACAGACATAGTGTTAATATTAAGGCATAGTTTTAAGGGAAAAGTGTACAGTAAGATAAGAATACGTTATTACCATCAAATATGGAATAAAAACAATCTATTAAAAATAATTAATAGCTTAATGGACACTAAGTGTGTATACCAAGTGCAATTTCAGCAACCCCGAATCCGAAATATATGATGAGGGGATTCAAAATATTGTCATTAAAATTTAGAAACGATAAGGGTAATTAAAATGGCACCAGTGCAGTTATAAGTAAGATATATGACTTATAAAAATAATTGTGTGATGCTTAGCCCTTGCGCGTGGGTATGTAGACCACAAATTCATAATCTCAAAACCAGGGAGTGACGCGGTTGTAAGCGTCTATTTTAACGAAGCCCGCCGAGAATAGACGAATTAAAAAATATTGACCAATCAGATCCTATAAAAAATACGAAATCCATCATTCCAACAGAGGAAGCAACAACAGTCTTTTACCAGCAACGAGATGACCTACATGCACGCCGTTCATCCAGAAAAACGTGCGTTTGACAGCGGTCAGCCGTAAACATACGCTAACCTCAAACCATGAGTGGAGGTTATGACTACTGAAGAAAATAGTGCAGTATATTTTCAAGTGAAATAATTCGGAGTATATGCGCATAGGAGTGAGTGTAGTGCAGTTATAAAAGTTTAATTAATTAATTAAAGAATTTTAATTAATTGAAAAATTTACGAAAAAGTGTAAACACTATGAACGACCAGTTACGCAAGTATCAAATACCCACAACTATTATATTATGATTGTCTAGTAATATATAAGTAACAGAACGCTAATAGCGAATTGAATTAACATCAGTTAATCGATTAAATGCCCAATTCCAAAAGGAAGGGAACTCTGTAATATAGATAAACAATGGCAAAATTGAACGCTTTCATTACCGACAATTTTAACTATTTATATGATTCTAATGTATTAGTATAAGCAAAGACATTGTATAACCAATGAAGGGAACATGTGCCCTAACCATTAGGAAGATACGAATGTTCTATATTTTATTTCAATAATTAACTAAGAGTTACACCAGAGGGTGACATAAATATATCAAATGAATTACAAATACCTGTGTCATGTACATCCAGTCTAGGAGATGATAATAATCCATGAAACTGGATTCTAATAATTATTGTCACTTGTTAACTAATTAATACGTCAATAAAAAATAATTAATAAATTTTAAACAAACAAGGTTACATGAACCTGTATTAATGTCAATGATTAACCATGAACAGTTGTTCATGTTTTATATTATTTCACATTAATAATTAATGAGTTTATGTTTTATCTACTTATTATAACAGTAGCAATTTTATTAGATATGTGTATTTTGCAGACTCAAAGAACCTACTACTACTACTATTACTAACACTACAAGTTTAATAACACATTATAACCTATTTATTTACCAACAAAAATTATTCGACTAGCCAAATGCAGTCATACCAACCTGATATTTTTAAATGTTTTAGAGTCCATGTTCTAATTTAACTGTTAACCAAAAAGAAAGTAAATTATATTATTGTACCAAATTTTATTGTTCTAGAGTTGAATAAATCATTATTGTCATATGAACCTTTAAAAGAGTTGGCTTTTATTGTAATCAGTAGATACAGCTTAGTGAGAAAACCGAGACGGTTGGTACCAGACCTTCAGAGCGGACATTCAAATGGAATGATTTTTTCCAACCGCAAAGTCCTATATATATTATTACACAGTATAAATTATAGTAAATATCATGTTTGTGTATGTTTATGTTAGTGTATAGGCAGGACATTACTGATCATCTCACCACAGCTGATATTCGAAGAGCCAACGGAACTTCAAGCGAATCAACTCGAAGAAGTGAATTAAAAACATTTTTAAACAAAATAAACTGATAATTAAAACGACGATAAAAAGTGTAAGTAACCGATTTATTCACTACCGGATTCAACAATAGGTTGAATTGGGTGGAAGAAATCACTAACCCACAACTTAATAATAAAGATCGAGCTTTTGAATAATAATACGAACTACAAGACCCCATATTAAATAAATAACCCTGAGAATAATAATTAGAAACGAGACGAATCTCATCTACTTACAGTGTATTTAAAAATTTTATGAAATTATTAAAGTTAAATATCACTATAATATTGACGACTCGGAACACTAAGTTTCTTATAAGTAAAAACGTAAAGTTTTACCTTACAGCCTAAACCGGCTTTCACCTATAGAAGGCTTCATCAGAGGCTGTCGTAGGTAGCGTAGTAGGTACGTCATGACGCTACCTACGACAGCCTCTGATGAAGCCTTCTATAGGTGAAAGCCGGTATAGGCTGTAAGGTAAAACTTTACGTTTTTACTTATAAAAAACTTAGTGTTCCGAGTCGTCAATATTATAGTGATATTTAGTTAAGTAACGGACACGTCATGGGCAACAAAATCCAAGAATATTAAAGTTAGGAAATCGTTCTTCTGATAAACTTTCTTTCCAAAGACGAAGCGTGTAACTATCAAGTTTTTGGGCCAAGTAATGAATAAGAATAATTTCGAATGTATTTACGGGTAGATTTAAGGTGTTTAACGTATTGATATTAGTGGTTATCTCGTCAATAAATCTGAAAATACTAATTTTGGACTCTTGTTGAACCGATTGCACACCCAAGACATTCCCCACATGATGGGCTGAGACAATTAACTTGCTGTCATACCTATTTTTTAGCAGATCAATAGCTACCGCATAATTTTCATGAGTAATTGGCAGCGATTTTATCACATTTAGCACCTCTTCACCTAATGAAAAGTGCAAGTAGTGTAGCTTTTGAATATCCATCAGATCGGTTTTGACGTGTATTAATTCAAGAAATATGTTATAATAGTGTTGCCACTCAATAATGCTACCTGAAAACCGAGGTAATTTGATTGGTTCCAACTGTATAGGGGGGGGTTTTAAGAGGTGTAATTTCGGTATTAATCAGCGGTTTTTGATTCACCTGCTCCACTTGCTCCAACAAGTGTTGCAACTTGCATTCGATGCTGCATAGATCATCCTCAGTTTGGACTCTATCACTTGCTAATGCGAAATCAGCGTCATCAGATTCAATTTGAGACTGAATATCATCATATTTAGTGGATAATTCCATTAAATGACGAAGCTTTATTTTTAGTGCGTGATGATCCCTTGTGTCCGGATCGAAATTATCCGCGAACGTGTTCACATGGGATATAGATGCTTTAATAGTGCCCCGTTTCTTTATCAACGTTTTCACATCAGCCATGATTCCAATTAAAAATGTAATTTAAAAGAATTTAAGCGTAAAGCAGGTGAATAATTGCTGTAATTTTGATAAAATTTGATATAATGCGGGAGCTAGTGATCGTCATATAGCTTAACACATTACTTACTATAACATATACTTATTATCTCTTTTAAAGAACAGCCATAAGCGTTATTGAAATTATGAATTTAAATAATAATACATATAGCCTTATCTCGACACTTGAACTTCTAATGAGTTATTACGCAGTTATGCAAATATGCTCATATTATAATGATATATGTTTACGTAAAAGCATCAATAATACCATATTGAATGTAAAATGTTACTCAGATTGTTATACTCGTGTATCATATGAAGAATTATAATGAAAAATGAAAGTTTATAATCACGTGGAATCCTGGTGTGTTCAGAACTGCTTCGATCCTGTTGGTTCCGTGCTGATCCCGTCCGGCCTTTCCTTGACGTTGGTGCTGGTTGGATGAAGCTTGATGTCGTATCTCAGCGTGATTTTACCGATGTGAAATCTGCTGCTATTGAATAACTGTCTTGCCGTTTCCTGTCGTGTCAGATCTGACGCTCTGTTGGATCTTGTGTGTCACTCCTGGAGGTTGTCTTTGCGGCAACAAAGGCAAGCCACGGTTAGCAATCTCAATTTGAAAATATTTAAATTTGAAGATTGTTTGGGACACAGGCTTTTTGTGCCCATTAAAGGAAATATTTTGAAATAGTGGACCAAAATGTTGCCCGTAAGGCGAAAATAAAATCCGGATTGGTGGACCAGAAAATGTTGCATCTGGAAGCTCTTGATGATCTTGAGTTATTCCTAGAACGCTAAGTGAAGAGGGCTGGTTCGAAAGAAATTTGAAGTGGACTGTATGTTTTTCATGTAAAGATGGTTTATTGACAATTATTGAAAATTTGTGCTATTGCTGACACGTGCAAAAGTTGACTCGGCATGATGCCCGTTAAATTAATTAGAAATAAAAGTCGAAAGACATAATAAATAAGGCAGGAATTGCCCAAGTATAATCAGTGCATGTTGCACATACTAAATAATTAAATAATGAAAGCCAGTAGCCGCGGCTGGAAATGTTACGAGTGGTCAGCTCGGAGTATTGTGAATAACTAACGTAAATTTCGCTACAGGCAGCCCAGCTGTGGGCCGGCTGTAGACGGTAGATAAGAAAAACATGACGTCATCTGCACGTGGCGCATTGCAGTATTTAAAGTACAGAGTTTACAAGTTCAAAGTTTGAACAGCTGTAAAGGGTTGTACCAGGAGAGATCTTATCAGAAATTATCTTATTAGAATGGAGCTCGGCATAGTTGAAAGCTTAAATGAGAAAATGGATCCAACTAGATTTTCAAGAAGAACCCTTGACTATCATCCAAGGGGCAAGAGAAGTGTGTGAAGACCCTGTAAGCGACAGTTGGATGACTTCCACTGAGACCGGAACAGGCTAGTATCCTAAAGTGTAAAGGATGATGATAACAATGGCTGTAAGGCCATGGTCTAATATAATTCTCATGCTGACTGATGTTATAACCAGATGTTTCGGCCTCACCTCTGGAGGCCACATCTTCAGTGAATAGTTTTCGTAATGACTGACAAGGTGTGCATCAATAAAACCATACTTCTGTTGTGCCGTGTTTTTGGGCGAAAACCCGGCTGTTTTCTAATGGTTAACGATATGAAATGCTTCATCACCGTATTTGTTGATTAATTAGTGTAGCGGGGCGTACCACGTTACCAATAAGTTCGCTGTACTGATCCGCGCGCGCGCTCTGGGAGCGAGGTGGCAAGGTTGGCTTTTCGTTGCAAGCTGATTCAGTTCACGTTCGGCAGCGGACATCTACTGACTTCTTCCCGGCAGCGTTGAGATTCTTTATCTGTGTAAAATGCCTATTCTTATGGAGAAATAAACGCTATGTGACTCACCGGTAAGTGTATTGAAAGTATTTTTACTTATTGTATCATAAAAGGAATTACATTTAACTTAAAATTAACGGGGATGTGAGTGGATATATGTTTAAAGTCACCACGTGGTGGACACAAGTTAATCACTGATTATTCACGTCTTTGAATGTTAACACAGGGTGAAATATAGTATTTAATAATTTATATGTCTGTATATTATTCTAATTATATCAAAGGGGGCGTAAGGAAATTATTTTGTAATTTTTGTGGGAACGGGCGTACTTACGAACCTGTTCAAGTTTCTTAACTTATATTGAAATTATAGTAAGATGGTTAATTAGTTGCCGAACAGTTTGTGAATAACTATTTATTTTGTACTAAATTCTAAGCAGAAGGTAGATTTTGATGTATTGAGGTCTTGGGAGGGTGTCATGGTAGTTTCAAAGAATACTTAAATCGAAAAAGGTTAAAACTGGTCATGATATGCAGAGTGAGTTTTATGCTGGGGGAAATGGGTATTGTGAATTATGGAACACTAGAGTAATTACCAATATGAATGTCTAGGGTTCCTGACTAAGACGAGAATCTGATTCGCTCCATGTGTGGCTGAACAACTGTCACCAATGCCATAAACACATCGACTCTCCGTCTTGGCCGCCGGGAGGAAGAAATGGACGCCACGCCACAATACCCACGAGATCGGTTCCGGACTATACGCAGGTGATATTTATGCCTTAAAATATTTTTGGCCTCTGCAGCTAATATCATGTGACATTATTCTCGGAATAGCTCCAGTTAGATCTCGATTGTGCACAAGTCCAGCGGGACATTAGGGTTACAAACTTTAACAGTTTTACTTTCCGAATGCTTATGCCCCCGGAATAAGTGTAAACCCAGACAGGGCCATGTGTCCGGCGAATTTTAATGGTATACCTCTTTTAAACAGTAAAAGTTGTGTGGGATCTGAATGTTATTGATTCATATGGGTGTTGATCATTTATGCATGTGTGCTGGGGTACTTAACCGGCTGGTGGTACCCCTTTTACGTTGGGGATTTTACTGATTTATATATATATATATTGGTATTTGTTTTTTTTTATAATTTAAGGGTTTGGTGGTGCTTTAACCTGAGGCCATCACCTGTTGGTGCAGTGGTCTGCAGGTACCCGACATGTTAATTTTTGTTGAATCTGGTTTGGGCGCATGGCCGTGCTTGAGGTCAAGTCAGTTCTCTGTGAATGCCTCATATATGTTTTATAAGGTTCAGTCCATAGATTTTACAATTTTATAAAATCATTTTTGGCTGTTTAATAATTCTTTAATAAGTAAATTCATGATTGTTTTTTTTACTGCCATAGCCAGTGGATGATTTGTTGAGTTTTTATATAGAATTACACTATTAGTTTCTCACTACTTCAGTTTATAAATGTAAAGCTATAAAATCAGCATCAGTTTCTATGTTATTTTCCGGTGGTTACGTCCCACTTGGTTTTTAGCTCAAATTTTTGTATTTTGTAAAAGCATGAAAGAAAGTGAGAACTTACCATTTTATAAAACCGTACAGCCATGTTGACCTTGTGATGGCACGTTACTATTTGGGAACAAAACCGAAATTTTTTTATTATGCATTGTAACCTGAGAGTTGTACAGGCTGCCTTGCCAATTTAAATTTGGCCATTTCAAATCCTTCTAATTATTTAATTTTGTTTGAACTCGGTTATACTCTTACGAGTTAATGGATTTTGGTTTTTAATGAGAAGTTGTTTAAAGCTTGCTGGGCTCTTGAACTGATTACTGTAGTCTGGGGGGTCTTGCTACCTGATACAGGGGTTTTGCACATTCCTGTTCGGGGTATAATGAAAATATATAGGCTGTCTGCCAGGTGAACATGTGTGTGTGGTATATATATATATTGTTCTATGTGTATGGATGTATGTAGATCAATTGTATTCGTATTTTATGTGTATGTCAATTATGTATTCTTGATGTCAGGGGGTTATGTACGGGGTATATTATGCCACCATATTATTATAAATTCTTAAGAGACATGGA
This sequence comes from Magicicada septendecula, assembly GCA_034769895.1. Taxonomy (NCBI): domain Eukaryota; kingdom Metazoa; phylum Arthropoda; class Insecta; order Hemiptera; family Cicadidae; genus Magicicada; species Magicicada septendecula. The sequence continues at coordinate 310,524,132 of CM068374.1, read as the reverse complement.
AGCAATTGCACTGTGATACTAGATGTTGGATTATAAAGGGGGGTATTTGAATAATTTATATGATGTTGAGCTTATGTGATATTTTATATATGTATATTTAAGGATGTTTAAAGATTGCAAAAAAGAGTTTCTACATTACATTGTTATGCTATTTTGGGGAAGTGGATGTTACAAAATTTTTTTTGAAGAATGATACATTGCATGTTGTATATTAATGTATATAATGTTATACATGTTATAATTGAATATTAATGTTATAATGTCAAAGAGTGGATTGGAGAATATTTAAAATGTAATTTTAAATTATACTAAATTTATATTGGGTTAAAAGAATTTGGAAATAATAGACTGTTATAATTGGGTAGAAGCGAGTTTAATTGCAAGTCCCGTCTCACTGGACCCAGTGCATTTTTTGCTTCTCTAGGCCTTCCACCTAGTTTTAAATAACTAGTGGCCCCTCTTTCAACAAAAAAAAAAAAAATTTATAAAGCATAAAAATTTGAAAGAGGGGTTACACTGTGTCATAGGGTGCCTCAAGAATTATAGTAGACCATGACCTTACAGCCCGGATAATAATTTGAATAATTATGATGCCACCCGTGAAAACTGTGCCGGGGTTTGAATTTTCCTGGCGCGGTTTGAAAGCGATCAGTGCCGCCAACGCGCGTGGCAGCTGTGCTCGCCACAGCTAACTCGATTATTAAGATGTGATTGCAAGCCAAGCATGTGGTGACGCAATCTAGCAGGCCTAGTCAACTGTATCAGCTGATCGTTGTACGGTTAGTAAGCAGCTTACCAAGGGTTATGATCGGCAAATCGGAACAGGTCGCTTTTATGCCGGATATTGGGTTAGTGGGACCGACTAATTCAGGCATCATTCTCATTCCTTCGCCAACCTTCAAGGAGACTGTTCAATGGTCTGACGGCCCAGGGTTAAGTGCTTCATAGATCTTTCCACATGACTTCATAATCCAGTAAAGGGTTTTCAGGTTACGTTCAATTATATTATTCTATGTTCATTTAATGATGGATTATGTGTTGTTTGTGTAAATGTGTGTGTGGCCCAGACGTCCGTCTGTAAAGCCTATTTCATTGTAAAACCTTTGTATTGTAAAATTGATTTACACGTTACTTCCGGTCTGGAAATACACGGTGACATTGCATTTAATTGTCTTTTGATAAAGTTAAAAGTAAAAGTTAATTAAAAAGTAATGACTATAACTGGATAAAATAAACCATGCTAAATTAATAAGAGCAAATAAAATGTTGATAAAAATTGTGACAGTGTGGGTGGTGTCTGTGTTCCAAGGCGAGAGAGTGTATGGGTGGGTGTATTGACTGACAGCTGATCTCCAAACGAAAATGTTATAGGGTCCCCGCACCAGCCGGGAGAAAGGAGAGGCAGAGGTAGTAACATCAACACCGGTCACTATCCGTAAAGCAGTGCACCAGGATGCTCCCCGAAGTCGTCAGGCCCAGAAATACTCATCCTACAGAACACCAAAGGACCCACATCTGCCCGGAATGACTCGCTGGAGATTTACTATATCTGCGGCACTCATGGGACACTGGTCAACATGGTACCCTTTGAGTTCTTCAACAAAAGTACAGGTGGGAGCATTCTAATTATTATCCTTCAGTCAACAACAACTGAATAGACTGGCCCCCTGGTATTCAGGTTAAACATCTTGTTAATGCTCTTAAAGAAAATGGTACAAGAACTCCAGCTGTTTTAAATAAAACTGTAACTGAATATTTTGTAATAACATAAATTAATGTTTTTAAGGAAAATGGTACATGATTATAACAGTGTGTCACATGTTAGCACTAATAAAATTTGTTACTTGTTACAAGAGTGTTGATTGCAAATCCTGTCACTCTGTTTGGGCTCCAGCACACTTTTCACTTCCTCTAGGCCAAGAAGCCTCGTTATTAAATTTTGTGTAACAGCCTAAGTGGCCGTTACAAATCCTAAGAAACAGGTTACAACTCCTCTTCGGGGAGGAGGATGTTTTTAAGAAGATGAGAACTATAGTAGACCACGGCTTTACAGCCCGGATAATAATTTCAATAATTATGACGCCGGCCGAGAAAGCCTAAGAAAAATTAATTTATTAATATCCTCTCGTTGATTCACATAGAAATCTTGTCACCCTTGTAACGGGATAGATCAGGGGTTTAAATAATTTTTAAAAGTTTCAAAGCAGTCAGTGTTCACCTTTGGTGTACCCCGTTTTAACCAACGACACATACAATGTTATTACAAAACACCTGTCTGTGTTTGTCTCTGGATTCAGCTAGTCCAGACATATTACGTAACCATCTACAGTTTGTGCCATCCGTGAATCACAGAAAATATGAAGGCAACGTGCAGATTTCACCAGGAGGCAAAGATTGCAGAATTCGCTGGCCTAGCTTCTAGAACTTTTTAAACCCACCAATCAGGGCTTGAATGGGTGACAATGTGACCAGTCTCGCACCCCGTAATGTGCGCCCCAGCCCCAGATTAAGCGTCAGTCGACTCTTAGTTTCCAGACCGCGCAGTCATAAAATCAAACTAGTGCTCATGAGCAAGTCACGTCGGCCGACACCATTAATGAGTTAAATGTGACAAAACAGTTATAAAATATATCACCAAGACAACAAGTGACAAGCGTAAAAGTATTCGGACATTTGCCGTTCATTATCGGAGTGTAGGGATCGACGGGGCGTGGACCATGGGACGAAGTCTACATTAAGGATGAGTACCAATATAACAAATTTTCTAACTTAAAACTATCAACAGTATGAAAATCCATGCACAGAACTTAGTAATTCATTAACGAGATCTCAATTTTAAGGGGTTTAAATATACAATTGTAAAAGAGTGAGAGAGTGAATGAAATAAAAAAGAAAAGTACTGGTTGAGTATTCAGTAATCCACATGGCTTGTTATGTGGAGATCGTTTTGTTATAGTCTTATAAGAAATGTTTTTTTGTCAATTTTATACATCTGATTTTGTGTTTGAGATAAATGTAGTAATGTACAACAAAGGATAAGAATTTGTGTAATTGTCATACAAGGGGAGAAAATAACATAATTTTATTTAATAAAAGAAAAATAATTTGTTTTAGTCAGCATAAACTGTGTTAATATAATTATTTCGCAACTCAACCTAAATAACCCCTCTGCAACTGTTTCGTCTATACGACCCTGGAGATCACCCGAAGGTAAGAAAAGCCATAAAAATGAAGTTTTTATAAATTTAATAAATTTTATTATTTGCAAAAAAAAGTACAGTTTCAATGGTGCCCGAACAGGGACGATTTGTATGATTTATTGTAATCATACAAATTAGACCTAATTGAAGTTGCAGAAACGGATTATTTGGGAGTGAGGGCGTTTTTGTAGGTTACATATAAATGTGTAATTAAAGGTTATGGGTATAACGTCAGTAACACAAAAGAAGAGTAAATTTTAAGATGTTTATAATTGTATAGGCAGTTCATATAATTATTTGCTTAAATTAGTTATATTGATAAAGATGGAAAATAAGAACGAAACAAATATGACCGATTCAACAGTTACGAGTGAGTTAAGAGACCATTTAATGCCTATAATGGTCTGAGAAAATGTTTTAACTGAGTCCGCGATTACGAATGATTCGGGGCTGGAGACGACTCTAACCATAGTTAACGAAAATAATGTAACTGATTCAATTATAATTAGTAACGCGGGAGCAAAATCCACACCCGTGGTAACTAGAACTAAAGAAAAAGAATGGTCAATGGCCAACATGATTGAATTAATGAGAACAATGTCTGATAATATGAATAGTAATTTCAATGAAGTAAAGAGCGATATCAATAAACATTTTGATGTAAATGATCATAAATTTGATATACAAAATGCAAAATTTAATGAACTAAGCAGTAATGTCAATGAAGTAAATATTAAGTTAAATGAACAGAAAATTAAATGTGAAAGTAGTTTTAACGAATTAAACAAACGCTTTGATATAAATAATATTAGATTTGATGAACTAAGGAGCGATATTAATAATATGAAACTACAAAACTCTAACATTGATAAATGTTTAAATAACATTGATGAACGTTTCCAGATAGTTATAAAATGAATGAGAGATGATGTATATGATAATAGAAAAAGAAGAGAGAATAGAGAAAGTAAAATAAACCGGGTAAGGGGTTTTAGTATTGAAAATAGTAGTAATGAGATATTAGAGAATAAAATAATCGGTTCTGATAATGAAGACAATGAGACTATATGTGGTAATGAGAATATAAACAAGGAAGCAACAGTTAACAAGGTAAATAAAAATAATGGAAATACAAATAATAATAGTGTTAGTTTAAGCATAAAACAAGTGACAGTAAACAAGGTGAGTAACAAGGTTAATGAGGTTAATTATGATGGTGTTAAACAAGTATTCGAAAAGGGTGTATCTAAGAATGATACGGTAAATAGAGGTAGTGAGGATGAAAGTGTAAAATCAGTTGAGGTTAGAGGAGTGGTAGTGAGTGTTATTGAGTTAGAAGGGGAGTATGAAGAGAGGTTAAATGTAGAGTCTGAACAGGGGGCAAATTTTTCTGGGGTTAAATGTGGAGTAAAGACTTCACAAGTGTTATTAGAGAATAAGATTCTCTCAGCAGGACATTTGGGTGATAAGGGGTCAGCAAATGGTCCAACAAAGTGGTTTTGTGTATCTGGTAAGGCCAGATGGTGTTATAATAATGTGGTATTGCCCTCTGCGTAGAGTGAAAATGTGGAATTGGGTTGTGGAAGCGATTTTAAGAGAGAGAAAGAGGTAGTGATATTTAAGTTAAATAAAAGTTATGCAGGATTAGTTAAGAAGTTAAATAATGAGAGAATTATTATAAATAATAAAGACTTACCTTGTGTAGTAGTAAACGATGGTTATATTGGTATTGATGATGATAAACACTTACCTGTTGTAAGAATTAGAGCACTAGTAGCAATTGATGGCTATGATGATGAAAGTATTAACTATTTAACTGAGGCAGATAATACTAATGGAGACTGGACCAAAAATACTAATGTAGACATGGCATATGATAAAATAATAATGGAGGATAACCCTGGGAATTATTATTATGGTAAAACGGATAACAAAGATTTAAATGGTTATTACATAAATGGTAATAATATGATGTATGAAAATAAGAATGAAAATTGTTATGTGAAAATCAGACTAATTTTCGACGAGGGTGGTTAGATAAACAGTGAATGAACATTTAATTATTTGAGTTTATGGTATAATTACTTGGCTGATTTAGGTAATGAAGTGTGGTAAATAATAAAATGATGACGAAAGTTGTAAATAAATTTGTATCGGTGTTAAACGTATTGTGTTAAGGTTATGTTGACATTCTGTGTGATGGTACAATTCTGCCCTGCAAAATAAGCCTAATATCATATGTTGGTAATTTCCATCATGGCGCCCGTAATTATACAATGTTTATTGTAACGTAGTTAATTGTATGTGACGCAAACTTTTGTATTATCACATCTGGTAGTGCATCAGCTGATATGCTGTTAGCATGTATATTGTATTTTGTATGACTGATGTTTACAGCTATGAGGGAGTTGATAACAACAATAATATTTTATTTTGATGAATAATTGCCATAAATGATTTTCAAGATGAAATAAAATAATGCAAGATGTAATTAAATGGAGTTAACTTTTTATGAACAATATCATGAAGTACGGTAACTTAGTGTTTCGATTATAATGTAGTTAAAATTTATGTGAGAGGATTTTATTAATGTAAAATCATTTTGAATAATGTAATTAAAGTAACTTAAACTGTTTTAGAAAGAAAAATGAAATTAAATGAAAGTGAGTAGGAATTAAATTAATTTAAAATGTGAAGTTTAGTAATGAATTTAAATTTATTTTGGTTTGAGTTGTAAAATAAATGGCAATTGGTTAAAACGTAAAGCCTAAAATATTTATTTAAATTGAAAATTGAAGGAAATGTTTGTGTTGATGTGATTAGGAATGTTTATGCTGAGTTAGTGTTTGTAAAATAAGTTGTGTATTCAACTGACGATGTAAACAGGGAAAGATGACATAGCTGTGTTATATGTTTAATTGTAGATTACCCGTTTAAATGCGGTCACGGGCCCACCAAACCATGACCATGGAGTAGTTAATTTATAGCCAGCCATGAATAAAATTGTTGTAACCGGATCATGGTCTGTTCTTGTCAACCTGGTGTATTGTGAATGTTAATTGGGGGGTAGTTTAGGGGAATCTACTAAATTTTTTGTAACTAAGGCTAGGCACCGAAAGAGGCGACAGTCTACCCAAGAGTTCATTAATAATTACTGAAGTAGGATTACTGGTACTAAATAGACCAGTTATACCGAATTTTATTGTAACGCCGAAGTAAAGACGGGGTGAAATAAAAGAAAAAATGTTCACCCCTTCTGCTTCAGTCCTTGTGGATGCAACTGGGTGCTACAGTCCAGGGGGGGTAATAGTGTGTGTGGAAGGGTGCTGGCCATGTTACTGCCAGGGCATAAAATGTTTATGCAACCGTGTTAATACCAAAACCAGCGAGGGTTGTAAGGTAACTTGCACAATTGTAACAGTGGTAAGGTAAAAAGGGCGGTTGGGGGGTGTATAAAAAAAAATTGTATAGAAGATGGAATTTTGCCATTGTAAGTGGTAACCATGTAGGGTTGTGTATGTAACATGTATTCGGCATTTAAGGTCATTACTATTTACTTGTATTTTATGTAATTCATTTGTAATGTTGGTGGGGAATAGTGTTTTGTTAGGGGAGAAAATTGTGGGATTTATATGTATTAGATGTAAGTGTACAGTAAGTTTATATTGCCATGTGGACATTGTATTTTATGTAGTCCTGTTACAGGTTTATTTGAAATCAAGGTAAAAAGTAAATCTTAGTAATCAATGTAATTAAATTAATTTGAGGTAATTATGTACATTCAAAGGGGAAATATTTGTTTTAATGTAACAATGGGAATGTTTATTATGTTGCATTCTGTTTAAGAGTGAACCATAAAGGGCTGAATTGATTATTAGGTAATTGATTATGAATGTAGAATGGAGATATTTGTATGTTACCAAAAATAAATAAGCAACCAGTGCTTTGAAAACAGTCAACCAGTACTTTGTTAATGGACATACCAGGACGACTAAGAGGAAACAAATCAGTTGGGAATATGGGATAGTGAAACGCCAGTTGTTGATATTTTAATTGACTATTTCAGAGTCAGGTGATACTGTGGTGACGTGCCTGTCTGATTTTATGGTGTTGGGATCTCGAGACGAGAAGGCCAGTAAGGTCGGATAGGCGCAGCCACAGCCACCGGACTAGGGGGGTCCCATGGTTTCAGTAAGGATTTAAGGGGGGTTGCGGCGCTATATCCTCACTGATCCTCTTAGGGTTTAGGCAATGAGAGGTTACATGCCTATGTAACTTAGGCATAAAACCTCTCATTGGGGGGGGGTGAGATATTGTAACAGAACAGATCAGGGGTTTAAATAATTTTTAAAAGTTTCAAAGCAGTCAGTGTTCACCTTTGGTGTACCCCGTTGTAACCAACAGCACATACGTTATTACAAAACACCTGTCTGTGTTTGTCTCTGGACTCAGCTAGTCCAGGCATATTACGTAACCATCTACAGTTTGTGCCATCCGTGAATCATAGAAAATATGAAGGCAACGTGCAGATTTCACCAGGAGGCAAAAGATTGCAGAATTCGCAGGCCTAGCTTCTAGAACTTTTTAAACCCACCAATCAGGGCTTGAATGGGTGACCACGTGACCAGTCTCACACCCCGTAATGTGCGCCCCAGCGCCAGATTAAGCATTAGTCGACTCTTAGTTTCCAGACCGCGCAGTCATAAAAATCAAACTAGTGCTCGCAAGCAAGTCGCGTCGGCCGACACCATTAATGAGTTAAATGTGACAAAACAGTTATAAAATATATCACCAAGACAACAAGTGACGAGCGTAAAAGTATTCGGACATTTGCTGTTTATTATCGGAGTGTAGGGATCAACGGGGCCTGGACCATGGGACGAAGTCTACATTAAGGATGCGTACCAATATAACAAACTTTCTAACTTAAAACTATCAACAGTATGAAAATCCGTGCACAGAACTTAGTAATTCATTAACGAGATCTCAATTTCAAGGGGTTTAAATATACAATTGTAAAAGAGTGAGAGAGCGAATGAAATAGAAAAGAAAAGTACTGGTTGAGTAATCATACAGATTATTTTGTTATAGTCTTATAAGAATTGTTTTTTTGTCAATTTTATACATCTGATTTTGTGTTTGAGATAAATATAGTAATGTACAACAAAGGATAAGAATTTGTGTAATTGTCATACAAGGGGAGAAAATAACAATTTTATTTAATAAAAGAAAAATAATTTGTTTTAGTCAGCATAAACTGTGTTAATATAATTATTTTGCAACTCAACCTAAATAACCCCTCTGCAACTGTTTCGTCTATACGACCCTGGAGATCACCCGAAGGTAAGAAAAGCCATAAAAAATAAGTTTTTATAAATTTAATAAATTTTATTATTTGCAAAAAAAAACATACAGTTTCACCCTACATAACTAAAACAGAAAACCCTCTGCAAATTTACTATCAATACAAAGATGTTTTTCTCTGTAAAACTCCTACACAGTGAGAAAATGTTATCAGGTAAGTGTCCTGCCAGATTACCCCAACACTGTACTTTTCTTTTAACATTTTTTTTATTGTTAGAAGTTGTACATATAAGACTATCTACAAAGAAATTTATGAAACAAAATGTTGTTAATATAGCAATGATTACAGTTAAAATCATACCAGTAAAACGTTAACCGGTTTGTATTTTAGTGGTAAGAATTTATCACACAATGTTCCGACCACTACACAATCTGTGGGTCATCATCAGGTGTAAATAAAACTAATACATTAATTATAAACTTAAGCCTACCCAATCAAGCTCCATATTGCCATATTGCATGAAAAAGTATCTGCATAAGAAAACCTGCTTCAGCCTGTCAAAAGGCTGACAACCACCTTATGACTCTTAGCGAATGAAACAATCTACAAGGACCATTATGACATAATAATCACTCTACGTAATAATCCCTGAAACATGTAAAACTATTTACAAGGTTTTGAAAAAGGAATACTTGAATTACTTTAAATACAAAAGGAAAAAATGTGTATGTATGTTGAAAGATATCTCAAATGAACGGGTGCATCATATGTTTTTACACAACCAGTTACGTATACAAAAACAGAAACCTTGGGCCTGCAATTTTGCACTGCCTGTGTATCTTGACCTACCCAAAATACACTTAATAACAAGTGTGTAGCTTCAAAATAATCAATAAGCCACCACCACCTACAAAGTCAAACACAACTAAAGAAAATCTATATAAAAAATAAAAAGAACCACTGCTCACCCTGTCAGTCTGCTGTACAGAACCAGGAAGCCCAACTACACTAATGCACTTTAATAACGTACAACTTGCAAACTTGTGTTAATGAATGTGTTTGTACTTCCTGGTTCTGACCAGTGGACTTATAGGGTAAGTAGTGCTTTTTTTAATAGTTTTTCATTACTTATGTTTAACTTTTGTAGGTGGTGGGAGTTTATTAATTTATTTGAAGGTTCACGCTAGTTAGTGAACAGATTTTGGGTATACTTACGTTTATATTCATGTACTAGTTTACCTTACACCTGAAGATGAGCACAGATTGTTTCGTACTTGAAAGATTGTAATTTAAACATTGTATTTGCCTCCAAAAGCGTTTTAAGACTATAAAACAGGTTAATTACCTACCGTCACGCTTTTTGAAATCCGAAAACAGGATTACTCGAGTTTCGACACATTAAGTGTCATCTTCAGATCCTCGATGAATATAAGTTAAAAGTACATTTGTTGATGTATGCACATCCCGTCAGATAATAAAAACAACACAAACATAACAACAAAAATACTTAAATAATTTAACACATATTAAAACCGAGAAAAAACAGAACGAAAACACGATACACGCGGCCGACGCGGACCTGCGCAGGAACACGTTATGCAATAAAATCAATCGATACCGATTTGACCTTTGATCAATTTTATCGATCTGACACAGCTAGTATCTCGTTCGATATCGTTTACTCTGTTGAATAGAATATTATTTTTATGGATCGATTTTTCAATTAAGATGCAATCGTAATTATCTTTAGTGGCCTTATATATTTCAAACCTTTCAAGAGTGTCCAATTTAAGAGATTTCCTGCATTTATGTAATATATCCAAATTCTCACTAATACTTTTTATGTTATGATCTTGTGAACTTAAATGTTCAGGAAATGTGGATCTTCCTATATTTGATTTAGAGCTTGGGAGGTGTTCTTTATAATGCAATTTGAACGAACGACCCGTTTGTCCTATGTAGAAATTTGAACAATCCGAACAATTAAGCCTGTATACACCTGTACCATCGTATTCATCGAAAGACTTAATTTGATTTTGTAACGTGTCAAAAATTGGGTCATTTTATTTCCTACCGTATGGGGTATTTGTATTTTTATTTATTTTATTTTGGGTGGGATTTTATAAATTTATTGTGAAAGTTTTATTATACGGCCAACGTTATTTCCATTACCACAGAATGCATGGCAAGTGGAACAGTATTGAAACAAAGCAGAGACGCAGTTTGAGTTGAGTAACTCGCTGAGGAATGCGCCACCTTAAAAATTCTAAGAACTCTGTATATGTGTGGCGACGCCCGTACGTAACATTACAGGACGGCGCGCTGTTAGTGACGCCTTGAAAACTCCGACGAAGCTGTAAAACATGGCGATGGAACGAACAGTTTGTAGCACCCACCAGCCAGCTACAGGAAATGTCGTTAAGCCACGCCTACTACTAGTGACATCAGTGTGGCAGATGCAAATTTCATCCTCGGTCACCACACACATAACGACGATATTCCATGCATAAAAGGAATACGGCACAACAAACTAAGCATGAACGACGACGAACATGAGGTGGCAGTGAACCGCCGCTTCCTCCCGCTCGCGGTCCACGTTACTAGTCTACATATAGCCGCGGCGTTGGCCAGACGCGCGCCAAGACTCGTGGGCCCCAAGAATCTTGTAAAGTTTATTTGAAAGTAATAATTTTGCATATCTAAGTAAAACAGTAGCTAAGAAGGAAATAAGTGGAGTGACGGCAAAATGTAAAAGCAGTGAACTATCAAACGTTTGTGACCGAGTGCGGGAATATTACGGGGACGCGCCACGTGGTTGGTAGTGACGCTATGGAAACAAGTAACTGTATTCTAATCAATCAATTTTCTTACCAAGGCCTAATTCAAGTAAATGTTGGGTTTTTATAATAGAATGTGAGTAGTGAGTGAAAGGCAGGCTGGGCTATCTTGTGTAAGTAATTAGTATAAGTTATATATGTAAAAGTAATATGTAGGGAACAAAGTTGCACAACATTTGATGACATAAAAATGTATTTGATAAACAATAATTTCAATAGCTGTTCATTAAAACTAATTATTTCTCTTCCTAAAGATGTGTAGCGTTAGTTATTTCGATAACCCATGAAACACATGTTTGTATCTAGCGTTCGCAAGAAAGAATCCTGGCCCTAGAGAAACGAAACTTTGAAGGTAGGTGGGAGTTGTATTTATGTATTTTATGTATTTTAAAGTGTATTTGAGCGGTCACAAATGGCGCAGCCGAAAGGGACAGTTTTTATTAATTAAAAAACTACATTAGTAAAAACCGTACCTACAGAAAAGATACAAACATGTTTTTGGGGTTAGCGGAATAAAACAAAAGTGCGTTATTAACGAAAAATTGGTTATATAATACATTATATTGATTATATTATAGTCACACAAGTATCAAGTATAAAATAAGAAATGGCAGATAACAATGAAGTCAGCTTGTCTGACAGTCAGATCGAGAGTCAAGTAAATGCTGACTCTGGTATTCAAACAGAATTAACGTCAATAAATGAGTATAACGTAGAAGCATCTGTACTTTGCACACCGGGAGCGATATCAACTCCTGTAACAAGTAAAGCGAAAGAGTTGTCATTGGACGATCTATTTAATTTCACGAGAACCATGTCTAGTGACATGAGAACCATGTCTAGGGACATGAACGTAAGATTTGACGTGCAAAACAGTAATTTTAATAAAAAATTTGACGTTCAGAATAGCAATCTTAATATAAAATTCGAACAACAGAATGTTCAATTGCAGCAGAATATAAATGTAAAATTTGATGAGTTGATAAATAATATACAAGACAAGAATGAACGTCTAGAAAGTGCCAATGAAATGACAAGAAATATTGTGAATAAAGTAGAACAGAGTAAGAGTAATACAAATGAAAGTTGTAATGGCAATGTTGTATTAGATAAAGAATTAATAAATAGTAATGATGTTGTTGAAAATAATGAGAATAATAATGTAATTGAAAATGTAATATCTGAGAGTACTGAGGAGTTTGTAGAATGTGATTATGAGATGTTAATGTGTGTTAATGAGTTAGAGAGAGAGTGGAAAGAGAGTTATATTATGGGTATGAAACAGAGGGTAAATTTTTTACGAGGTAGAATGGGGGGTGAAGGAAGACCTTCACGTATGTATTGTGTAGACAAGTGTGCTACAAATAATTGTTTTTTGAAGTTTTTTGTTTTTCCTGGAGAAATCAGGAAAGGTTTAATTGAATTTGTACCCTCTGTCTGTAATAAAGATGTTGAAAGTATGATTTGGTATTGTGATGAGAGAGAGTTAAACAGAGAAGTGTATGTGGAGAAAGTAACAGAATTATATCACTTGAATAGAAAGTATGATGAATGGAAGGAAAGTTTAAAAGTATATTTGAGTAACCATGATTATAATGATTTGACAAAAGTAATTAACCCAATCATGAATGTATTTACCGATGGAGATATAACAAAAACACCTAACGTAGACTGGTTCAATGAGTATTCTGGTAAAATGAGTGATTTGGTTGTTCTGGTTATGACACACAAAGTAACCATTTGTTTGTAAATAAAAATCAACAGTGTTGTATAAAAACAAGACTTATTTGGGACGATGGAGGATAAACTGTAAAACAGTAAAAGACAGTGATAAACATTATGTTTTATGGGTTTTGACATGGCAGATTTGGACAATGAAGTGCGGAAAAACTGAACAGTTATTAACTAAAGTTTGTAAATAATTGTAGTGAATTTATTTATGTGTATTGTAGAAAGTCAGCTAAACAATGTATGGATGTAGGCAAGTGATAATAATAATATAAATATTTTGCAATTTAACTAAATAAATAGAATGAATTGTGAAAACAGTAATTGAGTAATGGTAATTGTTTCGATAACTATATAATTTATATTTTCAATAATTAATTAAATTAAACCAATTTGATATGCTTAAATATTTTGATTGCTTATTTAAGTGTTAATTAATTAAATTTTTTAATGAATTTAATTTATTTTACGAGATGGAAATTTGGTAATGAATGATAAATTATTTAATGTAAACTAATAATTTTGTGAAATGTTTCAGAGGTGAGGTGAAAGTAATGGGGTACGGTGATTATGTTTTGTGTGTATATCATGTTAAGTGGATTGTAAGTATAAAAAATTTTATAATCATGTATAATAAAAATGTTTACAGAGGTAATTGAGATGTTAATTCAATAGTGAGATTATTTGAAATAATTGTGTTCAATAAAAATGATAATTAAAAAAATTTTTAATATTAAATGAAAAATGATATATACTAATTATTAATAATAAATTTTGAAAATTTTAAGAAAGTCCAATGGTAGAAAATTATGAATGAGTTAAATGTTTATTGATGAAAAGATTATAGTTATTCAATGTATATAAAAATTTTAATTAATTAGTTAGTAAGTTGCTATTGCGGGGGTGGCCTGTGCCCTCGTAGATAGCGAAATGGGTTGGGGGTAACAGAGAGTGTTACCTCCATCGGAGGCCAAAATGGCGAAAATGTGTGACACATTTTTTTTTTCGTGTAAATTAAAATTTACACACTGATAGACGACCGTGTCGCACATAATAATACGATGTATAACAGGCAGTGAAATGAAGTTAGATTTCCCCGACTTTTCGGGCGATTACTGCCTTACCAGCACTAATTGTGGATTTGGCTAGCGGTTAGCTATGGTCATATCAAGTCCCTTGACCATAGCTGACTTGAAATTGGTATATAGTAGAAATTGAATGGGGGGTGACAATTAGGGGAAATCTCCCGGTACTATGGAACAGCGGCTGCCACTCTGCCCGCTTGGGGGCAGCAAAGCCAGGTGGTAGACCCGCATTAAGGGCATGTAATTATAGACCAGAACATGTTGATGTTCATAACCTTTAAAATGTAATAGCGGAAGCAAAGACACGGAGAGGTAAAACTACTCCAAAATATGCCGTCTTTGTCGAAGCGAAAGGGCGATACAGTCCTACATAAATTGAAATAGTGTGTGTGGCTGGGAGGTGACTCAGATGAGCCACGAATTTAAATTTTACAACAAAAATTTTTTTTGCTAATTCAAATTTTGATCCAACAAAACTGCTTGTGCTCTGTTAAATAACTAGCTGCTCAGATATTCAATATCAGGTGTTCATGCTGTAATTTTATATGTATTATTTTATTGTTGTACGTTAGATATAGGTGTTGATAAAATATGTGTTTTCATTATATGTGTATACTTTAAACTAAGCAGATAATTAAACTGACTGGCAGGCAGTTAACGTAATAGAAGTGAGTATTGATGAATATATATTTCATGTAATTTGTTCAATTTTGAGATGTGTTTTCACAGTGTTAGTAAGATCAGCTGATCAGCAATAACAGGTCACTGGTATATTGGTTATAAATGTTCTAAGTAAATAGCGTTCAATGTATTGTTTTAATGTATTACAGATGTTTTAAAGTAATGGTAAAAGTAACTTGATAAAATGAGAAATAAAGTAATAATTTGTGAAAGCTAATAAAAGATAGTTTTGGGGGTGATGAATATTTTGTGGGACCTGTAGATCTGTCCAAGTTGAAGTCAAAGTTGAAATAGTAGAAATGAAGATAATATGATGTAGTTTTGAGTTAATATGTGTTGTAGAATTTTGAGAAGTATTGATGTTGACACAGTAGTAATGGAGAATTTATGTGGAGTTTTGAGTGATATATTGTTGTTTATAATTGATGTTGTTATTTTGTTGTAGTTGTAGTAAGGTAATGAGACTGAGATTTCTGGGGATGGCAATTTTGTAGTAGGGGGTAGTGTAATGTGGGAGTCCGCAACATAATGATAAGTTGGGACAGGATTTGGGACCGATTTTAGTGAGGGGGCCGCCTTAGGTAGAATCCAGGGGCCAAATAAGGGATTTGAGTTTTTTTTGGGGGGGAAACACGTATCCTATGTACAAAGGGTTAGAGTATTTTTTTATACGTAGAGAGAAGGCGGCGAATTGAGTTTAAGGATAAGCTGGGGTTAGAGAGTATTGGGATAGATATTTTGATAGAGTTGGGTGTCATGTGAGTTACAGTTGTTAGTAGTAGAGTCAGAGGGAGAAAGATTATATATGTATACAGATCTAGTAGTACAGTCAATGAGAATAAATAATTTACATCACCCACCGTAAATTAGAGTAAGATTGTTAATAAAGAAAGAGATCTATAAAGATATAAAATTTTTTATTTTGAAACCAGTGACAAAATTTTGATAGAATTTGAAGATAATGTAAAATTAAGAATTGTTTATTTTGAATAATTTAAATGTCAATTTGCCTATTATTTATAATAATATTTTGTTTATTTTAAATGTTTTATTTTATGATATTTTGTGTTTTAAGACCGAATTTTACAGATGTTAGGTGTATTTTCAGATAGAAATTGTGCATAACATATGTAGGTCAAGGGTCTGGGACTTGACCTAGTTTCGATCAGCTGATGAGGTCATACACATACTAAGCTTGTATAGTAGGAAGTCAATTTAATTTGTTTGTTTAATCAATTTAAACCAATTTCCAAATAATGTCTAAATATGAAGGAACATTTTCATAAATTTAAATTTTTGGAAATTTTAATTTTGAAAAAAAAAAATCTTGATTTTTCGCCTGCCAGTTAATGAATAATTTTGAGTATTGATTATTTTATTATTTGTGTGTTAACCATGTTTATTTTATTGATTTATTTTGTATTGCATTGTATTGTTAGACTCTAAGTGATTACATGTTAGGTTAAGGATATGTTCAACTAGAAGAAATGTTTAACTTAAGTCATTTTAAAGAAAACAGAAAGCAAGGAAGAGAATTTTTTTGATAAAGTATATTATTTTGAATTTTGAAATTTTTTATTTTTTTTTCGTAAATTTTAAAGAATTTGTCAAGGTATAATATGTAATGTGAGCGTGTGTGGGTCCAGTATCTGCTAAAGGCAGCCCAGCTTGCATACAAGGGGAAACATATCGGTAGAGGATCTGGCATAATCTGAGCCAGGGATTGAGGATATTTGGGGGTAGCATGTTAAAAGGCGAGGTGTGCTGTGGTACTTAGCTGTTCGATTTCTCGGTGTTGGGATCTCTTACGGAGAAGTCCAGTGATCTCGTTCAGATGAGTCCATAGTCGCTGAGCCAGGGGGGTCGTGTACCCATGTAGATTAAGAACGAGGGGGTTGTTGGCACCAGTTCCTCACCGGTTCTCTTCGGGGTTTATCAATGAGATTTCTTCTGTTTTGGACAGCAGAATTCTCATTGAGGGGGTATGTAACGTGTCAAAAATTGAGTCATTTTATTTCCTACCGTATGGGGTATTTGTATTTTTATTTATTTCATTTTGGGTGGGATTTTATAAATTTATTGTGAAAGTTTTATTATACGGCCAACGTTATTTCCATTACCACAGAACGCATGGCAAGTGGAACAGTATTGAAACAAAGCAGAGACGCAGTTTGAGTTGAGTAACTCGCTGAGGAATGCGCCACCTTAAAAATTCTAAGAACTCTGTATATGTGTGGCGACGCCCGTACGTAACATTACAGGACGGCGCGCTGTTAGTGACGCCTTGAAAACTCTGACGAAGCTGTAAAACATGGCGATGGAACGAACAGTTTGTAGCACCCACCAGCCAGCTACAGGAAATGTCGTTAAGCCACGCCTACTACTAGTGACATCAGTGTGGCAGATGCAAATTTCGTCCTCGGTCACCACACATATAACGACGATATTCCATGCATAAAAGGAATAAGGCACAACAAACTAAGCATGAACGACGACGAGCATGAGGTGGCAGTGAACCGCCGCTTCCTCCCGCTCGCGGTCCACGTTACTAGTCTACATATAGCCGCGGCGTCGGCCAGACGTGCGCCAAGACTCGTGGGCCCCAAGAATCTTGTAAAGTTTATTTGAAATTAATAATTTTGCATATCTAAGTAAAACAGTAGCTAAGAAGGAAATAAGTGGAGTGACGGCAAAATGTAAAAGCAGTGAACTATCAAACGTTTGTGACCGAGTGCGGGAATATTACGGGGACGCGCCACGTGGTTGGTAGTGACGCTATGGAAACAAGTAACTGTATTCTAATCAATCAATTTTCTTACCAAGGCCTAATTCAAGTAAATGTTGGGGTTTTATAATAGAATGTTGTAGCGGGCCATTTTGGGCCTACCTGAGGCAATATAACAAAATTTGTATTTTTTTTTTTATGATAGTAAATAACATTTGTGATGATAGGGAAAAACTTAGGTAAATTTACTGTTTGGAGCGATCGCAACGGTGGCTGCACTGCTTGAGGAGTTGACTGCAGAATTATTTAATAATATTTTATATGAACAGATTCAATAAACGACAAACTGTGCCAAGGTCAGCTCCAGTGACACAAAATCTGTCAACAAATTATATAACGAGACGATCAGACCATGTTACGTCAGCAACTTACATAACGTTGCAATGCGGGGTGTGTCAGCGCCAGCAGCGTTGTGAAACAGAGAACAAAGACCTAGTCGGCATATAACTTCTGAACACAACAGACGCAACCAACTGTGCGTCGCCGGTTCGCCGGTTTTAGGCGAAGTTTTGGTGATCGCCGGCCGTGCGTAATTATCGCCCGCACGTATACAAATTTTAAATGTAAAATAGCAGCTATCAACTTAGATTGAACTAACAGTTAAATGGGTTTTTCTAAAAACATGTAAATTCAGTGATCTACGTAGTGCGCGTAGTATAAGGCGATGTCATCTGGACTCACATGTCAGTTAAGTAACCTTCAATTTTCGTCTAACATCAACAAAATCCGATATAAATTTTATAACGAAACAAAATTTTAAACACTAAACAAATGAGATCTCATATGGGTATGGGGGAATGTAAAACAGAGTGAATGAGAGTACGTATTAAATAAAGAACGCTGGTTTGCTTGATAAGGTAGTAAATTAATTGAATAAATACCATGGTTTAGTTTTAATTGTTTCTTCTTTTAAAATGTTAAACTTAGATATATATATATGGGAAAAATATAGTATTGAATAATTATAAATATGGCTAACCACCAATGTTCTAACGATAATGAAGTAAATGGAAAGAAATAACGTGCTATAAAATGAATAAATAATTCATGAGCAACAAATAAGTTGTTGGGTAAATCATTTCAAAATAAACCATTCTGATTTCCTGTTCGCTGAAAAGAACCCAAACATGGTAAGTACACCTGCATATTTTTTCATGCTTAGTTGGTAACAAAAATGATACACGACAGTAAACAGTGAATGCAGTAAATAGTGAATGCAGTAAACAGTTCAATTATATTTATTTAATATCAATAATATCAAACGTATCAATGGCGCCCGAACAGGGACAATTTATATAATATAATTATATAAATACAGCCTACTTGGGAGAACAGAATGGTTGTTGAGGTAGAATAAATTTTTTTTTCATACGTAAAATAGACGTATAGAATAAGGTTATGTCATGTTTTTGTAGTATGGGTAAGCAGAATATTTTTTTTATATAAGTATGTATTACATGTAACAATATTTAACAAAGAAATATATATAAAAGATTTAAGAAAAATGGCAGACAATCATGAACCTGTCAGCATCACTGACAGTGTAGATGAAAGCCAGATAAGCGTAACTGAGTCACAAATCATGAATGAAGGTATTCACTCAACACCAGTCACGAGTAAAAAGGTTGAAGATAATGATATGATGAGTATGATGCAGTTATTGTTGAATAAATTTGACATGAACACTAGTGATTTCAATATTAAATTCAATGAACAGAAAAACGAGATGCAAGAATTTAAAAGTAGTATAAATAAGAAATTAGATATTCAGAACAGTAAATTCGATGTTCAAAAGAATAGTTTGGATGAATTAAAAAACCAAATCTATAATAAATTAGATGAACAGAAAGACGAGTTGAAATATGAAATTAAAGAAATGAATAAATGTTTTAAAAATAATAATGAAGCAATAGTAAATAGTCTGTATAAATTAGAACAGAGTGTTGAGAAGTTAGGCGACAATGTTATAAGTATGACAGATAGTAAAAATGATGAAATAGTAGAAAATGTAGTATTAAATAGTGAAGACGATGATGTTGATTACAATTCTGAGAGTATAGTGGGGGTAGAGAATGACGTAGAAACAAATAATGAGAATATAATCAAAAATAATACTGACGAAGTTCTAGAATGTGATTATGAGATGTTGAGATGTGTTTATGAAGTAGAGAGAGAGTGGAAAAATAATATAGTAGTTGAATGGGGGCAGAGGGTACAATTTTTTATTAATTTTTCTGAACCAGAGTGTTCACAAATGTTGTTTTTTATGAAGGGTAAGAGACCCATATTAGTAGATGAAGTAAAGAGTATATTGATGTTGTATAATGTTGTACCCTCTGTCTGTAATAATTATGAGAGTGTGATGTGGTGTTATGAAGAGAGAGATTTGTGTATTGAGAGAGAAATAGAATTATATGAGTTAAAAAGAAATTATGATGAATTGAGAGAAAGAGTAGTAGGGGTGAATTATTTTGAGAATATTTTTATAAATGATAATGACTTACCTGACGTGATAGTTGAGGAATATAAAAATGAGAAAACAACTTACCTGACATTAACAAATAACTCTGATGGAGACTGGACAATCCTAACTTATGTTGACAAGATTTATAATGGTATAATGGATGAAATAGAGTTGATAGGTTATTATGATAGTAATAATTATAACAACTGGTATGTGGATAAAAATGATATATGTTACAAATATATTAGGTATTTATATGACGATGGAGGTTGAACAAGATATCAGTGAATAAACATTGTTAAATATTATAATTTTGGTAACGACCTTGCAGATTTGGACATATGAAGTGTGAAACGATTGAACAGTTATTGACGTATACTTTGTAAATATAATGTAGGGAATTCATGTGTGTGTATTATGAAAGGTTAGAAAAATAATGTGTATATGTATTAGAAAATGTTGTGTTAATAATAATAATATTATGAATATTTTGCATTCTAATTAAATAATAAAATAATTATGAAGACAATAATTAATGATTTGTAGAATTTTGATAATAATTGAAATATGTTATTTAATAGTCAATTAAATATTTAATTTTAATAATCAATTGAAGTAAATAATTTGAAATGTTTAGATATTGTGATTGAATGTTATGTGTTTGAATTTTATAATGAATTTGAATTATTTGATGAGATTTTAATTTAATAACAATAAATAAATTAATAAATGTTATATGGTTTATTGTGTGGAATACAATAATGGTTAAAAATATATGTTAATAATAAATTTAGAAATTTTGAAAATCTGATTACAACACAGGATAAATAAATAATGATGATAAATAAAAAATAACTTAATGAGAAAATTTTAAATTATAATGTTTATAAGTTTTGCGATAAATTACTTAAAAAGAAAAATTGTTTGTTTAATGTATGCTAATAATCCAGGTTGATTTCTATTTGTGTATTATGTTATGTAATGTATTATACAAGATGTGGGGATAATTTTGGGGGGTAGTTTGGTGCTCAATGAAGTGATAGAACAGTGGAGTGTGGAACTGCAACGGTTGAAAGTTTAGTTTTTCCATTCTAATTAATTAGTTAGTAAGTTGCTGTTGCTGGGGTGGCATGTGCCCCAGTAGATAGCGGAAAGTGTTGGGGGTAACCGAGAGTGTTACCTCCATCGGAGGCCAACATGGCGAAAATGCACGGCACACCCTTTTGTATAATTTTATATTGTACTTTGATAAATTGCCGTGTCGTGCATAATAGTGATGATGTGTACATGCCTGAAGGAAGAGATGATTTCCCCGACTTTTCGGGCGATTACTGCCTTACCAGCACTAATCGTGGTTTTGGCGAGCGGTTAGCTATGGTCATATCAAGTCCCTTGACCATAGCTGGCTTGAAATTGGTCTATATTAGAAATTAATTGGGGGTGAAACTAGGGGGAATCCCGGAACTATGGAACAGCGGCTGCCACTCTGCCCGCTTGGGGGTAGTAAGACAGGTGGTAGACCCGCCTTAAGGGTGTATAATTATATCAAGAACATGATGATGTTCGTAACGTTTGAAACTTAATAGCGGAAGCAAAGACACGGAGAGGTAAAACCTGCTCCAAAATATACAGTCTTTGCCGAAGCGAAAAGGCGCCACAGTCTTACATAATTTGAAATAGTGTGTGTGGCTGGGAGGTTATCCAGGGGATAACGTATTAGAAATTTGCTATATTTTAATTAATAATGATGATTTGCTACTCAATAATTTTGTTTTGATTTGAAAAATAGATGCACTAAATACTTCCTATATTGTGTTTATTATGTCTTATTGTGTTAATTGTATTTAGTATGTTAGGAATAAGGATTAGAAAAATATAATAATATGTTTTCAATGTGTTTACAAATTTTAAAAATAAAATGAAAAATAGTTGTGATAGGTAAAATTTTCAATGGGTTGCAAAAGAATAGAAGTGGGTGATAGTAATTATTTGAGTAAAATGTTTGAGTCAGTCCAAGTTGAGTATTAGTGGGACATATAGATCTGTCAAAATTGAAGCCAAAGTTAAAGAAATAGTAGAGATGAAGTAATGTAATGTTGTTTTGAGTTAATGTAATGTTATAGAATTTTGAGAAGTATAAGTGGAGACACAGTAGAAATGGAGAATTTATATAGAGTTTTGAGTGATATTTTGTTTATTTTGATGTTGTTATTTTGTTGTAGTTGTAGTAAGGTAATGAGATTGAGATTTTGGGGATGGCAATTTTGTAGTAGGGGGTAGTGTAGTGTGGGAGTCCGCAACATAAGGGTTGGGACGGGATTTGATATAGATTTAGTGGGAAGGGGTTGCCTTAGGTAGAATCCAGGAACCAGAGAACGGGAATTGAGCTTTTGGGGGGGGGAAACACGTATCCTATGTACAAAGGGTAAGAGAGTATTTTTTTTATATATGGAGAGAAGGTGGCAAATTGAGCTAAAGTAGTAAGTAGTTAAAGGTAGAGAAGGATTAGTAGATTTTTGATAGAGAGGGGTGTCATACTAGTTAAAGATTTTGTAAGGGAGCGTTAGAGTAATAAAAGGGGTAAGATTATGAGTAAATGCCAAGTTGATAAAATGAATTATAATGAATAACGTAGAATCACCCAAAGTAATGAAAGGGAATATAATAAATGAAATGATGGGTAAAGCGAAAATTGAAAAAAAAAAAAATTTTTTTTGAGAAACGAATTAATAAAAGTTAAATTGAGATTAAAAGGTAATTTTCTGATTTTATATGCAAACTTAATGATGTAAAGTGTGTAAATTTTAAATATAAATTGTTTATTTTAAGATAAGGATAACAATGTGAATTATGTTTACTTATGTTATATTGTGTTTGTTATATATTAGATATTTTGATATATATGTTAGAAATAAGTAAAAACAAAACCAGTGCTTCTTAGCGCAAACCAGCACCGCTAGGGGGAAACAGATCAGTTGGGGATATGGTGTTGTATAAGGCCACTATTTGATATTTTGATTTGTTGTTTCAGTGTTTGGTGATGCTGTGGCGGCGGACCTGAGCTGGCCTGCGCGTCAGAGCAGGGGCGTTGAGTATCTGTCTGACTCTACGGTGTTGGGATCTCGATAGAGAAGTCCAGTATTGTCATGCAGATGCGGTCACAGTCACCGGACCAAGGGTGAGTTGATTATTTTTTTTTTTGTAAACCGTAAAGGGGGTTGTGGCGACATATCCTGGCTGATCCCTCTAGCAAGTATGAATGTGTCAATGAGATTTTTTATGCTTCGGCATAAAATATCTCATTGAGGGGGTATTGTAGCGGGGCATTTTGGGCCTACCTGAGGCAATATAACAAAATTTGTATTTTTTTTTTATGATAGTAAATAACATTTGTGATGATAGGGAAAAACTTAGGTAAATTTACTGTTTGGAGCGATCGCAACGGTGGCTGCACTGCTTGAGGAGTTGACTGCAGAATTATTTAATAATATTTTATATGAACAGATTCAATAAACGACAAACTGTGCCAAGGTCAGCTCCAGTGACACAAAATCTGTCAACAAATTATATAACGAGACGATCAGACCATGTTACGTCAGCAACTTACATAACGTTGCAATGCGGGGTGTGTCAGCGCCAGCAGCGTTGTGAAACAGAGAACAAAGACCTAGTCGGCATATAACTTCTGAACACAACAGACGCAACCAACTGTGCGTCGCCGGTTCGCCGGTTTTAGGCGAAGTTTTGGTGATCGCCGGCCGTGCGTAATTATCGCCCGCACGTATACAAATTTTAAATGTAAAATAGTGTAACTCTACGAATTAATTACAAAATTATAATTATATTTATCTCTTACCTTAGGGTTTTATTCCAAGGGTCGTTCAGACGAAAACAGCTGCAAAAAGGATTACTTGGATTTGATATGTTCAATAATTACGTTAACACATGTGATACTGTCTAAAACACATACTTATTTTTATTTATCAAAAATTCGCCTTTCTTCTACGTTATTACAATCTTTCAACGATAGTACAACGGGTTGAAATTATTTCTTATCTCTATTGAGTTTTATTTCGGTTATTATTATAAGTGATATTGTTAAATAATTAAAGCATTGAAAATGAACCAGTTAATAACCTCTATCTTAGCACATGCACACTCATTCTGTTACATTGATCTTTGAATAAACTCCGCCCCTGAGAAAACTCTATCGTACAAAGTTTTGGTGTTGTATATTTTCCTTTTATAACGAATAATCACCGGTTAGTTGGCATTGGTTTTAATATGCATATTAAAAGTTTCTAGTTACCCATACGCAGCGTACTCCTAGGGTTGGTTGCGCGAACTGGTGTTGAATACTTGCTTCGATCTCACGCACTCCGGTACTCGTTTAATACGCTTACTGTTCGTGGTTAAAAGCCCTTACTGTTTTATACATTAAGGTTCCACATTATTCATTATGATTAAGTCGGCCGGATTAATTTTATTCGCACTAATTTTTTGCAGACTGGCCGCGCGGAACTGTTTTTGAGTTGTTTAAATAGATAGATAGGCCTACTAATTATTTCAGCCTATCTTACACTCCCGAGGCCACTAATTTTCAATTCACAAAACTTTACTATCTGAGGCTGGCTGTCTGTTGTGCACTCTCTAATACCAAGCTGCAGACTGGGTTTCACACACAAGCCTGCTGCTATATGATTACGCAATGCGTCTGGCAGTTGTTTTGGCTGACTGTATGTGTGTTGCATTGCTGTACTGGAGGCTCCTTACAGGTGAAAGTCTGGCAATTTGGAAAGTGCTTAAAATGATGATTTGAATTAATATGAAATTAAACTGGGGTGGCTCACAATTCCGTACCGTCACAATACCCCCCCCCCCAATAAGAGATTGAAGGCCGGAGCGTTCAAACTCTTATTGCCTAAACCCTAAGAGGATCAGTGAGGATATGGCGCCGCAACCCCCCTGAGCACTACTAAAATCATGGGTTCTTACCCCCCTAGTCTGGCGACTGCGACAGCACCCATCCGATCTTACTGGACTTCTCTGTTCGAGATCCCAACACCGAAAAATCGAACAGATACCCGACCCAGTATCGCCTGACTTTAAAACATGTAATTAAAAATTGACAAACGGCTTTCCATCCCTCCATATCCCACATCTGATTTGTTTCCTCTTAACCGTACTGGTTCATTGACAACGTACTGGCTCATTTTATATTATAGACCCAAAAAAAATATAGTATTAATAAAACAATATAGGTTTACAGTAGTACACATGAATTCCAGTTGAATTGAATAATATTCCCCATACACTATTGCCCTCCAAAATGATACATAGATTATACAAGGTATCCTTAACTACTATATATGTATAGGATAAAAAAATTCATAACATAGGAAAAATCTATATGGACAGTAATATACACATCTTATTTTCCAGACACTATCTCATCCTGAACATTTTCCATCAGTTGTCAGTGTTAAATAAATGTTTTAATCATTATTGGCATCAATGAGCATTTAATTTATAATTCCAGTTTGAATTCGAATAAAAATAAAGTTAAGTTCATTATTACGAATTCATTATTAAAAATCATCTTTTCAAGTAATTTAATTACCAAATTGATTTAATGGTTTTTTAATTTCTCAAACTACAAGTTACAATAATTACCTCAATATTATTTTGTCTGTAAAAATTTAATTTCAATTCTTTTATGTCACAATAGGGTTCTGCTGCTGCTGGTAATGATTCAGCAGACTACAGCATTTTTGTTATTGTTACCAAACATGACCACAGACATTAGTCTCAACACGCCGCACCTGTTAATATAAACACTAGTCTGCAAGACTCACATAGTATAAACATTCTGGTTACATCATGTACTGGCATATATACTTCCTGCAAAATTTTCATTTCTATAATTCTTCTTGTTAACATATTTGTCAAAGTCTATTTGTTACCATTCGAACCAAATATAATTTTAATTCACCTTTCAATTACTTTAATGACATTTTACTAAAAACATTTTAACTATGATTACATTATTTAAAACACTTTGAATATAAATACACAACACAAAATGGGCTTCATTAAGAAAATTGACTTTAATAATCTCCACTCAGACAGTTTAACTTTAATTACAGCTGTATAAAGTTAATGTATAAAATATATAAAATTACCATTTCAATTCGAATCAAAATGAATTTAAACACAGCATTAACATTTACAATATTACGTTACTCCAAGGACCACTACAATTCTATTTAATCTCTTCGTTTGTTCAAAACAATTTCAATTACTTTAATTACGATTTTCAAAATGATTCTACGTGGTTTAATGTTTAATTTTTTTCCTTGGTATTTCAATGAATTTTACCAAAATTAAGTCATCTGTTTCAAATCTCTCTTTAAAGTCCTCCACAATCACATTCTAACTACCGTTTATCCTCTACTCATAACCTAACATAGCAGGTACCACAAAATAATAATTAAACCTTTTGGTTACATAAGTTTACTTCAAAATATTTTCCAAAATTATTTACTTACTTAGTATAATATTTATACTTATTATTTTTCTTAATTACCTGTAAATAGGTTATATGTTACATGTACCGTATTATCGTTTATATTTTTACTCTAAGGGGAGGGTTAGGGAAATCGGGAAGGTAAAAGGGATAAGGATTATTACAGGGTCAAGAACTAGGACTAAAGGTAAGGACAAAGCTTCCTCCGGACATAAGGGTACATGGAGAAAACCAAGGCTCGCGTGGGCAGGGGCGCGTCCCTGAAATAGACGAACCCCACTGGGACAAGTGGGGAACACCTATCCGCTACCACTTACTGTTTTATATTATTTATAGTTATTTAGAATTATTTAGTTATAGTTTTTGTAATTATTTAGTTTATGTTCAATTACAGGATTTGATGTATTATTTTTGTTTATTATTATTTCATTTTGACCAATACTGTTTTAAATTGGTGGCGTTATGGGTACCCACTATTTCCCCAGTCATTTGATTTCGTAAAACATAAGCATTATCCATTTTAATGTCAACAACTTCATATGGTCCTTCATACAACAAAAAGAATTTTTTAATCTCTTTATCTTGTGCACTTGATAAATCGTGTCTTCTTACTAATACCAACTGACCTATTTCGTACTTGATCCACTTACCTTTGGCATCATGAAGCCGTTTTCTTCTTTCTCCCTTCGTTAATAAGTTTTCATTGGCGAGTTGAAGTTTTACTTCCAAGTCTCGTGGGTTACTCTCAGGTGGAAAATCGAACAGCTGTTCCAGGATCCTAGGTGGACGTTTTCCTTTAACAAGCTCGTATGGTGTGAACCCTGTTGATTCATGGGTGGTGCAGTTTAACCATTCTTCAATTCTTCCCACATAGGCTGGCCATTCACTATGTTTAGCATGGCAATATGCTCGGAAAATTCTCCCTAATTCTCGCATGACTCTTTCGGCTTGGTTCGATTGAGGATGATATACCGCCGTGTGTTTAGGTATAATACCTTCCCAGCCCAAAGTTTGTCGCCATATTCCGCTAATAAACTGGGGCCCATGGTCAGATAATATTATTTTCGGTTTCTCGGTTTTAATCATATAATCCTTCGTTATTTTCTCACTTAGTACTTTACTAGTGGCCCGCTTTACACTGTATAATCTTACAAATTTCGTAAATGTATCTAATACTACAAAAATGTACATGACGCCTCCCCTTCCCTTTGGTAGAGGGCCAAACAAGTCTACCGCAACTAGATCAAAGGGCTTTTCTACTTTAACACACCTCATCTCTCCCTCTAAACGGTAATTAACTACTTTTGACTTTTGGCATAAATCGCACCCTCGGAGTAGAGTTCTAACCCTCCGTTCCATATTTTTAAATAAGCATGATTCTTTTAATACATTTACGCACTTCCTAGCACCGAAATGCCCATACCGAAAATGACAGTCCCATATTATCTTATCTACCAACCCTTCCGGTATAACTAACCTCCAATCACGCTCTCCCCCCTCTACTTTCTTAAATAAACTCCCTTGATAAATCTGGAAATAACGGCTATACCCTGACTCCTCTAAGTCGGACTCTAAGCTAGTTATTATTTTGTTCAATTTAAGATCTGTTCTTTGCATACTATTAATATCTCTCAATTCTTCCCCAAATAATCTATCTTCTCTACTAAGTCTGAAAATTTCTATTTCTTTTAAGTCCCTCCCTGTTCTCGTTCCCTCTGTATCTACCCTGGATAAAGTGTCAGGTATTTTGTTTTCTACCCCTTTTATATACTCCCAACTAAAATTGTACTCTTGTAAAGCTAGCACCCACCTGGTTATCCTGCTGTGTGTCAACTTACAGGTGTTTAAAAAAGATAATGCCTTGTGGTCCGTCCGGATGATGGTGGAATTTCCCAGTAGATATGTCCGAAACTTCTTCACCGCAAAAACAATGCTTAATAGTTCCTTCTCCGTCGTTGTGTAATTTCTTTCAGCAGCTAACAAGGTGCGACTGGCGAAAGCGATTATGTGATGCTCCTTTTCGTCGTCCTCCTGGTACAGTTCTGCACCCAATGCGATGTTACTAGCATCGGTCTGTAAATAAAATGTGCGTTCAAAATTAGGGTGATTCATCATGATCATGTTACTAAAGTGGTCCTTTATTTCGATAAACACCTCTCGTTCTCTTTCCCCCCATTTCCACTGTTTGTTCTTCTGTAACACTGCGCTCAACTTAGAAGTTATATGGGCATAGTTTTTCTGGAATTTTCTATAAAAATTACATAGCCCTAAAAAACTTTGTAACTGCTTAATATTTCGAGGTTCTGGGAATTTTAAAATTGATTCTACTTTCTCTGGGTTAGCTTTTATCCCCTCTGGTGTAATTATGAACCCTAGAAAATGTATTTCATTCTGTAGGAATTTAGACTTCTCCCAATTGACAGTCAACCCCCCTGTACGCAGTCGATCTAATGCATATTCTAAATGTTCCACATGTTCGGAAAATGTTCGTGATGCTATCAATATATCGTCTACATAAATGGTTAAAAAATCTAAATTCTGTGGCTGAAGTATTTCATCTAGACATTTTATAAAGCTGGCTACACTGGTATTCAGCCCAAAAGGTAATCGTTTAAATTGGTAATTCTTTCCATTAAACAGGAATGCTGTGTATTTCCTGCTTTCATATGCTAACGGGACTTGCCAGTACCCCGCGGTTAAATCTAATGAGGTCATGTATTTGACTCCACTGAATTTTTGGAAGATTTCATTTATTGCTTCGGGTGACTCCCGGTCCGGGATAATTATCTGGTTAATCTTACGGGCGTCTAAACATAATCTAACGCGGCCATCTTTCTTAATGACTACTACTAACGGGTTAGAGTACGGTGATACTGATCTTTCTATTATGTCCCCTTCCAACATTTTATCTAATTCTGCCTGAACCGCCCTCCTCTTTGAATAAGGTACCGGATAGCTTCTTTGTACATAGGGTGCGTGTTCCCTTACTTTTAATTCACACTCATAATCCCTTGCCCTCCCTGGTACATCGGCAAACACTTCTCGAAAACACTCTATTACCTGCCACAACGCTTTGCGTTGAGAACTCCCTTCATCACGCCCCTCACTACAAAATTTTACCGCTCTATCCTCCCAAATTTGTTTGTTTATATTACCCCCTAACTGTCTCTCTCTACATACATACGTATTAACTTCCGTTTCTATTTTACTGGCCCGATTCAGTATCATCTTAACTCCCGAAATTCTGACTTTATCTACTACCCGCTCAAAGTTAATCTCGACTAGTCTACCTTCATTACTTAATACTAACAGCCGCTTCTGGAAATCAATTACCGCCTTGTGTTTTATCAAAAAATCATTCCCCAGAATAACCTCCAAATTTAGTCCCCTTACTACTAAAAATGTGTTGTCATATTCTACTCCCTTAATTACCATGTTCAAATGTACTTGTTTAGTTACACGTTTACTCCTAACCCCGGTAATACCTACAATGGTCACCCCCGCTACTGGCAAAATTGGGATATTTTTATTTGTTTCTTGCAAACTCTCTAATACGTTTTCAGAAATGACAGAAATTTCACTACCTGTATCGACTAAAGTTTTTACTTCCTTACCTTCAACTTGAATTCTTACCTCTGTCAGTCCGGTTTCTGGTCTGGCTGTCTCCAAGTCCTCTTCCTCCATTAGTTCCTTGGACATATCCGTACAGATGACGTTATTTGTATATTCGTTATCTTGGGCCTCGCAGTCATTTGTCGACAATGGTGGGGTCCCTTCACTCACTGTCCTTGTTAGTTTTCCGTCTGGGTGTTTGCACGGCCTGGAGTGTGTCCACCACGACCTCTATTAGGAGTTCCACTGCTTCCCGGTGCTCCTCGTTTGCTGCTCCCTCCTCTCTGTGGTTGACTATTTTGGTTAGGCTCCGTACTGCGTTGGCAACTCCTCTCTTTATGACACCTGTAACAAGTTGTTCTACTACCATAGTTCTCACAATGACACTCTCCACATCGCCAGTCCTCACGTCTATGGTTATTATTGTAGCCTCCCCTTGTCCCTCTATACATGTTTGGTGTCCCACTAGCTTGATTATGATTCTCGTTATGTCCCCCTGACGGGTTTGGGCGCCTACCAATTTCCCGGTCCCTGATATTTTGGAAAATGTCTAGTATTTGTTCAAGATCATTTATACCTTCCACTTCTCGCGTCATCAGGTTAATTTGCACCTCCCTTGGTAAATGTTTACTTATATGACGTACAAATGATCTAAACGGTAATGGTGGTTCAAGGTATTTTGCCTCATTGTACATTTTCATTACGTAAATGGTGACATTATTACCATTAGTCCCAAAATTACCCGACCCCATTATCTTGCTTCTAAGTACTTCTTGGTCCTCTTCAGACCAGTATTTACTTCTAAAATCCCCTTCAAAACTTTCGAAATCTAACCAATCTCCCTTATGTACCTCCGCCCAAATTGAGGGGCTTCCCTTAAAACATTTCATAACTTTCAACAACTTCATATCCCAATTATTGTTACAAAATCTATTAAAGTCTCTTACTCTATTTAGGAATTGCATGGGGTGTACCCCCCTCCTATCCCCAGTAAATGCCTCTAACTCTATTTCGCAATCTACATTACGGGTGATTACTACTTGTTCATGGACACTGTCTAATGTTTTATTTATTACCGTTTTCAAGTCATCTTTAACATTGATTATTTTTTGTTCCATTAAATTAAACTTGTTGTTAGTTACACGTTCAGATTGAATACTGGCATTATTTACCATTTCTACAGCACCTTTTAATAGCTGTATTTCTGACTTACAACTACTTTCTGTTTCACTGATCTTACTATCAACATTGTAATTGATTTCTAAGATTTTATTCGCAAAACTCAATTGGCATTCACTTATTTTGCTATCGCAATTGCTTTCTATTTCATTTATTTTGAAACTAACATTAGTTTCATATGTCTCAATGTTATCTCTAACTTCTTCTATTTTCTCTACTACACAATTAAATTTACACTCATTATCAACATTATACTTATTTATACTACTTTCAAAATTATCTTTCAACTCTTGAATTTGCTCATGCACTTGTATTTTGACTGTCTCTGACACTTGTTTATTTACATTAATGATATGCTTATTTAACTGTTCATTTACTGAGCCTATCACTTGTTCTTTAAATGTATTGAAACATTCATTCGTCTCATTTAAACGTTTCTTAATATTGTCTTCTAACTTAACACTCTGTTGTTTCATGTCATATAAACGCTCATCAAATTTTGTATTCATTTCACATAAACGCTTATCAAATTTTTGGTCAATATTATTTATATCGCCCTTTAACTCATGGAACTTAGCGTCCGAGTCACTCTTCTGTTCATCAAATTTCGCGTTAAAACTACTCAAGTTATCAGATATTGTTTTCATGAAATTACACATATCTTCCATTGACAACTGTTTAATTCGTGTTGTCGTTGGGGTAGATTGTGCTACTACATTTTTGTCAGTGAAGCTGACTTCATTATTAATTTTATTTTCCCTATTCAATTTTGGGGTTAGGGTTTTATTCCAAGGGTCGTTCAGACGAAAACAGCTGCAAAAAGGATTACTTGGATTTGATATGTTCAATAATTACGTTAACACATGTGATACTGTCTAAAACACATACTTATTTTTATTTATCAAAAATTCGCCTTTCTTCTACGTTATTACAATCTTTCAACGATAGTACAACGGGTTGAAATTATTTCTTATCTCTATTGAGTTTTATTTCGGTTATTATTATAAGTGATATTGTTAAATAATTAAAGCATTGAAAATGAACCAGTTAATAACCTCTATCTTAGCACACGCACACTCATTCTGTTACATTGATCTTTGAATAAACTCCCCCCCTGAGAAAACTCTATCGTACAAAGTTTTGGTGTTGTATATTTTCCTTTTATAACGAATAATCACCGGTTAGTTGGCATTGGTTTTAATATGCATATTAAAAGTTTCTAGTTACCCATACGCAGCGTACTCCTAGGGTTGGTTGCGCGAACTGGTGTTGAATACTTGCTTCGATCTCACGCACTCCGGTACTCGTTTAATACGCTTACTGTTCGTGGTTAAAAGCCCTTACTGTTTTATACATTAAGGTTCCACATTATTCATTATGATTAAGTCGGCCGGATTAATTTTATTCGCACTAATTTTTTGCAGACTGGCCGCGCGGAACTGTTTTTGAGTTGTTTAAATAGATAGATAGGCCTACTAATTATTTCAGCCTATCTTACACTCCCGAGGCCACTAATTTTCAATTCACAAAACTTTACTATCTGAGGCTGGCTGTCTGTTGTGCACTCTCTAATACCAAGCTGCAGACTGGGTTTCACACACAAGCCTGCTGCTATGTGATTACGCAATGCGTCTGGCAGTTGTTTTGGCTGACTGTATGTGTGTTGCATTGCTGTACTGGAGGCTCCTTACAGGTGAAAGTCTGGCAATTTGGAAAGTGCTTAAAATGATGATTTGAATTAATATGAAATTAAACTGGGGTGGCTCACAATTCCGTACCGTCACAATAGCAGCTATCAACTTAGATTGAACTAACAGTTAAATGGGTTTTTCTAAAAACATGTAAATTCAGTGATCTACGTAGTGCGCGTAGTATAAGGCGATGTCATCTGGACTCACATGTCAGTTAAGTAACCTTCAATTTTCGTCTAACATCAACAAAATCCGATATAAATTTTATAACGAAACAAAATTTTAAACACTAAACAAATGAGATCTCATATGGGTATGGGGGAATGTAAAACAGAGTGAATGAGAGTACGTATTAAATAAAGAACGCTGGTTTGCTTGATAAGGTAGTAAATTAATTGAATAAATACCATGGTTTAGTTTTAATTGTTTCTTCTTTTAAAATGTTAAACTTAGATATATATATGGGAAAAATATAGTATTGAATAATTATAAATATGGCTAACCACCAATGTTCTAACGATAATGAAGTAAATGGAAAGAAATAACGTGCTATAAAATGAATAAATAATTCATGAGCAACAAATAAGTTGTTGGGTAAATCATTTCAAAATAAACCATTCTGATTTCCTGTTCGCTGAAAAGAACCCAAACATGGTAAGTACACCTGCATATTTTTTCATGCTTAGTTGGTAACAAAAATGATACACGACAGTAAACAGTGAATGCAGTAAACAGTTCAATTATATTTATTTAATATCAATAATATCAAACGTATCAATGTGAGTAGTGAGTGAAAGGCAGGCTGGGCTATCTTGTGTAAGTAATTAGTATAAGTTATATATGTAAAAGTAATATGTAGGGAACAAAGTTGCACAACATTTGACGACATAAAAATGTATTTGATAAACAATAATTTCAATAGCTGTTCATTAAAACTAATTATTTCTCTTACTAAAGATGTGTAGCATTAGTTATTTCGATAACCAATGAAACACATGTTTGTATCACAAAATATAGTATTGGCTTCAAAAGCAAATAATAAACTCGAGAACAAACTTAAGTTTAAAAATCAAATTAAGTCTTTCGATGAATACGATGGTACAGGTGTATACAGGCTTAATTGTTCGGATTGTTCAAATTTCTACATAGGACAAACGGGTCGTTCGTTCAAATTGTGTTATAAAGAACACCTCCCAAGCTCTAAATCAAATATAGGAAGATCCACATTTGCTGAACATTTAAGTTCACAAGATCATAACATAAAAAGTATTAGTGAGAATTTGGATATATTACATAAATGCAGGAAATCTCTTAAATTGGACACTCTTGAAAGGTTTGAAATATATAAGGCCACTAAAGATAATTATGATCGCATCTTAAATGAAAAATCGATCCATAAAAATAATATTCTATTCAACAGAGTAAACGATATCGAACGAGACACTAGCTGTGTCAGATCGATAAAATTTATCAAAGGTCAAATCGGTATCGATTGATTTTATTGCATAATGTGTTCCTGCGCAGGTCCGCGTCGGCCGCGTGTATCGTGTTTTCGTTCTGTTTTGTCTCGGTTTTAATATGTGTTAAATTATTTAAGTATTTTTGTTGTTATGTTTGTGTTGTTTTTATTATCTGACGGGATGTGCATACATCAACAAATGTATTTTTAACTTATATTCATCGAGGATCTGAAGATGACACTTAATGTGTCGAAACTCGAGTAATCCTGTTTTCGGATTTCAAAAAGCGTGACGAAAGATTGTGTGATAAATTCTGACAATGGTTACTGTCCGACCTAACCCTTCTGATAATGTTCGTGTACCATCGAAAGTTAGGTTTAAAGATCATAAGAATTTTAGTGGTAATTGTTATTTTTGCAAATATTTATTTTACAATTCAGTTTATTTTTAATCGTTTTGATGCTTAGAGTAAGTACATTCACGAAATGTTGTTCCTGCAGGTCTTGAGGTGAGTTACATCACACATCTGTTTTTAAATTGCCAAATCGATTGAGACAGTTTTGTTCCCATGTGTACAGTCCAATGTCAATAGGTCACTGTTGTTTGTGAATAACTTCATACAGGTGACTACAACCCACTTATTCATGTTATGTGTACAACCAAATTATAATGTGAGTGTTTATTGATGATTGTATAAGTCACTATGTTTTTTTCTTAGCTGAATTCTAATATATTCAAAGCACTCATGTACACTGAAACATGCAATGTGTGCTGATGTTTAAACTCAGAAAAAAAAAGATTATGTATAGATAAGACAAAATCAGCAATGTACTGTCTGCTTCCTGTTGTGTCCAAAGCTTGTTTTGTCTTCACAAAAACATTTTTATATGTGCTGTCATTGGTTGTGTATACAACTACAGATAGTCCATGTAAATTCAGTAATATAGATATAGGTATAACTCTTTTAATTACATTTTCCAACCATTTTTATAAAAAAACATCCATAATTAGTGTTTTCTTTTAATGTAACACCCATTAGTTCTCAGTTTTTCTAGACTTTTTATAAGAGATTATTGTTCTAAAAGTTAACACTCTCTGACCTGAAGTTTGCCTGAGTTACCCCCCCCCCCCCAGTTAGCTTGGTTAAGTGAGGTATCATAATGTACAAGATACAGGCAGCTATAGGATCACTTCAAACCAGTCACAAAACAGGGGATCACTTCACACCAGTCATAAGACACATGATCACTTCAAACTTCTGATGATGTCAGAGGTATAATAAATATAAATAAATAAACATTTCATTCCTTTATAAGAAACTCAATGAATTTCTTACAGTGTTCTTGAATAATATTGTTATCAAACTATAATTACTTCTATAAATCATTGATATTATTTTTTAATTGTCCTGATGTACATTTCACCAACAGTATCAGTATCTTCAGAGGATTATAATTAAATTGATATCTGAAGATATATAATCCTCTGAAGATACTGATACTGTCAGTGAAACGGACATCAGGACAATTAAAAAATAATATCAATGACTTGTATAATTAATATCAAGAATTATAACTTGATAATTAATAATATCATTTAAATAAAATTTTGTACACAATAAACCCGTTACTTAAGGTAAGACACAGTCAATGAACTATGAAAGTTATTTAGTTATTATCAATTACTATAAATTTAAGAATACAAATATACACTATCTAGAAAAACTAACCTTGGCCATCTTCTTTTAAGACCAATGGACGTGAATCTTCTCTTCTTCTTCTAATACGCCTCCTTCCTAACAATCAGACACACTGTATATAAGAAAAATATAACAAACTCAAAATACTTTTTTTTGTTAACAACGTCAAGTGATTTATTATTTCCATTTTTTGTAAGGAAATTGAAGTATGGTGATCGTGAAAAAAAATCGTGTTTGAGATATGGGCTGATTCTGATTGTACTGCCTTCAAAACATGAAGAAAAGTCATTTTCCAAAAAGTGTGTGTGTTTGTGTAGAATTTTTTCTATGGCAAACGATAACTCCTGCAAATTCAAACAGAATCAAATAATTTTTTTTTATGTGCCCGAGTTGTAGGATGAGATATTAGTAATTACATATAATGAAACTATTACTTAATACAAGTGTAAATATAAAAAATGGGGTTGTTTGGTTAAGGGGATGGGTAATTTACCTGTATTGTTTTGTGTTTTAACAGGAGTAAAGTACTTAATTTTGATAAATAAGTGCCCTGAAAATAAAGTCATATTAAGTCTCTGTAAAATGGTAAATGAGACATCTATAAGAGGAGAGGGTAGTTGAAGGAGGTTGGGTTGATTTTTTTTTAATATTATTTTGATGATATCAAGTGAAGTACGTGTATTTAATTTTGAAGGATACAAACCTTAACAACCTTAGCAATTACATAGATAATACTATTACTGATGAAAGTGTAAATATCATTGATGGTGGGGATCAGTTGAGGAGGAGGGATGATTATCTGCATAGTTCAGTTTCTTTATAAGAATAAAGTACCTAATTTTTATAGATAAGGTTACTCAAAAATAACATATTATATGACTACCCCATAATAATACAAATATCTATACATAGTGAAAATAGTCTGAATGTGGGGATATTTTTTTACAAATCATTGAACTTAATTCAAGTAATTGATTTTAAATATAATCTTAGATCATGGAAGTCATGTATGGTTCTCCATTGTTTTTATTTAAACAATTAGATTTTTCACACGATTAATTTTGTTGCAATATTCATATATCTGAAAATTCCTAGTTATTTCAGTATTTTAATGAAGGTTACTTGTCCATTTTGTGGACAACTCTTAACTGTTACAACCTCTGTACTGTTCTGTTGTCTGAAACTGCCCAAAAAATTAATGAATACAAATATGAGATCTATTATTTGCTGTCTAAGGCTTTTATGGCCGGTATGAAGGTTGTTAAAATTTTTGCTTCCCGGGCTGTAATGCAC
The DNA here is from genome assembly GCA_034769895.1 of Magicicada septendecula. Classification (NCBI taxonomy): domain Eukaryota; kingdom Metazoa; phylum Arthropoda; class Insecta; order Hemiptera; family Cicadidae; genus Magicicada; species Magicicada septendecula. The sequence goes on along the minus strand of CM068374.1, from coordinate 310,486,587 downwards.
CGAGTTATTAGGGTCGCTAGCCTTAGCCACAATACTGTGGTCACTGACTACAAAATATTTGTCCGTGTTTTCAGTCCTTTTGCATTGAAGATGGCCGTCGAAGGAATGGTCGAAATGTTTGCTATAAACAACATCTGACCACAGCCTTACAGCCCAGCAAGCCAAAAAAATTTAATAAAAATATGAGATCCTCACCTTAAAGGGGAATAGAAAGATACAAGTACTTTGGGTGAAGGAAGTCCATCAGGAAGTCAAAAAATCTGGAATTAGGAAAGAATATATTGAAAATACAGAAGTGTTCAAAAAGAAAACTGCAGCAGCGAAGAATTTGTTTGAAGTAGAAACAAGGAGAACCAAAATGGTGGTACCAGAAGAACAAGCAAACCTGTGACAAGAGAATGAAAGAATAAGAAGTTGTGTAAATGACAGGCCACGTGTGGCCAACATGAAAGCCCTATGAAAAATTACTGTTATCTCTGATTACCAAGGAGCCAATCGAATGACCAAATGAGAAATTTGGCTTCCATTGGAATCTGCATAGGGAAGACAACTGAATTGGTAGAAAATGGTAGACAACTGAAGGGATACATGAAAAATAAAAAACTACTGACAATAATTTCAGAAGGATAAGAAGAAAAGGCGATGATCTAGACAAACAAGGGGCCAAGTAACTGCAAAAATTGGGTAGCATGGATGACCAGCAAAAGGAGAAAAATTGTGAAAAATGTTTGTGCAAGATTGAAATGTAGTTCAATTTTACTCTAAAGCCATCTCCATAGGGACCAAAAAATGGAAGACATATTGAGCTTCAAAAGTAACTTGTTAAACAGATTGAAGAATCGCAAAGTAATTGTTATGTCATTATGTATAAATTGCTTATAAAGTGAGCTTCAGAAATATTTAATCATCATCATCACAACATGGCATAGGCAAGATGCTGCCTGTTCTGCCTTCAAAATCCTCCAGCCATCTCTTACTGGGTTACCCACACACCTGTGTCCTATAGGTTTGTATTTCCACAGTTATTGGCCAGTCTGGAATCTGACATTAAGTGCTCTTTCCACCACTGTTTGTGATCTTTTAATATTTAATTCAAGTTAAAAACTTGTTTCATGGCCTAATTCCTTATACGGTCAAGTTTAGAACACCTTTTAACTCCTCTTAAGAACACCATTTCCAAGACCTGTATTTTACTTTCTTGTTTCTTGGTTGTTGTCCATAAATCACACCCGTAGGACAGTATAGGGACTGCCATAAGTTTGTAGAACTTTAATTTTGTATCTCGATGTACCTTGTTTATAAAAATATGGTTGACTGTCACACAGATCGTCTAGAACTTACCCTAACTTAACATCAATATCATAATTCCTATCATAGCCAATACCATTTCCCAAATAATTAAAGTGGTTCTAATGAATTCGATCACTAATCAATATTTTTGTTCTTATTGGTATAATTATAATTTGATTATTAATAATATCATTTAAATAAAACTTTGTACACAATGTAACATTTGTTTTTATAGTGGAGATTTTCATATTGTATTGTTTGCAAAACTAATGAAGCTTAAAAACAGGGTTTTGCAAACCAGATTCTGTATTTGAAGTACAAGTACGTTGTCAGCAAACAATAGCACATTCAAATGCCTGTCTCGTGATAACTTAATACCAGGGTTCACTAGATGTTTCCTTTATAAATATTTAGATGGCTAAATATTTGCTTAATAAACTTCAAAGATCAGTCCTGTTCGGAGACTTTTTGTGAACCATAAAAAAATTACATTTGTTTAAGGATGGATTGCCAGCCCATCATAAAACATCCGATGTGGGGTGGCAGGGACACTTCTTAGAGGTTGGCACACACACAACCCAAACGGTTCCTGTTTTAGGGTGCAAGAAACTCACACCACTCTTCTTTTTCTACCATATGATTTGCTGATTTTATACCTGTTATTCTCACCACGGACATTTCTTACCGACAAAACGTGTTTTGTACAGAGCTGATACAGCAAGCACACTGCAGTGAGTTCACTAACATAATTATTATTTCTCTCCACATATAAAAAAATCATGCATAAACAAATCTATTCATCACATAAAGACATCTATTCCTATTCTCCATAAAGAAATACAACAGCTGTATGTGTAGAAATGTTCCAAACAAATAAATTACAAATTCTGGGAACACAGTACTGAATGAAAAGAAACCATAATTTAAATTTTGATCTTGTTAACCAACTTCAAAAAAGAGAAGGCTCTATATTCATATCTTTTTTTTAAATGTATGTTCGCCAATTACTTGAGTAGAGCTGAACTGATTTTAATAAATCTTTTTTCATTTAAAAAGATATGTGTGTGTGTGTGTGTGTGTGTGAGAGAGAGAGAGAGAGAGAGAGAGAGAGAGAGAGAGAGAGAGAGAGAGAGAGAGAGAGAGAGAGAGAGAGAGAGAGAGAGAGAGAGAGAGAGAGAGAGAGAGAGAGAGAGAGAGAGAGAGCATTTACAAGTGGCTCTGACAGCTGTTTCAGCTTATTAAGCTATTGTCAAAGAGATCAGTGAACAAATCTCTTGTGCTGTTCACTGATCTCTTTGATAATAGCTTAATAAGCTGAAACAGCTGTGAGAGTTAAATAAAAACTGTGAAACGTACCAAGTGTTTATATAATTTCGAAGTGGTACTGTATTTCACACGTATACTACACTCATGGATTATAATTCTTGTAATCTTTGCATTTCTTTGAATGCTTTTTCATCGTGTGGTTTCTTCATTCAAAAAAATCTGCAAAACATAACCCTGCAATAACACATGCATAACATCTGCATATACATGGAACAAATAATAGTCTTCTAGTGTCTACAACCTATGACGAGGTGTATGAAGCTCTAGAAAAGCTTAAAAATAACAAGGCAGCAGGTTCCGATGGTTTACCAGGGGAACTATTAAAGAGCGCAGGAGGAGATTTCATAAAGGAATTTGCCCATCTTATAGAGCGAATATGGCTGGAGGAGGTAATGCCTGATGAGTGGAACAATGGGGTGGTGTGTTTAATACATAAAAAGGGTGATCCGCTTATATGTAAAAATTATAGGGGCATCTCTCTACTTAATACAGCATATAAGGTATTGTCCAACATCATATTTTCTAGGCTGCTTCCCTACGCTGAGGAAAACATAAAAGAATATCAGTGTGGATTCACTAGGAATAGGTCAACAACAGACCAAATATTTACACTAAGGCAAATCCTGGAAAAAACGTTGGAATATGGAGTGCCCACTCACCATCTCTTTGTGGATTTCCAGTCGGCATATGATTCAATCAACCGGAAAATGCTATATAGAGCTATGAAGGAGTTGCATATACCATCTAAGTTGGTGCGTATGGTTGGAGTAGTTATGTCCAATTCTAAGTGCCAAATCAGAATACAATCAAATCTATCTAACTCCTTAAAAACATTGAATGGGTTGAAACAAGGAGATGCCTTAGCATGTCTGTTGTTCAACATAGCTCTAGAAAAGGTCATCAGGGATTCAGGAATTCAAACTAGCGGACACATATTTCACAAGGAGGTACAGCTTCTGGCCTATGCCGATGACATTGACGTCATAAGTAGGTCTGAATCTGGCTTAAAGGAAGCCTTTCAGGAACTGGAGTTGTCCGCTAAGGCTATGGGCTTGGTTATAAACCAAAGCAAAACCAAATATATGGTTGTAGGTGCCAATACTCGTACCCTGTCCCTGCGCATTAACGATTATGAATTTGAAAAGGTTCAGGGTTTTCCATATCTCGGGTCATATGTGGACTCTGGAAATGACTCCTCTAGAGATATTGAAAGACGAATATTATCTGCTAATAGGTGTTACTACGGACTGGTGAAACATTTTAAATCAAAATTAATAACTAAAGATACAAAAGCCTCCCTATACAAGACCTTGATTAGACCAGTCCTGATGTATGGCTCGGAATGCTGGGTGTTAAAAAAACTAGATGAGCAGAGACTATCCGTTTTTGAGAGGAGGGTACTGAGGAGAATCTATGGCCCTGTGAGGGAAAACAACATTTGGAGGCGACTGCATAATCGAGAGTTGTACGAAAGGTTTAAAGATCTTCCGATCGTGCAACTCATACAAATTAACAGATTGCGTTGGGCTGGTCATGTGCAGAGAATGGCGGAGGATAGAATCCCAAAAAGAGTGATGAATTATTTGCCGATGGGAAGGAGAAGGAGGGGAAGACCGCGTACAAGATGGCTGGACCAGGTTGGTAAGGAGGCAGTGAGGCTGGGTGCAGCAAACTGGTGGACATTGGCCGGGAGTAGAGACCAGTGGGGAAGATTTCTTTTGGAGGCCAGGGCCCGGACTGGGCTGTAGCGCCGAGGATGTATGTATGTATGTCTACAACCTTACTTTCAACAACTGTCCCAAGTTCTATACAGGACAGGAAAACTCGCTAACTATTCCACTATGTTATAATGAACATATAACAGACATCAAAAACTTACTTCTTCCATCTTCCAGGCAAATGGCCTGTTCTGGCCCCAAAGAAAATACATCCGCTTCACCAATGCTTCCTATACTTCTTTGCCCAAAAGGCTTGTATTGCCTAACCTCCTTATGCGCCCTACAATCTGGCATTTTATTCAGATAAACAATCTATCTTACTTTGTTTTCTGCAATATGATCTTGGATATTACAAATTTTAAACTCTTTGAGTATGTCTTCATTGCAGAGTCTATCTCTTCATGTGCAGCTTTTAACCAATTGCAAGAATCTCAACTCCAATGCCTGTACCCTACTCAGCTGTTTCTTCACCAGGATCCAAGTTTCAGAACCATACAACAACACTGACATGGCCATTACCTCATAAAATTATAGTAGAGTCTCTTTTCTTGTTTTCTTCGATAACACTAAACGAACTGTGCTACACACTGACTGGAACTTAACCAACTTATGATCAAAATCATAGTCCCCATTAAAAGTGATGTCCCAACCAAGGAAATTGAAAACATGTCAAAATTCAAGTTTTTGCCACTGACATTCAAAACACACGACATGCATGTACAGATATAAACACTACATACTATTTGTAACAAAATCAAAAACATAACACAACATAACAACCAGAAGTATGCAGACATTACATGAATGAATGTATATATATATATATATATACATAAATATAAATAATAAAACACATTTCTAGTCCAACATGCTATTTAAAAAACTACACAATAAATAATATAGCATTACAAGCTCAACCACCAAGAGCAGAAGTGGAGACTATATGAGGCCTAGGCAGTAACCATCCCATCCCATACCGTACTGATGGCATGAAAAAACATCACAAAACACATCAAGTGTCTATAAGTTACTACTACAGTCAAATAAATATAATAGTGTTATCGTCATTTAAAACTGAAACGATAAATACAGGTTTAAACAAAAATCCTACTTGTATACGAGGTCTGATAAAAAAGTTTGTGCAATTTTTGTTTACTTGAAAAATTATGCCTTGATTTATCTAAATGTATATTGCCCCTTCAAAGTAGTCTCAGCCGAACGAACATTAGTATGCCAACTTTTCTTCAGCCTTAAAAATATTTCTAGAATGAACTTTCCAGCATGCTCTTGCGTTTGCACAGCGATTTTTTATTTATGTCAACATGCTTATGTTGTCTTTTTGTGGTATTTTTCTCTTTGCTGTGAAAGAAAGATTATATTGGGATGTGTCTGGCGAATATGGCAATTGTGGTGTCATTACCATGTTTTTTCCCTTAGGCAATGATGTGTATCCTGGTAAATTATCACTATCATTAACTTATTAACTATCCTTACATAAACCTAGCTGTTTTCTATGAATAGTTTCACACAATTAGTGTAAAGTACCCAAATAGTACACTTTAATTATTGTTACATGGGTCTCACTGATCATTGTATGGTACAGTGGAAACAAATACAGACACCAATGAAGTCGCTGATCACCACCATTAATCACAAATAACAGTTTGTAATCAACATGTTATTCAACAATATTATACTCGTAAAATAATACAAGTTAAATTTGCCCACATGTAATAATAATGTCATGTAACAGATTACCACACAATAATCACTTTTCACTAATAACCACTTGAGGCGCACTGAGTAAATCGCCCGACATAAACTGAAAACTAAGCGACGGGTCTGCAGAGTTCCATAATATGATGCATCCTTAACAAACACTTGAAACCTCTAGAGGATACTTAAGTGCAGCCTTGGCAGAAACACGTACTTGCTGGGCTTGACGAGAAATATGTACAACGACAGTCCCCATTGTTCGAGAATGTTCTGTAATTGCGTAACATTATCATTGCACCTAGTGATGAAAATCTATGGAACACAAAGCTACAGTCTTCATAATGATCTTCAACTCATTTACAACAGTCTTAGAAGCTTTTGTACAATATTCAAATAGTCTGTTCATGCAAAACAGACTCGCCACTTTACACTACACCACACTATGCTACACTTTTACCATGATAGAGCAGTTTATCGTATTCTTTAAACAAAATTTAATCCATGTTTTCCAATCTTACATTCAGCACATTATAAGCATCGTCAAATGCACCAAAGGACAACTTATTCAAGTACTGTCAAATGTAAACTATTGTAACGTAACAGAGTTGAGGTTCCCCAACGTTACATAAAAATTGAATGAAACATGGTCAAGGACCATACCCTGAATTAAGGCTGCTCAGTAGTTAATGTGTCTGAGAAGTACCTCAAGTCAAAAGGAGGCGATGACTAATGTTAAATGTAAAAGAGCCAGACCAATGAATGGTTGAATGTAATAAAATGTTTGTTTTTGTACTGTAACATGTTGAGGTCTACAGAGTATTTATGTTGTATTTTGAGTATACTAAAAATGAACTAATGTTGCTTAATAGTAATACTTCATCAAAGATTATGGTTGTGTTTATGTTAAATTTGTCTTTAGACAATCAAGTATAGTTATTAGTGTTAGGCATTATACTAATTTCAAAGTATTGTCTAAAGTTGAATAATACTGTTGTTTTAATTAATGTTTATAAACTGGGCCAGGAGGGTGACCAGTGTTTCATGGTTGACAAGTAGTTCTGACAATTATATTATAAATTTATGAAGGGTTCCAGAACCAGTTAATTAATGTAATAAAGTAACCACCAGTAAATTAAAGTTAATGTAATTAACCATGTAACCAATAATTAATTGTACAGTAGGTCAGGTAAAAGAAAATTAAGTTAAAAAACCAAATAATGTTATAACGGTTGTAAGAAAATCTATAGGCCTAAATTCCATATTAGTGAAAGGAAATTAATACCTTTTTAAGAAACCCAGTCCAACGAAACTATGGTAAAACATTTACTGTTTAAGAAGGAAGGTTAGGGGAGAATTTTAGGTGATTTAATATTAATCCAAGCATGGAGTATTTTATTGGAAAAGAGTAGTAATATTCTATAATGCCGGCTCAAGGATATATAGAAAACGTGGTTGTTAAGGCAACTGAAATGTACAGAAGTTGTTGATTTGAATTTATTCGTTCTGATTGTTACAAGCTATTAGGTTGAGATGGACCGATATATTTAAAAAATATGAATAATAAATCTGGAAGAAATATGAATCAAAATTGAAAAAACCTTTTTGAAAAATAATTATAATTTAATGCTAATGAGTAATAAAAATTAAATAACCTTCCAAATTGTAAATGAATACATTTAAAAAGAATTGAAAGCCTCTCACCTCATTCACCAAATAATTCCGCTGGATTCGGTATTAAACCAATTCCTTCTATAAACTGAAGATCAGTAAAAAGAATTAAAGCCTGAACTAACGGAATTATTGAAAATACCAGAAGACTCAGTTTGACAGAGATAACCTTCACTGGCAGCAGAAGAAGCTGGGATCCTAATTTCATTTCACCGGGACCGAGAATTGTTAAGATCATAAAAGAAGAACACAAGTCCGAAGATTTCCTGAGGGTTTACCAGTACACGCCACCATCAATTTTATTGAAAACCAGAGCATTTTCACTGGATGAAGACGAGATAAGCTGAATTTTGGCAACTGTTTATAAACGTCCACCGCCAGTCGAAGTTTTCGCCAGCTTGGTAAAAAAACAACCCATTTTAATTTCACTATAATTAGAGTAAATAATTTTGTTTTGTAAATTGAGCAACCTTAATTATCCATTTTACCTGGCCTTACTAATGGTTCGAAGAACTTTACGAACCCTGGTATAAGAATTATTTATTATTATTTTCATGTGTATATGTTTATAGATTTTGAGTAATTGATAATCGATATATTTCTGTGTGATCGATTTGATCGTATTATTATTTTTTGAGATAACGTGGACTGTGAATTAATAGAGAAAATAAATAAAGTATCTTTATTGTATGAGATAACGTTTGAAGTTATTGCAGGATAAATACTATATGTAGTGGTTGGAATAATTTACAAAAAGATTGATTCAAACTCAATGAATAACTAACCTATAAGTACGCTTATTACAAGTAACAGCGCTCAACGTTTGCAGCTGGTGGGACGGGAGACTGCTGAACTAGCTTGTGTTTAGTACAACATTTGAATGGAATTTTTTAACATCGAGTGACTAGGGTTGACACAAATACCCCTTACATTCAGTCAATACTCCATACATATCGCTAATATTACACAACCACTGAAAACTAAGTTAAATCTATAGAGTAGTATGATTATAAATTCAAGGAACATAATTATAATTTTGTTTGCTTAATAATCTATTTTCTGAAGGTTTCATCGGTCACAACCGAAAGATATATTTATTAATAACACATTAATTAAACCAGGTAACAACATTTTAATTGTTACGAATTGCCACCTGCAACGTATTACTTGGCGTTTGATACACAGGAGTCTCATATAACTAATTACACCCATAGACAAGATTTCTTTACAATTTGACGCTTCCAGCGTGGAGCATATAATATAATATACGTCCTCACATAATTAGTTCTTTACAAATTGGCGCTTACAACAGTGGGGCTTGAATAAGACGGACGTTTCGCTAGTACCTCATAGATTAGTTCTTTTTACAAATTGGCGCTCAACGAGTGGGCTTTAGTTAAGTAAAAAAATCATATTAATTGTTACTTAACTTGAGCAGGCAACCATTAGAGGCACAGGAATGCATACGAGAGGTGTTACGAAAAGAATGGAGAAGGAACAAGAAACAGAAGAAGATAGGAGGGAAGAAGAAACAGAGGCAGGTACAGATATTGAAATGGAACAACAGGCGAGCAATACAGAGGATACCCAAGGAGACCAACCAGATAAGGAGGAAGCCAGAGGAGGATTAAATTGGGAAAAATTAATGGAATTAATGAGTAGTATGCAGGAGGATAATAAACAAACTAATGAGAGTTTAAGACAAACTAATGAAAAATTAGACAGTATTAAAGAAGATTCCAAGAAACAGAAGGAAGAATTAATTAAAAAATTTTAAGAAAACTCTGAAAAAATAGACAGTATTAAGGAAAGTACTAGTGAACTTTTGAGACAAACCATAAATGAAAATAATGAACAACTGAAGGCCGATTTTAGACAAATCAATGAAAGGCTGGAAAATAAAATAGACAGTATTAATGAAAACTCAAAAAAACAAAACGAAATTTTGAGCGAGAATTTAATCAAGCAAATGAATGAAAAGTTTGACAGGAATGACGAGAATTTGAGGCAGATTCAGGATGATAACAAACTAATGAATGAAAAACTTGAGGAAAACAATAAACGAATGAAGGCAGATCTTGAGAAAATCAATGAGGATAATATTATACGAATCGATGAGAAAATTGAGCATTCTAACAAGGAATTAAGGGAAAATGTTGATAAACAGAATGAAGGGTTAAGACAAGCTCTCAATAAGAAAATCGAGGACGCTAGTGAGGCAATCAGCCAGAAGGTAGGTAAGAACGACGGCGAAAGAAAACAGGAGATAGCTGAAACAAATAGAAAACTGAGAGTGACCGATGAAGCTGTTACACGAAATAGGACGGAACTAGAGGCCAAGATAGGCCATATAGAAGAAGAAAACCGGATTCAAGTGGAATCAATACCAGCAGATTGCGGAAACCAGCATCGAAATTTAGATACGGTCATGAACGAAGTACAGGAGCAAGGACAACGTAACCAGGATAGAATCGAGAACCTACAACGGTCAGTTGACAACCGATCGATCACTGTTCCATATACACAACATACAGACGACCGGGAGACCATCAACTTTAAGTCATACAGGAGAAACCCAATGGAATTCTTGGAACGGGTCGGCGAACAACTAATTAGAATTGGTGAAAACAGGTGGCCAATAATTCGTCGTTACTTAGACGAACATTTCAAAGAAACTTATGATAACTGGTGGACAGCCACCAGGCACGACATCCGAAGCTACGAAGAATTTAAAATAGCTTTTAAAGCCAGGTACTGGTCAGACGCCACCCAGAACGTAGTAAGGGAGAGCATCAGCTATGGAAGGTATGACGCCAGCAGGGGAACAACACTTACCGCCTACTTCCTGGGAAAAGTATGCTTGGCAAGACACCTTGAACCAAAAATCCCGGAGGAAATTCTCGTCACCAGGTTAGCATACCACTATGATAACGGGATATCAATAGCACGATCGGGTGGACAAATAAAAACGATACAGGCCATGTCAACGCTATTGGAAGAGCACGAGCGTGAGGTACATTATCGAAGGAGTCGGCAGAGAAACGACTGGTACGGGAGCAGGGATTCCCCAGACTACAACAATAGAAACAATAACCATAACAGTCATGAGACGAATAACCGGATGAACTATAATGGCAGGCCAGGTAATTACGGTAATGAGGCGTACCAACGACAAAATAACAACAACAGCCCAAGGAACAACGGAAACAATTACGGGAATAGACAGAATATTCCGAACGAATATAACCGGTCGTATAACCCAAGTTATCAGAATCAGAACACAAACAACCGAAATTATGATAACAGTAACCGTAACCCGAACAACCAAAACCAAAACTACAGGAGAGTTAATTATGTGGGGGCGTACGATAACTATAACGGGAGGACATACTACCAAGGACGTCGGAGTTTTAATAGGGACACCGACCGGAACCAGGATAATAATAACGATAGAAGAGATACTAGGACTAATGGAGGCAGAAGTCGGAGTCAGGAGGACTACCGCCGGGTTAACTATGAAGAGGATCGTCCATTACGGGTTTCCAGACCAATGGTGAATTTTATAAGGGCCGAAGAGAATGGTCCAAGGAGTGATCAACACCAAGGGGAGAATGATAATGAGTGTTTACAACGGAGCAATAGCATCGGAGAATCCAGATCCGGAAGCGAGAACCAAAGAAGGGACGATCCATCTAGGAATGTCCGAATAGTTTATTATCAACAGAACCCACCAGAACGCTGGATTCCCCTAAGAGGAGATGGCCACCGACCTAGCACATCCCAGGATGTAAGACAAGAACTCGATGAAGAAGAAACCACGCCCGACAGGTGGAATGCATAAAAAAAACACGAAATTCCAAAAGACGTAAGGACAACTTATTTAATTTATTTCGGAACAATATAATTTAAAATAAAGAGAATGAAAACCCCAAAATTCAAAAAATGAAGTAAGCTCAACTTACAAACAAGTATCTAAGAAAACAATTTATGAGGTATATAAGAAAGAGAATTTTGAAGATAAAAAAACAACCAAATTCGAAAAATAACTAAGAACACCTTACTATATATAATTCAGAAGAAATTATTTTAAACTAATATGAAAAAAAAAATAACACTGATTCAACCTAATAAAAATCATCAAAACCAAAAAACACTACGAGTTTATCTGATGTAATATAATAGTGAGAAATGTAATTTAGAATGTAAAAGGAATAATAATGATTGTGCCAAAAGAATATAATTACATGATGTAATGTACAATACTAACCAAAATCTCATAACCAGCTGTATTGGTAATAGAGGAATATGAGCCAAGGAAGATAAGAGAATGAAGAAGCCAAAATGGTACTGTCAAAAGGATCACAAGAAAAAAAAAAAACAAATGTTTAAGAATTATCCGTAAAAAACCAATTAATAAATGTCAATAAAATAGCCAAGTATTGGAGAGGAGAAGTGTATAATAGAAGGAAGAATTAATATGAAGAAATAATATGATCTGAGTTAAGTACAGTGAATAATCCCTAGAGTATTATTATTATTTATTATTTTATTGAAGGTCACATGATGACTACCTTACGAGGTTTATTAATGAAGATTGACTGTAGAATATTCCAGCAATCATTTAATTGGGCAGAGATGATGTTCCTCTGATCCCAGAAAGTGTGTAACGGACGACGGTAATTGGTTAGCCGATAGAGCACCACCGATTCGATTCCAGTTATAATGTTAGGGAGGTTTAGGAAAATTAAATATTAGAGGGAAAACTCACAAATAAATATAGATGAATAAATAAAACCAGATCCAAAATGAATAATTAATAAAGAATGTCACAAGAATGATTATAGAAATAAGAGTTAAACTTGGAAAATAATTGATTTTAAGAAGGAACGAAGAAATGATAGTAATACAACGGATAATTCTGAAACATAAAAGTACTATGAATAGGAAACCAATTGGCCAGATACAAGTTGTGCGTTTATTTCTTGCTAAACTTTGTTTATACAAAATAAACTTATTTCGAAGCGGGGGTGTTATGTAACGTAACAGAGTTGAGGTTCCCCAACGTTACATAAAAATTGAATGAAACATGGTCAAGGACCATACCCTGAATTAAGGCTGCTCAGTAGTTAATGTGTCTGAGAAGTACCTCAAGTCAAAAGGAGGCGATGACTAATGTTAAATGTAAAAGAGCCAGACCAATGAATGGTTGAATGTAATAAAATGTTTGTTTTTGTACTGTAACATGTTGAGGTCTACAGAGTATTTATGTTGTATTTTGAGTATACTAAAAATGAACTAATGTTGCTTAATAGTAATACTTCATCAAAGATTATGGTTGTGTTTATGTTAAATTTGTCTTTAGACAATCAAGTATAGTTATTAGTGTTAGGCATTATACTAATTTCAAAGTATTGTCTAAAGTTGAATAATACTGTTGTTTTAATTAATGTTTATAAACTGGGCCAGGAGGGTGACCAGTGTTTCATGGTTGACAAGTAGTTCTGACAATTATATTATAAATTTATGAAGGGTTCCAGAACCAGTTAATTAATGTAATAAAGTAACCACCAGTAAATTAAAGTTAATGTAATTAACCATGTAACCAATAATTAATTGTACAGTAGGTCAGGTAAAAGAAAATTAAGTTAAAAAACCAAATAATGTTATAACGGTTGTAAGAAAATCTATAGGCCTAAATTCCATATTAGTGAAAGGAAATTAATACCTTTTTAAGAAACCCAGTCCAACGAAACTATGGTAAAACATTTACTGTTTAAGAAGGAAGGTTAGGGGAGAATTTTAGGTGATTTAATATTAATCCAAGCATGGAGTATTTTATTGGAAAAGAGTAGTAATATTCTATAATGCCGGCTCAAGGATATATAGAAAACGTGGTTGTTAAGGCAACTGAAATGTACAGAAGTTGTTGATTTGAATTTATTCGTTCTGATTGTTACAAGCTATTAGGTTGAGATGGACCGATATATTTAAAAAATATGAATAATAAATCTGGAAGAAATATGAATCAAAATTGAAAAAACCTTTTTGAAAAATAATTATAATTTAATGCTAATGAGTAATAAAAATTAAATAACCTTCCAAATTGTAAATGAATACATTTAAAAAGAATTGAAAGCCTCTCACCTCATTCACCAAATAATTCCGCTGGATTCGGTATTAAACCAATTCCTTCTACAAACCGAAGATCAGTAAAAAGAATTAAAGCCTGAACTAACGGGATTATTGAAAATAACAGAAGACTCAGTTTGACAGAGATAACCTTCACTGGCAGCAGAAGAAGCTGGGATCCTAATTTCATTTCACCGGGACCGAGAGTTGTTAAGATCATAAAAGAAGAACACAAGTCCGAAGATTTCCTGAGGGTTTACCAGTACACGCCACCATCAATTTTATTGAAAACCAGAGCATTTTCACTGGATGAAGACGAGATAAGCTGAATTTTGGCAACTGTTTACAAACGTCCACCGCCAGTCGAAGTTTTCGTCAGCTTGGTAAAAAAACAACCTATTTTAATTTCACTATATTTAGAGTAAATAATTTTGTTTTGTAAATTGAGCAACCTTAATTATGCATTTTACCTGGCCTTACTAATCGTTCCAAGAACTTTACGAACCCTGGTATAAGAATTATTTATTATTATTTTCATGTGTATATGTTTATAGATTTTGAGTAATTGATAATCGATATATTTCTGTGTGATCGATTTGATCGTATTATTATTTTTTGAGATAACGTGGACTGTGAATTAATAGAGAAAATAAATAAAGTATCTTTATTGTATGAGATAACGTTTGAAGTTATTGCAGGATAAATACTATATGTAGTGGTTGGAATAATTTACAAAAAGGTTGATTCAAACTCAATGAATAACTAACCTATAAGTACGCTTATTACAAGTAACAGCGCTCAACGTTTGCAGCTGGTGGGACGGGAGATTGCTGAACTAGCTTGTGTTTAGTACAACATTTGAATGAAATTTTTTAACATCGAGTGACTAGGGTTGACACAAATACCCCTTACATTCAGTCAATACTCCATACATATCGCTAATATTACACAACCACTGAAAACTAAGTTAAATCTATAGAGTAGTATGATTATAAATTCAAGGAACATAATTATAATTTTGTTTGCTTAATAATCTATTTTCTGAAGGTTTCATCGGTCACAACCGAAAGATATATTTATTAATAACACATTAATTAAACCAGGTAACAACATTTTAATTGTTACGAATTGCCACCTGCAACGTATTACTTGGCGTTTGATACACAGGAGTCTCATACAACTAATTACACCCATAGACAAGATTTCTTTACAATTTGACGCTTCCAGCGTGCAGCATATAATATAATATACGTCCTCACATAATTAGTTCTTTATAAATTGGCGCTTACAACAGTGGGGCTTGAATAAGACGGACGTTTCGCTAGTACCTCATAGATTAGTTCTTTTTACACTATGCATCTTATATACAGTGACCATATTTCTCAATTGCAATCTGGGACATCAGTTGTGGTTGGTGGTGGAGAGGTAGGTTAGGTTAGGGGGGAGGTATAAGGCATTTCTCAAAACAATGTTGAAAATCTATATTTTTTTAGTAGAGGTTATATTTGGCATTAATTATTAACAAAGTGGTATAAAATCAGGTATGGAAGTTCAGATATATTAGTGCTATAAATATATAAAATATCATTCATTTATTCCATTATTTTCAAAATAACAATAATTTGTTTAAAATCACCTGTTGCTAACCTTAAGAGCAATTTTTGTAAAAACTACTTATCGCATATAATTTTTATAATTTCAGTTTTATTTGAAATTTTATCCTAAAAAATTTTTAATTATCCTGAACTTTCTTTGATCCAATTATTAACAGCAGAGATATTTTGAGAATACCACAAAAAAAAAAACAATTTTCCAATTACAATTGTTAATAAAAATATGTTGCCAACCGATTTGGTATTCTAAAACTTATGGGTGTATATACATTCATGTATAAACTTTTTTCCATGTATTAACATACGAAGAGTAAACTTCAGGAGACCATGGACCACGGCTGTTATATTTGCATTAATTAAGCACAATTTTTGCTTTAAAACGAGAAAATATTTTATAGTCTAAGCCCATGAGTTTTTAATGATTTTTCGTGACACTGAGACATAGGTCCAAAATCCGTTACCATCCCGGAAAGACCAGGATGTATAGTCATCGTATATAAGGGCCAACATTAATTAAGGCCCTAAGATATGTACAAAACATCGCATAAAATGTTTTTAAATTGGACACTTGTAGCATGAGAAATTAAAAATTGCACAACCTCAATCAAGCCTCGTAGTTACACAATGATCCATTATTCAAACATTTCTATTAGTTGAGTTCTGAGTTGGAACTATAATTAAAGTTACAGGTTCTCTCTCTACAACTGTGTCTATGCTAAAGATTAACTCACTCACTAGTGTCGCGTTTTCACACATTCTTTTTCTCCTTTTCCTACATTTCTGTTGCTTTCCTATAAACAGAAAGAAACGCAATTATATGCATATTGTAATAGAAAATACTATTCCACAGTTGGAGAGGATGGAGCCTAGCAGAATTTTAATTGGCATCTTTGTACTCATATAGATCAGTATGGATGCTATATGAAAAATATATTGTACTAACCGTCTGTGACTTCTCGTATGATGTCCTTTCTTATTGCGACATGTTTCGAGACACTTGTCTCATTTTCAAAGCATAAAATATTTAGCACATATCATTCACTGATATACTTGTCAAACGTTAAAACCATAAATAGCACAATTTAACATATAAACTATTAAACTATATACTTTTTGTAACACGAATCGGGCAAACAGTGTACACTGCGCAGCGACCCACCGCGCATTAACCACAAATGATTCTTGTTATCTTAGTATCTCAACGCGGTGTCGTACAATATATTAGATTTGAATAATAACTGGTCGTTCAAGATGTGTGGCTTGGTAATAGTGTCCCTGAACGCATTGTACACCTCACATTCCTCAAGTGCATTCATATAACGTCCTCTACTACAAAAGTGGAGGGGTTTTAAATTGGTTCCGAAATCAGTGTAATTATGATTTTCATTAATAAGATGTTTGGCGAATTTTGATTTGATGGTATCATAGTTGCGACAAATAGTGGGTGGTTTCTGTTCGTTAAATATTTTGATGAAACATGTCGCAATAAGAAAGGACATCATACGAGAAGTCACAGACGGTTAGTACAATATATTTTTCATATAGTTAACGGACACGTGGCTTGGTACTAAAACAGGTTTATTCTTACTAAAATATGGATGCTATGATAGTAGTGGTAACTAAATACATACATATATGCATACATGGTGGTACTATTCAAGTATCTGTTAAAAATTAAGAGCATTAACTAACTGACAATATTTCTATAATGTAGGCACATAACTAGCTTCTTACTCAATCATTAAAAAAGTACTAAAATTAAGGATATATATGATTTATACAATATTATGACTTCTAATTTTTGTAATTTTATTTACAAAAGATGTTGATTTTGTGACCATCAAGTATTAATTAAATTTATAATAAATTCTAAAGGAAATTTTCAATTAACTGAAAACTTGGGAAAAGGAATTGTGGGTTGATAAAGGACCCTGATAGAAAACCCTGCATTTACCCAATAGCAGCATCACAACAGGTGCCTGTTAGTACATGCTTCAGTCAGTAGAATTCTTTTGACATCTATTACAATTATTGTTTTGGGAATGGACAAGTATTCCCAATTAATTGCCACTTCAGTAAGTTACTAGGAGTTCTGTTAAAATTACTATTAAATCAAATAGTTCTGACTTTAGATTAGTTTATCTAATTTAATATTTATGAAATAAAAAAATGGTACAATGTTCAAAAAAGATCATCATTATTTAATTGATAACACGATACAGTGGCATAATGGGGAATGCCAACACAAGAGGATACATACCTGGAGACGTGGGTTAATAGGTGGGAAACTGTCTGATGTACAGTATGAAACAGGTGATGTAAAACTGTACATCAGACTTAGTAGGAAAGTACAAACGACTGTTGCACAAACCATTATTGTTCATCTAGTTACTGAACAGTATTTTTGTTGCTTTAGACTTGTGGATCTGCCGTACTGCAATTGCTGCAAGAGGGAAATGGAAGGCACTCCAGCGTACTCTTGATTCATTATGCAGAAAAGAGAAGCCTGCTATAAATTAAATTAAGGGACAAAAGAGTCATGAAAATACTGGAAAACACAACATTACTGGTTACAGCTGCTAAATTTAGGGCATGTACTGTGTTACTGACTTCATATGAGGACATATGCAAAAAGTACTAACTAACATGTACATGATGCCCTCACAAAAACAGCACACTGCATTTCCATATGGTGGTGACATAATAGATTAGCTTGAAAATTTTATTGTCAAAAGTTGGATGATATAACTAAACATGCATGTTCAATCTTTAAATAATATTAGCAATGTGTTAACAGAACTATACTGATCATGACACCAATTTTAACAAAAGCAGTTCAAGTTTGGTATGTGTCTGCGTACAGTACCACGCCACTATATTTACTAAATCTGCAATATTAAAAATAATAAAAAATCCTTTATTACAACAAAACTATCTGATATCTGTCACATTTATAATTTAAATTGCCAACTATTTCAATTGAAAAAATTATTATATATTTCTAAATTTTCAACTAGCGTTCCTATACAGAAAAAATTAACATTGTTGTTAAACCAGAAACTGGTTTAACACTGTTATTTTTATAGAGCTGGTCTTTCATTTAATCAGTGTCCTGCTTAGTTAGGCACAATGAACTTATGTATGAACAATCACATAAAATAAAAATTAAAAGACTGTATGAGTAAAAGGTAATTTATTTGTTTAATGCAAAGAGAACTATTATTTTTGTTTTGTGATTTACTCATAATAATTTTCGTATGTTGCATACAGTGTTTCAATCTGTTGTATTTTGTTAACGTTTCCTCATCAGACTTGTGTATTACCTCTTATCAGTGTTCATTATCTTTATTATCACCTTGTATTTTATTAAATAAATAATTACCTTATTTTATCCACTAAGTGATCTTCTTTTTCTTTTTAATTACTACATGTTTCAGGGCTTATATCCCCATCTTCAGGTAAAAGCAAATCTACCCTATTATTAGGGTTTCGTTAAAAATTCACAATGACACAAACACATAACACACTTAAATAAATTAACATTGAACATTAAATCTGTATCGGAACACGCTACAAACGAACCAGTGCACTGGCCGAAGTCCGACTTTCAACTGATCCGTACACGCTATTCACGGTTTGTTTTCATAGCTGTGTCATATAGTTTATTTGATTTGAATGATAACTGTTCATTAAGTACCTGATTTTTATTTCTTCTTAAGGCCTTGTATATTTCAAATTCCTCTAAAGCATCCAGTAGTTGACCCTTTTTACCTATATGTAAAGGTTCCAAATTCTCTTTAAATCCAGTGTATGTATGATTTTCGTTTATTAGATGTTGTGCGTAATGCGATACATTATTACTGGGGAACTTCTTAGGTAAATGTTCTTTAAATCTCTCGGAAAATTTTCTCCCCGTCTGGCCTATATAGATTTTATCGCATTCATTACACCGGATTCTATAAACGCCGGAACAATCCTCTAGTAATGCTTTGGTATTAGGCTTAAGTATATTTGTTAATTTGTTCGTGGTCCTGAATGAGACAATAATCCCTAGCTTTTTTAATTCATTATGTATTGTATTAGGTAGTATGTTTGTATATCTAGCAGAAACATATTGGGTTTTATCTTTAACTTTGTCCAATCGTTTTAATTTATTAGCGTGTTTATATATTATTTTATCAATGATTTTACTATTGTAACCATTCACTATCGCTATATGTTTTATTATATTAATTTCATCGTTATAGTCTTCTATGTCCATCGGTATATTTGTCAATCTATGTGCCAGTGCGTTAAAAGTTGCCATTTTATGTGTATAAGGATGATTGGAACTAGCATGTATGGCTATATCAGTTGTTGTTGGCTTTCTATATATTTTAAAGCTAAGGAGGTTATTACGTTTATATGTGGTTACGTCCAGGAAATTCAACATATTGTTATGTTCTACTTCCATAGTGAATTTAATATTACTGTTTATGCCGTTCAAAAAAGTAAGCAATCCGTCTATCTGTCTAAGAGTACCACCAAAAATTAAAAATGTGTCGTCTACGTACCGTGTGTATGAGATGATTTTATTGTATAACTTGTTTTGGTCAGATAGTATATACTTGTTCTCATAATGATTCATGTAAATCTCCGCTAAAATTACACTCACCGGTGAACCCATGGCCAGCCCATTTTCCTGGATAAAAAACTTATTGTCGTGTGTAAAGTAATTCTGTTGCACAACAATTTTCAATAAAAATATAAGTTCATCAATTTGTATCTGTTTTAAGACATTTTTCTTGATTAAAAGTCTCTCGAGAATATTTATCGTCTCTAGCACGGGTATGTTCGTATACAAATTCACTATGTCCATAGATATCAGTTTATTGTTAGGCAGTACTTTAATGTTTTTAACTTTGTTTATAAATCCTATTGTATTTTTTACACTATGTATGTTGTCCATTACTAAGCTGTTTTTGATGATTATTTGTACCTTTTTGGCTACATTATAGCTTGGGGCAGTTGTATGATTTATTAAAGGACGTATTGGTATATTAGGTTTGTGTAACTTTGGTAGTCCTCTGAAAGTAGGCGCTTTCGGATTTATATTTTTGATACATCGTCTAGTTTGAGAATCGAATAAATTAACACATTTATTCACCGCTGAGTTTATGGCTTTTGTATATTTAATGGTGGGATCATTATTTAGGGTCTTAATATTATTTTCATTTATAAAATCATAGCATTTTTGTGTGTATTCAGTTTGATTGATGATAACTACTGTACTACCTGCCCCAAGCTATAATGTAGCCAAAAAGCTACAAATAATCATCAAAAACAGCTTAGTAATGGACAACATACATAGTGTAAAAAATACAATAGGATTTATAAACAAAGTTAAAAACATTAAAGTACTGCCTAACCATAAACTGATATCTATGGACATAGTGAATTTGTATACGAACATACCCGTGCTAGAGACGATAAATATTCTCGAGAGACTTTTAATCAAGAAAAATGTCTTAAAACAGATACAAATTGATGAACTTATATTTTTATTGAAAATTGTTGTGCAACAGAATTACTTTACACACGACAATAAGTTTTTTATCCAGGAAAATGGGCTGGCCATGGGTTCACCGGTGAGTGTAATTTTAGCGGAGATTTACATGAATCATTATGAGAACAAGTATATACTATCTGACCAAAACAAGTTATACAATAAAATCATCTCATACACACGGTACGTAGACGACACATTTTTAATTTTTGGTGGTACTCTTAGACAGATAGACGGATTGCTTACTTTTTTGAACGGCATAAACAGTAATATTAAATTCACTATGGAAGTAGAACATAACAATATGTTGAATTTCCTGGACGTAACCACATATAAACGTAATAACCTCCTTAGCTTTAAAATATATAGAAAGCCAACAACAACTGATATAGCCATACATGCTAGTTCCAACCATCCTTATACACATAAAATGGCAACTTTTAACGCACTGGCACATAGATTGACAAATATACCGATGGACATAGAAGACTATAACGATGAAATTAATATAATAAAACATATAGCGATAGTGAATGGTTACAATAGTAAAATCATTGATAAAATAATATATAAACACGCTAATAAATTAAAACGATTGGACAAAGTTAAAGATAAAACCCAATATGTTTCTGCTAGATATACAAACATACTACCTAATACAATACATAATGAATTAAAAAAGCTAGGGATTATTGTCTCATTCAGGACCACGAACAAATTAACAAATATACTTAAGCCTAATACCAAAGCATTACTAGAGGATTGTTCCGGCGTTTATAGAATCCGGTGTAATGAATGCGATAAAATCTATATAGGCCAGACGGGGAGAAAATTTTCCGAGAGATTTAAAGAACATTTACCTAAGAAGTTCCCCAGTAATAATGTATCGCATTACGCACAACGTCTAATAAACGAAAATCATACATACACTGGATTTAAAGAGAATTTGGAACCTTTACATATAGGTAAAAAGGGTCAACTACTGGATGCTTTAGAGGAATTTGAAATATACAAGGCCTTAAGAAGAAATAAAAATCAGGTACTTAATGAACAGTTATCATTCAAATCAAATAAACTATATGACACAGCTATGAAAACAAACCGTGAATAGCGTGTACGGATCAGTTGAAAGTCGGACTTCGGCCAGTGCACTGGTTCGTTTGTAGCGTGTTCCGATACAGATTTAATGTTCAATGTTAATTTATTTAAGTGTGTTATGTGTTTGTGTCGTTGTGAATTTTTAACGAAACCCTAATAATAGGGTAGATTTGCTTTTACCTGAAGATGGGGATATAAGCCCTGAAACATGTAGTAATTAAAAAGAAAAAGAAGATCACTTAGTGGATAAAATAAGGTAATTATTTATTTAATCATATACAGTGATCTGGAGACCAACGGTAATTATGTACCTTGTATTTGTTAGATAAATAAAAATAACTACATAAAACGCTAAAGCTAAACTTACGCTTTTCTGCTTTCTTCTTATATATTTGTCTTCTCAAGATCTTATATGGGAGAATGTTACACACATATGTCTTTTTTCCTTTAAACAGAAAAATATATTACAGAAATATATTCGCTACAGAGAAAATACATTACACATCCTAAACATTGTAGAAAAACACAATATAGACAGTGTATTATACTATAATTTTGTATAAAAAAATTTTTGTATTAGAACTTTGAAAAGAAAAACAATGGAATTACTGTGGCAGCTGGAGAAATAACAAAGAATGAAACTCATTCATTCATTCCTCTGGCACTACAGGCCATGATGAGCCTTGGTCTCCCCGACTAGTCACCTCCAAACACCTCAGTCCTCCAACCTACGCCACCAAACCCCAATACCCATCCTCCTGAGGCCATCTTCTACATCCTGTAGCCACCTTCTTCTAGGTCTTGCTTTCCTTCTTTGCCCATCTATTGTCCCTCTAAGAATTGCTTTGGGCATTCTGTCATCCTCCATGTGCATCACATGTCCCAACCAGCTGATCCTCATTAGACATGAACCTCATGTCCTCACCACCTATCAATTCCTCAAATTCCCTATTGTTCCGTACAGGTTCCTTCCTTCACATTCTTCACCTTCCTTCACTGGTCCAAAGATTTTTCTTAGAATTCTTCCAAAAACTCTTAAATTATGTATGTCACTATTAAGTAGTGTCCAGGTCTACGCAGCATACGTTACAACTGGTAACAAAGAATGACATATTAGCAAAATATTTAGAACTTGTCATAACAGTTGAAACAGGAGTTGTAAAGATATTAATGAATACAAACTCTGTGGGAGAAGATAAAATTTGTAATGAATTTTCAAAATATGGAAGAATAAAAATCCATGAACATATAAATAAACTATTGAACAAGATCATAGATGGATGAATACTAGATAAGTGGGAAAACAGTATCCTTACACCAATATTTATGTAAGGAAGGTGATAAAAAGAAACCTAAAATTTACATTACCACTCTACTAAGTACTACCCTCATCCACTAAGATTTGACAAACAAATTGAATACACTAATAAACCTCCGAGATAAATGACAATGTTTTGGAAGAAAATAGAAGAGAAAGGCAAGCTCCTTACATGCGTTTACTCCCACCAGGTGTTTGCAGCAAACATATCAGACAGATCCCTGCAATTACTCCAGGCTGGCATGGGGAGCAGATGTCAAAGATGTTTTTTGCTGCCGTCAAAGGATACAATACAATAATTAATAAACTCCTATCCAAAACTCAAAACAAACAACAGACAAATGCAGAAAACAACATATTTATAACACTCACATATTCACATATATCAACAAACATGGTGAAAAAGTAGTCCACAAATTTAAAAACTCATGATACAGTATTATATGCAGAGCCACAACAACACAGAACATACACACAAACAGGTAAACAAACTTGATTTACCAGGCATTTATGAACTAAATTGCTCATAATGTAGCAAACTAGACATAGGTCACAAAGGACACAGCTTCAAACAAAGATATGTTGAACATATGAAAATGTATCACACTCCACCACTGAATCCACCTTTGCAAACCATCTCATTGAGGCAGACCACATACACAGAAAAACAACAAAATGGATATTCTAAATGTACACACAAAAGGGCAAAAAATGGACACACTCAAACAACTGGAAATACACAAACACATAAAATCATATAGAACAACATCCTAAACGAACAGACACAATTTAAATCGCACATACTACAGTGGAACTTGGTTATTACGGCCTCGGCTGTTATGTCAACTCGGGTGTAGATTTATTTTGTCATAAGTCCGGTCAAACTGATATCTTTAACATTATAAAAATTCCTGGTTTTAACGTCACTAAATATTGTACTACTCTGTTATAGCGTCAAAAATTTCTCAGATATTTTACTCTAAATTTCATATAAACGTATATATGTGCCCGCGATACGCCCATGGCTACAGACATACATTCTATGCAAGCGATAAGCACTGTAACAGGACCGCCGGCGCCAGCCGGTGTCTGGCGACTGACATGTCTCCCCACCACTCTCACCGGGTCAGTAGCACTGTGCGTCTCGAGGCTATTGTACAGTATTGTTTACACGTAGTCTCGTCTCTGTTTTTGGTTGTTATTGTTTCTGTATCTGCTCTTACTGTGACAGTTTCTTTTGTGTGTTTAATAACTTAAGTTTCGGTAGCCACTGTTTATAGAATTTTATACGTAGGTCTACATTTTTATACAGTAATCATTGCAAGTTCTAGTACAAAAAGAAAGGTTCTGTCTATTCAAGAGAAAGTACGTGCAATTAGATCATATGAAAGCGGATGTAAAATAGCTGATGTATGCCGTGAGTTTGGTTTAGTGAATTCTACTGTAGGTTCAATTTTAAAAAACAAGGACAAAATTTTAAAAAAATTTGAGGAACATGGAGAAAAAATTAAAAAAATTAGGAAATGCGAACATGGTGATGTGGATGCAGCATTATTGAAATGCTTCAAACAGTGTCGATGTTCGGTGTCGATGTTGATGTCGATGTCGATATCCTGTGAGTGGACCAATTCTTAAAGAGAAAGCTACAGAATTTGGAAAATTGTTTGGTATTGATTTTACATGCTCCAACGGATGGCTAGATCGATTTAAGGCCCGACACTCGATTTCCTTTGCAAAAATTTGTGGTGAGGCAAAATGCGTAGATCTGAACGTTACAGGCGATTGGGTGCGTAACACTTGGCCAGAAATTAGACGATCATATAAAGATGAAGACATCTTTAATGGAGATGAAGCCGGAATTTTTTATAAATTAACTCCAGATAAGACTTTCAAATTTAAAAATGAAAAGGGCGTTGATGGGAAGCTCTCTAAACAAAGCGTTACAGTTTTTGTTTGTGTGAACATGACGGGAACCGAAAAAAAGGAAACTTTTAGTTATCGGGAAAAGTTTCCATCACAGATGTTTTAAAAACATCAAAAAACTTCCTGTAAGTTACACTGCCAACAAAAAAGCGTGGATGACTTCTAGTATTTTTGAAGATGAACTAAGAAAGTGGGATAAAGAACTGTCATCGAAAAACAGAAAAATTCTACTTCTAGTTGACAACTGTGCAGGCCATCCAAAGTTAAATTTGACAAACATTAATCTGGTCTTCTTACCGGCCACCTGTACGAGTGTCCTGCAACCTATGGACCAAGGCGTCATTAGAAGCCTAGTGTCACTACCGCAACCAACTTTAAAAAAAAATTATTTTTTGTATGGACACGGCGCAACCTGCCACAATTTCACTCTTAGATGCAATACAATTCCTGGACGACTCTTGGAAGAGTGTAACACAGAAGACGATAGCAAAATGCTTTAGTAAAGCACAACTCGTACATGAAAATTTACCCGATGATGACGAAGACGACGACTTGCCGCTCTCGGAGTGGATTAAGAAATTCGACGTAAATGAATTTGGAAATGAACTTGATTCCTATGCATCAGTGGATGACCAAGTAGAAACATTCCAAGTGTTGGGTGACGCAGAAATTATCGTGGAAATAAAAAACATAGAAGCAGAAGATAGTGTTGAAGAAGATGCTGAGCAAGAGGAGGATGCCGACAACGTTTGTCCGACAGTACAGGAAACAATGAGAGCCGCCGAAACTCTTTCACAATTTTACTGCTTTAGAGAGACATCTGACGACACATTCAATGCAGCGCAGCATCTCCACAGCACAACAGAAAGAATTTATTTTTCAGAAAGGAGCGTTCAAACGAAAATTACGGATTACTTTCGACAGTAAGCCTAAATGTGTTACATGTACTTTCTTTTTGATCTTTTAAAATATTCTTCATGCTGTTTGTATAAATGAAATGCAGTTTGTAAACTATAGAATAAACATCACAAATAATGTTAATAATGCAAAGATCTTTTTTTTTATTTCTCCTTTCTTACTAGTGATTAAAAAGGGACTTTTATAACGACTCTTTTATAACGTCACTCGGACATAACGTCATTAGTTTTTTGGTCCCTTCAATGATGTTATAACCAAGTTCCACTGTATTTGAAGACATTACACAACACACACACACACCAACCTTTCAAACATCAGTGCCATCGTCAAAAACAGAATAGAAGTGCTCCTAGCGGCAGCCTCTGATGAAGGTTGCAATGAGCAAAAGCTAGCTCAGGCAATAACGTAAAAATGTTTTTCTCTATAATGCTTGTGTTATATTCAGAATAGTTTTCATAAGTTCTAAAAAAAAATATATGAGGACGTACAAGTGATATTATCTGGAACAAGTGATATTATTTCAAGTTCTTTAATGCAAACAAAAATATAAAAAAGTGAGGTCTAGTGACATAAAGCAGAAGCAGTCCACAATCCTCCAACAACCAGGAAATTAACACGAGTTGATGACAATTAGGAGAATCACAACGAGACATGTAAAACATGACAAAACAGAATAACGAATGTACATATTCAAGAAATATGACAAAGCAACAGAAACAGTAGACCAGATAAGAGAAAGGTGGCAACTACAGAATAATCTGGTTGACAGAATGGAGATGAGATGGATTAGTGAAAAAGGAAAGAGATAATCACCCAGAATTTGCAAGAAGAATTGGGTGACCAAGAATGAAATAAGAGACATTGTCTCGAGTAGTAAACTTGGTTACGAATATGAGAATTACTAAACATGCCTAATCTATTTTTAAGCATAAAATTAACAGTAATAATTTTCAATTAAAAAATATTTGTATAACACTGTATTAAAAAATAACCATTCTTTAGTTATAAATTATGTCCATGTGCTAAACACACAATCGGTAGAACTATGGATGACATAAATTAAAAGAACTGTAAATGACAAAAAAAATACTAATAATGAAGAAATAATTTCTTCTAACTTTTTTCATGTTTACTTGCTGAACTGCTATTTGTCATGTTCCGGACAAGGCCTTTCAGTGTTTCCACCATTTTCAAGTCCTAAACCACGACTTTTCAAGTAGAAGTTCAACGAGTAAACACAACAAAGTTAGAATTACAGAGACTGCTAACCCAAATAACAAGATGAAAAATAATTTTTTATTAATGGTTCACCAATTAGCATACAATATATCAATAAGTGTTATTACAAATCAACTGGTTTTTATTTACAAACGTTTTGTTAAGACTAACTTACGCTGTTGTGTTTTCTTCTCTATCTTCCCTCCTCTTTTCTTGACATTATCTTCCTTGCCTTTTAACAAATAAAAGTATTTTACCATCAACACTATCCCAATGCCTTCATGTAATTATTTTATATATAAGAGTATTACAAAAGATTTTTCTGTACTAGTTTTTCTAAAATAATTCAATTAGATAAGCAACAAAAAAGTATGCCTCTAGTGAGAGATAAAGTAAACTCAATAAATTTCAATGTATACAAGGTCTGTCTAAGATCTAATGAGACTGAATGTTTCCCTCAAAGTGGCAACACTGGAAATAAAAAATATAACAGCTGTACAAAACCGTGCTCATCAAAGAATTGAAGGGAATTATTTAAAAATGTTTATACACCAGTAGGAAGTAAAAAATTCTTTTCACTCAAGTAATAAGGAAACTCACATAACGTTCAAAGTTACATACCTTAGAAACTTTACCATATATCATTGGCTAGGACATACTGTTTGGAGATGCAGAACTCGCTCACAATTTTGAACTAAATATATTTCTTATTATATAAACTTCTATGTTAAATATTTTTTCTATTATATGAAAAATTACAATTACTGTACTATTTATTTAATAATATAACAATTTTATAGCACACAATCGTATAATAAACACTAAAAATTAGAAACATTTGTATTTGGGTTATAATTCCTTTTATTCTGACATTTTTATCTCTTTTATGGGGTCTGGGGGTATAAAACATGAAATCTTTAAAACTTAACTGTAAATTTCAACTGTAGTTAAAATTATCTATAATATGATACCAACCTAATTTTTATGATTTTTCAACAATTTGGATCCCCTTTTAGACACAGAAATTTTCAAAAATGAACACTATATTCAGACTATGGTTGAAATTCGCTTCAATTTATATCCCACACAGGCTTTCTTGTGACTTTTTAACAATTTTGTCTCCCACCGGCCATACTTTTGGGGTGATTAATCTCAAAAGCAATATAGGATTCTGTAGAGCAAATGCGTGGGCACGCATGCCAAGTGTTATGGAAATCAATTGATGCAGTCAAAACTTAACATGAGACATGCCCCAAAAGACAAACATACAGGCAGTTGAGTTAAAACTGAGAACTCACTTCACTGGTTCAGTGATATAATGATACATAACGATTCAGTTCAACAGATACAATAAACACTTTTTTGGTCAATAACAAGAACTCAATACAATCAATTTTGAAACGGCACTCTCTTTTAATTCATTTTGTTTTATTTGTCTCCAAGTCACGTTTATTAACTAATTAGAATTAATATTAGGCATGACCTGTATTGACTTCCCGTCTTGTGACTTATCTGTTTTAATTTCTAAAACGACGCGTTTCGAGGATAAATCCTCATCAAACTCAAAAACATCAAATTCACTCGAACGGGGTCGTCAATTACTTAAAACACACAAAAACACCACACATAATTTTACACTGATACAGTCTCGGCACAGTCCGATGCGCATCGTCTCGTTGCGAACGATTAACTGTTGTACTTTATCCTGTATGACCGTTATCATTTCCCATGGACACATCGATATCGATGGCTGTGTTGTACAGCAGATTAGATTGAAACAAAACTTTATCATTAAGTAGTTGGTCCGCTTGTAACTTAGAAGTCTTGTATATCTCATATTCCTCCACAGCGTTCATGTATGCACCTTTTTTGCAATTATGAAGCAGTTTAAAGTTTGTGTGGAAGTCTGAGTACTTATGATTATACAGCATTAAATGTTGAGTGTAACTATATCTTGTTTTCGAGAAATAACTTTTGGGTAGGTGTTCCTTAAAACGTTCGGCTGATTGTCTGCCCGTTTGTCCTATATAAAAATTGTCGCAGTCATCGCATTCAAGCTTGTATACTCCAGTTTTCTCTTCATCCGAGATGTGAGTTCTTTGTCCTAAACGTTTTTTGATGTTACTTGTGGTTTTGAAAGCCACTATTATTTTACGTTTCTTTAACTCATTCTTTACAATGACTGGTAGTACATTCGTGTACTCAGTTACTATAAACTTAGTATCTTTTTTAGCTGGGCCGGTTAATCTGCTTTTACTATTGATTTTTTTTTTTTTTTTTACGAGTAGACAAATAGAAAATAAATTTGAAAGGATATATGAACAGTATAAACATGAAAATCCAATTTACCCTGGAAATGGAAAACAATAACTGCCTAAACTTCCTTGATCTCACTATTAGCAAATATAATGACCAATTTAGATTCAAAATTTATAGAAAACCCACCACTACGAATATCACTATTGTAACAAATCACTATATGCGGTTACAAATATAACTTTTGTCTTGTACAAAAGTGAAAAAAAAATTTATGTTTTTTTTATATGTTCAATATTTAATAAATAATTCTTGTAATGAGGGTTCGTTGAAATTTTAAAGTTCTTTAATTTATTTGTATAATTAATTTCTTTAAAAACTTCACTTCTGATTCACTGTAAATAAATCTGGAGTTAATAAGATTGTCTCACTTCACTAATCGATTGGCAATTTTCTTCTTTCTCAAGTATATTACTCCCCTTGAGTAATGGTCGCCTTTCTGTTAGTCCTGTGGTTAATTAAAACTCTTATATTAACGTGTGAAATAAAATTAAAACCAGATAGTTGAATTATTATTATTTATTGACAATTATTTGTTAAAATATCGATTTAAAATCGATTAGTAGATAAAGCTCGACTCTTTTACAGGGGTAATCGATTATCAATACAGGTTATATTATATAAATATTTTCGGATGGTTCTTTGAACGGTTATAATTATAATAGTCAGAGAAGGGACAAGTATAGAAAGTATATCATTCACAAAATAAATCTTAATAATTAATAATTACAAAATTAGTTTATCATATATAATGTTTATAAAATTGAAAAGTCAAACCAATTCGGTGATGACAGATCTCATTCCTGGTGGACGCTTTGCATGATGGGATTTCTCAAAATAGCTGCTTGTTCGCTGCTCGGTAAAACTGGAATCGACGTAGTAAAATTTTCTTACAATAAAGATGCCTTTACAACTGCTTCCTTGTGTCCGCAATATTGAAGAATGTCTATTGGGTTGTTATAGGTGTCCTGGTTAAGTGTTCTGTGTTCACTGACTTTAAATGTTTTGTATTAGGTGTGTTCACTTGGTTTACGTGTCTGTCGAAAAATGTGAAGTTCGTTTGGTTATGATATATATTTCGTGTGTTATAGTTTTATTAGTTTATTTCACTTATATTCTGTTCCGTATTAATTGTTTTCACTGTTTGTGGTGGTTGTATTCGTTCATTTTAAGTTTAATATACTAATTTCAGTAACTCTCGGTGTTTCACTGCATGATAGTCTTAATTTGTATACGCTATTAAAGTATTCGCTATATAGGTTCTTAGCGCGAGCTTAAATCAACCGTTCGCTTTGAATGTTAATTAAGAACTGTTTTACTTCCTTCGTCTTCTGAAATATCTTGCCAAGTTAATATTAGAAAAGTATTTCAATTATTATTCACTTCCTATGCATGTGATTACAGTACATTATATTCAGAATATATTTTGGTTATTGATTACTTTCATGAATTAGTAAATACATAATTGGTTTCTTTAACTCCTGCTGCTTAATTTGACATACAATAGTCCATCTTTATAAAGTTTTTTGTCAAAATTGCTATATTTCGGTCATTTTGGAAATATAGGCTCAATATCTGCTTCCTGTTCTTGTCCAAAATTTTAGCCATCTTATGTGTTATAAATATGATTATAATAAATCTCAGATTGATATAAATCTTTACCTTTCCTTAATTTCTTACAAATTTATCAATTGATCATTCTTTTAGTTATAATTCATGAATTTACTATTCCTCCTCTGAAATTGTTAGATTTTACATTTGCAAATTTTTTAATGATTTTATACCTCTTTTTATATTATTCTTTTAAAGTATAGTCTTAGTTATAGTAGTTGGTGATTGATTCACCTTATATAAATCTCATTAGTTTACTTGGTTTATTTAACTTCCTTACTCAATTATTGTGTTATTGGAATTTCCTTTTTGGCCTACATTTTATGGTTTTACATATACTGTTTTTTGCATAATACTAATTCTATACCCCTTCCGACTTTCTAAAGTTAACACAATATTAAATAAAATCCCCTTATATAACTATTGGAACATGTAGCATTGTATTCATGCTCATAATACAAAAACAATTTTGAAAATTAATTACTAGTCTTTAAAGTTAGACATTTTAGTTTTAACTATTTTTAGAAATACATAACATACATTTTATAAACTAGTATGGTATACATACAAAGACATTTTAGTCTGTATGAACGCTGTTATACATAATAAACATTCTTATATTAACTATAATTCTTATTCTACACACCACCTTGAAATGTGGAGTTCATAGGCTTTAAACACAAACATAATTAGCCATTTAATTTTTATTTTTTCTTAAACTTAATTTGACTGCAGTCCTTTCTGTTTATATGGTGTATTATATTTTAATCCCTGTTACAGTAATTATTCCCCACCTGCTCTCTTTATTATTTACATTTCAAAGAATGTTTTTTGACAACAGGCGGCCTCTTCTATGAAACATTAGAAATATTTTCATAATAATACTTCATGATATGTCATCTCTGTATTTATATAAAACATTAAAGTTATTTAATAGTACATAGTTAAAGTAACAGTTACACCTTTACTTGAAGTTTATTATATTAAAACCACTTGCACTGGTTCACTTACACTGTTGGGTCTGATTTATATTTGAGTTTTACAATATTCTAAGACCAAACTTTTAGTTATAATGGACTGTGAAGATTTGTTTATTTTATTACATAATAACTTTAGTTGGTGCACTTCTATTTACACTACTAAACACTTTTGTTTATAATTATCTTACATTTCTATGAGGTTTTGGGGTGTTATACTTTCTTGGGTGACATTAAAATTTGGTTCGGGGTTTGTTATTGTTAGTAATAGGTTTTTCATTGGTATTCCTCGTAGTTCTCCCATCCTACATCTTCTTTTCTTCACTTCTTCCTTCTTGGGTTTTCCAAGGTAATTTGGTTTTATTTTGTGTTCGTTGGTTGGTTCGGGGTATCTTCTTTATTACCTGCTCCTATCCTACCTGGGTATTATCATGATTTTATTTTAGTTTCTTCGGATTTAATTTTCTTTATACATTTTTGTTGCATTTTTATGATTTAATTTTACTTTTTCCTTTATGGTGTCATTTTCCTTCGATATTTAATTATTTTCCTTCGAATTTTCTTTCGAGTTAATGTAATTTAAATTTATTTATGATCAGAATGGAATTATTACTTAGTGGATTATCTGTCATGCTACAGATTCCCCTCCTCCAGAAGTGATTAGTTCAGACTATACTTGGTTTGTCTGAAATAATTGCTTATGATAATTATTATATTTTGTATTATTCTTGACTTCCTTCCATTTCTAAATTCTCTTATACATATTCGAGCTTACATTTATTTCATTCTTAATTGATCTTCTTTGATAGTAATAGTCATCTGAGTTTCACATTTATTATTTTATTTTCATTTTTCTTAACTTGGTGTTTTATCCCTGGGATATTAATCCCTATTATTCCATAACACGTGAGCTGGGGCAGTTCAGAGAGGCACTGTAGGCTACATACTCTGCTGGCCAATACTTCACTTCTATTTGAGTACAGAGGCAAATCATTTCTGCTCAAAAACATATTAATACTGCTGGATTTATCTACAGACAGTTATTAAAAAATTATTTAAGAATAGTCCTTTTTACGACTATTTAAAAAAAATATCTTTGGATACTTCACTTCGTATATTGCTCAGATCTGTTAATAGTCCTATCTCAGTTATTCTTCTGACTTGTTAGCTTTATTGTTATCTCAATTCTTATTATGGTGGGAAGCTCTTTTATTAATATAATTATCATTGTTTATCCAATATAAAGTTTTTGTTATTAATTCTTTATTCTTCTCTGGTTTTCATTGCAATCTGCTTCTGTTTATTGGTAGCATATATTTTATGATATTTTTTGTTTGTTTCTTAGTTCTTATTAATTCCACTAGTTCCATGTTCTAGCACTTTCTCCTAATTGTCTTTATTACACTCGACATTTATTTCATGATCATACTCATTAGTGATTTATTTAATTACATTTATAGTTTTGTTCTTTTTCACAAATTACTTCTCTCTGATTTTTTATTCAAATCAATTTTTTAATTATCATATTAATGTGGCCATTGTTTCTCCTCGTATTACTTCAAAGTGTTATTATTTTTATTTCAACACAAGTTTATTCATTTAATCGTATCACTGGTTTTTATTTCCTTTTCTTTAATTTCATAGAATGTTTTCATTCATCATTGGTTGTAATTTGACATTACTATATATTTTAGAATTGATTTGTTTTATTCTAAATTCTTTTTCTTTTATTTATCATAAATATTTTTCATAAATACTTTGTTTGTAATTTGATATTACAATATATTTGAATTTTGTTGACTTTAACAAAATTCTTTTCTTTTTATTCCAAAATAGTTTTTTCATAAATACTGGTAGTAATGTGTGCTTACTATATTTTTGGATTTTGTGGTTTTTATCTTCTAAATTCTCTTTTTTATATAGCTCATAAATTGTTTTCTTAAATACTTGTTTGTAAGGTGAACTTACTTCATTTTTTTGAATTTTGTGGTTTTTATTTTCTAAATTCTTTTTTTATATAGCTCATAAATTGCTTTCTTAAATACTTGTTTGTAAGGTGAACTTACTTCATTTTTTGAATTTTGTGGTTTTCTTCTAAATTCTCTTTTTTGTTTTTATAATGGTTTCATAAATATCTTGTAGTAAGGTGATCTTACTAATATTTTAGAATTTTGTTGTTATTCCAAAATTCCTTTTCTTCTTTTTATTTATTCCAAATGTTTTCTTTCAAAAATTAGTGGTAAGTTGTTCTTACTATTGTTTAGAATTTATATGTTTATATTCTATTATAAACATTATAATATATAATTATAATAATTATA
Organism: Magicicada septendecula; assembly: GCA_034769895.1. Classification (NCBI taxonomy): domain Eukaryota; kingdom Metazoa; phylum Arthropoda; class Insecta; order Hemiptera; family Cicadidae; genus Magicicada; species Magicicada septendecula. The sequence goes on along the minus strand of CM068374.1, from coordinate 310,451,882 downwards.
TTATAAATATTCTATTATTATATTCTATCCTCATGATATTTTTTCATGGAAGCCTGGTTATATACACCTTTGATTCTACCAGAACCCATCTCCTTTATCTCATAAGTATTATTGTTTTTGTCCATGGCGACTATATAGGGTCCAGTGTATAGTAGTAACAACTTTTTTGTTATTCCTTCCAGTGAGCTGGGTAATTCCCGATTTTTCAATAATATCTTTTCTCCACTTGTATAGGTTATTATTTTACCCTTACTCTTTTGATATTTGTTTCGCCGTTTCTCCTGGTCTTCGGCCACCTTGTTGTAAAATTTTATGTTGTCAAAAGTATAATTATTATCTCTTGGGAACTCTAGTATTTCTTCGATCACTCTTGGGGGTTGTTTCTCGTACATGGCGGAGTATGGGGTAATTCCTATGGCTGGGTGGTATGCCAAGTTGAGGAATTCTTCTGTGGCTTCCAGATAGTCTTGCCACCTCCTCTGTTGATTGTGGCAATATGTTCTTAATATCCGCCCCACTTCTCGTAATACTCTCTCTGCCGGGTTACTGCTCGTATGGTAGACCGAGGTTTTGTAAGTACGAACACCAATAGATAGTAGGGTATCCCGCCATTTTTTCCCCTTGAATTGGGTTCCGTGATCTGTAATGATCGAAACTGGTTTTCCGACGTTTGGGAAGTACTGGTCGGTTAATATTCCGAGAATTTTATTAGTAGTTGCCCGATTTGCTGGGTATAGCTTAACGAACTTAGTGAAATGGTCCATCATGATTATCAGATACTTATATCTGTGACGACCGCCACTGCGGGGAAATGGCCCGCAGATGTCCAAGAATACCTTTTCCAACTTTGCCTGTGATGTTATAGGAATCATTTGGCCTTCCTTTTTCTCATTATTGGATTTAACGAGTTGGCAAATGTGGCAACCTTTTATATACTTGCGGACCTTCCGGTTGACATTTTTCATGTGCCAGCTCTCCTCCAGGGCCTTTATCACCTTTAAGGCGCCCATATCGAATATGATAATTAATTATTATCTCCTTTTCGATATGGGTTGGAATGATTACCTTCCATGTCTCCTTCCTTAAAGATGGTTTAATGAATAAAATATCGTTATTTAGTTGATAATATCGGGCGATAGTTTCGTCCCTGCTTCTAATCGATTCTTAATATTTCTTAATTTCGGGTCTGTTTGTTGGTGGGTGCTCAGGTTTGTTAATAATGTGGCTAGATCAGCTCTGGTGCTAAGAATGTGGTATATCTTGAGTACACTTTCTTTCTCTCCCTCGAATGTTTGCTTTTCTACCTCAATACGTGATAATACGTCTGCAACGACATTCTCCTTTCCTGGGATGTACTCCCACTTGATTGTATTCTTGCAGTACAAGTATCCACCGGGTCAACCTTCCGTGACTCAATTTGCACCTCCTCAGGAACGATATGGACTTATGGTCTGTCCGGACGGTAACGGGGTAACCTAGGATGTAGGTGCGGAATTTGCCACATGCGAACACTACACTTAACAGTTCTTTCTCAGTGACGTGGTAGTTCTTTTCGCACTGGTTTAAAGCTCTACTTGCGAAGCAAATCACGAGATGTTCGCCCTCCTCATCCTCTTGATATAGCGTTGTGCCGAGGCTAATGTCACTGGCATCGCAATTTAGGAAGAAAGGTTTTTTGAAATCTGGATGACGAAGTATTATGGGTTCAAGAAATTTTTCTTTAATCTGTTGTAAGCTCTCCTTCTGCTCTATACCCCAGATCCATTTATTTTTAGATGACAGTTGCGGTTGAAATCTGGCGGTCAATTCAGAATACTTTTCCTGGAACTTGCGATAGTAATTACAGAGTCCCAGGAATGACTGTAATTGCCTTCTATTCTTTGGTGCCAGAAATTTCTGAATCGCTTCTACCTTTTCGGCCGACGGTGAGATTCCTTGGTCATTTAATTTAAAGCCCAAGAACTGAATTTCCTTGGCAATGAATTGAGACTTTTCCAGTTTGAGCATGATGTTATTTGCAGCCAATTTCTTCAGCACATATTCCACACGGTAGCAGTGTTCCTCCCATGTTTCTGAGGTCACAAGCAAATCATCTACATACACGGTGGTGTATTGTAGTGCTTCCTGGCCAAGTATCTGGTCCATGCAGTGCACAAAAACGGCGACCGAATTCACGAGTCCGAAGGGCAGTCTCTTAAACTGGTAGTTACGCCCTTCGAATATGAATGCCAGATACTGGCGACTCTGTGGGTGCAATTCCACCTGCCAGTAGCCGCACACCGTGTCCCAGGTACTAAAGTACTTGGTACCGTGGAAACGTTTTAAGATCTCTTCTATCTCACCGGGCGAAGTCCTGTCATTAAAGATCATCTTATTTATTTCTCGCGCATCTAGGCAAAGACGGACTTGTCCGTTTTTCTTAGGAATAGCCACGATAGGACTGGTGTATGGGGATTGCCTACTCTCTATTATGTTATGGTTAATCATTTTACTTATTTCAGCTCTTACAGCTTCCTTTCGTGATTGCGCGATGGGGTATGACTTCCGGTTAAAGTCCACTGTATCTCGAAATTGTAGAGTACACTGGTAGTTTTTGACTTTACCGGGTTCGTCAGAAAATACTGAACGGTATCGTTCATAAATTTTTATTAATTTATCCGCTTGGTGTATTGGCAACCTTTCCTTTGTAATACCGCCCTGGAAATCCCTAATTTCCTGGATCTTTTGGGACCATAAATCCTCATTAGAATTATCGTCTATTATCCGCTCAATCATAGGAGTATTGTTTATATAATTTATTTTATGTATTTGTTGGTGGATATCTCTGAGAATTACTGTATCGCTACCGACCAAGTCAGCCGTCCAAGTTTGTCCGTTTGTAAAAAGTGATATTTTCTCCGTGAGTAAATCGATTATGGCGGAGTTCCGTCTGAGCACATCGCACCCCACTAATATGTTAAACGGCAGCCCGGTTGCCACTAAGAATTCCATGTCAATCGCTATACCACAGCTAATCACGTTGGCTGAAACTTGTTTTCTTATCGTCTTGTTTTGGCGGCCGGTGGCACCTAGTAAAATAATATTATTCAACGGCAATGTCAGTAATACTCTTCCGCATTCGCTTTGTATTCTCTTAAACTCTGTCGTACTAATTATAGAGACATTTGAACCAGTATCGATCATTAATTTTGCGGGGACTCCTTCTACCTCCGCATTGATATGTATTATTTCATTATTTATATTATTGTTGGGGCTAGTATCGTCCTCCTCCAATAGCTCGTGTCGAAGGTTTTTTAAATAATTGCAACCTATTATTGTAATTCTATTTGTATCAGTTGCTCGTGGCAACTCGTTTATATACCCAGGAGATAGGAGCAGTAAAGGGTCTAGGTGATTTATTACTGCCTCCTCCCGTTTAAATGTTCGACATCATTATTAGTATGGGTCGCACTGATTGATGCATCAGTCGGGAGACCTTGAGTGGGTCCCTGCCGCTCTGTGCAATGATCCAACGGTTGTTCGTGGTTTGTTTGCCATTCCGTATTGTCTAGACTGGTACTCTGTCTAGTCTGACTATACCTTGTATCGTCACGTTCTCGGCTCCTCCGCCTATCTTCATATTCATGGTAGCTGTTGCGTCGCTGATGGTAATACCTTCATTGGCGACCGTCTTCATCTCGTATGAAGTTCACCCTCGGTCTGGAAAACCTATTATTACTATTGTTATTATTTGGTTGGTACCCACGATTATTATTATAATAACGTTCAGTGTTATTATAGATGGGTTTCTCTGACTATTAACGTTGGGGTTTGGGTAATATTGGTTTCTATTACCCTGATAACCATTATTCGTTCTATTATTATCTTGATTACCTTCAACGTGGTTATTGTTATTAGTATTATTATCACGGAAAATTGCATTCTCAACAATTTTACGGGGACAAAGTTATATGGTACACAGGGAGAAATATAAATTTATAGAAAGCGGTGGTTTTCTTTAGAAGTAAGAAAACATTAAAATATGTAGTAAAGAGCGATAGATATTCAAAAGACGACCTTGCGTTGACCCCAGTAAGTCGGCTAAAAAGTTACAAATTGTCACGGGCGGGTCGGACCGTCATAAAACTGTATTGTTTGCTAGGGTGTAAGAAACATTTACTAAGGTTATAAAAGTTAAGTGCATCTAACAAAAGGAGCTATATTTTAGAAAGAGAGCGTATGTGTGAAATGGAAGGTGACGCAAAGTTTTCATACCACGTGTTCACGCGCATTTTGTGGACGAATAACGGATAGCGTCATTTTTTACGCAGGCTGTTCCGTTAAACAGATTGGGTAGTTTTGAATTTAGCGGTAAGTCAGACCAATAGGCGTGTAGTTTGTCGATACTGAGTGAGGGTAGTTTCTAGCGAAGTATAAAAATACGGAGTGTAAGAAGTTAGGTCAGTCAACGGAGAGATTACAGATATTAGACTCGTAATATTTATTTTAATCTACGGGAAAATTACAACACTAAGAATCATATTAGTTGCAATAATAATTTCTCAGTAATTTTATTAAATATATTTCACGGTAACGCGATAGTAATCTGTGCGGAAGTTAGCATCGTAAACACTTAATAAATGTTCATAAGAAGATCAACTTAAAACCGAGTAACATATCTAAGTTTTAATTAATACATCAACCGTTTAAAAGTCGAGTTACCTAGCGATTTAAATGTGTGAAACGTCATGGTGCGGGACGGTCGATCAATAAGCAGTTATTAATCTGGTGTTAGACGCACTTAGCTTTGTTAATGAAATACTGTGTTTTTCTACAAGTGTATTAGTATACAGCACCTGTGTAATTATCACTAAGCAAGTTGAGTGAATGGTGTAATACTTGTGAAACCAGTGTAATTAGTGCGACCTAACAAGGATAATTATTCAATGGATAACTTCTGATCACCAGCCTGGAAACCACATCGCATCGCAGAGTAATTCAACAGACACGTAAATAACAACAATGAACAATCATTTTATATTGCTTATTAATATCAAATATATGTCAATCTTGTTTTACATATTGTGAAATCGTTAGTAGTGTTACCACAATATAAGTTGGTGTCCTTTGATGTTACGAACCTTTACACTAATGTTCCTGTGCCCCAAATGATTGATATTTTACAGAAAAACCTGGAGGATTCAAGCACTTTGGATCAGCAAAAAATCCATGAACTTATCGCGTTACTAAGAATAATATTAGGCCAGAATTATTTCACTTTTGACAACCGATTTTTTGCGCAGGACGACGGCCTTGCAATGGGATCACCACTTAGTGGTTTCTTGGCCGATCTTTATCTTAACTATTTTGAAAATGAACATATTTTATCGCATAGAAACAAGCTTTACAAAAATATCATCTCATACACTCGGTATGTGGATGACACATTCCTTGTTATTAATGGCACACATAGACAAATAGAAACCTTGAGTAAATACATGAATAGTATACACTCAAAAATAAAGTTCACGTTGGAGATGGAAAATAACAGTACCCTAAATTTTCTGGACATAACTGTGCGAAAAATAAATAATTTGTTTAGGTTCAACATCTATAGGAAGCCAACTGCCACAGATATTACTATTCACGCTTCTTCATTTCATCCATTTGCACAAAAAATGGCATCATTCAACTCGTTGGTTAACAGATTACTAAAAATTCCGTTAGAGGCGAAAGACTACATCGATGAGCTTAATACGATAAAGTATATCGCGGTGGCCAACGGTTACAATAGTACAGTTGTAGACAAAATAGTAGCGAGGCAGAAGAGGAACATACCGTATTTTCGCGTGTACCACGCGCACCTTTTTTACCAAAAAATATTTCGTAGAAATGGGGTGCGAGTGTTACACGAGGAAACTAACTTGCCAGTCTTCATCAGAGTGGTCATTGACCTTATGCTACCGCAATTCCTGTTCAAACCTCAGTCACTACTATGTACCGTACATCGGGCGGATATTGACCTTGACTAAAGCATTGCACAGACAACACTTTCAACCCCCACTGCAAAATAGCAGGTAGCATTTCATAGTGTTTCTAACAGTCTACTGTTAAAATTCGGTTCATTCTGTACCGGTTTGTGAAAACGTAAGCTGTGTTTTGAAGTGTTTTACGGTATTCACCAAATGTTTATTGTGTTATTTACGTTATTCAATATCGAATTTACGGCAATCGTAATTACTACGGTATATCGTACTGTATCGTATCATTTTAAACAATTTGTCTTCGTTTGTGTTTTGTGTTCTTTTAATTTATCAAGGTGTTGTTTCGTTTTACAATGGAATGTGGGAAAAGATTGCGTTCGTTTACTGCCGGAGAGAAGTTAAAAATTATAAACGAAGCAGAGGTAATAGGAAATAGAGCAGCGGGTCGAATATACGACGTGCCGGAATCGTGTATCAGAGACTGGCATAAGAAAAAAGAAAAATTAATGGAAGCTCCTTTAAAGAAAAGAGCTTTTCGAGGTAAAGCTGCAAAATATCCTCAACTAGAAGTTAAACTTACAGCGTTTATAGATGATAAGCGTCAATATGGTTATGCTGTTTCCACAGAAATGTGCCAAATAGAGGCAATTAAGATTGCGAAGGAGCTGAATATTAACATAAATGAGTTTAAAGCAAGCAGGGGATGGCTTCAAAGGTTTTTTAAAAGAAGTAACCTTTCTGTTCGACGGAAAACAACGATATCTCAACGTTTACCAGAGGAGTACACTGATAAACTCTTGTGTTTTCAGCGTTACGTAATTCAGTTAAGAAAACTGAACAATTATCCACTATGCCAAATCGGCAACGCGGATCAAACTCCAGTTTATTTCGAGATGCCTGTGGATACGACAGTAAATAAAGTTGGTGACAAAACTGTAAAAATTCGTACAGCTGGTTGTGAGAAACAACGGTGTACTGTAATGCTTACTGTTTTAGCCGATGGAAAGAAACTGCCTCCTTATGTAATCTTGAAGCGGAAAAACCTTCCAAAAAATGAAAGTTTCCCACCAGGTTTGATAATGAAAGCTCAAGAAAAAGGGTGGATGGACAATGAGTTAGTGCTTGACTGGATAAAGCGCGTTTGGAATCGGCGACCTGGAGCATTATTAAAACGCCCAGGGATGCTTGTTATGGATAGTTTTCGTGGCCATCTGACTGACGATGTTAAGAAAGTTTTATCAGAAACAAAGACTGAACAAGTGATTATTCCAGGTGGAATGACTTCGATGCTCCAGCCACTTGATGTGTGCATAAATAAGCCCTTCAAGTGCCAGTTAAAAAAAATGTACACCCAGTGGATGAGTACTGCACCACACGAGCTGACGCCGACAGGAAGACTCCGAAGGCCATCACTGACGCTGATCTGCAGTTGGATCATCAAAGCATGGGACAGTATACCAGAAGACTTAATAAAGAAAAGTTTCAAAAAAACTGGCATTTCCAACGCCTTGGATGGCAGTGAAGACGATAAACTGTTCGTTAGTGAAGATGAGGCAGCGTCTGCTTCTGATGAAGACTCCCCATTCGACAGTAGCAATGACGAATGAAAATCAGGTAAGACACTAGTAAAAAATTTTCATAAACTACACCAAACATACCGGTATCCCTTGGGTTTATAACTGTGTTCGTTTTCATTGATGTACTGTTCTAATGCACTCTTAATTTTCTTTAGGTTGGCAAACCCGAATTTACAATTACGGCTGGTTCTGTAACGATTGCTGTAACCTTCGCTTCTAATTACTGTATCTAGTTGTAATAAATATTAATTGTCATTGTAATAAACATACATTTTTTACTTGTAATAAAAAATAAATCCGTAAGTTAGTGTAACAAAAAAAGTAACTTGACGTTTATTTCATTAGTTATTACAGTTTTCCCTTACAATAGATATATGGTAATACTATTCCAAATACCGGTATATGATTTTTTTTTCACATTTTTGAATACGCGATTTTTTTTTTTTTTTGTAGGACCTAAAAATAAGGGGTGCGCGTGTTACACGAGGGCGCTGGTACACGCGAAAATACGGTATATAAAAATAGGAGCATAAACAAAACACACAACAGTGACATTAAATATATACCAACAGAATTTACAAATCTTTTGCCTAATACTATTAAGAACATTTTTAAAAAACACGGTTTTGCAGTTTCTTTCAAAACGAGTAATTGTATTTTGAACGCTTTGAGACCAGTGACCAACAGACTAGTAGAAAACTGTTCTGGTATTTATAAAATAGAAAGCGAGGACTGCAATAATTTTTATGTTGGACAAACGGGCAGGAAATTTCTGGATAGGTACAGAGAACATCTCCCTAGAGGTGATATCCAGAAGATAAAATCAAACTTTGCCTTGCATATAGTCAACCAGAACCATAATTACTCGAGTTTTCAAAGTAGCTTCAAGCCGTTGCATTTCTGTAAAAAGGGCAGGCTTATGGACGCGCTGGAAGAATTTGAAATTTATAAGGCCTCAAAAACCCAAGGTAATCAGCTCTTGAATGACAAGCTTTCTTTTAAGTCCAACGGACTGTATGACACGGCCATACGCGTGTTGGAACAACACATAGATAAAGGTAGAGATAGTGCGACGCGTAACGGTTAGTTGCTTGCAAGTTCCGATACGATGCGCATCGTGTAGTTGTGTAATTGTATACAGGTGGTATGTGCGAGTGAAACTTTTTATTTATTTCTTATTAAGTTGACGTACTCCATGTGAGTGATTCTTGTTTTTTATCAACCTGATGATGGGACCATGAGTCCCGAAACGCGTAGTTTTTAAAGAAACATTGAAGTTGCAAGGAGGAGCACCAGTGTACCTGGATACACAAGGTAATATTAAATATAGTTATTCTTGTTTTGGTGACTCAATCAGTCTAAGAATCCATTGCTAAGAAATAAACACTAATAAATTTGATAGTAAATGAATAAAGTACTGAATGATAAATTTGTAATATTTGAATGCAACTGGTATTAAAAATTTTAATTAATAACCACTAAATTGTGTTTATTTATTACTGGCGCCCTGGGATAATTCTAAAGAGTTGGTACACGAAAGTAAGTGTGATATGTTATTATTAAAATTTGATATGCGATAAATATTAATTTTGTCATGGAATAATTTAATTTGATAAACTCTTACTTTATACATGCTCGTAGGCCAAGTAGTATGCAAAGTAGTAACAAAATAGTAGTGATATATGGCCTATATTTAAAAGTGTATTACATTATTGTTGTTATTATTTGGTGGATTTGCACAGTTTCCCTGGTAGCCATTGTTGTTGTTGTTGGTACCGTTGTTGGTATACGGATGGTTCCTGGGTTCTGGCCGATCATTCCTCTTCCGGCTTTGTTGGTAATACTCTTCGTTCTTGTAATTTTCGAAAAGGTCAGTCATGGCCTGTATGGTCTTGATTTGGCTGCCTCTCCTTGCTCGAATTACCTCTTCATCATAGTGATATGATAATTTGTTGATGAGGCATTCTTCTGGTACGGCTGGTTCCAAATGCTTAGCCATACATACTTTGCCGAGGAAGTATGCTGTCATTGAGCTACCCACCTGTTGTTTGTAACGGCCATGACGGATGTTTGTCACGTATTAAATTTTGGGTAGTCTCAGACCAGTATTTCGCCTTAAAGAAGCTCTTGAACTGCTGGTAATCCTCGATATCACTACGGTTGGCCATCCACCAATGATCTGTCATTTCCCTAAATGATTCGTCTAATAACTCCCTGTTGTTGACCCATCTGTTGCCCCTGTGTTTGGCGATATACTCTTCTATCCGGGCCAAGAACTCCATGGGTTTCCTTTTGTATTGGCGAAAGTTTAGCCATTCTCAGTTCTCATTTATGGGGAAATGTGTGAAGTTATTTGGTCGGTTTCGGATCACTTCCATTTCTTCCTGGCTCTGCCGCACTTGACCGGTGATATTGGTCATCACTACCTCCAGTCCATCGCATCTTTCCGTAACTTGGTTATGCACCTTTTTTAGTTCCTCCTGTGTTTCTTTTCGGTTTTCTTCCAACCTTGTCTTATGGTGTTCTTTGATCTGGGTAATTTCGGTATTTACTACTTCCCTGACTTCCTATTCTTCACTCTCAGTTTGGCGACATCTTTTGTCAACTTCCCTGATCTGTTGGTTTATTATTATTGTTTCCTCTTCCAATTTTACTTCCATATTCCTTAAGGAATGGAAGTATGGTGATGGCAAAAAAAATCGTGTTCGAGATTATTGCAGATTCTGATTCTACTACACTCAAAACATGAAAAAAAGTCGTTTTCCGAAAAGTGTCTGTGTGTGTGTCTGTCTGTCTGTCTGTCTGTGTGTGTGTGTGTCTGTCTGTCTGTAGATTTTTTTTCTATGGCAAACGATAACTGCCGCAAATTCAAACAGAATCAAATAATTTTTTGCATGCAGCCCGGATTTGCAGAGTACTCGCGACCTATTGTTTTTGGTGAAGATCGGTTGAGGGAAAGGGGTAGTTTACCTGCAACGGTTTTTTTTTTATCAAGGGTAATTTTGTTTGTTTGGCAAACGATAACAGCCGCAAATTCAAACAGAATCAAATAATGTTTCGCATACAGCCCTGAATTGTAGAGTTCTCAAGATCTGTTGATTTTGGTGAAGATCGGTTAAGGGAAAGGGGTAGTTTACCTGTAACGTTTTATGTTTTAACAAGGGTATTTCCTATGGCAAACGATAACAGCCGCAAATTCAAACAGAATCAAAAGATTATTTGCATACAGCCCTAAATTATAGAGTTCTCAAGACTTATTGTTTTTGGTGAAGATCGGTTGAGGGAAAGGGGTAGTTTACCTGCAACGTTTTTTTAACAAGGGTATTTTATATGGCAAACGATAACAGCCGCAAATTCAAACAGAATCAAATAATGTTTTGCATACAGCCCTGATTTGTAGAGTACTCAAGACCTATTGTTTTTGGTGAAGATCGGTTAAGGGGAAGGGGTAGTTTACCTGCAACGTTTTTTTAACAAGGGTATTTTATATGGCAAACGATAACAGCCGCAAATTCAAACAGAATCAAATAATGTTTTGCATACAGCCCCGATTTGTAGAGTACTCAAGACCTGTTGTTTTTGGTGAAGATCGGTTAAGGGAAAGGGGTAGTTTACCTGTAACGTTTTATGTTTTAACAAGGGTATTTCCTATGGCAAACGATAACAGCCGCAAATTCAAACAGAATCAAAAGATTATTTGCATACAGCCCTAAATTGTAGAGTTCTCAAGACCTATTGTTTTTGGTGAAGATCGGTTGAGGGAAAGGGGTAGTTTACCTGCAACGTTTTTTTAACAAGGGTATTTTCTATGGCAAACGATAACAGCCGCAAATTCAAACAGAATCAAATAATGTTTTGCATACTGCCCTGATTTGTAGAGTACTCAAGACCTATTGTTTTTGGTGAAGATCGGTTAAGGGGAAGGGGTAGTTTACCTGCAACGTTTTTTTATCAAGCGTATTTTCTATGGCAAACGATAACAGCCGCAAATTCAAACAGAATAAAATAATTTTTTGCATACGTCCCTGAATTGTAGAGGTCTCAATGACTTTCGATTTTGGTGAAGATCGGTTAAGGGGAAGGGGTAGTTTACCTGCAACCTTTTACGTTTTAACAAGAGTAAAGTACTTGAAAATTTATTTAAACTTTTTGAAACAATGGTAATTGTTAAAAATAAAATAATTTTGTTGCCAGGCAATAAAATTATAATTTTTTCATTTTAATGTAATATAATATTTTTCATTTAATACAGCAATAAAAAGGCAGGTAAGACACAGCCTGGCTGTTTGGCTGAAAATGATTTTAAATATAAATCTTAGAATATGGAAGTCATGTATGGTTCTCCATACCGATATTTTACTTCCATGTTCCTTAAGGAAATGGAAGTATGGTGATGGCAAAAAAAATCGTGTTCGAGATTATTGCAGATTCTGATTGTACTACACTCAAAACATGAAAAAAGTCGTTTTTCAAAAAGTGTCTGTGTGTCTGTCTGTCTGTCTATCTGCCTGTCTGTCTGTCTGTCTGTCTGTCTTAGAATTTTTTTCTATGGCAAACGATAACAGCCGCAAATTCAAACAGAATCAAATAATTTTTTGCATACAGCCCTGATTTGTAGAATACTCACGACCTATTGTTTTTGGTGGAGATCGGTTGAGGGAAAGGGGTAGTTTACCTGCAAGGGTTTTTTTATCAAGGATAATTTTGTTTGTTTGGCAAACGATACCAGCCGCAAATTCAAACAGAATCAAATAATGTTTCGCATACAGCCCTGAACTGTAGAGTTCTCAAGATCTGTTCATTTTGGTAAAGATCGGTTAAGGGAAAGGGGTAGTTTACCTGCAACGTTTTATGTTTTAACAAGGGTATTTTCTATGGCATTCGATAACAGACGCAAATTCAAACATAATCAAATAATGTTCTGCATACTCCCCTGAATTGTAGAGTTCTCAAGACCTATTGTTTTTGGTGAAGATCGTTTAAGGGAAAGGGGTAGTTTACCAGCCACGTTTTTTGTTTTATCAAGGGTATTTCGTATGGCAAATGATAACAGCCGCAAATTCAAACAGAATCATATAATATTTTGCATACAGCCCTGCATTGTAGAGTTCTCATGACCTATCGTTTTTGGTGAAGGTCGGTTAAGGGAAAGGGGTAGTTTACATGCAACGGTTTTTTATCAAGGGTAATTTTTTTCTATGGTAAACGATAACAGCCGGAAATTCAAACAGAATCAAATGATGTTTTGCATACAGCCCTGTATTGGAGAGTTCTCAATACATATTGGTGTTGGTGAAGATCGGTTAAGGGAAAGGGGTAGTTTACCAGCAACGTTTTATGTTTTATTTTATGTTTTAAAAGGGTATTTTCTATGGCAAACGATAAGAGCCGCAAATTCAAACAGAATCAAATACGTTTTTGCATACAGCCCTGATTTGTTGAGTACTAAAGACCTATTGTTTTTGGTGAAGATCGGTTAATGGACAGGGGTAGTTTACTTGCCACGTTTTTTTGTTTTATCAAGGGTATTTTATATGGCAAAATATAACAGCCGCAAATTCAAACAGATCATATAATATTTTGCATACAGCCCTGAAATGTAGAGTTCTCAAGACCTGTTGGTTTTGGTGAAGATCGGTTAAGGGAATAGGGTAGTTTACCAGAAACATTTTATGTTTTATCAAGGGTAATTTTTTTTATGACGAACGTTAACTGCCGTACATTACAACAGAATCAACTACTCTTCTGCATACCTTTTTTAATTATACAGAACTCAAGGTCTGTTGATTTTGTTGAAGATCGGTTAAGGGAAAGGGGTAGTTTACCTGCAACGTTTTATGTTTTAACAAACTTATTTTTTCTATGACGAACGATAACTGCCGTAAATTCAAAGAGAATCAAATAATGTTTTGCATACAGACCTGAATTTTAGAGTTCTCAAGACTTATTGTTTTTGGTGAAGATCGGTTAATGGAATAGGGTAGTTTACTAACAACGTTTTATGTTTTATCAAGGCTGTTTTCTATGGCAAACGATAAGAGCCTCAAATTCAAACAGAATCAAATAATTGTTTGCATACAGGCCTGAATTGTAGAGTACTCAAGACCTGTCGTTTTTGGTGAAGATTGGTTAAGGGAAAGGGGTAGTTTACTCGCAGCGGTTTTTTATCAAGGGTAATTTTTTTCTATGCTAAACGATAACAGCCGCAAATTCAAACAGAATCAAATAATTGTTTGCATACAGGCCTGAATTGTATAATACCCAGACCTGTCGGTTTTGGTGAAGATCGGTTAAGGGAAAGGGGTAGTTTACCTGCAACGGTTTTTTATCAAGGGTAATTTTTTTCTATAGTAAACGATAACAGCCGTAAATTCAAACAGAATCAAATGATGTTTTGCATACAGCCCTGTATTGTAGAGTTCTCAATACCTATTGGTGTTGGTGAAGATCGGTTAAGGGAAAGGGGTAGTTTACCAGCAACATTTTATGTTTTAACAAGGGTAATTTTTTATATGACGAATGATAACTGCCATAAATTCAAACAGAATCAATTATTTTTTTGCATACGTTTTTGAAGTAAAGAAAACTCAAGGTCTGTTGATTTTGTTGAAGATCGGTTAAGGGAAGGGGTAGTTTATCAGCAACGTTTTATGTCTTAAGAAGGGTAATTTTTTTGCGAAAGATAACTGCCGCAAATTCAAACAGAATCAAATAATGTTCTGCATACGCCCCTGAATAGAGTTCGCAAGATCTGTTGTTTTTGGTGATGATCGGTTAAGGGACAGGGGTAGTTTACATGCAACGTTTTATGTTTTAACAAGGGTAATTGTTTATATGACGAACGATAACTGTCGCATATTCAAACAGAATCAAATATTTTTTTGCATGCATCCCTGAATTGTAGAGGACGGAAGGTCTATTGATTTTGGAGAAGATCGGTTAACAGAAAGGGTAGTTTACCTGAAACTTTTTATGATTTAACAAGAGTAAAGTACTTATTTCTTATAAATAAGGTATCCTGATAAGAAGCTCATAGTAATCCACTGTAGAAACGTAGATGAAATATCTATAAATGAAGAGGTTAGGTGAACGGGGTGGGGGTAATTTTCTATTATTAAAAATTATAGTTGAAGGTGGAGGGGAGAATTTTTTATATGTGTACTACGTTATCGGCAACAAAGAAGTAGTTTTTTTGTTAAAATTGCTTCCCGGGCTCTTTAGCCGTAGTCCAATGTTTTCTGCAAAACCAGACTTTTCGGCAGTGCCATCGACTGCCATCATCAGTGAAAATCGAGTGCGAAAACGTGAGGTGGTATACGTTAGTGACCACAGTACTGTGGATAATGCTGAAGCAATAAGTAGAAAAACGTAGTTTCTATAGAAATATTTCATTTCGGATATGATTTTAAATATAAATCTTAGAACATGGAAGTCATGTATGGTTCTCCATACCGATATTTTATTTATAGATCTCTTATGGTCATTGATTTTCCTGCTCAACTCTTCCTTTGCTAACTCTATTCTCTCGTCTACCTTGTTCATGTTTTCCTGGTTGAATTCTTGGATTTCGTTGTCCATGACGTGTCCGTTACTTAACTAAATATCACTATAATATTGACGACTCGGAACACAATGTTTTTTAAGTAAAAACGTAAAGTTTTACCTTACAGCCTAAACCGGCTTTCACCTATAGAAGGCTTCATCAGAGGCTGTCGTTAGTAGCGCTGCTCATCTTGTTGTTGGCGACGAGAAAGTGTTTCGAAAGATTGAAGCTGTGTGTGTGTGGTGAGATGTGTTCGAATAATGCGTGCGATTTGAATTGTGTCTGTTCGTTTAGGATGTCGTTTTTATTTGTTTTTGTGTGTTTGTATATTTCTAATTGTTCTAGAGTGTCTAGTTTTCGGCCTTTTGTGTGTACGTGTAGTATGTTCATGTTATTGTCGATGTTTTTATATGTGTGGTTTGCTTCAATGAGGTGGTTTGCGAAGGTAGATTCTGTAGTGGTGTGGAGTGCTTTTGTGTGTTCAATGTATCTCTGTTTGAAGCTACGTCCTGTCTGGCCTATGTAGAATTTACTGCAATTTGAACAATTTAGTTTATATACACCGGGTAGATGGAATTTGTTTTGTGCTTTGGGCATGCGTTTTGATAGTGTGTGTTCTGTTTTGTTAGTAGTTTTGTAAGCGATTCTGTATCCTGCTTTTTTGAATTTGTGGGCAATTTTTTCTGTTTGTTTGTTGATGTATGTTAGTGTTATGAATTTGTTGTTTTCTGTCTTTGTCTGTTGTTTGTTTTGTGTAGGAGTTTACTGACTATTGTTCTGTCATAACCGTTAGATTCTGCTAGATATTTTATCGTGTTTAGTTCGTCTTTGTAGTCTATTTCATCTAAGGGGATGTTGTTAAGTCTATGTATCATGGTTCTAAAAGCAGCTAGTTTGTGTTGTATTGGGTGATTGGAGGTGTTGTGTATTAGTGTGTCAGTTGTAGTTGGTTTTCTGTATATACTGAATTTGTGCCTGTGTTCTAGTTTTGTGATGGAGAGGTCTAAGAAGTTTATGGTATTGTTGTGTTCGTATTCGGCAGTGAAGGTTATGTTTTTATGTATTTTGTTTATGTGCGTTAGTAACTGTTCACATTGTCTTTTGTTTCCCCTGTATAGTATTAGAATGTCATCAACGTATCTGTGCCAATATAGTATTTTATGTGAGTGTCTGTCATTGTTTGTGAGTATTTTTGTTTTTTCTAAGTGTTGGAGGAAGACTTCTGCTAGAGTGCTGGATATGGGGGAGCCCATGGGTAGGCCGTCATTCTGTGTGTAGTATTTATTGTTATAAGTAAAGTAGTTTTGTTTTGTGATAATGTTCAGAGTTTCTGTTATTTCATTGATAAGTTCGTCTGGTGTGTTGTTCTGTTTGAGTTTGTTTTGTAGGATGGTGATTGTTTGTGTACAGGTTTTTAATGTCAAAGGAGGCTAATGTGGCGTTATGGGGGATGTGTATGTCTTTTATTTTTGTTACTAGGTCAGTGTTGTTTTTTACTGCAATGTTGTTGTCTATTTGTGTGTGTTGTCTAATAATTTTGTCTAGATATTTTGCCAGTTTGTGTGCAGGGGCATTACGGTAGTTGATAATGGGGCGGATCGGAATGTCTTCTTTATGGATTTTGGGAAGCGCTTGGAGTGTAGGTGCTGATGGTCGGATTTGTTTCATGTAGGGCTTTTGTTTATGTGTCATAATGTGTTTGGCTTTGTTGACTATTTGTTTTACTGAGTTTTGGTATCTGTCGGTGGGGTCGTGTTTTAGTTCTGTGATGTTGTTCTGTTCTATGAAGTCTTGTACTTTTTTGTGTAGGTTGTCTGTGGGGATAATTACAGTCGTGTTGCCTTTGTCAGCTTTTACAAATGTGATGTTGTGTTTGTGTGCCTTTTCCCTCAGTTTGATGGCTGTGTGTATTTCTGAGTTGTGGTTGTTGTTGTCTGGTGTCTTATGTACTCCTATTGTGTTGTTTATATTATGTCTTAATGTGTCTTGATGTTCTGGTGCTGTGTTTTGTATATTTGTTTCTATAGGTGAAAGCCGGTTTAGGCTGTAAGGTAAAACTTTACGTTTTTACTTATAAAAAACATTGTGTTCCGAGTCGTCAATATTATAGTGATATTTCCTGGTTGACTTCCCTTAATTCTTCTCTAAGTAGTTGGTTATCCTCCCTCAATTCTTCTAACTTCTCCCCCATCTTCTCTTCCATTTTCTTGTTATTTTCCCTTAATTCTTCCTTCAATTGTTGGTTGTCACTTTCCATCTTCTTACTATTTTCTTCAATTCTCTTGTTGGTATTTTCAATCTTTTCTTCCATCTTCTTACTGGTTTCTTCAATTCTCTTGTTGGTATCTTCAATCTTATTACCCAATTCTTCCTTTAACACTTACCTGGCTGAGCGATTCTGGGTCTGTCAATCCGTCACGTCTGGCCATTTTTCACACTTTTTGACATTGTACATAATCAACAATATACTTATAAGTAATTCAAGCTTTATTTTTTTTGTTAATTCAACTATTCTCTAAAACACTATATGAAAGTGAAACTTATATTTTAAATAAAATTTTTTCTATATCATTATAAAGTTGCCATGTTTTTGCAACTAAAAAAAAGTTGAAATATTATTACAATTAGGCTATAACACAACATATTGTTACAAAACTACTGAAACTTGTCTTCTGAATATTCACTAATATTGTTTATACACTATATACACAACTTTGTTTACATTGACTAAAAATTTTTTGGTATGGTATGTTTCGAAGCACTTATCAAACACAGAGGCCAACATCACATTTCCCACATTGATAAAGAGCGTCTTTTCTTCCAGCTTTCCCTGTAGTTGGGTCTTTTAGTTGTTGTGAGCAGACAACACATTTTCTTTGTTTTCTTGCTTCATAAAGTGAATGAAGAGGTTAGAAAGAGTAAACAAAAACTTACCTGATGTTTCGTTACAATCGGGAATAAATTCCGGACTGTCATTTTCTGAGAACACCTCTACACTACTTTCAGAACAAATACTATCACTATCAACGTTTAGTAACTCCACAATCTCATTTTCACTCAGATATTTCTTGTTTACAGACACCATTATAACGATAACACTTACACATTTGACTAAAAAAATCATACGCGACTAGAAATGTATATACTCCTGCGATCTAGGTGCAGATCTGTGGTACAACACAAAGCATACATGAATAGAAATGTATAAAAATTATACTCCTGCGATCTAGGTGCAAAACTGTGAACTACTAATGTCAGTCTGTATAGTTACATGATTACACATCGTCGAAAAGCGTAAATCAATGGCTTTCGCCATGTAAAACAATCCTATATGCGAAGACGTACATGTACGTCTCTCGACAAAACTCGGAAGTTACGTAAGCCATACATATACGTCTTTCGCCAGCAAAGTGTTAACAACTGGTTGTCTTCTTTCAATTCTTCTTTTGTGGATTTGAATTCTTGATCCAGTTTCTTGCTGTTTTCCTCTATTTTCTTATCGGTTCCTCCAATGTCCTCTCTCATCTTCTTGCTGTTTTCCTCCATCTTCTCTTCCATCTTCTTGCTGTTTTCTTCCATCTTGGATTCTATGTTCTTATTCATTTCCATTATCATTTTCATTAGGGTTTCTTGGAACTTAACATCCCCTGTTGGTGTTGGTACTTCAGGTTGTATATCTGTTAGTGCGGGTTGTTTATGTTCCACCGGGGGTACTAACACTTATATACCTTCCATGGGGGTTGCCTCCTTGTCCCCCATATCGACTTCCTTTTCGGCCTCTGCCACCCTTTTCTTAGAAATACTGTGGTTTTCTACAAAATTTTGTGGTTTTCTTCTAAATTCTCTTTTTTGTTTTTATAATGGTTTCATAAATATCTTGTAGCAAGGTGATCTTACTAATATTTTAGAATTTTGTTGTTATTCCAAAATTCCTTTTCTTCTTTTTATTTATTCCAAATGTTTTCTTTCAAAAATTAGTGGTAAGTTGTTCTTACTATTGTTTAGAATTTATATGTTGTAATAATTTAATAAATAAATAAGTTGTTGTAGTAAGAAGTATGGATTCTGATGTAATCGAGCCCCTCTGTTTGGACTAGCCAATTTGTAATAAAATAAATAAGATTGATGTGTGAATCTGTAAGTTGTAAGGTGTTTAATTGGTGTGGCTCTCGACGTCTTACTGGCCTGAAACACTTCCTTAAGTTTCCCAGCTGGTCGAGTCCCAATGGTAGCAAGACCGGTCGAGTAGCGTAAAGTTGATGAAGAAATATATATGCTTTGCTTCGCCGAACGTTTCAAAACAAAATTTATTGTTTTGAAGGAAATTAAAAAAAAAATTATGTTTATAAAAAAAAAATTATTTTAATTTTATTAATTAATTAATTAGGATCAATTAATTAATATATGGCTGTGAAGTTTTAAACAGTGTAATGCTCTTCTGAAAATTTTTATTAAAGTTTTAGTATAATTTAAATAATCTATCACCACTCATAAGACTGTCTGTAAACCAATCGATATTTGTTTACCTTTCTATTTTTTAGGTTATCTTCACTTACGGGTGGTAAAGTCCTTGTAGATTATCAATTAGAATTATATTATTGGTAATTAGTATTATTGAAGAAATAAAGAACTATTAAGTATTGAAAAGTATTAATATTTTATTAAGTAATAGCAATATTGACTCTTATCGATTAGTATCGATTCTCAGGATATCGAAAAAAGTTACAAGTATATGATATAAAAATTATATAGGGTTCTTTAAACAGCCAGTTATTACCAAAGTCAGAAAAATCGGGCTAATATTTAAAAAGTATAACGTTACAATCAAATTAATAGTTATTAATAAACACAGACATTGAATAATAATTTGTAAATATAATAATTGTTTTCACCAAACAGCTGTGATGAACCACGAAGAGGCACTGGGTTTGTCAAAGAAATATGGCTGCCGTCAAGTTGATCAAAATGTGACTCGTCCCTGCTGCGTTCCAAATAATGTATTTTGACGCAATATTTCTGTTCTCGTGTCCGCAAATCTCTTGTTATATGTTGTATAGTGACTGGTGTAGTGATTCTGGGTTGTATTTAGTGTATCTGTATAATTATTAGTTCAAACACTTTCTCCGATTCCGTCACTAATTTGGTTTAATGTATTATACAGTTTTCTAGTGTTTTATGGTGTTTTTCGGAGTAGATTTATATTGTTCTGTGTTATGGAGTGTTACTTGATCGTTTCTGTTATAATATGATAGTTTCAGAAGTATTTTACAAGTCACTCGCGATTTCACAATAACTCACTATACACTCGCTTTGTATGACGATTATAGGTTAGGTTATTCACGTTTTCAAAGGTATGTCATGTTGACCGTTCAACTACCAATAATTAACTAACTGTTTCCTTCAGTTTCAATTAAACTCTTAGCCCATATAATATTATCCTTAACATTGTTCAAATATTTTTCACATCCTGTATGCACTTTTACATTTTCACTATATGAATGCCTATACTTTGGTTATTTGTCAATTTTATTCACTAGATTTGATTTAAATTAATCTTTCAGTTCATTCTGGTTATTTTCAGATTAAATAATGCCATTTTATAGTGTTTTCTGTCCAAAAAAAATAGTAATTTCACTTTCAGTTTGGTATACTGTGAAGAGTCAAAACATCAAAATTTACTTCCTGTCATTATATAAATTCAGCCATTTTATCAGTTATATTTAATATTAATAATCCTATATTGTATTAAAAGGTTCCTATTCCCTTATTTTCTGGTAATTAATTGAATTAGTTGTATTCTGAAATATATGACTCCCATGTCTAAATTTCTGAGTTTAGTCATTTTCACATTTATTCATAATTCTGAATATAATTTATTAAAATCTCTCTAAATGGTATGTGCAATTATATGGCATGATCTCAAGTTTATTTTGTCTAAACCCCTTTTGTTTATTTGCATTTAATTGAGCAATTTCTCTGTTTTGATGAAGTTTGGTTTCCATTCTTTTGGCCTATGATTTTTTAACAATTTTTCTTACAAAATAATTTACAAACAATATATGATGTGTGATACCCTCTCTGACTTTTACAAATAGTATTATAAATTAAACATGCTTTCAAATTACACAAAAACAATTAGTATTGGTTACAATACAAACAATAGTTAAAACAAAATAAAGAATATTTTTTTTACATAAATGGTTGTCTTCAAATCAGACATTTTGCAACAAAATTCCCATTTCCAACATGGAAATATGGTTTACAACAAAGGTTTTGTACTACCTAACATCTTAATTACTCTCTACTATTTACAAGTGGTAATTATTTTTATAGTTCTGATGTTAGTTGTTTCAGACCCAAACAAATGGCCTTATATCTAAAACATTTTTAAACATTCTTGTACTATATACATTAAAACCTTATATTTATATTCTTATTTCTAACTATTATTATAAGTAGGATTCTACAGTTTTTATACAGTCTTTTATACCTTGTCTTTGGGGAATTGTACACTGTCATTAACAAATAAATAGTATGAACCGTTCACAAAGCACTATGAAATCTGTTTTTCTTTTTTCATGTAAAACAAAAATGTTATTTTAAACAGATTCATGTCTTATGAACAACATATTGTCACCGTACATATTTTAAGTCATTGAAAAATGCATATTTCATTGCATCCAATGTTTGTGATTGCCAAGAATGAAACACAAGGTTCATTTTTTATAATACCCACAACTATCACTGGTTCACTTTCACTTATATATTATGTTAATGCTAAATGGTCGTATAGTCTTATTAACATAATAAATTGGTTAGCGTTTTTTCAATGGAGATTTGTTCCATGGGTACTATATTATTGTTTCATCTTAGTTCACAGGAAACTTTTACTTTATACACTCCTCTCTCTTAAATTTGTATACATGTGGTTTTTATTTCGTTATACTTTTATTTTTAGATATTTATTTTGGGGATATAGGGATTTGGGTGTCTTTTATAAGAGCATGACGTCTTCTTCAGGATGCTGCCCTCTTCTTCTTTCTTCAGTCTTCTTTTCTCCTGCCTTCTGGGCCTGGTATCTTCTCCATCTGTTCTTGATGCCATCAGGTTTCTTGGGATCTTCTCCATCTTCTTCTTTAATTCAGAAATACACAACCTGTATTGGTTGATCTTGGCTTATTTTAGGGTTTCTCTTTTATTTATTCTCCCTCGTTGTGGGTTTGGTCATATTGTGTACTGCTTTGTTATTTACTATTTTACCTTCCTGGGTTATACCTTGAAAACCTTTGGTTATGAGACTGGTTTTGGATGACTCATCACTAGTAACTCTTTTTATTTTAACTTGTATTTTCTTTATAATAATGATTTCTTTCCACAGTTGCTATGAATTAATCTATTTATATTAAATTTAATGCTTTCTTCCAAATTTAAACAGTATAACTTTATTATTCTAATGATCAATTGCCATTCAATATTATGCTTATATCTGTCACGCTACAATGTTTATATTCTATTATAAACATTATAATATATAATTATAATAATTATATTATAAATATTCTATTATTATATTCTATCCTCATGATATTTTTTCATGGAAGCCTGGTTATATACACCTTTGATTCTACCAGAACCCATCTCCTTTATCTCATAAGTATTATTGTTTTTGTCCATGGCGACTATATAGGGTCCAGTGTATAGTAGTAACAACTTTTTTGTTATTCCTTCCAGTGAGCTGGGTAGTTCCCGATTTTTCAATAATATCTTTTCTCCACTTGTATAGGTTATTATTTTACCCTTACTCTTTTGATATTTGTTTCGCCGTTTCTCCTGGTCTTCGGCCACCTTGTTGTAAAATTTTATGTTGTCAAAAGTATAATTATTATCTCTTGGGAACTCTAGTATTTCTTCGATCTCTCTTGGGGGTTGTTTCTCATACATGGCGGAGTATGGGGTAATTCCTATGGCTGGGTGGTATGCCAAGTTGAGGAATTCTTCTGTGGCTTCCAGATAGTCTTGCCACCTCCTCTGTTGATTGTGGCAATATGTTCTTAATATCCGCCCCACTTCTCGTAACACTCTCTCTGCCGGGTTACTGCTCGTGTGGTAGACCGAGGTTTTGTAAGTACGAACACCCATAGATAATAGGGTATCCCGCCATTTTTTCCCCTTGAATTGGGTTCCGTGATCTGTAATGATCGAAACTGGTTTTCCGACGTTTGGGAAGTACTGGTCGGTTAATATTCCGAGAATTTTATTAGTAGTTGCCCGATTTGCTGGGTATAGCTTAACGAACTTAGTGAAATGGTCCATCACGATTATCAGATACTTATATCTGTGACGACCGCCACTGCGGGGAAATGGCCCGCAGATGTCCAAGAATACCTTTTCCAACTTTGCCTGTGATGTTATAGGAATCATTTGGCCTTCATTTTTCTCATTATTGGATTTAACGAGTTGGCAAATGTGGCAACCTTTTATATACTTGCGGACCTTCCGGTTGACATTTTTCATGTGGCAGCTCTCCTCCAGGGCCTTTATCACCTTTAAGGCGCCCATATCGAATATGATAATTAATTATTATCTCCTTTTCGATATGGGTTGGAATGATTACCTTCCATGTCTCCTTCCTTAAAGATGGTTTAATGAATAAAATATCGTTATTTAGTTGATAATATCGGGCGATAGTTTCGTCCCTGCTTCTAATCGATTCTTAATATTTCTTAATTTCGGGTCTGTTTGTTGGTGGGTGCTCAGGTTTGTTAATAATGTGGCTAGATCGGCTCTGGTGCTAAGAATGTGGTATATCTTGAGTACACTTTCTTTCTCTCCCTCGAATGTTTGCTTTTCTACGTCAATACGTGATAATACGTCTACAACGACATTCTCCTTTCCTGGGATGTACTCCCACTTAAGATTGTATTCTTGCAGTACAAGTATCCACCGGGTCAACCTTCCGTGACTCAATTTGCACCTCCTCAGGAACGATATGGGCTTATGGTCTGTCCGGACGGTAACGGGGTAACCTAGGATGTAGGTGCGGAATTTGCCACATGCGAACACTACACTTAACAGTTCTTTCTCAGTGACGTGGTAGTTCTTTTCGCACTGGTTTAAAGCTCTACTTGCGAAGCAAATCACGAGATGTTCGCCCTCCTCATCCTCTTGATATAGCGTTGTGCCGAGGCTAATGTCACTGGCATCGCAATTTAGGAAGAAAGGTTTTTTGAAATCTGGATGACGAAGTATTATGGGTTCAAGAAATTTTTCTTTAATCTGTTGTAAGCTCTCCTTCTGCTCTATACCCCAGATCCATTTATTTTTAGATGACAGTTGCGGTTGAAATCTGGCGGTCAATTCAGAATACTTTTCCTGGAACTTGCGATAGTAATTACAGAGTCCCAGGAATGACTGTAATTGCCTTCTATTCTTTGGTGCCAGAAATTTCTGAATCGCTTCTACCTTTTCGGCAGACGGTGAGATTCCTTGGTCATTTAATTTAAAGCCCAAGAACTGAATTTCCTTGGCAATGAATTGAGACTTTTCCAGTTTGAGCATGATGTTATTTGCAGCCAATTTCTTCAGCACATATTCCACACGGTAGCAGTGTTCCTCCCATGTTTCTGAGGTCACAAGCAAATCATCTACATACACGGTGGTGTATTGTAGTGCTTCCTGCCCAAGTATCTGGTCCATGCAGTGCACAAAAACGGCGACCGAATTCACGAGTCCGAAGGGCAGTCTCTTAAACTGGTAGTTACGCCCTTCGAATATGAATGCCAGATACTGGCGACTCTGTGGGTGCAATTCCACCTGCCAGTAGCCGCACACCGTGTCCCAGGTACTAAAGTACTTGGTACCATGGAAACGTTTTAAGATCTCTTCTATCTCACCGGGCGAAGTCCTGTCATTAAAGATCATCTTTTTTATTTCTCGCGCATCTAGGCAAAGACGGACTTGTCCGTTTTTCTTAGGAATAGCCACGATAGGACTGGTGTATGGGGATTGCCTACTCTCTATTATGTTATGGTTAATCATTTTACTTACTTCAGCTCTTACAGCTTCCTTTCGTGATTGCGCGATGGGGTATGACTTCCGGTTAAAGTCCACTGTATCTCGAAATTGTAGAGTACACTGGTAGTTTTTGACTTTACCGGGTTCGTCAGAAAATACTGAACGGTATCGTTCATAAATTTTTATTAATTTATCCGCTTGGTGTATTGGCAACCTTTCCTTTGTAATACCGCCCCGGAAATCCCTAATTTCCTGGATCTTTTGGGACCATAAATCCTCATTAGAATTATCGTCTATTATCCGCTCAATCATAGGAGTATTGTTTATATAATTTATTTTATGTATTTGTTGGTGGATATCTCTGAGAATTACTGTATCGCTACCGACCAAGTCAGCCGTCCAAGTTTGTCCGTTTGTAAAAAGTGATATTTTCTCCGTGAGTAAATCGATTATGGCGGAGTTCCGTCTGAGCACATCGCACCCCACTAATATGTTAAACGGCAGCCCGGTTGCCACTAAGAATTCCATGTCAATCGCTATACCACAGCTAATCACGTTGGCTGAAACTTGTTTTCTTATCGTCTTGTTTTGGCGGCCGGTGGCACCTAGTAAAATAATATTATTCAACGGCAATGTCAGTAATACTCTTCCGCATTCGCTTTGTATTCTCTTAAACTCTGTCGTACTAATTATAGAGACATTTGAACCAGTATCGATCATTAATTTTGCGGGGACTCCTTCTACCTCCGCATTGATATGTATTATTTCATTATTTATATTATTGTTGGGGCTAGTATCGTCCTCCTCCAATAGCTCGTGTCGAAGGTTTTTTAAATAATTGCAACCTATTATTGTAATTCTATTTGTATCAGTTGCTCGTGGCAACTCGTTTATATACCCAGGAGATAGGAGCAGTAAAGGGTCTAGGTGATTTATTACTGCCTCCTCCCGTTTAAATGTTCGACATCATTATTAGTATGGGTCGCACGGATTGATGCATCAGTCGGGAGACCTTGAGTGGGTCCCTGCCGCTCTGTGCAATGATCCAACGGTTTTTCGTGGTTTGTTTGCCATTCCGTATTGTCTAGACTGGTACTCTGTCTAGTCTGACTATACCTTGTATCGTCACGTTCTCGGCTCCTCCGCCTATCTTCATATTCATGGTAGCTGTTGCGTCGCTGATGGTAATACCTTCATTGGCGACCGTCTTCAGCTCGTATGAAGTTCACCCTCGGTCTGGAAAACCTATTATTACTATTGTTATTATTTGGTTGGTACCCACGATTATTATTATAATAACGTTCAGTGTTATTATAGTTGGGTTTCTCTGACTATTAACGTTGGGGTTTGGGTAATATTGGTTTCTATTACCCTGATAACCATTATTCGTTCTATTATTATCTTGATTACCTTGAACGTGGTTATTGTTATTATTATTATTATCACGGAAAATTGCATTCTCAACAATTTTACGGGGACAAAGTTATATGGTACACAGGGAGAAATATAAATTTATAGAAAGCGGTGGTTTTCTTTAGAAGTAAGAAAACATTAAAATATGTAGTAAAGAGCGATAGATATTCAAAAGACGACCTTGCGTTGACCCCAGTAAGTCGGCTAAAAAGTTACAAATTGTCACGGGCGGGTCGGACCGTCATAAAACTGTATTGTTTGCTAGGGTGTAAGAAACATTTACTAAGGTTATAAAAGTTAAGTGCATCTAACAAAAGGAGCTATATTTTAGAAAGAGAGCGTATGTGTGAAATGGAAGGTGACGCAAAGTTTTCATACCACGTGTTCACGCGCATTTTGTGGACGAATAACGGATAGCGTCATTTTTTACGCGGGCTGTTCCGTTAAACAGATTGGGTAGTTTTGAATTTAGCGGTAAGTCAGACCAATAGGCGTGTAGTTTGTCGATACTGAGTGAGGGTAGTTTCTAGCGAAGTATAAAAATACGGAGTGTAAGAAGTTAGGTCAGTCAACGGAGAGATTACAGATATTAGACTCGTAATATTTATTTTAATCTACGGGAAAATTACAACACTAAGAATCATATTAGTTGCAATAATAATTTCTCAGTAATTTTATTAAATATATTTCACGGTAACGCGATAGTAATCTGTGCGGAAGTTAGCATCGTAAACACTTAATAAATGTTCATAAGAAGATCAACTTAAAACCGAGTAACATATCTAAGTTTTAATTAATACATCAACCGTTTAAAAGTCGAGTTACCTAGCGATTTAAATGTGTGAAACGTCATGGTGCGGGACGGTCGATCAATAAGCAGTTATTACTCTGGTGTTAGACGCACTAAGCTTTGTTAATGAAATACTGTGTTTTTCTACAAGTGTATTAGTATACAGCACCTGTGTAATTATCACTAAGCAAGTTGAGTGAATGGTGTAATACTTGTGAAACCAGTGTAATTAGTGCGACCTAACAAGGATTCAACGGATAACTTCTGATCACCAGCCTGGAAACCACATCGCATCGCAGAGTAATTCAACAGACACGTAAATAACAACAATGAACAATCATTTTATATTGCTTATTAATATCAAATATATGTCAATCTTGTTTTGGTGACTCAATCAGTCTAAGAATCCATTGCTAAGAAATAAACACTAATAAATTTGATAGTAAATGAATAAAGTACTGAATGATAAATTTGTAATATTTGAATGCAACTGGTATTAAAAATTTTAATTAATAACCACTAAATTGTGAATATTTATTACTGGCGCCCTGGGATAATTCTAAAGAGTCGGTACACGAAAGTAAGTGTGATATGTTATTATTAAAATTTTATATGCGATAAATATTAATTTTGTCATGGAATAATTTAATTTGATAAGCTCTTACTTTATACATGCTCGTAGGCCAAGTAGTATGCAAAGTAGTAACAAAATAGTAGTGATATATGGCCTATATTTAAAAGTGTATTACATTATTGTTGTTATTATTTGGTGGATTTGCACAGTTTCCCTGGTAGCCATTGTTGTTGTTGTTGGTACCGTTGTTGGTATACGGATGGTTCCTGGGTTCTGGCCGATCATTCCTCTTCCGGCTTTGTTGGTAATACTCTTCGTTCTTGTAATTTTCGAAAAGGTCAGTCATGGCCTGTATGGTCTTGATTTGGCTGCCTCTCCTTGCTCGAATTACCTCTTCATCATAGTGATATGATAATTTGTTGATGAGGCATTCTTCTGGTACGGCTGGTTCCAAATGCTTAGCCATACATACTTTGCCGAGGAAGTATGCTGTCATTGAGCTACCCACCTGTTGTTTGTAACGGCCGTGACGGATGTTGTCACGTATTAAACTTTGGGTAGTCTCAGACCAGTATTTCGCCTTAAATAAGCTCTTGAACTGCTGGTAATCCTCGATATCACTACGGCTGGCCATCCACCAATGATCTGTCATTTCCCGAAATGATTCGTCTAATAACTCCCTGTTGGTGACCCATCTGTTGCCCCTGTGTTTGGCGATATACTCTTCTATCCGGGCCAAGAACTCCATGGGTTACCTTTTGTATTGGCGAAAGTTTAGCCATTCTCGGTCCTCATTTATGGGGAAATGTGTGAAGTTATTTGGTCGGTTTCGGATCACTTCCATTTCTTCCTGGCTCTGCCGCACTTGACCGGTGATATTGGTCATCACTACCTCCAGTCCATCGCATCTTTCCGTAACTTGGTTATCCACCTTTTTTAGTTCCTCCTGTGTTTCTTTTCGGTTTTCTTCCAACCTTGTCTTATGGTGTTCTTTGATCTGGGTAATTTCTGTATTTACTACTTCCCTGACTTCCTATTCTTCACTCTCAGTTTGGCGACATCTTTTGTCAACTTCCCTGATCTGTTGGTTTATTATTATTGTTTCCTCATCCAATTTTTACTTCCATGTTCCTTAAGGAAATGGAAGTATGGTGATGGCAAAAAAAATCGTGTTCGAGATTATTGCAGATTCTGATTGTACTACACTCAAAACATGAAAAAAGTCGTTTTTCGAAAAGTCTCTGTGTGTCTGTCTGTCTGTCTGTCTGTCTATAGAATTTTTTTCTATGGCAAACGATAACAGCCGCAAATTCAAACAGAATCAAATAATGTTTTGCATACAGCCCTGATTTGTAGAATACTCACGACCTATTGTTTTTGGTGGAGATCGGTTGAGGGAAAGGGGTAGTTTACCTGCAAGGGTTTTTTTTATCAAGGGTAATTTTGTTTGTTTGGCAAACGATAACAGCCGCAAATTCAAACAGAATCAAATAATGTTTCGCATACAGCCCTGAATTGTAGAGTTCTCAAGATCTGTTCATTTTGGTAAAGATCGGTTAAGGGAAAGGGGTAGTTTACCTGCAACATTTTATGTTTTAACAAGGGTATTTTCTATGGCATTCGATAACAGCCGCAAATTCAAACATAATCAAATAATGTTCTGCATACTGCCCTGAATTGTAGAGTTCTCAAGACCTATTGTTTTTGGTGAAGATCGTTTACGGGAAAGGGGTAGTTTACCAGCCACGTTTTTTGTTTTATCAAGGGTATTTTGTATGGCAAACGATAACAGCCGCAAATTCAAACAGAATCATATAATATTTTGCATACAGCCCTGCATTGTAGAGTTCTCATGACCTACCGTTTTTGGTGAAGGTCGGTTAAGGGAAAGGGGTAGTTTACATGCAACGGTTTTATATCAAGGGTAATTTTTTTGTATGGTAAACGATAACAGCCGGAAATTCAAACAGAATCAAATGATGTTTTGCATACAGCCCTGTATTGTAGAGTTCTCAATACATATTGGTGTTGGTGAAGATCGGTTAAGGGAAAGGGGTAGTTTACCAGCAACGTTTTATGTTTTAAAAGGGTATTTTCTATGGCAAACGATAAGAGCCGCAAATTCAAACAGAATCAAATACGTTTTTGCATACAGCCCTGATTTGTTGAGTACTAAAGACCTATTGTTTTTGGTGAAGATCGGTTAATGGAAAGGGGTAGTTTACCTGCCACGTTTTTTGTTTTATCAAGGGTATTTTATATGGCAAAATATAACAGCCGCAAATTCAAACAGAATCATATAATATTTTGCATACAGCCCTGAAATGTAGAGTTCTCAAGACCTGTTGGTTTTGGTGAAGATCGGTTAAGGGAATAGGGTAGTTTACCAGAAACATTTTATGTTTTATCAAGGGTAATTTTTTTTTATGACGAACGTTAACTGCCGTACATTAAAACAGAATCAACTACTCTTCTGCATACCTTTTTTAATTATACAGAACTCAAGGTCTGTTGATTTTGTTGAAGATCGGCTAAGGGAAAGGGGTAGTTTACCTGCAACGTTTTATGTTTTAACAAACGTATTTTTTCTATGACGAACGATAACTGCCGTAAATTCAAAGAGAATCAAATAATGTTTTGCATACAGACCTGAATTCTTGAGTTCTCAAGACCTATTGTTTTTGGTGAAGATCGGTTAATGGAACAGGGTAGTTTACTAGCAACGTTTTATGTTTTATCAAGGGTGTTTTCTATGGCAAACGATAAGAGCCGAAAAATTCAAACAGAATCAAATAATTGTTTGCATACAGGCCTGAATTGTAGAGTACTCAAGACCTGTCGTTTTTGGTGAAGATTGGTTAAGGGAAAGGGGTAGTTTACCCGCAGCGGTTTTTTATCAAGGGTAATTTTTTCTATGGTAAACGATAACAGCCGCAAATTCAAACAGAATCAAATAATTGTTTGCATACAGGCCTGAATTGTATAATACCAAGACCTGTCGGTTTTGGTGAAGATCGGTTAAGAGAAAGGGGTAGTTTACCTGCAACGGTTTTTTATCAAGGGTAATTTTTTTCTATAGTAAACGATAACAGCCGCAAATTCAAACAGAATGAAATGATGTTTTGCATACAACCCTGTATTGTAGAGTTCTCAATACCTATTGGTGTTGGTGAAGATCGGTTAAGGGAAAGGGGTAGTTTACCTGCAACGTTTCATGTTTTAAAAGGGCATTTTCTATGCCAAACGATAAGAGCCGCAAATTCAAACAGAATCAAATACGTTTTTGCATACAGCCCTGTTTTGTTGAGTCCTAAAGACCTATTGTTTTTGGTGAAGATCGGTTAAGGGAAAGGGATAGTTTACCAGCAACGTTTTATGTTTTAACAAGGGTATTTTTTCTATGACGAACGATAACTGCCGTAAATTCAAAGAGAATCAAATAATGTTTTGCATACAGCCCTGAATTGTAGAGTTCTCAAGACGTATTGTTTTTGGTGAAGATCGGTTAATGGAATAGGGTAGTTTACCAGCAACGTTTTATGTTTTATCAAGGGTGTTTTCTATGGCAAACGATAAGAGCCGCAAATTCAAACAGAATCAAATAATTGTTTGCATACTGGCCTCAATTGTAGAGTACTCAAGACCTGTCGTTTTTGGTGAAGATCGGTTAAGGGAATAGGGTAGTTTACCAGAAACATTTTATGTTTTATCAAGGGTAATTTTTTTTTATGACGAACGTTAACTGCCGTACATTAAAACAGAATCAACTACTCTTCTGCATACCTTTTTTAATTATACAGAACTCAAGGTCTGTTGATTTTGTTGAAGATCGGCTAAGGGAAAGGGGTAGTTTACCTGCAACGTTTTATGTTTTAACAAACGTATTTTTTCTATGACGAACGATAACTGCCGTAAATTCAAAGAGAATCAAATAATGTTTTGCATACAGACCTGAATTCTTGAGTTCTCAAGACCTATTGTTTTTGGTGAAGATCGGTTAATGGAACAGGGTAGTTTACTAGCAACGTTTTATGTTTTATCAAGGGTGTTTTCTATGGCAAACGATAAGAGCCGCAAATTCAAACAGAATCAAATAATTGTTTGCATACAGGCCTGAATTGTAGAGTACTCAAGACCTGTCGTTTTTGGTGAAGATTGGTTAAGGGAAAGGGGTAGTTTACCCGCAGCGGTTTTTTATCAAGGGTAATTTTTTCTATGGTAAACGATAACAGCCGCAAATTCAAACAGAATCAAATAATTGTTTGCATACAGGCCTGAATTGTATAATACCAAGACCTGTCGGTTTTGGTGAAGATCGGTTAAGAGAAAGGGGTAGTTTACCTGCAACGGTTTTTTATCAAGGGTAATTTTTTTCTATAGTAAACGATAACAGCCGCAAATTCAAACAGAATGAAATGATGTTTTGCATACAGCCCTGTATTGTAGAGTTCTCAATACCTATTCGTGTTGGTGAAGATCGGTTAAGGGAAAGGGGTAGTTTACCTGCAACGTTTTATGTTTTAAAAGGGCATTTTCTATGCCAAACGATAAGAGCCGCAAATTCAAACAGAATCAAATACGTTTTTGCATACAGCCCTGTTTTGTTGAGTCCTAAAGACCTATTGTTTTTGGTGAAGATCGGTTAAGGGAAAGGGATAGTTTACCAGCAACGTTTTATGTTTTAACAAGGGTATTTTTTCTATGACGAACGATAACTGCCGTAAATTCAAAGAGAATCAAATAATGTTTTGCATACAGCCCTGAATTGTAGAGTTCTCAAGACGTATTGTTTTTGGTGAAGATCGGTTAATGGAATAGGGTAGTTTACCAGCAACGTTTTATGTTTTATCAAGGGTGTTTTCTATGGCAAACGATAAGAGCCGCAAATTCAAACAGAATCAAATAATTGTTTGCATACTGGCCTCAATTGTAGAGTACTCAA
Source organism: Magicicada septendecula (assembly GCA_034769895.1). Lineage (NCBI taxonomy): Eukaryota > Metazoa > Arthropoda > Insecta > Hemiptera > Cicadidae > Magicicada > Magicicada septendecula. The sequence continues at coordinate 310,419,066 of CM068374.1, read as the reverse complement.
GACCTGTCGTTTTTGGTGAAGATCGGTTAAGGGAAAGGGGTAGTTTACCTGCAACAGTTTTTTATCAAGGGTAATTTTTTCTATGGTAAACGATAACATCCGCAAATTCAAACAGAATCAAATGATGTTTTGCATACAGCCCTGTATTGTAGAGTTCTCAATACCTATTGGTGTTGGTGAAGATCGGTTAAGGGAAAGGGGTAGTTTACCAGCAACATTTTATGTTTTAACAAGGGTAATTTTTTATATGACGAATGATAACTGCCATAAATTCAAACAGAATCAATTATTTTTTTGCATACGTTTTTGAAGTAAAGAAAACTCAAGGTCTGTTGATTTTGTTGAAGATCGGTTAAGGGAAGGGGTAGTTTATCAGCAACGTTTTATGTCTTAAGAAGGGTAATTTTTTTGCGAAAGATAACTGCCGCAAATTCAAACAGAATCAAATAATGTTCTGCATACGCCCCTGAATTGTAGAGTTCGCAAGATCTGTTGTTTTTGGTGAAGATCGGTTAAGGGACAGGGGTAGTTTACCTGCAACGTTTTATGTTTTAACACGGGTAATTGTTTATATGTCGAACGATAACTGTCGCACATTCAAACAGAATCAAATATTTTTTTGCATGCATCCCTGAATTGTAGAGGACGGAAGGTCTATTGATTTTGGAGAAGATCGGTTAACAGAAAGGGGTAGTTTACCTGAAACTTTTTATGATTTAACAAGAGTAAAGTACTTATTTCTTATAAATAAGGTATCCTGATAAGAAGCTCATAGTAATCCACTGTAGAAACGTAGATGAAATATCTATAAATGAAGAGGTTAGGTGAACGGGGTGGGGGTAATTTTCTATTATTAAAAATTATAGTTGAAGGTGGAGGGGAGAATTTTTTATATGTGTACTACATTATCGGCAACAAAGAAGTAGTTTTTTGTTAAAATTGCTTCCCGGGCTCTTTAGCCGTAGTCCAATGTTTTCTGCAAAACCAGACTTTTCGGCAGTGCCATCGACTGCCATCAGCAGTGAAAATCGAGTGCGAAAACGTGAGGTGGTATACGTTAGTAACTTAATGCTGAAGCAATTAGTAGAAAAACGTAGTTTCTATAGAAATATTTCATTTCGGATATGATTTTAAATATAAATCTTAGAACATGGAAGTCATGTATGGTTCTCCATACCGATATTTTATTTATAGATCTCTTATGGTCATTGATTTTCCTGCTCAACTCTTCCTTTGCTAACTCTATTCTCTCGTCTACCTTGTTCATGTTTTCCTGGTTGACTTCCCTTAATTCTTCTCTAAGTAGTTGGTTATCCTCCCTCAATTCTTCTAACTTCTCCCCCATCTTCTCTTCCATTTTCTTGTTATTTTCCCTTAATTCTTCCTTCAATTGTTGGTTGTCACTTTCCATCTTCTTACTATTTTCTTCAATTCTCTTGTTGGTATTTTCAATCTTTTCTTCCATCTTCTTACTGGTTTCTTCAATTCTCTTGTTGGTATCTTCAATCTTATTACCCAATTCTTCCTTTAACACTTACCTGGCTGAGCGATTCTGGGTCTGTCAATCCGTCACGTCTGGCCATTTTTCACACTTTTTGACATTGTACATAATCAACAATATACTTATAAGTAATTCAAGCTTTATTTTTTTTGTTAATTCAACTATTCTCTAAAACACTATATGAAAGTGAAACTTATATTTTAAATAAAATTTTTTCTATATCATTATAAAGTTGCCATGTTTTTGCAACTAAAAAAAAGTTGAAATATTATTACAATTAGGCTATAACACAACATATTGTTACAAAACTACTGAAACTTGTCTTCTGAATATTCACTAATATTGTTTATACACTATATACACAACTTTGTTTACATTGACTAAAAATTTTTTGGTATGGTATGTTTCGAAGCACTTATCAACACAGAGGCCAACATCACATTTCCCACATTGATAAAGAGCGTCTTTTCTTCCAGCTTTCCCTGTAGTTGGGTCTTTTAGTTGTTGTGAGCAGACAACACATTTTCTTTGTTTTCTTGCTTCATAAAGTGAATGAAGAGGTTAGAAAGAGTAAACAAAAACTTACCTGATGTTTCGTTACAATCGGGAATAAATTCCGGACTGTCATTTTCTGAGAACACCTCTACACTACTTTCAGAACAAATACTATCACTATCAACGTTTAGTAACTCCACAATCTCATTTTCACTCAGATATTTCTTGTTTACAGACACCATTATAACAATAACACTTACACATTTGACTAAAAAAATCATACGCGAATAGAAATGTATATACTCCTGCGATCTAGGTGCAGAACTGTGGTACAACACAAAGCATACATGAATAGAAATGTATAAAAATTATACTCCTGCAATCTAGGTGCAAAACTGTGAACTACTAATGTCAGTCTGTATAGTTACATGATTACACATCGTCGAAAAGCGTAAATCAATGGCTTTCGCCATGTAAAACAATCCTATATGCGAAGACGTACATGTACGTCTCTCAACAAAACTCAGAAGTTACGTAAGCCATACATATACGTCTTTCGCCAGCAAAGTGTTAACAACTGGTTGTCTTCTTTCAATTCTTCTTTTGTGGATTTGAATTCTTGATCCAGTTTCTTGCTGTTTTCCTCTATTTTCTTATCGGTTCCTCCAATGTCCTCTCTCATCTTCTTGCTGTTTTCCTCCATCTTCTCTTCCATCTTCTTGCTGTTTTCTTCCATCTTGGATTCTATGTTCTTATTCATTTCCATTATCATTTTCATTAGGGTTTCTTGGAACTTAACATCCCCTGTTGGTGTTGGTACTTCAGGTTGTATATCTGTTAGTGCGGGTTGTTTATGTTCCACCGGGGGTACTAACACTTCTATACCTTCCACGGGTGTTGCCTCCTTGTCCCCCATATCGACTTCCTTTTCGGCCTCTGCCACCCTTTTCTTAGAAGTCGCACGATGTTGCATGTTGTTTCCTTCTTTGACTGTATAACCGCTGCCAAGCTTAATTAGTAATTGGGCAAGTTACTGTAGTCTTCCAATCGTTAATTGAAGCCCTTCAGTTGGACGCCAATTTGTAAAAAATCACTATATGCGGTTACAAATATAACTTTTGTCTTGTACAAAAGTAAAACAAAAATTTTGTTTGTTTTATATGTTCAATATTTAATAAATAATTCTTGTAATGAGGGTTCGTTGAAATTTTAAAGTTCTTTAATTTAATTGTGTCAATAACTTCGCTTCTGATTCACTGTAAATAAATCTGGAGTTAATAAGATTGTCTCACTTCACTAATCGATTGGCGATTTTCTTCTTTCTCAAGTATATTACTCCCCTTGAGTAATGGTCGCCTTTCTGTTAGTCCTGTGGTTAACTAAAACTCTTATATTAACGTGTTAAATAAAATTAAAACCAGATTGTTGAATTATTATTTATTGACAATTATTTGTTAAAATATCGATTTAAAATCGATTAGTAGATAAAGCTCGACTCTTTTACAGGGGTAATCGATTATCAATACAGGTTATATTATATAAATATTTTCGGATGGTTCTTTGAACGGTTATAATTATAATAGTCAGAGAAGGGACAAGTATAGAAAGTATAACATTCACAAAATAAATCTTAATAATTAATAATTACAAAATCAGGATATCATACATAATGTTTATAAAATTGAAAAGTCAAACCAATTCGGTGATGACAGATCTCATTGCTGGTGGACGCTTTGCATGAAAGGATTTCTCAAAATGGCTGCTTGTTCGCTGCTCGGTAAAACTGGAATCGACGTAGTGAAATTTTCTTACAATAAAGATGGCTTTACAAATGCTTCCTTGTGTCCGCAATATTGAAGAATGTCTATTGGGTTGTTATAGGTGTCCTGTTTAAGTGTTCTGTGTTCACTGACTTTAAATGTTTTGTATTAGGTGTGTTCACTTGGTTTACGTGTCTGTCGAAAAATGTGAAGTTCGTTTGGTTATGATATATTTCGTATGTTATAGTTTTATTAGTTTATTTCACTTATATTCTGTTCCGTATTAATTGTTTTCACTGTTTGTGGTGGTTGTATTCGTTCATTTTAAGTTTAATATACTAATTTCAGTAACTCTCGGTGTTTCACTGCATGATAGTCTTAATTTGTATACGCTATTAAAGTATTCGCTATATAGGTTCTTAGCGCGAGCTTAAATCAACCGTTCGCTTTGAATGTTAATTAAGAACTGTTTTACTTCCTTCGTCTTCTGAAATATCTTGCCAAGTTAATATTAGAAAAGTATTTCAATTATTATTCACTTCCTATGCATGTGATTACAGTACATTATATTCAGAATATATTTTGGTTATTGATTACTTTCATGAATTAGTAAATACATAATTGGTTTCTTTAACTCCTGCTGCTTAATTTGACATACAATAGTCCATCTTTATAAAGTTTTTTGTCAAAATTGCTATATTTCGGTCATTTTGGAAATATAGGCTCAATATCTGCTTCCTGTTCTTGTCCAAAATTTTAGCCATCTTATGTGTTACAAATATGATTATAATAAATCTCAGATTGATATAAATCTTTACCTTTCCTTAATTTCTTACAAATTTATCAATTGATCAATCTTTTAATTATAATTCATGAATTTACTATTCCTCCTCTGAAATTGTTAGATTTTACATTTGCAAATTTTTAATAATTTTATACCTCTTTTTATATTATTCTTTTAAAGTATAGTTTTAGTTATAGTAGTTGGTGATTGACTCACCTTATATAAATCTCATTAGTTTACTTGGTTTATTTAACTTCCTTACTCAATTATTATGTTATTGGAATTTCCTTTTTGGCCTAGATTTTATGGTTTTACATATACTGTTTTTTGCATAATACTAATTCTATACCCCTTCTGACTTTCTAAAGTTAACACAATATTAAATAAAATCTCCTTATATAACTATTGGAACATGTAGCATTGTATTCATGCTCATAATACAAAAATAATATTGAAAATTAATTACTAGTCTTTAAAGCTAGACATTTTAGTTTTAACTATTTTTAGAAATACATAACATACATTTTATAAACTAGTATGGTATACATACAGAGACATTTTAGTCTGTATGAACACTGTTATACATAATAAACATTCTTATATTAACTATAATTCTTCTTCTACACACCACCTTGGAATGTGGAGTTCATAGGCTTTAAACACGAACATAATTAGCCATTTAATTTTTATTTTTTCTTAAACTTAATTTGATTGCAGTCCTTTCTGTTTATATGGTGTATTATATTTTAATCCCTGTTACAGTAATTATTCCCCACCTGCTCTCTTTATTATTTACATTTCAAAGAATGTTTTTTGACAACAGGCGGCCTCTTCTATGAAACATTAGAAATATTTTCATAATAATACTTCATGATATGTCATCTCTGTATTTATATAAAACATTAAAGTTATTTAATAGTACATAGTTAAAGTACCAGTTACACCTTTACTTGAAGTTTATTATATTAAAATTACTTGCACTGGTTCACTTACACTGTTGGGTCTGATTTATATTTGAGTTTTACAATATTCTAAGACCAAACTTTTAGTTATAATGGACTGTGAAGATTTGTTTATTTTATTACATAATAACTTTAGTTGGTGCACTTCTATTTACACTACTAAACACTTTTGTTTATAATTATCTTACATTTCTATGAGGTTTTGGGGTGTTATACTTTCTTGGGTGACATTAAAATTTGGTTCGGGGTTTGTTATTGTTAGTAATAGGTTTTTCATTGGTATTCCTCGTAGTTCTCCCATCCTACATCTTCTTTTCTTCACTTCTTCCTTCTTGGGTTTTCCAAGGTAATTTGGTTTTATTTTGTGTTCGTTGGTTGGTTCGGGGTATCTTCTTTATTACCTGCTCCTATCCTACCTGGGTATTATCATGATTTTATTTTAGTTTCTTCGGATTTAATTTTCTTTATACATTTTTGTTGCATTTTTATGATTTAATTTTACTTTTTCCTTTATGGTGTTATTTTCCTTCGATATTTAATTATTTTCCTTCGAATTTTCTTTCGAGTTAATGTAATTTAAATTTATTTATGATCAGATTGGAATTATTACTTAGTGGATTATCTGTCATGCTACAGATTCCCCTCCTCCAGAAGTGATTAGTTCAGCCTATACTTGGTTTGTCTGAAATAATTGCTTATGATAATTATTATATTTTTTATTATTCTTGACTTCCTTCCATTTCTAAATTCTCTTATACATATTCGAGCTTACATTTATTTCATTCTTAATTGATCTTCTTTGATAGTAATAGTCATCTGAGTTTCATATTTATTATTTTATTTTCATTTTTCTTAACTTGGTGTTTTATCCCTGGGATATTAATCCCTATTATTCCATAACACGTGAGCTGGGGCAGTTCAGAGAGGCACTGTAGGCTACATACTCTGCTGGCCAATACTTCACTTCTATTTGAGTACAGAGGCAAATCATCTCTGCTCAAAAACATATTAATACTGCTGGATTTATCTACAGACAGTTATTAAAAAATTATTTAAGAATAGTCCTTTTTATGACTATTTAAAAAAAATATCTTTGGATACTTCACTTCGTATATTGCTCAGATCTGTTAATAGTCCTATCTCAGTTATTCTTCTGACTTGTTAGCTTTATTGTTATCTCAATTCTTATTATGGTGGGAAGCTCTTTTATTAATATAATTATCATTGTTTATCCAATATAAAGTTTTTGTTATTAATTCTTTATTCTTCTCTGGTTTTTATTGCAATCTGCTTCTGTTTATTGGTAGCATATATTTTATATTTTTTTTTTGTTTCTTAGTTCTTATTAATTCCACTAGTTCCATGTTCTAGCACTTTCTCCTAATTGTCTTTATTACACTCGACATTTATTTCATGATCATACTCATTAGTGATTTATTTAATTACATTTATAGTTTTGTTCTTTTTCACAAATTACCTCTCTCTGATTTTTTATTCAAATCAATTTTTTAATTATCATATTAATGTGGCCATTGTTTCTCTTCGTATTACTTCAAAGTGTTATTATTTTTATTTCAACACAAGTTTATTCATTTAATCGTATCACTGGTTATTATTTCCTTTTCTTTAATTTCATAGAATGTTTTCATTCATCATTGGTTGTAATTTGACATTACTACATATTTTAAATTGATTTGTTTTATTCTAAATTCTTTTTCTTTTATTTATCATAAATATTTTTCATAAATACTTTGTTTGTAATTTGATATTACAATATATTTGACTTTTGTTGACTTTAACAAAATTCTTTTCTTTTTATTCCAAAATAGTTTTTTCATAAATACTGGTAGTAATGTGTGCTTACTATATTTTTGGATTTTGTGGTTTTTATCTTCTAAATTCTCTTTTTTATATAGCTCATAAATTGTTTTCTTAAATACTTGTTTGTAAGGTGAACTTCCTTCATTTTTTGAATTTTGTGGTTTTTATTTTCGAAATTCTCTTTTTTATATAGCTCATAAATTGTTTTCTTAAATACTTGTTTGTAAGGTGAACTTACTTCATTTTTTTAATTTTGTGGTTTTTTTTCTAAATTCTCTTTTTTGTTTTTATAATGGTTTCATAAATATCTTGTAGTAAGGTGATCTTACTAATATTTTAGAATTTTGTTGTTATTCCAAAATTCCTTTTCTTCTTTTAATTTATTCCAAATGTTTTCTTTCAAAAATTAGTGGTAAGTTGTTCTTACTATTGTTTAGAATTCATATGTTTATATTTTATTACTCCTCATGATATTTTTTCATGGAAGCCTGGTTATATACACCTTTGATTCTACCAGAACCCATCTCCTTTATCTCATAAGTATTATTGTTTTTGTCCATGGAGACTATATAGGGTCCAGTGTATAGTAGTAACAACTTCTTTGTTATTCCTTCCAGTGAGCTGGGTAATTCCCGATTTTTCAATAATGTCTTTTCTCCACCTGTACAGGTTATTATTTTACCCTTACTCTTTTGATATTTGTTTCACCGTTTCTCCTGGTCTTCGGCCACCTTGTTGTAAAATTTTATGTTGTCAAAAGTATAATTATTATCTCTTGGGAACTCTAGTATTTCTTCGATCTCTCTTGGGGGTTGTTTCTCATACATGGCGGAGTATGGGGTAATTCCTATGGCTGGGTGGTATGCCAAGTTGAGGAATTCTTCTGTGGCTTCCAGATAGTCTTGCCACCTCCTCTGTTGATTGTGGCAATATGTTCTTAATATCCGCCCCACTTCTCGTAACACTCTCTCTGCCGGGTTACTGCTCGTGTGGTAGACCGAGGTTTTGTAAGTACGAACACCCATAGATAGTAGGGTATCCCGCCATTTTTTCCCCTTGAATTGGGTTCCGTGATCTGTAATGATCAAAACTGGTTTTCCGACGTTTGGGAAGTACTGGTCGGTTAATATTCCGAGAATTTTATTAGTAGTTGCCCGATTTGCTGGGTATAGCTTAACGAACTTAGTGAAATGGTCCATCACGATTATCAGATACTTATATCTGTGACGACCGCCACTGCGGGGAAATGGCCCACAGATGTCCAAGAATACCTTTTCCAACTTTGCCTGTGATGTTATAGGAATCATTTGGCCTTCCTTTTTCTCATTATTGGATTTAACGAGTTGGCAAATGTGGCAACCTTTTATATACTTGCGGACCTTCCGGTTGACATTTTTCATGTGGCAGCTCTCCTCCAGGGCCTTTATCACCTTTAAGGCGCCCATATCGAATATGATAATTAATTATTATCTCCTTTTCGATATGGGTTGGAATGATTACCTTCCATGTCTCCTTCCTTAAAGATGGTTTAATGAATAAAATATCGTTATTTAGTTGATAATATCGGGCGATAGTTTCGTCCCTGCTTCTAATCGATTCTTGATATTTCTTAATTTCGGGTCTGTTTGTTGGTCGGTGCTCAGGTTTGTTAATAATGTGGCTAGATCGGCTCTGGTGCTAAGAATGTGGTATATCTTGAGTACACTTTCTTTCTCTCCCTCGAATGTTTGCTTTTCTACGTCAATACGTGATAATACGTCTGCAACGACATTCTCCTTTCCTGGGATGTACTCCCACTTAAGATTGTATTCTTGCAGTACAAGTATCCACCGGGTCAACCTTCCGTGACTCAATTTGCACCTCCTCAGGAACGATATGGACTTATGGTCTGTCTGGACGGTAACGGGGTAACCTAGGATGTAGGTGCGGAATTTGCCACATGCGAACACTACACTTAACAGTTCTTTCTCAGTGACGTGGTAGTTCTTTTTGCACTGGTTTAAAGCTCTACTTGCGAAGCAAATCACGAGATGTTTGCCCTCCTCATCCTCTTGATATAGCGTTGTGCCGAGGCTAATGTCGCTGGCATCGCAATTTAGGAAGAAAGGTTTTTTGAAATCTGGATGGCGAAGTATTATGGGTTCAAGAAATTTTTCTTTAATCAGTTGTAAGCTCTCCTTCTGCTCTATACCCCAGATCCATTTATTTTTAGATGACAGTTGCGGTTGAAATCTGGCGGTCAATTCAGAATACTTTTCCTGGAACTTGCGATAGTAATTACAGAGTCCCAGGAATGACTGTAATTGCCTTCTATTCTTTGGTGCCAGAAATTTCTGAATCGCTTCTACCTTTTCGGCCGACGGTGAGATTCCTTGGTCATTTAATTTAAAGCCCAAGAACTGAATTTCCTTGGCAATGAATTGAGACTTTTCCAGTTTGAGCGTGATGTTATTTGCAGCCAATTTCTTCAGCACATGTTCCACACAGTGTTCCTCCCATGTTTCTGAGGTCACAAGCAAATCATCTACATACACGGTGGTGAATTGTAGTGCTTCCTGGCCAAGTATCTGGTCCATACAGTGCACAAAAACGGCGACCGAATTCACGAGTCCGAAGGGCAGTCTCTTAAACTGGTAGTTACGCCCTTCGAATATGAATGCCAGATACTGGCGACTCTGTGGGTGCAATTCCACCTGCCAGTAGCCGCACACCGTGTCCCAGGTACTAAAGTACTTGGTACCGTGGAAACGTTTTAAGATCTCTTCTATCTCACCGGGCGAAGTCCTGTCATTAACGATCATCTTATTTATTTCTCGCGCATCTAGGCAAAGATGGACTTGTCCGTTTTTCTTAGGAATAGCCACGATAGGACTGGTGTATGGGGATTGCCTACTCTCTATTATATCACGGTTAATCATTTTACTTATTTCAGCTCTTACAGCTTCCTTTCGTGATTGCGCGATGGGATATGACTTCCGGTTAAAGTCCACTGTATCTCGAAATTGTAGAGTACACTGGTAGTTTTTGACTTTACCGGGTTCATCAGAAAATACTGAACGGTATCGTTCATAAATTTTTATTAATTGATCCGCTTGGTGTATTGGCAACCTTTCCTTTGTAATACCGCCCCGGAAATCCCTGATTTCCTGGATCCTTTGGGACCATAAATCCTCATTAGAGTTATCGTCTATTATCCGCTCAATCATAGGAGTATTGTTTATATAATTTATTTTACGTATTTGTTGGTGGATATCGCTGGGAATTACTGTATCGCTACCGACCAAGTCAGCTGTCCAAGTTTGTCCGTTTGTAAAAAGTGATACTTTCTCCATGCGTAAATCGATTATGGCGGAGTTCCGTCTGAGCACATCGCACCCCACTAATATGTTAAACGGCAGCCCGGTTGCCACTAAGAATTCCATGTCAATCGCTATACCACAGCTAATCACGTTGGCTGAAACTTGTTTTCTTATCGTCTTGTTTCGGCGGCCGGTGGCACCTAGTAAAATAATATTATTCAACGGCAATGTCGGTAATACTCTTCTGCATTCCCTTTGTATTCTCTCCAACTCTATCGTACTAATTATAGAGAAATTTGAACCAGTATCGATCATTAATTTTGCGGGGACTCCTACTACCTCCGCATTGATATGTATTATTTCATTATTTATATTATTGTTGGGGCTAGTATCGTCCTCCTCCAATAACTCGTGTCGAAGGTTTTTTAAATAATTACAACCTATTATTGTAATTCTATTTGTATCAGTTGCTCGTGGCAACTCGTTTATATACCCAGGAGATAGGAGCAGTAAAGGGTCTAGGTGATTTATTACTGCCTCCGCCAGTTTAAATGTTAGACATCATTATTAGTATTTAGAATTAATATTAGGCAATTACCTGTATTAACTTCCGTCTTGTGACTTCTTTAGTTTTTTCCTTAAAACAACGCGTTTCGAGAATAAATTCTCATCATCAGGTTTTTTAAAAATTATAAAAACATCAAATTCACCCAAAAGGGGTCATCAACTATTTAAAATACACAAACACAAAAACATCACACATAATTAAACACCGACACAGTCACGGCACAGTCCGATGCGCATCGTCTCGCCGCCAACGACCAACTGTTGCACTTTGTCTTATACGACCGTTATCATTGCCCGCTGACCCATCGATATCGACGGCCGTGTTTTACAGCAGATTCGATCGGAACGAAACTTTGTCAATAAGTAGCTGGTCCGTTTGTAACTTAGAAGCCCTGTATATCTCATATTCCTCCACAGCGTTCATGTATGCACCCTTTTTACAATTATGAAGCAGTTTAAAGTTTGTGTGGAAGTCTGAGTACTTATGATTATACCGCATTAAATGCTGAGCGTAACTGGATCTAGTTTTCGAGATATCACTTTTGGGCAGGTGTTCTTTAAAACGTTCGGCTGACGGCCTGCCTGTTTGTCCTATATAGAATTTGTCACAGTCATCGCATTCAAGCTTGTACACTCCAGTTTTCTCTTCAGCCGGGATATGAGTTCTTTGTCCCAAACGTTTTTTGATGTTATTTGTGGTTTTAAAGGCCACTGCTATTTTACGTTTTTCAGCTCATTCTTTACAATGACTGGTAGTACATTTGTGTACTCAGTTACTATAAATTTAGTATCTTCTTTAGATGGGCCGGTTAATCTGCTTTTACTATTGATTTTTACCGAGTGTTTTCTTATAAGCTTGTCTATGATTCCACTGTTATACCCATTAGCGATAGCTATACTTTTGATTATATTAGTCTCTTCCACTCTGTCTTTTTGCTCAAGGGGAATAGCAAGCATTCTATGAACGAACGCGTTGAAGGCTGCCATTTTTTGGGAATATGGATGGTACGAATCAGCATGAATAGTAATATTCGTGGTGGTGGGCTTTCTATAAATTTTGAATCTAAAACGGTCATTATATTTGCTGATAGTGAGATCAAGAAAGTTCAGGCAGCCATTATTCTCCATTTCTAGGGTAAATTGGATTTTCATGTTTATGCTGTTCATATATCCTTTCAAATTTTCTATTTGTCTACTCGTTCCATTGAATATCATAAAAGTGTCGTCAACGTAGCGTACGTAAAATTTAATTTTGTCTCGCTGTTTATTAAGACTAGACATTAAAAATGTATCCTCAAAGTGGTTCAAGTATAGGTCCGCTAAAATCCCCGATAAAGGTGACCCCATTGCCAGACCATCCTCCTGCATGAAATACTCATTATCATAAGAGAAATAATTTTGTTTGAGTATTGTTTTTAGCAGTTGCATAAGTTCATCAATTTCATTTCTACCTAACCTATTTGTATTAATTAAGCTATTTCTGAGAATTGTCATTGTCTCATCTACCGGCACATTGGTGTACAGATTAGTTACGTCAAATGAAGCCAACCTATAATGTGGTGCTGATTTAATAGTTTTAATTTTTTCAACGAGATCGTAGCTGTTTTTTAGGCTGTAGTTATTTACTATGTCAATGTTCTCTTTTATGATTTTTACTAATCTTTTAGCCGTCCTATAACCAGGGGCAGTCGTGTAATTTACAACCGGGCGTATTGGCATATCTTCTTTATGTATTTTGGGTAAACCCGTAAGTTCTGGGGCCCTGGCATTTATGGGTTTTAAATAACGTCTAGTGCTTTCATTGAGGAGATTGGGGCATTTATTTATAGCGTTGTTTAATTCCTTGACATAGGCGCTAGTGGGATCCTTGTGTAGCTTTTTAATATTATTGTTTTTTATGAACTCCTGTACCTTATTGGTATATATATTTTTGTTAATAATAACTACCGTATTACCCTTATCAGCCGTCGTGACGATAGCGTTATCATGTCGAAGTTTTTCGTAAACATTCCGTGCAATACGCGCGTCACGTTTGTACTTATTTTGCAGGTTAGCGATGTGGGTATCCTTCTTAATAACTTTGTTTATTTTATTATTTATGATGGCACGCGTTTCCTCCTGATGCGATGCGAAATATTATCAATAGTTTTTATGGCAGCTTCCGCGCATATTATTTCACGGATCATAAAGTTCTTATTAAACGAGGGAATGTTATACATCAAACCTTTGTTCAATAATGTCATTTCGTTATGTTCAAACTTAATTCCGGTGTAATTTGCAACTCGCTGATGAAATACGTGGCTATGTTCTACTGTATTATTATCGTCATTGTGTTGTTTTGTATACAGGTTTTGAAACTTTCTTAACTGTTTACGTTTAAGAGAACTGACGACTTTGTTTATCTGTCTATTGACAATGTCGAGAATGCCGTTTATTACTGCCGGGTGAAACTCGTTTAAAACTTCCAGGTGGGCTAGATAAAGCTTAGTATTTAGACCACTTTTTAAAATATAAAGTCGTTTGATCTCTTCCTTAATCCAGATTGATTTTATTTTTTCGGAACAATGTCTGCTGTTGATGTTGGAACTTATGTACTTCGGTGTGATGTTGTAGTGAAGGCATCTTCTGTTATACTTGATGTTCTGCGATGCCTTAATCAATTTTAATTTGATGTTTTTAAATTTATAGACAATACGTGCCTGACTGGCTTCTAGATTCATTTTGTTTTAATTGTCTCCAAGTCACGTTACTAATATTTAGAATTAATATTAGGCAATTACCTGTATTAACTTCCGTCTTGTGACTTCTTTAGTTTTTTCCTTAAAACAACGCGTTTCGAGAATAAATTCTCATCATCAGGTTTTTTAAAAATTATAAAAACATCAAATTCACCCAAAAGGGGTCGTCAACTATTTAAAATACACAAACACAAAAACATCACACATAATTAAACACCGACACAGTCACGGCACAGTCCGATGCGCATCGTCTCGCCGCCAACGACCAACTGTTGCACTTTGTCTTATACGACCGTTATCATTGCCCGCTGACCCATCGATATCGATGGCCGTGTTGTACAGCAGATTCGATCGGAACGAAACATTGTCATTAAGTAGCTGGTCCGTTTGTAACTTAGAAGCCCTGTATATCTCATATTCCTCCACAGCGTTCATGTATGCACCCTTTTTACAATTATGAAGCAGTTTAAAGTTTGTGTGGAAGTCTGAGTACTTATGATTATACCGCATTAAATGCTGAGCGTAACTGGATCTAGTTTTCGAGATATCACTTTTGGGCAGGTGTTCTTTAAAACGTTCGGCTGACGGCCTGGCTGTTTGTCCTATATAGAATTTGTCACAGTCATCGCATTCAAGCTTGTACACTCCAGTTTTCTCTTCAGCCGGGATATGAGTTCTTTGTCCCAAACGTTTTTTGATGTTATTTGTGGTTTTAAAGGCCACTGCTATTTTACGTTTTTTCAGCTCATTTTTTACAGTGACTGGTAGTACATTTGTGTACTCAGTTACTATAAATTTAGTATCTTCTTTAGATGGGCCGGTTAATCTGCTTTTACTATTGATTTTTACCGAGTGTTTTCTTATAAGCTTCTCTATGATTCCACTGTTATACCCATTAGCGATAGCTATACTTTTGATTATATTAGTCTCTTCCACTCTGTCTTTTTGCTCAAGGGGAATAGCAAGCATTCTATGAACGAACACGTTGAAGGCTGCCATTTTTTGGGAATATGGATGGTACGAATCAGCATGAATAGTAATATTCATGGTGGTGGGCTTTCTATAAATTTTGAATCTAAAACGGTCATTATATTTGCTGATAGTGAGATCAAGAAAGATCAGGCAGCCATTATTCTCCATTTCTAGGGTAAATTGGATTTTCATGTTTATGGTGTTCATATATCCTTTCAAATTTTCTATTTGTCTACTAGTTCCATTGAATATCATAAAAGTGTCGTCAACGTAGCGTATGTAAAATTTAATTTTGTCTCGCTGTTTATTAAGACTAGACATTAAAAATGTATCCTCAAAGTGGTTCAAGTATAGGTCCGCTAAAATCCCCAATAAAGGTGACCCCATTGCCAGACCATCCTCCTGCATGAAATACTCATTATCATAAGAGAAATAATTTTGTTTGAGTATTGTTTTTAGCAGTTGCATAAGTTCATCAATTTCATTTCTACCTAACCTATTTGTATTAATTAAGCTATTTCTGAGAATTGTCATTGTCTCATCTACCAGCACATTGGTGTACAGATTAGTTACGTCAAATGAAGCCAACCTATAATGTGGTGCTGATTTAATAGTTTTAATTTTTTCAACGAGATCGTAGCTGTTTTTTAGGCTGTAGTTATTTACTATGTCAATGTTCTCTTTTATGATTTTTACTAATCTTTTAGCCGTCCTATAACCAGGGGCAGTCGTGTAATTTACAACCGGGCGTATTGGCATATCTTCTTTATGTATTTTGGGTAAACCCGTAAGTTCTGGGGCCCTGGCATTTATGGGTTTTAAATAACGTCTAGTGCTTTCATTGAGGAGATTGGGGCATTTATTTATAGCGTTGTTTAATTCCTTGACATAGGCGCTAGTGGGATCCTTGTGTAGCTTTTTAATATTATTGTTTTTTATGAACTCCTGTACCTTATTGGTATATATATTTTTGTTAATAATAACTACCGTATTACCCTTATCAGCCGTCGTGACGATAGCGTTATCATGTCGAAGTTTTTCGTAAACATTCCGTGCAATACGCGCGTCACGTTTGTACTTATTTTGCAGGTTAGCGATGTGGGTATCCTTCTTAATAACTTTGTTTATTTTATTATTTATGATGGCACGCGTTTCCTCCTGATGCGATGCGAAATATTATCAATAGTTTTTATGGCAGCTTCCGCGCATATTATTTCACGGATCATAAAGTTCTTATTAAACGAGGGAATGTTATACATCAAACCTTTGTTCAATAATGTCATTTCGTTATGTTCAAACTTAATTCCGGTGTAATTTGCAACTCGCTGATGAAATACGTGGCTATGTTCTACTGTATTATTATCGTCATTGTGTTGTTTTGTATACAGGTTTTGAAACTTTCTTAACTGTTTACGTTTAAGAGAACTGACGACTTTGTTTATCTGTCTATTGACAATGTCGAGAATGCCGTTTATTACTGCCGGGTGAAACTCGTTTAAAACTTCCAGGTGGGCTAGATAAAGCTTAGTATTTAGACCACTTTTTAAAATATAAAGTCGTTTGATCTCTTCCTTAATCCAGATTGATTTTATTTTTTCGGAACAATGTCTGCTGTTGATGTTGGAACTTATGTACTTCGGTGTGATGTTGTAGTGAAGGCATCTTCTGTTATACTTGATGTTCTGCGATGCCTTAATCAATTTTAATTTGATGTTTTTAAATTTATAGACAATACGTGCCTGACTGGCTTCTAGATTCATTTTGTTTTAATTGTCTCCAAGTCACGTTACTAATATTTAGAATTAATATTAGGCAATTACCTGTATTAACTTCCGTCTTGTGACTTCTTTAGTTTTTTCCTTAAAACAACGCGTTTCGAGAATAAATTCTCATCATCAGGTTTTTTAAAAATTATAAAAACATCAAATTCACCCAAAAGGGGTCGTCAACTATTTAAAATACACAAACACAAAAACATCACACATAATTAAACACCGACACAGTCACGGCACAGTCCGATGCGCATCGTCTCGCCGCCAACGACCAACTGTTGCACTTTGTCTTATACGACCGTTATCATTGCCCGCTGACCCATCGATATCGATGGCCGTGTTGTACAGCAGATTCGATCGGAACGAAACATTGTCATTAAGTAGCTGGTCCGTTTGTAACTTAGAAGCCCTGTATATCTCATATTCCTCCACAGCGTTCATGTATGCACCCTTTTTACAATTATGAAGCAGTTTAAAGTTTGTGTGGAAGTCTGAGTACTTATGATTATACCGCATTAAATGCTGAGCGTAACTGGATCTAGTTTTCGAGATATCACTTTTGGGCAGGTGTTCTTTAAAACGTTCGGCTGACGGCCTGGCTGTTTGTCCTATATAGAATTTGTCACAGTCATCGCATTCAAGCTTGTACACTCCAGTTTTCTCTTCAGCCGGGATATGAGTTCTTTGTCCCAAACGTTTTTTGATGTTATTTGTGGTTTTAAAGGCCACTGCTATTTTACGTTTTTTCAGCTCATTTTTTACAGTGACTGGTAGTACATTTGTGTACTCAGTTACTATAAATTTAGTATCTTCTTTAGATGGGCCGGTTAATCTGCTTTTACTATTGATTTTTACCGAGTGTTTTCTTATAAGCTTCTCTATGATTCCACTGTTATACCCATTAGCGATAGCTATACTTTTGATTATATTAGTCTCTTCCACTCTGTCTTTTTGCTCAAGGGGAATAGCAAGCATTCTATGAACGAACACGTTGAAGGCTGCCATTTTTTGGGAATATGGATGGTACGAATCAGCATGAATAGTAATATTCATGGTGGTGGGCTTTCTATAAATTTTGAATCTAAAACGGTCATTATATTTGCTGATAGTGAGATCAAGAAAGATCAGGCAGCCATTATTCTCCATTTCTAGGGTAAATTGGATTTTCATGTTTATGGTGTTCATATATCCTTTCAAATTTTCTATTTGTCTACTAGTTCCATTGAATATCATAAAAGTGTCGTCAACGTAGCGTATGTAAAATTTAATTTTGTCTCGCTGTTTATTAAGACTAGACATTAAAAATGTATCCTCAAAGTGGTTCAAGTATAGGTCCGCTAAAATCCCCAATAAAGGTGACCCCATTGCCAGACCATCCTCCTGCATGAAATACTCATTATCATAAGAGAAATAATTTTGTTTGAGTATTGTTTTTAGCAGTTGCATAAGTTCATCAATTTCATTTCTACCTAACCTATTTGTATTAATTAAGCTATTTCTGAGAATTGTCATTGTCTCATCTACCAGCACATTGGTGTACAGATTAGTTACGTCAAATGAAGCCAACCTATAATGTGGTGCTGATTTAATAGTTTTAATTTTTTCAACGAGATCGTAGCTGTTTTTTAGGCTGTAGTTATTTACTATGTCAATGTTCTCTTTTATGATTTTTACTAATCTTTTAGCCGTCCTATAACCAGGGGCAGTCGTGTAATTTACAACCGGGCGTATTGGCATATCTTCTTTATGTATTTTGGGTAAACCCGTAAGTTCTGGGGCCCTGGCATTTATGGGTTTTAAATAACGTCTAGTGCTTTCATTGAGGAGATTGGGGCATTTATTTATAGCGTTGTTTAATTCCTTGACATAGGCGCTAGTGGGATCCTTGTGTAGCTTTTTAATATTATTGTTTTTTATGAACTCCTGTACCTTATTGGTATATATATTTTTGTTAATAATAACTACCGTATTACCCTTATCAGCCGTCGTGACGATAGCGTTATCATGTCGAAGTTTTTCGTAAACATTCCGTGCAATACGCGTGTCACGTTTGTACTTATTTTGCAGGTTAGCGATGTGGGTATCCTTCTTAATAACTTTGTTTATTTTATTATTTATGATGGCACGCGTTTCCTCCTGATGCGATGCGAAATATTATCAATAGTTTTTATGGCAGCTTCCGCGCATATTATTTCACGGATCATAAAGTTCTTATTAAATGAGGGAATGTTATACATCAAACCTTTGTTCAATAATGTCATTTCGTTATGTTCAAACTTAATTCCGGTGTAATTTGCAACCCGCTGATGAAATACGTGGCTATGTTCTACTGTATTATTATCGTCATTGTGTTGTTTTGTATACAGGTTTTGAAACTTTCTTAACTGTTTACGTTTAAGAGAACTGACGACTTTGTTTATCTGTCTATTGACAATGTCGAGAATGCCGTTTATTACTGCCGGGTGAAACTCGTTTAAAACTTCCAGGTGGGCTAGATAAAGCTTAGTATTTAGACCACTTTTTAAAATATAAAGTCGTTTGATCTCTTCCTTAATCCAGATTGATTTTATTTTTTCGGAACAATGTCTGCTGTTGATGTTGGAACTTATGTACTTCGGTGTGATGTTGTAGTGAAGGCATCTTCTGTTATACTTGATGTTCTGCGATGCCTTAATCAATTTTAATTTGATGTTTTTAAATTTATAGACAATATGTGCCTGACTGGCTTCTAGATTCATTTTGTTTTAATTGTCTCCAAGTCACGTTACTAATCTTTAGAATTAATATTAGGCAATTACCTGTATTAACTTCCGTCTTGTGACTTCTTTAGTTTTTTCCTTAAAACAACGCGTTTCGAGAATAAATTCTCATCATCAGGTTTTTTAAAAATTATAAAAACATCAAATTCACCCAAAAGGGGTCGTCAACTATTTAAAATACACAAACACAAAAACACCACACATAATTAAACACCGACACAGTCACGGCACAGTCCGATGCGCATCGTCTCGCCGCCAACGACCAACTGTTGCACTTTGTCTTATACGACCATTATCATTGCCTGCTGACCCATCGATATCGATGGCCGTGTTGTACAGCAGATTCGATGTGTATATATATATATATATATATATTATATATATATTTATATATATAAATATTTATAATAATAATAGTATGTTTTTCTTTTTTTTATAACTATAAAAAAAAAGAAAAACATGCTATTATATATATATATATATATTATATATGAAAATATAAATGTAGTAATATAGTAATATTAGCATTAATATTTTTAATTTAACTAAAAACATACTATATAGAATAATAAATGTTTTAAGACCAGGATTACTCAAATGAGTGAATATTATCGTAAAGGCTCCGATTACAAAGGTTTAGTGCCATGATTTATAAATTAATATAAAAATAGCAAAAATATATATCCCAAAAAATTCACCAGCCATGAATTCTATTTTTATTGTGAGGAAACATTGATTAAAAATAATACATTTATTAGTGAATATTACTTTAAAGGGATTGTTTGACATTTTGGAAAACTATGTTATTAGTAAATAGATAAGAGAGAGAGTTTTATTCTAGCTTGTGAATTAAATATTTAGTTATATTACATGCATAACTTTAAATTGATTGAAAATTATCTGAATGATAATTATCCAGAGCGCAGTATTAAGTATTATTAATTATTAATTTTAGAAATAATAAATTTATTTATAGAGGACAAAATTCATGCCAGCAGTTGCGGTTACACGATTCTCTAAATTTAATTATGTTAGTTTCAGTTAAAAAATAAATTAATATTAAGTTTTTTAAATTTTGGTGAAATAATGTATAAATATGTGTTTACTTCTATGTCTGAGAAACTTTTATATAAAACTAGGATTAGATAACCTATTATTGAAAGTGTAAATAAAATGACTAGATTATTAATAGTTATGATCTTTAAATTCAAAGAATTTGGCGGTAATTTATCTAATCAGAGGAATCTGTTTTGTAATTGATAATCCACAATAGGTTTTACTTTATATAAATTTGTATACCTCTGTCAAGAATGTTTTATTAGAATAATTTTCATTTATTTTATTAATTAAATGTCAGGTCAAGGTGCAGTTAATTTTAAAGAAAAAATGGGTTATATTATTATAAAAATGAATTGTTTTCTATAATGAAAATCATGAAATTGGATTTGAAAGTAAATTTATTGAATATAGTTTTCTGAATTTAGGTTCTAAATTATGCACATATCGCCCGTCACTCCCACTATAAAGTGGGATAAGTCGTAACAAAGTAGCTGTACTGGAAAGTGTGGCTAGAGTGCAAATTAGAGCTCAAGGCATATTATTTACACTAATAAAAATTATTGATTTATCAATATAATTTGAATAATAATTTAAATTTATGATGAATCTGTTGAAATTATTTTAAATAAAAATAATTATTTAGTTTCAGTACTATTTATGGAAAAAATATTTTTAATTGAACTGTGAAGACTAAACAATAAGTATAAAAAAGTAAAATTATAATTTGTACCTTTTGTATCAGGGTTAATTAATTATATATAAAAATTTATTTTTCCCGAATTATGGTGACTTAAGATTATTTGTTAATTATTGTAATATAAATATTAATAAAATAATTTTAGTGATGAAACTTTTTTCGAACTATAATATTTCTGGTTTCTTAAGAATTAAATTTAATTTAAAATAAATATTATAATTTATATTTTAATATAAAGTTTTATATTTATTTAATTATATTGAGGACAAGCTAAATATAATTTCTATAATATTTTAGGTTTCAGTTAATTAAATAGGCTTGCAATTAGCCTTTTTATATGAGTAAGTTAAATTGTATTTTTTATTTAAATACATTTAATATATTTTCGGTATATATTAAGAAAATTAAGTTAATAAAAATTTTTTTATTAAAATGATTAAATTAGTAAATTACAATAAATTCTATTTAAGAATTAGGCAAATATAATTTTCACCTGTTTACCAAAAACATGTCCTTTAGAAAAATATTAAAGGTCTATTCTGCCCAATGATATTTTAATGGCCGCGGTAAATTGACCGTGCAAAGGTAGCATAATAATTAGTCTTTTAATTGAAGGCTTGTATGAATGAATGGATGAAAAATTTTCTTTTTTAATTAAAATAGATTGAATTTAGAGTTTAAGTAAAAAATCTTAAATAAATAAGTGGGACGAGAAGAGAAGACCCTATAGAATTTTAAATAAATTTATTTTACTAGAAATTAGAATTAACAGTTGGAAAAATTATTTTATTTTTTGTTGGGGTGACATTATAATAAATAAAACTTTAAATGAATTTTTCATAAATTAATGTCCAATTTGTTTGATCCAATTTGTTTGATTATAAGATTAAATTACCTTAGGGATAACAGCGTTATTAGTTTGGAGAGTTCATATCGATAAATTAGATTGCGACCTCGATGTTGGATTAAGAAAAGAGTTTAGAGCAAAATTTAAATATTCTAGGTCTGTTCGACCTTTAATTTCTTACATGATCTGAGTTAAAATCGGCGTGAGCCAGGTTGGTTTCTATCTACTAATATATTTTTGATATTAGTACGAAAGGACCGTGTCAAATAATTTAATTTATTCTATTTTAGCAAAAAGTGCATTAAATTTAGAATTTAATTATGTAATAATATTACATGTAGAAAATGTTTATAATTACTATTTTAATTACTGCCTTGTTTATTTTAGTTGGTGTTGCATTTTTAACTTTGATGGAGCGTAAGATTTTAAGATATATTCAAATTCGTAAGGGTCCAAATAAAGTAGGATTTATTGGTATTTTACAACCATTTTCAGATGCTATTAAATTGTTCTTAAAAGAGAGAAATATACCAATGCTATCTAATTATTTAATTTATATAATTAGACCTGTGTTAGGTTTATTTAATTCTTTACTATTATGAGTTATTTACCCATACTTAATCAATTGTGTTTCATTCAATATGGGTATAATATTTTTCTTTTGTTGCACAAGAATAGGAGTCTATAGCCTAATAATTACAGGCTGGTCATCAAATTCTAATTACGCTATATTGGGCTGCATTCGATCAATTGCCCAAACTATTTCATATGAAGTCAGTCTTGTACTAATTATTTTGTGCCCTGTTGTAATAATTGAGAGTTTTAATTTAATTGAATTTTATTTTTTTCAACAATTTATATGATTAATATTTCTGTTTTTTCCTTTGAGAATTTGTTGAATTTCATCAGCAATAGCTGAAACTAATCGATCACCATTTGATTTTTCTGAGGGAGAATCAGAATTAGTTTCTGGGTTTAATGTTGAATACAGAGGTGCAGGATTTGCATTTATTTTTTTAGCTGAGTATGTTAGAATTATCTTTATGAGTATGATATTTTGTTTAATATTTCTAGGTAGAAAAATTAATTCTTTAATTTTTCCCATTCAATTAACATTAATTTCATTTTTATTTATTTGAGTTCGAGGTACTCTGCCCCGTTATCGTTATGATAGGTTAATATATTTAGCATGAAAATCATATTTACCAGTAAGTTTAAATTTATTGATTTTTTTTTTCATGATTAAATCTATTATTTAATTCATTAAAAATTGTCTTATTATCAAGTTAATAGAATTAATTTTTTCTTTTCTCTACTTTCAAAATAAATGCTTTATTTATAAGCTAATTAACTAGTTAATTAATTTATCTCAAAAAGACTTAATTACTGGGTCTAAAACAAAATATATAAAATAAATCGTTGTTAAAAATATTCCGATCTTAATATATGGGTATTCAACAGGACAAGCCCCAATCCAAGTTAATAAAATTAGAATAATGAACAAGTATCAAAATAAGATTTGATTAATGGGATAATTTAATAGTCCTATAAATTTTGAATTGTTTATGAAAGTGAAGTGATACTAGCTTTAAAATAAATTTATTATTGTGTAAACATTGATTATTTTATTACTTTTCATGAATCTCCAGGGTTTCGTCAGGTGTACTTATTAGCAGAGAGAAATGGGCGAACGCAAATAAACAACACACATTGATGGTTACGAACATTTTTCATTTTATTTGCTAATTCCCATCTCCCAGTACTTTTACACTATAATTTGAACAACATGAATTTAATTATTATTGAAACAACAAACCAAATGAACTTAACCATTCTATAAAAAATTACGCAACCAACACATAGTTTGCTTTACATCGAACTTTCTTCAAATAACATAATTAGAAGGCCAATTACCCTTGTTACACATAGAAATTAATACAGAAAATTACTACTTTAAAATTACTATTTTATCTTAACATAAACCAGCGCGTTTGCTTATACTAAGATAGGTACCCACATACACACACTCACGCAAACACATACCCCTACTATGTCATACATTTTATTTATTTAGTTCAGTTTTGAAAATAGTATTGTGAATTTAGTATTGTTGAAATATTTAATATAAAATGTCTACTTTCCTGTTATTGCGGCGGATTTTAACACTTAGGCATCACCTCGTGGCTTACGGCATGCTGGTCCAAACACTTCACATTTTTATAGCCGAACTGTTCTTAATTTTCACTTTCGCTCACTGCCTTTATTATTTGGTTATAAAAGATTGTTAGTTTATAAAAGGTTATAACTACATTTTAGGGTAGTTATGCGGTATTTACTTTTTAGATTGCGGGCCCGCGATTTATTGTACCACTCGCGAGTGGTGATGAGATGAGACTGTCTTTGTTCACTGTATGCCACAACGCAATTGGCGTCGACACACCTACATTCTTGGTTATGTAATGCGCTGACGTAACGCTCGCCTGATGTCTTGTTGCATAATTTGTTGACAGATTTTGTGTCACTGGAGCTGACCTTGGCGCAATTTGCTGTCTGTTTTTACTGGTTTTACAAAATATTATTCTGCATACAACGCCTCAAGCAGTGCTGCCACAGTTGTTTTCATTTCAAACAGTAAATTTACCTAAGTTTTGTTTATGTTTGTCCCTACATCAAAATGTTATTGTTTTATTTTATAAAAAAAAAATACAAATTGCCTTATTACACCAGGTAGGCCAAACTGCCATGTTACAATACCCCCCTCAATGAGATATTTTATGCCGAAGCATAAAAAACCTCATTGACACATCCATACTTGCTAAAGGGATCAGCTAGGATATGTCGCCACAACCCCCCTGACGGTTTACCAAAAATATAATCAACTCACCCTTGGTCCGGTGACTGTGACCGCATCTGCATGACAATACTGGACTTCTCTCTAGAGATCCCAACACCGTAGAGTCAGACAGATACTCAACGCCCCTGCTCTGACGCGCAGGCCAGCTCAGGTCCGCCGCCACAGCATCACCCAACACTGAAACAACAAATTAAATATTAAATAGTGGCCTTATACAACACCATATCCCCAACTGATCTGTTTCCCCTAGCGGTGCTGGTTTGCGCTAAGAAGCACTGGTTTTGTTTTTTCTTATTTCTAACATATCAGAATACCTACCAACAATATGATATCCCTTTTAAAATTTCATCTGCTTTCTCTTTAACTTTAACTTTAACCCAAAATTCAAAATCATTGCCCTGATTCCCATCAGAATTTAAATAAACATTCCCATTATCATCTTACATTTATCTCATCCCCGATTTAAAATGCACTTAAAATATCTAAATTCATAAAATTCTCTTACACTAACAAACACAATATAACATAAGAAAACATAGTACATTAATAATTCACACTGTTACTATCATCTTAAAATAAACAATTTGTATTTAAAATGTTACATACTTTACATCATTAAATTTGCATATAAAATCATAAAATTATCCTTTAAACTCACTTTACTTTTATTAATTCGTTTCTCAATTTTTTTTTTTTTTAATTTTTTTTTTTTTTTTTTTACTCATTGGAAATTCCAACTATCATACATTTATTTCATTTTTTGTACAAATCTTTAAACACAGAAAACTTATTATTATAGTTTTATAATTCTTATTCCTAACATACTACCTGCAATCAACTCAATAGGACATAATAAACACAATATATAGAATAATATCTAGTGCATCTATTTTTTCAAATTTTAATAAAAGTATTTAATAGCGAGTCATCATTACTAAAATGCAACAAAAAATTTTTTAAATTCGTTACCCCCTATCGGTAACCTCCCAGCCACACACACTATGACCCCCCCTGGACTGTGGCGTCCAGTTGCGTCCACAAGGACTGAAGTTATGGAGGAATGTGACATCTCTGTGTCCTTGCTTCTGCTTTACATTTGAACAGGTATAGATATCATAATATCTGTGTTATATAAATATGCACCCTTAAACGGTTCTACCACCTGTCTTGCTACCCCTACGCGGGCAGAGTGGCAGCCGCTGTTCTAAAGTTTGGTGATTCCCCTTAATTTTACCCCCCATCAATTTCAAAGTACACCTTTACAACGATAACAGCTATGGCCAGTTATGGTCAGCGCGTAATCGTAATGTGCCCCAACCATAGCTGTTAAAGCTAAACCAATTCCACGGTCAGGGTTCGGTGAGGCCGTGACCGCCCGAAAATTTGGGGAATCACAAGTAAAATATGTTTTTTTTTTAAATTAAAAATGAAAATTAACAATTTATATTACATGACATTTCTAGTCTTGGTGGTGTTTTAACATCATACATTTCTTTCTCAACTTTCCCTATCTTAATGTCCATTTACATAAAATACATAATGTGTGTATAAACAATTTATAATAATTTATAATAATAGAATATAAAAATGTCTGTTTATGTATGAAAATTTTAATATCTATAAATACATCCATCATCACTCAGCTAGATAATACTTTTTCAATTGGGTCACATTATAAGTTCCTTTTATTTCTCGAGTTTGCAAATCTACTAAAACATAAGCATTCTCCATTTTCACTTGGCTAACCTCATATGGACCATCATACAATAGGAAGAATTTCTTAATTTCTTTGTCCAATGCTGATGACTGATCGTGAGTTTTTATTAATACTAGTTGTCCTACCTCGTATTGTATGGGTGTTAAATTCCGGTCATGTCTCCGTTTCCGTTGTTCAGCCTTACTCAGCAGGCGCTCCCTCGCGATTACCAATTTCCTATCATGTGGTATCTCCGTCCGGTTTGGAAACTTTACTAGCTCTTCTAATATGCGTGACGGCCTTCTCTGAAACATCAACTCACATGGGCTGTAACTAGTGGATTCATGTAAACTATTGTTAATATACCACTCTATTTTGCACACAAAAGTAGCCCACAAAGAATGTTTTTTATGGCAAAAGGTTCTGAACATTCTCCCTAACTCCCGCATAACCCGTTCACTTGGATTTGACTGTGGATGATACACTGATGTATGTTTAACTAAGATATTTTCCCAACCTAAAGTTTCCCGCCAGGTGTTGCTGGTGAACTGCGAGCCATGATCTGATAACACGACTTGAGGCTTACCTACTTCAACAAGGTATTCATTTACTATTTTCCTAGCCAACACTGATGATGTTGCCTTTTTAATCGGATATAGTTTTACGAATTTAGTAAAAACATCTAATACAACAAATAAATAATTTACCCCTCCTCGACCTTTGGGTTGTTCATAAATCAACAGCAACTAATGCTAAAGGACTGTCTGGCATTACATGCTGCATTAAACCCTCCTGTTTACGATTGTCTACTTTAGCTTTCTGACAAATTTCATATGTTTGTAATATTTTACGCACCGTTCTTTCCATATTATTAAATTTACATGATTCTTTTAATATGTCACTACATTTCTTGGGGCCTATGTGACCATACCTTAAATGGCAATCTCTCACTACTTCAGGTATTATAACTTTAGGGATACACAACTTCCAATCATCTCCCTGTTCATTTGCCCGATGAAATAAGTGTTTATTAAACAAACTAAAATGTTTCTCCCACTTACAAGGTACGTTGGGTATTTGACTCAAAGCTAATATTATTTCATTAAGTTCGGTGTCTCTCTCTTGTTCGGTTGCTAAGTTACTTATTAATTTTTTCATATCTACTTCTTTTACTATAAATATTTTATAGGTATTTGCTATGTCTACTTCAGTGTTATTATCAAAATCTGTTCTGGATAGGACATCAGCTACTATATTTTCTTTACCCTTACAATACTCAATTGTTAAGTCATATTCTTGTAATATTAGCATCCACCGCACTAACCTACCATGCGTTAATTTACAGTTCTTTAAAAACGTTAAAGCTTGATGGTCGGACCTTATGATTACCTTATTTCCTAGCAAGTACGTTCTGAACTTTCTACAGGCGAAAACTATTGATAACGCCTCCTTCTCCGTCGTAGTGTAATTCTTTTCACTATTTAATAGAGACCTACTTGCAAAAGCTACTACTCTGTGGTTATCACTCCCATCTAACTGAAACAACTCTACTCCCAATGCAATGTCTGACGCATCTGTGTGTATATAAAATGGCTCTGAAAAATCAGGATGAGCTAATATAACTGTGTTTAAAAATTTATTTTTTATCAGTTCGAATATATTTTGCTCTTTTAAATTCCACCGCCATCTATTGTCTTTATTTAATAAATGTCCCAATTGTACTGTTAAATAGGAATATTTGTCTACAAATTGCCTATAATAATTGCACAATCCTAAAAAACTTTGCAACTGCTTAACATTTTTTGGTATCGGAAAATTTTGTATTACTTCTACCTTTTTAGGGTCTGCACTGATACCCCTTGCTGAAATTATATGTCCTAAAAAATTAACTTGTTCCTTAAAAAATTCTGACTTCTTAAATTTAACTGTTATGCCATACTCAAGCAGTCTACCTAGTACCCTATCTAACCTTTCACAGTGTGTATCAATGTCTGGTGATGTAATTACTATATCATCTACATAAACGGTTGTGAATTCTAAGATCTCTCTCCCTAGCACATAATCCAGGCATTTGATAAAAATTGAAACACTTACATTTAGTCCAAATGGTAGTCGACGAAATTGGTAATTCCTACCATTGTAAAGAAAGGCCACATACTGCCGAGACTCCTCTTCCAGCTCTATCTGCCAGTAGCCTGCAGTCAAGTCTAAGGTGGTGATGTATTTGGTCCCACTAAAACGTTGCAGAATTTCGCTTACTGGTTCCGGTGATTCTCTGTCTGGAACAATTATTCTGTTTACTTGTCTTGCATCTAAACATAATCTAATCGATAAATCTTTCTTTGTCACCACTACTAAAGGGTTGGAAAATGGTGATGTAGATTTTTCTATTATACCTTCCCTCAACATTTTATTTATTTCCTCCTGTACTAAACCCCTCTTGGAGTATGGTACCGGATAGGTTTTACGTGCAAAGGGTGTTTTTTCTTTAACGACTAATTTACCTTTAAAATTCTTTACTAAACCGGGTCCATCTGAAAAAATTGATTTATTTTTGTTTATAATTAGTACTATTTTCTCCCTGTCTTGATAGCTAAATTCCCCCTCTTGGTATAAGATTTTATTCATTTTCTCCTCCCAATTATTTTCATTGTCAAATAACTCATTATTATTTACTCTCAAGTTACAATAATTTATCATTAAGGCTCTACACTCGTTTATATCATTGTCAGAAATTAACATTCCCTTAGTAATTATTCTTAAAGCTTTCATTCCCACATTTTTCTTTTGTATGAATGGTATTTCAACTATATTATTATTATTATTTAATTTCATAGTCTGTGTGTAATAGTTTAACTCTACCTTAAAATTATTTAAAAAATCATTACCTATTATAGCTCCCATATTTAGTCCTGGAATAACTAAGAAAGGTACATTTATTGTGTTCTCATTTACTTTTAATTGTAGCATTATTTGTTTAGTTACCTTTTTACTGCGAACACCCGTTACTCCTATCACACTAATTCCCAGTACTGGTATTTGTGGAATTGTTTCTGTAGTCTGATTTTTGATTTTTTCAAACATTTTATCGTCTATAGCAGTCAGTTCACTCCCTGAATCTACTAAAAAAATATATTTAGAATTAAATACTTCGGCTTCAAATTCTGCCATCCCGAAAACATGATTACTCTCACCCGCTTCTTCGTCCGATAAATCATTATGTATATTGGTAATTAGTGACCCTATTGTCATGTGATTACTAGACGGCTGGGGGCTTTCTTTTTCAACCGCCCTTATTAGTTTAACGGATGTGGAGGTGGTGGTTCACTGTAAACACCCCTACCGTTTTGATTACGAGCTGGTACTTCCACGCCCCGAGTTTCGTTTTGGTTGCTAACATATCCCCCTCTACCTCTATGATTAAAATTTCCTGATACTCCTCGATTACTAGTAAAACCTCTCCCCCTATGATTCCCTCTAAATTGATCGCAACCCCTATTATAATTCTCTACTCTCCCTTGGGCACTACTCCTCGGACCCTTACACCGGTAACATTGACTCCGCGACCCATTATAATTACTGGCTCCACAATTAGGGTTTGGACATAACCACGCCCCCTCCCCTGATCTACTCACATTACTAATAAAATGGTCTGGTTGTCTTATTTCAGTATTTGTTTGGTTCGATTCACTAACTCTAAATTGATACTTATTATCCTCTTCCTCTTTCATACTCTGGTATGCCTCTAATATTTTTTCTAACTCTGCGATATTGGCAAAATCCCGGGTTCTGATTGTGGACCGTATGTCCTTGGGTAAATGTTTACTGATGTATCTAATAAAAGATGAAAGAGGCATTGGTGGTTCTAAATATTTAACTTGACTATATAGTCTCGTCACATACGATGTAATACTCATGTGCTGAATATTAAAATTTCCCCACCCCATTATGATACTACGTAACCCCTCTTGTTTCTCTTCTGACCAGTACTTATTTCTAAATGCCTGCTCAAACTCATTAAAATCTACCCAGTTATCATTATGAGCATCCGCCCATATTTTAGCATCCCCTTTAAAGTACTTCAGAATTCTTACTAACTTAACCTCCCAACTTTCTTGGTTATATTTATTAAAACTTTTTATACAGTTCAAAAATTGTATGGGGTTCACTCCCCTACTTTCATTACTAAAATATCCTAATTCTACTTCCACATTCACTCTCTCACTCACATTACTTAATTTCTGGTTAATGGTTACATTCAAGTCTTCTCTGACTTTAACTATTTCACGCTCATGTTCTGCTTGTTTATTCTTTAAACTAGTCACATTAATTTTAATTGCATCAACTTGTTCAAAATTACTTCTGAATTCAGCATTTATATTTTCTTGTATTTCACTAGCTCGTCTGATTTGTTCACATTCGTTAATTATACATTGAACATTACAGTCAATTTGGTCATTTTGTTTTTTAAATTTATCATTAAATTTATTTGTTAACGTGTCAAATTTTTTTTGTTTCTAACATTTTCTCTTTTTGTTTCTCGTTAATTATTTTGATATCATTTTTCAACTCAGTTTGTATCTTATTGATATCACTAGTCAACACATCTTTCACTCCAACAATAACCTCGCTCATACTTTCCAAACGGTTATTCATATATATCTCACTCGCTCTCAATTCGCTCCTCACATTTATAAACTCGTTATTTAAATCAGTCAGTTTAACATTTATAGAATTCACTTCTGATTTGATCTCAGTTTTTAAGTTATTATTTTCTGATTTCATTTTCTCATTTTGTTTGTCAAGTTTATCATTGATTTCAGTTTTCATTCCTGACATCATTTACATTATTAATGCTAATTGGTTAAATATATTTACCCCCTCGTCTCTACTACTCCCCGCTACTACAGTTTCGTCTACATTTGTTTCAACACTTTCACCAACAAAATCATTGGTTGTTATCATATGATCTTGCGTGACATTTAAAATTGATTCTTCTACGCTACCTCTACCTAAATCTGCGTTCATATTCCTCTCTGCCATTTTTTCGACCTGTTTGTAAAATTGTTAACTCAATTTTTCAAAGTCCCTGTTCGGGCGCCATTGAAGTGATACTAGCTTTAAAATAAATTTATTATTGTGTAAACATTGATTATTTTATTACATCTCCAGGGTTTCGTCAGGTGTACTTATTAGCAGAGAGAAATGGGCGAACGCAAATAAACAACACACATTGATGGTTACGAACATTTTTCATTTTATTTGCTAATTCCCATCTCCCAGTACTTTTACACTATAATTTGAACAACATGAATTTAATTATTATTGAAACAACAAACCAAATGAATTTAACCATTCTATAAAAAATTACGCAACCAACACATAGTTTGCTTTACATCGAACTTTCTTCAAATAACATAATTAGAAGGCCAATTACCCTTGTTACACATAGAAATTAATACAGGAAATTACTACTTTAAAATTACTATTTTATCTTAACATAAACCAGCGCGTTTGCTTATACTAAGATAGGTACCCACACACACACACACTCACGCAAACACATACCCCTACTATGTCATACATTTTATTTATTTAGTTCAATTTTGAAAATAGTATTGTGAATTTAGTATTGTTGAAATATTTAATATAAAATGTCTACTTTCCTGTCATTGCGGCGGATTTTAACACTTAGGCATCACCTCGTGGCTTACGGCATGCTGTTCCAAACACTTCACATTTTTATAGCCGAACTGTTCTTAATTTTCACTTTCGCTCACTGCCTTTATTATTTGGTTATAAAAGATTGTTAGTTTATAAAAGGTTATAACTACATTTTAGTGTAGTTATGCGGTATTTACTTTTTAGATTGCGGGCCCGCAATTTATTGTACCACTCGCGAGTGGTGATGAGATGAGACTGTCTTTGTTCACTGTATGCCACAACGCAATTGGCGTCGACACACCTACATTCTTGGTTATGTAATGCGCTGACGTAACGCTCGCCTGATGTCTTGTTGCATAATTTGTTGACAGATTTTGTGTCACTGGAGCTGACCTTGGCGCAATTTGCTGTCTGTTTTTACTGGTTTTACAAAATATGATTCTGCATACAACGCCTCAAGCAGTGCTGCCACAGTTGTTTTCATTTCAAACAGTAAATTTACCTAAGTTTTGTTTATGTTTGTCCCTACATC
This sequence comes from Magicicada septendecula, assembly GCA_034769895.1. Taxonomy (NCBI): domain Eukaryota; kingdom Metazoa; phylum Arthropoda; class Insecta; order Hemiptera; family Cicadidae; genus Magicicada; species Magicicada septendecula. Next base: position 310,386,287 of record CM068374.1, on the reverse strand, counting down.
AAAATGTTATTGTTTTATTTTATAAAAAAAAAATACAAATTGCCTTATTACACCAGGTAGGCCAAACTGCCATGTTACAAAAGGAACAAAAATTAAAATAAAGATTGATATAAATAATGCAATTACTCCTCCTAATTTATTAGGAATAGATCGTAGAATTGCATATGCAAATAAAAAGTATCATTCTGGTTTAATATGTTTTGGGGTAACTAATGGATTTGCTGGAGTAAAATTATCAGGGTCGCTTAATTTATATGGCTCAAGTATAATATAACAAAAAAAAATAACTAAAATTAATAAAAATCCTAGTATATCTTTAATGGAAAAATAAGGATGGAATGGAATTTTATCATTATTTGAATTAATCCCAAGTGGATTAATCCCTATGACATGCAAGAAAATAAGGTGCACAATTGTTAATGCTAAACCAACAAATGGTATAATAAAATGAAAAGAATAAAATCGAGTTAATGTTGCATTATCAACAGCAAACCCTCCCCAAATTCAATTCACTAAGGCCGTTCCAAGATATGGAATTGCTGACAATAAATTTGTGATAACTGTTGCTCCTCAAAATGATATTTGGCCTCATGGAAGAACATAACCCAAGAAAGCAGTAGCCATTAAAATTAATAAAATGACACTCCTACAGCTCAAGTTTCAAAATTTTTATATGAACCATAATATAATCCTCGTCCAACATGTAAATAAACACAAATAAAAAATAATGAAGCTCCATTTGCGTGTGAAATTCGTAACACCCATCCATGATTAATATCACGACAAATGTGTCTTAATCTATTAAATGCACTTGTTACGTCTGCATTATAGTGCATTGACAATAATAATCCAGTTAAAATTGGAATAACTAAACATATTCCCAATAACGATCCATAATTTCATCAATATGATAAATTCGTAGCCGCCGGTAAATCAATTAGTGAATTATTTATTATTTTAATTAATGGGTGTGTACGTCGAATGATACTTAGCATTTGTTAAAATTTTCTTCGTAAAGGAGACAACTTAATTCTAACAATATTCACAACAACAATCAATGTAAATAGAAGATAGATAACTAATATGATAGTTATTATTCCTGACGGAAATATGTATAATTTTTTAATTATAAATCTATCAAATAAATTATTTATTTCCAATAATTTATTAATGCTATCTATCTTAAATCTAATAATATTTATAGTTATAATCAAAATTCAAATAATCGTATTTGATATTAATAATTTTATTGAAAAGTAAAATTTTTCATTTGAGGCAATTCTTGATATATACATAAATAAAATTAGCATTCCTCGAATAAAAACAAGAAATAAGATATAAGAAAAAAATAGGAATTTATGTAAAATATACAAATAATTCTAGCAAGCATTGTTTGTATTAATAAAATAGATCCCATTGATAATGGATGCTTCATAAAAATAAAATTTATTGATAACAGAATTGTAATTGATATTATAATCTTCATACAGAAGATAATTTAATAAAAATGTAAGCTTTGGGTGCTTAAAATGATTTTTACTCTCTTCTGAAGTTTTAAAATTATTAATTTATCTTAGATTTAAAAGATCTAAATTTTTTTTAAACTATTAAAACAAATGAATCTATCACTACCTTTATTATATTTAATTATATTTATATCGGGCATTATCTCATTATGCTTAAATCGAAAACACATTATAATGAGTTTATTAAGATTAGAGTTAATAATTTTAAGATTATTTTGTATATTTTCTGCATTTCTATCAATTGAATTAAATGATATATATATGTTAATAGTTCTGTTAACATTTAGTGTTTGTGAGGGAGTTGTAGGATTGTCAAGATTGATCAATCTGATTCGATCACATGGCAATGATCAGTTATTATCAATATCTTTAAAAACATGTTAAAATTAATTTTATTTCCATTATTTTTAATCCCTTTATTATTTAACATATGATTATTAAGAAATATGTTAATTCTTTTAATATCATTTATTATTTTATTCTTCAGAAAAGATTTAATTATACTAAGATATAATATATATATAGATAATATTTCATACGGGCTAATTATTCTTACAATTTGAATTACTTTCTTAATAATTAATTCTAGTCCTTTATATAAATATAATAACATGAATTTATTTTTATTTATAGTATTATTATTAATAACATTATTAGTTCTATCATTTTGTTCATACAACATTATGATATTTTATATCTTTTTTGAGACTAGTTTAATCCCTACTATAATTATTATTATAGGATGGGGGTATCAACCTGAACGAGTGAATGCTAGATATTACTTGTTGTTTTATACTTTATTTGCATCTCTTCCCATATTAGTTTCAATTATATGTATATATAGAAATAATATAACTAACATTATAATGTTAATGAGATCAAATAATAAGTTTATTTATTTAGGGATAACATTAGCATTTATAATTAAAGTTCCATTATTTATGTTTCATTTTTGATTACCAAAAGCTCATGTTGAAGCACCTGTTTCTGGTTCTATAATTTTGGCTGGAATTCTTTTAAAATTGGGAACTTATGGTTTAATTCGTGTTATATATATTATGCCAATAATATTTACTAATTATAGATTTATTTGAATTTCTATTTCATTAATAGGGGGAATTATAATTAGATTGTCTTGTATAATGCAAACTGATATAAAATCTATAATTGCGTATTCTTCTGTAGCTCACATAAGATTAGTTATTGGAGGAATTATGACAATAAATATGTGAGGTATAACCGGGGCATATTTTATAATAATTGGGCATGGTTTATGTTCATCTGCTTTATTTTGCTTAGTAAATATTTCTTATGAACGTTCGGGGAGACGTAGAATACTAATCAATAAAGGAATATTAAGATTTATGCCTTCAATAACTCTCATATGATTTCTAATATCTTCTAGAAATATTTCATGTCCTCCAACAATTAGTCTAGCAGGAGAAATTATAATTTTAAATAGATTAATGTTTTGAAATTCATTATGTATAGTTTTCTTGTCTTTTCTTCATTTTTATCAGCTTGTTATAGTTTATATTTATATTCTCATACTCAACATGGAATAATTTTCTCGGGCTGCTACTCCTTCAATTCTGGAAACGTGCGTGAATTTATTTCAATTATAATACATTGGATTCCCTTAAATTTAATTATTTTAAAATTAACATTGTTAATATAATTCAATTAGTTTAAAATAAAACATTAAATTGTGGATTTAAAAATATAAATTTATATTGGATCATTACTAAAAATAAACTTAATACATATATTTTCTTAATTTTATTAATTATAAGATTAATAATACTAGTTTTATTAATAAATATAATTATTTTTGATTATGCAATTATAATAGAATGAATAATTATTACAGTCAATTCATGTAATATTTATATAACATTAATTTTTGATTTTATATCAACTTTATTTCTTTCAACCGTTATATTTATTTCATCAATAGTTATATTGTATAGAGGTGTATATATAATAAGTGATAAATATATTAATAGATTTATCTATATTATTATAATATTTGTGATATCAATAATATTATTAATTATTAGACCTAATATGGTAAGTATTCTCATTGGATGAGATGGATTGGGGTTAGTGTCATATTGTTTAGTTGTTTATTATCAAAATTTAAATTCTAGAAATGCTGGAATATTGACGGCATTAATAAATCGTATTGGAGACGTTATAATCCTTTTATTAATTGCATGAATAATAAATTTTGGATCTTGAAATTTTATATCTTTTATTAATAAAATAATAATGAGTCCAATAATTATACTAATTATTATTGCAGGATTCACAAAAAGAGCTCAAATTCCATTTTCTTCATGACTTCCAGCAGCTATGGCTGCTCCAACTCCAGTATCGGCCCTTGTTCACTCGTCAACATTAGTTACTGCAGGAAGATATCTAATTATTCGATTCAGAAATTTAATTATATCATTTAATTTAATTCAAATATTTTTAATATTATCAGTACTAACAATAATTATATCAGGACTAGCTGCAAATTTTGTATTTGACTTAAAAAAAATTATCGCATTATCAACTTTAAGACAATTAGGAATTATAATATCAATTTTAATATTTGGCCATCCAATATTATCTTTTTTTCATCTCATTATTCATGCCCTGTTTAAGGCATCACTTTTTTTATGTGCTGGGGTATTGATTCATAGATTAATAAATAATCAAGATATTCGTATAATGGGCTGCATAAGCTATAACATACCAATAACTAGAACATTCATAAATATTGCTAATTTATCATTCTGTGGAGTACCCTTTATGAGAGGGTTTTATTCAAAAGATTTAATTGTAGAAATAATATGTTCCAGAAGTATTAACTTATTAATCTTATTATTAATGTATATTGGAATTGGAATAACATCTTTTTATTCTGCTCGATTAACATATTTTTCAATAAATATAAATTTTAGTTATTATAATTTTAGTTCACAAAACGAATTATTTAATAATATATTAAAGAGAATTATGATTTTATCTATTTATTCAATTTTATCAGGGTCTATATTTAGATGAATCATATTTAATAATCCTGCAAGAATTATTCTTCCCATTGAAGGAAAGATAATAGCAATGGCTCTATCTTTTCTGGGATTATTAATTGGATATGAAATATCTATGTTTTCATCTACAGTAAAAAAATTTACAAGAGAGTTTATGAGTTCCATATGATTTTTAAAACAACTATCAACCTTTCATACTCAATTTTTTATTTTAAAAAATTCATTTATATTTCAAAAATCAATTGATTTAGGATGAGGAGAAAAAATTGGACCTCAAGGTATGATTGAATTAATAAAATTAATCATAATATTTAATATTAATATAAGAAAAAATAATTTCAAAATTCAAATAATAACATTTATTGCTTGATTTTTAATTATTATATATTTAAATAGCTTAAGCATTAGAGCATAATATTGAAGATATTAAGGTAATAAATATTTTTAAATATTTATAAGGTTTTCCCTCTCTTTTCAATGAAAATGAAATGTTTTATAAACTTTATAAATAAGGAAAAAACGGAGTTTAACCGCTTTAAAAGCTAGTTAGCAGCTGCTTTTATTCCCATTTCCTTTTAATTGGAAATTATATGTTCAATAACTTTATTAACAATAAAGTGCCTTATTTTTGGCTTCAATTAATAAACAAAGGAATAAAGATTCTTTTTTTAGGTCGAAACTAAATGTATTTATTACTTCATTGTTTTTAAGAATGGCTAATATGAGCACCTACTGATTGCAATTCAATAATTATATTTAAATACATCCCTATTAAATTCAATTTAACATACTATTTTTTCATTCATGATATAAACCCAATATTAAAAATAATAAAAATAACAATATCACTAAGTAAATTTCAATAATATTAATAGTTGTTATTACAATAACCATGGGCATAATAATTACCAATTCAACATCAAAAATAAGGAAAATAACTGCAATTATAAAAAAATGTCTTGAAAAAGGAATTCGAGATGACTCAAAAGGATCAAATCCACACTCAAATGGAGATGACTTTTCACGATCAATAATTGATTTAGTTGACACGAAATATAAAAAGGTTATCAAAGTAAATAAAATTAATAATATCATAATACAGTAAACTACAACATTAAAAATTATTCTATTTAAAAATTAATCCTTTTAATTGGAAGTTAAATATACTTATATACTAACAGAATATTTATCTACCTCATCAGTAAACCGATACATATAAAAATAGTCAAACAATATCGACAAAATGTCAATACCAGGCAGCTGCTTCAAAACCAAAATGATGAGTTCTAGAAAAATGAAATTTCAATTGACGCAATAAACAGATTATAATGAACGTTCTTCCAATAATAACATGGATTCCGTGAAATCCTGTTGATACAAAAAATGTTGATCCATACACAGAATCTGAAATACAAAATGATGATTCAAAATATTCATATACTTGAAGAATAGTAAAATATATCCCCAATATTAGAGTTAACAGGATACCATAAACAGATTCATCATGTTTACTTTCTATTATGGAATGATGAGCTCACGTAATTGTTACCCCAGAACACAATAAAATTATGGTATTTAATAGAGGAATTTGTATTGGATTAAAGGGCATAATCCCAGTAGGAGGTCAATTTATTCCAATTTCTATAACAGGTCTTAATCTTCTGTGAAAAAATCCCCAAAAGAAAGAAATAAAAAAAAAATCTCTGACACGATAAATAAAATCATTCCTAATTTTAAACCTCTCACTACAATTATTGTGTGAAGTCCTATAAACGTTCCTTCGCGCGAAATATCACGTCATCATTGAATTATAGTTAAAATCAAAATTAAAAACCCAAAAAATAATAAAATAAAATTTTGTATATGAAATATTATTACTATACCAGAAACAAAAGTTAGAGCTCCAATTGAACCCGTTAAAGGTCATGGTCTACAATCAACTAAATGATATGGGTGATTATTCATTAAGATACTTCTCTATAATACAGAGTTCTCAGAACTGTAAAAACATAAGATTTAATCACACAAACTGCTGATTCAAATAATATTAATAATATCTGAATTAAAATAATTAGATTTATATAAATTTCTAAATTAGTTGATCTGTTTCCTAATAATGTTATTAATAAATGGCCAGCAATTATATTTGCTGTTAAACGGACAGCCAAAGACCCCGGTCGAATTAAATTTCTGACAGTTTCAATACATACTATAAAAGGTATTAAAATTATTGGAGTTCCTATTGGAACTAAATGACAAAACATATGGTTTGTATTGTTCAAAAATCCAAATAAAATAAAAGTCAACCAAAGAGGAAGAGCTAAACTAAGGGAAAATACTAAATGTCTTGATCTAGTGAAAATATATGGAAACAATCCGAGAAAATTATTGAATAGGATGAAAATAAATAAAGAACAAAATAATAACGATCTACCAAAAGATCCTGAACTTATTAATAAATTTAATTCAAAACTTATTGTATTTAAAACTTTATTAATAAAAATTATATAACGACTAGGGATATATCAAAACCCTATAGGTATAAATAATAATAAAATTAATGAGCTTAATCAATTTAATGAAAATAATCCTGTTGATGGATCAAAAGTTGAAAATAAATTTGTTATCATGATCAGTTATATAAATTATTAAAATTACCAGTTAAATTTATCCTTGGAATTTTCATAAAAGAAAAATAAATAAAAGTTATAATTAAAATAACAATTAACAAAAAAAAGAAAAACAAAACATCAATTTATTGGAGATATTTGTGGAATAGAAAAATACTATTCTTAGTTTTTTGAATCTGACAGATTGACGTTTTATAATAAACTAACTTTTCGTCATTAAAAGTAATAGTTAGTTACTATAAATTGGTTTAAGAGACCATCACTTACTTTCAGTCACTTAATGAATAGTTCATTAATCAATTAATAAAACAATTTATACCAACTCTTTCAATAACAATAGGCATAAATCTATGATTTGCTCCACAAATTTCAGAACATTGACCAAATGACATACCAGGTCGATTAATTCTTGCTTGATTTAATCGACCAGGCACGGCATCTACTTTAATTCTCATAGATGGTATAGCTCATGAATGAATAACATCAAATGATGATACCAATAATCGAATTTGAGTACTAAAAGGTAAAATCGTTCGATTATCTACTTCTAATAAACGGAACTCTCTAATTGATATTTCATTCTGAGATTTTATATAAGAATCAAATTCAATATTTAGAAAATCTGAATATTCGTACGATCAATATCATTGATGACCAATAATTTTTAAAGTTATTAAAGGTTTGTTAATTTCATCCAATAAGTATAATAATCGTAAGGATGGGAATGCAATAAAAATCAAAGTTAAAGCTGGAAGAAGTGTTCAAAAAAATTCAATTAGTTGTCCCTCTAATAAAAGTCGATTAACAATATTATTAAATATAATAACTGTTATTATATAAGTAACAATTGAAGTAATAATAATTAAAATAATTAAAGTACGATCATGAAAAAATATTAATTGTTCCATTAATGGTGATGTAGCATCTTGCATATTAATATAAGATCAATTAGAAATTTCTAACAAAAATTATTTTATATATGAATCTTAAATTCATCGCACTTCATCTGCCATATTAGAATTGAACTAATAATGGAATCTCACTATGAGTGCTCAGACGGGGGAAGTTTATGTAACCATTCAATGGAAGAGTTTATATTAGTTGAATATAAAATCAATCGATGTGAAATAAATCTTTCTCAAATAATAAACAATAAAAATAAAATTCCAATAAATGAAATTCTTCTTCCAATAGAAGACATAATATTTCATGATATAAATGCATCAGGATAATCTGAATACCGACGTGGCATACCTCTCAATCCTAAAAAATGCTGGGGAAAAAAGTTAAATTTACCCCAATAAATATAATTAAAAAATGAATTTTCAATCAATTAGAATTTAAAGATAATCCAGTAAATAAAGGATATCAATGAATAAATCTTCCTACAATTGCAAATACTGCACCTATCGATAACACGTAATGAAAATGGGCCACAACATAATATGTATCATGTAATACAATATCAATTGATGAATTAGCTAAAATCACTCCGGTCAATCCACCAATAGTAAAAAGAAAAACAAACCTCACTGCCCATAAAATTGAAGGTCTTATCTTGATTTTAACTCCTCTCAAAGTTGCTAATCATCTAAAAACTTTAATTCCTGTTGGAACAGCAATAATTATTGTAGCAGAAGTAAAATAAGCTCGTGTATCAACATCCATGCCAACTGTAAATATATGATGTGCTCAAACAACAAATCCTAAAATACCAATTGATATTATAGCATAAATTATTCCTAGTGACCCAAAAGATTCAATTTTTCCTCTCTCCTGAGTAATAATGTGAGAAATTAGTCCAAATCCAGGCAAAATTAAAATATATACTTCAGGGTGCCCAAAAAATCAAAATAAATGTTGATATAAAATTGGATCTCCTCCACCTGAAGGATCAAAACAAGAAGTATTTAAATTCCGATCAGTTAATAACATTGTAATTGCACCAGCCAAAACTGGTAATGAAAGCAATAATAAAAAGGCAGTAATTAATACCGCTCATACAAATAAAGGTAACCGATCCATATATATTCCCGCTGATCGTATATTAAAAATTGTTCTAATAAAATTAACTGCTCCTAAGATTGAACTAGCTCCGGCCAGATGTAAAGAAAAAATAGTTAAATCAACACAAGATCCTGAGTGTGCAATGCCTCTTGACAATGGGGGATAGACTGTCCAACCAGTACCTGCACCTCTATCAACTATTCTACCAATCAATAATAATGTTAATGAAGGTGGTAATAATCAAAAACTTATATTATTTATTCGAGGAAAAGCCATGTCAGGAGCACCAATTATTAAAGGAACCAATCAATTCCCAAATCCTCCAATCATAACTGGTATTACTATAAAAAAAATCATAACGAAAGCATGAGCAGTAACAATCACATTATAAATTTGATCATCTCCAATAAAAGATCCAGGAATGCCCAATTCAACACGAATAAGAACTCTTAAAGTTGTACCCACTATCCCTGATCAAATCCCAAAAATGAAATATAATGTTCCAATGTCTTTATGATTAGTTGAGAAAAATCACTTATTCATAACTAAACATTGATTTATTCCCAATTGAGATGACTGAATTAGGTAATAAACTGTAAATTTATTTATGGATATTTTTCCTCTCAATAATCTAATCTTTCTTCTTCTTTATTCTTATTTCTTATTCTTTCTTCAGTCTTATATTTAATAATAATATTAAATTGCAAATTTAAAGGTGATTAAAATAAATCTAAGGCTTACAAAAAATTATATTTTTAACTTTGAAGGATAATAGTTTTATTAACTTAAAACCTTATTAATTCATAATATTAAATAAGGTTACAGCTATAAATCCAATCAATAAAGAATTCACTATAAATAATGTATTATTTAACCTAAAAGTTGACAACTTTAAAGATACATTGTTTATCATCAGCCCTGTCATTACAACTCGTAAATAATAAAATAACACTAATAAAGCAGTTATTACTAAAATTAAACATAAAAAATACATTTTATTAACTAAAAGACAATAAATTATCATAAATTATGGGAAAAATCCTAAAAATGGTGGTAATCCACCTATTGACATAAAAACAATCATTAACATTAACGATTTAACCCTATTGTTAAACAAAATAAAAATTTGATTTAAATAATTCATATTATTTATTCAAAACAGATAGCAAGTCAAAAATAAAGAGAGGGAATAAATTAAAAAATATACCAGCCATATATAATTTATTAATATAACCCCTCTAAAAATTCAACTTAAATTGTAAATTGATGAATATGCTAAAATTTTTCGAATTGATGAATAACACAGCCCCCCCAATGAGCCCCAAAAACATGATAAAACAATAAATAAAATCAATCTTATATCTAGATAACTCAATAAAATAATGAGAATAATCCTCTGAACGGTTATAATTAAAAAAGACACTAATCAAGATAATCCATCAATTACTGAAACATACCAATAATGGAATGGAGGAGATCCAATTTTAATTATTAAACTAATTATAATAAAATATTTTACCTGAAATAATATTCCTAAAATAACAACAAAGAGGAATAACAATCTTGAACCCATTCTTTGAATAATAAAATATTTAATTATTGACTCAGATGAGTAAACTCTCATTTTATTCACTATAAAAGGCAAAAATGATACCATATTTATTTCGACTCCCATTCAACAACCCAGCCAATTGTTTGAACAAATCGACAATATAATACCAAAAAACAAGAATGCCACAAATACTATATAAGAGGAATTTTTTTAAATTAAAAAGGGATAATTTTCCATAAATGAGGTATGAACCCATTAGCTTAATTTTAGCTTATCTTTTATATGTTGTAGTTTATGAAGAACATTAATTTTTGATATTAAAAGACAGTTTAATTCTGTCAACATAATAAGAGTATAATATTACATAATTTATTCTATCAAAATAATCCTTTTTGTTCGGGCACCTTATTTTTTTTTTATTTTTTATTTTCTACATTTTATTTTATGTATAACTTATAATATCTGGTATACCTTTTATCATACAATAGACTTTCAGCTAATACTTAAATTCGCAACCTTATAAATTCTTTCCCCCATCTTTTTACATATTTATTTATTGATTAAAATAAACTTACGGAATTGAATATCAAGTGACAATCAAATATTCAGCTAAAATACAATAATTACATCAATTATTGTACAACCACATTTTGCAAATCTGGACTATAAAATATATAATTACAGTATGATTATAGTTAAATTAAAAATATTAATGCTAATATTACTATATTACTACATTTATATATTCATATATAATATATATATATACATATGTACATATGTATATACATATATAAAAACAACACAATGACGATAATAATACAGTAGAACATAGCCACGTATTTCATCAGCGGGTTGCAAATTACACCGGAATTAAGTTTGAACATAACGAAATGACATTATTGAACAAAGGTTTGATGTATAACATTCCCTCGTTTAATAAGAACTTTAGGATCCGTGAAATAATATGCGCGGAAGCTGCCATAAAAACTATTGATAATATTTCGCATCGCATCAGGAGGAAACGCGTGCCATCATAAATAATAAAATAAACAAAGTCATTAAGAAGGATACCCACATCGCTAACCTGCAAAATAAGTACAAACGTGACGCGCGTATTGCACGGAATGTTTACAAAAAACTTCGACATGATAACGCTATCGTCACGACGGCTGATAAGGGTAATACGGTAGTTATTATTAACAAAAATATATATACCAATAAGGTACAGGAGTTCATAAAAACAATAATATTAAAAAGCTACACAAGGATCCCACTAGCGCCTATGTCAAGGAATTAAACAACACTATAAATAAATGCCCCAATCTCCTCAATGAAAGCACTAGACGTTATTTAAAACCCATAAATGCCAGGGCCCCAGAACTTACGGGTTTACCCAAAATACATAAAGAAGATATGCCAATACGCCCGGTTGTAAATTACACGACTGCCCCTGGTTATAGGACGGCTAAAAGATTAGTAAAAATCATAAAAGAGAACATTGACATAGTAAATAACTACAGCATAAAAAACAGCTACGATCTCGTTGAAAAAATTAAAACTATTAAATCAGCACCACATTATAGGTTGGCTTCATTTGACGTAACTAATCTGTACACCAATGTGCCGGTAGATGAGACAATGACAATTCTCAGAAATAGCTTAATTAATACAAATAGGTTAGGTAGAAATGAAATTGATGAACTTATGCAACTGCTAAAAACAATACTCAAACAAAATTATTTCTCTTATGATAATGAGTATTTCATGCAGGAGGATGGTCTGGCAATGGGGTCACCTTTATCGGGGATTTTAGCGGACCTATACTTGAACCACTTTGAGGATACATTTTTAATGTCTAGTCTTAATAAACAGCGAGACAAAATTAAATTTTACGTACGCTACGTTGACGACACTTTTATGATATTCAATGGAACGAGTAGACAAATAGAAAATTTGAAAGGATATATGAACAGCATAAACATGAAAATCCAATTTACCCTAGAAATGGAGAATAATGGCTGCCTGAACTTTCTTGATCTCACTATCAGCAAATATAATGACCGTTTTAGATTCAAAATTTATAGAAAGCCCACCACCACGAATATTACTATTCATGCTGATTCGTACCATCCATATTCCCAAAAAATGGCAGCCTTCAACGCGTTCGTTCATAGAATGCTTGCTATTCCCCTTGAGCAAAAAGACAGAGTGGAAGAGACTAATATAATCAAAAGTATAGCTATCGCTAATGGGTATAACAGTGGAATCATAGACAAGCTTATAAGAAAACACTCGGTAAAAATCAATAGTAAAAGCAGATTAACCGGCCCATCTAAAGAAGATACTAAATTTATAGTAACTGAGTACACAAATGTACTACCAGTCATTGTAAAGAATGAGCTGAAAAAACGTAAAATAGCAGTGGCCTTTAAAACCACAAATAACATCAAAAAACGTTTGGGACAAAGAACTCATATCCCGGCTGAAGAGAAAACTGGAGTGTACAAGCTTGAATGCGATGACTGTGACAAATTCTATATAGGACAAACGGGCAGGCCGTCAGCCGAACGTTTTAAAGAACACCTGCCCAAAAGTGATATCTCGAAAACTAGATCCAGTTACGCTCAGCATTTAATGCGGTATAATCATAAGTACTCAGACTTCCACACAAACTTTAAACTGCTTCATAATTGTAAAAAGGGTGCATACATGAACCCTGTGGAGGAATATGAGATATACAGGGCTCCTAAGTTACAAACGGACCAGCTACTTAATGACAAAGTTTCGTTCCGATCGAATCTGCTGTACAACACGGCCATCGATATCGATGGGTCAGCGGGCAATGATAACGGTCGTATAAGACAAAGTGCAACAGTTGGTCGTTGGCGGCGAGACGATGCGCATCGGACTGTGCCGTGACTGTGTCGGTGTTTAATTATGTGTGGTGTTTTTGTGTTTGTGTATTTTAAATAGTTGTGACCCCTTTTGGGTGAATTTGATGTTTTTATAATTTTTAAAAAACCTGATGATGAGAATTTATTCTCGAAACGCGTTGTTTTAAGGAAAAAACTAAAGAAGTCACAAGACAGAAGTTAATACAGGTAATTGCCTAATATTAATTCTAAATTTTAGTAACGTGACTTGGAGACAATTAAAACAAAATGAATCTAGAAGCCAGTCAGGCACGTATTGTCTATAAATTTAAAAACATCAAATTAAAATTGATTACGGCATCGCAGAACATCAAGTATAACAGAAGATGCCTTCACTACAACATCACACCGAAGTACATAAGTTCCAACATCAACAGCAAACATTGTTCCGAAAAAATAAAATCAATCTGGATTAAGGAAGAGATCAAACGACTTTATATTTTAAAAAGTGGTCTAAATACTAAGCTTTATCTAGCCCACCTGGAGGTTTTAAACGAGTTTCACCCGGCAGTAATAAACGGCATTCTCGACATTGTCAATAGACAGATAAACAAAGTCGTCAGTTCTCTAAAACGTAAACAGTTAAGAAAGTTTCAAAACCTGTATACAAAACAACACAATGACGATAATAATACAGTAGAACATAGCCACGTATTTCATCAGCGGGTTGCAAATTACACCGGAATTAAGTTTGAACATAACGAAATGACATTATTGAACAAAGGTTTGATGTATAACATTCCCTCGTTTAATAAGAACTTTATGATCCGTGAAATAATATGCGCGGAAGCTGCCATAAAAACTATTGATAATATTTCGCATCGCATCAGGAGGAAACGCGTGCCATCATAAATAATAAAATAAACAAAGTTATTAAGAAGGATACCCACATTGCTAACCTGCAAAATAAGTACAAACGTGACGCGCGTATTGCACGGAATGTTTACGAAAAACTTCGACATGATAACGCTATCGTCACGACGGCTGATAAGGGTAATACGGTAGTTATTATTAACAAAAATATATATAAAGGAGGATATAATATATATATAATAAGGATAAAAACTTACAATTTAAGGAAGAGATAGGAGGTAAGCAAATAAATTACTTAGATTTAAACATAGAAATTAAAGATAATGAGAAACTACAGTTTGGGATATTTAGGAAAGAGTCGTATTCTGATATAATTATACCAAGAGAGTCGTACCACCCATACAGATATAAAATGGCGGCAATCAATTCCTTTTGTTACAGAGCTCAAAGTGTTTAAAAGAGACCGAATCAAAAGATAGGGAGTTAAAAACGATAAAGGGAATTGTAAGGAATAATAATTATAGCACCAACATAGTGGATAAAGTTATGAAAAGGGTCAACATACAAAAAGCTAAAATAGAACCAGAACAAAAGAATTATGCAGGGTCATTGACTTACATAGGTTCACATACTAGAAAAATTATAAAATGTTTTAATAAATATGGAGTAGATATAGCTATTAAAAAATGTGAAACGGTATTTGATAAGATAAGGAATAAGAATATAGAAAAAATTCCAGTATTACAGAAAAGCGGAATTTATAAATTAAAATTTAAAGACTGCAACAAAGTGTACCTAGGGGAGACAGGACGAAAATTCGCATGCAGGTTGTCTGACCACAAACGTGGAGAAGGTAATAGAACAACCAATTCTTTATATGCAAGATATTTCATAGAAGACAACCACAAGTTTGTTAATCCTTTGGAAGAATACGAAATTGTAAAAGTAGTAAATAACACAGTTGAAAGGAAGCTTAGACAGGAGTTAGAAATATTGAAAGAAAGAGAAAAAGGGTTAGACAATTTAATTAATATTAAAATTAAATTTGATAATGAAGAAATATTTGATAACATGATTAAGAAGTAAATGAGAGAGGGCAGATAGATAGATTAAGAATTATATTTCATAGTACTAATTGGTTGTTTTAAAATAAGGGTGTGTGACTGACCCACGTGTGTGGAGAGGAAGAGGGTAGTTTAAAGGGATGCACACACACACACACACACACACACACACACACACACACACACTGAAACACAAGAAATTTACTAGAAAAATATGTAACTGTACAGATGGTGAGACAGAGTTTAGGGGGTGGGGAAGGGTCATTAATTTTTAGTTTGTTGTGGGTGAGCAGGGTGGGGGAGAGGGGTGAAGGGTTGGGTATTACATATTTCCTGCCTATTCCTGATCTGACGATGAGCAGTGAAGCTTGAAAGCGCTAATCGGAATAATTTTTATATAGTGGTGTGCAATATTGATCATTCTGATTGTGATTTCAACCACTAACACAAATTTCTTCATTAAAAATATATATACCAATAAGGTACAGGAGTTCATAAAAAACAATAATATTAAAAAGCTACACAAGGATCCCACTAGCGCCTATGTCAAGGAATTAAACAACGCTATAAATAAATGCCCCAATCTCCTCAATGAAAGCACTAGACGTTATTTAAAACCCATAAATGCCAGGGCCCCAGAACTTACGGGTTTACCCAAAATACATAAAGAAGATATGCCAATACGCCCGGTTGTAAATTACACGACTGCCCCTGGTTATAGGACGGCTAAAAGATTAGTAAAAATCATAAAAGAGAACATTGACATAGTAAATAACTACAGCATAAAAAACAGCTACGATCTCGTTGAAAAAATTAAAACTATTAAATCAGCACCACATTATAGGTTGGCTTCATTTGACGTAACTAATCTGTACACCAATGTGCCGGTAGATGAGACAATGACAATTCTCAGAAATAGCTTAATTAATACAAATAGGTTAGGTAGAAATGAAATTGATGAACTTATGCAACTGCTAAAAACAATACTCAAACAAAATTATTTCTCTTATGATAATGAGTATTTCATGCAGGAGGATGGTCTGGCAATGGGGTCACCTTTATCGGGGATTTTAGCGGACCTATACTTGAACCACTTTGAGGATACATTTTTAATGTCTAGTCTTAATAAACAGCGAGACAAAATTAAATTTTACGTACGCTACGTTGACGACACTTTTATGATATTCAATGGAACGAGTAGACAAATAGAAAATTTGAAAGGATATATGAACAGCATAAACATGAAAATCCAATTTACCCTAGAAATGGAGAATAATGGCTGCCTGAACTTTCTTGATCTCACTATCAGCAAATATAATGACTGTTTTAGATTCAAAATTTATAGAAAGCCCACCACCACGAATATTACTATTCATGCTGATTCGTACCATCCATATTCCCAAAAAATGGCAGCCTTCAACGCGTTCGTTCATAGAATACTTGCTATTCCCCTTGAGCAAAAAGACAGAGTGGAAGAGACTAATATAATCAAAAGTATAGCTATCGCTAATGGGTATAACAGTGGAATCATAGACAAGCTTATAAGAAAACACTCGGTAAAAATCAATAGTAAAAGCAGATTAACCGGCCCATCTAAAGAAGATACTAAATTTATAGTAACTGAGTACACAAATGTACTACCAGTCATTGTAAAGAATGAGCTGAAAAAACGTAAAATAGCAGTGGCCTTTAAAACCACAAATAACATCAAAAAACGTTTGGGACAAAGAACTCATATCCCGGCTGAAGAGAAAACTGGAGTGTACAAGCTTGAATGCGATGACTGTGACAAATTCTATATAGGACAAACGGGCAGGCCGTCAGCCGAACGTTTTAAAGAACACCTGCCCAAAAGTGATATCTCGAAAACTAGATCCAGTTACGCTCAGCATTTAATGCGGTATAATCATAAGTACTCAGACTTCCACACAAACTTTAAACTGCTTCATAATTGTAAAAAGGGTGCATACATGAACGCTGTGGAGGAATATGAGATATACAGGGCTCCTAAGTTACAAACGGACCAGCTACTTAATGACAAAGTTTCGTTCCGATCGAATCTGCTGTACAACACGGCCATCGATATCGATGGGTCAGCGGGCAATGATAACGGTCGTATAAGACAAAGTGCAACAGTTGGTCGTTGGCAGCGAGACGATGAGCATCGGACTGTGCCGTGACTGTGTCGGTGTTTAATTATGTGTGGTGTTTTTGTGTTTGTGTATTTTAAATAGTTGACGACCCCTTTTGGGTGAATTTGATGTTTTTATAATTTTTAAAAAACCTGATGATGAGAATTTATTCTCGAAACGCGTTGTTTTAAGGAAAAAACTAAAGAAGTCACAAGACGGAAGTTAATACAGGTAATTGCCTAATATTAATTCTAAATGTTAGTAACGTGACTTGGAGACAATTAAAACAAAATGAATCATTATTAGTATGGGTCGCACTGATTGATGCATCAGTCGGGAGACCTTGAGTGGGTCCCTGCCGCTCTGTGCGATGATCCAACGGTTGTTTGTGGTTTGTTTGCCGTTCCGTATTGTCTAGACTGGTACTCCGTCTAGTCTGACTATACCTTGGATCGTCACATTCTCGGTTCCTCCGCCTATCCTCATATTCATGGTAGCTGTTGCTTCGCTGATGGTAATACGTTCATTGGCGACCGTCTTCAGCTCGTATGAAGTTCACCCTCGGTCTGGAAAACCTATTATTACTATTGTTATTATTTGGTTGGTACCCACGATTATTATTATAATAACGTTCAGTGTTATTATAGTTGGGGTTTCTCTGACTATTAATGTTGGGTTTGGGTAATATTGGTTTCTATTACCCTGATAACCATTATTCGTTCTATTATTATCTTGATTACCTTGAACGTGGTTATTGTTATTATTATTATTGTTGTTATTATTTGGTGGATTGGCGCAGTTTCCCTGGTAGCCATTGTTGTTGTTGTTGGTACCGTTGTTGGTATACGGATGGTTCCTGGGTTCTGGCCGATCATTCCTCCTCCGGCTTTGTTGGTAATACTCTTCGTTCTCATAATTTTCGAGAAGTTCAGTCATGGCCTGTATGGTCTTGATTTGGCTGCCTCTCCTTGGTCGAATTACCTCTTCATCATAGTGATATGATAATTTGTTGATAAGGCATTCTTCTGGTATGGCTGGTTCCAAATGCTTAGCCATACATACTTTGCCGAGGAAGTATGCTGTCATTGAGCTACCCACCTGTTGTTTGTAACGGCCGTGACAGATGTTGTCACGTATTAAATTTTGGGTAGTCTCAGACCAATATTTCGCCTTAAATAAGCTCTTGAACTGCTGGTAATCCTCGATATCACTACGGTTGGCCATCCACCAATGATCTGTCATTTCCCGAAATGATTCGTCTAATAACTCCCTGTTGTTGACCCATCTGTTGCCCCTGTGTTTGGCGATATACTCTATCCGGGCCAAGAACTCCATGGGTTTCCTTTTGTATTGGCGAAAGTTTAGCCATTCTCGGTTCTCATTTATGGGGAAATGTGTGAAGTTATTTGGTCGGTTTCGGATCACTTCCATCTCTTCCTGGCTCTGCCGCACTTGACCGGTGATATTGGTCATCACTACCTCCAGTCCATCACACCTTTCCGTAACTTGGTTATGCACCTTATTTAGTTCCTCCTGTGTTTCTTTTCAGTTTTCTTCCAACCTTGTCTTACGGTGTTCTTTGATCTGGGTAATTTCGGTATTTACTACTTCCCTGACTTCCTGTACTTCACTCTCAGTTTGGCGACATCTTTCGTCAACTTCCCTGATCGGTTGGTTTATTATTATTGTTTCCTCTTCCAATTTTTTATTTATAGGTCTCTTATGGTCATTGATTTTCCTGCTCAACTCTTCCTTTGCTAACTCTATTCTCTCGTCTACCTTGTTCATGTTTTCCTGGTTGACTTCCCTTAATTCTTCTCTAAGTAGTTGGTTATCCTCCCTCAATTCTTCTAACTTCTCCCCCATCTTCTCTTCCATTTTCTTGTTATTTTCCCTTAATTCTTCCTTCAATTGTTGGTTGTCACATTCCATCTTCTTACTATTTTCTTCAATTCTCTTGTTGGTATTTTCAATCATTTCTTCCATCTTCTTACTGGTTTCGTCAATTCTCTTGTTGGTATCTTCAATCTTATTACCCAATTCTTCCTTTAACAACTGGTTGTCTTCTTTCAATTCTTCTTTTGTGGATTTGAATTCTTGATCCAGTTTCTTGCTGTTTTCCTGTATTTTCTTATTGGTTCCTCCAATGTCCTCTCTCATCTTCTTGCTGTTTTCCTCCATCTTCTCTTCCATCTTCTTGCTGTTTTCTTCCATCTTGGATTCTATGTTCTTATTCATTTCCATTATCATTTTCATTAGGGTTTCTTGGAACTTAACATCCCCTGTTGGTGTTGGTACTTCAGGTTGTATATCTGTTAGTGCGGGTTGTTTAGGTTCCACCGGGGGTACTAACACTTCTATATCTTCCACGGGTGTTGCCTCCTTGTCCCCCATATCGACTTCCTTTTCGGCCTCTGCCACCCTTTTCTTAGAAGTCGCACGACGTTGCATGTTGTTTCCTTCTTTGACTGTATAACCGCTGCCAAGCTTAATTAGTAATTGGGCATGTTACTGTAGTCTTCCAATCGCTAATTGAAGCCCTTCAGTTGGACACCAATTTGTAACAAATCACTATATGCGGTTACAAATATAACTTTTGTCTTGTACAAAAGTAAAAAAAATTTTTTTTGTTTTATATGTTCAATATTTAATAAATAATTCTTGTAATGAGGGTTCGTTGAAATTTTAAAGTTCTTTAATTTATTTGTGTCAATAACTTCGCTTCTGATTCACTGTAAATAAATCTGGAGTTAATAAGATTGTCTCACTTCACTAATCGATTGGCGATTTTCTTCTTTCTCAAGTATATTACTCCCCTTGAGTAATGGTCACCTTTCTGTTAGTCCTGTGGTTAATTAAAACTCTTATATTAACGTGTGAAATAAAATTAAAACCAGATAGTTGAATTATTATTATTTATTGACAATTATTTGTTAAAATATCGATTTAAAATCGATTAGTAGATAAAGCTCGACTCTTTTACAGGGGTAATCGATTATCAATACAGGTTATATTATATAAATATTTTCGGATGGTTCTTTGAATGATTATAATTATAATAGTCAGAGAAGGGGCAAGTATAGAAAGTATAACATTCATAAAATAAATCTTAATAATTAATAATTACAAAATTAGTTTATCATATATAATGTTTATAAAATTGAAAAGTCAAACCAATTCGGTGATGACATATCTCATTCCTGGTGGACGCTTTGCATGATGGGATTTCTCAAAATGGCTGCTTGTTCGCTGCTCGGTAAAACTGGAATCGACGTAGTGAAATTTTCTTACAATAAAGATGCCTTTACAACTGCTTCCTTGTGTCCGCAATATTGAAGAATGTGTATTGGGTTGTTATAGGTGTCCTGGTTAAGTGTTCTGTGTTCACTGACTTTAAATGTTTTGTATTAGGTGTGTTCACTTGGTTTACGTGTCTGTCGAAAAATGTGAAGTTCGTTTGGTTATGATATATTTCGTGTGTTATAGTTTCATTAGTTTATTTCACTTATATTCTCTTCCGTATTAATTGTTTTCACTGTTTGTGGTGGTTGTATTCGTTCATTTTAAGTTTAATATACTAATTTCAGTAACTCTAGGTGTTTCACTGCATGATAGTCTTAATTTGTATACGCTATTAAAGTATTCGCTATATAGGTTCTTAGCGCGAGCTTAAATCAACCGTTCGCTTCGAATGTTAATTAAGAACTGTTTTACTTCCTTCGTCTTCTGAAATATCTTGCCAAGTTAATATTAGAAAAGTATTTCAATTATTATTCACTTCCTATGCATGTGATTACAGTACATTATATTCAGAATATATTTTGGTTATTGATTACTTTCATGAATTAGTAAATACATAATTGGTTTCTTTAACTCCTGCTGCTTAATTTGACATACAATAGTCCATCTTTATAAAGTTTTTTGTCAAAATTGCTATATTTCGGTCATTTTGGAAATATAGGCTCAATATCTGCTTCCTGTTCTTGTCCAAAATTTTAGCCATCTTATGTGTTATAAATATGATTATAATAAATCTCAGATTGATATAAATCTTTACCTTTCCTTAATTTCTTACAAATTTATCAATTGATCATTCTTTTAGTTATAAATTCATGAATTTACTAATCCTCCTCCGAAATTGTTAGATTTTATATTTGCAAATTTTTTAATAATTTTATACCTCTTTTTATATTATTCTTTTAAAGTATAGTTTTAGTTATAGTAGTTGGTGATTGACTCACCTTATATAAATCTCATTAGTTTACTTGGTTTATTTAACTTCCTTACTCAATTATTATGTTATTGGAATTTCCTTTTTGGCCTAGTTTTTATGGTTTTACATATACTGTTTTTTGTATAATACTAATTCTATACCCCTTCCGACTTTCTAAAGTTAACACAATATTAAATAAAATCTCCTTATATAACTATTGGAACATGTAGCATTGTATTCATGCTCATAATACAAAAACAATACTGAAAATTAATTACTAGTCTTTAAAGTTAGACATTTTAGTTTTAACTGTTTTTAGAAATACATAACATACATTTTATAAACTATTATGGTATACATACAGAGACATTTTAGTCTGTATGAACACTGTTATGCATAATAAACATTCTTATATTACCTATAATTCTTATTCTACACACCACCTTGAAATGTGGAGTTCATAGGCTTTAAACACAAACATAATTAGCCATTTAATTTTTATTTTTTCTTAAACTTAATTTGATTGCAGTCCTTTCTGTTTATATGGTGTGGTACATTTTAATGCCTGTTACAGTAATTATTCCCCACCTGCTCTCTTTATTACTTACATTTCAAAGAATGTTTTTTGACAACAGGTGGCCTCTTCTATGAAACATTAGAAATATTTTCATAATAATACTTCATGATATGTCATCTCTGTATTTATATAAAACATTAAATTTAATAATATATATAAAACTTTCACTTATGAACTTACTATTCGTTGTCACTTTCCCAAACGTTTCAAGGTGATGTACCTCTTCTTCAGCGGGAGTATACTGAATGTCGATTCCAGAATAACCGTTATGGAATTAGTTGTGTGTGGTGGGGGTTCATGGTGGGAAGGGATTGCGCTGAGGTTTGAATTGTGTGTATGGATCAGTGTATCGAATAGTGTATGTGATTTATAATGTAATTGTTCATTTAATATGTTGTTTGGTTGTAGTGTATGATATCTGTATATTTCAAATTGTTCAGCTGTGTTTAGTTTTCTACTTTTAGGTAAGTAGTGTAATATTTCCATGTTGTGTTCTATGTTTGTGTAACTGTGGTTTTCGTTATGTAAATGTGTGGCAAATGTGGAATGTATGTAGTTTGTGGTGAGGCCTTTTAAATGTTCAGAAAATCTGGACGAAAAAGATCTTCCCGTCTGGCCAATGTAGAATTGTTGACAATCATTACAATTTAATTTATAAACCCCTGTTTTGCTGTATGTGTCATTGTGTTTGTTAGTATTTTTTGTGTTTTCTAATGGTGTTATTGGTTCTGTAGGTTACTTTCTAATTGTTTTCCTAAATGTGTTTGCAATTTTGTGTGTATTGGAATTGTAGTATGTAAGTGTTATGTATTTGCTGGGTTGTGTGGTGTTGGTCTGATGTGTTTTACTTTTTGTGTTTAGGATTCGTTTGTGTAGTTTATTTATTAATCCGGGGTTGTATCCATTTTTGACTGCTATGTATTTGATTGTGTTTAATTCATCTTGGTAGTCATGTGTGTTTAGGGGTATTGAAGTGAGCCTATGGAGCATGTAGTTGAAAGCTGCATGTTTGTGTTGATTTGGGTGGTTGGATGTGTTATGTATGACCATGTCTGATGTGGTGGGTTTTCTGTATAGTTTGTATGTGTGTGTGTTGTTTGTTTTGGTGATTGTAAGGTCTAAGAAGTTTATGCTATTATTTAGTTCTATTTCAAATGTGAATTTTAATTTATGGTGTATAGTGTTAATGTATTTGTGGAAATTTTCTATTTGTCTTTTGTTGCCGTTGTAAAGGAGTAAAATGTCATCAACATACCTATGCCAATATATTATTTTATCGGTGTATTTGTTGTTGTTCAGTATGTGTTTCTGTTTGTTAACTTACACCTTTTCGTGTATTATTTATACAATTATTAGTACTGAATGTATGATACTTAATATTGTATAATTTGAATAATAAATCTTATCACCGGAGTAACACGTGTTTTGCTCATTTACTTGCATTAGGCTTTTGGTCCAGAATTGCGTTAAGCAAGACAAGACAGAGGTATTCGGGTACTGAAATAACCATTCACACAACATGAGGATAACAAATTAGATTTTATTTAGTTATTACTGTTTACGATTACAAACAATTAGAGTCAATTAATACTTGATAAAATGCAAAATGGCGGCTTCATGACTTCCGTTTTCTAGCCATGCTTTCATGGTTACCTAGCCGTTTTCTTTGAAATTAAGGCTTTTATCAAATTCATTTACTGCAGTTAAAACTTCAAGAGAAATGTTTTTAAATTTTCTTTCTGTTAATAGTTACTCTAAACTTGATCACGAACCAACGCCTCAGATATATTTACTTAAGGTTGGCCAACTCTCACGTTCACACTATCACACACAACATTCATTTTTCTGATACTGAATACATTTTATTTTATAGATTTAGAGCTCATGTTTGAAATTTAGAAAGTAATTTTGAAAGGACTTTCCTGAAATTGATGCGGCGTAGCCTCCTCAGAAGACTCCCATGTTGGCTGGCAGATGTTCGGCCGAATCTCTCTTTGTCCTTTTTTGTGCACTGAATTTACTAAACTTTTACATTGGTTGTCCACTGATGCTACATTATTGTTGATCATTACATTTTTTAAACAATTCTTTCATTTTTATGGCAAAAACTGCCCACTACACTGTTTGAGCATGTGCTCTCTTTGAGTTGTTACTGACGACTGGGCCAGACGTTGTATATCTAGTTTTCGTCTGTCTTTTACACTGAATTTACATGGTGGTTATTGTTATTTGTTCACTATTTACTTTTAGTTACATTTTGTTAATTCAAATAAACACTTTCGCTGACTATTTTATGCCAGCACAATTTCCACGTGTTACTGCCATGGTGATGTTACAGCGACTGGGGGCGATTCAGACGCAATTGTTATGTAAGTGGTCGTGCATCTGACGTCATTGTCTATTGTTCTCTAACCACTGTTTTGGTTAATACGTAATTGTTTTTTAACTCGTCATTGATTTGGTGACGATTTATTATCGTAGACCAATGGAAAGTCAGTATTGTCCGTGTTTTAGCGCCAACACTGCCATTTTCGTGGGTTCAATTTGCTCGTACGCCTCTGACCTTGGATCGTCTCTCCACCGGCGAATTTACATATTTATTGGGACTTGGGCCAAAACTAACCTTGTCTAACTTAACTTGATGATTACCATAAAATTCATAATAAAAATACCCTTACATCCCATTATTCCGATACAGACAATTTTGTACTGTTACAAAACCCCCTCAATGAAAGGTTTTGTGTCGAGACACAAAAACTTTCATTGACTCATTCATACTTCTCTAAAAGGATCAGTTCAGATATGTGCCACAACCCCCTGTAATGTTAATAAAATAAAAAAATCTCAATCACTTACCCTTGGTTCCATAGTGTCGATCGTACCCGTCTGACCTTACTGGACTTCTCCTGAGAGATCCCTACACCATAAGGCCATGAGGCACTGCACGCTCCTGTTCTGACGCTCCGGCCAGCTCAGGATCGCGGTCACAACACCATAAAAACTCTGAAACATTCAATACAAAATTTTAAAATAGTGGTCTCATTCATTTACATATCCGCAACTGATATGTTTCCTCTTAGATGCATTGGTTTGTGATTTGAGGCGTTGGTTTTAGTTATTTACAAAGTACCAAACAACACAATAAAACATAACAAGATTTAGGATAGATAAGCCTTCTACTTAACAACACTCCTACATATTTGTATCAATTGCTTTGACTCCCGTCAATATTAACTTGCCTCTTTCATCATAAAATTATACTCTTATAATAAACACAACATAAATTTTTTTTGATTCTCAAACAACAACTACTATTTTTATTCACTTACTTCAATTAATCATTACATTTATTTAGCATGGCAGTACTTCAATACTATCTAAATTTCTTTGTTAATTTCTTTACTTTAATTTCAAACCCTTTTCTACAGAATCACTTTTTTCTAGAGACTGGTTACTATAACACAATTTTTTATGTTATTATGGTCACTACCCTTACAGTAGCCTCCTAACCACACACTCTATCATCAACATAATAAAACATCATAAAACATTGTACATTACATATTAACATTGTTACATTTACCTTACATTAAACAATTTAAATTTACATGATTTGTACCAAACTTTATCACATTACTACTTCAACAATTCTCTATTAACTTTTATTCATTTAACATTCATTTAGATTCTATACAACAACAAAATTTCAAATATACCATTACCTTTCCAGTTACCTCACCTTTCTACTATGAATTTTCCCTTTTCTAACCCTTTTTATCCTTATTTATTAGTTTGGGTGACTCTCAATTACTCACTATTTCCTCTATCTTATTTTGGTATTCGTCAATCTAACCTTACTCACCTCCTTTTTTCTACTAACAACCGCTTCTAACCATTAATATAATATGACACCAATATCTCAATAATAACCCCCTTTCACAAATCCCATTTAAAACCTCTGGCACCGCTCATTTTTGTACTAGTATGTGTGTATTCCCTCTAACCAACTCATTCCCTTATCAGTTCCTGACCCTTTCAGATAACCCTTTCCGGCACACAACGATCCCTTCCTGTCTCAACATCTCTCGTTGGACTCCTACACCAATACCCTTATTACAAAATATCACCAACAACAACAATAAAATTACCATCCACATTACTCACCTCTACATATAATCGCTAACCACTGTGTCCCTAAAATATCTAACGCCTCTTTATATATCATCCACATCTCAGCACTTTATTTTTTCCTAACTCCCAATAACTTTATTCAACTAACTCCAATGTCCTGATTTATCCTTATTCCCAAACTCTTTACAACATTTCACATTAATATACCATTAGAAATTCATCACTTATCTACTAACAACAATACCTTTCACTAACCAAACCTATAACATGCTTAATCATTTACTAACCCTTTAGAATCTAAATTCCATAATATCCTTTCAAAATCATTATTAAACTTCTTTCACTTATTTAAAATTCTACAATACATGTTTACATAAAAATACACAAAATACACAACAGCAAAATACACAAATACATAGACATCAATACACAAAAATATACAATTCACATAATCATGAAATCATTTACCATAATCAGTCCTAATCAGTCCATTTTTAAAAACACTGTCCACACAATTAAATGTTCATAACACAATAAACAATACACAACTACCCCATATCGTCAAATAATAATCTTATCTTAAGTCTATACAACTTATTTTCCCTGGAAAACATTATATCACCATCATGAATACAGTACTTATTTAAATTTTTATATTCTACAAAACTATCATAATTAATACGGTTATTCCATATCAATTTATCATACAACCTGTCACAATCGGTTATGGTCCTGTCACCTTCAGTATAATTAGTCACAATCAGATAAGTTACTAAGTCATTATTTTCATTATCATCTCCTACGACTGCTATATCAGCTTCCTTACAAGGTAAGTACTTATTATTTTTATTATATATCATCTCTACTCCTAACCTTCCCATAAACTCTTCATAATCTCTGCTTATCTTAAAAATTTCTACCTCCCTCTTTCTCTCACAATATCTCTCACTTTCAAAACATCTCTCTCTTTTAAAATATCTCTCATAATAACTCTCCCAATAACACTTCTCTCTCTCAATATATCTCTCTTTACACCCACTCTTTAAACCTTCAAAACACACTATCATTCCCTTATTATTATATTCTATTCCCCATAAAATTTCATTTATACTATCAACATCCACACTATTATCACCTATTACTATATTTTCATCTATTTTATCGTAATTTTCTACCCCACTTACCTTGTCTTCTTCGTTCACTCCAACTTTGTTTAATTCTAATTTCTTCTTTTCTAATTCTATTTTTTCTAACTTTGTACATATTTCATTTAATCTTTTGTCAAAATTGCAACCTTGTTTTTTAATTTCTTTTTTAATATCACTCAATTGTACATCGAATTTGATGCTCTGCTCATTGAAAAGCAGTTTCATCGTTTTTATTATGTCATTTTCTTCCATTCTGGTATTTACTATAGGCGTTGAGTTCGCCTGTGGCGTGCTCAACATCAATGATTCTGTGTTTGTATTTTCTACGTTAATGCTTTCGTTATCTGCCATTTTATCGTACTGATGGTACTAAACTTTGTTTTTATTTGTTGTGTACGTCTTTTATACTATAGGTAATCTCTGTAGATAACCTCTCTTTTCTGTTTATTTCTTTACCCATCTAACCTCCGCTTGTCTGCTTATTTATATATTTTTTATTAATATATAAAGTCCCTGTTCGGGCGCCATCTGTTAACTTACACCTTTTCGTGTATTATTTATACAATTATTAGTACTGAATGTATGATACTTAATATTGTATAATTTGAATAATAAATCTTATCACCGGAGTAACACGTGTTTTGCTCATTTACTTGCAGTAGGCTTTTGGTCCAGAATTGCGTTAAGCAAGACAAGACAGAGGTATTCGGGTACTGAAATAACCATTCACACAACATGAGGATAACAAATTAGATTTTATTTAGTTATTACTGTTTACGATTACAAACAATTAGAGTCAATTAATACTTGATAAAATGCAAAATGGCGGCTTCATGACTTCCGTTTTCTAGCCATGCTTTCATGGTTACCTAGCCGTTTTCTTTGAAATTAAGGCTTTTATCAAATTCATTTACTGCAGTTAAAACTTCAAGAGAAATGTTTTTAAATTTTCTTTCTGTTAATAGTTACTCTAAACTTGATCACGAACCAACGCCTCAGATATATTTACTTAAGGTTGGCCAACTCTCACGTTCACACTATCACACACAACATTCATTTTTCTGATACTGAATACATTTTATTTTATAGATTTAGAGCTCATGTTTGAAATTTAGAAAGTAATTTTGAAAGGGCTTTCCTGAAATTGATGCGGCGTAGCCTCCTCAGAAGACTCCCATGTTGGCTGGCAGATGTTCGGCCGAATCTCTCTTTGTCCTTTTTTGTGCACTGAATTTACTAAACTTTTACATTGGTTGTCCACTGATGCTACATTATTGTTGATCATTACATTTTTTAAACAATTCTTTCATTTTTATGGCAAAAACTGCCCACTACACTGTTTGAGCATGTGCTCTCTTTGAGTTGTTACTGACGACTGGGCCAGACGTTGTATATCTAGTTTTCGTCTGTCTTTTACACTGAATTTACATGGTGGTTATTGTTATTTGTTCACTATTTACTTTTAGTTACATTTTGTTAATTCAAATAAACACTTTCGCTGACTATTTTATGCCAGCACAATTTCCACGTGTTACTGCCATGGTGATGTTACAGCGACTGGGGGCGATTCAGACGCAATTGTTATGTAAGTGGTCGTGCATCTGACGTCATTGTCTATTGTTCTCTAACCACTGTTTTGGTTAATACGTAATTGTTTTTTAACTCGTCATTGATTTGGTGACGATTTATTATCGTAGACCAATGGAAAGTCAGTATTGTCCGTGTTTTAGCGCCAACACTGCCATTTTCGTGGGTTCAATTTGCTCGTACGCCTCTGACCTTGGATCGTCTCTCCACCGGCGAATTTACATATTTATTGGGACTTGGGCCAAAACTAACCTTGTCTAACTTAACTTGATGATTACCATAAAATTCATAATAAAAATACCCTTACATCCCATTATTCCGATACAGACAATTTTGTACTGTTACATGTTCTATGGTGTGTATAAATATTTCGGCTAGTATACCTGATATAGGGGAGCCCATAGGTAGTCCATCTGTTTGTGTGTAAAACATGTTGTGTGCGAAATAATTTTGATCTGTGATAATTTTATTTAGATGGATGATCTCTTTTATGTGTGTTTCAGGTGTGTTATTTATTTTTAGTAATTGTTCTAATGTAGTTATTGTTTCTTTTATGGGAACATTGGTGTATAGGTTTGTTATGTCAAATGAAGCAAGTGTGGAATTGTGGGGAATGTGTACCTGTTGAGTTTTATTCACTAGATCTAAATTATTTTTGACAGTGGTGTTGTTTGTTAAATTTATGCTATTTCTGATTAATTTATCTATATGTCTAGCTATTTTGTGTGCACGTGCTTGTGTGTTGTTTATAAGTGGTCTGATGGGAATATTAGGTTTGTGTAATTTCGGTAGTGTATTTAGTGCAGGGGCGTTTGGTTTAATTTGTTTTAGATATTTGATGTTGTCAGGTGTTACTATGTGTTTTGTGTTATTTAGGGTTTTGTTTATTTGTTTGTGATATTTTGGGGTGGGGTCTTTATTTAATTTAGTGATGTTGTTTTCATTAAAAAATGTTTCAATTTTGTTATTTAAAGCCTGTTTTTCTATTATGACATTTATATTACCTTTGTCTGCTTTGATTATGGTTAGGTTATAATTGTTAATGGTTAATATAACACAATTATAAAGTAGCCTACAGAACCAATAACACCATTAGAAAACACAAATAATACTAACAAACACAATGACACATACAGCAAAACAGGGGTTTATAAATTAAATTGTAATGATTGTCAACAATTCTACATTAGCCAGACGGGAAGATCTTTTTCGTCCAGATTTTCTGAACATTTAAAAGCCCTCACCACAAACTACATACATTCCACATTTGCCACATATTTACATAACGAAAACCACAGTTACACAAACATAGAACACAACATGGAAATATTACACTACTTACCTAAAAGTAGAAAACTAAACACAGCTGAACAATTTGAAATATACAGATATCACACACTACAACCAAACAACATATTAAATGAACAATTACATTATAAATCACATACACTATTCGATACACTGATCCATACACACAATTCGAACCTCAGCGCCAATCCCTTCCCACCATCAACCCCCACCACACACAACTAATTCCATAACGGTTATTCTGGAATCGACATTCAGTATACTCCCACTGAAGAAGAGGTACATCACCTTGAAATGTTTGGGAAAGTGACAACGAATAGTAAGTTCATAAGTGAAAGTTTTATATATATATATATATATATATATATATATATATTATTAAATTAATAAGTGAACGAAGAGGATGAATCAACAAGATAATTATAAAACATTAAAGTTATTTAATAGTACATAGTTAAAGTAACAGTTACACCTTTACTTGAAGTATATTATATTAAAATTACTTGCACTGGTTCACTTACACTGTTGGGTCTGATTTATATTTGAGTTTTACAATATTCTAAGACCAAACTTTTAGTTATAATGGACTGTGAAGATTTGTTTATTTTATTACATAATAACTTTAGTTGGTGCACTTCTATTTACACTACTAAACACTTTTGTTTACAATTATCTTACATTTCTATGAGGTTTTGGGGTGTTGTACTTTCTTGGGTGACATTAAAATTTGGTTCGGGGTTTGTTATTGTTAGTAATAGGTTTTTCATTGGTATTCCTCGTAGTTCTCCCATCCTACATCTTCTTTTCTTCACTTCTTCCTTCTTGGGTTTTCCAAGGTAATTTGGTTTTATTTTGTGTCCGTTGGTTGGTTCGGGGTATCTTCTTTATTACCTGCTCCTATCCTACCTGGGTATTATCATGATTTTATTTTAGTTTCTTCGGATTTAATTTTCTTTATACATTTTTGTTGCATTTTTATGATTTAATTTTACTTTTTCCTTTATGGTGTTATTTTCCTTCGATATTTAATTATTTTCCTTCGAATTTTATTTTGAGTTAATGTAATTTAAATTTATTTATGATCAGAATGGAATTATTACTTAGTGGATTATCTGTCATGCTACACTATTCATGCTGAATCGTACCATCCATATTCCCAAAAAATGGCAGCCTTCAACGCGTTTGTTCATAGAATGCTTGCTATTCCCCTTGAGCAAAAAGACAGAGTAGAAGAGACTAATATCATCAAAAGTATAGCTATCGCTAATGGGTATAACGGTGAAATCATAGACAAGCTAGTAAGAAAACACTCAGTAAAAATCAATAGTAAAAGCAGATTAACTGGCCCAGCTAAAAAAGATACTAAGTTTATAGTAACTGAGTACACAAATGTACTACCAGTCATTGTACAGAATGAGTTAAAGAAACGTAAAATAATAGTGGCTTTCAAAACCACAAGTAACATCAAAAAGCATTTGGGACAAAGAACTCACATCCCGGATGAAAAGAAAACTGGAGTATACAAGCTCGAATGCGATGACTGCGACAAATTTTATACAGCACAAATGGGCAGACAATCAGCCGAACGTTTTAAGGAACACCTACCCAAAAGTGATTCCTCGAAAACAAGATCTAGTTACACTCAACATTTAATGCTGTATAATCATAAGTACTCAGACTTCCACACAAACTTTAAACTGTTTCATAATTGCAAAAAAGGTGCATACATGAACGCTGTGGAGGAATATGAGATATACAAGGCTTCTAAGTTACAAGCGGACCAACTACTTAATGATAAAGTTTCGTTTCGATCTAATCTGCTGTACAACACAGCCATCGATATCGATGTGTCCACGGGAAATGATAACGGTCATACAGGGTAAAATACAACAGTTTATCGTTGTCAACGAGACAATGCACATCGGACTGTGCCGAGACTGTATCAGTGTAAAATTATGTGTGGTGTTTTTGTGTGTTTTAAGTAATTGACGACCCTGTTCGGGTGAATTTGATGTTTTTATAATATTAAAAACCTGAAGATGAGGATTTATCCTCGAAATGCGTCGTTTTAGAAATAATACCAAAAAACAAGAATGCCACAAATACTATATAAGAGGAATTTTTTTAAATTAAAAAGGGATAATTTTCCATAAATGAGGTATGAACCCATTAGCTTAATTTTAGCTTATCTTTTATATGTTGTAGTTTATGAAGAACATTAATTTTTGATATTAAAAGACAGTTTAATTCTGTTAACATAATAAGAGTATAATATTACATAATTTATTCTATCAAAATAATCCTTTTTGTTCGGGCACCTTATTTTTTTTTTATTTTTTATTTTCTACATTTTATTTTATGTATAACTTATAATATCTGGTATACCTTTTATCATACAATAGACTTTCAGCTAATACTTAAATTCGCAACCTTATAAATTCTTTCCCCCATCTTTTTACATATTTATTTATTGATTAAAATAAACTTACGGAATTGAATATCAAGTGACAATCAAATATTCAGCTAAAATACAATAATTACATCAATTATTGTACAACCACATTTTGCAAATCTGGACTATAAAATATATAATTACAGTATGATTATAGTTAAATTAAAAATATTAATGCTAATATTACTATATTACTACATTTATATATTCATATATAATATATATATATACATATGTACATATGTATATACATATATAAAAACAACACAATGACGATAATAATACAGTAGAACATAGCCACGTATTTCATCAGCGGGTTGCAAATTACACCGGAATTAAGTTTGAACATAACGAAATGACATTATTGAACAAAGGTTTGATGTATAACATTCCCTCGTTTAATAAGAACTTTAGGATCCGTGAAATAATATGCGCGGAAGCTGCCATAAAAACTATTGATAATATTTCGCATCGCATCAGGAGGAAACGCGTGCCATCATAAATAATAAAATAAACAAAGTCATTAAGAAGGATACCCACATCGCTAACCTGCAAAATAAGTACAAACGTGACGCGCGTATTGCACGGAATGTTTACAAAAAACTTCGACATGATAAAGCTATCGTCACGACGGCTGATAAGGGTAATACGGTAGTTATTATTAACAAAAATATATATACCAATAAGGTACAGGAGTTCATAAAAACAATAATATTAAAAAGCTACACAAGGATCCCACTAGCGCCTATGTCAAGGAATTAAACAACACTATAAATAAATGCCCCAATCTCCTCAATGAAAGCACTAGACGTTATTTAAAACCCATAAATGCCAGGGCCCCAGAACTTACGGGTTTACCCAAAATACATAAAGAAGATATGCCAATACGCCCGGTTGTAAATTACACGACTGCCCCTGGTTATAGGACGGCTAAAAGATTAGTAAAAATCATAAAAGAGAACATTGACATAGTAAATAACTACAGCATAAAAAACAGCTACGATCTCGTTGAAAAAATTAAAACTATTAAATCAGCACCACATTATAGGTTGGCTTCATTTGACGTAACTAATCTGTACACCAATGTGCCGGTAGATGAGACAATGACAATTCTCAGAAATAGCTTAATTAATACAAATAGGTTAGGTAGAAATGAAATTGATGAACTTATGCAACTGCTAAAAACAATACTCAAACAAAATTATTTCTCTTATGATAATGAGTATTTCATGCAGGAGGATGGTCTGGCAATGGGGTCACCTTTATCGGGGATTTTAGCGGACCTATACTTGAACCACTTTGAGGATACATTTTTAATGTCTAGTCTTAATAAACAGCGAGACAAAATTAAATTTTACGTACGCTACGTTGACGACACTTTTATGATATTCAATGGAACGAGTAGACAAATAGAAAATTTGAAAGGATATATGAACAGCATAAACATGAAAATCCAATTTACCCTAGAAATGGAGAATAATGGCTGCCTGAACTTTCTTGATCTCACTATCAGCAAATATAATGACCGTTTTAGATTCAAAATTTATAGAAAGCCCACCACCACGAATATTACTATTCATGCTGATTCGTACCATCCATATTCCCAAAAAATGGCAGCCTTCAACGCGTTCGTTCATAGAATGCTTGCTATTCCCCTTGAGCAAAAAGACAGAGTGGAAGAGACTAATATAATCAAAAGTATAGCTATCGCTAATGGGTATAACAGTGGAATCATAGACAAGCTTATAAGAAAACACTCGGTAAAAATCAATAGTAAAAGCAGATTAACCGGCCCATCTAAAGAAGATACTAAATTTATAGTAACTGAGTACACAAATGTACTACCAGTCATTGTAAAGAATGAGCTGAAAAAACGTAAAATAGCAGTGGCCTTTAAAACCACAAATAACATCAAAAAACGTTTGGGACAAAGAACTCATATCCCGGCTGAAGAGAAAACTGGAGTGTACAAGCTTGAATGCGATGACTGTGACAAATTCTATATAGGACAAACGGGCAGGCTGTCAGCCGAACGTTTTAAAGAACACCTGCCCAAAAGTGATATCTCGAAAACTAGATCCAGTTACGCTCAGCATTTAATGCGGTATAATCATAAGTACTCAGACTTCCACACAAACTTTAAACTGCTTCATAATTGTAAAAAGGGTGCATACATGAACCCTGTGGAGGAATATGAGATATACAGGGCTCCTAAGTTACAAACGGACCAGCTACTTAATGACAAAGTTTCGTTCCGATCGAATCTGCTGTACAACACGGCCATCGATATCGATGGGTCAGCGGGCAATGATAACGGTCGTATAAGACAAAGTGCAACAGTTGGTCGTTGGCGGCGAGACGATGCGCATCGGACTGTGCCGTGACTGTGTCGGTGTTTAATTATGTGTGGTGTTTTTGTGTTTGTGTATTTTAAATAGTTGACGACCCCTTTTGGGTGAATTTGATGTTTTTATAATTTTTAAAAAACCTGATGATGAGAATTTATTCTCGAAACGCGTTGTTTTAAGGAAAAAACTAAAGAAGTCACAAGACGGAAGTTAATACAGGTAATTGCCTAATATTAATTCTAAATGTTAGTAACGTGACTTGGAGACAATTAAAACAAAATGAATCATTATTAGTATGGGTCGCACTGATTGATGCATCAGTCGGGAGACCTTGAGTGGGTCCCTGCCGCTCTGTGCGATGATCCAACGGTTGTTTGTGGTTTGTTTGCCGTTCCGTATTGTCTAGACTGGTACTCCGTCTAGTCTGACTATACCTTGGATCGTCACATTCTCGGTTCCTCCGCCTATCCTCATATTCATGGTAGCTGTTGCTTCGCTGATGGTAATACGTTCATTGGCGACCGTCTTCAGCTCGTATGAAGTTCACCCTCGGTCTGGAAAACCTATTATTACTATTGTTATTATTTGGTTGGTACCCACGATTATTATTATAATAACGTTCAGTGTTATTATAGTTGGGGTTTCTCTGACTATTAATGTTGGGTTTGGGTAATATTGGTTTCTATTACCCTGATAACCATTATTCGTTCTATTATTATCTTGATTACCTTGAACGTGGTTATTGTTATTATTATTATTGTTGTTATTATTTGGTGGATTGGCGCAGTTTCCCTGGTAGCCATTGTTGTTGTTGTTGGTACCGTTGTTGGTATACGGATGGTTCCTGGGTTCTGGCCGATCATTCCTCCTCCGGCTTTGTTGGTAATACTCTTCGTTCTCATAATTTTCGAGAAGTTCAGTCATGGCCTGTATGGTCTTGATTTGGCTGCCTCTCCTTGGTCGAATTACCTCTTCATCATAGTGATATGATAATTTGTTGATAAGGCATTCTTCTGGTATGGCTGGTTCCAAATGCTTAGCCATACATACTTTGCCGAGGAAGTATGCTGTCATTGAGCTACCCACCTGTTGTTTGTAACGGCCGTGACAGATGTTGTCACGTATTAAATTTTGGGTAGTCTCAGACCAATATTTCGCCTTAAATAAGCTCTTGAACTGCTGGTAATCCTCGATATCACTACGGTTGGCCATCCACCAATGATCTGTCATTTCCCGAAATGATTCGTCTAATAACTCCCTGTTGTTGACCCATCTGTTGCCCCTGTGTTTGGCGATATACTCTATCCGGGCCAAGAACTCCATGGGTTTCCTTTTGTATTGGCGAAAGTTTAGCCATTCTCGGTTCTCATTTATGGGGAAATGTGTGAAGTTATTTGGTCGGTTTCGGATCACTTCCATCTCTTCCTGGCTCTGCCGCACTTGACCGGTGATATTGGTCATCACTACCTCCAGTCCATCACACCTTTCCGTAACTTGGTTATGCACCTTATTTAGTTCCTCCTGTGTTTCTTTTCAGTTTTCTTCCAACCTTGTCTTACGGTGTTCTTTGATCTGGGTAATTTCGGTATTTACTACTTCCCTGACTTCCTGTACTTCACTCTCAGTTTGGCGACATCTTTCGTCAACTTCCCTGATCGGTTGGTTTATTATTATTGTTTCCTCTTCCAATTTTTTATTTATAGGTCTCTTATGGTCATTGATTTTCCTGCTCAACTCTTCCTTTGCTAACTCTATTCTCTCGTCTACCTTGTTCATGTTTTCCTGGTTGACTTCCCTTAATTCTTCTCTAAGTAGTTGGTTATCCTCCCTCAATTCTTCTAACTTCTCCCCCATCTTCTCTTCCATTTTCTTGTTATTTTCCCTTAATTCTTCCTTCAATTGTTGGTTGTCACATTCCATCTTCTTACTATTTTCTTCAATTCTCTTGTTGGTATTTTCAATCATTTCTTCCATCTTCTTACTGGTTTCGTCAATTCTCTTGTTGGTATCTTCAATCTTATTACCCAATTCTTCCTTTAACAACTGGTTGTCTTCTTTCAATTCTTCTTTTGTGGATTTGAATTCTTGATCCAGTTTCTTGCTGTTTTCCTGTATTTTCTTATTGGTTCCTCCAATGTCCTCTCTCATCTTCTTGCTGTTTCCCTCCATCTTCTCTTCCATCTTCTTGCTGTTTTCTTCCATCTTGGATTCTATGTTCTTATTCATTTCCATTATCATTTTCATTAGGGTTTCTTGGAACTTAACATCCCCTGTTGGTGTTGGTACTTCAGGTTGTATATCTGTTAGTGCGGGTTGTTTAGGTTCCACCGGGGGTACTAACACTTCTATATCTTCCACGGGTGTTGCCTCCTTGTCCCCCATATCGACTTCCTTTTCGGCCTCTGCCACCCTTTTCTTAGAAGTCGCACGACGTTGCATGTTGTTTCCTTCTTTGACTGTATAACCGCTGCCAAGCTTAATTAGTAATTGGGCATGTTACTGTAGTCTTCCAATCGCTAATTGAAGCCCTTCAGTTGGACACCAATTTGTAACAAATCACTATATGCGGTTACAAATATAACTTTTGTCTTGTACAAAAGTAAAAAAAATTTTTTTTGTTTTATATGTTCAATATTTAATAAATAATTCTTGTAATGAGGGTTCGTTGAAATTTTAAAGTTCTTTAATTTATTTGTGTCAATAACTTCGCTTCTGATTCACTGTAAATAAATCTGGAGTTAATAAGATTGTCTCACTTCACTAATCGATTGGCGATTTTCTTCTTTCTCAAGTATATTACTCCCCTTGAGTAATGGTCACCTTTCTGTTAGTCCTGTGGTTAATTAAAACTCTTATATTAACGTGTGAAATAAAATTAAAACCAGATAGTTGAATTATTATTATTTATTGACAATTATTTGTTAAAATATCGATTTAAAATCGATTAGTAGATAAAGCTCGACTCTTTTACAGGGGTAATCGATTATCAATACAGGTTATATTATATAAATATTTTCGGATGGTTCTTTGAATGATTATAATTATAATAGTCAGAGAAGGGGCAAGTATAGAAAGTATAACATTCATAAAATAAATCTTAATAATTAATAATTACAAAATTAGTTTATCATATATAATGTTTATAAAATTGAAAAGTCAAACCAATTCGGTGATGACATATCTCATTCCTGGTGGACGCTTTGCATGATGGGATTTCTCAAAATGGCTGCTTGTTCGCTGCTCGGTAAAACTGGAATCGACGTAGTGAAATTTTCTTACAATAAAGATGCCTTTACAACTGCTTCCTTGTGTCCGCAATATTGAAGAATGTCTATTGGGTTGTTATAGGTGTCCTGGTTAAGTGTTCTGTGTTCACTGACTTTAAATGTTTTGTATTAGGTGTGTTCACTTGGTTTACGTGTCTGTCGAAAAATGTGAAGTTCGTTTGGTTATGATATATTTCGTGTGTTATAGTTTCATTAGTTTATTTCACTTATATTCTGTTCCGTATTAATTGTTTTCACTGTTTGTGGTGGTTGTATTCGTTCATTTTAAGTTTAATATACTAATTTCAGTAACTCTAGGTGTTTCACTGCATGATAGTCTTAATTTGTATACGCTATTAAAGTATTCGCTATATAGGTTCTTAGCGCAAGCTTAAATCAACCGTTCGCTTCGAATGTTAATTAAGAACTGTTTTACTTCCTTCGTCTTCTGAAATATCTTGCCAAGTTAATATTAGAAAAGTATTTCAATTATTATTCACTTCCTATGCATGTGATTACAGTACATTATATTCAGAATATATTTTGGTTATTGATTACTTTCATGAATTAGTAAATACATAATTGGTTTCTTTAACTCCTGCTGCTTAATTTGACATACAATAGTCCATCTTTATAAAGTTTTTTGTCAAAATTGCTATATTTCGGTCATTTTGGAAATATAGGCTCAATATCTGCTTCCTGTTCTTGTCCAAAATTTTAGCCATCTTATGTGTTATAAATATGATTATAATAAATCTCAGATTGATATAAATCTTTACCTTTCCTTAATTTCTTACAAATTTATCAATTGATCATTCTTTTAGTTATAATTCATGAATTTACTAATCCTCCTCCGAAATTGTTAGATTTTATATTTGCAAATTTTTTAATAATTTTATACCTCTTTTTATATTATTCTTTTAAAGTATAGTTTTAGTTATAGTAGTTGGTGATTGACTCACCTTATATAAATCTCATTAGTTTACTTGGTTTATTTAACTTCCTTACTCAATTATTATGTTATTGGAATTTCCTTTTTGGCCTAGTTTTTATGGTTTTACATATACTGTTTTTTGTATAATACTAATTCTATACCCCTTCCGACTTTCTAAAGTTAACACAATATTAAATAAAATCTCCTTATATAACTATTGGAACATGTAGCATTGTATTCATGCTCATAATACAAAAACAATACTGAAAATTAATTACTAGTCTTTAAAGTTAGACATTTTAGTTTTAACTGTTTTTAGAAATACATAACATACATTTTATAAACTATTATGGTATACATACAGAGACATTTTAGTCTGT
Organism: Magicicada septendecula; assembly: GCA_034769895.1. NCBI lineage: Eukaryota > Metazoa > Arthropoda > Insecta > Hemiptera > Cicadidae > Magicicada > Magicicada septendecula. Next base: position 310,346,242 of record CM068374.1, on the reverse strand, counting down.
ATGAACACTGTTATGCATAATAAACATTCTTATATTACCTATAATTCTTATTCTACACACCACCTTGAAATGTGGAGTTCATAGGCTTTAAACACAAACATAATTAGCCATTTAATTTTTATTTTTTCTTAAACTTAATTTGATTGCAGTCCTTTCTGTTTATATGGTGTGGTACATTTTAATGCCTGTTACAGTAATTATTCCCCACCTGCTCTCTTTATTACTTACATTTCAAAGAATGTTTTTTGACAACAGGTGGCCTCTTCTATGAAACATTAGAAATATTTTCATAATAATACTTCATGATATGTCATCTCTGTATTTATATAAAACATTAAATTTAATAATATATATAAAACTTTCACTTATGAACTTACTATTCGTTGTCACTTTCCCAAACGTTTCAAGGTGATGTACCTCTTCTTCAGCGGGAGTATACTGAATGTCGATTCCAGAATAACCGTTATGGAATTAGTTGTGTGTGGTGGGGGTTCATGGTGGGAAGGGATTGCGCTGAGGTTTGAATTGTGTGTATGGATCAGTGTATCGAATAGTGTATGTGATTTATAATGTAATTGTTCATTTAATATGTTGTTTGGTTGTAGTGTATGATATCTGTATATTTCAAATTGTTCAGCTGTGTTTAGTTTTCTACTTTTAGGTAAGTAGTGTAATATTTCCATGTTGTGTTCTATGTTTGTGTAACTGTGGTTTTCGTTATGTAAATGTGTGGCAAATGTGGAATGTATGTAGTTTGTGGTGAGGCCTTTTAAATGTTCAGAAAATCTGGACGAAAAAGATCTTCCCGTCTGGCCAATGTAGAATTGTTGACAATCATTACAATTTAATTTATAAACCCCTGTTTTGCTGTATGTGTCATTGTGTTTGTTAGTATTTTTTGTGTTTTCTAATGGTGTTATTGGTTCTGTAGGTTACTTTCTAATTGTTTTCCTAAATGTGTTTGCAATTTTGTGTGTATTGGAATTGTAGTATGTAAGTGTTATGTATTTGCTGGGTTGTGTGGTGTTGGTCTGATGTGTTTTACTTTTTGTGTTTAGGATTCGTTTGTGTAGTTTATTTATTAATCCGGGGTTGTATCCATTTTTGACTGCTATGTATTTGATTGTGTTTAATTCATCTTGGTAGTCATGTGTGTTTAGGGGTATTGAAGTGAGCCTATGGAGCATGTAGTTGAAAGCTGCATGTTTGTGTTGATTTGGGTGGTTGGATGTGTTATGTATGACCATGTCTGATGTGGTGGGTTTTCTGTATAGTTTGTATGTGTGTGTGTTGTTTGTTTTGGTGATTGTAAGGTCTAAGAAGTTTATGCTATTATTTAGTTCTATTTCAAGTGTGAATTTTAATTTATGGTGTATAGTGTTAATGTATTTGTGGAAATTTTCTATTTGTCTTTTGTTGCCGTTGTAAAGGAGTAAAATGTCATCAACATACCTATGCCAATATATTATTTTATCGGTGTATTTGTTGTTGTTCAGTATGTGTTTCTGTTTGTTAACTTACACCTTTTCGTGTATTATTTATACAATTATTAGTACTGAATGTATGATACTTAATATTGTATAATTTGAATAATAAATCTTATCACCGGAGTAACACGTGTTTTGCTCATTTACTTGCATTAGGCTTTTGGTCCAGAATTGCGTTAAGCAAGACAAGACAGAGGTATTCGGGTACTGAAATAACCATTCACACAACATGAGGATAACAAATTAGATTTTATTTAGTTATTACTGTTTACGATTACAAACAATTAGAGTCAATTAATACTTGATAAAATGCAAAATGGCGGCTTCATGACTTCCGTTTTCTAGCCATGCTTTCATGGTTACCTAGCCGTTTTCTTTGAAATTAAGGCTTTTATCAAATTCATTTACTGCAGTTAAAACTTCAAGAGAAATGTTTTTAAATTTTCTTTCTGTTAATAGTTACTCTAAACTTGATCACGAACCAACGCCTCAGATATATTTACTTAAGGTTGGCCAACTCTCACGTTCACACTATCACACACAACATTCATTTTTCTGATACTGAATACATTTTATTTTATAGATTTAGAGCTCATGTTTGAAATTTAGAAAGTAATTTTGAAAGGACTTTCCTGAAATTGATGCGGCGTAGCCTCCTCAGAAGACTCCCATGTTGGCTGGCAGATGTTCGGCCGAATCTCTCTTTGTCCTTTTTTGTGCACTGAATTTACTAAACTTTTACATTGGTTGTCCACTGATGCTACATTATTGTTGATCATTACATTTTTTAAACAATTCTTTCATTTTTATGGCAAAAACTGCCCACTACACTGTTTGAGCATGTGCTCTCTTTGAGTTGTTACTGACGACTGGGCCAGACGTTGTATATCTAGTTTTCGTCTGTCTTTTACACTGAATTTACATGGTGGTTATTGTTATTTGTTCACTATTTACTTTTAGTTACATTTTGTTAATTCAAATAAACACTTTCGCTGACTATTTTATGCCAGCACAATTTCCACGTGTTACTGCCATGGTGATGTTACAGCGACTGGGGGCGATTCAGACGCAATTGTTATGTAAGTGGTCGTGCATCTGACGTCATTGTCTATTGTTCTCTAACCACTGTTTTGGTTAATACGTAATTGTTTTTTAACTCGTCATTGATTTGGTGACGATTTATTATCGTAGACCAATGGAAAGTCAGTATTGTCCGTGTTTTAGCGCCAACACTGCCATTTTCGTGGGTTCAATTTGCTCGTACGCCTCTGACCTTGGATCGTCTCTCCACCGGCGAATTTACATATTTATTGGGACTTGGGCCAAAACTAACCTTGTCTAACTTAACTTGATGATTACCATAAAATTCATAATAAAAATACCCTTACATCCCATTATTCCGATACAGACAATTTTGTACTGTTACAAAACCCCCTCAATGAAAGGTTTTGTGTCGAGACACAAAAACTTTCATTGACTCATTCATACTTCTCTAAAAGGATCAGTTCAGATATGTGCCACAACCCCCTGTAATGTTAATAAAATAAAAAAATCTCAATCACTTACCCTTGGTTCCATAGTGTCGATCGTACCCGTCTGACCTTACTGGACTTCTCCTGAGAGATCCCTACACCATAAGGCCATGAGGCACTGCACGCTCCTGTTCTGACGCTCCGGCCAGCTCAGGATCGTGGTCACAACACCATAAAAACTCTGAAACATTCAATACAAAATTTTAAAATAGTGGTCTCATTCATTTACATATCCGCAACTGATATGTTTCCTCTTAGATGCATTGGTTTGTGATTTGAGGCGTTGGTTTTAGTTATTTACAAAGTACCAAACAACACAATAAAACATAACAAGATTTAGGATAGATAAGCCTTCTACTTAACAACACTCCTACATATTTGTATCAATTGCTTTGACTCCCGTCAATATTAACTTGCCTCTTTCATCATAAAATTATACTCTTATAATAAACACAACATAAATTTTTTTTGATTCTCAAACAACAACTACTATTTTTATTCACTTACTTCAATTAATCATTACATTTATTTAGCATGGCAGTACTTCAATACTATCTAAATTTCTTTGTTAATTTCTTTACTTTAATTTCAAACCCTTTTCTACAGAATCACTTTTTTCTAGAGACTGGTTACTATAACACAATTTTTTATGTTATTATGGTCACTACCCTTACAGTAGCCTCCTAACCACACACTCTATCATCAACATAATAAAACATCATAAAACATTGTACATTACATATTAACATTGTTACATTTATCTTACATTAAACAATTTAAATTTACATGATTTGTACCAAACTTTATCACATTACTACTTCAACAATTCTCTATTAATTTTTATTCATTTAACATTCATTTAGATTCTATACAACAACAAAATTTCAAATATACCATTACCTTTCCAGTTACCTCACCTTTCTACTATGAATTTTCCCTTTTCTAACCCTTTTTATCCTTATTTATTAGTTTGGGTGACTCTCAATTACTCACTATTTCCTCTATCTTATTTTGGTATTCGTCAATCTAACCTTACTCACCTCCTTTTTTCTACTAACAACCGCTTCTAACCATTAATATAATATGACACCAATATCTCAATAATAACCCCCTTTCACAAATCCCATTTAAAACCTCTGGCACCGCTCATTTTTGTACTAGTATGTGTGTATTCCCTCTAACCAACTCATTCCCTTATCAGTTCCTGACCCTTTCAGATAACCCTTTCCGGCACACAACGATCCCTTCCTGTCTCAACATCTCTCGTTGGACTCCTACACCAATACCCTTATTACAAAATATCACCAACAACAACAATAAAATTACCATCCACATTACTCACCTCTACATATAATCGCTAACCACTGTGTCCCTAAAATATCTAACGCCTCTTTATATATCATCCACATCTCAGCACTTTATTTTTTCCTAACTCCCAATAACTTTATTCAACTAACTCCAATGTCCTGATTTATCCTTATTCCCAAACTCTTTACAACATTTCACATTAATATACCATTAGAAATTCATCACTTATCTACTAACAACAATACCTTTCACTAACCAAACCTATAACATGCTTAATCATTTACTAACCCTTTAGAATCTAAATTCCATAATATCCTTTCAAAATCATTATTAAACTTCTTTCACTTATTTAAAATTCTACAATACATGTTTACATAAAAATACACAAAATACACAACAGCAAAATACACAAATACATAGACATCAATACACAAAAATATACAATTCACATAATCATGAAATCATTTACCATAATCAGTCCTAATCAGTCCATTTTTAAAAACACTGTCCACACAATTAAATGTTCATAACACAATAAACAATACACAACTACCCCATATCGTCAAATAATAATCTTATCTTAAGTCTATACAACTTATTTTCCCTGGAAAACATTATATCACCATCATGAATACAGTACTTATTTAAATTTTTATATTCTACAAAACTATCATAATTAATACGGTTATTCCATATCAATTTATCATACAACCTGTCACAATCGGTTATGGTCCTGTCACCTTCAGTATAATTAGTCACAATCAGATAAGTTACTAAGTCATTATTTTCATTATCATCTCCTACGACTGCTATATCAGCTTCCTTACAAGGTAAGTACTTATTATTTTTATTATATATCATCTCTACTCCTAACCTTCCCATAAACTCTTCATAATCTCTGCTTATCTTAAAAATTTCTACCTCCCTCTTTCTCTCACAATATCTCTCACTTTCAAAACATCTCTCTCTTTTAAAATATCTCTCATAATAACTCTCCCAATAACACTTCTCTCTCTCAATATATCTCTCTTTACACCCACTCTTTAAACCTTCAAAACACACTATCATTCCCTTATTATTATATTCTATTCCCCATAAAATTTCATTTATACTATCAACATCCACACTATTATCACCTATTACTATATTTTCATCTATTTTATCGTAATTTTCTACCCCACTTACCTTGTCTTCTTCGTTCACTCCAACTTTGTTTAATTCTAATTTCTTCTTTTCTAATTCTATTTTTTCTAACTTTGTACATATTTCATTTAATCTTTTGTCAAAATTGCAACCTTGTTTTTTAATTTCTTTTTTAATATCACTCAATTGTACATCGAATTTGATGCTCTGCTCATTGAAAAGCAGTTTCATCGTTTTTATTATGTCATTTTCTTCCATTCTGGTATTTACTATAGGCGTTGAGTTCGCCTGTGGCGTGCTCAACATCAATGATTCTGTGTTTGTATTTTCTACGTTAATGCTTTCGTTATCTGCCATTTTATCGTACTGATGGTACTAAACTTTGTTTTTATTTGTTGTGTACGTCTTTTATACTATAGGTAATCTCTGTAGATAACCTCTCTTTTCTGTTTATTTCTTTACCCATCTAACCTCCGCTTGTCTGCTTATTTATATATTTTTTATTAATATATAAAGTCCCTGTTCGGGCGCCATCTGTTAACTTACACCTTTTCGTGTATTATTTATACAATTATTAGTACTGAATGTATGATACTTAATATTGTATAATTTGAATAATAAATCTTATCACCGGAGTAACACGTGTTTTGCTCATTTACTTGCAGTAGGCTTTTGGTCCAGAATTGCGTTAAGCAAGACAAGACAGAGGTATTCGGGTACTGAAATAACCATTCACACAACATGAGGATAACAAATTAGATTTTATTTAGTTATTACTGTTTACGATTACAAACAATTAGAGTCAATTAATACTTGATAAAATGCAAAATGGCGGCTTCATGACTTCCGTTTTCTAGCCATGCTTTCATGGTTACCTAGCCGTTTTCTTTGAAATTAAGGCTTTTATCAAATTCATTTACTGCAGTTAAAACTTCAAGAGAAATGTTTTTAAATTTTCTTTCTGTTAATAGTTACTCTAAACTTGATCACGAACCAACGCCTCAGATATATTTACTTAAGGTTGGCCAACTCTCACGTTCACACTATCACACACAACATTCATTTTTCTGATACTGAATACATTTTATTTTATAGATTTAGAGCTCATGTTTGAAATTTAGAAAGTAATTTTGAAAGGGCTTTCCTGAAATTGATGCGGCGTAGCCTCCTCAGAAGACTCCCATGTTGGCTGGCAGATGTTCGGCCGAATCTCTCTTTGTCCTTTTTTGTGCACTGAATTTACTAAACTTTTACATTGGTTGTCCACTGATGCTACATTATTGTTGATCATTACATTTTTTAAACAATTCTTTCATTTTTATGGCAAAAACTGCCCACTACACTGTTTGAGCATGTGCTCTCTTTGAGTTGTTACTGACGACTGGGCCAGACGTTGTATATCTAGTTTTCGTCTGTCTTTTACACTGAATTTACATGGTGGTTATTGTTATTTGTTCACTATTTACTTTTAGTTACATTTTGTTAATTCAAATAAACACTTTCGCTGACTATTTTATGCCAGCACAATTTCCACGTGTTACTGCCATGGTGATGTTACAGCGACTGGGGGCGATTCAGACGCAATTGTTATGTAAGTGGTCGTGCATCTGACGTCATTGTCTATTGTTCTCTAACCACTGTTTTGGTTAATACGTAATTGTTTTTTAACTCGTCATTGATTTGGTGACGATTTATTATCGTAGACCAATGGAAAGTCAGTATTGTCCGTGTTTTAGCGCCAACACTGCCATTTTCGTGGGTTCAATTTGCTCGTACGCCTCTGACCTTGGATCGTCTCTCCACCGGCGAATTTACATATTTATTGGGACTTGGGCCAAAACTAACCTTGTCTAACTTAACTTGATGATTACCATAAAATTCATAATAAAAATACCCTTACATCCCATTATTCCGATACAGACAATTTTGTACTGTTACATGTTCTATGGTGTGTATAAATATTTCGGCTAGTATACCTGATATAGGGGAGCCCATAGGTAGTCCATCTGTTTGTGTGTAAAACATGTTGTTGTGTGCGAAATAATTTTGATCTGTGATAATTTTATTTAGATGGATGATCTCTTTTATGTGTGTTTCAGGTGTGTTATTTATTTTTAGTAATTGTTCTAATGTAGTTATTGTTTCTTTTATGGGAACATTGGTGTATAGGTTTGTTATGTCAAATGAAGCAAGTGTGGAATTGTGGGGAATGTGTACCTGTTGAGTTTTATTCACTAGATCTAAATTATTTTTGACAGTGGTGTTGTTTGTTAAATTTATGCTATTTCTGATTAATTTATCTATATGTCTAGCTATTTTGTGTGCACGTGCTTGTGTGTTGTTTATAAGTGGTCTGATGGGAATATTAGGTTTGTGTAATTTCGGTAGTGTATTTAGTGCAGGGGCGTTTGGTTTAATTTGTTTTAGATATTTGATGTTGTCAGGTGTTACTATGTGTTTTGTGTTATTTAGGGTTTTGTTTATTTGTTTGTGATATTTTGGGGTGGGGTCTTTATTTAATTTAGTGATGTTGTTTTCATTAAAAAATGTTTCAATTTTGTTATTTAAAGCCTGTTTTTCTATTATGACATTTATATTACCTTTGTCTGCTTTGATTATGGTTAGGTTATAATTGTTAATGGTTAATATAACACAATTATAAAGTAGCCTACAGAACCAATAACACCATTAGAAAACACAAATAATACTAACAAACACAATGACACATACAGCAAAACAGGGGTTTATAAATTAAATTGTAATGATTGTCAACAATTCTACATTAGCCAGACGGGAAGATCTTTTTCGTCCAGATTTTCTGAACATTTAAAAGCCCTCACCACAAACTACATACATTCCACATTTGCCACATATTTACATAACGAAAACCACAGTTACACAAACATAGAACACAACATGGAAATATTACACTACTTACCTAAAAGTAGAAAACTAAACACAGCTGAACAATTTGAAATATACAGATATCACACACTACAACCAAACAACATATTAAATGAACAATTACATTATAAATCACATACACTATTCGATACACTGATCCATACACACAATTCGAACCTCAGCGCCAATCCCTTCCCACCATCAACCCCCACCACACACAACTAATTCCATAACGGTTATTCTGGAATCGACATTCAGTATACTCCCACTGAAGAAGAGGTACATCACCTTGAAATGTTTGGGAAAGTGACAACGAATAGTAAGTTCATAAGTGAAAGTTTTATATATATATATATATATATATATATATATATATATATATATATTATTAAATTAATAAGTGAACGAAGAGGATGAATCAACAAGATAATTATAAAACATTAAAGTTATTTAATAGTACATAGTTAAAGTAACAGTTACACCTTTACTTGAAGTATATTATATTAAAATTACTTGCACTGGTTCACTTACACTGTTGGGTCTGATTTATATTTGAGTTTTACAATATTCTAAGACCAAACTTTTAGTTATAATGGACTGTGAAGATTTGTTTATTTTATTACATAATAACTTTAGTTGGTGCACTTCTATTTACACTACTAAACACTTTTGTTTACAATTATCTTACATTTCTATGAGGTTTTGGGGTGTTGTACTTTCTTGGGTGACATTAAAATTTGGTTCGGGGTTTGTTATTGTTAGTAATAGGTTTTTCATTGGTATTCCTCGTAGTTCTCCCATCCTACATCTTCTTTTCTTCACTTCTTCCTTCTTGGGTTTTCCAAGGTAATTTGGTTTTATTTTGTGTCCGTTGGTTGGTTCGGGGTATCTTCTTTATTACCTGCTCCTATCCTACCTGGGTATTATCATGATTTTATTTTAGTTTCTTCGGATTTAATTTTCTTTATACATTTTTGTTGCATTTTTATGATTTAATTTTACTTTTTCCTTTATGGTGTTATTTTCCTTCGATATTTAATTATTTTCCTTCGAATTTTATTTTGAGTTAATGTAATTTAAATTTATTTATGATCAGAATGGAATTATTACTTAGTGGATTATCTGTCATGCTACACTATTCATGCTGAATCGTACCATCCATATTCCCAAAAAATGGCAGCCTTCAACGCGTTTGTTCATAGAATGCTTGCTATTCCCCTTGAGCAAAAAGACAGAGTAGAAGAGACTAATATCATCAAAAGTATAGCTATCGCTAATGGGTATAACGGTGAAATCATAGACAAGCTAGTAAGAAAACACTCAGTAAAAATCAATAGTAAAAGCAGATTAACTGGCCCAGCTAAAAAAGATACTAAGTTTATAGTAACTGAGTACACAAATGTACTACCAGTCATTGTACAGAATGAGTTAAAGAAACGTAAAATAATAGTGGCTTTCAAAACCACAAGTAACATCAAAAAGCATTTGGGACAAAGAACTCACATCCCGGATGAAAAGAAAACTGGAGTATACAAGCTCGAATGCGATGACTGCGACAAATTTTATACAGCACAAATGGGCAGACAATCAGCCGAACGTTTTAAGGAACACCTACCCAAAAGTGATTCCTCGAAAACAAGATCTAGTTACACTCAACATTTAATGCTGTATAATCATAAGTACTCAGACTTCCACACAAACTTTAAACTGTTTCATAATTGCAAAAAAGGTGCATACATGAACGCTGTGGAGGAATATGAGATATACAAGGCTTCTAAGTTACAAGCGGACCAACTACTTAATGATAAAGTTTCGTTTCGATCTAATCTGCTGTACAACACAGCCATCGATATCGATGTGTCCACGGGAAATGATAACGGTCATACAGGGTAAAATACAACAGTTTATCGTTGTCAACGAGACAATGCACATCGGACTGTGCCGAGACTGTATCAGTGTAAAATTATGTGTGGTGTTTTTGTGTGTTTTAAGTAATTGACGACCCTGTTCGGGTGAATTTGATGTTTTTATAATATTAAAAACCTGAAGATGAGGATTTATCCTCGAAATGCGTCGTTTTAGAAATTAAAACAGATAAGTCACAAGACGGGAAGTTAATATAGGTAATGCCTAATATTAATTCTAATTACTCTCTTTGAATTTAATGTAATTTAATTTAATGTCATCTACTGAAGCATATGACACAACTATACATATACAAATGTGCCACTATACCTGATGAGCAGAAGCAAGGTGCAGATGTGTAACCCACCAGTCACTTGCCAAATACATACCATCCCACACTAATTAACAAACATGTACTGTTGGGGGGAGTGTGTCCCACTACTGTGACTCAGCATTGCCGCTATTACATTTCCCCGAAGGGAGCCCTTATCTTCCAGTCACCTATCCAACTCCAAACCACATGCACATCCCAGGGAAGAGCTTTGGAAAAATCCCCGCTCTACATCCGCTGGATACGTTTGTGAGCAGGGCTGGAGCACTCTCCTCAAAAGTACACTAACGAGCTTAGCCTCTGTATTATGCAAAAACACAAATGTCTGTACCAAACATTGTAGAGTAACGTTTTGGTACCCTAACAAGCAAACGATGGGGGCCAGCCACCGCTCTCAATTTAGATATAGGCTCTGACAGCGCAGGTTCCACAGACCCAAAATATTGGGTCACACTTCCCTACGCTGGACGCATGCCTATTCCAATCATCAGCTCTGATACGCCCAAAAATCAGATAACCCTGAGCCCTGTAAGGCAGCGTGTGCCAGGGTGGGGGTCTCGGAGGAAGATGAAGCCCCCACATCAGCGGTATAGGCCCATCTCACAACCCCCTGGGCTAAAAACCCAGGACCCACCTGGGAGGGTTCAACCAGCCACACGTTACACACTGCATGACCCTCTCCCACCAGTATAGGGTCGTTCCATATGGAGGCTTCACTGCTACTAGGGTTCACCGCACATGATCTAAGCTAGGATCATTGGGGCAGGGGTGGTTTCCTAGTGTAACTACTTGCCAGGGATGATGGAACCCTGGTTCCCGTTTGCCAGACACCCACCTTAGCCCAGCATCAATCGGCTCCAATCCAGCCGAAATACCTGTTCACCCCCACCAAGCCAACAATGAGGCAGTGGGTGTTAGGTGGGGGAAAGTAGAGATCGAAGCCACTGGGAACAGCAGTACAAGCTCATTCGGCTTGCCCCCGGGAGGGTTAAAACTTTCAGGCCCCCACCCTCGGGGACCAGTTAATAAACAGCAGTATTTCGGTTACTACATTGTTACCCACCACCATATTATTCTCAAATATTGTGTGTTTATCTCCACACATCTGTATAATTATAGTTGTCTTGTTTGTTCATCATCTTCTTTCACTGCACTACACTTTATATAATATTGAAAACTTTCTCAAGTGAAACTTACTTGTCTTTGTAGAACGCATTTCGGCGTCGTGTTCGCCTTCTTCAGCTTTGCGACAGACTGCCAGTACCTAGTAACGTTTGTTGGTTGGAAGGTATAGTGGGGGTGGTGTATAGAGGAAGGGGATTGGCGCGGGGATCCGAATTATTGTTTGTTTTGTGTATAACTGTGTCGAAAAGTGTATGTGATTTATATTGCAATTGGTCGTTTAGTATGTTGTTTGGTTGTGTTGTGTGGTGTTTGTATATTTCATACTGTTCAGCTGTGTTGAGTTTTCGCCCTTTGGGTAAGAGGTGTAATGATCTTTTTCATCCCGTTACTCTGAACACTTAAAGGCCCTTTCCAACAACAACATACATTCTGCGTTTGCCACACACATGCACACACATAACCATAGCTACACCAACATAGATACTAATCTTGAAATATTACACCTCTTACCCAAAGGGCGAAAACTCAACACAGCTGAACAGTATGAAATATACAAACACCACACAACACAACCAAACAACATACTAAACGACCAATTGCAATATAAATCACATACACTTTTCGACACAGTTATACACAAAACAAACAATAATTTGGATCCCCGCGCCAATCCCCTTCCTCTATACACCACCCCCACTATACCTTCCAACCAACAAACATTACTAGGTACTGGCAGTCTGTCGCAAAGCTGAAGAAGGCGAACACGACGCCGAAACGCGTTCTACATACAAAACAGACAAGTAAGTTTCACTTGAGAAAGTTTTCAATATTATATAAAGTGTATAATTATACCAAATAATTTCATGTCACCTTTATTTTAACCGATATTTGAGCGATTTATTGTAGCTATCATTATTACCACTAGACAACACCTGACAGTACTGACCACTATAGCTCTGCATGCAGCAAACGTTGTGAATTACTTTTAACTGTCTTCTGCTTTTCAGTTTGTAAACATGAAGACTTGAGTTATTTATAATATGCTAGAAATATTTATTTATTTTATACTGTTCAAAGCAATAATTTAAAGAATGAAAGATAAGAAAATTCCCCTTTTATTTCAAATTTAAATGATATTTTATATTTTTTCTTATTGTTAAATGAACACATGTAAAACCCTGACACGGAATATGTTGGAACAATAAGTATACTACCATATTAATCTTAATTAATAGTCCCCAATTAATATATAATTATGGATGTCTCTTCAGACCACACCAAATTTACTGTGAATAAGTGATAAAACATACAACATTATGATCAATATTATAATTTTTTACTAATAATACATGTGACAAGCAGTTAAGTATCGATCTTCAATAATTAATTAATTCTGCACAAGTGATTTTTTTTTTTTTTTTTTGTTATCCTGATGATAAGGTAATGAGCTTAAAAAATGTTATTTCTATAAAAAAAAAGATGCTGCAAGAATTACCACCAGTGTGAGTTGACACTTAAAACAATACCCAGATTTATAATACTTTACTTCTTCTGCCAGTCTTACACACATCAGAATGATTCTGCATAGTCACAGACTATACGTATTCAAAAACATTCTACTATACTATTAAACTGTTGTAAAACAGGGCTGTTAGGCCATGGTCGGTTGCTGACAGATTGGGACATTAGTCGGCTAACGCTTCGTTCCCAGCCACCGAGAATCATCTTTAGAGCCACTGGGTCTTCTTCAGTAACTATGTGCTTATACCAGGAAAGACTCAAGTATTGTCTGGCTTACATCTGCCATAGTGTTCTCTGTCACTTTGCAGTGGCTCTGAAGAAGATTACTGGTGGCTGGAATCGAAACGTTAGCCAGCTAATGTCACGCTACGTCAGCAACTGACCACGGCCTAACAACCTCCCTTTACAATACCGGTAATTTAATAATGTTGATACCAGCCATCCACCCATGCTAGCCTAGTTTTAATACAATTGTAACTGCAAGAAACACTGAAAATGTAACTGCAAAAAAACACTGAAAATGTAGCTGCAAGAAATGTTGAAAACAGAATTCCAATAGAGCTGTGCGCGTGCGTGCGTGCGTGCGTGCGTGCGTGCGTGCGCGCGCGTGTGTGTGTGTGTGTGTGTGTGTGTGTGTGTGTGTGTGTGTGTGTGTGTGTGTGTGTGTGTGTGTGTGTGTGTGTGTGTTCAAGACTACTACTCACCTTTTTGTGTCTGCTTCTCATTTTCCTCTCTCGGATTGATTTTACATGCCTTACCAAAACACACGCCTGCCCAAGTTTTGTTTTTATTGAATTTTGGATTTTGGTTTCCTGAAATTGTTTTAAACTTATGAAAAACCAACACAAAAATTATTTTTAGTTATACAACTTATCAGTTTATCAGTGATAAGCCGTGTCCATATCGACACACTGGGCAGTTATGTATGCAAAATAAATTAAATTATATATACAAGTCAAAAAATAAAATAGTTTATTTAAATAGAATCTCTGCTTACAAAATTACATATAAAATTTAATTAAAACATAAAAGAAAGTGTTTGTCAAAAATTACACATTTTTGTTACTTTGTGGAAGTCCTCAAAACACTCGACACACAGCCCCACATTACACTTTACATACTGGGTTCGCACTGCAGCCATCTCCACCACATCTTCTTTTTCTATCAATTTTTTGGATCAAATGGTTACATGTATTGAAACATATGAAATCTGACACTCTTGAAGATATTGCTGGTCTTTCTCCTACTTTAGGTGGGTGGCCGTATCTAATGAAATACATTAGAACTACTTAAAGCCGAAACTCCAGTTTTCTGTCTTTCTGGGAGTATTTTGTCTCATTACAACTTGGCTCACCATTTCACACAATGGATACAACTAAGATATCCTTTCACTTTAGTACTAAGACTCCATTCTCTTTGCTTATTGAGGATTCATGGTATCCCCTTTCTTTTTTTTCTAAATCTTTGTTTCGTGCTAGGAGGCAAGACTGAGTAAGTCGGTTCTATGGGATTGTTGTTCCACCACACTCCTTTTATCGAAGGAATGCAAATTTTTTTGGCATTATTTATTATACAAAAATTTTATTGTTGTTATTTATTATTATTATTATTATTATTATTATTACTAAAACTGAAACTGCTATTAAAATAATAAAAATACACTGAGGTGTACATATTATTATTTCATTATTCTTGAAATACTACATTATTTACCATATGGTCGTATTTATTCAGAGTAATAGAATATGCAGAAAAGTATATTATAACTGCCTAGCGTATCCATATGGACACACTAACATTGACACATCTATAATACTAGTAATTGTTTTCAGATAAACCTCTAACTTCTTTGTGTGCTAGACTATACTGTTTTTAATAGTTATGAAGATCTATGGGAGTTTATATTGTTTTATGAAGAAAAATAATATACTTGCACTTGGTCTATCTCTATAGTTTTCACAAAATTCGAACTTCTTAAAACAAATGTGTCTTAAAACAGAAAAATACCAACAGCAGCACCCTTATTATTTTCTATAACCAAAAACCTACTGGTATAGGAGTATTCTCTGACATGCAACCCCAAAATTTATTCCCACAAAAGTTTTCCCGCCGTCTCAAAATGTACCTTGCATGCAGTTAAGGGTTAAAAGAAATAACAGATGAAAACACTATAGCCTGTTCTGTAAGTACTAGTCTTCATTATAGTACAACACTTGTGCCGTACTGGGTTCGGCATGTAGGCGATGTGTTTTTAAAACGAGCGGGCTTTGACGTCACGCGTGGCCGCTGCATCTCGTCGTCGTGGGCTATGCAGACTGTTTGTTGTGTAGCGATGATATCCAGTTGGCGCGCTCAGCTGTAATTGTGTATTCCTGCATCGGCGAGGTTTCGTGGTTAGACATTCACATCGAATCTTTCTCATTTCTATTTGAACCCTCAACCAGGTCATCTGCTCTCGGCTGACGGCACTCATCGGTTCAGGACTTCGTTGCTCTTCTATATGAGTGGCTGAATAAAGTTCTGCTCCAGGTATGTACAAGTTAACGGGTTCTAACAAAAAAAATATTTTAACCCAAAAATATATTTTGTCTGTGTTTCAGCTTTAATTATAAACTATATACTTGTTACACTTGTTAAACTAACTATATTACACACACGCATATACTTGTGTGTGTGCGTGTATATTAGTTTTCAATTTGGGCGTTAATGCAAATTAAAGATTAACTTAATATGGATGTAAATGTTGCGGGTCAAATTGATTTCAGTAAGGAAAATGATAATGCACTTCTTGCACTCAGCTGTTTTTTTGTGTCATGAATAATTATGTGAATAACGTTCTCAATGAAATACTTAAAACTTAATTAGTGGTTGAATGAAATAAGGCACAGCTGGGGAGTTCAATCCAGACTAATACGAATAAGTGGTGATGTGTTTGTAGTGGCTGTTGAAGCATTAAAGTGTGTGTTAGCAATTTAATAATGATGGAGTATGTGGCGAGATCAGGTTCCTTATGACACCCTATACTACTCATTGCATGTCACAGGTGCTCGAACAAGGGCGAGATGGGTGTCGGGTGTTGACGACCAACTGTCCACCCTCCTGGCAGAGACGACCCTTAAGCCATGATATGCCGTCAGTCGAGATCCACGCTTTCAGACACACTTATGACGCTACTCTGCCCCAGGACTTCTTAGTGCAACCGAGACGCTACTGATCAGCCAAGGTTTGCTTAAGTGCACCAGACGATCCAGGTGGGACCATTCTATTTATTTAATACTATCTCAACTACACTGTGAATTCACGGAAGCTCCCAGAAGCACACACGAGGCTTTTTTTTAACTGCTAAAATTTTGCACAAACTCTCATGTTCAGTTCTGTGACTAGATGTGTGAACCTTACATAATTAAGTCCAATGAAATCTATTATATCTTCTTATAATGTGTAAGAAAATTACACACACACACACATATCCGCAGGATCTGCTCTAAGTTCTACCTTTTATCGAATTAAAGCTATTCGAGAGTTAGTTATTTTCTGCTTTCATGTCATGCGGTCATGGCAGAATTCCGGTCACAAAGGGGGCTGTCTGATGTCTTTAAGTGTTGAAACTATTTTCATGATCACATACCAGGGGCGTATATTCTAGGCTAGCTAGGCTAGCTGCGAAGCCCAAAGATTAAAGCACAAAAAAATCTATTAGGAATTTGCATAAAATTGTTCATTTTATCGAAGTCTAGCGATGAGACTCACAATAACATATCGTTCTCACAATGAGTCTAGCGATTCAACAAATAAAGGCATGTACATAGAACTTTTGGAATTTTTATCAACGTATGAGCAAACAATAGCGAACCATTTAAAAACCGCAACAATTTTTAGAGGAACGTCACCGGTAGTACAAAATGATTTAATTGACGCAGTAGGTAGCGTAATTACAGACAAAATCAAATCAGAAATATCTAATGCAACATTCATTGCAATATTACTTGACGAGACAACTGACGTAACCAATAAAAGTCAATTATCAACAGTTTTACGATTTGTCGATAATGAAGGAAACTGTCAGGAACGATTTTTGCACTTCACTGATGTCAGTTTAGACTGAACTGCACAAGGATTGTTCCAACATGTCACCAAGGTTGTGGATGATTTAGAATGTTCAAAAAAACTTATAGCCCAAACTTTCGATGGAGCAGCTGTTATGGCCGGCCATATGTCTGGACTTCAAACCTTGGTGAAAAATAAGTACCCATCAGCAACTTTTATTCATTGCTGTAGTCACAGGCTGAATTTGGTTTTGTCAAAGTCTACAAATTTTGTAGCAGAATGTAAACGGTTTTTCATCACTTTATCAGGAATACCTAGCTTTTTTTCACATTCTACAGTCTGCACAACTGCTCTAAAAAACTTTATGGAGAAGAAACTACCGAGAGTGGCACCAACAAGGTGGAATTTCTCATCAAGGCTTGTAAATACTGTCAAAGAATATAGAAGGCCTCTTATCATGTTCTTTTCATCAATAGAAGATGAACCCGGTGACTGGACAGGTGAAGAAGTGAATACTGCTTTAGGCTTTGTTTTTTACATAAATTCGACACTAGATTTCTTCTTCTTAGTTTGAGCAAAATATTTGCAATTTCTGATGTTCTTTTTGACATAATGCAAAAAAAAATGTTTCGACATTTCTTACTGCATGAACAAAGTCAATGAATTCTATGATACTCTGCAGAAAATTAGAGATGAGGATTTTGATCTTGTATGGACAGAAGCTACAAGTAATTCTGAATATGAAGATAATGAAGATAAAGAATATGAACCAAGACACAAAAGACAGAGAAATGATGACCGTTCCAAATGGCAGCGTATTTTTAACGAAATTCTGGACACAGTGATGTCCCAGATAAAATTCAGGTTTGAGTCCCAAAAGGATCTTAAATTCGTGTCTTTATTGGATTCAAACAATTTTGATACATTTTTTAAAAGTTTCCCACAAAATCTGATGACAGAACTTAAAGAACCATATAGTTCATACTTTGACATTGTTCGCCTCAAAAATGAACTAAATGTGCTTTATACTCTAGATGAGTATAAGAAAAAATCAGTGAATGAGATTACTATTTATATGAAACTCAATAATTTGGACATAGTGTTTAGTGAAGTGTACAAACTAGCAGAATTAACACTGACATTTCCATCTACAACTGCAACTGTTGAAAGAAGTTTCTCCGCTCTAAAGAGGATTAAGACTTACCTCAGAGCCACACAAGGACAAGTCCGGTTAAGCAACTTGGCTGTTATATTTATTGAGAAAAACATTCTTCTTAATATGAAAAAGTGGTCAGAAGAAACATTTTATGAAAGTGTAATCCTGAAATTCACACAAAAGGAGAGAAGAATGGAGTTCTTGTTCAAATAAGTCTACACAGAGCCGTCGTCGAAGTAAGTCAAACTTTCTTCAGTATAATTATATATTATTTCCTCATGATGTAATGATATAGTTCTTGCTTTTTGTAATCTTTTATTTGTTTCACTACCGCCGTCCGGCCCTAGTGGCTTCTGCGGAAAAAATGTATGCTATAAATAAATAAATGAAGTACTGAAGTTCTTTGCTTGCTTTTGTCTTTCTAATGATGCCATTTCATAATTATTGTTGAAGTATCAGTCATTATTATATAAGTTAGAATGCATTGGCATGGTGTCACTACAACACATCACTACAAAAAGCTTGAAATATGAACGAGGGGGACCCCCTCCAGTGCATTTTCTTCAATTCTAAGGTGAGCTAGCCCAGGTCTCGAACTCAGCATACGCCACTGTCACATACGCATATTGCTTAAGCTGCAATTACACCTGCCGAGTGCTGGGCCGAGTCACTCGCTACTCGGTACTCGGCCGAGCAACTTTCGTGGAGAGAGGTGATTACATGCGGAGGGACAGTGGACGAGTCAATCCGTTTTGAGATCGGTTCGAATACGTTAAACATGGTTTCGCAGCGGGGCAAAATGAAAAAAGTGAAGACAGTTTTTAAACAGTATTGTAACTTGATCATACCTGCCTTAATAGAGGAAAACGAACATGAAATCAGCAGTCATAGAAAACGATTATGGACAAGACCGTGGCTATTGAGAAGAGATGTTAGGGGAGCAACTGCAACCCTGTTAAGAGAATTTGAAACTGAAGATCTCAGAGAATATAGGTCTTTTATGAGACTGGGATTAGAGCAGTTTGATTCTTTACTTAAAGCTATAACTCCTAAAATTCAAAAAACAGACACTGTTTTGCGAGCTGCTATTCCAGCAAAAGTGAAATTACAAGTCACTTTATGTTTTCTTGCAACAGGAGCTAGTTATCGCTTTTTACAATATTTCTTCAGAGTGTCCCAACCAGCTATAACTAAATTTATCCCAGATGTTTTGGATGCTATTTACGAACACCTAAAGGATTACATTAAGGTAAGTGAATTAAAACTAATATTTCTATTGAAGTAGATATTTATTTGAAATATTTGAATTATGTAATTAATTATAAGAACATCACAAGTACTTAGGTTTCTAAATCAAAAGTTAATTGAAGGTTGCAGAAATAAGAGAGACCAGTTTATCAGAGGAGTCTGTAGGACTGAATTCACTTGCACTGTTGGCTGACTGTGGTAACGTCTGGTACTGAGACATTGCTGACTGCGATGTCTGCGTATAACTGTAGCTGTCACTTGACTGTGGTGAAGACTGGTATTGAGGAGTCGATGAGAGTGATGGTGAAGGTACAAAGTATGATGATGGCGCAGATGCACCTGATAAATGGTGATGGTTATCGTAGGCCAGTGTTGACTGAGAACGTTGTTTTTTTCTCGTAAATCCTGAATACCATAATCCGTCAGAAGATTTTGGATTGCACTCTGAGCCAAAAGCGCTCGTTCTTCTGATAACTTTCTTAACTGTTTTGCAACACTATTCCCAAATGCATCGAAAGAATCTTCGTCATCCACAGTGGCATTGATAGATGCGTGTAAATGCTTGAAATCTTTCACGGCATTAGTGAGGCTGTTGGCTTTCTTTTGTTTTGGGGAGGATGAACGGGCTTCTGCACTGCTGCACTGACTTGTGGTGAAGTCGATGGAGGTTCTTCATTATTATCCTTTTCACCCACGATCTCTTGCCCTTCATTAATCTGCAACATAAAAAGAACGAAAATTTATGAATATTGTTATGTGACATGATGTTCCCTAAATTGTTCCCTAATACAGTATAATACTTGATACAGGGTAAGTCAAAAAGTAAAGGCAAATTTTATTTTCCCTGCTGCAATGGATGGCAGCACTGACTGAACAATGACATATCATAACCTCAAAGTTTTTTTGTTCTTTAGCTGTGTTGTTTCAGTGCTCAGCTCCATTCGTAGTGATTTCAGGGCATTTTATTATGAGTGCCCCGTTGTCCGTGTGCACCAAGGAAGAAATGAGGGGAGTGGTACGTTTTCTGCACTCTGAAGGGACTAAACCTGCAGAGATTATTCGCAGAACGCAGCAGCAGTACGGTGAGAGCTGTCTTAGTGAACGCAAAATTTATGAGTGGATAAATCGCTTTAAAAATGGTCGTGTATCTATCTGCGATGAAGAGCGTTCAGGTAGGCCATCCACTTTGAAGACGGACAAGAACATCGAGACAGTTGAGCAAATGATTCATGATGATCGTCGTGTCAAAATTGATGATACTGCGCATACGTTGAACATTAGCCATGGTTCAGCAGTTGCAATCATCCACGAATCACTAAATTATCGCAAAGTGTGTGCTCGTTGGGTACCACATCGACTGACAGACCAGCACAAACAGAAACGTTTGGAAATTTTGAAATCACATTTAAGGCGTTTAGAAGAGGAAGGAAGAGTTTCTCAGTCGCATAGTAACCGTTGATGAGACGTGGGTCCATCACTTCGAACCACAGAGTAAGCAGCAGAGTATGGTGTGGAAACATCCATCCTCTCCTATAGCAAAAAAGTTCAAAAGACAAGTTTCTGCAGGAAAGTTGATGACAGTGTTTTGGGATATGAAAGGTCCACTTCTAATTCATTACACTCCTAAAGGTCAAACAGTGAATAGTGACAGCTACTGTGAGCTACTGCGAGATCTGAAACCCAAAATCAAAACAAAGAGGCGAGGAAAACTTTCAAAAGGTGTGCTTTTGCTTCAGGACAATGCCCGTCCTCATACTGCAGGGAAAACGATCCAGTGCATTCAAGATCTTGGTTTTGAGCTGCTGGAGCATCCGCCGTACAGTCCTGACCTAGCTCCAAGTGATTTTCACCTTTTTGGTCCGATGAAGGAGCACCTGCGTGAATCCAAGTTTTCGTCGGATGACGAGGTTGTGGAGGCGGTGCGTGAGTGGGTGTGCACGATGCCACAAATCTTCTTCCAGGACGGAATTATGAAGCTTGTCAAGAGATAGACCAAGTGCATAGAAGTTGAGGGAGATTATGTAGAGAAATGATGTTACTTGTCATCTTGTTTTCGCAATAAAAAGTTCCTTTTTAAAAATTTGCCTTTACTTTTTGACTTACCCTCGTATATTAATAAGACTTTGATAAAAACCTCTATATTGATGAATGGAAATCCTGGGTATAGGCCTAAGATAAAATTAAACAGATGGAACAGGCATAGATTAAATGGATAAATAAAAACATAAAATACCCTAAACAAAGGACAAACTTAAGACTGAAACGTAGACTATGACACTGACAATCTCATAGGTGAACATTTACTTAGTGAAAGTTGTTTATTCTTTTGTGTTTATTCTAGTTTATTCGTAATATTCAAAGAACCTACACCCTGACTTAAAACCTATTATGAAATATTAATATTGGTATTATTGTGTATAATTAATTAACTGAATTTACAGTAGCTCAGCATGACATTAACTACAGAATTTTTCCATGGTTAAATAATTTTATTTAACCTGAGATTATATTAACCACGGACTGAAGAATTTCACAACACTTTTTTATTTCCAGGTGCCAACAACTCAAGAAGAGCGGAAAGTGATAGAAAATGGCTTTAACACTAGATGGAATTTTCCTGGATGCCATGGTAGTATTGACAGAAAACATGTTGCAATTCAAGCACCTCCAAATTGTGGAAGCGAATTTTGGAATTACAAGAGCTCCAATAGCATTGTGTTACTTGCTATAGTTGACCACGATTACTGTTTTCGTTATATCAGCGTCGGATCAAATGGAGGAAACGCAGATGGCGGTATTTTCAGGGACTCTCTAATGTACGAAAAACTGGAAAATGATTTGTTGCCGAATGGTGGATTTTTAGTTGGTGATGACGCCTTTCCTTTGAAGACGTATTTATTGAAACCGTATTCACATAAACCTTTAACATTTCAACAAAAAATTTTCAATTATAGATTGTCGAGAGCTCGAAGAATAGTAGAAAACGCCTTCGGGATTCTAACAAGTAGATTTCGGATATTTCAAAAGCCTATAATGACTAGTGCACATGTAACCGATAAAATTATTCGTACTTCATGTGCATTGCATAATTGGTTGAGAATTACGAGTACGAATACATATCTTCCACAAGGCAGCTTAGACATTGAAGATGTGGATGCAGGTGTTATAATTCCTGGATCATGGAGACAAGAAGTTAATAACCAATTGGCAAGTAGTAATCGTAATAATGTAGCAAATCATACATCAAGACAAGCAAGAGAAATTAATTTCGATGAGATGAAAGATGAAATTAAAAGACAAAATTGTCAATTTGATGAGCGAATTAACACAGTAGAAACACGTTGTGATAACATACAGAAAACTACACTAGCAATTGTTGATGATAAGTTCAGTAGTACCATACATGATTTAGACACTAAAATCGATCTAGTTTATGACACAGTAAATAACACGATTAAAAGTAAATTAGAGTCAACAAGTACAGAAATACAACGGAAATGTTTAAATTTTGTAGAATAGTCAATTAGAAGTTAAAACCAATATTGAAGTAAGCAAACAAGTGGCAGTGAAAACCAATGTTTTACAAAGTCATTTAGAAAACATTGAAATAAATGTGATAGATATCACTAAAAATTTAGAAAATATAGACAATCCACATAATACAAGTAATAAGATTGGGGTATTAGAGAAGGATAAACATGATAATGAAAGTATAATGAATGATAATGAAATATTTGAATTTATGAAGTCAGAAAGAAAGTTGAGAGAAAGTATTTTAGTACAAGGAATGCAGGGGGTAGAATTTTCTTTTAATGTTGTATTAGGGGGTCTAACAAGTCTTCATGTAATTGTTATAAGGATAAGAATGCCTTTAATTTATATTTGATAGACGATAGTTCTACAAATAAAGTTTCTTTATGTTTTTGTGTACCTAAGAAGAGGTGCAACAATTTTATGATAGGGACCCCTGCATATCTGGAGAGAGAGAGTGTGACTTGGTGTTATGATGAGGCATATTTTGAGAGAGATAGGTATGGTGATAGTAAGTTAGAGTTGTTTGAATTTGGGAGAAATTATACAGAATTAAGAGAGAGAGTGAGTAGAGAGAGAATTAATAATTATTGTAAGTACTTACCCTATATTGAAGTTGATATAGTAGCAGGAGGAGATGATGTTATTAATGATGACTTTATAATTTACCTGGTTGTGACAGATAATACTAAAGGTGACAGGACTATAATCGATCGTGACAAATTATATGAGATAATGATATGGAGTGATCATATTGATTATAATAGTATTATGGAAAATTATAAAAATTTGAATAACCTTTACATTTATAATAATAAGATAATGTATTTAATCAAAAATGATTTATATAGACATAAGATTCGTTTGTTGTTTAATGATGGTGGATAGACTGTTATATTGTGAAATGAACATTAAATAATAATATGAAAAGTGGTTGTGAATTGGACTGTTATGGACTGATTTCGATTAATGACACAATAATGAAGTTGGAGTGTACATTTTATTGTATTAACTGTATTTATCCATGTATTTTGATGTGTATTATGTATTACAGGTACCCCAGTGTGTATTATTATATATTTTATATATATAAAATGTTTAATAAGAATATTTTAATTAATTACTAATGAATAATAATGAATGTTTAAATAAGTATATATATTTGAATTTTGAAAAGAGGTATTGTTATAAGTAGGTAGGAGAGGAATTTTATAAGAGAATTGTCAATGATTACAGTAAGTGTTTAAACAGGAATAGAGCCTGGGTATAGATAAAATGCAGGTGAGTTGTGCAATTAATGTAAATGGAGTTAGAAAGATAAGAATTTTAAGAAAATACAAAGAGAATTATTAAATATTTAGGGACACAGTAGTTGGTGATTATTTGTAGAGAAGGTGTTTAAGTAAGGGTATAAACATATAATTATTGTTGATGAATTCTGTAGTGGGGGTGAGGTGATAAAGAGTAGCCAACCAATAGTGTTGTGGCAGGTAATAGCGTAGTTTAAGGGAGTGTTTGCCGAATTATTTGGAAGGGCAAAATATTAGAGATGTATATAGCCAGTTAGGGAACACCCAACCCAATGCAAAGACGAGCGGTGCCATAAGATTTAAATGGAATTAGTAATGGAGTATATAATTGAGATATTGGTGTCAATGATAGGTAAATTTGATGGTCAGTTAGAAGAAGGTGAGTTAAATTAAAATATAAAAAGTATAGTGAATATAGGAGGAATCCAGACTAAACAATGATAGAAGGTGAGAGGTTAGGTAGTTAGGTAGATAGAAAGTTCAGAGTATAGAGAAAGTAAGAAGTGAATTATGAATAATGAAATAATAATGTAATATGAATAGTAACAATAAGTTCAAAATGTATTTTATTATTATAAATAAATAAATTTGATGTTTAATTAATAACTGCAATGGTAAATTTTAATTTAAATACAACTTTTAAGTAAATTATACAAATGTTAATGCATATCTTAGATATGATTAAATATGATTGAGTATTTAAAAAGTATTAACTGTATTATTAATATATCAGTGTTAATTATTAATGTATTATGTATTTATTTGAAAACTTTTTAACATGATGTTATAATATGTGTAGGAAGAGAAAAAAAAAAATTTTTAAATGGCGCTGTTAATAATATTTATCAGCCAAATAATTATCTGATGATAATAATAATAATAATAATAATAATAATAATAATAATAATAATAATAACAATAATAATAATTTTAGTTATTATTACCAACATGTCAGCTGGTGTTGGGACTTGCAAATTATTTCAAATTATTAGTTTTGATCAGAGTCCAAGTGTTGAAAGAAAAGTTAATTGTAATGTAACGGTTTAATAAAATGAATAATCAGAATAATAACATATTTTATAAAAATGAATAAGGGGTTGATTAAGTTTAAAATGATTTAATATGTGTTAGTGTTTAAGTAATTATTTTGTGATGTTGAGTGTAAGGTAGGTTTTGGAAAGGGGTTATAAGCATGTGATTGATGGTTTTCAAAATGAATGTGAGCAGATGGATTTACTTGCACATACTCTGGAGCTTAGACAGATTTTGAGCATGATGGGAGCCGTCAGTACTTGTTGATTTTGATTGGGACTTGTTATATGGAATAGACAACGTGTTTTATAGCACCCCCGTTAAGTAGTATTTGTTTATTGAGGGCGTTGCATTGCGGTATCGTGGATTCTGAATGCGGTTATGGTCCGACCAGATGTCATGGAGTTGACAGTTATATATTTTCGGATTATGTTGCATGTTATGTATACCTTGTGGATTGTATAGTAAGTCAGTTTTGTTGTTTTGTGTTGTGTTCTTTTCTGGCATTTTGAGTGGCTGTTTCTCTGCCATTCTTATACACCCATCTCGTCGCATCGCTAGAGCACTCTGGGGCGGCTCAAAGGAAGTATAGTACTTGAGTTTTTTTCGGATTCTTTGTCACTATGTTTTGTGAGCTAGATTTGTGTTAGGTGTTTCGTGAGCATTTATGTTTGGTTATTGTGTGTTGGGAATTGTGCAATTCTGGCGGCGGTATGTTACCAGGAATTGCCCCACCCCATTTCAGGCGTTCTCCAGAAACTTTCGGTGTTGGATGGAGTAGATGAGGACAGGTTGTTGGTCTTCTTGGACCTGGTCCTGCAGTTGGCAGATTTCCCGGGTGTGTCCGATGAGGAGGTCTTGTCCCTTATATACCCGTATTGCCGGGGTTCACTGGCCGGTCTGGTCACCAGCACTCTGCGTCGGGGCTGCGGTGTCAACACCTTCCATGGGGAAGTGTTGGATTTCTTCATACCCCATCGACGACGTTCCCAGCTTGAGTTAGATTTATTCTATCGCCTACAGGCCAACGGAGAGTGCCCTTAGATTGTCGTGGTCTTGGAGATCTGGAGATCGTCAGTTTCCCCTGTTCTAAAAGTAAGATGGAGAAGTTATGTGCTGTTGTTTCATTGTTAATAGTGGTTGAATTTGTTTGTTGATCATTGTAGGGTCGGTCCATGCCGCATTCCTCGGTTGATTTCCCTGGTGTGTTATTTTTGGATTGAGTGTGGTTTGTTAGACGAGACGGTGAGAAGTAAACCCCCCCTTGTTAGTTACACTGTATTTGAAAAGGTAAGAGAAGGGATTGATGTTCGCATGCCCTCTGCGCGGTCTTCTCTGCCTTGTGATTCGGGTCCGCCCACCCTAGTGTGGGGAGGTGGGCCAGTCATGTGTCAAGGATTGAGGATGCCTTGTTTGCTTCACATGGCTGGTCGGTCCACGAGGTGGACGGTTCTCGAAGGGTACTCGCATATCAAGGTTAGTAGCACCTTGTTAGCCTTCGGGCGTGAATATGTGAGTACCAAGGAGAGTTAGGTGGTGGTCACCGGAGATGGTGATGCGTTGGGGCGGTCCCGAGAGTTTGGCATGGAGGAGAGGACTCGCGTGGGGGATGGTCGCAGTGTGGTAGAGATTTTCAGTACTGGAAAGGGGGGAATAAGGTCAATGGTCCTGGGTGTAAAGGTTTTGTTTCGTGATAGAAGTCTGTGGTCCTGGGTCTCAGTCGTTGGGTTTTGGAGGCCTTGGTGGTCAGTTCTCAGAGCTGGTATCGGCGATTCTTCTCTTTCTCCTGTTCTGTTCTGTTCCTTATATCTGCATGCGGACCAGGGCCCGGCGAGCATGCAGGACGCACACTTACATCTTCTCTTTCAGACACACATTGACAGACTTACACCCCTTCCTTCTGCCTCTTTCGTTTTGCTGAGTAACTGAACCCACGAAGTGCGATTTAGAATCTGGGATTTTCCAGGATTCCCACAGCCATCGAGCTTGAGTTCTGGATTGATTTGGGTCAACCATGTTGCACTTTTGGGGTGAGGGTGTGCCGTACTGGGTTCGGCATGTAGGCGATGTGTTTTTAAAACGAGCGGGCTTTGACGTCACGCGCGGCCGCTACATCTCGTCGTCGTGGGCTATGCAGACTGTTTGTTGTGTAGCGATGGCGTGGCTACACATATAGATATATGTGCTACACATCTACACATATAGATGAGCGTTGGCGCGCTCAGCTGTAATTGTGTATTCCTGCATCGCCGAGGTTTCGTGGTTAGACATTCACATCGAATCTTTCTCATTTCTATTTGAACCCTCAACCAGGTCATCTGCTCTCGGCTGACGGCACTCATCGGTTCAGGACTTCGTTGCTCTTCTATATGAGTGGCTGAATAAAGTTCTGCTCCAGGTATGTACAAGTTAACGGGTTCTAAAAAAAAATATATTTTAACCCAAAAATATATTTTGTCTGTGTTTCAGCTTTAATTATAAACTATACCTTGTGTGTGTGCGTGTATATCAGTTTTCAATTTGGGCGTTAATGAAAATTAAAGATTAACTTAATATGGATGTAAATGTTGCGGGTCAAATTGATTTCAGTAAGGAAAATGATAATGCACTTCTTGCACTCAGCTGTTTTTTTGTGTCATGAATAATTATGTGAATAACGTTCTCAATGAAATACTTAAAACGTAATTAGTGGTTGAATGAAATAAGGCACAGCTGGGGAGTTCAATCCAGATTAATACGAATAAGTGGTGATGTGTTTGTAGTGGCTGTTGAAGCATTAAAGTGTGTGTTAGCAATTTAATAATGATGGCGTATGTGGCGAGATCAGGTTCCTTATGACACCCTATACTACTCATTGCATGTCACAGGTGCTCGAACAAGGGCGAGATGGGTGTCGGGTGTTGACGACCAACTGTCCACCCTCCTGGCAGAGATGACCCTTAAGCCATGATATGCCGTCAGTCGAGATCCACGCTTTCAGACACACTTATGACGCTACTCTGCCCCAGGACTTCTTAGTGCAACCGAGACACTACTGATCAGCCAAGGTTTGCTTAAGTGCACTGGAAGATCCAGGTGGGACCATTCTATTTATTTAATACTATCTCAACTATACTGTGAATTCACGGAAGCTCCCAGAAGCACACTCATGAGGCTTTTTTTTAACTGCTAAAATTTTGCACAAACTCTCATGTTCAGTTCTGTGACTAGATGTGTGAACCTTACATAATTAAGTCCAATGAAATCTATTATATCTTCTTATAATGTGTAAGAAAATTACACACACACAATATCCGCAGGATCTGCTCTAAGTTCTACCTTTTATCGAATTAAAGCTATTCGAGAGTTAGTTATTTTCTGCTTTCATGACATGCGGTCATGGCAGAATTCCGGTCACAAAGGGGGCTGTCTGATGTCTTTAAGTGTTGAAACTATTTTCATGATCACACACGCATATTGCTTATTATGATTAAAGTGGTGGTTGATTATTATTTTGAGTCTCTGGTTTGGTTGGGGGCACTTACATTTTCCGGTGCTAATTACTTTGACATATAATGATCCGTAACTGAGATTTATCTAATTGCCTTGTTAATTATATATATATATATATATTTGTGTATTTATTTATTCTTGTTGAAAAGGGTTATTATGAGGGGTTTTGTACAGAAATAAGGGATGTGTGTCATTTATGTTGTGTATGTGCTGTGCTTGTGTGTAATCTTCATTTTTTAATTGGGGAATATGTTATAAATTATGATATCATAAATGTGCTTACTAAGTTACTAAAAGGCTAGCCTATTTAAATTCTTTTCTATACAACACTCAAGGATTAGTAATTTTCTATTTAACTTGTGAATAATATTCTTGCAACAACTAACTTGAACATAACGTGGCAGGATCTAGGCAATTTATGTTAAACTTAAATTCACTCACACCTTATGCCGTAAAGAATATTAATATATGTATATATAATCCTGCAGTTAATTTTACTCGTTGTTGAATCTATAACTTGTCATGTCATGTAAGAGTTGCATGCTTAATAAAGTACACGCTTGTTTGCTAATAGACTTTTTCATTTGCAAGTCCTGTCATTCACCTGGGGGGACATGTCTGTAATTGTAACTTTGGCCTTTGCACACTTTTGCTTCCTCTAGGTTCTCCACCTAGTTCTAATATTATGTCTCTCCCCTTTACAAAAAAAAATTTAAATAAAATAAAATAAAAATTCAAAAAAAATTACAAAAAAAACTTATAAAATAAAAAGGGGGGTTTCACACTGTCATTTAACAAGTGGCACATGGTAAAAAAAAAGTTGCCCACCACTGTAGCATTATTTAGTAAAAATGTAAACACAGCAAATGACATAAAGAATCAAATGTAGCATAAATATTTATATGCACATTTTAAAGACTCACGTTTTCGTGGTTCTTTCCAATCCTTGTTTTCCTCTTTCCGATTGATTTTACACGCCTTAGCTTTAAACATAACAGATAACAATATATTATAGCCTGTTCTGTAAATACTACTCTATTGTAATATAACATTGATATTTAACAACTTAATTTAAAAAAGTGGGATACAGATCCCATACAGAACTACAAACAAAACAGAACACACAAACAACAAAACAAATTTGGTTAACCTGGTGTTTACAAATTAAACTGCTCAGAATGTAACAAATTCTACACAGGCCAGACAGGTGCACCTTCGAACAGAGATACACTGAACACATAAAAGCATTACACTCCACCACAAAATCCACCTCATTGAGGAAGACCACACATACACAAACAGAAACAGGAACATGGACATCCTACATATACACATAAAAGGCCAAAAACTATACACTCTTGAACAATATAGATACAAACACACAAAAACACATAGAAATAACATCCTAAATGAACAGACTCAATTTAAATCACACCATAATATTTAAACATATTACACAGTACACCACACAACAACGATCTTTTGAAGGATGGGGCTGTCACATGGGTAGTGCACCTAGCAGCAGCGTCTGTCGAAGCTATAACGGAGTATAAACTAGTTTAGCACCAAAAGGTAGAAATGTATCATTTTTATCAACAATAATCTGTAATCTGAGTTGGTAGTGTGTTATATAGTTGATTAATAACAACTGACACATCGTGGAATCCAGGAAGTCATTTAACAATTATTATTTACTGGTACTTTCACTTGTGAAACTTACTTGTTGATATTCCCTCAAACACCGTTTCGGAGTTGTATTCTCCTTCTTCAGTGAGGTTTCAATACGGAATGTGTGGTTGTGTGTGGGGGTGTGGAGATGGAAGGGGGTTGGCGCGGGATTCTGAATTGTTGTATGAGTTGTGTATTATTGTGTGGAATAGTGTGTTTGATTTAAATTGTAAATGGTCATTGAGTATGTTGTTTGGTTGTGTTTGTATATTTCGTATTGTTCTGCGGTGTTGAGTTTGCGACTTTTGGGTAAGTAGTGTAAAATTTCAAGATTGTTTTTTATAATGGTGTAACTGTGGTTTTCTGTCTGGATGTGTGTGGCAAATGTTGATTATACGTTGTTGTTGGATAATGCTTTTGTGTGTTCAGAAAAACTGGAGGAAAAAGATCTTCCTGTCTGGCCTATATAGAATTTATTGCAATCGTTACAGTTTAATTTATATACGCCTGTTTTGTTGTATATGTCTATGTCTTTGTTTGTGCCGTTAATGTGTCTTTTGATGGTATTGTTGGTTCTGTATGCTATTTTGTAATCGTGTTTTCTGAATGTGTTGGCAATTCTGTGCGTGTTAGAGTTGTAGTATGTGAGTGTGATGTATTTGTTTTGTTGTTTTTGTTTTTGTATAGGATTTGTCTATGTATTTTTTAGTGCTATGTATTTTATTGTCTTAAGTTCTTCATTATAATCTTTCTTATTTAGCGGTATTTTTGTGGGTCTTTGTAGCATATGGTTGAAGGCTGCATGTTTATGTTGTGTTGGATGATTTGATGTATTCTGGATGGCCATGTCAGTTGTGGTTGGTTTTCTGTAGATTTTATATGTGTGCGTATTGTTTGTTTTGTTGATTGTTAGGTCTAGAAAGTTTATACTGTTGTTTTTTCTATTTCTATGGTGAATTTGAGTTTAGGGTCTATAGTGTTTATGTATTTGTGGAAATTTTCTACTTGTCTTGTATTGCTATTGTATAATAATAATGTCGTCTACATATCTGTGCCAATATATGATTTTGTTGGTATATTTGTTGTTATGTGTTATATGTTCTTGTTCTATGTGGTGTATAAATATTTCAGCTAGTATACCCGATATGGGGGAGCCCATGGGGAGCCCGTCTGTTCAAGTGTATATCTTGTTATTGTACATGAAGTAATTTTGATCTGTGATTATTTTAGTAAGTGTGATGATTTCTTGTATGTGTGTTTCAGGTGTGTTGTTTTGTCTGAGTAAATGTTCAAGTGTTTGTATGGTGTCTTTGACGGGTACATTGGTGTATAAATTCGTTATGTCAAATGATGCTAATGTTGAGTTGCGTGGTATATGGATGTGTTCTAATTTTTTGACAAGTTCTGTGTTGTTTTTAACAGAAGTGTTGTTGGTTAGATTTACGTGTTTTCTGATTAGACTGGGATGGTGCTTGTGTGTTTTATTAAAGGTCTAATGGGTATAATGGGTTTGTGTATTTTCAGTAATGCGTTTAGTTTTGGGGGGTTAGGTTTAATTTGTTTTAGGTATTTTATTTTTTTTATTTTTGGATTATGTATTTTGCATTATTTATGAATTTGTTAATTTTTTTTTTGTATTTTATTGTGGGATCTTTGGTTATTTGTGTTATATTGTTTTCGGAAAAGAATTTCTCAGTTTTATTGTTTATTTCTTGTTTCTTCATTATGACTGTTATGTTACCTTTGTCAGCTTTTAATATCGTTAGATTATGTTCATTTAGTTTTTGTTGTACATTTTTTAGCGTTTTATTTTTGTTATTACGTTCTTTTGGTAGTTGTTTTAGTATGTGTTCTAATCTTCGTTTTATGTCATGGCGTATGGGTTCTTGGTAATTGTTGTGTGTGTTTTCTATGGCTGTTTCAGTGTCTATGATTAAGTCAATTATATGTTTACTGTTGTTGTTGGGTTTATTGTGTTTTAAATTATGTTTGAGTCCTTTGTTTAATAAAGTTACGTCGTCGTCATTGAATCTGATGTCTGTTGTGTTTACCGTGCGTGTGTGGAATTTGTGTGTCGGCGTGGGGATTGTTTCTATCTTGCGTGTTATAAAGTTTGTTAATTTTTTGTTATGTCTATCTTTTATTCTCGTTTTGAGTTTGTCAATATTGTTTTGCATGTGTTGTATTATGTTTTTGAGTTTAATGTGGTGTAACATTCGTGTTAGTTTTACGTGTAAATTATAGGCTTCTTTTTGAGTGTGTCTTTCTTGTGGTATAGATCGTTACATAACTATATGTTACATAAGTATATGTTTTTGGCTCTTTGTTTAGTTATAAATGATGCTTGTGTGTTTTGTTTTATTGTAATTTTTGAGTGTGGTGGTATTATGTTGTTTTTGGCATTATTTGTTGAATGCTATTGTTAGGGAGGTTTTCATTACCTTTTCCTTGACATTCCTGTATCTGTGGATGATGTACGCTCTGTTTGCAGTGTTAATATTTTTTTGAATGTTCATCACTACTTTTTTCACAGCACTTAATAATTATTATTTAATAGTACTTTCACTTGTGAAACTTACTTGTTGATATTCCCTCAAACATTTAAGTTATTTAACATTTTAGATACACGTTTTTCTAGTTGTTTGTCAAGCTAATATATACACCACAATCACACACAATAATACCAGTATAAAATACCAAAAACTAACAGGAAATCATAACAACCAACCAAAACACAAATACTCCACAAGATATAAAATCATGAAGGCTGAGGGTGGGAACAATACAATTCCTGAAATGTGTACCAAATAAGGGAAAAAACATCTAGAGGTAAAGAATTTACAAATATTAAATAAATTAAAATTAACTATATATATATATATATATGTATATATAAAAACCAGTAACCACAGAATTAAAAAAAGATATTTATTAATAACTTGACAATGTCTGCAGAAAAATTTAACAATAATCACAAACTTAAGAATAATACATACTGCATGCATGTAAACAACAAACAAGTTCACGGAAAGGCTGTAAAAATAAATGATTTATAAAAAAAGGAATGTAGAATTGCTATGATCTATTTTTTTTTTTAATCAATATGTAAGAGAAAATATTCCAGGTCACACACTTCACAGGTTTTATGTAATTAAATTTCTACACACACAAATACACGTCACAGAAAGCACAGGCAACGTTTCTGCAAGCAATGTTTCCAAAGTACTGTTTTAGACTGAACTCTATGTCCCTGAGAGCAATGTGATTTAGAGAGACAGTGCAGACATACCCATATGTAGTGGTTGTAAACAAATGACTACTACTGAGAAATACAGATTCACATTACATCAAAAGTCATTCAGCACTCACTTCCCTCTCATCTAAAAAACTATGTTTCTCCCAGATTCCCGAAAAAAATATAATTTGCTCAAAGTACTAGTAACACATCATTACAATTTCCTGTTTCTCAATTACACTTTTCTTTTACTTCTACATTTCGTCCACTTGAATCCCACACTTTCAAACACTCACATTAATGTTTTAGCACCCTATGGGAAATGTATTCTTTCTTTTGCGATCGGTAGGAGTTTTTTAACAGTGGGCACGTTTTGATTTTTATAAAAATCCTGAACAATATTTCTTAACTACACACTTATCGAAATCATATAGAAAAAGTTTCCTTTTTTCACGTGTTAGTTTTTTCTGGTGAAGAGAGTTTTCCTTCTGGACTGCATTTCCTTTGTTTTCTGAAATATTTAATGAAGCCTTCCTATCTATTACAGTAATATGCAGCTCGTTGCTTGCTTGATTCAGTGGGTATGACAGTGAGTTTCATTGGTTTTCTTCATTACATTTTTCAATTGTATTACTCATTATTTCGAGACCTTCACTGCGAACAACTAAACTTCTTTTACTTTCTTTTGATGACCCTTGAAGCGACATTGTTAATAGACAGCTACAAATAAACAAATAACAAGATAATTTACTTACTAACTGAAAGTAACTAAAATTACAAAACAATAGTTCAAAAATTTTTAATGTTACTGTAACACATCTACTTGGAAAGTACTAAGGTGCAAACAAAAAACCTAAAATATGTCATTGTACATCTTTGCATGCACTTAATACCGCAATGGTGAAAACCAGACTGCAATAAAAATTACAAAGTCTGTAATGTCTGATCACCATTGTGAGTGGATGCCAGCCTGTGAACAGGGTCATGAATCATTGGCCTTGACCAGTGGTGCACAACCTTTCAACATCCGAGGGCCACTAAAAACTTCTAAATGATCATGGCGGGCCACAAGGCGACTTCCCTCCGTTTCGCCAACCACCTACCTAACCTTTCTCCTTATCCTAATATTTCCAGTAGCATTTCCGTGAAAGATAATGCTTCTAATTAAAGAGCGTTTTCTAACATGTCTCATAAGTAAGTAAGTAAGTAAACTTAACACAGCTACAGTACATTTAAACTAGCTCTATTGAATAATTAAAAACTCACCTGAAAAAACGTTTGAGGTCACAAAAATAATACAGCCATCAGATTCCAAAATCGTAATTTTAATTTGTAAAGAAACACTTTTAAAACAATCTTTTAAAAAACACGTAATTTTAAAAATCAGTTTTACTTTTTTTAGTTTACTTTTAAAAGACACACAATTGCAATAAAATTATTAATTTGAAAGAAAGCACAAAACTATTATTTGTTAAAGAGGAAACTAATTTAGAGCCTAATGAGAGACTTGACACTGTTTGTTTTTCACTAGTCTGTCTATATCGGGTTTAATGTTGGACACAGCGATTCGCAAGTTTCCCTCCAAATGTTCATCAGTCAGATGGGAACGACCTCTTGATTTGATCTGTTTCAACAAAGAAAAAGACTGCTCGCATAAGTAGGTACTTCCAAATAATGTTGCCATTTTTAGAGCATGATTGTTCAATGCTTTCATTTCCTCAGGTAAGTAATTTTTATAAAAATCCAGTAGAGAAACCTCAGAAAATTTTGTCTTCAATTCAGAGTTCGATTGAAGATCAATTAGCTCAATCTGGAAATCAATGGGCACTATCTCAACATCAGTAGTGAATGGTAAAGCAAACATATCAAACAATTTCTCAAATTTTCTCATATCTTGAAATCGACGTTTAAACTCATTTTGAGGATTCTCTATAAGTGAGGCATATTTAGTGAAGTTAATGGGTTGTTCAGAACTTGCTGCAAAACTGTTCATTGTAGAAAAATGTGTCAGTAGCCCAGACGTCAGCTGTGACTGCCATAAAATCAGTTTAACCTCAAACGATTTTATTAAGTAAAACAGACTGTGTATCATGTTATTTTTTCCTTGAAGTTTGGTATTTAGCTCATTAAGATGTTGGGTTATGTTAACTAAGAAAGATAAATCACACACCCATTTATTGTTCTTAAAGTCTGCTACCAGATTCTCATCACGGCTTTTCAACAATATAATTATCTCTTTACGCAGGTCATACACTCATTTCAGCATTGTTCCTGCACTAAGCCAACGAACTTGTGTAAAATAAAGAACATCATATGAATAGTTTGTGCACAAAGGTTCCCTTGGTGTAAAATGCAGTGGAATGTGACTATATCATTGCCCATGTTTTTACAATCTGTTGCTGAATAGTTCACTACTCCTTGCTTCTTTCCCACCATGGCTGGCGCACCATCTGTTGAAATGCCATATAATAGTTTTAGGTCTAAATTGTATTTTTCAAAAATGTTTTTCACCTCAAAATAAATATCTGAACCTTTGGTTGTATCTTTCATAGGAACTAACGCCAGTAATTCTTCTGTTATGTGAAAATCTTCATTAATACCACGGATAAAAATTGAAAGTTGTGCTGTGTCAGTGACGTCTGTGCTTTCATCCATGGCCAATGGAAAAAAACTTAAATTCTAATATTTTTTCCTTCAATGTTTTTTCAATGTCTGATGCCATTTCTTCTGCTCTTCTGGATATTGTCACACGATTAAGACTAATTTTTGAAATAATACTTTTTTTCTCCGGGAAAGCTATATTTGCTACTTCTTCCAGACATTCTTTAACTAGCTCTCCATCTTTGTACAGCTTTATTTTTTTAACTAAAATTTTAGATACAACAAAACTTGCTTTAACTGCAATTTCTGAGTCATCAGTCACTTTCCGGAAAAGATTTTGCTGAGTTGTTAGTTTACGTTGGAATTCTTTTACCTTATCCTTTCACAATTGTCCCGTCCACTCTTTGTATTTGCCAGCATGTTTTGTATCGTAATGTCTCTTTACATTGTACTCTTTCATTACACCCATGGTTTCTTTGCAATTAGGCATGTTGCTTTACCGTTATACTCTATAAAAAAATACCTCTCGCTACATGCCTCTTGAAACACACGGCACTCGTCAATCACTTTACGCTTTTTCACAGACATGATAGTGAAATGTTACAAAAAAGGAATCACTTAAAAACACACGAATGCCAAATACAGATCGTTCTCTACTGAAACTGAAGAACTGAACTAACGCTACATGCTACGAGAATTGCTGCTACCTACTGCCAGCTGCCAGCCTAGTTCACGCATGCGCAGACAGTGAGTGTCCCCCACTACCACCACCACCTGACCTTGGTCAACCTAATTCCCGATCAAACCAACAAATCTGGGTAAATTTCCCTACACAATTTTAAACATGTGGACTTATATTTTTCCTCCGGGCCACATAAAGTGAGGTTGAGGGCTGCATTCAGTCCGCGTGCTGCGGGTTGTGTACCGCTGGCCTTGACAAACTAACACAAACACACTCACTCATACTTTATCCCCTCCATCACAGACACAGAGCTCAGTCTCAGCAGTATATGATATAAACAATCAACTGTAGTATAAATATTTATATGCATGTCCTAAAATATTACTCACATTTTTTTGGCTCTCTCCAATTCTTGTTTTCCCCTGCCCAGTTAATTTCTTCTGTTTTACCTTTAAACAGATAACAGAGACATCATATTGTACAGATGTAATATAAATAAACTAGTCTTCAGTATAGTCTAACACATGTTGACAAACCTTTTGGCAAGTGTACCAAATACAAGGGTAAGGTGTAAAGTTCCAGGCCTTACACAGAGATAGCGCTACTATGCTCATTATTTTGACTGTGTTGTAAGACTTCATCCTTTGTAGGTTTAGACTTGATGATTTCAAGTCAATCAAGTGTTTTATTGTTAGTGGCACAGTCTACCACTGTAAGCGCCTTGGGCATCATTGGATAGACAGGAAATTCGAGCTGTGATTAATTTTCTTTTAAGGCCTAAATTGTAACCTATATGAAAAAAAGAGCTGGACTCAGCATTGGGGGACTCTTCTCCATCGAATATAATGGTTGAGCACTGGGTTGCTGAATTTAAAATGGGTTGGGCAAGCACAACTGACAACCCACATGTTGGATGTCTCGTTGAAGTGATTATGCCAATAGGAAAAAATCTATACAATCATCTAGGTACACTGTAGAATGAAAGTGAGTGAGATAGTTGAAACTGTTTGTATATAAACGGAATGTGTGCACGATATCTTACACTAACATCTATGAATGACAAAGCTGTGCACTAGATGGGTGCCATGTTTGCTGGCACTTGACCAAAAATAGTGTCGAATGGATGTTTCAACCAGATTCTTTGGCAATCTATACATGCAATCCAACCACATTTTTGCTTTGATTCGTAACCGTTGATGAGACCTGGCTTCACCACAACACCCCTGAGGCTAAACAACAGTCATAACAATGGATCACAAAAGACGAACCAACTCCAAAGAAGGCAAAGCCAATTCCTTCTGCTGGTAAGGTTATGGCGACTGTTTTTTGAGATGAACATGGAGCAATCTTTATTTTGTACCTTATAAGGGGAAAACAGTTAATGATGAGTACTATGCAAACCTCCTGCACCTTGTAAACGATGAAATCAAGAAAAAATGACCACATTTAGTGAAAAAGAAAGTGCTGTTTTACCAAGAAAATTCACCGTCTCACACAACAATTGTTGGGAGGGCTGAAATCAAAGAACTAACGTTCAAATGTCTCCCTCGCCCGCCATAATTGCCCTATTTAACCACAAGTGACTACTATCTTTTTCCTAACCTCTAAAAATGGCTTACTGGAAAAATATTTACTGACAACAATCAAGTCAATGCTGTAAATGGCTACTTTGAGTACCTTGAGAAATCGCTTCAGCATAACCGCTTTAGAACATCATTGGAAAAAGTGTATAAAGCTAGACACAGATAATGTTGAGAAATAAATGCAGAATAATCCAAAAAAGTGTAGTTTTTTATTATTCAGGCCTGGAACTTTTCACCCTACCCTCGTAGTAATACAGGGATTCTATTTTAACGGGTGTTACATCCGGACACTTTTAAACATAAATAAATGTCAAATATATCATATGTACAATTTAAATATGGTTAAACAATGTATGTACAATACGCATGCGCGTACTAATATTGTTATAACGGATGTATGTATTCTATGAAGGTTAGTTCAATGAATAAAGTCTTTTCTAATCAACGTGTTGTCTAACTGTATTTGGCAATATAATTCCAATATTAAATAATATCTCTCACAGGTTATGGGCCGACACTAGTAATTTGGAGATATATAGACGTGTGTTAGTTGTAATTACGTCGGAATTATTTACAGAGAAAAGTTTGTTTAGATATACAGGCTCAAAGTGAAAGAGTTCACGTACTTAACCTAAAATGGCTACGTCTACGGTTCCCTTTCCCCTGCTAAAGGCAGATAATTTTTCCACTTGGAAATATAGAATACGTCTTGTTCTGAATAAAGAGGGTGCACTCGTAGCATTAGATAAAACAGACACAGAAATCGCAGCACTTACATGTGCAGATTTGACCAGTTTCCAAGCTAAAGACGTAAAAGCTCAATGCATCATCGCACAGTCAATATCAGATAAGTATACTGAATACATAGAGAGTGCACAAAGCGCCAAAGAAATTATTGCAAATCTGTAAAATGTCTTCCAGAGAAAAAGCGCATTATCTAAGATGTTTATAATGCGAAAGCTATTGAAAATGAAATTCGTCGATGGCAAATTACAAGATCATTTCACTAAATTCGAAAAACTCATAAAAGAACTCGATGGCATAAGCAAAGTTGCAACCGATGATACCAACAAAACGTGTTACCTTCTTCTGACAATGCCGGAAAGCTTTGAGAGCGTCATTACATCGATAGAAATGATAATGAATAAAGACACGACAGTATATTCGTATTCTGATGTAAAAACAAGGTTATTTGATACTGAACTCAAAAACAAAGAGAACTCCAATGCAGGTGATAAGGTCGATATCGACGGTAACTCTCTTTCTACTCTCCAGGTGAATATAAGAATAGCTCACAGATGAGGTACGAAAATGTAATATGTCACACATATGCAAAGGACATTTCAAAAATGAGTGTCCATCAAACAAGGATGTGCAAACTCAACAGACGCCTCAGACGTCATATCGCGGCCATGGATATCGCGGTAAGAGAGGGAGAGGAAACTCTCGAGGACGTGGAAGAGGCAAGACGACAAGACATACGTCAAATGTTGCACAGAGCGAAGATGATCAAGAAGAAGAATTTGATTTCATTTCCGCTGAAAATATTGAGAAAAATGGTGCTTTATCCTCAGAATTACTAGGAAATACTCGATCCGTTAAATTCATTATAGATAGTGGTGTCACAAATCATTGGCTATCAGAAAATTTGGAAAAGCTTATGGAAAATGTTGAAGAAATGGAGAATAAAATGGAAATAAAAACAGCAAATAGTAGCACTATAAAAGGTACAAAAAGAGGTATAATTCGCTTGAAAGTGTTGAACAATAAAAATAACAGTTATGTTTTCATAAAGATACCTGCTATTATTGTACCTGAGTTTCCTTACAATCTCTTATCAGTGAAAAGAATGGGTTCAAAGGGATTTGATGTTCAATTCAATAGTGGTGGAAAATCAGTTACTATCTCAAATAACAAATTGCAAATGAAATGTGAATCCGAAGGAAATTTGTATGTGGCTCAATTTTCAATAGGACACCCTTCGATGAGTGAAACTTGTTGCATTTCATTAAGTAAGGATCTACTATGGCACCGA
Source organism: Magicicada septendecula (assembly GCA_034769895.1). Lineage (NCBI taxonomy): Eukaryota > Metazoa > Arthropoda > Insecta > Hemiptera > Cicadidae > Magicicada > Magicicada septendecula. The sequence goes on along the minus strand of CM068374.1, from coordinate 310,305,366 downwards.
AGACTTGGACATCTCAATCCTCAAGGTCTTGGATCACTAAATTTTCCACACAATTATGGAGTATGCAGTCCCTGTAACCAAGGTAAAGCAAAACGAAAGCGTTTTAAGGATGTACCCCTACCAAGGTCAAACAGAATTGGAGAACTCATTCACAGTGACTTGGCTGGTCCTTTTAAATACACACCATGAAAGGTGAAAAATATTATCAAACAATTATCGATGACTATTCACATTTTACCCAGGTGTTCCTTTTAAAACACAAAAATGAAGCAGAAAGAAATATTATGAATTATGTCCAAGAGTTAAAGGCCAGAGGATATTACTCTTCAAAAATCAGGTCAGATTGTGGTGGAGAGTACTCATCACATGTGTTTAAAAATTTCTGTATACAAAAAGGAATAGTCAACTAATACACTTTGCCATATACACAGCAGCAGAATGGAGTTAGCGAAAGAATCAATTTCACTCTAATGAGTAGAGTACGAACACTATTCGCTGAAACAAATTTGCCTAAGTTCTTGTGGGGTGAAGCAATACGTTGTGCTGCATACCAATTGAACCGCTCTCCAACAGTTGCTCTGAAGGAAAATAAGGTACCCGCTGAAGTCTACCTAGGTAAAGTGAATTATGACAAGTTGAGGGTTTTTGGTTCAAAGGCTTGGGCATATAAACTGCCTGTTCCAGCAGACAAGCTAGAAACAAGATCAGTTGAACGCATTATGGTAGGCTATGCTAAAAATGGGTATAGACTATGGGTACCCAAAACAAGTGAAATTATAATCTCAAGGGATGTTACCTTTGATGAAATTAACATCAACTATACTAGTCAGAAAGCCTTAGAAGATATCCCACAAATGGTAATTGGAGGTAACAGTGTAGGTGATAAAGAGCATCAAAGTATGAGCGAAGGAGACATCCAGGTTAAAAAAAAACGTCACTGGCACCTCACCTGCACATAGAGACAGCAGTCTAAGCGATACTGTCCAACAGGGTGATCAAACATCACTGCATAGAAGTAAAAGAATTAAAACTGTTCCAGAGAAATTTAAAGATTATATACTGTACAAGGATTATAATGAAAGTTTTAGTCAAAATGAAGATGAGATGCACTTAGCGTACTGTCTTTGTGCAGGAGTACCAATCTCTTATGAAGATGCCATATGTACTAGAGATGGTTGGGAAGAAGCGATACAAAAGGAAATAAGTGCCCTCGAAAAACATCAAACTTGGAAGGCAACAAATCTACCCAAAGGCATCAAAGCTATTGACACAATGTGGCTTTTCAAAATCAAGCCTGATGGCACTAAGAAAGCTCGTCTAGTAGCAAAAGGATTTCAAGAGGAAGTGTCCTCCAACATTTATGCACGAGTCGCTCAACTTTCCACCATCAGAATCTTACTGTCTGTAGCACTGCAAAATGGATGGGAAATTAAACAACTTGATATCCCTACAGAATTCCTAAATGGCAAGCTAGACACTGAAGTTTATATAAAACCTCCCTAAGGAGTAAAATGTCCAACAAATGCTCTAAAACTCATGAAAAGCTTATACGGTTTTCGCTCTTCACCCAGAAAACGGAATGAAAGGTTTAACGAGGCTGTGCAACATCATGGTCTAATCAGATCTCAGAATGACTTTTGTTTGTAGTTGGGTAAAAATGCTTACCTTATTATATGGGTTGATGATATAATCATCACAGGTGACAAGAGTGAATGTCTAAAAATCATTGAGTTCCTTAAAAAGGAGTTCAACGCAAAAGAATTAGGAATCATCAACAACTTTCTGGGCACAGAAATCAATGTAAATAAAGAGCAGATCACCATTTCTCAAAAGGAATTCATACAAAAAGTAATCTCAAGATTTGGTCTGGAAAATGAAAAACCGATGGATACACCTATGGAACACAATTTCCAGGTTGACTTATCTCTACCAGTGGACAAAAACTTACCTTACAGAGAACTCCTTGGTTCACTTATCTACATATCAATTGTTAGTAGACCAGACATAGCTTACGCTACATCTGTCTTAAGTAGATATCTTGATAAACCCACTAAACAAATCTGGATTGCTGCGAAGAGAGTATCGAGGTACAAAACGGTACCAAGCATTTGAATCTCACATTTCATAAAAATCAAGATACTGGATTAATCACATATTCAGATGTAGATTGGGCAGGAGACATCACCAGCAGAAAGAGTACAAGTGGATGTATAATATATCACTGTAACAACCCTGTATCCTGGTTTACAAAGAAACAAACATGCCTATCCCAGTCAACAGCTGAAGCGGAATACATAGCATGTGCAATGGCAGCGATGGATGTGGTATACTTTCAACGCATACTTGTGGACTTGAAGTGCAATGTCTTAATTCCTTTAATTTATGTAGACAACCAAAGTGCACTTAACATGTATGAAAGCTATGAGAATAGCAGACGTACTAGACATATAGACATTAAATACAGTATCACTATATTAAGGATCTTATACACAAAAAACTTATTGAATTAGAGTACATAAAAACCCAAGATAATGTAGCTGATATTTTCACAAAATCCTTAAATAATATAAAGTTTGCAAAGTTTTTTGAAAAACTCAACATAAAATAGTTTTCAGATACCAAAAATTTTCAATTTTGCATTTATTTTTTTTATTATATTTAAATTATTTATTATATTTATTATTATTCCATATATTTAAATTATATGGATATTTAAATTGAGGGGGAATGTCAAATATATCATATGTACAATTTAAATATGGTTAAACAATGTATGTACAATACGCATGCGCGTATTATTATTGTTATAACGGATGTATGTATTCTATGAAGGTTAGTTCAATGAATAAAGTCTTTTCTAATCAACATGTTGTCTAACTGTATTTGGCAATATAATTCCAATATTAAATAATATCTCTCACAATAAACTGACCTAATTAATCAATAATTTTCACTACTGTATCATTGTTACAAAGGATTCAGCCCATATTTATGCATACTGCTGGTTAAACAAGTGTTTCTCCACACAGTTTCTTAGTATTAATCAAAAAAGGCGTGTAACGGGTGTTACTGGATTTGGACAGTGCACTTGAGGTGCATGCAAATAACTTTAAAACTCTGCGAGTTTTGAAGGAAAATCTGTAGCCTATCTAACAAATATATGCTGTTCTACAGACTATGACAAAAAAGAGCACACGTGTAGGATTTTTAAATATTTTATACTTTTCACACACAAAAATCAAACTGCATATTATGGGTGTTACATAAAATGTAACGGGTGTTATGCCATTGGTAACACTTGGGTTTTTTGGAGTATTTTATGAATAATAAGGTTTATAATAACAACAAGAGGTTATATTAAGTTTTTATTTTAATAATTGCTCACAAAAACAGAACTTTAATGATAAAATTTGGTTTTTAATGTTACTTTACTACACAAAATAAAAACGACCTTACAGCTCTAATTAAAAAAGCTAAGATAGTTATTTAAGTATTATTATTGGTTGTATAAGGAGTAGACCTTAAAGTAAACAGACCTCTAACCATTTTTAGTAATAAAAATAAAATATTAGGAACTTTTCAACCGTTAACATAAAAGAATAAAGCCCGCTCAGTTTACACTTGCACAACTTATTGCACTAAGCCTTGTACATTAATATTTCATTATATCTAAAACTCTAAAACATAAAACCTAAAGATAGTTTAAATGTCAGAAACATTTCTAATATTTCTTTTTCACAAATATTAATTTTAAATGGAAATTCATACAGAATGGTATAAAGTCCTTTTGGCTTTACAATAGGGTTCTGCAATTACCCTTGAATGTTTTTAAATTTGACATCTTTTACATCTTAAGTATCAGCAATAAATAAAGTTTTTGAATTTCCCTGAGACCTTAAAAACATTACTGATAAGACCTTCTTCATCTACACTACTTTGACATGTCCTCAAGTTCCTCTGACAGATTCCTTGGCCCCACTAGTTTATTTTATCTTTGAACTCTTGAACTCTAAACCGATCTCACAAGCAAGCTTTTTAATAAGTGCATTCTTTTTACTTGGGCTGTCAGGAAGAGCCTTTTTGAGCCTGTTAACAGCTTTCTCAAAGGACTGTTTGCATTTGTAACTTCCAATCGGATAAACTTGTGTTGTTGACAAACTTTCTTATTTCTTTCTTTCTCTGCATCTTTTTACATGATTTTTTATCCTTTCACAGTTATTTTCTTTTAGCTGACAATTTGTATTTAACTTCTTTCATCTCTTCTCTTCTTTTTTTATCCCTTTTTCTTTCATTTTCAAGGTGTTGCTGCCACTTCTCAGTATCCGCCTTCAGCCTTTCGTGATAGCGCTTCATGTAAACATTCTTTTTGATTGGAGACATTTGGTATCTAAAAAGACAAAATAACCAAAGTCTTAGCCTAGAATAGGTTAAATTTAGGCCTTATTTGAGTATAGGCCTACATATGATAAGACATGGAATTATAAGTTAATCTAAAACTAACCTAATGTAAATTGACAAAGAATCACTCACTTAAACATATTAAACTTCTAAAAACATTTATTTAAATTAAGTTTCTAATTATTGGGTGAAGTAAACAAAAGGTCCTTTACCTATACTTGACCCTTGAAAAGGAAAAATATATATCAATCTAAAGGTAATGTGGTGTGAGTGATGAATTGTAACACCCGTTACTTATTTAATGTAACACCCATTATGCAAATTACTAATTTAATTTTAAGAATTCATTAAAAATAATGTATGCATAATTTTGACCACAAACATAACCTCACTTTCACACCTGGACAAGTGTGAAAGTATTATTTTTCAGCTGTATTATAAACTTTTTGCTTAAAAAAAGTAACGGGTGTTACACAATGAAGCACTTTAGTATAGTAGTGTATTTATAGAAAATATAAATTTCTTACCTTAAATGATGCTGGATTGTTAAAATAAAGCTTCAGGCAATCTGATGCAACTCTTAACATTAATAAAATCATCTGTTTGGATTATTAAAAGAGTGTTATCAACTTTATACAAAAATGGACCTTAACAGGGAAGCCAGGTCAGCACTAATACAAAGCATTTTTTTGATAATATATCAAAATTAACAAAAATATGTTGTCTGGTTTTTGAAATATAACTTATTAACTTGGCTTAGAACATAATAACTAGTGTTTTAATTAAAATTTAAATTTTCACCATAAGGTTTACTTTAAAATGGAGTCCCTGAATATGCCGTAACACAAAAACAATTTTTCTTGTAAATTCTAAATTGTACTAAATTTACAGTAAATTCGAAAGTCTTATGTAATTTTAGGAATACAAAAAGTAAGAAAAACTACAGTACAAAATAATATTTGAAATAGGTATTAATAGTATTACTACTAACTTGAGTGAAAATTATGATTTAATACTAATCTTTAACTTCTAATGTGGGTCTTAAATGAACAACTAGAAATAATATACAAACACACAAAAACAACATCCTGAATGAACAGACACCATTTAAATCACACATACTATTTGAACATATCACACACACACACACAACATCGATATTTCGAACGACGACACCATCACCAAGAACAAGACAGACAGCGCTCCTAGCAGCAGCCTCTGATGAAGCTAGTAATAAACAAAAACTAGTTCAGGCTACAAGGTAATTTTTACATTTTTCAACAAAAAATTAGTGATCTGAGTCAGTAGTTATATGTTTATAATAATACAAATTTAGTTGCACATAAAAGATTACTCACATTTCTGTGTCCGCTTCTTGTTTTTCTTTCTCTGATTTGTTTTACCTCCCATACCTTTAAACAGCTAACAGATAAAACACACTATAGCCTCTTCTGTAAACAAAAGTCTTTATTACAGTGTAGCACTTTTGTTTAGCAAGCAAATAAACATGATAGGTGATGCTTAACAACAAAGCTCACCACAGATACTATTCAGAATGGAAGACGGAACCATACATAAATTGTACAGAACTGAAATATTGTAAGAGACAACCGATGAGGATGACCTTCAACAACATTGGACCACGATTTACAACAATGTAAAAATTGAGGCTAGTGGATGAATATAGGGACGGCTGGAGACTTCTGATAGCAGAAATCATTTAAACTGTGTACCCACGTTGATATTGTACGTATTACTTAGACTGCAAATTTTTTGCAGGAGGAAAACTTCAAAAGTGTACTTTAGAATTCAAAAACTATGAATATGAGAAAACACTTGAACATAGTCAAAAGGTAAAATATAAGACAATAACAAATGGAGTTTATAATAAAGCTTACTGGAGCCATTAAATGTTTAAACAAAGGAAACATGTACTGTGGAATATGAAAACAGCAGAATTTGAGATTCTATGCAGACAAAAACAAGGAATACACAACAGCTCGACTTTTTAAATTTCTCCATGGAAGAGATTATAAAGAAACACACCTCAACTTGTAAGACAATCTATGTGGGATTCTGGAATTATCAAAGTTTGTTTCACAGTTGGGAATTTGCAAATAATTTAGTTACCATGGCTGGTGGAGAGAAGGATTTACAAAAGAATTAAGGATGTAGAATAAGATCCTGAACAAGACTGGTAGTGAAAGTACCAAAAAATAAAAATCCAGTGGGAGATTGCCCATGAGGTCTCTGCTTCATTGAATTGTTAATAATGCAATATTTTTATCAAGAGGATAATATAATATTCAGTCAAGAGGATGGTTTCATATTTAATTAAAAGGATATAGTATGCAGTTCACTCACAACCACTGCTTGAAGTTCAATGCATGTGGCGAGGTAACGTGGAGAAGGAAACTGTGTATATACGCCTGATAACATTAAATTGTTGCTAACGTTACAGCTCAGCAACAGGGATGAATAGTTCTTGCAAAGGCCCAAAGTTCCTTGACCATGAATATCAATAGCTTCATATAGTGACATTATGTAACCGTTAATAACATTTGTATGATCACTTTCAGTGGTTAAATTTTGTGTCAACTTTCTCAATTTGATTTATGCTGTATGAAAAATTGTGCAGAAAGTTTCTTTTTATTTGTAGTTATAAAATAAACATTGTTTCATGTTTTAATAAATATATTCATATCTATTTATATTCATATATTTATATTCCAATCAAAGGACACTAGGCACATAACTACCAATGATTATTCAATTATACACTTTTTGAAGTGATATAAAACAACACAAACACAATCTAGTGTAACTGATACTCAATAATTCAATTACTTGCAGCCATATTTGTCTTATTTGTAATTTGACAATTACACTTACATTGGTGAAAAATTGGTAAACCCCCAACTAACAGAATCACACACTGTCCCTGAAAAAACCCCTTAGTAGACACAAATAGTGTGAAAGACGGAGGGGCAAGTGCGGCCTCAGTGTATTCGTGACCAACAGTAGAAACACACACACACACACACACACACACACACACACACACACACACACACACACACACACACACACACACACAGCACAAAGCTGTAGTACAGTTATAATGAAGACTACAAGGCTGGCTAATCATCAGATCGAAATGTATAGCAGTCTCTGTCCCTTCTAGAGGCAAGTTGATTATTCTACCTTGATCTCGGACTATTCAAGATCAGACTATCTGAGGCTGACAAAAGCAGCAATGTTTCTAGTGTTCTGTACCTGTATCACTGAATACTAGAGACACTGCCGCCTTGGACAGCCTCAGAAGTCAGTAAGCACAATAGGTACACGTTGGCATAGAAATAATTATACACTACCTTCACAATGAAGCAAACGCTTTGTAGACCATAAACCAAATGTGACATGAAGTACATCTGAACTTCCCAGTTTCCATTATAAGCTCAAATAAGCAAACTCTGATGAAATAACCTACAACTTGGTCACATTAGCTTTATGACACTACTCATAAAAATAATCAGCTAAAACTGAAATATATTTCAATATGTAAGAAACTTAATATAACAGAATAGTACTGAAACATTTATTATTATGAAATAGCTATTCATTACCCTTATTCACTATAAAGAAAAATAATATTAATTGTACATATATGATCTTACCTGACAAAGAACTGAAATTGTTGTCAATTTACTTTAATTATAATAAATATAATATAACCTGATAAGAATTACTGTACGGATTATTTGACTAAAAATTTAATCGAAATTGATGTTATGTACATAAATAACGACCGACCGCACAGTGCAAGTACAAGAACAGGTTATCCTATATTTGAACTGTAGCACACTTCGAGAACAGGTTACCCTATATTTGAACCTGTGGTACACTTCGAGAACAGGTTATCCTAAATTTGAACCTATAGCACATTTCAACAAACAACTAAACATAACTAGAGTAATGTTTAACTACTAAAGTTTAAGTGTTGAATAACACGTTAAACTTTTGGTGGTTCACAGCGTACAGAACTACCAACCACCAACGTCATACTGTATTAAACTGCCAGCAACTGTACGGCTTGAGCTATATCTCCGAAACATCGTCGACGATCTACTTTGTCGTTTGAAAATCTGATCCCTATGGCAAATAAATAAATAGAAACCAAATCGACTACAAAATACTGCAGATTAATAATGCTACAGAGTATTTTAAAAATATATTCGACATGTATAGATATAAAAGTGAATTTCAGAATCGTAAAACTCGAAGTTTCTTGCAGTGAAAAAATGAAGGCACACCAGTATATACGGAATTGTAGTGACTGGTAACAAACGTATAATATATACATGGTTTATTAAATCAAGATAAAATTTGAATCTTTGGAGTTTTCGTGCATACTTGTCAATTCCGTGTATACCAAATGTCCTGATTTCCATAAGTACTACGCGCATGCGCATTGTCTTCCTATACCTTCCAACCATATACAAACCTTACTAAGGTACACTACAGTCTGCAGACTGACAGCGTGAAGCCACTCGGGCAACTTCGTTACTGCTCATCCGCTGCTATTGTCTACTCTCTCGTCAACCTACATTCCACACTTACGTGTATAATGAAATCCACGTATTTTTATCCAATCGGGGTTTTCCTGTGTGCATAGCGGATGAATTGAATATTAAAATGAATATTGATTGTGGTCACAGTTAAATATTAAAACATATATAGAATTAATTTAACCATATCGTTGTACTCCATTTATTAACTTGAATTGTAGTTTTTGTTTTAACCTTTGTTTCCGCCAGAAACAAACACAATTTCACTGGCTCCCCAGATAAATATGAACCTTTTGACTACATCGTCGCATTACGGTAGTATATGAAATATACGTTTATTAAGAAAACTTATTTTATACTGTTTTGCCGGTTTTTAAGTTCAGTTTTTTGTACTGACAATGTTGGTTTTGATATACTGTATATTGCTGTAATCAGTTGTGGTAAAATCCTTTTTACCTGTGCACTAACTTCGCACGTTGGTTTCGTATTTATCTGGAGTCAATTTAATCAATTATTTTTGTTTCTGGAGTGATAAACGCTGAAACAAAACATACAATTAAGTTCTAGGATTTCGTTGTCCATGATGTGTCCGTTACTTAACTAAATACAACTTTTTTTTTTTGGATTTCGTTGTCCATGACGTGTCCGTTACTTAACTAGCCTAAATATCACTATTACTTTAACGACTCGAAACACTAGGTTTTTTATAAGTAAAAGCAAAAAGTTTTACCTTACAGCCTTAACCGGTTTTCTCCTTTAAAAGGCTTCTTCAGAAGGCTACCTCTGAAGAAGCCTTTTGAAGGAGAAAACCGGTTAAGGCTGTAAGGTAAAACTTTTTGCTTTTACTTATAAAAAACCTAGTGTTCCGAGTCGTTAAAGTAATAGTGATATTTAGTTAAATACAACTATTTCACTAACGACTCCGAACACAAAGTTTTGTGTTCACCTATAAATGTAAGAAATTATATATGAATTTATTCTCAATTTTGTTTATTATTTATCTTCGAGAATACTTACAGCGCGTGTACCTAATAAAAACTGTTACACTAAAAATAAAATGACAAAACTTTAAAATGAAACATCGAAATGCTTACAGGACATGTATAGGTAGGTTATACACGAATACACACAGACACTTTAATACAGGAAAAATTTACGTATTTGAAGCCGTGAACTTAATAAAATTATTGTGGTAAAATAAATACACAAACTTTAACCAAACGTTTACCTAACTCACATTTGACAACAGAATACAGGCGAGCATAGATGAGAACGAAGGTTGCCGAAGTTACCCGAGTGGCTTCACGCTGTCAGTCTGCAGACTCAAGTCTAAGGTACTACACTTCGTGCGGTACCACGCGCATGCGCAGTATTTCTCACTAGGTACTACGCGCATGCGCGCTGACTGTTTCTCTTCCACTCTAGATAACATACAATGAGTGTTGCCAGGTTAGAGGGAAATCCGCTAAATTTGACGGATTTGAAACCTTGTTAGCGGGGAAAATTTGTTTTTAGCGGGTAACGGATTTTTTGACGGATTTGCTTACGGCGCACGGTGGGTTTTGACTCTATAGGAAAAAACAAAAATTATATTGAACTTATTTGTTGGCCTTATATATGTGTGTAAGAAATAGATTATTAAAGGCGAGAATACGGTTGTCATCGGTCCCTACTTCCCCGGCCACTTATAGGTATGACGTAAAAGTATCTCTTTCTTCTTCGCTTAACACATAACAAATTGTGAATTCCAGTCTAGAAAAGTTATTCCCCAACAAACCGCAGGTGCAATTGTTTATTCGTGTAGCTCCTCCCCTACTCTCTTTCTTCTAAATTCAACCAATCGTTGTAAACAAACGCAATGTCAGTCCCCAATTTATTAATCTGGTGTAACTTCATGGTGTTTCCCGTTAGGGTATTCACCGGATCGATTATTACGCTCTAATTCCTAACGAATTGTGAATTCCAGTCTGGAAAAGTTATTCCCCAACAAACCGCAGGTGCAATTGTTTATTCGTGTAGCTCCCTCCTACTCTCTTTCTTCTAGATTCAACCAATCGTTGTAAACGAAAGCAGTGTCAGTCCCCAATTTATTAATCTGGTGTAACTTCATGGTGTTTCCCGTTAGGGTATTCACCGGATCGATTATTACGCTCTAATTCGTTGTAGACAATACATGGGGATTCCCTTCTTTCAACAGCAATCTTTTCAGTTCCTTCTTAGAGATCGAAGTGTGAACATTGTTAGTAGCTTATTCTTGACTGTGGATTAGTGAGGCGGACGTGGTGATAAGTGATCAAAGTGGTGCAAAGTGTATAGTAATGTCATCGTAGTACTTTGATTATTACAATTTTTTATTATTCTCTTATTTATTATTATTATGTTTTTATTTTAATGTAGGAAAAAACATAATGGCAAAAGGTAAAAGACAAAAAGTATAATCAGAAATTTAGAAAAGAGTGGCTTAATAATGGCTTATTGAAAGACTGGTTAGTCGAAGTACCCTCCGCCGACCACATGCAATGTAGGTGTAGATAGTGTAACAGCAATATAAATTCACGGTTGTCTGATTTGCTTGCGCATGCTAAAATGAAAAAACATACAAGCCGCAAGTACCATTTTTTTCACTTAGATTCCCACATAATTAGGCCCGCAAATGAATGTGAGGCTGCAGAAGCTGCGTTAACGCTCTTTGTACTTAATCACTGTTCGATTAGGTCTGTGGACCATCTTTGCGACCTAACAAAAAAGTGCTTTAAAGAGCGTGGTCATACCTCTAACATGCGTCTGCACCGAACCAAATGTAGCGGTTTAATCAAGAATATTCTTTTCCCTCATTTCAAAGCGGACCTACAAAATGATATAGGGGATGGCAATTCTTATAGACGAATCAACAGACATAAGTGTCACGAAACTGTTAGCCGTCTGTGTTATATATTTCTCTCAAACCAAGTTTTCCGTCGTTTCTACTTTTTTGGGAATGGTGGAGTTAGAAGAAGGTAATGCTTTGGCAATAACAAATGGTTTAAAGTCTTTGCTATGCCAGTATGGTCTAAGCTTACAGAAATTGGGTGGGGTGGGAACCGACAATGCTGCAGTGATGGTAGGCATCAATAACGGGGTGTATCAGATCCTTAGAAAAGAAGTTCCTCATCTGATATTAATTCCGTGTGTGTGCCATTCTGTGCAGTTAGCGGTATCTGCTGCCGCAGCAGAGACATTGCCACGAAATGTCGAATTATTGTTATCAGAAACTTACTCATAATTTTCTTTTCTAAGTCATCATCTCGCCAAATTTTGTACACAAAGTTGTTCCAGGCAATAAATGATGGGGCTGATCCTTTGAAAATTGTACAAAAATGTAACACTAGATGGATGTCCATTCTAAATGCTCGTATTCTTTCCCAGTGGGTTGAACTACATACCCATTTTAATATAGTAAGATTTAATGAAAAGTGCTGAGCTTCTCTTTAATATGTACAACGATGTTACAAATAAAGTTTATCTTGTTTTTTGAAACCTCACTTGGAAGAATGTCAGCAAGTTCTGCAGATCAGTCGCAACTGCTTAATGATCTTGTTGTGTTAATAACTGGCTTGACAAGAAGAATTGTTGTACCTGGATATAATGGTGATCTTCTTACAGTCGATGTTCGAAAATACAAATCTCCTAAAATATATTTAGGTCACGAAGTTGAAGTTTTATTGGAGTCTTTAAAGAAAGCGGGTCAAATAACTTCAAAGAGTGAAAATGTTATTAGGAGTAGATGCGAAAATTTTCTAATTAGCCTTGTTTCCGAACTGCAGCGCCAACTTCCGTACAATGTAAAAGTGCTACAAAAAGTTTCTCTCATTTCCTCAAAACAGTGTTTAAGAATAATTGAAGAATCAATAGTACCTTTAGCCAAAGAGATGGGATTTCCAGATGATGTACTAACTAAAATGGACTTCCAGTGGTCGAAACTTACTACTGTTGAATGGAAAAACATTCAAAATACTGGCGAGTTTTGGAATGAGGTGAGCAATTATAAAGATACTAGTGGCTTCAATCCCTTCAAAGAAATTTCGGAACTAGCCATTATACTTATAGTGCTTCCATGGTCAAATGCAGACGTTGTAAGGGCTTTCAACCAATGAAATTTCATCAAAACGCCTCTAAGTAACTGGCTTTCAACTACAATGGTGAATTCTATAATTACTATAAGATCCGGACTAAAGCGAATTAATAAGTGTTGTCACGATTATGAACTTCCACCAACGGTGCTAAGGGAAGTCGGTACAATGGCTGCATACGGCGGTGCTGAAGAGGAAGATAAACAAAGTACCAGTACTACAGAACAAGAACATGTGGTGATGGAGGGTGAAGAGGATAATTAACAATTTTGGTTATAATATCAATATAATAGTGAGTAAACAAATACCTGTTCTTTAATAACATTCTATTGTAACATCTTTTATTCATATACAAAGTTTTTTTTAATTTAAAAATGCATATTTGTTTGAAGGAAAATACATTGATACTTCTCTATTAACCCGACACATCGAAGAATGCAAACGATATAATCGATATGCTGTGATGTGAAGAGGAAGTAGTTGAATATAAAAAAAGCAGTTATTAGTAATTACTTTTTGTAACAGACGTTAAACAAGTACATTTTTAAAAAAACAAACTCCTTAAACAATTTATAACACATTGAAACTAAAAATAATGTCTTTATTTGTAATGGCCAAGCTACTGCTTCATAGTTAATCACGTTGATACTATCGTTTGCATTTTTCGATACATTGCGTTAATTGACACGTATTATTAGTACTTGTAGACCCTATTAACGAAAAATTAAATTTAGCGGGTTTTTTAGCGGATTTCAAAAATAATTTTAGCGGATTTCAGCGGATTTTTGACTCTTGTTTAGCTGGGAAAAATGTTTTGACTTGGCAACACTGAATACAAACCATATTACCCCGTACCCCGTACTACATCGTGACAATTCGTAGATGTTATGTCTAAGATTAAAAATTTAACTTAACTAAAATTTCCTTTGTTAGTGTACATTAAAAGGCTGTATTTATTGGAAGTACAGAAATTGAAACCTAGTTTCCATTTATCGCACACGATTACGGTACAGAGACGATTTTTGGAGGTTGCGTCTACGTTTAACAATCTAACTTAACCTTTTAGGTTTTTAAAATTAATTAGACTTAACAAAAATTTTCCTAGTTAGTGTACATTAAAAGGCTGTATTTATTGTATGGATAAAAGGCTGTATATAACATTAAAGACTGTATTTATTCGAAGTACCGGAATTAAAACCTAGTTCCAATTTATCCCACATGATTACGGTACAGAGACGATTTTACGTAAATCTAACGTATAACCAAACAAGTAAGCTTACATTAAAACCCTTTTTTCAACATAATGCAATAAAAAGCAATGTGCAGTTTCTGTTAACACGCAAATGATTAAGTATTAATAATGGGTTACAGTGGAATTTTATGTTACTACAGTCTGAATTAATGCAAATGAAATTGGAGAATCACGTAAACATATTAAAGACAAATAGGACTCTATACTTTAGTATGTACCAATAAAATTCGCCTTTTTTCAAATACCGATAGCTATTGTTTTTTTTCATACTCTTAAAAAAGGTAATTAACAACATACATTAACAGTATGAAAAAACATGATTACAAATCATAACCTGCCATTAGTTACATGTAAAGGAAACAGATATAACATTTCCAAACAAGAAATCTTCAATTCTCTCCCTATGTGTTTTATAAAAACTGGAGTTTCTACTGCAGGTTTTTAAGTCCACTAACTACTTAATTTAATATACATAATTATTCCTGATCTTGTTGCATAACATATTAATACATCTGCTCCTACTCATATGTGCAAACAATGTTTTTAATGTACGGTCCTAAACATCTTTAAAATTTAGACAAAGTCTTATGAGCAAAGTTGACCTAATCTGAATTACTACATCTAAGAATATCTTATTAGGTCATTTAGCTTTATTTATACATTTAATACATCTTAATTAGTATACTAACAGTACTGCTCCGTCTCACAGTAACACAACACATTACACTAACTCAAAAGAATTATTTTTAGTTTAAGGAAAAAGTTGAAATTGTGTATTTCTTTTCTTTTCCGTTCACTTTTTATGGAAAAGTGCTTTACATTAATATGTGTACCCGTACTATATTACGGTCATAAACATCTTTATCAACACTTTATATCTTTAAAATTTAGATAAAGTCTAATGAGCAATTTGGCTTAACCTGAATTTACATGACCTGGCTCAGAACTACTTTATTTTGGCAAATACAAAGATGTAGACTGTATGCCCTGGTTGCAATTTCTTCTGGGCTCACACCTGCTGCCAGGCTTAGTTCTATAACATGATAAGGAAGAAAGGAATCAGCTCGAACCTGCAACCACTGTGGAAAGGCTTGTACACCATCACCAAGAAGATTAATGATGTCATCTACGAATAACTCATTAGCCCATTTAGCTTTATTTATACAAATTTTTTAACTTTTTTGTGTCGACGTTTCGACAATGTTTATTGTCATCAGCAGGACCTGTGTATGAAATACAAACGAAATGTCAAACACAACAAAACAATTATTTGGTTTATTTGGCACCCAAATAATTATTCTATTGTGTTTGATATTTCTTTTGTATTTCATACACAGGTCCTGATGATGGCAATAAACATTGTTGAAACGTCGACACAAAAAGTTAAAAAATTTGTGTTATTTTTTATTGATCTTCACTAACCTCTAACAGAAAAATTCATTGATTGATGGTCACTACGAATTTAAGGATTTACTTATACATTTAATGCATCTTAATTAGTACACTAACAGCACTGCTCTGTCTTACAGTAACACAATACATTACACTAACTCTAAAGAATTTCTTGTTTTAAATTTAAAGAAGTTGAAATTGTGTATTTCTTTTCTTTTCCATTCACTTTTTGTGAAACGACCTACATTAATATGTGTACGCTTACTATATTGAAATCCAGTGTTTACTATCCAATAGTTAAAAATTTTGTGGAATTGTGAAATTAGTAACACTATGTGTGCCTTAATAAGTTATATTGATTATTCTATCTGATACATTGTCATGCCATTATCATATTACAGTTCTCAGAGCTTCAGTAATAGTCATCTTTGCTGTTAACTTGGACACATCATGCATATGTTCATTTCTTACAAGTTCTTCTCTTTACAGGACTAATAGTTTTGTAAAAAACTCAATTGTTTGTTATTACATTTTCATTTGTTATCTTAGCATTTCGATCTCATAAAAAATAACTGTTGAGAAACAGTTGAGGAACAAAACAACATCACAGAACTAAAACATGACCCCACCTACAGATACCAAAACACAGTAAAACAACTAATTAACAAAGCCAAACACATAATAACACACAAACAAAAGCCCTACATGAGACAAATCCGACCATCAGCCCCTACCCTCCAAGCGCTTCCCAAAATCCATAAAGAAGAAATTCTGATCCGCCCCATTATCAATTACCGCAATGCCTCTGCATACAAACTCGCAAAACATCTAGACAAAATTATCAGACAACACACACGACTAGACAACAACATTGCAGTAAAAAACGACACAGACCTAGTAACAAAAATAAAAGACATACACATTCCCCATAATGCCACATTAGCCTCCTTTGACATTAAAAACCTGTACACAAACATCCCCATCTCCGAAACAATCACCATCCTACAAAACAAACTCAAACAGAACAACACACCAGACGAACTTATCAACGAAATAACAGAAACTCTGAACATTATCATAAAACATTCTAGCAGAAGTCTTCCTCCAACACTTAGAAGAAACAAAAATCCTCACAAACAATGACAGACACTCACATAAAATACTATATTGGCACAGATACGTTGATGACATTCTAATACTATACAGGGGAAACAAAAGACAATGTGAACAATTACTAATGCACATAAACAAAATACATAAAAACAATCTTTATTGCCGAATACAAACACAACAATAGCATAAACTTCTTAGACCTCTCCATCACAAAACTTGAACACAGGCACAAATTCAGTATGAACAGAAAACCAACTATAACTGACTAGAGGTGGGCCGATATACCTGTAACAGGTATTTTGGAACGATATTTTTGTGGAACAGATGTAACAGTGACTGAAAAGTTGAAATACCTGTTATTCGCGGCCTCGATTTTCCGAGTCGAGGCACGCCCCCTACGCTACTACTACTACTACTACTTACTACTGCTACACACACACGCACACACACACACACACACACGCACACACACACACAAAGTACGCAAGTAACAATTAAACGAATACGCCAAGGCCAAATACTAGGCGTACAAAAATATAGTTGGTACGCAAGGAACAACCAGTACACGAATATTTCAAATACTAGGTATTTCAAATACTAGGGGTATCACTGATACACAAGGAACAACAAGTAAACGCATATTACAAATACTAAGCGTATCAGAGGAACAGTAGTATTTTAGGAACACCTAGTATTTTAGGAACAACTAGTACCTAGCGTATTTCGAATAGGAACTAGTACGAAGCCACTTTTTCGTCCTGAATACTTCATTCTGCGCAAAGAGACGAAGCTGTTTTTAATAAAGGAAAACATTCATCCTGATGTTACAGTTATTCTCGTGTGATATGCAGATATATAATACAGATTATATGCTAATAAATTATATATTATACTAGTCACCAGCTTGTAACTAAAACCGGTTCAGGTTGTAAGGTAAAACTTTGTTTTACTCATAAAAAACTTTGTGTTCTGAGTCGTTAGTGAAATAGTTGTACTTAATTATATTGTATTATAACCTATAGAGTGGCTGATGTTGAAAGGCTATATTATACTTTTTATTAATGTGATTTTAACTTCACTACACATCTCACGTAAATGATGAGATTGTTGTAATGGACATTTATGCACTTTATCTAGTCCTGTTCCTTAAATATCCTTAACTAGGAAAGTGCAACAGCTGATATTTTTGAATGCGAATTTAAAATAGTGTTTCAATAACTGAAATCCCAGTATTTCAAAAACAATTCAATTGTTTAATTTTATTTATAATGTGTTAAGTGAAGCAGATTGTAATGTAAATAGGTGTGACATTTCATGACTTGTATATTCTGTGTACATTAGTGAATAAATCTGAAGATTATCCAGGTATGTAATGCATTTAATTTACTTTTGTTGCTGCTTATTATTTATAAGTCTTTATTTATTTATTTATTTTATTACAGTGTTTTTATTATTTTTATTTGTAAAATTTTTTTTATTCTCATTCACTCTTGTGGCTTACTGTTATGTTTTTATTATATGTTTCTGATGTTTTTTTCACTTTATTTGTTGTGGTATTACATGCAGACCTACTCTAAATTATTTAATTGCCCCGAGTTTCGCAACTGATTTGTCTAACCAATGTTAGTTTGTTTACTTCTAGTGAAAACTTAAATTGGTATTCCCAAAGGGAGATAGGCCTGTAAATCCTCTTGTTTCTTATTTTCTTTTAAACAGTAATAGTTTAATAAAGTCACAGTGTAAAGTAACACTGTTAGTACTTTTAGTTTCAATTTACTTCTTATAACAGATTATATAGTATAGGTTATATAATATCTTTAAATAAATACACAGCAAGTAGGTTTATTAATATATTAATAGGTTTATCTAGGTGAAAATAAACCTACTTGCAGTGTATTTATTTGAAGATATTACATAGGAGACCTGAAGGAAAATCAAAACGAGATGCTTACAAAGGATAATATAGGTTATGTATAATTAGTATGTAATAACAGGTATTTTCATACCTATTATTTTAAAATAACAGTTTAGCCCACCTCTACAACTGACACACTAATACACAACTCCTCCAATCACCCAATACAACACAAACTAGCTGCCTTCAGAACCATGATACATAGACTTTACAACATCCCCCTAGATGAAAAAGACTACAAAGACAATCTAAACACGATAAAATATCTAGCAGAATCCAACGGATACGACAAAACAATAGTCAATAAACTCCTACACAAAACAAACAACAGACAACTACAGAAAACAACAAATTCATAACACTAACATACATCGTCAAACAAACTGAAAA
The DNA here is from genome assembly GCA_034769895.1 of Magicicada septendecula. Classification (NCBI taxonomy): domain Eukaryota; kingdom Metazoa; phylum Arthropoda; class Insecta; order Hemiptera; family Cicadidae; genus Magicicada; species Magicicada septendecula. The sequence continues at coordinate 310,286,229 of CM068374.1, read as the reverse complement.
AATAGCCCACAAATTCAAAAAAGCAGGATACAGAATCACTTACAAAACTACTAACAAAAGAGAACACACACTATCAAAACACACACACAAAGCACAAAACAAATTCGATCTATCTGGTGTTTACAAACTAAATTGCTCAAATGCAACAAATTCTACATAGCCCAGACAGGATGTAGCTTCAAACAGAGATACATTGAACACATAAAGAGGCACTCCACTCCTCTACAGAATCCACCTTTGCAAACCACCTCATTGAAGCAAACCACACATACAAAAATATCGACAGTAACATGAACATTCTACACGTACACACAAAAGGCCGAAAACTAGACACTCTAGAACAATTGGAAATATACAAACACACGAAACAAATAAAAACAACATCCTAAACGAACAGACATTATTCAAATCCAAATCGCACGCATTATTCGAACATATCTCACCCCACACACACAACATCGATCTTTCGAAATTCGATTCCGTCGCCCACAACAGGACGGACAGTGCTACCAGCGGCAACCTCTGAAGAAGCTTTTTAAAAGTGAAAACCGGTTCAGGTTGTAAGATAAAACTTTATGTTTTTACTCATAAAAAACTTTGTGTTCCGAGTCGTTAATAAAATAGTTTATTTATGTACCATAACCTTTAAAATTAATGATCATGGAAAAAAGATGTCATTCCATGGCACACACACTTTTATAAGTGTGTACATCAGAGGCGGATTTACGTTTTGCCGCCTGTAGGCAGCATGAATTTGCTGCCCTCCCACAAATCTCTGTTGGGAAATGCGTTTATGGGTTTAATTCAATCCTTCATATTTTCAAGTACCCTAAAATTTGTTCTTTATATAACATTTTCTTCTCAATTTTCCTTAATACATTTCTATAGAACAATTTACATAGCGTACTAGAAACAGTACAATAAGACATTACATTACTGTAGCCATGTTTATTCCAAAACATTTTAACTGAACGTAAAACGTACCAATTTAATTCAATTTTGTATGCAAGTTGGTACAAAGTTAAGTAGATAAAGAGAGTTGTAATAATAGTCCTTGAAATAATATTCAAACTTTACATCGTGATTTTTGATGGTCAAATTTATTAATATCTGTCAGGTCCATCTTCTTTAATAACTCCTTCAATGGACAATATAGCCAATGAATACAAACGATCTTCACCCATGTTCACGCATAGATATTTCTTTACTCTTCTGAGCCACGAGAACGCTCGTTCAGCTGAGCAGTTTGAGGCCGCTGTACATACAAACATCCGGAAAGTAGTGTCCATGTTGGGATAGATAGTATGGAGCCCATCTATTCGAATTAGACGGAAGAGCTTCACAAGTGCAGACCTCTTATTTCCCTCCTCGGCAGGTCGAAGCTCAATTGGCACTAGAGTTGGGTATGAAATTATACCTATCAATCTATGCTCATAGTCTGTGTCTGTTAGCAGCTAGTGGCATCTATTGACATTCACTCATGTCAAATTACATGTCATGTCGGATTTGTTTCATGTAGGGCTTTTGTTTGTGTGTCATTATGTGTTTGGCTTTGTTGACTAGTTGTTTTGAAACAAATCGACCATCAGCCCCTACCCTCCAAGCGCTTCCCAAAATCCATAAAGAAGATATTCCGATCCACCCCATTATCAACTACCGTAATGCCCCTGCACACAAACTCGCAAAACATCTAGACAAAATTATCAGACAACACACACAACTAGACAACAACATTGCAGTAAAAAATAACACAGACCTAGTAACAAAAATAAAAGACATATACATCCCCCATAATGCCACATTAGCTTCCTTTGACATTAAAAACCTGTACACAAACATCCCCATCTCCGAAACAATCGCCATCCTACAAAACAAACTCAAACAGAACAACACACCAGACGAACTTTTCAACGAAATAACAGAAACTCTGAACATTATCACAAAACAAAACTACTTTACTTATAACAACAAATATTACACACAGAATGATGGTCTACCCATGGGCTCCCCCATATCCAGCATTCTAGCAGAAATCTTCCTCCAAGACTTAGAAAAAACAAAAATACTCACAAACAATGACAGACACTCACATAAAATACTATATTGGCACAGATATGTTGATGATGTTCTAATACTATACAGGGGAAACAAAAGACAATGTGAACAGTTACTAAAGCACACAAACAAAATAAATAAAAACATAACCTTTACTGCCGAATACGAACACAACAATACCATAAACTTCTTAGACCTCTCCATCACAAAACTTGAACACAGGCACAAATTCAGTATATACAGAAAACCAACTACAACTGACGCACTAATACACAACACCTCCAATCACCCAATACAACACAAACTAGCTGCCTTCAGAACCATGATACATAGACTTAACAACATCCCCTTAGATGAAAAAGACTACAAAGACGAACTAAACACGATAAAATATCTAGCCGAATCTAACGGATATGACAGAACAATAGTCAGTAAACTCCTACACAAAACACAAAACAAACAACAGACAAAGACAGAAAACAACAAAATCATAACACTAACATACATCAACAAACAAACTGAAAAAATAGCCCACAAATTCAAAAAAGCAGGATGCAGAATCCCTTACAAAACTACTAACAAAACAGAACACGCACTATCAAAACAAATTCGGTCTACCCGGTGTTTACAAACTAAATTGCAACAAATTCTACATAGGCCAGACAGGACGTAGCTTCAAACAGAAATACATTGAACACACAAAGGCACTCCACTCCACTACAGAATCCACCTTTGCAAACCACCTCATCGAGGCAAACGACACATACAAAAACATCGACAATAACATGAACATTCTACACGTACACACAAAAGGCCGAAAACTAGACACTCTAGAACAAACAGAAGGTCTCCCGATGGGATCCCCCATATCAGGAATACTAGCAGAAATATGTATACACAACATAGAACAGAACCACATAATAAACAACAACAAATACACCAACAAAATTATATACTGGCACAGGTATGTAGATGATATATTACTTCTATTCAAAGGCAACACAAGACAAGTTGAAAACTTCCACAAATACATAAACACTATACACCACAAATTAAAATTTACACTGGAAATTGAACAAAACAATAGTATAAATTTTTTAGACCTAACAATTAACAATACACACACGTACAAAATATACAGGAAACCAACCACAACTGACATGGTTATACACAACACAACATAAACATGCGGCCTTCAACCATATGCTCCATACACTAACTAAAATACCCTTAAATAAACAAGATTACACCGACGAACGCAACACAATAAAATACATAGCAATCAATAACGGTTACAACCCTAATTTAATAAACACACTACACAAACGCATCAAAAACAAAAACAACAAAACACAAAATACCATCAACACACAGCCAATAAATACATCACACTCGCATACCACAACTCCTACACACACAAAATCGCCAACACATTCAGAAAACACAAATACAAAATAGCATACAGAACAACCAATACCATCAAAAAACACATCAATAATACAAACACAGACATAGACAAATATAACAAAACAGGTGTTTACAAATTAAATTGTAATGACTGCAATAGTTACTACAAGGCCAGACGGGAAGATCTTTTTCATCCCGTTATTCTGAACACTTAAAAGCTTTAACCAACAACAATATACACTCCGCGTTTGCCACACACATACACACAGAAAACCACAGTTACACCAACATAGACACGAATCTTGAAATTTTACATTACTTACCCAAAGGTCGAAAACTCAACACAACTGAACAATACGAAATATATAAACACCACACAACACAACCAAACAACATACTTAACGATCAATTACAATATAAATCACACACACTTTTTGACACAATTATACAAAAAACAAACATTAATTTGAATCCCCGCGCCAACCCCCTTCCCCCCACGCACCACCCCCACTACACCTTCCATACAACAACCGTTACTAAATGCTGGCAGTCTGTCTCTGAGCTGAAGAAGGCGAATACGTACGCCGAAACGCGTTCGACGAGATAAAACAGTAAGTTTCATTTTTAGATAAACTCTAGAACAATTGGAAATATACAAACACACGAAAACAAATAAAAACGACATCCTCAACGAACAGACACAATTCAAATCGCACGCATTATTCGAACACATCTCACCCCACACACACAACATCGATCTTTCGAAATTCGATTCCGTTGCCCACAACAGGACGAACAGCGCTACCAGTGGCAACCTTTGAAGAAGCCTTTTAAAGGTGAAAACCGGTTCAGGTTGTAAGGTAAAACTATGCTTTTACTTATAAAAAACTTTGTGTTCCGAGTCGTCAATATAATAAATTAGTTGTATTTAGTTAAGTAACGAACACGTCATGGACAACGAAATTTCAAGTATTTTATTTTTTATTGTATGATAATAACATAATTTGTGATGTTTTCAATTTGTTTCTTCTGCAAGTATTATAATTTTTTTTTTAAAGAATATACAAAATTATTTTACTACTTGCAGAAGAAACAAACAGAAAACATCACAAATTATATAATTACTGCAAGAAACATCGAATTACTTATATAGAAAATAACATAGGAATATAGAATAAAGTAATCTGTAAATATATCGTTATACTTCTGACATGTAAAGTAGTATACATCAACAGTCCACTCTCATACAGTACGGTATACGAATTTCTTGGAAAATATCACGCATACTACTTGGCAAGTGTTCAACACTGATTTAAAAATGTTTTGTTTAATTCACTGAAACACACTATACACAAGAAATAAAACTCATCGTGAACATAACGTGATTATATTACTTCTTATGGTATAAGAATATATCGGTTTTTTTGTTTAATATCCACTTGTAAAGGAAAAAATACAGCAGATAATTATTTTATAAATAACTTTGTTACAGCTGCTGTGAAGTTGTTTAGATTAAATAATGTAACCTAACCAACTTTTAAGTATTGAATATCAAGTATAAGTATATTTAATCCTGAGAGAAAATGAACAATTAACACCAGTTTTTGAAAGAACCATGAAAGGAGAGAAGATGAGCTCTTGTGTACGAAATGCAAAGTGGAGTATCTTATGAAGAGATGAAAGCTCAAAAGCTCAAGCCAAATACATATGAATGGAGATGATTGGTAATATCTGGGACCTGTCACACAGCAGAACAACATACAATGATACTGCGTATCACTTATTTCATCACATCGCTTACCAGGTAATGTGCCTGCTTTTAATAATATTCTCAAAGGATTGTAATACTTTGTTTCGAATGATTTCACTCTGTAAATTACAAACTTGAATATAGTGCTGGAATACATAATCGATTTTTCCATTCACAGCCACGTTTCACACTAAATCACGAAGCTCTGCATGTTCTGGTATTTCCAATTCTCTGTTCAGAATAGCGACACAGTTTCAGTTTCTCAGCCTGGGTAATGATGATGTAAACGGAATGTTTCTAACCTTTTCTTCTGCCTGTAAAGAAAAATAAATTACATCACCGGACACATAAATTACTGACATATGAACATTAATCAATTATTTTGTTTAATCAGTCCACATTCCAGAAGACCAATATTTTAAAGCGTTTACAGATTATTGATGCCCCACCCATCCACCAAAACACACACGCGCACACACAGGTTCTGATATGTGTTACAATTGTGTCTTATTTTCAGCCAACTGTTCTTTTACAGGTGAAAACAGTACAATTATACCTCGTGAGTATAAGGTTAGTTTAATCTGTAGCCTATGATATTAAAAATAATAATACACTGTGTAACATTCTTTACTATTTTACTTTTAATTACTTACCAGTTTTATACCAAGGTTAACCCAGAGTTCGTGTAAGCGTTTATTTGGAGAACAGAAATAAGGTTATCTGAAATAAATACTTGGAGTCGAATTGTATTCAATGAATTTAGTTTTATTTGTCAGATTCAAAAATAAATCGATATTTAAATCATATATATTGTTTTACTCCCCATTTACACAAAATATCCTTCACCCTCTTCTCATCGTGTTCCTATCTAATTACGATACAACATACGATCCTGTTCTTTTATAAGAAGTTACCAATTCAACATATTAAAAAGAAAAAACAAATATTAAAACTAAAAATTAAATTTAGTACACCTTAAACTTACTGAACATAAACCAGTGCTTATTCTTCATATAATTTTCGTCTTCATATAATTTTCGTATTATGATATATAATATACGCAAGCGCTAGTAACATACAATTAGGAGCTACTAAACTGTAATGGTTATGGTGTTGGCAATTCAGAAAATTTAATTTTAGAAACTGAAAGTTATTTAAATTTGAAGAAAAACTATTTTATGTATTCAAGTAAGACGGTCCAGTTGCTTGTGTATCCGATAGGATTCGTCCAAATTCTGTGAGCACTTCTCCGTTATTGTTTGAAAGAACTAGATGTATACACTTCATTCCCCTGTAACTTGACTACGATAAATGAAAAGTAAAACACAGAGAAAGAAGAAACAAAAAGGCACTCACTATCAAAAATAATTTGTAATCTTCATATAAACATTAGTAACAAACGAGCCTCGTCATTAACGTCAGGAATGCACAATGTTTCATATTACAGTACTACGCTTTGGCGTCCTGTAACGTATGTAAGAAGACAGCGTACTGTCGTATATTTAGCCAATCTTTTGCCTTTAAGTAACGAACCTAAAGGAACAGGATACATACAAATTTCAGTTTACACAGTTATCCAATTGTTTGTTGATGTAGTCACAAACATTAACAAGAAATGTTCTGTATTTTGGGTCGCGCAAAATGTTCTGTATTTTGGGTCGCGCAAAATATTTACGTGGTTGAACTCGATTCGCGGCGCGTACGTAGATCAATTCTAAAAAAGACACATTCTAAAATCGGACAAATTTATCATTACTGTGTCTGTTGTAAGAAAATTATTTCACTGTTGAAAAAGTAAAATGGTTTTTAAAAAGACTTTTTTTTTTGAAAAAAATTAGTTTAAAAATCACATTCAACATTTATTAACAATAAAAATACATAGTGTACATTACACCAAGCTACTTTTACCCTTTATTATAAACTATAGGTATCATTTTCTTATTGGAAATTTAATTCTAAATAAATAGGAAAGTGTTATAAGAAACAGATGCTAAATACCAAAACCACAAAATAATACAGAGAGTGAACACTAATCATCAACTTTGTGTTCTTGATACCTAAACTTATTTTATGGAACTAGGTTTATACATCCGCCCCTCCCCAGGACCATCACTTAATTCTTTATTCTTCATCAATGCAGGTAATCCTTTTGTTCCTTCCATCTTTTCGTTTTAAAGGACCTGCTCCTCAAAGCTCAGTTACAAATTTCTTCGAATTTGTAACATGCTATTATTTAAATACTCTATGCAACAACTCACCGATCACTCAAGTCTCAGTAGAAAACTTTTGACATGTGTTTGACGCTTTCATTGTGTTATCAGATTTTGTTATAAATTCAATCAAATTCTTTTGTTGAGTGTTTTATTATACAGTCCTCTGCTACAAATATCACATAACAAACAGCTTAAAACTTATCTTTTGCTTCATGAGAAAATGCCATTTTATAGAAAACGAAGTGTAATATAATTTCATGAGCATGCGCCAAAAACTAATTCCCAATGTCAGCTACAACCGTGTGGTCTCGCAGTAACAGAAATGGATAAGGCAGTGTCTTCCATGGTCAGAGTAACGACTGAATATCAGTTCTAACTGAACGAAAACAATACGAGTGCACTTAAATGCTGTGCCCTGTAAGACTTATTTAGAGATGTATTTTACCATTTAACGTAACGCTTTAATAGACATAACAGCGGAAGCATATGGGGTGGCGGGGTATATCATTTCAGCAAAATTCTGAATTATTATCTACCAATGAATCTTTTTTGTCATCAAATAAGAAGGAATAATACTTTATTTAAACCAAGACACATTATTTATTTTGAACAGTTACAGTTTTACATAATAAAAAAATGTAAACGCTAATTCAAGGAATGAAAAATTTTCAAATTAAAAATAAATATCTAATATGAGATAATGATATAATATTGTCTCGTAAGGTGATATGAAACACATTGATCAAGTTAACATAAAAACGTTTTTTTAATAAAATTGAAATAAAGGATTTAATACAATTATATATTGATCGAAATTGTAATTTAAGACAAACAAATAACAAGATAAATTCATACATGGAAATTAATGAAACAATGCATGTAAAAACATGAGTTAATGTTAATAAAATCCTGATCAAGTTAACATAAAAACCTTTTTTTTAATAAAATTGAAATAAAGGATTTAATACAATTATATATTGATCGAAATTGTAATTTAAGACAAACAAATAACAAGATAAATTCATACATGGAAATTAATGAAACAATGCATGTAAAAACATGAGTTAATGTTAATAAAATCCTTTGAATGTCACTTTAGCTTTACCTAATCTGTGCTTCACAGGTTCATCTAGCGGATCAGCGTATGTAATATCTGTAATCATATTTTGCTATTGGTAGTTTTCGGTTTGAGTTGACGGCAGCAGTGAAGGATTTATCGCGCGCCGCCTCAAGATAAACGACCCAGGGTTTTGAGCTTTCTTAGTGATAAGTAGGCGTACACATTTTTGCACTGTTTTGCTGTTAACGTGTGGAATTGGCTAGCAATACATCCAACAAATCTCTATAAAGAAGAATTTCAGAAACTGCTCTGTGAAGAAAAACTGGGTAGGCCTACTAACAGAGGAAGCTACTTAGAAAAATAGTTATCTCTTTACTTTCACATATATATTATTCCAAAAAAATATTTCTATAAAACTGTCAATTATATTTGATTGATCCTGAATCACAAAAACTACATTATATTCAACATTTTCTTAACACTAACAAGCACACATTGTACAAATCTTATTTTAGTGCATCAAGTAATATTAGTACCAGTCAGGTGGATGCAACTAGGAAGGTGCCCATATTCACAAATACAACTAAATGTCTTCAGTATTTATTGCAGTCTGCAGAAATGGTAAGGTAGTTCTCCAGGTTAGCTTTTCAGAAAAACATTTAAAATTTGTTCCTAATGTTACGGGTTTTCTGAACCTGATCCATAAAAGTTTACATAAAAACTATACTAATGATTTATCAAATTTATGTAAAAAATATATAAGCAGAAGACTGTCATCCTAAACAGTGTGTACAATACATCTCAGCAGAAGACGAAAATATTTGACGGCCACAATCCGCTGGCAATGTCCAAAACAATGATACGTATTTCAAGGAAACAGTATACTTACATATATATATATATATATATATTGTAAAGTAACACTTTACAAGTTTACTTTATAGTATATAGATTGTATAGTATATAGATTGTGGTGTAGTAACGTAGTATTGATGTTTGGTGTGTTCGTGTGGGTGTAGACACGCACCGGTATCTACGATAATGTTGTTTATCTAAAGGTGTAATCGTAATCGTAGAGGTTATTGGTGTTAATGTATTGTTTTCTATTGGGTACGCAGTAATAGTTCACTACTTTTATTTTAATATGATCCGCGCACTTTATTGTGTATCTCACTTACTTACCACACTTAAATACTTCAATTCTGTTCTGTGACGTTCCTTCTGAAATACATGCACTTCAAAGACAACAAAAAAATATTCAGATTGAATATTTAATATATCATCACACACAATAGTAAATGAAGCAATATCTGATGAATATTCTGAATTATGCTAAAACTTTTTAAATTCTTCCGCCACCTGTGTCAGAACTTATTAAAAAATAAATGAATTTACTTTTACTAGAAATGATACTCCTTTTGTGGTAATAAAATTGGAGGTTTATTAACAATTTGATAAGTGATAAAATCTTTGACAATTAAAAACAATAATTAACAACCTTTCAATTACTGATTACAATAAAATTCAATAAGACTCTGTCTAATTCCTCAAGGCTGGTAGACCTGTTGTTAGTACAATAATTTAACTGCATAGGTTATGTTACTTTGATTCAGAGAATTACCATATTTCGCGAGGTTCTTTGAGGTAACATGATACCAGTCACAAGATGTAATACAAATAACTATATAGAATTAACAATAGTTAATAATAATTGAACAAATATAAAAAAATCAAAAATTGGTACCATATGTCTGGTGTTTATGAAATTATCGTACGCGGGTATGCGCACGCATCTCTAATACTAGTGTGCAATTGTCAAGCTGTATGACTTGTACAGTATTTAAAATGTATTACGTTCGTTTAATAATTAGTTTTAAAAATCATTTATTCACAAGATAAAAATTTCTCAAAAAACTCTTGTTAGCAATTCTATTTGATTTGAATGTTACTTGAGAACAGATCGGTAATGTTGAAATTATCAAGTTACCGTAACGATTTCTGAGGTTAGAATTAACCGGTGTTGTTACAAAGGATAAGTATTCCTTATTAGCTAATATTTCTTAGACTATACATGTAAACATATTATTCATAATACTTTTTAATATATTATTATCAGAATTACATTTATTCCGATTGTAAGAAAATTAATAAAGTAGATTTTAAAACATAGAAAAATTCAAGAAAAATACGTTTAGTCAAACGAGTGACTAAATACTCTCGTATTCATTAACAATTATCTCCAAACATTATATTTTAAATTACTATAATTAATTAAAATATTTCTCTAATATTTTAATAATGTCGATTTAAATCTTTTCTCAATTCTGATAATTTAATTACTGTTTTTTCGATACTCAGCATTGTATGACTTGCGTAGTATCGAAAGTTAGATATTCATAAAATTATTAATTTCGTTTAAATATTGTTTAAATAAAACTGTACCCCCTGTTTCCTATTTAAAACTTCACTCGCAAGTATGGTCGATATTATACACTGACCTACTTGTTCAATTAACACTATTTCGCACTTTTTCACTCGTATGTATGAATGTTGTATTAAGGTTAACTGTATGTTGTGTACTGACGTAAAATGGCGCGCACAGTTTTAAAATATAAATTCCTTCTTTCTTGTCTCGAGCGGCGTGACCTGTACGTTTGGTGGTTGATCGTAGACTCTCTTGTACCTATGAAGCGTCTCTCGGTCGTCTGCTGAAAGTCATTCATTCCATTGGCTGGATTCGTTATACTCTCTGACCCGAAAGCCTTCGTTTTATTAAAATATTTAATTTTTTGCCAAAATTGAGTTTGGGTTGGAGGCTTTTTTACGTCATCACTGGTACAAAAATTTAACTGTATAGTTTAAAACTATCATAACTTTCTTATCTTACGTCCTATCGTTAATTGGTTGATATCAATGAATTCAGGGCGTTTTGCTTGTTAAAATAAGTCCAAAAACGCTTATTTTTCGTTCATTACTACTATTACAATAACGATTTTATTTTTATTTCTGGCGTATCTTATTTTTATAAGTTCGTTACACCAGATTTTATTTAAATATAATAAAACACTTCTTATCTAAACACTTTGAGTCTGTATCTCAGTCGGTTTAATTTACAATTTGGGAAAAACTGTTTCCTACACAAATCTCGCTATGGCGTCATTAAGCGTCCATGTTAGATTTTTCATAAACATGCTTATCACTAATTTTTCTTATTTAAAATGATCATATTACTATCTAATATTATTAGTAATGTTTATTTACACAATTTTACACTATAATATTTATGTATGACTGTGGTTAATTTAATATTTACATAAGTTCAAACCTCTCCTATGTTTCTTATACAATTTTTTCATCTTATTTTTTGGTCTCTTCATATAAATCATATCATTTAATGATTGTAATTAGTGTACACACATAGTACCTAATCTATTATATATAATGGTTATCTTTTAATGAGCTCAGAACTCTCTAATCTTTCAGTAATGGCTCTGTTCATGTTGTGTCATATCATATTAGTCATTTATTTTTTCTAATACAACAACTAAATTGTTCTTGTCCTATTTGGTTTGGATTCCCAAAGTAGCATTAGATATTATTCTAACTTTTGGTAATGTTTCCAATTACTTTTACATAAGTTTATATGCTATATTTTTCATAAATAACTGGTTGGTCATTGTTTGTTTACATTTGGTTTTCTTCATAATGGTCATTTGGTTTTTAAATGTTTGTATATAATATGACTGTTTTTATGGTCATTATCTGTTCTCAAAGTAGCTTTGGGATTTCCTCTTGCTACTGGTAACAATTGTAACAAGCTGTTCTCAATATTTGATACAGTATTTTTCTTAACTAATTTGCTATACAATGGTTCAGCTTACTTCTGGTCATATGTACATGGTTAGTTGGTTTACAATAATTTAGTTATAATACTGTTCTTATCATGTTCAGAATCTGTTCTCAATGTATTATCAGATATTTATCTCACTACTGGTAATACTCTTATAAACATTGATATTGGTTTTGATACTGTACTTTTCTTAATTAAACTGGTATACTTTTCTCATTTCTGCTATTCTCTGTGTCATTATGTTTGACTTGTTCTATTTACATTGTTTTGCATTATATTACATTGTTTCTTAATATTTATTACTATTACTTATAATAAATTCTCATTTGATAACATATTTGATGATCAGATATTTATACTAATATGTATCATTTTCTGTTGTAATAGGTCTCTTCCTTGCGGGTTGTGTAACAATGTACCATCTGTTTTAGTGCAGTATTTTTCTACTACTAAACTGACTTCACTACGGTATATTAACATAATACTTTAACTAATTTGTTACACATGTTTATACAATTCCTTCTTAAACACTAACACAAATCTTTCTTGTATTGTTTACAATGTTTTTCTGGTCAATGGTGGAATTTAATTCCTGTCATGTTTGATACTTAACAAATGTCTTTTATTTGTTGTCAGTTCTTTATGAACAATAACATAATTGTTCTATTTTGTTCTAATCTGGTGGTCTTATGATTATGTGTGTTGGTTACAACTTTATTAAATCAGTCACACTCATTGTTTGTGTTTATTTGACTATTTTTAATTTTTGTTGTTTCATCATGAAATTAACATATTTTTCACACTGTAAACTTCATCACTGTAATTGTTTGTGTGGTTTATTCAGTTGAAATAGTTAGTTATTCACAGGTTTCACATTTGTATCAAGTACACACTGTAATTGTTTGTGGTTCCTTAAATGTTTCACACTGGTTTTCTTGTCACACTTATAATCATTTCTTTTGTCACTTACACTGTTTTTAGTACATGTGGTTTATGTTGAGTCCTTATATCTTCTGTCCATCTTCTTTATTCTTCTTGGTGCTCTTCCTGGTCCTTCTTCTTTCTTCTTTATTCTATATTTTCATCGTAGTTGCTATTTTTATTTATCTCCATTGTTGTTGGAGCTTGTTGATCCTTGTTTCGTTGATTCCCCTCACTGTTGGATCCTATTGGGTCTATTTACTGATATTTTGTTTTGGGCTTGTGGCATTTTCTTTCTTCATTTTGTATTTAATGTTGATATATTGGTATTCTCTTCTTCATTGTTGGATTTTTTATTAATATATTTGTAGATACACACTTATATACACTTAGGTTTATTTATCTAGATATATTCCCATGTTTTTCTCATACTTGACGTTACATTCGTTTATATTATGTAACTACCATATTTTTGGTACTGTTACATATGCCTTCCTATAAGAATTGATTAATTCTGAATTATTATAATATATTTTTTCATTGAAGAATTCATCAATTGTTGTACATTCCATGTTGATTCACATGTTTTTTTCCATATATCCCTTCACTTTCTTCTATTTGAATCGTATTTATATCTTCTCTATGTAATTATCTCCCTTGTTTATTTAGTTCCCTAATTCCCTAACATAAGTTTAGCTGGGGCAGTTTAGAGCGGCTCACTTTGGCTATTCAACTCTACTGGCCATACTAATTTCAATAAATATGGAGGCAAATCATCTCCTTCAATAATAATAAATGATTGCTGGCATTACTCTTCAGTCAATTCATTTTAAATCATCAAAAATAATAATAGTGGTCGTTCTTCCGACAAATAATAAATATCCTTGGGATTAATTCACGCATCTGCGGTTTATACATTGTTATTCTCTCTTTTCTTGATTCAACTTAACTATATTCTTCACATATTATAGGGATAGTTTGTTTTACACTTCCTCACTGGTATACTCTCATGATTGTCTTCGTTAGTATATTATTTTTTCATTCTTCATTATTCTTGATCAATTTCTTCATTTTGTTTTTCACTTTGAATGTCGTCTCATCATATTCTTCATCTCAGGTTTCATTCTTCTAGATATAATTCATAAGTACATTTGTTTTTCTTCTTCTTCATGGTTTGTATTTGGTATTTATATTCCATGTGGTATTGGTTTCTTCGCTAGTAATATTCATCATAAACAATGTGGTTGTGTGTGGTGGTTTGTCTACATTAATACCTTATTTTGGTTTCATTTTTCCAACTTCGCATTTGTTCCCTTTTTTTTTCTTTAATAGTACGGGTAAGATGTTCTTATTTACTTGTTGACTAGGCTCTTGGAATTTATATGTGCCTAAGTTGTTGAGTGTCAGTCTCGTATATTCATACTCTTCTATAGTACGGGTGAGATGTTATAACTACTGGTTGACGTGGCTCTTGGAAATGTAGTAGTGCCAAAGTTGTTATGTGTCGGCCTCGTATTTTCATACTCTTCTATAGTAGTATGTTCATTTTAATAGTACGGGTGAGATGTTAATATTACTTGTTGACTTGGCTCTTGGAATTCATATGTGCCATGGATGGTGTGCGTCAGTCTCGTATTTTCATACTCTTCTATAGTAGTATGTTCATTTTAATAGTACGGGTGAGATGTTATAATTACTGATTGACTTGGCTCTTGGAATTGGTTGTGCCATTGATGTTGTGTGTCGGCCTCGTATATTCATACTCTTCTTTTATTAGTATGTTCATTTTAGTTAGTACGGGTGAGATGTTACAATTACTTGTTGACGTGGCTCTTGGAATTGGTTGTGCCATTGATGTTGTGTGTCGGCCTCGTATATTCATACTCTTCTTTTATTAGTACGGGTGAGACGTTAATATTACTGGTTGACTTGGCTCTTGGAAATATTTTTGCCTCGGATGGAGTGTGTCGATCTCGTATATTATACTCTTCTTTTATAGTATGTTCATTTTAATAGTACGGGTAAGATGTTGAAATTACTTGTTGACGTGGCTCTTGGAATTAACATGTATCATGAGTACATTCGTGCCATGGTTGGTATGTGTCTTTCTCGTATATTTATACTCTTTTCTATTAGTAGTATGTTCATTTTAATAGTACGGGTGAGATGTTAATATTACTTGTTGACTTGGCTCTTGGAATTGGTTGTGCCATTGATGTTGTGTGTCGGCCTCGTATATTCATACTCTTCTTTTATTAGTACGGGTGAGATGTTATAACTACTTGTTGACTTGGCTCTTGGAATTAACATGTGCCTAGGATGTAATGCGCCAGTCTCGTATTTTATACTCTTCTATAGTAGTATGTTCATTTTAATAGTACGGGTGAGATGTTATAATTACTGGTTGACTAGGCTCTTGGAAATATTTTTGCCTTGGATGGAGTGTGTCGATCTCGTATTTTATACTCTTCTATAGTATATTCATTTTAATAGCACTTTATTATTAATAACACAATGTTCTGAATCCTTTACATTAATTCTCTTGAAGTATGTTTTTTCACATTATAAAATTACAATATATTCAATGTTCAATACATAATTATACAGTTACTTCTCATTTAATATACACACATAATAATTTTCATAATAGTAATACATCCTTTTTTTTTTCTTTAGTCAACATCTATTTTTATAATCATATTTTCATTTTTCACTTTCAAATAACAATAATCTTCATAGCCACTTTTCATTTTTCATTTTGATATAGTCAACAGTTATATTTATAATTATACCTTCATTTTTCATAACAAATATTTTCATCCTTTATATTATCAATAATAAAATAATCCTTATCGCTATCTTTTCACTCTTTGGTCCCATAATTTAATTTTCAGTATATTTTTTCATTGAGGTTTGATTATAGGTACCTTTTATCTTCTTTGTAATAGGGTTCTGCAATTCATATGTGTTGTTTAGATTGTTTTTTGTCACAGTATATGGTCCGGTATATAGCAGTAGTAGCTTCTTTGCAATGCCTTCAATAGTACTAGGGAGCTCTCGATTTTTGATAAGCACTTGGTCTCCCACTTCATATTTGATGATTTTGGGTTGTAACTTTTTGTACTTGAGCCTCAATTTATTCGCTCTCTCAACTGCATTATTATAGAATCGGGTTTTGTCAAATTTAACTTCGGCACTGATTGGAAAATTAATTATCTCTGTGATCTCCCGGGGTGGTTTTTTCTCGTACATAGCCATGTATGGTGTTTCGTCAGTCGACTGGTGGTAGGCTAGATTTTGGAAGTCTTCAGCCGGGGATAAATACTCCTCCCACTTCCTCTGCTGGCTGTGACAGTAGGTTCTTAAAATCCTTCCTACTTCTCTCAACACTCTCTCAGCAGGGTTGCTGTTGGGGTGATACACCGATGTCTTGTATGTTTTGACTCCCAGATGGATCAGTGTTTCCCGCCACTTTCGTCCTCGGAATTGCGTTCCGTGATCTGTAATTATCATCGACGGTTTACCCACTTCGGGTATATATTTATTTATAACTATTTCTAGTATTTTACCGGTTGTCGCTCGATTGAGTGGGTACAGTTTTTCTCATACTTGACGTTACATTCGTTTATATTATGTAACTACCATATTTTTGGTACTGTTACAATATTGTAACGATAATAAATAAATGAGAAGGTCTCTAGTAAGTAAACAACGTAACAATTTATGTTGAGAGACGAGTTCTTATACTCCACGTAGTATGCGTCAATTTGTAACAAATTTAATATGTATGTGTAAAATTATATTAAACCACACCGTTGTGTTCGTCAATTTGTACAATCAATAATAGATATGTTGAACGGTAAATTATTTTGTATGCTGCCGCTCTCTCCCACTATGCGTGCAGTTCCAATGACGTCACTCAGAGTTGCCAACAGTTGCTCCGTCCGCTGTGCTATGTTAACGTACTTCTTAAATGAAACAGTAATAATAATAACGCAAATATAACACCAAACAGATATCTTCCTTGTAACGACCTTTATTCAATGAAGAATTGATTAATTACTTCTCGTTTTTCTTTACGGTAATTACAATTGTGACAAAAATTATGCGTCTTCTTTTATCAGTTGGTACAGTAGCTAAAAATATTGTTCTGTAGTCGGCCAAGCCAAAAGAATGATGCAGTTGTTATTATTTCTATTAAAATAAATTATCTCAGGGCGTATCTGGTTCCGGGATTACGGTTAAACAAATAATACTATTCTTAAAATCAAAATACAAATTTCACACTATAAGGATATTACAAGGTTTTGGTGTTTAAAGTGCCAACTGGCAGTCGTGTATTGGTGACTTATTATTAGAGGTTATGACCAGTTTAGGTGCTTATTAGTTATCGTTAAAATTTTTTATGGTGTTCAAAAAAGTGTAAAACTCAATTGGTGTTATTTTTTGAGTGTTCTTTAGTGTTGGTGTAGTATAGTGTCTGTAGTTTTATTTTGTTTAATTCCTAGATATTCGTGTACACAAATGTTGGTTTTGACCCATAAGATAACAAATTGTTCAAATTCACCAGATCCTCTTCTTTCTTCTTCCAGGACGAAGATAGGGTCCAAGTCTTCTTCGCTTCTTCTCCCTGGATCTCAATTCTTCTGTATTAAATTCTGGATGTTCCTTTCTTGATTATAATATTTTGTATTAAGTATATCGATTTGTTTTACTAAGTCTGGTACGTGTTTTCACTGTTTAAAATATGAGACGTTTTATTAACGCGTCTGTATTCAATGGCCGTTGTTAAAGAAGTCCCATTTTATTTATCTGAAATTTTTGGTTGCTAAAGTAAAACTTGAAATCTGGTTGGTTGATTCAGATATACATTGTCATACAAATTCATTATTTCAATGTCTGAATTTGGTCAAAACTTTTAAATTAGTATAACTTTTCTGTATTGATTGGGAATTTAAAACTACTAGCATCATTATTTTGGTCTTAACATTTGTGACATTTAAACACCAAACATGCCTATTTTTACTAAAGAAATACTGATGTTACATTTTTGCTATTTGAATTTTTCTTAAATAACTTAAAACGGATTATTTTGATTCCAGATTTGGTGTGTATACCATTATAAATCTGTCCATATTTCAACATCTGTTTTACAAAATTCTAACAGTATTTCCGAAAATTTACAAAATTTGGTTTTACCTGGCTTTATACAGTTTGCCATCCACAAAAAATGTGATTACCATTATAGAACTACTGTCTGTTTTGTTAGTTTTACTATTTCTTATTAATTTATAATGGTTTGTTACTTTACTGGCTATTCTGATAATAGTTTATTTATTTTAACATTGGCCTATGTCATGGTGATTCTTTCAACATCATGTTACATATTGTTTTATTATTTAGCCTGTTGGCTTGAACCCTTATATTTAATTATAATCATTACATTGGATGTTAACCCATGAGATTTAAAAATACTCATCATCCTCTCATAATGTGAATACTTTAACAAAATTACAAACAGATTGACTTAAATATTATGCCCTCATGGCTGAGATTCTGATAAACACTAAACAGATAAACTACATTCCAACAAACACAAAAACTGTTTATCATCTAATAACATTAATTCTTTTCTTTTTTTCATAATTATTTTATAGTTGGTCTACCATACTATTCTTTTATAACATAACTTTAATAACTTAACATACATCTTTTGAAGTCTAATATTCTTTTAGAACATGTAACTGTTTAAGTTTTGATTATACCTTTAATCCTATCCATTATCCTTTCAGGACTATAACTTTTATAACTTAACATCTTATAACTAACATTTCTTTATAACATATAATTATTTTATATTTAAACATGACATCTTATTCTATACTACTTTATGGTGTTTTGTCTCCTTCAAAACTTATTACTATTACTGTATACACACCTATGGTATTTTAACATACTGTTTTTCATAATCATATGTCTTTTACACATTTCACTATTACTGCATTTACCTCAGGTAACTGACATTTTTTCAGTTAATAATATAGATTTTTCTATACACTTTCTTACACTTGCATTTGAGCTGCTTTCCTTATATAGTGTTCATTACCTTATTGTTCTTTTTTCAGTATACACTGTTATTTGGTTCAGCAAGATGCATTAATTATTATTCACTATATTGGTTACTGTAACCATGACTAATTGTCATTTAATGTTGTGATTATTATACTATCACTATCACTGTTTACTCTTTATACACTTGACAATTTATTATGTGATTACACATTATTTTCTTGACAACATTATGTTCCCTATTAATTACAATTAGTTGCATGATCCATATATCTATAATAATTGTTTTGTTATATTATTTCATTATATCATTCAAATTGATAATTTACTAATATATCATTTTACATTGTATTGTATGTTTGGGCCTATTATCCCTCAATTTGTATTTTGATTATTTTTATATTTTGATACATTTAGTAAAACCATTTGTTTACTTATAGTATTGGTACATAAGCTGTCTGTCTTTATAAGTATTATTCTTGTCATTATTTGAAGTTCATGTCATTATCGGGGTATTTTGCATCACTTTGCCTAAATATTAATTTGGGTACGGTCAGTTGTAGTACAAGTGAGTCTAAAGTAGTTATTCGTTCATCTTCACTATCATTTTGAAAGATATTTTTCTTCTTGTTTAGTTTCTTATCCATGGTCTTCATTAAATCTGGTACGATATCAAGCTATGCCAAATGTAATGTTACATACTACCCTGCCACCAAATTTGATTATTTTAATAAAATAATATATTTTGTTGAAATTATCAATTATCTCATCTTTCATATTATCACTTGTTATTCTTTTTATGATCTGGTATACTTGTCTTTAATTATAAGTGTTCCATCCCTGGAACATGTTACCTCCCTAACAAATTAATCACCATATATTTTGGAATCAGTCGGGGGGCTCTCTTGACCTAATACCCCGCTGTCCTTATAATACATAATACATAAATAATATCGATTGCTGGAGCTATCCCATCAGTCAATCACATTCAATAATCACTAGTCTATTCACGACTAAATCAAATAAAAATAATATAATAATATATTCTTGGGATGGTTCACTCAGTTTAACATCTCAGATCTAAATATTTCTTTCCATTGATTATTTCAGATGTTTATTTTCTTGTGGCGATATTAATAACATTTTTTATTTTCAATTGGTACTATCTTCTTTCCTTCTTTATCAGTACTGCTTAATCTTTATTTTTCATTCACTATCTTTATTCAATTAAAACATAAGTATCTGTATCTATAGTTGTTGTTGATTCTCTCACAATCATGATAGGTTATTTGTAGTAAATTTGTTTCTAGTCTTGTCTTATTTTCATCGTCGATTGTCTACATTTGTCTTTTCTTATTCATTTTATAACACTTTGGTTTCTCCTGATTCATGGATGTTGTCTCTTTCTTTTATATTCAAATCATAAGTTCATAATTATATTTAATAAGAGGTGCTTATTTTGTTTAGAATTTTGAAATTTATTCAAATTTGTTTATTCACATGGTTCAAAATAACATTATCAAAATATACTGTAAGTTGTCCTTATTATTTATTTGAATTTTGAGATTTATTCTAATTCGTTTATTCGCTTAATTTAAAATTATATTCTGGATTGGTAGAGGTGGTAAGATGATCTTACTAAATTTTTGAATTTTGAGGTATTCGTTGTTATCGATTAACGACACGTTTGCGCCCGTATCTATCATGAATCTTGTGTCTAGTCCATTCACTTGGCCGATAATATAGGCAATCTTATTATTCGAACTATTGTGCGTTATCGTATCTTCGTTTAGCAATTCTTCTCTCACATTTTTTAAGAAGTGATTGTGCACTATCGTTATTGTATTGTCAGTCGTTTTGTCTCGTCCTAGTAAGTACCCAAATTGTCGGTTCAGTGATGGGACCTGTTGGTTTTTCACTGCCGCGGTCCGTTTAAATCAGGGCTGAACCCCTCAGTCCTGTTGTCTGGTTGACCGGGTCTGTCTCTATTCTGTAACTCTTGTACTTCAATGGCGTTATTATCGAACGTCACTGAGTTTCTGTTATTCCTGTCATCGTCGCAGCTCCTACTTCGTCTATGTTCATCCCGGTAGCGCTGGTTATTCTCCTCCTGGAAACTTCTCCCACGGTTCCCATTATAATTCGTTCGTCCCTGGTACGAAGGTCTTCCCACATCTCTATCGTCAGTGCTCACATAATTCACATGTCTTCGATATGTTTGGTTTTGGTTGTTATAATTGCCATTATTATTCTGTCTGTATCGGTTATCGTAATTGTTGTTATAACCTCGGTTGTTCTGGTAATGGTTGTCTCTATCATTGTATCCATGCTGGTATCCATTATTATTGTTCGTAGGAGAGCTACGGTAATAGTTGTTGTTGTTATTGTTGTTGTTATTTGCCGCATTATTTCGTAGATAGTTGTTATTGTTATTGTTGTTTTGGTAACTACGTTGATAGTGGTTACCGTTGTTGTTGTAATTATTATTTGGTCTTTGCCCGTTGTTTTCATATCGGGCGTCGCGGCGACCATTATTTCTATCCGTTTCATCGCTCCTTCGTCTGTACTGGAGGAAGCTCTTCTCCTGTTCCATTTCCGCTAATAATGCCGACATCTCTTCAATGGTTTGTATTCGTCCGTTTATTCGGCCTCTCGTAATTTCTTCACCATAGTGATAAGCTAATAGCCTCACTAAACATTCGGTAGGAATTGCAGGCTCTAAATGTCTGGCTATGTTTGTTTTACCAAGAAAATATGCGGTCGGAGTTTGTTTGCCGTGTAGGTCATATCGGCCCAATCCTATGTCACTCCTTATCATATGTTGTGTTGCATCAGACCAGTACTTGGATTTAAATTGTTTTTTGAAATCTTGAAAATTTTGTATACTCGGCCGCATCGCCGTCCACCAATTGTCATAGACTTTTCTGAACATTAACGTCCAGCATACTCCGAATTACAAACCATCTGTCTTCTCCGGTTTTTGCTATTTTTTCTTCTACCCGTTCTAGGAATAGCATGGGGTTTCTTCTATAATTCTGGAAGTCGATAACTTCTCTGTTTTCCTCACATGTGGTATGGGCACCGGTACATTGTCTGTTTTTTAGAGAGTTAATTTCATCTCTATGGGCAGTTGTTTGGTCTTGTACTATATTAAGACTAGTACCTATGCTTTCTAATCTTTCTCCCATCACTGCTTGGTTAGACCAGATGCGGGGAGTAGTGGAAAGCAAGTTAGGCGTTGTTCAGAACGCACCCGCGCTATCCGGATTGGTATCAGCTATGGAAGAAAGTTTGGTGGATGATGTAGACTCGAATCCTATGCTTGATAGGAATGATGAGAAAAGTTTGAAGAGTGTCGGGAAGGAGGGAGTTGCCACTGAAACTTCAGACAGTAGTACCAGTGTCCCTAATGATGGTACTTATCTCAAAATTGATGGTGTTGGTCTTATTAAACCATACGGTTATTCCGTATCGTGTAATCTAAAGCAGTTTAGCAGAGTTAGTGTTAAGGGTGATGGTCTGTTTTGTTTCAGAGCTATGATACATTTGTTGGGCTACGAAGATGATGTAGAAAAATTTTATAAGAGACTTAGAGATTCAAAATTTAGAACCTTATTGCCGTTAGCAAATGATTTGGACAAAGTTTTACGGCCAACAGATGAAATACAGAAGGATAAACCCGGAGATTTCAGGGCAATCTGGAGTACTGATGACGTTCTATGCCTTACTGCTCTGGAGTTTGGTGTAAACTTTTGTTTCCACACTGAAATGTATTGTCCGGGGGGTGAGTTTGTGCAGGAATGTCGGAGATACACTTGTGGTATCTCTTACGACGGTCCAGACTATCACATGCTGTACACTGGTGACCACTTCGATGCTTTCCAATCGATTGATGCTTCTAGTCAGGTTTCTACTGTTGAACCTGTTTGTAATAGGGGTTTTAAACTAGCTGTCAGGAAATACTCGCGATCGGTTTACGATAATACAATAAAATCACAGGTGAACCAACTTAAGACTCAACTTGCTCAGTATTCTGAGCAAGAAATTGAGGACGCTAGGTCACGTTCTACATCCATCGGTGAATTGAAGCGAGGCTTGAGGTTGGTTTCTAGATCGGCCCTCAAACTGGTGGAAGTGCTAAAAGTGTATGGAATAGTGGTAGAAGTGAAGAGTGTTTTGATGCTTGTAGTGCGCCGGGGGGTTTTTCACAGATTCTTCCTTTAGAGCGTGCCTCGTTTATTTACTCCACTTCTTTGAGATCAGGGTTAAAACAGAAGTGTGGTGAGTTGAGATTTTTTGATGATACCGAGTATTACTTTGATCCACTCTTGAAAGGAGATGGTGACTTGACTAATGAAGAAAATATAAATGATATATTATCTAGGTACAGTGGATTCTTTGACCTGTTTGTTTCTGATGGGTGTGTCGATTCGAGTTTTGATTATGATAAGCAGGAAGAAATCAATCTTAATTTGAAATTGAGTGAGCTTAGATTGGCGGTCGAGTGTGTGAAGATTGGTGGGGTGTCTGTAGTTAAGTTGTTTGATTTTTCTTTGGAAAAACTTCAGATGGCTATACTCGAAGTGTTACCTTGGTTTGAGTCTGCACAAATTTATGTGCCTGCTACTACCAGGTCAGCCAGTGCGGAAAAGTATCTGATTTTGATTAACAAACGAGATAAGAAAGCGGAGTCAGATTTGGTCAGAGATGATATTGTTTTACTTCAGAACATTTGCTTGCAGACACAATATACTGGTTTGCTTTTACTTATACAGTGCTTGAATGACAAGTGCATTGATAACAGGAGGAGCAGTGCTACTGAAAGTTTTAAATCCTTCATTGGTTATGATCAGTTTAGAAGCACAAGATTAAAGAGTGACACAAATATGACTAGGTTTGAGAGGCATGAGTATCCAGAACGTCCATTAACCTTTAAGAAGAAAACTGGTGGTTGTTCAACTGCATTGTATTATATACCATATAACTTGCAACGATACAAATTAAAACTGCATAGATTGGTAATATTGAAATCTGGAAGTAGGAAAATTTATTACATTAAAACATTAAAATTTACTACTGTCTTATTAGTTTATAATATAAAATTGTTTATTAAAAATAAATCGTCTTTCAATAATTGAGTATATGGGCTTGTTTTACAATTATATTAATTGTTGCGTTGAATTCCGCTGTTTGCGTAGCCTCTCGACGCTCCGCGCACGCAGTTCGACTGGACCGCTCCAAATCTGAACGTCGATCGTTCGAAGATCACTAACGCTGATAATTCACGTCTTTGCACACTGCGATATGAACTGATATTGTTTACAATTTATATTTACTTAATCTCAGTGATTTTAACTGGGTAAAATAGATCGAGTATTGAACTTACACTAACTCCGGTTTCTTGAAGTGTTCTCGCGTAACTATCAAAATATCTCGGCAGATATTATGGCCCTACTCCGGAAAATCTTCCACTGTACGCGGGAAAGCACTAGAATGATCTATTTATTATTTGAGTTCTGTAAGTGGTAATGGTTACGAAGACCTCGAACCGTGAACCAACTTCTAAGTCTACAGGAAAACGACCTGTCTTGTCACAAAAAACACGTGGCAGCGAGTATGTATTTCTATATCGAGTCTTCGTAAGCAACTGAGCGGTCCATCCGCTGAAAGCGTCCGTCTCAAGTAAATTTTAGACCCTCTGATTTGTTGAAACTGTAGCAACGTCACAGATGAGGACACAGATAGACTGAAATCAGGCTTAACTCTGTCCGATTCTTTAGAGGCATGTCTAGATTTAATCTACAAATTTTATTACTTTCTAGGAGATAACGAGAATAAAAGACGACGGATTTCATTTTAAAAACCATATAAAAAGTACAGGTGTGGAGCACTGAGTATATGGAAAATGTAGCTTATAACCATGAGAACACTCTGTCCAAGTTTCAGAACGAAAAGTTAATTTTCCTCGAAGTTATTAAATAAAATGTAAAGCACACGCAAGCCAACGTACTTACACACAAATATTTCACATTCCATAAAAGAGAATAAATACAATTGAGAATATTTAAAAACAACACACTTTTTTAAACATAGCTGGGTTCTAAACTTATGACTAATTTACAAAGAAAAGAACAAAATCAATTTTTAACTTGTTTATAGCCGTCAGAAATGTGTTACAGCATTAGTATTCCAATTATATGAAATTCATATCCTGTGTTCTGTTACAATATATATATATATATATGACAGACATAAATTAACATTAACATAAATTAAGGTTAATAGGGAAAACAACTCTCAAGTGAAAGTATACGGCACTAAATTAAGTGGATGCCTTAAACCAGACCATCAGAACGAGCTGTAGACAACAGTGCAACACGAATTTGGAGTAGTGGCTGCCAGTATGTATTGTACAATACCATCTGGATAAGTGGCCGACCCATAGATGACTTTTCTATCTACATTAAGTTAGACAGCTGAACATATTATAAAAACATACGATGAGCTACAACTGTGCACAATTTGGTAGGATGCGGTATTGACTAGAGGTATAATGAGTCATTTCTGAACACGGTATGTTGTCAATTGTCACAGTCCAGTGCCTTAAACCAAGCTGCACGTATCAAGGGAAAGAGCTAAGAACTGTACGTAAAACAGCTGGTAGTCAACGTTGGCCGCAATCTGGCTAAGGTTTAACTGTGTTATACAGATATATTTGTGCGACAGCAAGCATGAAATCCCACCTCACTACTGTGTCAAATGGTGATAAGCGTAACTGCAAAGTTGAAGACTAATAAAAATCAGAAATTATGTCTCACATAATCACTATAAACTCTCTAAAGCAACACAACCCAATGAGTTAATTTCCAGTTTATTTGTAATCTATATATTAATCAACGATAAACAAAAAATAATAATCATATAGTCTATTTCTATTGAGTCTAAACCTTTCACAATATGACACAAACTAGATGAGTTCTTGAAAACCAGACACCACAGTCAATGTTTGTACGCAAGCGCTAGTAACATACAATTAGTTGCAACTAAACTGTAATGGTTGTGGTGTTGGCAATTCAGAAAACTTAATTTTAGAAACTGAAAGTTCTTTAAAGTTGAAGGAAAACTATTTTATGTATTCAAGTATGATGCTTGAAGTCCAGTTGCTTGTGTATCCAATAGGATTCGTCCAAATTCTGTGAGCATTTCTCAGTTATTGTTTGAAAGAACTAGATTTATACACTTCATTCCCCTGGAACTTGACTACGATAAATGAAAAGTGAAACACAGAGAAAGAAGAAACAAAAAGGCACTCACTATCAAAAATAATTTGTAATCTTCATATAAACATTAGTAACAAACGAGCCTCGTCATTAACGTCAGGAATGCAAAATGTTTCATATTACAGTACTACGCTTTGGCGTCCTGTAACGTATGTAAGAAGACAGCGTACTGTCGTATATTTAGCCAATCTTCTGCCTTTAAGTAACGAAACTAAAGGAATAGGATACATACAAATTTCAGTTTACACAGTTATCCAATTGCTTGTTGACATAGTCAGAAACATTAACAAGAAATGTTCTGTATTTTGGGTCGCACGAAATATTTACGTGGTTGAATTCGATTCGCGGCGCGTACGTAGATCAGTTCTAAATATCGGTATGGAGAACCATACATGACTTCCATATTCTAAGATTTATATTTAAAATCATTTTCAGCCAAACAGCCAGGCTGTGTCTTACCTGCCTTTTTATTGCTGTATTAAATGAAAAATATTATATTACATTAAAATGAAAAAATTATAATTTTATTGCCTGGCAACAAAATTATTTTATTTTTAACAATTACCATTGTTTCAAAAAGTTTAAATAAATTTTCAAGTACTTTACTGTTGTTAAAACGTAAAAGGTTGCAGGTAAACTAACCCTTCCCCTTAACCGATCTTCACCAAAATCGAAAGTCATTGAGACCTCTACAATTCAGGGACGTATGCAAAAAATTATTTGATTCTGTTTGAATTTGCGGCTGTTATCGTTTGCCATAGAAAATACGCTTGATAAAAAAACGTTGCAGGTAAACTACCCCTTCCCCTTAACCGATCTTCACCAAAAACAATAGGTCTTGAGTACTCTACAAATCAGGGCTGTATGCAAAACATTATTTGATTCTGTTTGAATTTGCGGCTGTTATCGTTTGCCATAGAAAATAAAACGTAAAAGGTTGCAGGTAAACTACCCCTTCCCCTTAACCGATCTTCACCAAGAACAATAGGTCTTGAGTACTCTACAAATCAGGACTGTATGCAAAACATTATTTGATTCTGTTTGAATTTGCGGCTGTTATCGTTTGCCATATAAAATACCCTTGTTAAAAAAACGTTGCAGGTAAACTACCCCTTTCCCTCAACCGATCTTCACCAAAAACAATAGGTCTTGAGAAATATACAATTCAGGGCTGTATGCGAAACATTATTTGATTCTGTTTGAATTTGCGGCTGTTATCGTTTGCCAAAAAAAAAAAAATTTCCCTTGATAAAAAAAACCGTTGCAGGTAAACTACCCCTTCCCCTCAACCGATCTTCACCAAAAACAATAGGTCGCGAGTACTCTACAAATCAGGGCTGTATGCAAAAAATTATTTGATTCTGTTTGAATTTGCGGCAGTTGTCGTTTGCCATAGAAAATACGCATGATAAAAAACGTTGCTGGTAAACTACCCCTTTCCCTCAACCGATCTTCACCAAAAACAATAGGTCTTGAGTACTCTACAAATCAGGGCTGTATGCAGAAAATTATTTGATTCTGTTTGAATTTGCGGCTGTTATCGTTTGCCATAGAAAATACCCTTGTTAAAAAAACGTTGTAGGTAAACTACCCCTTTCCCTTAACCGATCTTCACCAAAAACAAAAGGTATTGAGAACTCTACAATTTAGGGCTGTATGCAAATAATCTTTTCATTCTGTTTGAATTTGCGGCTGTTATCGTGTGCCATAGGAAATACCCTTGTTAAAACATAAAACGTTACAGGTAAACTACCCCTTTCCCTTAACCGATCTTCACCAAAAACAAGAGGTCTTGAGAACTCTACAATTCAGGGCTGTATGCGAAACATTATTTGATTCTGTTTGAATTTGCGGCTGTTATCGTTTGCCAAACAAACAAAATTTCCCTTGCTAAAAAAAAACCGTTGCAGGTAAACTACCCCTTTCCCTCAACCGATCTTCACCAAAAACAATAGGTCGCGAGAACTCTGCAAAACCGGGCTGTATGCAAAAAATTATTTGATTCTGTTTGAATTTGCGGCAGTTATCGTTTGCCATAGAAAAAAAATCTATAGACAGACAGACAGACAGACAGACAGACAGACAGACAGACAGACACACAGACACTTTTCGGAAAACGACTTTTTTTCATGTTTTGAGTGTAGTAGAATCAGAATCTGCAATAATCTCGAACACGATTTTTTTTGCCATCACCATACTTCCATTCCTTAAGGAATATGGAAGTAAAAAAGACACATTCTAAAAATCGGACAAATTTGTCATTACTGTCTTTTGTAAGAAAATTATTTCACTGTTGAAAATGTAATATGGTTTTTAAAGACTTTGTTTTGAAAAAAATTAGTTTAAAAATCACATTCAACATTTATTAACAATAAAAATACATAGTGTACATTACACCAAGCTACTTTTGCTCTTTATTATAAACTATAGGTATCATTTTCTTATTGGAAATTTAATTCTAAATAAATAGCTAAGTGTTATAAGAAACAGATTCTAAATACCAAAACCACAACATAATACAGATAGCGAACACTAATCATCAACATTGTGTTCTTGATACCTAAACTTATTTTATGGAACTAGGTTTATACATCCGCCCCTCCCCAGGACCATCACTTAATTCTTTATTCTTCATCAATGCAGGTAATCCTTTTGTTCCTTCCATCTTTTCGTTTTAAAGGACCTGCTCCTCAAAGCTCAGTTACACATTTCTTCGAATTTGTAATATGCTATTATTTAAATACTCTATGCAACAACTCACCGATCACTCAAGTCTCCGTAGAAAACTTTTGACATGTGTTTGACGCTTTCATTGTGTTATCAGTTTTTTTGTTATAAATTCAATCAAATTCATTTGTTGAGTGTTTATTATACAGTCCTCTGCTACAAATATCACATAATAAACAGCTTAAAACTTATCTTTTGCTTCATGAGAAAATGCCATTTTATAGAAAACGAAGTGTAATATATTTCATGAGCATGCGCCAAAAACTAATTCCCAATGTCAGCTACAACCGTGTGGTCTCGCAGTAACAGAAATGGATAAGGCAGTGTCTTCCATGGTCAGAGTAACGACTGAATATCAGTTCTAACTGAACGAAAACAATACGAGTGCACTTAAATGCTGTGCCCTGTAAGACTTATTTAGACATGTATTTTACCATTTAACGTAACGCTTTAATAAACATAACAGCGGCAGCATATGTGGTGGCGGGGTGTATCATTGCAGCAAAATTCTGAATTATTATCAACCAATGAATCTTTTTTGTCCAACATCAAATAAGAAGGAATAATATTTTATTTAAACCAAGACACATTATTTATTTTGAACAGTTACAGTTTTACATAATAACAAAAATGTAAATGCTAATTCAAGGAATGAAAAATGTTCAAATTAAAAATAAATATCTAATATGAGATAATGATATATTTTTGTCTCGTAAGGTGATATGAAACACATTGATCAAGTTAACATAAAAACGTTGTTTTAATAAAATTGAAATAAAGGATTTAATACAATTATATATTGGTCGAAATTGTAATTTAAGACAAACAAATAACAAGATAAATTTATACATGGAAATTAATGAAACAATGCATGTAAAAACATGAGTTAATGTTAATAAAATCCTTTGAATGTCACTTTAGCTTGACCTAACCTGTGCTTCACAGGTTCGTCTAACGGATCAGCGTATGTAATATCTTTAATCATATTTTGCTATTGGTAGTTTTCGGTTTGAGTTGACGGCAGCAGTGAAGGATTTATCGCGCGCCGCCTCAAGATAAACGACCCAGGGTTTTGAGCTTTCTTAATGATAAGTAGGCCTACACAACATTTATGCACTGTTTTGCTGTTAACGTGTGGAATTGGCTAGCAATACATCCAACAAATCTCTATAAAGAAGAATTTCAGAAACTGCTCTGTGAAGAAAAACTGTGTAGGCCTACTAATAGAGGAAGCTACTTAGAAAAATAGTTATCTCTTTACTTTCACATATATATTATAACCAAAAAAATATTTTTATAAAACTGTCAATTATATTTGATTGATCCTTGAATCACAAAAACTACTGCATAATATTCAACATTTTCTTAAGACTAACAAGCACACATTGTACAAATCTCATTTTAGTGCATCAAGTGATATTAGTACCAGTCAGGTGGACGCAACTAGGAAGTTGCCCATATGCACAAATACAACTAAATGTCTTCAGTATTTATTGCAGTCTGCAGAAATGGTAGGGTAGTTCTCCAGGTTAGCTATTCAGAAAAACATTTAAAATTTGTTCCTAATGTTACGGGTTTTCTGAACCTGATCCATAAAAGTTTATATAAAAACTATACTAATAATTTAGCAAATTTATGTAAGAAATATAAAAGCACAAGACTGTCATACAAAACAGTGTGTAGAATACATCTCAGCAGAAGACGAAAATATTTGACGGCCACAATCCGCTGGCAATGTCCAAAACAACGATATGTATTTCAAGGAAACAGTATACTCAACTTACATATATATATATATATATATATATATATATGTGTAAGGGAAGGTCTGTTAATAATCGTACAATAATTAATGGAGTTTCAGTTGTTACTCCAGAGAAAATAGATTGTGAGACCTATGAATTGTTTTGTTGTGCGATTTATTGTTATGTGTATAATAGGCGATACTATTCCAATCGATTAATGAAGGACGTTATTGACGATGAACAAAAATATAGAGAGCTAAAGAATGCGACCTTGCTTACTAACATCAAGAATATATTTCTTAATTTCGTTAATAATGTCTTCGATTTATCCTATTGGACAAGAACTGAACAAGAGGTAGAAGCCCAATTGGCTTCACCAATTGATTTGGAGTCGTCGAGAAACCTAAAATTGGACAATGCAGTGTCTAATTCCAAGCAGTTAAACAAGTGTAAGACTACTTTGAGCAACCTGACATCTAGGCTTCATGCTATTTTTGAATATCAACATAGATTTAATGTGAAGATTCTAAAACCCGCTAGATGTATGGAGTTTGAAGACACCATACCTGCGTACGTGAACTCTTGCTATCAATCTTGTGATCAGATGATGGATGGTTACACTGAGACGAAATTTCGTGATGTGGATGCGTCGTCTTCTGAATTAAAAAAAAATCTTAGACCGGATGCGGGGAGTAGTGGAAAGCAAGTTAGGCGTTGTTCAGAACGCACCCGCGCTATCCGGATTGGTATCAGCTATGGAAGAAAGTTTGGTGGATGATGTAGACTCGAATCCTATGCTTGATAGGAATGATGAGAAAAGTTTGAAGAGTGTCGGGAAGGAGTGAGTTGCCACTGAAACTTCAGACAGTAGTACCAGTGTCCCTAATGATGGTACTTATCTCCAAATTGATGGTGTTGGTCTTATTAAACCATACGGTTGTTCCGTATCGTGTAATCTAGAGCAGTTTAGCAGAGTTAGTATTAAGGGTGATGGTCTGTTTTGTTTCAGAGCTATGATGCATTTGTTGGGCTACGAAGATGATGTAGAAAAATTTTAAAAGATACTTAGAGATTTAAAATTTAGAACCTTATTGCCGTTAGCAAATGATTTGGACAAAGTTTTACGGCCAACAGATGAAATACAGAAGGATAAACCCGGAGATTTCAGGGCAATCTGGAGTACTGATGACGTTCTATGCCTTACTGCTCTGGAGTTTGGTGTAAACTTTTGTTTCCACACTGAAATGTATTGTCCGGGGGGTGAGTTTGTGCAGGAATGTCGGAGATACACTTGTGGTATCTCTTACGACGGTCCAGACTATCACATGCTGTACACTGGTGACCACTTCGATGCTTTGCAATCGATTGATGCTTCTAGTCAGGTTTCTACTGTTGAACCTGTTTGTAATAGGGGTTTTAAACTAGCTGTCAGGAAATACTCGCGATCGGTTTACGAAAATACAATAAAATCACAGGTGAACCAACTTAAGACTCAACTTGCTCAGTATTCAGAGCAAGAAATTGAGGACGCTAGGTCACGTTCTACATCCATCGGTGAATTGAAGCGAGGCTTGAGGTTGGTTTCTAGATCGGCCCTCAAACTGGTGGAAGTGCTAAAAGTGTATGGAATAGTGGTAGAAGTGAAGAGTGTTTTTGATGCTTGTAGTGCGCCGGGGGGTTTTTCACAGATTCTTCCTTTAGAGCGTGCCTCGTTTATTTACTCCACTTCTTTGAGATCAGGGTTAAAACAGAAGTGTGGTGAGTTGAGATTTTTTGATGATACCGAGTATTACTTTGATCCACTCTTGAAAGGAGATGGTGACTTGACTAATGAAGAAAATATAAATGATATATTATCTAGGTACAGTGGATTCTTTGACCTGTTTGTTTCTGATGGGTGTGTCGATTCGAGTTTTGATTATGATAAGCAGGAAGAAATCAATCTTAATTTGAAATTGAGTGAGCTTAGATTGGCGGTCGAGTGTGTGAAGATTGGTGGGGTGTCTGTAGTTAAGTTGTTTGATTTTTCTTTGGAAAAACTTCAGATGGCTATACTCGAAGTGTTACCTTGGTTTGAGTCTGCACAAATTTATGTGCCTGCTACTACCAGGTCGGCCAGTGCGGAAAAGTATCTGATTTTGATTAACAAACGAGATAAGAAAGCGGAGTCAGATTTGGTCAGAGATAATATCATCTCTGACCAAATCTGACAATATCGTTTTACTTCAGAACATTTGCTTGCAGACACAATATACTGGTTTGCTTTTACTTATACAGTGCTTGAATGACAAGTGCATTGATAACAGGAGGAGCAGTGCTACTGAAAGTTTTATATCCTTCATTGGTTATGATCAGTTTAGAAGCACAAGATTAAAGAGTGACACAAATATGACTAGGTTTGAGAGGCATGAGTATCCAGAACGTCCATTAACCTTTAAGAAGAAAACTGGTGGTTGTTCAGCTGCATTGTATTATATACCATATAACTTGCAACGATACAAATTAAAACTGCATAGATTGGTAATATTGAAATCTGGAAGTAGGAAAATTTATTACATTAAAACATTAAAATTTACTACTGTCTTATTAGTTTAACATATAAAATTGTTTATTAACAATAAATCGTCTTTCAATAATTGAGTATATGGGCTTGTTTTACAATTATATTAATTGTTGCGTTGAATTCCGCTGTTTGCGTAGCCTCTCGACGCTCCGCGCACGCAGTTCGACTGGACCGCTCCAAATCTGAACGTCGATCGTTCGAAGATCACTAACGCTGATAATTCACGTCTTTGCACACTGCGATATGAACTGATATTGTTTACAATTTATATTTACTTAATCTCAGTGATTTTAACTGGGTAAAATAGATCGAGTATTGAACTTACATTATATCCGGTTTCTTGAAGTTTTCTCGCGTAACTATCAAAATATCTCGGCAGATATTATGGCCCTACTCCGGAAAATCTTCCACTGTACGCGGGAAAGCACTAGAATGATCTATTTATTATTTGAGTTCTGTAAGTGGTAATGGTTACGAAGACCTCGAACCGTGAACCAACTTCTAAGTCTACAGGAAAACGACCTGTCTTGTCACAAAAAACACGTGGCAGCGAGTATGTATTTCTATATCGAGTCTTCGTAAGCAACTGAGCGGTCCATCCGCTGAAAGCGTCCGTCTCAAGTAAATTTTAGACCCTCTGATTGGTTGAAACTGTAGCAAAGTCACAGATGAGGACACAGATAGACTGAAATCAGGCTTAACTCTGTCCGATTCTTTAGAGGCATGTCTAGATTTAATCTACAAATTTTATTACTTTCTAGGAGATAACGAGAATAAAAGACGACGGATTTCATTTTAAAAACCATATAAAAAGTATAGGTGTGGAGCACTGAGTATATGGAAAATGTAGCTTATAACCATGAGAACACTCTGTCCAAGTTTCAGAACGAAAAGTTAATTTTCCTCGAAGTTATTAAATAAAATGTAAAGCACACGCAAGCCAACGTACTTACACACAAATATCTCACATGACATAAAAGAGAATAAATACAATTGAGAATATTTAAAAACAACACACTTTTTTAAACATAGCTGGGTTCTAAACTTATGACTAATTTACAAAGAAAAGAACAAAATCAATTTTTAACTTGTTTATAGCCGTCAGAAATGTGTTACAGCATTAGTATTCCAATTATATGAAATTCATATCCTGTGTTCTGTTACAATATATATATATATATATATATATATATATATATATATATATATATATGACAGACATAAATTAACATTAACATAAATTAAGGTTAATAGGGAAAACAACTCTCAAGTGAAAGTATACGGCACTAAATTAAGTGGATGCCTTAAACCAGACCATCAGAACGAGCTGTAGACAACAGTGCAACACGAATTTGGAGTAGTGGCTGCCAGTATGTATTGTACAATACCATCTGGATAAGTGGCCGACCCATAGATGACTTTTCTATCTACATTAAGTTAGACAGCTGAACATATTATAAAAACATACGATGAGCTACAACTGTGCACAATTTGGTAGGATGCGGTATTGACTGGAGGTATAATGAGTCATTTCTGAACACGGTATGTTGTCAATTGTCACTGTCCAGTGCCTTAAACCAAGCTGCACATATCAAGGGAAAGAGCTAAGAACTGTACGTAAAACAGCTGGTAGTCAACGTTGGCCGCAATCTGGCTAAGGTTTAACTGTGTTATACAGATATATTTGTGCGACAGCAAGCATGAAATCCCACCTCACTACTGTGTCAAATGGTGATAAGCGTAACTGCAAAGTTAAAGACTAATAAAAATCAGAAATTATGTCTCACATAATCACTATAAACTCTCTAAAGCAACACAACCCAATGAGTTAATTTCCAGTTTATTTGTAATCTATATATTAATCAACGATAAACAAAAAATAATAATTATATAGTCTATTTCTATTGAGTCTAAACCTTTTACAATATGACACAAACTAGATGAGTTCTTGAAAACCAGCCACCACAGTCAATGTTTGTACGCAAGCGCTAGTAACATACAATTAGGTGCTACTAAACTGTAATGGTTGTGGTGTTGGCAATTCAGAAAACTTAATTTTAGAAACTGAAAGTTCTTTAAAGTTGAAGGAAAACTATTTTATGTATTCAAGTATGATGCTTGAAGTCCAGTTGCTTGTGTATCCAATAGGATTCGTCCAAATTCTGTGAGCATTTCTCCGTTATTGTTTGAAAGAACTAGATGTATACACTTCATTCCCCTGGAACTTGACTACGATAAATGAAAAGTGAAACACAGAGAAAGAAGAAACAAAAAGGCACTCACTATCAAAAATAATTTGTAATCTTCATATAAACATTAGTAACAAACGAGCCTCGTCATTAACGTCAGGAATGCAAAATGTTTCATATTACAGTACTACGCTTTGGCGTCCTGTAACGTATGTAAGAAGACAGCGTACTGTCGTATATTTAGCCAATCTTCTGCCTTTAAGTAACGAAACTAAAGGAATAGGATACATACAAATTTCAGTTTACACAGTTATCCAATTGCTTGTTGACATAGTCAGAAACATTAACAAGAAATGTTCTGTATTTCGGGTCGCACGAAATATTTACGTGGTTGAACTCGATTCGCGGCGCGTACGTAGATCAGTTCTAAAAAAGACACATTCTAAAAATCGGACAAATTTGTCATTACTGTCTTTTGTAAGAAAATTATTTCACTGTTGAAAATGTAATATGGTTTTTAAAGACTTTGTTTTGAAAAAAATTAGTTTAAAAATCACATTCAACATTTATTAACAATAAAAATACATAGTGTACATTACACCAAGCTACTTTTGCCCTTTATTATAAACTATAGGTATCATTTTCTTATTGGAAATTTAATTCTAAATAAATAGCTAAGTGTTATAAGAAACAGATTCTAAATACCAAAACACAACATAATACAGATAGCGAACACTAATCATCAACATTGTGTTCTTGATACCTAAACTTATTTTATGGAACTAGGTTTATACATCCGCCCCTCCCCAGGACCATCACTTAATTCTTTATTCTTCATCAATGCAGGTAATCCTTTTGTTCCTACCATCTTTTCGTTTTAAAGGACCTGCTCCTCAAAGCTCAGTTGCAAATTTCTTCGAATTTGTAATATGCTATTATTTAAATACTCTATGCAACAACTCACCGATCACTCAAGTCTCCGTAGAAAACTTTTGACATGTGTTTGACGCTTTCATTGTGTTATCAGTTTTTTTGTTATAAATTCAATCAAATTCTTTTGTTGAGTGTTTTATTATGCAGTCCTCTGCTACAAATATCACATAATAAACAGCTTAAAACTTATCTTTTGCTTCATGAGAAAATGCCATTTTATAGAAAACGAAGTGTAATATATTTCATGAGCATGCGCCAAAAACTAATTCCCAATGTCAGCTACAACCGTGTGGTCTCGCAGTAACAGAAATGGATAAGGCAGTGTCTTCCATGGTCAGAGTAACGACTGAATATCAGTTCTAACTGAACGAAAACAATACGAGTGCACTTAAATGCTGTGCCCTGTAAGACTTATTTAGACATGTATTTTACCATTTAACGTAACGCTTTAATAAACATAACAGCGGCAGCATATGTGGTGGCGGGGTGTATCATTGCAGCAAAATTCTGAATTATTATCAACCAATGAATCTTTTTTGTCCAACATCAAATAAGAAGGAATAATATTTTATTTAAACCAAGACACATTATTTATTTTGAACAGTTACAGTTTTACATAATAACAAAAATGTAAACGCTAATTCAAGGAATGAAAAATGTTCAAATTAAAAATAAATATCTAATATGAGATAATGATATATTTTTGTCTCGTAAGGTGATATGAAACACATTGATCAAGTTAACATAAAAACGTTGTTTTAATAAAATTGAAATAAAGGATTTAATACAATTATATATTGGTCGAAATTGTAATTTAAGACAAACAAATAACAAGATAAATTTATACATGGAAATTAATGAAACAATGCATGTAAAAACATGAGTTAATGTTAATAAAATCCTTTGAATGTCACTTTAGCTTGACCTAACCTGTGCTTCACAGGTTCGTCTAACGGATCAGCGTATGTAATATCTTTAATCATATTTTGCTATTGGTAGTTTTCGGTTTGAGTTGACGGCAGCAGTGAAGGATTTATCGCGCGCCGCCTCAAGATAAACGAC
This sequence comes from Magicicada septendecula, assembly GCA_034769895.1. NCBI lineage: Eukaryota > Metazoa > Arthropoda > Insecta > Hemiptera > Cicadidae > Magicicada > Magicicada septendecula. Next base: position 310,248,405 of record CM068374.1, on the reverse strand, counting down.
CCAGGGTTTTGAGCTTTCTTAATGATAAGTAGGCCTACACAACATTTATGCACTGTTTTGCTGTTAACTTGTGGAATTGGCTAGCAATACATCCAACAAATCTCTATAAAGAAGAATTTCAGAAACTGCTCTGTGAAGAAAAACTGTGTAGGCCTACTAATAGAGGAAGCTACTTAGAAAAATAGTTATCTCTTTACTTTCACATATATATTATAACCAAAAAAATATTTTTATAAAACTGTCAATTATATTTGATTGATCCTTGAATCACAAAAACTACTGCATAATATTCAACATTTTCTTAAGACTAACAAGCACACATTGTACAAATCTTATTTTAGTGCATCAAGTGATATTAGTAACAGTCAGGTGGACGGAACTAGGAAGTTGCCCATATGCACAAATACAACTAAATGTCTTCAGTATTTATTGCAGTCTGCAGAAATGGTAGGGTAGTTCTCCAGGTTAGCTATTCAGAAAAACATTTAAAATTTGTTCCTAATGTTACGGGTTTTCTGAACCTGATCCATAAAAGTTTATATAAAAACTATACTAATAATTTAGCAAATTTATGTAAGAAATATAAAAGCACAAGACTGTCATACAAAACAGTGTGTAGAATACATCTCAGCAGAAGACGAAAATATTTGACGGCCACAATCCGCTGGCAATGTCCAAAACAACGATATGTATTTCAAGGAAACAGTATACTCAACTTACATATATATATATATATATGTAAGGGAAGGTCTGTTAATAATCGTACAATAATTAATGGAGTTTCAGTTGTTACTCCAGAGAAAATAGATTGTGAGACCTATGAATTGTTTTGTTGTGCGATTTATTGTTATGTGTATAATAGGCGATACTATTCCAATCGATTAATGAAGGACGTTATTGACGATGAACAAAAATATAGAGAGCTAAAGAATGCGACCTTGCTTACTAACATCAAGAATATATTTCTTAATTTCGTTAATAATGTCTTCGATTTATCCTATTGGACAAGAACTGAACAAGAGGTAGAAGCCCAATTGGCTTCACCAATTGATTTGGAGTATTCGAGAAACCTAAAATTGGACAATGCAGTGTCTAATTCCAAGCAGTTAAACAAGTGTAAGACTACTTTGAGCAACCTGACATCTAGGCTTCATGCTATTTTTGAATATCAACATAGATTTAATGTGAAGATTCTAAAACCCGCTAGATGTATGGAGTTTGAAGACACCATACCTGCGTACGTGAACTCTTGCTATCAATCTTGTGATCAGATGATGGATGGTTACACTGAGACGAAATTTCGTGATGTGGATGCGTCGTCTTCTGAATTAAAAAAAAATCTTAGACCGGATGCGGGGAGTAGTGGAAAGCAAGTTAGGCGTTGTTCAGAACGCACCCGCGCTATCCGGATTGGTATCAGCTATGGAAGAAAGTTTGGTGGATGATGTAGACTCGAATCCTATGCTTGATAGGAATGATGAGAAAAGTTTGAAGAGTGTCGGGAAGGAGTGAGTTGCCACTGAAACTTCAGACAGTAGTACCAGTGTCCCTAATGATGGTACTTATCTCCAAATTGATGGTGTTGGTCTTATTAAACCATACGGTTGTTCCGTATCGTGTAATCTAAAGCAGTTTAGCAGAGTTAGTATTAAGGGTGATGGTCTGTTTTGTTTCAGAGCTATGATGCATTTGTTGGGCTACGAAGATGATGTAGAAAAATTTTAAAAGATACTTAGAGATTTAAAATTTAGAACCTTATTGCCGTTAGCAAATGATTTGGACAAAGTTTTACGGCCAACAGATGAAATACAGAAGGATAAACCCGGAGATTTCAGGGCAATCTGGAGTACTGATGACGTTCTATGCCTTACTGCTCTGGAGTTTGGTGTAAACTTTTGTTTCCACACTGAAATGTATTGTCCGGGGGGTGAGTTTGTGCAGGAATGTCGGAGATACACTTGTGGTATCTCTTACGACGGTCCAGACTATCACATGCTGTACACTGGTGACCACTTCGATGCTTTGCAATCGATTGATGCTTCTAGTCAGGTTTCTACTGTTGAACCTGTTTGTAATAGGGGTTTTAAACTAGCTGTCAGGAAATACTCGCGATCGGTTTACGATAATACAATAAAATCACAGGTGAACCAACTTAAGACTCAACTTGCTCAGTATTCAGAGCAAGAAATTGAGGACGCTAGGTCACGTTCTACATCCATCGGTGAATTGAAGCGAGGCTTGAGGTTGGTTTCTAGATCGGCCCTCAAACTGGTGGAAGTGCTAAAAGTGTATGGAATAGTGGTAGAAGTGAAGAGTGTTTTTGATGCTTGCAGTGCGCCGGGGGGTTTTTCACAGATTCTTCCTTTAGAGCGTGCCTCGTTTATTTACTCCACTTCTTTGAGATCAGGGTTAAAACAGAAGTGTGGTGAGTTGAGATTATTTGATGATACCGAGTATTACTTTGATCCACTCTTGAAAGGAGATGGTGACTTGACTAATGAAGAAAATATAAATGATATATTATCTAGGTACAGTGGATTCTTTGACCTGTTTGTTTCTGATGGGTGTGTCGATTCGAGTTTTGATTATGATAAGCAGGAAGAAATCAATCTTAATTTGAAATTGAGTGAGCTTAGATTGGCGGTTGAGTGTGTGAAGATTGGTGGGGTGTCTGTAGTTAAGTTGTTTGATTTTTCTTTGGAAAAACTTCAGATGGCTATACTCGAAGTGTTACCTTGGTTTGAGTCTGCACAAATTTATGTGCCTGCTACTACCAGGTCGGCCAGTGCGGAAAAGTATCTGATTTTGATTAACAAACGAGATAAGAAAGCGGAGTCAGATTTGGTCAGAGATAATATCATCTCTGACCAAATATGACAATATCGTTTTACTTCAGAACATTTGCTTGCAGACACAATATACTGGTTTGCTTTTACTTATACAGTGCTTGAATGACAAGTGCATTGATAACAGGAGGAGCAGTGCTACTGAAAGTTTTAAATCCTTCATTGGTTATGATCAGTTTAGAAGCACAATATTAAAGAGTGACACAAATATGACTAGGTTTGAGAGGCATGAGTATCCAGAACGTCCATTAACCTTTAAGAAGAAAACTGGTGGTTGTTCAGCTGCATTGTATTATATACCATATAACTTGCAACGATACAAATTAAAACTGCATAGATTGGTAATATTGAAATCTGGAAGTAGGAAAATTTATTACATTAAAACATTAAAATTTACTACTGTCTTATTAGTTTATAATATAAAATTGTTTATTAAAAATAAATCGTCTTTCAATAATTGAGTATATGGGCTTGTTTTACAATTATATTAATTGTTGCGTTGAATTCCGCTGTTTGCGTAGCCTCTCGACGCTCCGCGCACGCAGTTCGACTGGACCGCTCCAAATCTGAATGTCGATCGTTCGAAGATCACTAACGCTGATAATTCACGTCTTTGCACACTGCGATATGAACTGATATTGTTTACAATTTATATTTACTTAATCTCAGTGATTTTAACTGGGTAAAATAGATCGAGTATTGAACTTACACTAACTCCGGTTTCTTGAAGTGTTCTCGCGTAACTATCAAAATATCTCGGCAGATATTATGGCCCTACTCCGGAAAATCTTCCACTGTACGCGGGAAAGCACTAGAATGATCTATTTATTATTTGAGTTCTGTAAGTGGTAATGGTTACGAAGACCTCGAACCGTGAACCAACTTCTAAGTCTACAGGAAAACGACCTGTCTTGTCACAAAAAACACGTGGCAGCGAGTATGTATTTCTATATCGAGTCTTCGTAAGCAACTGAGCGGTCCATCCGCTGAAAGCGTCCGTCTCAAGTAAATTTTAGACCCTCTGATTGGTTGAAACTGTAGCAAAGTCACAGATGAGGACACAGATAGACTGAAATCAGGCTTAACTCTGTCCGATTCTTTAGAGGCATGTCTAGATTTAATCTACAAATTTTATTACTTTCTAGGAGATAACGAGAATAAAAGACGACGGATTTCATTTTAAAAACCATATAAAAAGTATAGGTGTGGAGCACTGAGTATATGGAAAATGTAGCTTATAACCATGAGAACACTCTGTCCAAGTTTCAGAACGAAAAGTTAATTTTCCTCGAAGTTATTAAATAAAATGTAAAGCACACGCAAGCCAACGTACTTACACACAAATATCTCACATGACATAAAAGAGAATAAATACAATTGAGAATATTTAAAAACAACACACTTTTTTAAACATAGCTGGGTTCTAAACTTATGACTAATTTACAAAGAAAAGAACAAAATCAATTTTTAACTTGTTTATAGCCGTCAGAAATGTGTTACAGCATTAGTATTCCAATTATATGAAATTCATATCCTGTGTTCTGTTACAATATATATATATATATATATATATATATATATATATATATATATATATGACAGACATAAATTAACATTAACATAAATTAAGGTTAATAGGGAAAACAACTCTCAAGTGAAAGTATACGGCACTAAATTAAGTGGATGCCTTAAACCAGACCATCAGAACGAGCTGTAGACAACAGTGCAACACGAATTTGGAGTAGTGGCTGCCAGTATGTATTGTACAATACCATCTGGATAAGTGGCCGACCCATAGATGACTTTTCTATCTACATTAAGTTAGACAGCTGAACATATTATAAAAACATACGATGAGCTACAACTGTGCACAATTTGGTAGGATGCGGTATTGACTAGAGGTATAATGAGTCATTTCTGAACACGGTATGTTGTCAATTGTCACTGTCCAGTGCCTTAAACCAAGCTGCACATATCAAGGGAAAGAGCTAAGAACTGTACGTAAAACAGCTGGTAGTCAACGTTGGCCGCAATCTGGCTAAGGTTTAACTGTGTTATACAGATATATTTGTGCGACAGCAAGCATGAAATCCCACCTCACTACTGTGTCAAATGGTGATAAGCGTAACTGCAAAGTTAAAGACTAATAAAAATCAGAAATTATGTCTCACATAATCACTATAAACTCTCTAAAGCAACACAACCCAATGAGTTAATTTCCAGTTTATTTGTAATCTATATATTAATCAACGATAAACAAAAAATAATAATTATATAGTCTATTTCTATTGAGTCTAAACCTTTTACAATATGACACAAACTAGATGAGTTCTTGAAAACCAGCCACCACAGTCAATGTTTGTACGCAAGCGCTAGTAACATACAATTAGGTGCTACTAAACTGTAATGGTTGTGGTGTTGGCAATTCAGAAAACTTAATTTTAGAAACTGAAAGTTCTTTAAAGTTGAAGGAAAACTATTTTATGTATTCAAGTATGATGCTTGAAGTCCAGTTGCTTGTGTATCCAATAGGATTCGTCCAAATTCTGTGAGCATTTCTCCGTTATTGTTTGAAAGAACTAGATGTATACACTTCATTCCCCTGGAACTTGACTACGATAAATGAAAAGTGAAACACAGAGAAAGAAGAAACAAAAAGGCACTCACTATCAAAAATAATTTGTTATCTTCATATAAACATTAGTAACAAACGAGCCTCGTCATTAACGTCAGGAATGCAAAATGTTTCATATTACAGTACTACGCTTTGGCGTCCTGTAACGTATGTAAGAAGACAGCGTACTGTCGTATATTTAGCCAATCTTCTGCCTTTAAGTAACGAAACTAAAGGAATAGGATACATACAAATTTCAGTTTACACAGTTATCCAATTGCTTGTTGACATAGTCAGAAACATTAACAAGAAATGTTCTGTATTTTGGGTCGCACGAAATATTTACGTGGTTGAACTCGATTCGCGGCGCGTACGTAGATCAGTTCTAAAAAAGACACATTCTAAAAATCGGACAAATTTGTCATTACTGTCTTTTGTAAGAAAATTATTTCACTGTTGAAAATGTAATATGGTTTTTAAAGACTTTGTTTTGAAAAAAAATTAGTTTAAAAATCACATTCAACATTTGTTAACAATAAAAATACATAGTGTACATTACACCAAGCTACTTTTGCCCTTTATTATAAACTATAGGTATCATTTTCTTATTGGAAATTTAATTCTAAATAAATAGCTAAGTGTTATAAGAAACAGATTCTAAATACCAAAACCACAACATATTACAGATAGCGAACACTAATCATCAACATTGTGTTCTTGATACCTAAACTTATTTTATGGAACTAGGTTTATACATCCGCCCCTCCCCAGGACCATCACTTAATTCTTTATTCTTCATCAATGCAGGTAATCCTTTTGTTCCTTCCATCTTTTCGTTTTAAAGGACCTGCTCCTCAAAGCTCAGTTACAAATTTCTTCGAATTTGTAATATGCTATTATTTAAATACTCTATGCAACAACTCACCGATCACTCAAGTCTCCGTAGAAAACTTTTGACATGTGTTTGACGCTTTCATTGTGTTATCAGATTTTTTGTTATAAATTCAATCAAATTCTTTTGTTGAGTGTTTTATTATACAGTCCTCTGCTACAAATATCACATAATAAACAGCTTAAAACTTATCTTTTGCTTCATGAGAAAATGCCATTTTATAGAAAACGAAGTGTAATATATTTCATGAGCATGCGCCAAAAACTAATTCCCAATGTCAGCTACAACCGTGTGGCCTCGCAGTAACAGAAATGGATAAGGCATCCAATGGTCTTCCATGGTCAGAGTAAAGACTGAATATCAGTTCTAACTGAACGAAAACAATACGAGTGCACTTAAATGCTGTGCCCTGTAAGACTTATTTAGACATGTATTTACCATTTAACGTAACGCTTTAATAAACATAACAGCGGCAGCATATGTGGTGGCGGGGTGTATCATTGCAGCAAAATTCTGAATTATTATCAACCAATGAATCTTTTTTGTCCAACATCAAATAAGAAGGAATAATATTTTATTTAAACCAAGACACATTATTTATTTTGAACAGTTACAGTTTTACATAATAACAAAAATGTAAACGCTAATTCAAGGAATGAAAAATGTTCAAATTAAAAATAAATATCTAATATGAGATAATGATATATTTTTGTCTCGTAAGGTGATATGAAACACATTGATCAAGTTAACATAAAAACGTTGTTTTAATAAAATTGAAATAAAGGATTTAATACAATTATATATTGGTCGAAATTGTAATTTAAGACAAACAAATAACAAGATAAATTTATACATGGAAATTAATGAAACAATGCATGTAAAAACATGAGTTAATGTTAATAAAATCCTTTGAATGTCATTTTAGCTTGACCTAACCTGTGCTTCACAGGTTCGTCTAACGGATCAGCGTATGTAAGATCTTTAATCATATTTTGCTATTGGTAGTTTTCGGTTTGAGTTGACGGCAGCAGTGAAGGATTTATCGCGCGCCGCCTCAAGATAAACGACCCAGGGTTTTGAGCTTTCTTAATGATAAGTAGGCCTAAACAACATTTATGCACTGTTTTGCTGTTAACGTGTGGAATTGGCTAGCAATACATCCAACAAATCTCTATAAAGAAGAATTTCAGAAACTGCTCTGTGAAGAAAAACTGTGTAGGCTTACTAATAGAGGAAGCTACTTAGAAAAATTGTTATCTCTTTACTTTCACATATATATTATAACCAAAAAAATATTTTTATAAAACTGTCAATTATATTTGATTGATCCTTGAATCACAAAAACTACTGCATAATATTCAACATTTTCTTAAGACTAACAAGCACACATTGTACAAATCTTATTTTAGTGCATCAAGTGATATTAGTACCAGTCAGGTGGACGCAACTAGGAAGTTGCCCATATGCACAAATACAACTAAATGTCTTCAGTATTTATTGCAGTCTGCAGAAATGGTAGGGTAGTTCTCCAGGTTAGCTATTCAGAAAAACATTTAAAATTTGTTCCTAATGTTACGGGTTTTCTGAACCTGATCCATAAAAGTTTATATAAAAACTATACTAATAATTTAGCAAATTTATGTAAGAAATATAAAAGCACAAGACTGTCATCCAAAACAGTGTGTAGAATACATCTCAGCAGAAGACGAAAATATTTGACGGCCACAATCCGCTGGCAATGTCCAAAACAACGATATGTATTTCAAGGAAACAGTATACTCAACTTACATATATATATATATATATATATATATATATGTAAGGGAAGGTCTGTTAATAATCGTACAATAATTAATGGAGTTTCAGTTGTTACTCCAGAGAAAATAGATTGTGAGACCTATGAATTGTTTTGTTGTGCGATTTATTGTTATGTGTATAATAGGCGATACTATTCCAATCGATTAATGGAGGACGTTATTGACGATGAACAAAAATATAGAGAGCTAAAGAATGCGACCTTGCTTACTAACATCAAGAATATATTTCTTAATTTCGTTAATAATGTCTTCGATTTATCCTATTGGACAAGAACTGAACAAGAGGTAGAAGCCCAATTGGCTTCACCAATTGATTTGGAGTCGTCGAGAAACCTAAAATTGGACAATGCAGTGTCTAATTCCAAGCAGTTAAACAAGTGTAAGACTACTTTGAGCAACCTGACATCTAGGCTTCATGCTATTTTTGAATATCAACATAGATTTAATGTGAAGATTCTAAAACCCGCTAGATGTATGGAGTTTGAAGACACCATACCTGCGTACGTGAACTCTTGCTATCAATCTTGTGATCAGATGATGGATGGTTACACTGAGACGAAATTTCGTGATGTGGATGCGTCGTCTTCTGAATTAAAAAAAAATCTTAGACCGGATGCGGGGAGTAGTGGAAAGCAAGTTAGGCGTTGTTCAGAACGCACCCGCGCTATCCGGATTGGTATCAGCTATGGAAGAAAGTTTGGTGGATGATGTACACTCGAATCCTATGCTTGATAGGAATGATGAGAAAAGTTTGAAGAGTGTCGGGAAGGAGTGAGTTGCCACTGAAACTTCAGACAGTAGTACCAGTGTCCCTAATGATGGTACTTATCTCCAAATTGATGGTCTTGGTCTTATTAAACCATACGGTTGTTCCGTATCGTGTAATCTAAAGCAGTTTAGCAGAGTTAGTATTAAGGGTGATGGTCTGTTTTGTTTCAGAGCTATGATGCATTTGTTGGGCTATGAAGATGATGTAGAAAAATTTTAAAAGATACTTAGAGATTCAAAATTTAGAACCTTATTGCCGTTAGCAAATGATTTGGACAAAGTGTTACGGCCAACAGATGAAATACAGAAGGATAAACCCGGAGATTTCAGGGCAATCTGGAGTACTGATGATGTTCTATGCCTTACTGCTCTGGAGTTTGGTGTAAACTTTTGTTTCCACACTGAAATGTATTGTCCGGGGGGTGAGTTTGTGCAGGAATGTCGGAGATACACTTGTGGTATCTCTTACGACGGTCCAGACTATCACATGCTGTACACTGGTGACCACTTCGATGCTTTGCAATCGATTGATGCTTCTAGTCAGGTTTCTACTGTTGAACCTGTTTGTAATAGGGGTTTTAAACTAGCTGTCAGGAAATACTCGCGATCGGTTTACGATAATACAATAAAATCACAGGTGAACCAACTTAAGACTCAACTTGCTCAGTATTCAGAGCAAGAAATTGAGGACGCTAGGTCACGTTCTACATCCATCGGTGAATTGAAGCGAGGCTTGAGGTTGGTTTCTAGATCGGCCCTCAAACTGGTGGAAGTGCTAAAAGTGTATGGAATAGTGGTAGAAGTGAAGAGTGTTTTTGATGCTTGTAGTGCGCCGGGGGGTTTTTCACAGATTCTTCCTTTAGAGCGTGCCTCGTTTATTTACTCCACTTCTTTGAGATCAGGGTTAAAACAGAAGTGTGGTGAGTTGAGATTTTTTGATGATACCGAGTATTACTTTGATCCACTCTTGAAAGGAGATGGTGACTTGACTAATGAAGAAAATATAAATGATATATTATCTAGGTACAGTGGATTCTTTGACCTGTTTGTTTCTGATGGGTGTGTCGATTCGAGTTTTGATTATGATAAGCAGGAAGAAATCAATCTTAATTTGAAATTGAGTGAGCTTAGATTGGCGGTCGAGTGTGTGAAGATTGGTGGGGTGTCTGTAGTTAAGTTGTTTGATTTTTCTTTGGAAAAACTTCAGATGGCTATACTCGAAGTGTTACCTTGGTTTGAGTCTGCACAAATTTATGTGCCTGCTACTACCAGGTCGGCCAGTGCGGAAAAGTATCTGATTTTGATTAACAAACGAGATAAGAAAGCGGAGTCAGATTTGGTCAGAGATGATATTGTTTTATTCAGAACATTTGCTTGCAGACACAATATACTGGTTTGCTTTTACTTATACAGTGCTTGAATGACAAGTGCATTGATAACAGGAGGAGCAGTGCTACTGAAAGTTTTAAATCCTTCATTGGTTATGATCAGTTTAGAAGCACAAGATTAAAGAGTGACACAAATATGACTAGGTTTGAGAGGCATGAGTATCCAGAATGTCCATTAACCTTTAAGAAGAAAACTGGTGGTTGTTCAACTGCATTGTATTATATACCATATAACTTGCAACGATACAAATTAAAACTGCATAGATTGGTAATATTGAAATCTGGATGTAGGAAAATTTATTACATTAAAACATTAAAATTTACTACTGTCTTATTAGTTTATAATATAAAATTGTTTATTAAAAATAAATCGTCTTTCAATAATTGAGTATATGGGCTTGTTTTACAATTATATTAATTGTTGCGTTGAATTCCGCTGTTTGCGTAGCCTCTCGACGCTCCGCGCACGCAGTTCGACTGGACCGCTCCAAATCTGAGCGTCGATCGTTCGAAGATCACTAACGCTGATAATTCACGTCTTTGCACACTGCGATATGAACTGATATTGTTTAAAATTTATATTTACTTAATCTCAGTGATTTTAACTGGGTAAAATAGATCGAGTATTGAACTTACACTAACTCCGGTTTCTTGAAGTGTTCTCGCGTAACTATCAAAATATCTCGGCAGATATTATGGCCCTACTCCGGAAAATCTTCCACTGTACGCGGGAAAGCACTAGAATGATCTATTTATTATTTGAGTTCTGTAAGTGGTAATGGTTACGAAGACCTCGAACCGTGAACCAACTTCTAAGTCTACAGGAAAACGACCTGTCTTGTCACAAAAAACACGTGGCAGCGAGTATGTATTTCTATATCGAGTCTTCGTAAGCAACTGAGCGGTCCATCCGCTAAAAGCGTCCGTCTCAAGTAAATTTTAGACCCTCTGATTGGTTGAAACTGTAGCAAAGTCACAGATGAGGACACAGATAGACTGAAATCAGGCTTAACTCTGTCCGATTCTTTAGAGGCATGTCTAGATTTAATCTACAAATTTTATTACTTTCTAGGAGATAACGAGAATAAAAGACGACGGATTTCATTTTAAAAACCATATAAAAAGTATAGGTGTGGAGCACTGAGTATATGGAAAATGTAGCTTATAACCATGAGAACACTCTGTCCAAGTTTCAGAACGAAAAGTTAATTTTCCTCGAAGTTATTAAATAAAATGTAAAGCACACGCAAGCCAACGTACTTACACACAAATATCTCACATGACATAAAAGAGAATAAATACAATTGAGAATATTTAAAAACAACACACTTTTTTAAACATAGCTGGGTTCTAAACTTATGACTAATTTACAAAGAAAAGAACAAAATCAATTTTTAACTTGTTTATAGCCGTCAGAAATGTGTTACAGCATTAGTATTCCAATTATATGAAATTCATATCCTGTGTTCTGTTACAATATATATATATATATGACAGACATAAATTAACATTAACATAAATTAAGGTTAATAGGGAAAACAACTCTCAAGTGAAAGTATACGGCACTAAATTAAGTGGATGCCTTAAACCAGACCATCAGAACGAGCTGTAGACAACAGTGCAACACGAATTTGGAGTAGTGGCTGCCAGTATGTATTGTACAATACCATCTGGATAAGTGGCCGACCCATAGATGACTTTTCTATCTACATTAAGTTAGACAGCTGAACATATTATAAAAACATACGATGAGCTACAACTGTGCACAATTTGGTAGGATGCGGTATTGACTAGAGGTATAATGAGTCATTTCTGAACACGGTATGTTGTCAATTGTCACTGTCCAGTGCCTTAAACCAAGCTGCACATATCAAGGGAAAGAGCTAAGAACTGTACGTAAAACAGCTGGTAGTCAACGTTGGCCGCAATCTGGCTAAGGTTTAACTGTGTTATACAGATATATTTGTGCGACAGCAAGCATGAAATCCCACCTCACTACTGTGTCAAATGGTGATAAGCGTAACTGCAAAGTTAAAGACTAATAAAAATCAGAAATTATGTCTCACATAATCACTATAAACTCTCTAAAGCAACACAACCCAATGAGTTAATTTCCAGTTTATTTGTAATCTATATATTAATCAACGATAAACAAAAAATAATAATTGTATAGTCTATTTCTATTGAGTCTAAACCTTTCACAATATGACACAAACTAGACGAGTTCTTGAAAACCAGCCACCACAGTCAATGTTTGTACGCAAGCGCTAGTAACATACAATTAGGTGCTACTAAACTGTAATGGTTGTGGTGTTGGCAATTCAGAAAACTTAATTTTAGAAACTGAAAGTACTTGAAAGTTGAAGGAAAACTATTTTATGTATTCAAGAATGATGCTTGAAGTCCAGCTGCTTGTGTATCCAATAGGATTCGTCCAAATTCTGTGAGCATTTCTCCGTTATTGTTTGAAAGAACTAGATGTATACACTTCATTCCCCTGGAACTTGACTACGATAAATGAAAAGTGAAACACAGAGAAAGAAGAAACAAAAAGGCACTCACTATCAAAAATAATTTGTTATCTTCATATAAACATTAGTAACAAACGAGCCTCGTCATTAACGTCAGGAATGCAAAATGTTTCATATTACAGTACTACGCTTTGGCGTCCTGTAACGTATGTAAGAAGACAGCGTACTGTCGTATATTTAGCCAATCTTCTGCCTTTAAGTAACGAAACTAAAGGAATAGGATACATACAAATTTCAGTTTACACAGTTATCCAATTGCTTGTTGACATAGTCAGAAACATTAACAAGAAATGTTCTGTATTTTGGGTCGCACGAAATATTTACGTGGTTGAACTCGATTCGCGGCGCGTACGTAGATCAGTTCTAAAAAAGACACATTCTAAAAATCGGACAAATTTGTCATTACTGTCTTTTGTAAGAAAATTATTTCACTGTTGAAAATGTAATATGGTTTTTAAAGACTTTGTTTTGAAAAAAATTAGTTTAAAAATCACATTCAACATTTATTAACAATAAAAATACATAGTGTACATTACACCAAGCTACTTTTGCCCTTTATTATAAACTATAGGTATCATTTTCTTATTGGAAATTTAATTCTAAATAAATAGCTAAGTGTTATAAGAAACAGATTCTAAATACCAAAACCACAACATATTACAGATAGCGAACACTAATCATCAACATTGTGTTCTTGATACCTAAACTTATTTTATGGAACTAGGTTTATACATCCGCCCCTCCCCAGGACCATCACTTAATTCTTTATTCTTCATCAATGCAGGTAATCCTTTTGTTCCTTCCATCTTTTCGTTTTAAAGGACCTGCTCCTCAAAGCTCAGTTACAAATTTCTTCGAATTTGTAATATGCTATTATTTAAATACTCTATGCAACAACTCACCGATCACTCAAGTCTCCGTAGAAAACTTTTGACATGTGTTTGACGCTTTCATTGTGTTATCAGATTTTTTGTTATAAATTCAATCAAATTCTTTTGTTGAGTGTTTTATTATACAGTCCTCTGCTACAAATATCACATAATAAACAGCTTAAAACTTATCTTTTGCTTCATGAGAAAATGCCATTTTATAGAAAACGAAGTGTAATATATTTCATGAGCATGCGCCAAAAACTAATTCCCAATGTCAGCTACAACCGTGTGGTCTCGCAGTAACAGAAATGGATAAGGCATCCAATGGTCTTCCATGGTCAGAGTAAAGACTGAATATCAGTTCTAACTGAACGAAAACAATACGAGTGCACTTAAATGCTGTGCCCTGTAAGACTTATTTAGACATGTATTTACCATTTAACGTAACGCTTTAATAAACATAACAGCGGCAGCATATGTGGTGGCGGGGTGTATCATTGCAGCAAAATTCTGAATTATTATCAACCAATGAATCTTTTTTGTCCAACATCAAATAAGAAGGAATAATATTTTATTTAAACCAAGACACATTATTTATTTTGAACAGTTACAGTTTTACATAATAACAAAAATGTAAACGCTAATTCAAGGAATGAAAAATGTTCAAATTAAAAATAAATATCTAATATGAGATAATGATATATTTTTGTCTCGTAAGGTGATATGAAACACATTGATCAAGTTAACATAAAAACGTTGTTTTAATAAAATTGAAATAAAGGATTTAATACAATTATATATTGGTCGAAATTGTAATTTAAGACAAACAAATAACAAGATAAATTTATACATGGAAATTAATGAAACAATGCATGTAAAAACATGAGTTAATGTTAATAAAATCCTTTGAATGTCATTTTAGCTTGACCTAACCTGTGCTTCACAGGTTCGTCTAACGGATCAGCGTATGTAATATCTTTAATCATATTTTGCTATTGGTAGTTTTCGGTTTGAGTTGACGGCAGCAGTGAAGGATTTATCGCGCGCCGCCTCAAGATAAACGACCCAGGGTTTTGAGCTTTCTTAATGATAAGTAGGCCTAAACAACATTTATGCACTGTTTTGCTGTTAACGTGTGGAATTGGCTAGCAATACATCCAACAAATCTCTATAAAGAAGAATTTCAGAAACTGCTCTGTGAAGAAAAACTGTGTAGGCTTACTAATAGAGGAAGCTACTTAGAAAAATTGTTATCTCTTTACTTTCACATATATATTATAACCAAAAAAATATTTTTATAAAACTGTCAATTATATTTGATTGATCCTTGAATCACAAAAACTACTGCATAATATTCAACATTTTCTTAAGACTAACAAGCACACATTGTACAAATCTTATTTTAGTGCATCAAGTGATATTAGTACCAGTCAGGTGGACGCAACTAGGAAGTTGCCCATATGCACAAATACAACTAAATGTCTTCAGTATTTATTGCAGTCTGCAGAAATGGTAGGGTAGTTCTCCAGGTTAGCTATTCAGAAAAACATTTAAAATTTGTTCCTAATGTTACGGGTTTTCTGAACCTGATCCATAAAAGTTTATATAAAAACTATACTAATAATTTAGCAAATTTATGTAAGAAATATAAAAGCACAAGACTGTCATCCAAAACAGTGTGTAGAATACATCTCAGCAGAAGACGAAAATATTTGACGGCCACAATCCGCTGGCAATGTCCAAAAAAACGATATGTATTTCAAGGAAACAGTATACTCAACTTACATATATATATATTATAACGAAACATTGTTATCAATGTTTATCGTTCTAACTGGAGTACGCATAATAAGCGTTATCTGCTACAATTGTACATTTAGAAGGGTACAGATAGGATTTTATATAGCAAACAAAACAGATAACAGTCCACCTGCATAAATATGTATAATTTTGTCGGCACATGTCAGAAGTGTTTTAAAACTTAAATAATAAAAAAAAATGACAAAAGATTAAGAAGAACTAGGTTGACCAGTGAATAGTGCGGAAATGTAGCTTTATTTAGACACCAAACACATAACGAGATAGTGAGAGTGTCGTGAACTATAAGCGTTTTACTATTTCACACCTTTCGCGGTGCTAATTAAAGATCGCGTGTATACATAGCTAATAACTGTGTTCAAGACACGTCTAACAAACAACTTTGTTACCTAAATAAATAAAGGATTGTTGAGATATTCGCCGATAGAAACTCATTTGCACACGTGGCTTTGCCCTGTAAACAGTGAGCCAAAAACGAGCATCTGTCTCGCGCATTCATAAAGTATTCGTTGAGTCGTACACACGGAACGATACGCTGCAGAAGACGCTTCAATGAGACCGCCAGACACCTGAGTTACTACAACTACGTACTACGGACATCAGACGATACCCGAGGCCAGAGACGCTGTGTCCATGACTATAAAGGAACGACGCCTAGCCTAGCTGTTCATACACCGCTAAGCGACGCTGACGGAGGTTTCGAGAGGAATAGCTGTACTCAACGCCGACGCCTGAGACCCGTGTACATCTGTGTAACATGAAATCATCAAAACAGGTGACCTGATATGGTTCAGGGTTCATAATAATGTTGTAAAACACAACAAGTAAATGAAAAGCCGCTATAAGCGAAATTGAACAGTTTTAAATAATTGATAAACATTTAATTATATAGGCGGTATGACTAAAGCCTAAAGACACTTTTAAATGTTGTACTGTATATCATATAGAGACATTTATTCAAAAAGACAGAACACTTAGATAATGTGTGATTATTATAATAATATGTTAATAAGAGTGCAGAAAGACTCTAAGCAAATGTTTTCATGAGATTGTGCACTGTATAAAGAATAATTAACATAGAGATAACGATAACTATAACCCTTGTTATATTCATTTAAAAAGTTCGTATTTTATTTTCTCATGTATAAAGAACAGGGTTACGGATTTCATAGAATGAAATCAATTCAGTATTTCCATTTTATTAAATAATTAAATTCAATATAACAAAAATGATTTTTTATAAATGAATTATAATTACAGGCAGACAGTGTGAAACTGCCCATATATGTGTGTATATTTCCATGTTATATGTTTTGTGTATATACTGTGTATTGTATGTCTTATTTTCAGGAACTTATAAATTATGTACTAAGATATATGATTTTAATATGTGATTGTTAGACGTAAGCATTATAACAATATATCACTAGAGAAAATATGGTAAAGTAATATTCAAGAAAGAATATAAATGGTGGAACCCGCCGTAAATTGTGTTAAATATTTGAAATTCTTTTTATTATTATGATTTGTTTAAAGATAAGCACCTTGAGGGTGACAATTATAATCATTGGAAAGATAGACTAAAAAGGTAGTTTTCATTTATTCACAATTTATACAACTCAGCTTCCTAAAATAATTCTTTTGGAAACACATCGTCCCAACTCGTTACCTGATACCTAATAAGCCCAAATCCCACACCTAATAGCCGGCAAAGCAGAAAAGTACCATATACTGCAGGTAAGTGTTGGCATGATATACCCTAACCAGGTCCATGTAAAACTCATAATCCATAATGAAAGAAATCATAAAAAGATGTGTTGCAAAAGAAAATGTCGCTTCCAACGTGGGGCACGATTAAATAAATAAAACATAATACGAAAAAAAAATTTAAAAATTAGTAAGAATTTAAATAAATATAAATTCACATAGAACAAATATTTAGAGTTGATGTGTAATTATTATAAAACGTGCATTTATATGTTGAATGTAGCTGATAAGAACGTACAGTTAGCGTTATCAGTAGAGTAAACAAAGGGGAGCTTAGATAAATATTGTGGTTATCAGAAACTGATACTACAGGCGCCCAAGATAATGGTTGTATGTTGATGAATAAATGACTACCAATACAGTATTTAATAATAATCCAAATAATTAATAATATACAAATTAATAATAAATATTTTAAAATCGGTTCACCAAATTAAAATTAAACATGGCACAGAAACAAGAGGTCAGTTTAGCCGACATAATGAAGAAGTTAGAAGCCAGCAACGCTGAAAACGTAAAAAGGTTTGAAGAAATAAAAACTAGTGGTGCTGAAACTATGAGAAGATTGGAAGCAAGCACGTCTGAAACTATGAGAAGATTGGAAGCAAGCACGTCAGAAATTCAGAAACTATACGCGTATAATGCTGAAAGTAAGGTAGAAATTATGGAACGAATGGAGACCTTAGAAGGTAAAGTTAAAGAGTCTCTAAAACAACAAGCGGTGGTGATGAATGAAAATTTCGAAGAGCAGCGAAAAAGACTACAACAAAATTTTAAATCTATGGCCGACACACTGGACCAGAAACTCGAAAAAATTACGCATCGACAAGATACCAAGATACAAGTCATCAGCGAGTTGGTGCAGAGTAATGTCAGGAAGACCATGAAAATTGAAGAAGAAACAAAAAGTCTAGCCGCAGCAGACGACACCATCAAGAAATCTATCCAACACCATGACAACAGGGTAGATCAGCTGGAAGTCAAGTTAAAAGGTGAAGTAGACCGACTTACACGAGAAGTGAGAAGACTACCAACACAAGCGTTAGTATACTCGACCGTACCTAGAGAAGAGAGACCCATTAACTATTTTAGAGGATCCAGAGGGGAAAATCCCATTGAATTTCGTATCAAATGTGAGAAAGAAATGGATAGTATTGGATCTATTCTCAGTGACAAAGATAAAATAGACTTTGTAAGCCGTTACTTAAAAGATGCAGCAGCCAGTTGGTTCACGATGGTGAATGACGATTTAAAAACGTATGAAGAATTTAAACTAGCATTCGAACGGAGGTATTGGAATGAATACATACAAATGAGAATACGAAATACACTGGAATTTGGTAAATATAATCCAGGTAAGCTGTCTGAAGATGAATACGTCATTATGTTAGTAGAGAGGAGTAAACATTTACGTCCCGCTTTAACACAAAAAGAATTAGTCATTAAGCTTGCTAATCATTTCAGCAGGAACATCCAACTAGCTATACATGTTCAGGGTATAGCTACCATTGAAGATCTATTAATACTTTTAACACAGATGGAGGGTGTAATCCGTGAACGAGACCCACCAAGAGGAGTTCAGCGAGATAACCGGAACCAAAATCAAGATAGAGGTACGTGGTATTCGCAAAGATATCGCCAAGAAGATAAAGGCAGAGAAGATAGACGTACAGACGATGAAAAATATCCGAAAAACAAAAATGTATCATATGATAGACGCCATGAAGATGGACGAACATATGAGAAGCAGGAGCAAAATAATGAAAGAGGTAATTACAAAGGAGGTTACCGATGGCCGAATTCGTCGAAACGATTTTCGAAACCATGGACATCCGATAGGAATGCAAATACGCAGGCGATTACCGTTGAGAAAAAACAGAAAGAGACACCGAGAAACACTGATGAACGTAATAAACCGTCCACATCGAAGACTGAAAATCAATGACTACATTCTGGAGTCTGTATAGAAACACATGAAGCTAAACCACAAGATGTCAGGGTACTTAGCAACATAACATACAAACCCGAGAGAGAAGTACAAGAATTACTACGTAATCTCGCTAGAGAGCAAGATAAAGATCAGCGATTACAGAATATAAAAAATAATCCGTTACCTATAAATTATTGTGTGAAAGATGGAATTTTATTTAAGCTTATTAATTATGATTGGAAAGTTGTGCTATCTCATGACATGTTACAGCAATTAATTATGCCATGTCATCGTAGTCTAGCTCATGCATCTCCATTGAAGTGCTATTTAACTATGAAAGAAGCCTTCACCTGTAATAATATGTTCAGAAAAATTAAAATAATTGTTAGGAAATGCCATGATTGTCAAACAGCCAAACATCCGAATTTAACCACTTGCGTTGAAATGGGGAGTATCAGAACTAAGAAGAAGGGGGATATAGTTGCACTTGATTTCCTTGGACCACTCCCGCGATCAAGTCGTGGGTACCGCCATATAATTGTGACGGTAGATGTGTTTACCAAGCTAGTAAAGTTATATGCTGTACGAAGACCCACCATGAAATCTGTTCTGAACGTCATCACCCAGAAGTATATACCAAAGTATGGAAAAATGGATAAAGTGTTGACAGATCAAGGTAAGCAGTTTGGTAATAAATTATGGAAGGACGCATTGACAAGACAAGGTAAAAAACCTATACTTACATCCATAAGGCATCCACAAACTAATCTTGCTGAAAGAATAAATAGAGAGTTAGGCAAGTACATGAGGTTATATTGCTACAATCAACAGAGTAAATGGCCTGACTATCTACAATTTTTCGAAGATGCAATGAATCACAATTATAGTGAAGCTACAGGATACACACCGTTAGAATTAAGTGAGAATAAAATACCTAAAAGATTCTGGCACAACATGATTAATAAACCGGAAAATTATAATGTAGATTTGCCAATTCAAATAAAAATAAACAGAGCTGAACGACAGTTATATCATCAAGCAGGTAAAAGGAGAGACCGGTATAATAGAACTCACCGATTGACAAGATTCCAGATTGGTGATAAGGTATTGATAAAGACAAATCCTGTGGGAAGAAGTATATTAAACACTTCCAAGAAATTCTTCAGATTATTCTGTGGCCCATATGAACTAAGGAGTCGTCTAGGACCACACACCTACATGGTATATGACCCAGTGAAGAAAAGGACGTCGGAAAGTACCATGCGTCATCTCTGCGTCATTATATCCAATAATACCCATATGTGATTGTTACTTTAAGATAAGATTTTATATTCTTTCTAATAAACATGTAATATAACTGACTGTGTATGTACTAAACATAGATAAAAAAAAAAAAAAAAAAAAAAAAAAAATGTTCTGTAAAGCACAAAACAATTTTTTTAAAGCAAGTGGGGGAGTGTTATAACGAAACATTGTTATCAATGTTTATCGTTCTAACTGGAGTACGCATAATAAGCGTTATCTGCTACAATTGTACATTTAGAAGGGTACAGATAGGATTTTATATAGCAAACAAAACAGATAACAGTCCACCTGCATAAATATGTATAATTTTGTCGGCACATGTCAGAAGTGTTTTAAAACTTAAATAATAAAAAAAAATGACAAAAGATTAAGAAGAACTAGGTTGACCAGTGAATAGTGCGGAAATGTAGCTTTATTTAGACACCAAACACATAACGAGATAGTGAGAGTGTCGTGAACTATAAGCGTTTTACTATTTCACACCTTTCGCGGTGCTAATTAAAGATCGCGTGTATACATAGCTAATAACTGTGTTCAAGACACGTCTAACAAACAACTTTGTTACCTAAATAAATAAAGGATTGTTGAGATATTCGCCGATAGAAACTCATTTGCACACGTGGCTTTGCCCTGTAAACAGTGAGCCAAAAACGAGCATCTGTCTCGCGCATTCATAAAGTATTCGTTGAGTCGTACACACGGAACGATACGCTGCAGAAGACGCTTCAATGAGACCGCCAGACACCTGAGTTACTACAACTACGTACTACGGACATCAGACGATACCCGAGGCCAGAGACGCTGTGTCCATGACTATAAAGGAACGACGCCTAGCCTAGCTGTTCATACACCGCTAAGCGACGCTGACGGAGGTTTCGAGAGGAATAGCTGTACTCAACGCCGACGCCTGAGACCCGTGTACATCTGTGTAACATGAAATCATCAAAACAGGTGACCTGATATGGTTCAGGGTTCATAATAATGTTGTAAAACACAACAAGTAAATGAAAAGCCGCTATAAGCGAAATTGAACAGTTTTAAATAATTGATAAACATTTAATTATATAGGCGGTATGACTAAAGCCTAAAGACACTTTTAAATGTTGTACTGTATATCATATAGAGACATTAATTCAAAAAGACAGAACACTTAGATAATGTGTGATTATTATAATAATATGTTAATAAGAGTGCAGAAAGACTCTAAGCAAATGTTTTCATGAGATTGTGCACTGTATAAAGAATAATTAACATAGAGATAACGATAACTATAACCCTTGTTATATTCATTTAAAAAGTTCGTATTTTATTTTCTCATGTATAAAGAACAGGGTTACGGATTTCATAGAATGAAATCAATTCAGTATTTCCATTTTATTAAATAATTAAATTCAATATAACAAAAATGATTTTTTATAAATGAATTATAATTACAGGCAGACAGTGTGAAACTGCCCATATATGTGTGTATATTTCCATGTTATATGTTTTGTGTATATACTGTGTATTGTATGTCTTATTTTCAGGAACTTATAAATTATGTACCAAGATATATGATTTTAATATGTGATTGTTAGACGTAAGCATTATAACAATATATCACTAGAGAAAATATGGTAAAGTAATATTCAAGAAAGAATATAAATGGTGGAACCCGCCGTAAATTGTGTTAAATATTTGAAATTCTTTTTATTATTATGATTTGTTTAAAGATAAGCACCTTGAGGGTGACAATTATAATCATTGGAAAGATAGACTAAAAAGGTAGTTTTCATTTATTCACAATTTATACAACTCAGCTTCCTAAAATAATTCTTTTGGAAACACATCGTCCCAACTCGTTACCTGATACCTAATAAGCCCAAATCCCACACCTAATAGCCGGCAAAGCAGAAAAGTACCATATACTGCAGGTAAGTGTTGGCATGATATACCCTAACCAGGTCCATGTAAAACTCATAATCCATAATGAAAGAAATCATAAAAAGATGTGTTGCAAAAGAAAATGTCGCTTCCAACGTGGGGCACGATTAAATAAATAAAACATAATACGAAAAAAAAATTTAAAAATTAGTAAGAATTTAAATAAATATAAATTCACATAGAACAAATATTTAGAGTTGATGTGTAATTATTATAAAACGTGCATTTATATGTTGAATGTAGCTGATAAGAACGTACAGTTAGCGTTATCAGTAGAGTAAACAAAGGGGAGCTTAGATAAATATTGTGGTTATCAGAAACTGATACTACAGGCGCCCAAGATAATGGTTGTATGTTGATGAATAAATGACTACCAATACAGTATTTAATAATAATCCAAATAATTAATAATATACAAATTAATAATAAATATTTTAAAATCGGTTCACCAAATTAAAATTAAACATGGCACAGAAACAAGAGGTCAGTTTAGCCGACATAATGAAGAAGTTAGAAGCCAGCAACGCTGAAAACGTAAAAAGGTTTGAAGAAATAAAAACTAGTGGTGCTGAAACTATGAGAAGATTGGAAGCAAGCACGTCTGAAACTATGAGAAGATTGGAAGCAAGCACGTCAGAAATTCAGAAACTATACGCGTATAATGCTGAAAGTAAGGTAGAAATTATGGAACGAATGGAGACCTTAGAAGGTAAAGTTAAAGAGTCTCTAAAACAACAAGCGGTGGTGATGAATGAAAATTTCGAAGAGCAGCGAAAAAGACTACAACAAAATTTTAAATCTATGGCCGACACACTGGACCAGAAACTCGAAAAAATTACGCATCGACAAGATACCAAGATACAAGTCATCAGCGAGTTGGTGCAGAGTAATGTCAGGAAGACCATGAAAATTGAAGAAGAAACAAAAAGTCTAGCCGCAGCAGACGACACCATCAAGAAATCTATCCAACACCATGACAACAGGGTAGATCAGCTGGAAGTCAAGTTAAAAGGTGAAGTAGACCGACTTACACGAGAAGTGAGAAGACTACCAACACAAGCGTTAGTATACTCGACCGTACCTAGAGAAGAGAGACCCATTAACTATTTTAGAGGATCCAGAGGGGAAAATCCCATTGAATTTCGTATCAAATGTGAGAAAGAAATGGATAGTATTGGATCTATTCTCAGTGACAAAGATAAAATAGACTTTGTAAGCCGTTACTTAAAAGATGCAGCAGCCAGTTGGTTCACGATGGTGAATGACGATTTAAAAACGTATGAAGAATTTAAACTAGCATTCGAACGGAGGTATTGGAATGAATACATACAAATGAGAATACGAAATACACTGGAATTTGGTAAATATAATCCAGGTAAGCTGTCTGAAGATGAATACGTCATTATGTTAGTAGAGAGGAGTAAACATTTACGTCCCGCTTTAACACAAAAAGAATTAGTCATTAAGCTTGCTAATCATTTCAGCAGGAACATCCAACTAGCTATACATGTTCAGGGTATAGCTACCATTGAAGATCTATTAATACTTTTAACACAGATGGAGGGTGTAATCCGTGAACGAGACCCACCAAGAGGAGTTCAGCGAGATAACCGGAACCAAAATCAAGTACGTGGTATTCGCAAAGATATCGCCAAGAAGATAAAGGCAGAGAAGATAGACGTACAGACGATGAAAAATATCCGAAAAACAAAAATGTATCATATGATAGACGCCATGAAGATGGACGAACATATGAGAAGCAGGAGCAAAATAATGAAAGAGGTAATTACAAAGGAGGTTACCGATGGCCGAATTCGTCGAAACGATTTTCGAAACCATGGACATCCGATAGGAATGCAAATACGCAGGCGATTACCGTTGAGAAAAAACAGAAAGAGACACCGAGAAACACTGATGAACGTAATAAACCGTCCACATCGAAGACTGAAAATCAATGACTACATTCTGGAGTCTGTATAGAAACACATGAAGCTAAACCACAAGATGTCAGGGTACTTAGCAACATAACATACAAACCCGAGAGAGAAGTACAAGAATTACTACGTAATCTCGCTAGAGAGCAAGATAAAGATCAGCGATTACAGAATATAAAAAATAATCCGTTACCTATAAATTATTGTGTGAAAGATGGAATTTTATTTAAGCTTATTAATTATGATTGGAAAGTTGTGCTATCTCATGACATGTTACAGCAATTAATTATGCCATGTCATCGTAGTCTAGCTCATGCATCTCCATTGAAGTGCTATTTAACTATGAAAGAAGCCTTCACCTGTAATAATATGTTCAGAAAAATTAAAATAATTGTTAGGAAATGCCATGATTGTCAAACAGCCAAACATCCGAATTTAACCACTTGCGTTGAAATGGGGAGTATCAGAACTAAGAAGAAGGGGGATATAGTTGCACTTGATTTCCTTGGACCACTCCCGCGATCAAGTCGTGGGTACCGCCATATAATTGTGACGGTAGATGTGTTTACCAAGCTAGTAAAGTTATATGCTGTACGAAGACCCACCATGAAATCTGTTCTGAACGTCATCACCCAGAAGTATATACCAAAGTATGGAAAAATGGATAAAGTGTTGACAGATCAAGGTAAGCAGTTTGGTAATAAATTATGGAAGGACGCATTGACAAGACAAGGTATAAAACCTATACTTACATCCATAAGGCATCCACAAACTAATCTTGCTGAAAGAATAAATAGAGAGTTAGGCAAGTACATGAGGTTATATTGCTACAATCAACAGAGTAAATGGCCTGACTATCTACAATTTTTCGAAGATGCAATGAATCACAATTATAGTGAAGCTACAGGATACACACCGTTAGAATTAAGTGAGAATAAAATACCTAAAAGATTCTGGCACAACATGATTAATAAACCGGAAAATTATAATGTAGATTTGCCAATTCAAATAAAAATAAACAGAGCTGAACGACAGTTATATCATCAAGCAGGTAAAAGGAGAGACCGGTATAATAGAACTCACCGATTGACAAGATTCCAGATTGGTGATAAGGTATTGATAAAGACAAATCCTGTGGGAAGAAGTATATTAAACACTTCCAAGAAATTCTTCAGATTATTCTGTGGCCCATATGAACTAAGGAGTCGTCTAGGACCACACACCTACATGGTATATGACCCAGTGAAGAAAAGGACGTCGGAAAGTACCATGCGTCATCTCTGCGTCATTATATCCAATAATACCCATATGTGATTGTTACTTTAAGATAAGATTTTATATTCTTTCTAATAAACATGTAATATAACTGACTGTGTATGTACTAAACATAGATAAAAAAAAAAAAAAAAAAAAAAAAAAATGTTCTGTAAAGCACAAAACAATTTTTTTAAAGCAAGTGGGGGAGTGTTATAACGAAACATTGTTATCAATGTTTATCGTTCTAACTGGAGTACGCATAATAAGCGTTATCTGCTACAATTGTACATTTAGAAGGGTACAGATAGGATTTTATATAGCAAACAAAACAGATAACAGTCCACCTGCATAAATATGTATAATTTTGTCGGCACATGTCAGAAGTGTTTTAAAACTTAAATAATAAAAAAAAATGACAAAAGATTAAGAAGAACTAGGTTGACCAGTGAATAGTGCGGAAATGTAGCTTTATTTAGACACCAAACACATAACGAGATAGTGAGAGTGTCGTGAACTATAAGCGTTTTACTATTTCACACCTTTCGCGGTGCTAATTAAAGATCGCGTGTATACATAGCTAATAACTGTGTTCAAGACACGTCTAACAAACAACTTTGTTACCTAAATAAATAAAGGATTGTTGAGATATTCGCCGATAGAAACTCATTTGCACACGTGGCTTTGCCCTGTAAACAGTGAGCCAAAAACGAGCATCTGTCTCGCGCATTCATAAAGTATTCGTTGAGTCGTACACACGGAACGATACGCTGCAGAAGACGCTTCAATGAGACCGCCAGACACCTGAGTTACTACAACTACGTACTACGGACATCAGACGATACCCGAGGCCAGAGACGCTGTGTCCATGACTATAAAGGAACGACGCCTAGCCTAGCTGTTCATACACCGCTAAGCGACGCTGACGGAGGTTTCGAGAGGAATAGCTGTACTCAACGCCGACGCCTGAGACCCGTGTACATCTGTGTAACATGAAATCATCAAAACAGGTGACCTGATATGGTTCAGGGTTCATAATAATGTTGTAAAACACAACAAGTAAATGAAAAGCCGCTATAAGCGAAATTGAACAGTTTTAAATAATTGATAAACATTTAATTATATAGGCGGTATGACTAAAGCCTAAAGACACTTTTAAATGTTGTACTGTATATCATATAGAGACATTTATTCAAAAAGACAGAACACTTAGATAATGTGTGATTATTATAATAATATGTTAATAAGAGTGCAGAAAGACTCTAAGCAAATGTTTTCATGAGATTGTGCACTGTATAAAGAATAATTAACATAGAGATAACGATAACTATAACCCTTGTTATATTCATTTAAAAAGTTCGTATTTTATTTTCTCATGTATAAAGAACAGGGTTACGGATTTCATAGAATGAAATCAATTCAGTATTTCCATTTTATTAAATAATTAAATTCAATATAACAAAAATGATTTTTTATAAATGAATTATAATTACAGGCAGACAGTGTGAAACTGCCCATATATGTGTGTATATTTCCATGTTATATGTTTTGTGTATATACTGTGTATTGTATGTCTTATTTTCAGGAACTTATAAATTATGTACTAAGATATATGATTTTAATATGTGATTGTTAGACGTAAGCATTATAACAATATATCACTAGAGAAAATATGGTAAAGTAATATTCAAGAAAGAATATAAATGGTGGAACCCGCCGTAAATTGTGTTAAATATTTGAAATTCTTTTTATTATTATGATTTGTTTAAAGATAAGCACCTTGAGGGTGACAATTATAATCATTGGAAAGATAGACTAAAAAGGTAGTTTTCATTTATTCACAATTTATACAACTCAGCTTCCTAAAATAATTCTTTTGGAAACACATCGTCCCAACTCGTTACCTGATACCTAATAAGCCCAAATC
Organism: Magicicada septendecula; assembly: GCA_034769895.1. NCBI lineage: Eukaryota > Metazoa > Arthropoda > Insecta > Hemiptera > Cicadidae > Magicicada > Magicicada septendecula. Next base: position 310,220,819 of record CM068374.1, on the reverse strand, counting down.
CCACACCTAATAGCCGGCAAAGCAGAAAAGTACCATATACTGCAGGTAAGTGTTGGCATGATATACCCTAACCAGGTCCATGTAAAACTCATAATCCATAATGAAAGAAATCATAAAAAGATGTGTTGCAATATATATATATATATATATATATATATATATGTAAGGGAAGGTCTGTTAATAATCGTACAATAGTTAATGGAGTTTCAGTTGTTACTCCAGAGAAAATAGATTGTGAGACCTATGAATTGTTTTGTTGTGCGATTTATTGTTATGTGTATAATAGGCGATACTATTCCAATCGATTAATGAAGGACGTTATTGACGATGAACAAAAATATAGAGAGCTAAAGAATGCGACCTTGCTTACTAACATCAAGAATATATTTCTTAATTTCGTTAATAATGTCTTCGATTTATCCTATTGGACAAGAACTGAACAAGAGGTAGAAGCCCAATTGGCTTCACCAATTGATTTGGAGTCGTCGAGAAACCTAAAATTGGACAATGCAGTGTCTAATTCCAAGCAGTTAAACAAGTGTAAGACTACTTTGAGCAACCTGACATCTAGGCTTCATGCTATTTTTGAATATCAACATAGATTTAATGTGAAGATTCTAAAACCCGCTAGATGTATGGAGTTTGAAGACACCATACCTGCGTACGTGAACTCTTGCTATCAATCTTGTGATCAGATGATGGATGGTTACACTGAGACGAAATTTCGTGATGTGGATGCGTCGTCTTCTGAATTAAAAAAAAATCTTAGACCGGATGCGGGGAGTAGTGGAAAGCAAGTTAGGCGTTGTTCAGAACGCACCCGCGCTATCCGGATTGGTATCAGCTATGGAAGAAAGTTTGGTGGATGATGTAGACTCGAGTCCTATGCTTGATAGGAATGATGAGAAAAGTTTGAAGAGTGTCGGGAAGGAGTGAGTTGCCACTGAAACTGCAGACAGTAGTACCAGTGTCCCTAATGATGGTACTTATCTCCAAATTGATGGTGTTGGTCTTATTAAACCATACGGTTGTTCCGTATCGTGTAAGCTAAAGCAGTTTAGCAGAGTTAGTATTAAGGGTGATGGTCTGTTTTGTTTCAGAGCTATGATGCATTTGTTGGGCTATGAAGATGATGTAGAAAAATTTTAAAAGATACTTAGAGATTTAAAATTTAGAACCTTATTGCCGTTAGCAAATGATTTGTACAAAGTTTTACGGCCAACAGATGAAATACAGAAGGATAAACCCGGAGATTTCAGGGCAATCTGGAGTACTGATGACGTTCTATGCCTTACTGCTCTGGAGTTTGGTGTAAACTTTTGTTTCCACACTGAAATGTATTGTCCGGGGGGTGAGTTTGTGCAGGAATGTCGGAGATACACTTGTGGTATCTCTTACGACGGTCCAGACTATCACATGCTGTACACTGGTGACCACTTCGATGCTTTGCAATCGATTGATGCTTCTAGTCAGGTTTCTACTGTTGAACCTGTTTGTAATAGGGGTTTTAAACTAGCTGTCAGGAAATACTCGCGATCGGTTTACGAAAATACAATAAAATCACAGGTGAACCAACTTAAGACTCAACTTGCTCAGTATTCAGAGCAAGAAATTGAGGACGCTAGGTCACGTTCTACATCCATCGGTGAATTGAAGCGAGGCTTGAGGTTGGTTTCTAGATCGGCCCTCAAACTGGTGGAAGTGCTAAAAGTGTATGGAATAGTGGTAGAAGTGAAGAGTGTTTTTGATGCTTGTAGTGCGCCGGGGGGTTTTTCACAGATTCTTCCTTTAGAGCGTGCCTCGTTTATTTACTCCACTTCTTTGAGATCAGGGTTAAAACAGAAGTGTGGTGAGTTGAGATTTTTTGATGATACCGAGTATTACTTTGATCCACTCTTGAAAGGAGATGGTGACTTGACTAATGAAGAAAATATAAATGATATATTATCTAGGTACAGTGGATTCTTTGACCTGTTTGTTTCTGATGGGTGTGTCGATTCGAGTTTTGATTATGATAAGCAGGAAGAAATCAATCTTAATTTAAAATTGAGTGAGCTTAGATTGGCGGTCGAGTGTGTGAAGATTGGTGGGGTGTCTGTAGTTAAGTTGTTTGATTTTTCTTTGGAAAAACTTCAGATGGCTATACTCGAAGTGTTACCTTGGTTTGAGTCTGCACAAATTTATGTGCCTGCTACTACCAGGTCGGCCAGTGCGGAAAAGTATCTGATTTTGATTAACAAACGAGATAAGAAAGCGGAGTCAGATTTGGTCAGAGATGATATAGTTTTACTTCAGAACATTTGCTTGCAGACACAATATACTGGTTTGCTTTTACTTATACAGTGCTTGAATGACAAGTGCATTGATAACAGGAGGAGCAGTGCTACTGAAAGTTTTAAATCCTTCATTGGTTCTGATCAGTTTAGAAGCACAAGTTTAAAGAGTGACACAAATATGACTAGGTTTGAGAGGCATGAGTATCCAGAACGTCCATTAACCTTTAAGAAGAAAACTGGTGGTTGTTCAGCTGCATTGTATTATATACCATACAACTTGCAACGATACAAATTAAAACTGCATAGATTGGTAATATTGAAATCTGGAAGTAGGAAAATTTATTACAATAAAACATTAAAATTTACTACTGTCTTATTAGTTTATAATATAAAATTGTTTATTAAAAATAAATCGTCTTTCAATAATTGAGTATATGGGCTTGTTTTACAATTATATTAATTGTTGCGTTGAATTCCGCTGTTTGCGTAGCCTCTCGACGCTCCGCGCACGCAGTTCGACTGGACCGCTCCAAATCTGAACGTCGATCGTTCGAAGATCACTAACGCTGATAATTCACGTCTTTGCACACTGCGATATGAACTGATATTGTTTAAAATTTATATTTACTTAATCTCAGTGATTTTAACTGGGTAAAATAGATCGAGTATTGAACTTACACTAACTCCGGTTTCTTGAAGTGTTCTCGCGTAACTATCAAAATATCTCGGCAGATATTATGGCCCTACTCCGGAAAATCTTCCACTGTACGCGGGAAAGCACAGAATGATCTATTTATTATTTGAGTTCTGTAAGTGGTAATGGTTACGAAGACCTCGAACCGTGAACCAACTTCTAAGTCTACAGGAAAACGACCTGTCTTGTCACAAAAAACACGTGGCAGCGAGTATGTATTTCTATATCGAGTCTTCGTAAGCAACTGAGCGGTCCATCCGCTGAAAGCTTCCGTCTCAAGTAAATTTTAGACCCTCTGATTGGTTGAAACTGTAGCAAAGTCACAGATGAGGACACAGATAGACTGAAATCAGGCTTAACTCTGTCCGATTCTTTAGAGGCATGTCTAGATTTAATCTACAAATTTTATTACTTTCTAGGAGATAACGAGAATAAAAGACGACGGATTTCATTTTAAAAACCATATAAAAAGTATAGGTGTGGAGCACTGAGTATATGGAAAATGTAGCTTATAACCATGAGAACACTCTGTCCAAGTTTCAGAACGAAAAGTTAATTTTCCTCGAAGTTATTAAATAAAATGTAAAGCACACGCAAGCCAACGTACTTACACACAAATATCTCACATGACATAAAAGAGAATAAATACAATTGAGAATATTTAAAAACAACACACTTTTTTAAACATAGCTGGGTTCTAAACTTATGACTAATTTACAAAGAAAAGAACAAAATCAATTTTTAACTTGTTTATAGCCGTCAGAAATGTGTTACAGCATTAGTATTCCAATTATATGAAATTCATATCCTGTGTTCTGTTACAATATATATATATATATGACAGACATAAATTAACATTAACATAAATTAAGGTTAATAGGGAAAACAACTCTCAAGTGAAAGTATACGGCACTAAATTAAGTGGATGCCTTAAACCAGACCATCAGAACGAGCTGTAGACAACAGTGCAACACGAATTTGGAGTAGTGGCTGCCAGTATGTATTGTACAATACCATCTGGATAAGTGGCCGACCCATAGATGACTTTTCTATCTACATTAAGTTAGACAGCTGAACATATTATAAAAACATACGATGAGCTACAACTGTGCACAATTTGGTAGGATGCGGTATTGACTAGAGGTATAATGAGTCATTTCTGAACACGGTATGTTGTCAATTGTCACTGTCCAGTGCCTTAAACCAAGCTGCACATATCAAGGGAAAGAGCTAAGAACTGTACGTAAAACAGCTGGTAGTCAACGTTGGCCGCAATCTGGCTAAGGTTTAACTGTGTTATACAGATATATTTGTGCGACAGCAAGCATGAAATCCCACCTCACTACTGTGTCAAATGGTGATAAGCGTAACTGCAAAGTTAAAGACTAATAAAAATCAGAAATTATGTCTCACATAATCACTATAAACTCTCTAAAGCAACACAACCCAATGAGTTAATTTCCAGTTTATTTGTAATCTATATATTAATCAACGATAAACAAAAAATAATAATTGTATAGTCTATTTCTATTGAGTCTAAACCTTTCACAATATGACACAAACTAGATGAGTTCTTGAAAACCAGCCACCACAGTCAATGTTTGTACGCAAGCGCTAGTAACATACAATTAGGTGCTACTAAACTGTAATGGTTGTGGTGTTGGCAATTCAGAAAACTTAATTTTAGAAACTGAAAGTACTTGAAAGTTGAAGGAAAACTATTTTATGTATTCAAGAATGATGCTTGAAGTCCAGCTGCTTGTGTATCCAATAGGATTCGTCCAAATTCTGTGAGCATTTCTCCGTTATTGTTTGAAAGAACTAGATGTATACACTTCATTCCCCTGGAACTTGACTACGATAAATGAAAAGTGAAACACAGAGAAAGAAGAAACAAAAAGGCACTCACTATCAAAAATAATTTGTTATCTTCATATAAACATTAGTAACAAACGAGCCTCGTCATTAACGTCAGGAATGCAAAATGTTTCATATTACAGTACTACGCTTTGGCGTCCTGTAACGTATGTAAGAAGACAGCGTACTGTCGTATATTTAGCCAATCTTCTGCCTTTAAGTAACGAAACTAAAGGAATAGGATACATACAAATTTCAGTTTACACAGTTATCCAATTGCTTGTTGACATAGTCAGAAACATTAACAAGAAATGTTCTGTATTTTGGGTCGCACGAAATATTTACGTGGTTGAACTCGATTCGCGGCGCGTACGTAGATCAGTTCTAAAAAAGACACATTCTAAAAATCGGACAAATTTGTCATTACTGTCTTTTGTAAGAAAATTATTTCACTGTTGAAAATGTAATATGGTTTTTAAAGACTTTGTTTTGAAAAAAATTAGTTTAAAAATCACATTCAACATTTATTAACAATAAAAATACATAGTGTACATTACACCAAGCTACTTTTGCCCTTTATTATAAACTATAGGTATCATTTTCTTATTGGAAATTTAATTCTAAATAAATAGCTAAGTGTTATAAGAAACAGATTCTAAATACCAAAACCACAACATATTACAGATAGCGAACACTAATCATCAACATTGTGTTCTTGATACCTAAACTTATTTTATGGAACTAGGTTTATACATCCGCCCCTCCCCAGGACCATCACTTAATTCTTTATTCTTCATCAATGCAGGTAATCCTTTTGTTCCTTCCATCTTTTCGTTTTAAAGGACCTGCTCCTCAAAGCTCAGTTACAAATTTCTTCGAATTTGTAATATGCTATTATTTAAATACTCTATGCAACAACTCACCGATCACTCAAGTCTCCGTAGAAAACTTTTGACATGTGTTTGACGCTTTCATTGTGTTATCAGATTTTTTGTTATAAATTCAATCAAATTCTTTTGTTGAGTGTTTTATTATACAGTCCTCTGCTACAAATATCACATAATAAACAGCTTAAAACTTATCTTTTGCTTCATGAGAAAATGCCATTTTATAGAAAACGAAGTGTAATATATTTCATGAGCATGCGCCAAAAACTAATTCCCAATGTCAGCTACAACCGTGTGGTCTCGCAGTAACAGAAATGGATAAGGCAGTGTCTTCCATGGTCAGAGTAAAGACTGAATATCAGTTCTAACTGAACGAAAACAATACGAGTGCACTTAAATGCTGTGCCCTGTAAGACTTATTTAGACATGTATTTACCATTTAACGTAACGCTTTAATAAACATAACAGCGGCAGCATATGTGGTGGCGGGGTGTATCATTGCAGCAAAATTCTGAATTATTATCAACCAATGAATCTTTTTTGTCCAACATCAAATAAGAAGGAATAATATTTTATTTAAACCAAGACACATTATTTATTTTGAACAGTTACAGTTTTACATAATAACAAAAATGTAAACGCTAATTCAAGGAATGAAAAATGTTCAAATTAAAAATAAATATCTAATATGAGATAATGATATATTTTTGTCTCGTAAGGTGATATGAAACACATTGATCAAGTTAACATAAAAACGTTGTTTTAATAAAATTGAAATAAAGGATTTAATACAATTATATATTGGTCGAAATTGTAATTTAAGACAAACAAATAACAAGATAAATTTATACATGGAAATTAATGAAACAATGCATGTAAAAACATGAGTTAATGTTAATAAAATCCTTTGAATGTCATTTTAGCTTGACCTAACCTGTGCTTCACAGGTTCGTCTAACGGATCAGCGTATGTAATATCTTTAATCATATTTTGCTATTGGTAGTTTTCGGTTTGAGTTGACGGCAGCAGTGAAGGATTTATCGCGCGCCGCCTCAAGATAAACGACCCAGGGTTTTGAGCTTTCTTAATGATAAGTAGGCCTAAACAACATTTATGCACTGTTTTGCTGTTAACGTGTGGAATTGGCTAGCAATACATCCAACAAATCTCTATAAAGAAGAATTTCAGAAACTGCTCTGTGAAGAAAAACTGTGTAGGCTTACTAATAGAGGAAGCTACTTAGAAAAATTGTTATCTCTTTACTTTCACATATATATTATAACCAAAAAAATATTTTTATAAAACTGTCAATTATATTTGATTGATCCTTGAATCACAAAAACTACTGCATAATATTCAACATTTTCTTAAGACTAACAAGCACACATTGTACAAATCTTATTTTAGTGCATCAAGTGATATTAGTACCAGTCAGGTGGACGCAACTAGGAAGTTGCCCATATGCACAAATACAACTAAATGTCTTCAGTATTTATTGCAGTCTGCAGAAATGGTAGGGTAGTTCTCCAGGTTAGCTATTCAGAAAAACATTTAAAATTTGTTCCTAATGTTACGGGTTTTCTGAACCTGATCCATAAAAGTTTATATAAAAACTATACTAATAATTTAGCAAATTTATGTAAGAAATATAAAAGCACAAGACTGTCATCCAAAACAGTGTGTAGAATACATCTCAGCAGAAGACGAAAATATTTGACGGCCACAATCCGCTGGCAATGTCCAAAAAAACGATATGTATTTCAAGGAAACAGTATACTCAACTTACATATATATATATTATAACGAAACATTGTTATCAATGTTTATCGTTCTAACTGGAGTACGCATAATAAGCGTTATCTGCTACAATTGTACATTTAGAAGGGTACAGATAGGATTTTATATAGCAAACAAAACAGATAACAGTCCACCTGCATAAATATGTATAATTTTGTCGGCACATGTCAGAAGTGTTTTAAAACTTAAATAATAAAAAAAAATGACAAAAGATTAAGAAGAACTAGGTTGACCAGTGAATAGTGCGGAAATGTAGCTTTATTTAGACACCAAACACATAACGAGATAGTGAGAGTGTCGTGAACTATAAGCGTTTTACTATTTCACACCTTTCGCGGTGCTAATTAAAGATCGCGTGTATACATAGCTAATAACTGTGTTCAAGACACGTCTAACAAACAACTTTGTTACCTAAATAAATAAAGGATTGTTGAGATATTCGCCGATAGAAACTCATTTGCACACGTGGCTTTGCCCTGTAAACAGTGAGCCAAAAACGAGCATCTGTCTCGCGCATTCATAAAGTATTCGTTGAGTCGTACACACGGAACGATACGCTGCAGAAGACGCTTCAATGAGACCGCCAGACACCTGAGTTACTACAACTACGTACTACGGACATCAGACGATACCCGAGGCCAGAGACGCTGTGTCCATGACTATAAAGGAACGACGCCTAGCCTAGCTGTTCATACACCGCTAAGCGACGCTGACGGAGGTTTCGAGAGGAATAGCTGTACTCAACGCCGACGCCTGAGACCCGTGTACATCTGTGTAACATGAAATCATCAAAACAGGTGACCTGATATGGTTCAGGGTTCATAATAATGTTGTAAAACACAACAAGTAAATGAAAAGCCGCTATAAGCGAAATTGAACAGTTTTAAATAATTGATAAACATTTAATTATATAGGCGGTATGACTAAAGCCTAAAGACACTTTTAAATGTTGTACTGTATATCATATAGAGACATTTATTCAAAAAGACAGAACACTTAGATAATGTGTGATTATTATAATAATATGTTAATAAGAGTGCAGAAAGACTCTAAGCAAATGTTTTCATGAGATTGTGCACTGTATAAAGAATAATTAACATAGAGATAACGATAACTATAACCCTTGTTATATTCATTTAAAAAGTTCGTATTTTATTTTCTCATGTATAAAGAACAGGGTTACGGATTTCATAGAATGAAATCAATTCAGTATTTCCATTTTATTAAATAATTAAATTCAATATAACAAAAATGATTTTTTATAAATGAATTATAATTACAGGCAGACAGTGTGAAACTGCCCATATATGTGTGTATATTTCCATGTTATATGTTTTGTGTATATACTGTGTATTGTATGTCTTATTTTCAGGAACTTATAAATTATGTACTAAGATATATGATTTTAATATGTGATTGTTAGACGTAAGCATTATAACAATATATCACTAGAGAAAATATGGTAAAGTAATATTCAAGAAAGAATATAAATGGTGGAACCCGCCGTAAATTGTGTTAAATATTTGAAATTCTTTTTATTATTATGATTTGTTTAAAGATAAGCACCTTGAGGGTGACAATTATAATCATTGGAAAGATAGACTAAAAAGGTAGTTTTCATTTATTCACAATTTATACAACTCAGCTTCCTAAAATAATTCTTTTGGAAACACATCGTCCCAACTCGTTACCTGATACCTAATAAGCCCAAATCCCACACCTAATAGCCGGCAAAGCAGAAAAGTACCATATACTGCAGGTAAGTGTTGGCATGATATACCCTAACCAGGTCCATGTAAAACTCATAATCCATAATGAAAGAAATCATAAAAAGATGTGTTGCAATATATATATATATATATATATATATATATATATATATATATATATATATATATATGTAAGGGAAGGTCTGTTAATAATCGTACAATAGTTAATGGAGTTTCAGTTGTTACTCCAGAGAAAATAGATTGTGAGACCTATGAATTGTTTTGTTGTGCGATTTATTGTTATGTGTATAATAGGCGATACTATTCCAATCGATTAATGAAGGACGTTATTGACGATGAACAAAAATATAGAGAGCTAAAGAATGCGACCTTGCTTACTAACATCAAGAATATATTTCTTAATTTCGTTAATAATGTCTTCGATTTATCCTATTGGACAAGAACTGAACAAGAGGTAGAAGCCCAATTGGCTTCACCAATTGATTTGGAGTCGTCGAGAAACCTAAAATTGGACAATGCAGTGTCTAATTCCAAGCAGTTAAACAAGTGTAAGACTACTTTGAGCAACCTGACATCTAGGCTTCATGCTATTTTTGAATATCAACATAGATTTAATGTGAAGATTCTAAAACCCGCTAGATGTATGGAGTTTGAAGACACCATACCTGCGTACGTGAACTCTTGCTATCAATCTTGTGATCAGATGATGGATGGTTACACTGAGACGAAATTTCGTGATGTGGATGCGTCGTCTTCTGAATTAAAAAAAAATCTTAGACCGGATGCGGGGAGTAGTGGAAAGCAAGTTAGGCGTTGTTCAGAACGCACCCGCGCTATCCGGATTGGTATCAGCTATGGAAGAAAGTTTGGTGGATGATGTAGACTCGAGTCCTATGCTTGATAGGAATGATGAGAAAAGTTTGAAGAGTGTCGGGAAGGAGTGAGTTGCCACTGAAACTGCAGACAGTAGTACCAGTGTCCCTAATGATGGTACTTATCTCCAAATTGATGGTGTTGGTCTTATTAAACCATACGGTTGTTCCGTATCGTGTAAGCTAAAGCAGTTTAGCAGAGTTAGTATTAAGGGTGATGGTCTGTTTTGTTTCAGAGCTATGATGCATTTGTTGGGCTATGAAGATGATGTAGAAAAATTTTAAAAGATACTTAGAGATTTAAAATTTAGAACCTTATTGCCGTTAGCAAATGATTTGTACAAAGTTTTACGGCCAACAGATGAAATACAGAAGGATAAACCCGGAGATTTCAGGGCAATCTGGAGTACTGATGACGTTCTATGCCTTACTGCTCTGGAGTTTGGTGTAAACTTTTGTTTCCACACTGAAATGTATTGTCCGGGGGGTGAGTTTGTGCAGGAATGTCGGAGATACACTTGTGGTATCTCTTACGACGGTCCAGACTATCACATGCTGTACACTGGTGACCACTTCGATGCTTTGCAATCGATTGATGCTTCTAGTCAGGTTTCTACTGTTGAACCTGTTTGTAATAGGGGTTTTAAACTAGCTGTCAGGAAATACTCGCGATCGGTTTACGAAAATACAATAAAATCACAGGTGAACCAACTTAAGACTCAACTTGCTCAGTATTCAGAGCAAGAAATTGAGGACGCTAGGTCACGTTCTACATCCATCGGTGAATTGAAGCGAGGCTTGAGGTTGGTTTCTAGATCGGCCCTCAAACTGGTGGAAGTGCTAAAAGTGTATGGAATAGTGGTAGAAGTGAAGAGTGTTTTTGATGCTTGTAGTGCGCCGGGGGGTTTTTCACAGATTCTTCCTTTAGAGCGTGCCTCGTTTATTTACTCCACTTCTTTAAGATCAGGGTTAAAACAGAAGTGTGGTGAGTTGAGATTTTTTGATGATACCGAGTATTACTTTGATCCACTCTTGAAAGGAGATGGTGACTTGACTAATGAAGAAAATATAAATGATATATTATCTAGGTACAGTGGATTCTTTGACCTGTTTGTTTCTGATGGGTGTGTCGATTCGAGTTTTGATTATGATAAGCAGGAAGAAATCAATCTTAATTTAAAATTGAGTGAGCTTAGATTGGCGGTCGAGTGTGTGAAGATTGGTGGGGTGTCTGTAGTTAAGTTGTTTGATTTTTCTTTGGAAAAACTTCAGATGGCTATACTCGAAGTGTTACCTTGGTTTGAGTCTGCACAAATTTATGTGCCTGCTACTACCAGGTCGGCCAGTGCGGAAAAGTATCTGATTTTGATTAACAAACGAGATAAGAAAGCGGAGTCAGATTTGGTCAGAGATGATATAGTTTTACTTCAGAACATTTGCTTGCAGACACAATATACTGGTTTGCTTTTACTTATACAGTGCTTGAATGACAAGTGCATTGATAACAGGAGGAGCAGTGCTACTGAAAGTTTTAAATCCTTCATTGGTTCTGATCAGTTTAGAAGCACAAGTTTAAAGAGTGACACAAATATGACTAGGTTTGAGAGGCATGAGTATCCAGAACGTCCATTAACCTTTAAGAAGAAAACTGGTGGTTGTTCAGCTGCATTGTATTATATACCATATAACTTGCAACGATACAAATTAAAACTGCATAGATTGGTAATATTGAAATCTGGAAGTAGGAAAATTTATTACATTAAAACATTAAAATTTACTACTGTCTTATTAGTTTATAATATAAAATTGTTTATTAAAAATAAATCGTCTTTCAATAATTGAGTATATGGGCTTGTTTTACAATTATATTAATTGTTGCGTTGAATTCCGCTGTTTGCGTAGCCTCTCGACGCTCCGCGCACGCAGTTCGACTGGACCGCTCCAAATCTGAACGTCGATCGTTCGAAGATCACTAACGCTGATAATTCACGTCTTTGCACACTGCGATATGAACTGATATTGTTTACAATTTATATTTACTTAATCTCAGTGATTTTAACTGGGTAAAATAGATCGAGTATTGAACTTACACTAACTCCGGTTTCTTGAAGTGTTCTCGCGTAACTATCAAAATATCTCGGCAGATATTATGGCCCTACTCCGGAAAATCTTCCACTGTACGCGGGAAAGCACAGAATGATCTATTTATTATTTGAGTTCTGTAAGTGGTAATGGTTACGAAGACCTCGAACCGTGAACCAACTTCTAAGTCTACAGGAAAACGACCTGTCTTGTCACAAAAAACACGTGGCAGCGAGTATGTATTTCTATATCGAGTCTTCGTAAGCAACTGAGCGGTCCATCCGCTGAAAGCTTCCGTCTCAAGTAAATTTTAGACCCTCTGATTGGTTGAAACTGTAGCAAAGTCACAGATGAGGACACAGATAGACTGAAATCAGGCTTAACTCTGTCCGATTCTTTAGAGGCATGTCTAGATTTAATCTACAAATTTTATTACTTTCTAGGAGATAACGAGAATAAAAGACGACGGATTTCATTTTAAAAACCATATAAAAAGTATAGGTGTGGAGCACTGAGTATATGGAAAATGTAGCTTATAACCATGAGAACACTCTGTCCAAGTTTCAGAACGAAAAGTTAATTTTCCTCGAAGTTATTAAATAAAATGTAAAGCACACGCAAGCCAACGTACTTACACACAAATATCTCACATGACATAAAAGAGAATAAATACAATTGAGAATATTTAAAAACAACACACTTTTTTAAACATAGCTGGGTTCTAAACTTATGACTAATTTACAAAGAAAAGAACAAAATCAATTTTTAACTTGTTTATAGCCGTCAGAAATGTGTTACAGCATTAGTATTCCAATTATATGAAATTCATATCCTGTGTTCTGTTACAATATATATATATATGACAGACATAAATTAACATTAACATAAATTAAGGTTAATAGGGAAAACAACTCTCAAGTGAAAGTATACGGCACTAAATTAAGTGGATGCCTTAAACCAGACCATCAGAACGAGCTGTAGACAACAGTGCAACACGAATTTGGAGTAGTGGCTGCCAGTATGTATTGTACAATACCATCTGGATAAGTGGCCGACCCATAGATGACTTTTCTATCTACATTAAGTTAGACAGCTGAACATATTATAAAAACATACGATGAGCTACAACTGTGCACAATTTGGTAGGATGCGGTATTGACTGGAGGTATAATGAGTCATTTCTGAACACGGTATGTTGTCAATTGTCACTGTCCAGTGCCTTAAACCAAGCTGCACATATCAAGGGAAAGAGCTAAGAACTGTACGTAAAACAGCTGGTAGTCAACGTTGGCCGCAATCTGGCTAAGGTTTAACTGTGTTATACAGATATATTTGTGCGACAGCAAGCATGAAATCCCACCTCACTACTGTGTCAAATGGTGATAAGCGTAACTGCAAAGTTAAAGACTAATAAAAATCAGAAATTATGTCTCACATAATCACTATAAACTCTCTAAAGCAACACAACCCAATGAGTTAATTTCCAGTTTATTTGTAATCTATATATTAATCAACGATAAACAAAAAATAATAATTATATAGTCTATTTCTATTGAGTCTAAACCTTTTACAATATGACACAAACTAGATGAGTTCTTGAAAACCAGACACCACAGTCAATGTTTGTACGCAAGCGCTAGTAACATACAATTAGGTGCTACTAAACTGTAATGGTTGTGGTGTTGGCAATTCAGAAAACTTAATTTTAGAAACTGAAAGTTCTTTAAAGTTGAAGGAAAACTATTTTATGTATTCAAGTATGATGCTTGAAGTCCAGTTGCTTGTGTATCCAATAGGATTCGTCCAAATTCTGTGAGCATTTCTCCGTTATTGTTTGAAAGAACTAGATGTATACACTTCATTCCCCTGGAACTTGACTACGATAAATAAAAAGTGAAACACAGAGAAAGAAGAAACAAAAAGGCACTCACTATCAAAAATAATTTGTAATCTTCATATAAACATTAGTAACAAACGAGCCTCGTCATTAACGTCAGGAATGCAAAATGTTTCATATTACAGTACTACGCTTTGGCGTCCTGTAACGTATGTAAGAAGACAGCGTACTGTCGTATATTTAGCCAATCTTCTGCCTTTAAGTAACGAAACTAAAGGAATAGGATACATACAAATTTCAGTTTACACAGTTATCCAATTGCTTGTTGACATAGTCAGAAACATTAACAAGAAATGTTCTGTATTTTGGGTCGCACGAAATATTTACGTGGTTCAACTCGATTCGCGGCGCGTACGTAGATCAGTTCTAAAAAAGACACATTCTAAAAATCGGACAAATTTGTCATTACTGTCTTTTGTAAGAAAATTATTTCACTGTTGAAAATGTAATATGGTTTTTAAAGACTTTGTTTTGAAAAAAAATTAGTTTAAAAATCACATTCAACATTTGTTAACAATAAAAATACATAGTGTACATTACACCAAGCTACTTTTGCCCTTTATTATAAACTATAGGTATCATTTTCTTATTGGAAATTTAATTCTAAATAAATAGCTAAGTGTTATAAGAAACAGATTCTAAATACCAAAACCACAACATATTACAGATAGCGAACACTAATCATCAACATTGTGTTCTTGATACCTAAACTTATTTTATGGAACTAGGTTTATACATCCGCCCCTCCCCAGGACCATCACTTAATTCTTTATTCTTCATCAATGCAGGTAATCCTTTTGTTCCTTCCATCTTTTCGTTTTAAAGGACCTGCTCCTCAAAGCTCAGTTACAAATTTCTTCGAATTTGTAATATGCTATTATTTAAATACTCTATGCAACAACTCACCGATCACTCAAGTCTCCGTAGAAAACTTTTGACATGTGTTTGACGCTTTCATTGTGTTATCAGATTTTTTGTTATAAATTCAATCAAATTCTTTTGTTGAGTGTTTTATTATACAGTCCTCTGCTACAAATATCACATAATAAACAGCTTAAAACTTATCTTTTGCTTCATGAGAAAATGCCATTTTATAGAAAACGAAGTGTAATATATTTCATGAGCATGCGCCAAAAACTAATTCCCAATGTCAGCTACAACCGTGTGGTCTCGCAGTAACAGAAATGGATAAGGCAGTGTCTTCCATGGTCAGAGTAACGACTGAATATCAGTTCTAACTGAACGAAAACAATACGAGTGCACTTAAATGCTGTGCCCTGTAAGACTTATTTAGACATGTATTTACCATTTAACGTAACGCTTTAATAAACATAACAGCGGCAGCATATGTGGTGGCGGGGTGTATCATTGCAGCAAAATTCTGAATTATTATCAACCAATGAATCTTTTTTGTCCAACATCAAATAAGAAGGAATAATATTTTATTTAAACCAAGACACATTATTTATTTTGAACAGTTACAGTTTTACATAATAACAAAAATGTAAACGCTAATTCAAGGAATGAAAAATGTTCAAATTAAAAATAAATATCTAATATGAGATAATGATATATTTTTGTCTCGTAAGGTGATATGAAACACATTGATCAAGTTAACATAAAAACGTTGTTTTAATAAAATTGAAATAAAGGATTTAATACAATTATATATTGGTCGAAATTGTAATTTAAGACAAACAAATAACAAGATAAATTTATACATGGAAATTAATGAAACAATGCATGTAAAAACATGAGTTAATGTTAATAAAATCCTTTGAATGTCACTGTAGCTTGAGCTAACCTGTGCTTCACAGGTTCGTCTAACGGATCAGCGTATGTAAGATCTTTAATCATATTTTGCTATTGGTAGTTTTCGGTTTGAGTTGACGGCAGCAGTGAAGGATTTATCGCGCGCCGCCTCAAGATAAACGACCCAGGGTTTTGAGCTTTCTTAATGATAAGTAGGCCTACACAACATTTATGCACTGTTTTGCTGTTAACGTGTGGAATTGGCTAGCAATACATCCAACAAATCTCTATAAAGAAGAATTTCAGAAACTGCTCTGTGAAGAAAAAATGTGTAGGCTTACTAATAGAGGAAGCTACTTAGAAAAATTGTTATCTCTTTACTTTCACATATATATTATAACCAAAAAAATATTTTTATAAAACTGTCAATTATATTTGATTGATCCTTGAATCACAAAAACTACTGCATAATATTCAACATTTTCTTAAGACTAACAAGCACACATTGTACAAATCTTATTTTAGTGCATCAAGTGATATTAGTACCAGTCAGGTGGACGCAACTAGGAAGTTGCCCATATGCACAAATACAACTAAATGTCTTCAGTATTTATTGCAGTCTGCAGAAATGGTAGGGTAGTTCTCCAGGTTAGCTATTCAGAAAAACATTTAAAATTTGTTCCTAATGTTACGGGTTTTCTGAACCTGATCCATAAAAGTTTATATAAAAACTATACTAATAATTTAGCAAATTTATGTAAGAAATATAAAAGCACAAGACTGTCATCCAAAACAGTGTGTAGAATACATCTCAGCAGAAGACGAAAATATTTGACGGCCACAATCCGCTGGCAATGTCCAAAACAACTATATGTATTTCAAGGAAACAGTATACTCAACTTACATATATATATATATATGTAAGGGAAGGTCTGTTAATAATCGTACAATAATTAATGGAGTTTCAGTTGTTACTCCAGAGAAAATAGATTGTGAGACCTATGAATTGTTTTGTTGTGCGATTTATTGTTATGTGTATAATAGGCGATACTATTCCAATCGATTAATGGAGGACGTTATTGACGATGAACAAAAATATAGAGAGCTAAAGAATGCGACCTTGCTTACTAACATCAAGAATATATTTCTTAATTTCGTTAATAATGTCTTCGATTTATCCTATTGGACAAGAACTGAACAAGAGGTAGAAGCCCAATTGGCTTCACCAATTGATTTGGAGTCGTCGAGAAACCTAAAATTGGACAATGCAGTGTCTAATTCCAAGCAGTTAAACAAGTGTAAGACTACTTTGAGCAACCTGACATCTAGGCTTCATGCTATTTTTGAATATCAACATAGATTTAATGTGAAGATTCTAAAACCCGCTAGATGTATGGAGTTTGAAGACACCATACCTGCGTACGTGAACTCTTGCTATCAATCTTGTGATCAGATGATGGATGGTTACACTGAGACGAAATTTCGTGATGTGGATGCGTCGTCTTCTGAATTAAAAAAAAATCTTAGACCGGATGCGGGGAGTAGTGGAAAGCAAGTTAGGCGTTGTTCAGAACGCACCCGCGCTATCCGGATTGGTATCAGCTATGGAAGAAAGTTTGGTGGATGATGTACACTCGAATCCTGTGCTTGATAGGAATGATGAGAAAAGTTTGAAGAGTGTCGGGAAGGAGTGAGTTGCCACTGAAACTTCAGACAGTAGTACCAGTGTCCCTAATGATGGTACTTATCTCCAAATTGATGGTCTTGGTCTTATTAAACCATACGGTTGTTCCGTATCGTGTAATCTAAAGCAGTTTAGCAGAGTTAGTATTAAGGGTGATGGTCTGTTTTGTTTCAGAGCTATGATGCATTTGTTGGGCTACTAAGATGATGTAGAAAAACTTTAAAAGATACTTAGAAATTCAAAATTTAGAACCTTATTGCCGTTAGCAAATGATTTGGACAAAGTGTTACGGCCAACAGATGAAATACAGAAGGATAAACCCGGAGATTTCAGGGCAATCTGGAGTACTGATGATGTTCTATGCCTTACTGCTCTGGAGTTTGGTGTAAACTTTTGTTTCCACACTGAAATGTATTGTCCGGGGGGTGAGTTTGTGCAGGAATGTCGGAGATACACTTGTGGTATCTCTTACGACGGTCCAGACTATCACATGCTGTACACTGGTGACTACTTCGATGCTTTGCAATCGATTGATGCTTCTAGTCAGGTTTCTACTGTTGAACCTGTTTGTAATAGGGGTTTTAAACTAGCTGTCAGGAAATACTCGCGATCGGTTTACGATAATACAATAAAATCACAGGTGAACCAACTTAAGACTCAACTTGCTCAGTATTCTGAGCAAGAAATTGAGGACGCTAGGTCACGTTCTACATCCATCGGTGAATTGAAGCGAGGCTTGAGGTTGGTTTCTAGATCGGCCCTCAAACTGGTGGAAGTGCTAAAAGTGTATGGAATAGTGGTAGAAGTGAAGAGTGTTTTTGATGCTTGTAGTGCGCCGGGGGGTTTTTCACAGATTCTTCCTTTAGAGCGTGCCTCGTTTATTTACTCCACTTCTTTGAGATCAGGGTTAAAACAGAAGTGTGGTGAGTTGAGATTTTTTGATGATACCGAGTATTACTTTGATCCACTCTTGAAAGGAGATGGTGACTTGACTAATGAAGAAAATATAAATGATATATTATCTAGGTACAGTGGATTCTTTGACCTGTTTGTTTCTGGTGGGTGTGTCGATTCGAGTTTTGATTATGATAAGCAGGAAGAAATCAATCTTAATTTGAAATTGAGTGAGCTTAGATTGGCGGTCGAGTGTGTGAAGATTGGTGGGGTGTCTGTAGTTAAGTTGTTTGATTTTTCTTTGGAAAAACTTCAGATGGCTATACTCGAAGTGTTACCTTGGTTTGAGTCTGCACAAATTTATGTGCCTGCTACTACCAGGTCGGCCAGTGCGGAAAAGTATCTGATTTTGATTAACAAACGAGATAAGAAAGCGGAGTCAGATTTGGTCAGAGATGATATTGTTTTACTTCAGAACATTTGCTTGCAGACACAATATACTGGTTTGCTTTTACTTATACAGTGCTTGAATGACAAGTGCATTGATAACAGGAGGAGCAGTGCTACTGAAAGTTTTAAATCCTTCATTGGTTATGATCAGTTTAGAAGCACAAGATTAAAGAGTGACACAAATATGACTAGGTTTGAGAGGCATGAGTATCCAGAATGTCCATTAACCTTTAAGAAGAAAACTGGTGGTTGTTCAACTGCATTGTATTATATACCATATAACTTGCAACGATACAAATTAAAACTGCATAGATTGGTAATATTGAAATCTGGAAGTAGGAAAATTTATTACATTAAAACATTAAAATTTACTACTGTCTTATTAGTTTATAATATAAAATTGTTTATTAAAAATAAATCGTCTTTCAATAATTGAGTATATGGGCTTGTTTTACAATTATATTAATTGTTGCGTTGAATTCCGCTGTTTGCGTAGCCTCTCGACGCTCCGCGCACGCAGTTCGACTGGACCGCTCCAAATCTGAACGTCGATCGTTCGAAGATCACTAACGCTGATAATTCACGTCTTTGCACACTGCGATATGAACTGATATTGTTTACAATTTATATTTACTTAATCTCAGTGATTTTAACTGGGTAAAATAGATCGAGTATTGAACTTACACTAACTCCGGTTTCTTGAAGTGTTCTCGCGTAACTATCAAAATATCTCGGCAGATATTATGGCCCTACTCCGGAAAATCTTCCACTGTACGCGGGAAAGCACTAGAATGGTCTATTTATTATTTGAGTTCTGTAAGTGGTAATGGTTACGAAGACCTCGAACCGTGAACCAACTTCTAAGTCTACAGGAAAACGACCTGTCTTGTCACAAAAAACACGTGGCAGCGAGTATGTATTTCTATATCGAGTCTTCGTAAGCAACTGAGCGGTCCATCCGCTGAAAGCGTCCGTCTCAAGTAAATTTTAGACCCTCTGATTGGTTGAAACTGTAGCAAAGTCACAGATGAGGACACAGATAGACTGAAATCAGGCTTAACTCTGTCCGATTCTTTAGAGGCATGTCTAGATTTAATCTACAAATTTTATTACTTTCTAGGAGATAACGAGAATAAAAGACGACGGATTTCATTTTAAAAACCATATAAAAAGTATAGGTGTGGAGCACTGAGTATATGCAAAATGTAGCTTATAACCATGAGAACACTCTGTCCAAGTTTCAGAACGAAAAGTTAATTTTCCTCGAAGTTATTAAATAAAATGTAAAGCACACGCAAGCCAACGTACTTACACACAAATATCTCACACGACATAAAAGAGAATAAATACAATTGAGAATATTTAAAAACAACACACTTTTTTAAACATAGCTGGGTTCTAAACTTATGACTAATTTACAAAGAAAAGAACAAAATCAATTTTTAACTTGTTTATAGCCGTCAGAAATGTGTTACAGCATTAGTATTCCAATTATATGAAATTCATATCCTGTGTTCTGTTACAATATATATATATATATATATGACAGACATAAATTAACATTAACATAAATTAAGGTTAATAGGGAAAACAACTCTCAAGTGAAAGTATACGGCACTAAATTAAGTGGATGCCTTAAACCAGACCATCAGAACGAGCTGTAGACAACAGTGCAACACGAATTTGGAGTAGTGGCTGCCAGTATGTATTGTACAATACCATCTGGATAAGTGGCCGACCCATAGATGACTTTTCTATCTACATTAAGTTAGACAGCTGAACATATTATAAAAACATACGATGAGCTACAACTGTGCACAATTTGGTAGGATGCGGTATTGACTAGAGGTATAATGAGTCATTTCTGAACACGTTATGTTGTCAATTGTCACTGTCCAGTGCCTTAAGCCAAGCTGCACATATCAAGGGAAAGAGCTAAGAACTGTACGTAAAACAGCTGGTAGTCAACGTTGGCCGCAATCTGGCTAAGGTTTAACTGTGTTATACAGATATATTTGTGCGACAGCAAGCATGAAATCCCACCTCACTACTGTGTCAAATGGTGATAAGCGTAACTGCAAAGTTAAAGACTAATAAAAATCAGAAATTATGTCTCACATAATCACTATAAACTCTCTAAAGCAACACAACCCAATGAGTTAATTTCCAGTTTATTTGTAATCTATATATTAATCAACGATAAACAAAAAATAATAATTATATAGTCTATTTCTATTGAGTCTAAACCTTTCACAATATGACACAAACTAGATGAGTTCTTGAAAACCAGCCACCACAGTCAATGTTTGTACGCAAGCGCTAGTAACATACAATTAGGTGCTACTAAACTGGTTGTAATGGTTGTGGTGTTGGCAATTCAGAAAACTTAATTTTAGAAACTGAAAGTTCTTGAAAGTTGAAGGAAAACTATTTTATGTATTCAAGAATGATGCTTGAAGTCCAGCTGCTTGTGTATCCAATAGGATTCGTCCAAATTCTGTGAGCATTTCTCCGTTATTGTTTGAAAGAACTAGATGTATACACTTCATTCCCCTGGAACTTGACTACGATAAATGAAAAGTGAAACACAGAGAAAGAAGAAACAAAAAGGCACTCACTATCAAAAATAATTTGTAATCTTCATATAAACATTAGTAACAAACGAGCCTCGTCATTAACGTCAGGAATGCAAAATGTTTCATATTACAGTACTACGCTTTGGCGTCCTGTAACGTATGTAAGAAGACAGCGTACTGTCGTATATTTAGCCAATCTTCTGCCTTTAAGTAACGAAACTAAAGGAATAGGATACATACAAATTTCAGTTTACACAGTTATCCAATTGCTTGTTGACATAGTCAGAAACATTAACAAGAAATGTTCTGTATTTTGGGTCGCACGAAATATTTACGTGGTTCAACTCGATTCGCGGCGCGTACGTAGATCAGTTCTAAAAAAGACACATTCTAAAAATCGGACAAATTTGTCATTACTGTCTTTTGTAAGAAAATTATTTCACTATTGAAAATGTAATATGGTTTTTAAAGACTTTGTTTTGAAAAAAATTAGTTTAAAAATCACATTCAACATTTATTAACAATAAAAATACATAGTGTACATTACACCAAGCTACTTTTGCCCTTTATTATAAACTATAGGTATCATTTTCTTATTGGAAATTTAATTCTAAATAAATAGCTAAGTGTTATAAGAAACAGATTCTAAATACCAAAACCACAACATAATACAGATAGCGAACACTAATCATCAACATTGTGTTCTTGATACCTAAACTTATTTTATGGAACTAGGTTTATACATCCGCCCCTCCCCAGGACCATCACTTAATTCTTTATTCTTCATCAATGCAGGTAATCCTTTTGTTCCTTCCATCTTTTCGTTTTAAAGGACCTGCTCCTCAAAGCTCAGTTACAAATTTCTTCGAATTTGTAATATGCTATTATTTAAATACTCTATGCAACAACTCACCGATCACTCAAGTCTCCGTAGAAAACTTTTGACATGTGTTTGACGCTTTCATTGTGTTATCAGTTTTTTTGTTATAAATTCAATCAAATTCTTTTGTTGAGTGTTTTATTATACAGTCCTCTGCTACAAATATCACATAATAAACAGCTTAAAACTTATCTTTTGCTTCATGAGAAAATGCCATTTTATAGAAAACGAAGTGTAATATATTTCATGAGCATGCGCCAAAAACTAATTCCCAATGTCAGCTACAACCGTGTGGTCTCGCAGTAACAGAAATGGATAAGGCAGTGTCTTCCATGGTCAGAGTAAAGACTGAATATCAGTTCTAACTGAACGAAAACAATACGAGTGCACTTAAATGCTGTGCCCTGTAAGACTTATTTAGACATGTATTTACCATTTAACGTAACGCTTTAATAAACATAACAGCGGCAGCATATGTGGTGGCGGGGTGTATCATTGCAGCAAAATTCTGAATTATTATCAACCAATGAATCTTTTTTGTCCAACATCAAATAAGAAGGAATAATACTTTATTTAAACCAAGACACAGTATTTATTTTGAACAGTTACAGTTTTACATAATAACAAAAATGTAAACGCTAATTCAAGGAATGAAAAATGTTCAAATTAAAAATAAATATCTAATATGAGATAATTATATATTTTTGTCTCGTAAGGTGATATGAAACACATTGATCAAGTTAACATAAAAACGTTGTTTTAATAAAATTGAAATAAAGGATTTAATACAATTATATATTGGTCGAAATTGTAATTTAAGACAAACAAATAACAAGATAAATTTATACATGGAAATTAATGAAACAATGCATGTAAAAACATGAGTTAATGTTAATAAAATCCTTTGAATGTCATTTTAGCTTGACCTAACCTGTGCTTCACAGGTTCGTCTAACGGATCAGCGTATGTAATATCTTTAATCATATTTTGCTATTGGTAGTTTTCGGTTTGAGTTGACGGCAGCAGTGAAGGATTTATCGCGCGCCGCCTCAAGATAAACGACCCAGGGTTTTGAGCTTTCTTAATGATAAGTAGGCCTACACAACATTTATGCACTGTTTTGCTGTTAACGTGTGGAATTGGCTAGCAATACATCCAACAAATCTCTATAAAGAAGAATTTCAGAAACTACTCTGTGAAGAAAAACTGTGTAGGCTTACTAATAGAGGAAGCTACTTAGAAAAATTGTTATCTCTTTACTTTCACATATATATTATAACCAAAAAAATATTTTTATAAAACTGTCAATTATATTTGATTGATCCTTGAATCACAAAAACTACTGCATAATATTCAACATTTTCTTAAGACTAACAAGCACACATTGTACAAATCTTATTTTAGTGCATCAAGTGATATTAGTACCAGTCAGGTGGACGCAACTAGGAAGTTGCCCATATGCACAAATACAACTAAATGTCTTCAGTATTTATTGCAGTCTGCAGAAATGGTAGGGTAGTTCTCCAGGTTAGCTATTCAGAAAAACATTTAAAATTTGTTCCTAATGTTACGGGTTTTCTGAACCTGATCCATAAAAGTTTATATAAAAACTATACTAATAATTTAGCAAATTTATGTAAGAAATATAAAAGCACAAGACTGTCATCCAAAACAGTGTGTAGAATACGAAAATATTTGACGGCCACAATCCGCTGGCAATGTCCAAAACAACGATATGTATTTCAAGGAAACAGTATACTCAACTTACATATATATATATATATATGTAAGGGAAGGTCTGTTAATAATCGTACAATAATTAATGGAGTTTCAGTTGTTACTCCAGAGAAAATAGATTGTGAGACCTATGAATTGTTTTGTTGTGCGATTTATTGTTATGTGTATAATAGGCGATACTATTCCAATCGATTAATGGAGGACGTTATTGACGATGAACAAAAATATAGAGAGCTAAAGAATGCGACCTTGCTTACTAACATCAAGAATATATTTCTTAATTTCGTTAATAATGTCTTCGATTTATCCTATTGGACAAGAACTGAACAAGAGGTAGAAGCCCAATTGGCTTCACCAATTGATTTGGAGTCGTCGAGAAACCTAAAATTGGACAATGCAGTGTCTAATTCCAAGCAGTTAAACAAGTGTAAGACTACTTTGAGCAACCTGACATCTAGGCTTCATGCTATTTTTGAATATCAACATAGATTTAATGTGAAGATTCTAAAACCCGCTAGATGTATGGAGTTTGAAGACACCATACCTGCGTACGTGAACTCTTGCTATCAATCTTGTGATCAGATGATGGATGGTTACACTGAGACGAAATTTCGTGATGTGGATGCGTCGTCTTCTGAATTAAAAAAAAATCTTAGACCGGATGCGGGGAGTAGTGGAAAGCAAGTTAGGCGTTGTTCAGAACGCACCCGCGCTATCCGGATTGGTATCAGCTATGGAAGAAAGTTTGGTGGATGATGTACACTCGAATCCTGTGCTTGATAGGAATGATGAGAAAAGTTTGAAGAGTGTCGGGAAGGAGTGAGTTGCCACTGAAACTTCAGACAGTAGTACCAGTGTCCCTAATGATGGTACTTATCTCCAAATTGATGGTCTTGGTCTTATTAAACCATACGGTTGTTCCGTATCGTGTAATCTAAAGCAGTTTAGCAGAGTTAGTATTAAGGGTGATGGTCTGTTTTGTTTCAGAGCTATGATGCATTTGTTGGGCTACTAAGATGATGTAGAAAAACTTTAAAAGATACTTAGAAATTCAAAATTTAGAACCTTATTGCCGTTAGCAAATGATTTGGACAAAGTGTTACGGCCAACAGATGAAATACAGAAGGATAAACCCGGAGATTTCAGGGCAATCTGGAGTACTGATGATGTTCTATGCCTTACTGCTCTGGAGTTTGGTGTAAACTTTTGTTTCCACACTGAAATGTATTGTCCGGGGGGTGAGTTTGTGCAGGAATGTCGGAGATACACTTGTGGTATCTCTTACGACGGTCCAGACTATCACATGCTGTACACTGGTGACTACTTCGATGCTTTGCAATCGATTGATGCTTCTAGTCAGGTTTCTACTGTTGAACCTGTTTGTAATAGGGGTTTTAAACTAGCTGTCAGGAAATACTCGCGATCGGTTTACGATAATACAATAAAATCACAGGTGAACCAACTTAAGACTCAACTTGCTCAGTATTCTGAGCAAGAAATTGAGGACGCTAGGTCACGTTCTACATCCATCGGTGAATTGAAGCGAGGCTTGAGGTTGGTTTCTAGATCGGCCCTCAAACTGGTGGAAGTGCTAAAAGTGTATGGAATAGTGGTAGAAGTGAAGAGTGTTTTTGATGCTTGTAGTGCGCCGGGGGGTTTTTCACAGATTCTTCCTTTAGAGCGTGCCTCGTTTATTTACTCCACTTCTTTGAGATCAGGGTTAAAACAGAAGTGTGGTGAGTTGAGATTTTTTGATGATACCGAGTATTACTTTGATCCACTCTTGAAAGGAGATGGTGACTTGACTAATGAAGAAAATATAAATGATATATTATCTAGGTACAGTGGATTCTTTGACCTGTTTGTTTCTGATGGGTGTGTCGATTCGAGTTTTGATTATGATAAGCAGGAAGAAATCAATCTTAATTTGAAATTGAGTGAGCTTAGATTGGCGGTCGAGTGTGTGAAGATTGGTGGGGTGTCTGTAGTTAAGTTGTTTGATTTTTCTTTGGAAAAACTTCAGATGGCTATACTCGAAGTGTTACCTTGGTTTGAGTCTGCACAAATTTATGTGCCTGCTACTACCAGGTCGGCCAGTGCGGAAAAGTATCTGATTTTGATTAACAAACGAGATAA
This sequence comes from Magicicada septendecula, assembly GCA_034769895.1. Lineage (NCBI taxonomy): Eukaryota > Metazoa > Arthropoda > Insecta > Hemiptera > Cicadidae > Magicicada > Magicicada septendecula. The sequence goes on along the minus strand of CM068374.1, from coordinate 310,194,618 downwards.
GAAAGCGGAGTCAGATTTGGTCAGAGATGATATTGTTTTACTTCAGAACATTTGCTTGCAGACACAATATACTGGTTTGCTTTTACTTATACAGTGCTTGAATGACAAGTGCATTGATAACAGGAGGAGCAGTGCTACTGAAAGTTTTAAATCCTTCATTGGTTATGATCAGTTTAGAAGCACAAGATTAAAGAGTGACACAAATATGACTAGGTTTGAGAGGCATGAGTATCCAGAATGTCCATTAACCTTTAAGAAGAAAACTGGTGGTTGTTCAACTGCATTGTATTATATACCATATAACTTGCAACGATACAAATTAAAACTGCATAGATTGGTAATATTGAAATCTGGAAGTAGGAAAATTTATTACATTAAAACATTAAAATTTACTACTGTCTTATTAGTTTATAATATAAAATTGTTTATTAAAAATAAATCGTCTTTCAATAATTGAGTATATGGGCTTGTTTTACAATTATATTAATTGTTGCGTTGAATTCCGCTGTTTGCGTAGCCTCTCGACGCTCCGCGCACGCAGTTCGACTGGACCGCTCCAAATCTGAACGTCGATCGTTCGAAGATCACTAACGCTGATAATTCACGTCTTTGCACACTGCGATATGAACTGATATTGTTTACAATTTATATTTACTTAATCTCAGTGATTTTAACTGGGTAAAATAGATCGAGTATTGAACTTACACTAACTCCGGTTTCTTGAAGTGTTCTCGCGTAACTATCAAAATATCTCGGCAGATATTATGGCCCTACTCCGGAAAATCTTCCACTGTACGCGGGAAAGCACTAGAATGGTCTATTTATTATTTGAGTTCTGTAAGTGGTAATGGTTACGAAGACCTCGAACCGTGAACCAACTTCTAAGTCTACAGGAAAACGACCTGTCTTGTCACAAAAAACACGTGGCAGCGAGTATGTATTTCTATATCGAGTCTTCGTAAGCAACTGAGCGGTCCATCCGCTGAAAGCGTCCGTCTCAAGTAAATTTTAGACCCTCTGATTGGTTGAAACTGTAGCAAAGTCACAGATGAGGACACAGATAGACTGAAATCAGGCTTAACTCTGTCCGATTCTTTAGAGGCATGTCTAGATTTAATCTACAAATTTTATTACTTTCTAGGAGATAACGAGAATAAAAGACGACGGATTTCATTTTAAAAACCATATAAAAAGTATAGGTGTGGAGCACTGAGTATATGCAAAATGTAGCTTATAACCATGAGAACACTCTGTCCAAGTTTCAGAACGAAAAGTTAATTTTCCTCGAAGTTATTAAATAAAATGTAAAGCACACGCAAGCCAACGTACTTACACACAAATATCTCACATGACATAAAAGAGAATAAATACAATTGAGAATATTTAAAAACAACACACTTTTTTAAACATAGCTGGGTTCTAAACTTATGACTAATTTACAAAGAAAAGAACAAAATCAATTTTTAACTTGTTTATAGCCGTCAGAAATGTGTTACAGCATTAGTATTCCAATTATATGAAATTCATATCCTGTGTTCTGTTACAATATATATATATATATATATATATATATATATATATATATATATATATGACAGACATAAATTAACATTAACATAAATTAAGGTTAATAGGGAAAACAACTCTCAAGTGAAAGTATACGGCACTAAATTAAGTGGATGCCTTAAACCAGACCATCAGAACGAGCTGTAGACAACAGTGCAACACGAATTTGGAGTAGTGGCTGCCAGTATGTATTGTACAATACCATCTGGATAAGTGGCCGACCCATAGATGACTTTTCTATCTACATTAAGTTAGACAGCTGAACATATTATAAAAACATACGATGAGCTACAACTGTGCACAATTTGGTAGGATGCGGTATTGACTAGAGGTATAATGAGTCATTTCTGAACACGGTATGTTGTCAATTGTCACTGTCCAGTGCCTTAAACCAAGCTGCACATATCAAGGGAAAGAGCTAAGAACTGTACGTAAAACAGCTGGTAGTCAACGTTGGCCGCAATCTGGCTAAGGTTTAACTGTGTTATACAGATATATTTGTGCGACAGCAAGCATGAAATCCCACCTCACTACTGTGTCAAATGGTGATAAGCGTAACTGCAAAGTTAAAGACTAATAAAAATCAGAAATTATGTCTCACATAATCACTATAAACTCTCTAAAGCAACACAACCCAATGAGTTAATTTCCAGTTTATTTGTAATCTATATATTAATCAACGATAAACAAAAAATAATAATTATATAGTCTATTTCTATTGAGTCTAAACCTTTCACAATATGACACAAACTAGATGAGTTCTTGAAAACCAGCCACCACAGTCAATGTTTGTACGCAAGCGCTAGTAACATACAATTAGGTGCTACTAAACTGGTTGTAATGGTTGTGGTGTTGGCAATTCAGAAAACTTAATTTTAGAAACTGAAAGTTCTTGAAAGTTGAAGGAAAACTATTTTATGTATTCAAGAATGATGCTTGAAGTCCAGCTGCTTGTGTATCCAATAGGATTCGTCCAAATTCTGTGAGCATTTCTCCGTTATTGTTTGAAAGAACTAGATGTATACACTTCATTCCCCTGGAACTTGACTACGATAAATGAAAAGTGAAACACAGAGAAAGAAGAAACAAAAAGGCACTCACTATCAAAAATAATTTGTAATCTTCATATAAACATTAGTAACAAACGAGCCTCGTCATTAACGTCAGGAATGCAAAATGTTTCATATTACAGTACTACGCTTTGGCGTCCTGTAACGTATGTAAGAAGACAGCGTACTGTCGTATATTTAGCCAATCTTCTGCCTTTAAGTAACGAAACTAAAGGAATAGGATACATACAAATTTCAGTTTACACAGTTATCCAATTGCTTGTTGACATAGTCAGAAACATTAACAAGAAATGTTCTGTATTTTGGGTCGCACGAAATATTTACGTGGTTCAACTCGATTCGCGGCGCGTACGTAGATCAGTTCTAAAAAAGACACATTCTAAAAATCGGACAAATTTGTCATTACTGTCTTTTGTAAGAAAATTATTTCACTATTGAAAATGTAATATGGTTTTTAAAGACTTTGTTTTGAAAAAAATTAGTTTAAAAATCACATTCAACATTTATTAACAATAAAAATACATAGTGTACATTACACCAAGCTACTTTTGCCCTTTATTATAAACTATAGGTATCATTTTCTTATTGGAAATTTAATTCTAAATAAATAGCTAAGTGTTATAAGAAACAGATTCTAAATACCAAAACCACAACATAATACAGATAGCGAACACTAATCATCAACATTGTGTTCTTGATACCTAAACTTATTTTATGGAACTAGGTTTATACATCCGCCCCTCCCCAGGACCATCACTTAATTCTTTATTCTTCATCAATGCAGGTAATCCTTTTGTTCCTTCCATCTTTTCGTTTTAAAGGACCTGCTCCTCAAAGCTCAGTTACAAATTTCTTCGAATTTGTAATATGCTATTATTTAAATACTCTATGCAACAACTCACCGATCACTCAAGTCTCCGTAGAAAACTTTTGACATGTGTTTGACGCTTTCATTGTGTTATCAGTTTTTTTGTTATAAATTCAATCAAATTCTTTTGTTGAGTGTTTTATTATACAGTCCTCTGCTACAAATATCACATAATAAACAGCTTAAAACTTATCTTTTGCTTCATGAGAAAATGCCATTTTATAGAAAACGAAGTGTAATATATTTCATGAGCATGCGCCAAAAACTAATTCCCAATGTCAGCTACAACCGTGTGGTCTCGCAGTAACAGAAATGGATAAGGCAGTGTCTTCCATGGTCAGAGTAAAGACTGAATATCAGTTCTAACTGAACGAAAACAATACGAGTGCACTTAAATGCTGTGCCCTGTAAGACTTATTTAGACATGTATTTACCATTTAACGTAACGCTTTAATAAACATAACAGCGGCAGCATATGTGGTGGCGGGGTGTATCATTGCAGCAAAATTCTGAATTATTATCAACCAATGAATCTTTTTTGTCCAACATCAAATAAGAAGGAATAATATTTTATTTAAACCAAGACACAGTATTTATTTTGAACAGTTACAGTTTTACATAATAACAAAAATGTAAACGCTAATTCAAGGAATGAAAAATGTTCAAATTAAAAATAAATATCTAATATGAGATAATTATATATTTTTGTCTCGTAAGGTGATATGAAACACATTGATCAAGTTAACATAAAAACGTTGTTTTAATAAAATTGAAATAAAGGATTTAATACAATTATATATTGGTCGAAATTGTAATTTAAGACAAACAAATAACAAGATAAATTTATACATGGAAATTAATGAAACAATGCATGTAAAAACATGAGTTAATGTTAATAAAATCCTTTGAATGTCATTTTAGCTTGACCTAACCTGTGCTTCACAGGTTCGTCTAACGGATCAGCGTATGTAATATCTTTAATCATATTTTGCTATTGGTAGTTTTCGGTTTGAGTTGACGGCAGCAGTGAAGGATTTATCGCGCGCCGCCTCAAGATAAACGACCCAGGGTTTTGAGCTTTCTTAATGATAAGTAGGCCTACACAACATTTATGCACTGTTTTGCTGTTAACGTGTGGAATTGGCTAGCAATACATCCAACAAATCTCTATAAAGAAGAATTTCAGAAACTGCTCTGTGAAGAAAAACTGTGTAGGCTTACTAATAGAGGAAGCTACTTAGAAAAATTGTTATCTCTTTACTTTCACATATATATTATAACCAAAAAAATATTTTTATAAAACTGTCAATTATATTTGATTGATCCTTGAATCACAAAAACTACTGCATAATATTCAACATTTTCTTAAGACTAACAAGCACACATTGTACAAATCTTATTTTAGTGCATCAAGTGATATTAGTACCAGTCAGGTGGACGCAACTAGGAAGTTGCCCATATGCACAAATACAACTAAATGTCTTCAGTATTTATTGCAGTCTGCAGAAATGGTAGGGTAGTTCTCCAGGTTAGCTATTCAGAAAAACATTTAAAATTTGTTCCTAATGTTACGGGTTTTCTGAACCTGATCCATAAAAGTTTATATAAAAACTATACTAATAATTTAGCAAATTTATGTAAGAAATATAAAAGCACAAGACTGTCATCCAAAACAGTGTGTAGAATACATCTCAGCAGAAGACGAAAATATTTGACGGCCACAATCCGCTGGCAATGTCCAAAACAACGATATGTATTTCAAGGAAACAGTATACTCAACTTACATATATATATATATATATGTAAGGGAAGGTCTGTTAATAATCGTACAATAATTAATGGAGTTTCAGTTGTTACTCCAGAGAAAATAGATTGTGAGACCTATGAATTGTTTTGTTGTGCGATTTATTGTTATGTGTATAATAGGCGATACTATTCCAATCGATTAATGGAGGACGTTATTGACGATGAACAAAAATATAGAGAGCTAAAGAATGCGACCTTGCTTACTAACATCAAGAATATATTTCTTAATTTCGTTAATAATGTCTTCGATTTATCCTATTGGACAAGAACTGAACAAGAGGTAGAAGCCCAATTGGCTTCACCAATTGATTTGGAGTCGTCGAGAAACCTAAAATTGGACAATGCAGTGTCTAATTCCAAGCAGTTAAACAAGTGTAAGACTACTTTGAGCAACCTGACATCTAGGCTTCATGCTATTTTTGAATATCAACATAGATTTAATGTGAAGATTCTAAAACCCGCTAGATGTATGGAGTTTGAAGACACCATACCTGCGTACGTGAACTCTTGCTATCAATCTTGTGATCAGATGATGGATGGTTACACTGAGACGAAATTTCGTGATGTGGATGCGTCGTCTTCTGAATTAAAAAAAAATCTTAGACCGGATGCGGGGAGTAGTGGAAAGCAAGTTAGGCGTTGTTCAGAACGCACCCGCGCTATCCGGATTGGTATCAGCTATGGAAGAAAGTTTGGTGGATGATGTACACTCGAATCCTGTGCTTGATAGGAATGATGAGAAAAGTTTGAAGAGTGTCGGGAAGGAGTGAGTTGCCACTGAAACTTCAGACAGTAGTACCAGTGTCCCTAATGATGGTACTTATCTCCAAATTGATGGTGTTGGTCTTATTAAACCATACGGTTGTTCCGTATCGTGTAATCTAAAGCAGTTTAGCAGAGTTAGTATTAAGGGTGATGGTCTGTTTTGTTTCAGAGCTATGATGCATTTGTTGGGCTACTAAGATGATGTAGAAAAATTTTAAAAGATACTTAGAGATTCAAAATTTAGAACCTTATTGCCGTTAGCAAATGATTTGGACAAAGTGTTACGGCCAACAGATGAAATACAGAAGGATAAACCCGGAGATTTCAGGGCAATCTGATGAGTACTGATGATGTTCTATGCCTTACTGCTCTGGATTTTGGTGTAAACTTTTGTTTCCACACTGAAATGTATTGTCCGGGGGGTGAGTTTGTGCAGGAATGTCGGAGATACACTTGTGGTATCTCTTACGACGGTCCAGACTATCACATGCTGTACACTGGTGACCACTTCGATGCTTTGCAATCGATTGATGCTTCTAGTCAGGTTTCTACTGTTGAACCTGTTTGTAATAGGGGTTTTAAAATAGCTGTCAGGAAATACTCGCGATCGGTTTACGATAATACAATAAAATCACAGGTGAACCAACTTAAGACTCAACTTGCTCAGTATTCTGAGCAAGAAATTGAGGACGCTAGGTCACGTTCTACATCCATCGGTGAATTGAAGCGAGGCTTGAGGTTGGTTTCTAGATCGGCCCTCAAACTGGTGGAAGTGCTAAAAGTGTATGGAATAGTGGTAGAAGTGAAGAGTGTTTTTGATGCTTGTAGTGCGCCGGGGGGTTTTTCACAGATTCTTCCTTTAGAGCGTGCCTCGTTTATTTACTCCACTTCTTTGAGATCAGGGTTAAAACAGAAGTGTGGTGAGTTGAGATTTTTTGATGATACCGAGTATTACTTTGATCCACTCTTGAAAGGAGATGGTGACTTGACTAATGAAGAAAATATAAATGATATATTATCTAGGTACAGTGGATTCTTTGACCTGTTTGTTTCTGATGGGTGTGTCGATTCGAGTTTTGATTATGATAAGCAGGAAGAAATCAATCTTAATTTGAAATTGAGTGAGCTTAGATTGGCGGTCGAGTGTGTGAAGATTGGTGGGGTGTCTGTAGTTAAGTTGTTTGATTTTTCTTTGGAAAAACTTCAGATGGCTATACTCGAAGTGTTACCTTGGTTTGAGTCTGCACAAATTTATGTGCCTGCTACTACCAGGTCGGCCAGTGCGGAAAAGTATCTGATTTTGATTAACAAACGAGATAAGAAAGCGGAGTCAGATTTGGTCAGAGATGATATTGTTTTACTTCAGAACATTTGCTTGCAGACACAATATACTGGTTTGCTTTTACTTATACAGTGCTTGAATGACAAGTGCATTGATAACAGGAGGAGCAGTGCTACTGAAAGTTTTAAATCCTTCATTGGTTATGATCAGTTTAGAAGCACAAGATTAAAGAGTGACACAAATATGACTAGGTTTGAGAGGCATGAGTATCCAGAACGTCCATTAACCTTTAAGAAGAAAACTGGTGGTTGTTCAACTGCATTGTATTATATACCATATAACTTGCAACGATACAAATTAAAACTGCATAGATTGGTAATATTGAAATCTGGAAGTAGGAAAATTTATTAAATTAAAACATTAAAATTTACTACTGTCTTATTAGTTTATAATATAAAATTGTTTATTAAAAATAAATCGTCTTTCAATAATTGAGTATATGGGCTTGTTTTACAATTATATTAATTGTTGCGTTGAATTCCGCTGTTTGCGTAGCCTCTCGACGCTCCGCGCACGCAGTTCGACTGGACCGCTCCAAATCTGAACGTCGATCGTTCGAAGATCACTAACGCTGATAATTCACGTCTTTGCACACTGCGATATGAACTGATATTGTTTACAATTTATATTTACTTAATCTCAGTGATTTTAACTGGGTAAAATAGATCGAGTATTGAACTTACACTAACTCCGGTTTCTTGAAGTGTTCTCGCGTAACTATCAAAATATCTCGGCAGATATTATGGCCCTACTCCGGAAAATCTTCCACTGTACGCGGGAAAGCACTAGAATGATCTATTTATTATTTGAGTTCTGTAAGTGGTAATGGTTACGAAGACCTCGAACCGTGAACCAACTTCTAAGTCTACAGGAAAACGACCTGTCTTGTCACAAAAAACACGTGGCAGCGAGTATGTATTTCTATATCGAGTCTTCGTAAGCAACTGAGCGGTCCATCCGCTGAAAGCGTCCGTCTCAAGTAAATTTTAGACCCTCTGATTGGTTGAAACTGTAGCAACGTCACAGATGAGGACACAGATAGACTGAAATCAGGCTTAACTCTGTCCGATTCTTTAGAGGCATGTCTAGATTTAATCTACAAATTTTATTACTTTCTAGGAGATAACGAGAATAAAAGACGACGGATTTCATTTTAAAAACCATATAAAAAGTATAGGTGTGGAGCACTGAGTATATGGAAAATGTAGCTTATAACCATGAGAACACTCTGTCCAAGTTTCAGAACGAAAAGTTAATTTTCCTCGAAGTTATTAAATAAAATGTAAAGCACACGCAAGCCAACGTACTTACACACAAATATCTCACATGACATAAAAGAGAATAAATACAATTGAGAATATTTAAAAACAACACACTTTTTTAAACATAGCTGGGTTCTAAACTTATGACTAATTTACAAAGAAAAGAACAAAATCAATTTTTAACTTGTTTATAGCCGTCAGAAATGTGTTACAGCATTAGTATTCCAATTATATGAAATTCATATCCTGTGTTCTGTTACAATATATATATATATATATATGACAGACATAAATTAACATTAACATAAATTAAGGTTAATAGGGAAAACAACTCTCAAGTGAAAGTATACGGCACTAAATTAAGTGGATGCCTTAAACCAGACCATCAGAACGAGCTGTAGACAACAGTGCAACACGAATTTGGAGTAGTGGCTGCCAGTATGTATTGTACAATACCATCTGGATAAGTGGCCGACCCATAGATGACTTTTCTATCTACATTAAGTTAGACAGCTGAACATATTATAAAAACATACGATGAGCTACAACTGTGCACAATTTGGTAGGATGCGGTATTGACTAGAGGTATAATGAGTCATTTCTGAACACGGTATGTTGTCAATTGTCACTGTCCAGTGCCTTAAACCAAGCTGCACATATCAAGGGAAAGAGCTAAGAACTGTACGTAAAACAGCTGGTAGTCAACGTTGGCCGCAATCTGGCTAAGGTTTAACTGTGTTATACAGATATATTTGTGCGACAGCAAGCATGAAATCCCACCTCACTACTGTGTCAAATGGTGATAAGCGTAACTGCAAAGTTAAAGACTAATAAAAATCAGAAATTATGTCTCACATAATCACTATAAACTCTCTAAAGCAACACAACCCAATGAGTTAATTTCCAGTTTATTTGTAATCTATATATTAATCAACGATAAACAAAAAATAATAATTATATAGTCTATTTCTATTGAGTCTAAACCTTTCACAATATGACACAAACTAGATGAGTTCTTGAAAACCAGCCACCACAGTCAATGTTTGTACGCAAGCGCTAGTAACATACAATTAGGTGCTACTAAACTGGTTGTAATGGTTGTGGTGTTGGCAATTCAGAAAACTTAATTTTAGAAACTGAAAGTTCTTGAAAGTTGAAGGAAAACTATTTTATGTATTCAAGAATGATGCTTGAAGTCCAGCTGCTTGTGTATCCAATAGGATTCGTCCAAATTCTGTGAGCATTTCTCCGTTATTGTTTGAAAGAACTAGATGTATACACTTCATTCCCCTGGAACTTGACTACGATAAATGAAAAGTGAAACACAGAGAAAGAAGAAACAAAAAGGCACTCACTATCAAAAATAATTTGTAATCTTCATATAAACATTAGTAACAAACGAGCCTCGTCATTAACGTCAGGAATGCAAAATGTTTCATATTACAGTACTACGCTTTGGCGTCCTGTAACGTATGTAAGAAGACAGCGTACTGTCGTATATTTAGCCAATCTTCTGCCTTTAAGTAACGAAACTAAAGGAATAGGATACATACAAATTTCAGTTTACACAGTTATCCAATTGCTTGTTGACATAGTCAGAAACATTAACAAGAAATGTTCTGTATTTTGGGTCGCACGAAATATTTACGTGGTTCAACTCGATTCGCGGCGCGTACGTAGATCAGTTCTAAAAAAGACACATTCTAAAAATCGGACAAATTTGTCATTACTGTCTTTTGTAAGAAAATTATTTCACTATTGAAAATGTAATATGGTTTTTAAAGACTTTGTTTTGAAAAAAATTAGTTTAAAAATCACATTCAACATTTATTAACAATAAAAATACATAGTGTACATTACACCAAGCTACTTTTGCCCTTTATTATAAACTATAGGTATCATTTTCTTATTGGAAATTTAATTCTAAATAAATAGCTAAGTGTTATAAGAAACAGATTCTAAATACCAAAACCACAACATAATACAGATAGCGAACACTAATCATCAACATTGTGTTCTTGATACCTAAACTTATTTTATGGAACTAGGTTTATACATCCGCCCCTCCCCAGGACCATCACTTAATTCTTTATTCTTCATCAATGCAGGTAATCCTTTTGTTCCTTCCATCTTTTCGTTTTAAAGGACCTGCTCCTCAAAGCTCAGTTACAAATTTCTTCGAATTTGTAATATGCTATTATTTAAATACTCTATGCAACAACTCACCGATCACTCAAGTCTCCGTAGAAAACTTTTGACATGTGTTTGACGCTTTCATTGTGTTATCAGTTTTTTTGTTATAAATTCAATCAAATTCTTTTGTTGAGTGTTTTATTGTACAGTCCTCTGCTACAAATATCACATAATAAACAGCTTAAAACTTATCTTTTGCTTCATGAGAAAATGCCATTTTATAGAAAACGAAGTGTAATATATTTCATGAGCATGCGCCAAAAACTAATTCCCAATGTCAGCTACAACCGTGTGGTCTCGCAGTAACAGAAATGGATAAGGCAGTGTCTTCCATGGTCAGAGTAAAGACTGAATATCAGTTCTAACTGAACGAAAACAATACGAGTGCACTTAAATGCTGTGCCCTGTAAGACTTATTTAGACATGTATTTACCATTTAACGTAACGCTTTAATAAACATAACAGCGGCAGCATATGTGGTGGCGGGGTGTATCATTGCAGCTAAATTCTGAATTATTATCAACCAATGAATCTTTTTTGTCCAACATCAAATAAGAAGGAATAATATTTTATTTAAACCAAGACACATTATTTATTTTGAACAGTTACAGTTTTACATAATAACAAAAATGTAAACGCTAATTTAAGGAATGAAAAATGTTCAAATTAAAAATAAATATCTAATATGAGATAATGATATATTTTTGTCTCGTAAGGTGATATGAAACACATTGATCAAGTTAACATAAAAACGTTGTTTTAATAAAATTGAAATAAAGGATTTAATACAATTATATATTGGTCGAAATTGTAATTTAAGACAAACAAATAACAAGATAAATTTATACATGGAAATTAATGAAACAATGCATGTAAAAACATGAGTTAATGTTAATAAAATCCTTTGAATGTCACTTTAGCTTGACCTAACCTGTGCTTTACAGGTTCGTCTAACGGATCAGCGTATGTAATATCTTTAATCATATTTTGCTATTGGTAGTTTTCGGTTTGAGTTGACGGCAGCAGTGAAGGATTTATCGCGCGCCGCCTCAAGATAAACGACCCAGGGTTTTGAGCTTTCTTAATGATAAGTAGGCCTACACAACATTTATGCACTGTTTTGCTGTTAACGTGTGGAATTGGCTAGCAATACATCCAACAAATCTCTATAAAGAAGAATTTCAGAAACTGCTCTGTGAAGAAAAACTGTGTAGGCTTACTAATAGAGGAAGCTACTTAGAAAAATTGTTATCTCTTTACTTTCACATATATATTATAACCAAAAAAATATTTTTATAAAACTGTCAATTATATTTGATTGATCCTTGAATCACAAAAACTACTGCATAATATTCAACATTTTCTTAAGACTAACAAGCACACATTGTACAAATCTCATTTTAGTGCATCAAGTGATATTAGTACCAGTCAGGTGGACGCAACTAGGAAGTTGCCCATATGCACAAATACAACTAAATGTCTTCAGTATTTATTGCAGTCTGCAGAAATGGTAGGGTAGTTCTCCAGGTTAGCTATTCAGAAAAACATTTAAAATTTGTTCCTAATGTTACGGGTTTTCTGAACCTGATCCATAAAAGTTTATATAAAAACTATACTAATAATTTAGCAAATTTATGTAAGAAATATAAAAGCACAAGACTGTCATCCAAAACAGTGTGTAGAATACATCTCAGCAGAAGACGAAAATATTTGACGGCCACAATCCGCTGGCAATGTCCAAAACAACGATATGTATTTCAAGGAAACAGTATACTCAACTTACATATATATATATATATATATATGTAAGGGAAGGTCTGTTAATAATCGTACAATAATTAATGGAGTTTCAGTTGTTACTCCAGAGAAAATAGATTGTGAGACCTATGAATTGTTTTGTTGTGCGATTTATTGTTATGTGTATAATAGGCGATACTATTCCAATCGATTAATGAAGGACGTTATTGACGATGAACAAAAATATAGAGAGCTAAAGAATGCGACCTTGCTTACTAACATCAAGAATATATTTCTTAATTTCGTTAATAATGTCTTCGATTTATCCTATTGGACAAGAACTGAACAAGAGGTAGAAGCCCAATTGGCTTCACCAATTGATTTGGAGTCGTCGAGAAACCTAAAATTGGACAATGCAGTGTCTAATTCCAAGCAGTTAAACAAGTGTAAGACTACTTTGAGCAACCTAACATCTAGGCTTCATGCTATTTTTGAATATTAACATAGATTTAATGTGAAGATTCTAAAACCCGCTAGATGTATGGAGTTTGAAGACACCATACCTGCGTACGTGAACTCTTGCTATCAATCTTGTGATCAGATGATGGATGGTTACACTGAGACGAAAATTCGTGATGTGGATGCGTCGTCTTCTGAATTAAAAAAAAATCTTAGACCGGATGCGGGGAGTAGTGGAAAGCAAGTTAGGCGTTGTTCAGAACGCACCCGCGCTATCCGGATTGGTATCAGCTATGGAAGAAAGTTTGGTGGATGATGTAGACTCGAATCCTATGCTTGATAGGAATGATGAGAAAAGTTTGAAGAGTGTCGGGAAGGAGTGAGTTGCCACTGAAACTTCAGACAGTAGTACCAGTGTCCCTAATGATGGTACTTATCTCCAAATTGATGGTGTTGGTCTTATTAAACCATACGGTTGTTCCGTATCGTGTAATCTAAAGCAGTTTAGCAGAGTTAGTATTAAGGGTGATGGTCTGTTTTGTTTCAGAGCTATGATGCATTTGTTGGGCTACTAAGATGATGTAGAAAAATTTTAAAAGATACTTAGAGATTCAAAATTTAGAACCTTATTGCCGTTAGCAAATGATTTGGACAAAGTGTTACGGCCAACAGATGAAATACAGAAGGATAAACCCGGAGATTTCAGGGCAATCTGATGAGTACTGATGATGTTCTATGCCTTACTGCTCTGGAGTTTGGTGTAAACTTTTGTTTCCACACTGAAATGTATTGTCCGGGGGGTGAGTTTGTGCAGGAATGTCGGAGATACACTTGTGGTATCTCTTACGACGGTCCAGACTATCACATGCTGTACACTGGTGACCACTTCGATGCTTTGCAATCGATTGATGCTTCTAGTCAGGTTTCTACTGTTGAACCTGTTTGTAATAGGGGTTTTAAACTAGCTGTCAGGAAATACTCGCGATCGGTTTACGATAATACAATAAAATCACAGGTGAACCAACTTAAGACTCAACTTGCTCAGTATTCTGAGCAAGAAATTGAGGACGCTAGGTCACGTTCTACATCCATCGGTGAATTGAAGCGAGGCTTGAGGTTGGTTTCTAGATCGGCCCTCAAACTGGTGGAAGTGCTAAAAGTGTATGGAATAGTGGTAGAAGTGAAGAGTGTTTTTGATGCTTGTAGTGCGCCGGGGGGTTTTTCACAGATTCTTCCTTTAGAGCGTGCCTCGTTTATTTACTCCACTTCTTTGAGATCAGGGTTAAAACAGAAGTGTGGTGAGTTGAGATTTTTTGATGATACCGAGTATTACTTTGATCCACTCTTGAAAGGAGATGGTGACTTGACTAATGAAGAAAATATAAATGATATATTATCTAGGTACAGTGGATTCTTTGACCTGTTTGTTTCTGATGGGTGTGTCGATTCGAGTTTTGATTATGATAAGCAGGAAGAAATCAATCTTAATTTGAAATTGAGTGAGCTTAGATTGGCGGTCGAGTGTGTGAAGATTGGTGGGGTGTCTGTAGTTAAGTTGTTTGATTTTTCTTTGGAAAAACTTCAGATGGCTATACTCGAAGTGTTACCTTGGTTTGAGTCTGCACAAATTTATGTGCCTGCTACTACCAGGTCGGCCAGTGCGGAAAAGTATCTGATTTTGATTAACAAACGAGATAAGAAAGCGGAGTCAGATTTGGTCAGAGATGATATTGTTTTACTTCAGAACATTTGCTTGCAGACACAATATACTGGTTTGCTTTTACTTATACAGTGCTTGAATGACAAGTGCATTGATAACAGGAGGAGCAGTGCTACTGAAAGTTTTAAATCCTTCATTGGTTCTGATCAGTTTAGAAGCACAAGTTTAAAGAGTGACACAAATATGACTAGGTTTGAGAGGCATGAGTATCCAGAACGTCCATTAACCTTTAAGAAGAAAACTGGTGGTTGTTCAACTGCATTGTATTATATACCATATAACTTGCAACGATACAAATTAAAACTGCATAGATTGGTAATATTGAAATCTGGAAGTAGGAAAATTTATTAAATTAAAACATTAAAATTTACTACTGTCTTATTAGTTTATAATATAAAATTGTTTATTAAAAATAAATCGTCTTTCAATAATTGAGTATATGGGCTTGTTTTACAATTATATTAATTGTTGCGTTGAATTCCGCTGTTTGCGTAGCCTCTCGACGCTCCGCGCACGCAGTTCGACTGGACCGCTCCAAATCTGAACGTCGATCGTTCGAAGATCACTAACGCTGATAATTCACGTCTTTGCACACTGCGATATGAACTGATATTGTTTACAATTTATATTTACTTAATCTCAGTGATTTTAACTGGGTAAAATAGATCGAGTATTGAACTTACACTAACTCCGGTTTCTTGAAGTGTTCTCGCGTAACTATCAAAATATCTCGGCAGATATTATGGCCCTACTCCGGAAAATCTTCCACTGTACGCGGGAAAGCACTAGAATGATCTATTTATTATTTGAGTTCTGTAAGTGGTAATGGTTACGAAGACCTCGAACCGTGAACCAACTTCTAAGTCTACAGGAAAACGACCTGTCTTGTCACAAAAAACACGTGGCAGCGAGTATGTATTTCTATATCGAGTCTTCGTAAGCAACTGAGCGGTCCATCCGCTGAAAGCGTCCGTCTCAAGTAAATTTTAGACCCTCTGATTGGTTGAAACTGTAGCAACGTCACAGATGAGGACACAGATAGACTGAAATCAGGCTTAACTCTGTCCGATTCTTTAGAGGCATGTCTAGATTTAATCTACAAATTTTATTACTTTCTAGGAGATAACGAGAATAAAAGACGACGGATTTCATTTTAAAAACCATATAAAAAGTATAGGTGTGGAGCACTGAGTATATGGAAAATGTAGCTTATAACCATGAGAACACTCTGTCCAAGTTTCAGAACGAAAAGTTAATTTTCCTCGAAGTTATTAAATAAAATGTAAAGCACACGCAAGCCAACGTACTTACACACAAATATCTCACATGACATAAAAGAGAATAAATACAATTGAGAATATTTAAAAACAACACACTTTTTTAAACATAGCTGGGTTCTAAACTTATGACTAATTTACAAAGAAAAGAACAAAAACAATTTTTAACTTGCTTATAGCCGTCAGAAATGTGTTACAGCATTAGTATTCCAATTATATGAAATTCATATCCTGTGTTCTGTTACAATATATATATATATATATATATATATATGACAGACATAAATTAACATTAACATAAATTAAGGTTAATAGGGAAAACAACTCTCAAGTGAAAGTATACGGCACTAAATTAAGTGGATGCCTTAAACCAGACCATCAGAACGAGCTGTAGACAACAGTGCAACACGAATTTGGAGTAGTGGCTGCCAGTATGTATTGTACAATACCATCTGGATAAGTGGCCGACCCATAGATGACTTTTCTATCTACATTAAGTTAGACAGCTGAACATATTATAAAAACATACGATGAGCTACAACTGTGCACAATTTGGTAGGATGCGGTATTGACTAGAGGTATAATGAGTCATTTCTGAACACGGTATGTTGTCAATTGTCACTGTCCAGTGCCTTAAACCAAGCTGCACATATCAAGGGAAAGAGCTAAGAACTGTACGTAAAACAGCTGGTAGTCAACGTTGGCCGCAATCTGGCTAAGGTTTAACTGTGTTATACAGATATATTTGTGCGACAGCAAGCATGAAATCCCACCTCACTACTGTGTCAAATGGTGATAAGCGTAACTGCAAAGTTAAAGACTAATAAAAATCAGAAATTATGTCTCACATAATCACTATAAACTCTCTAAAGCAACACAACCCAATGAGTTAATTTCCAGTTTATTTGTAATCTATATATTAATCAACGATAAACAAAAAATAATAATTATATAGTCTATTTCTATTGAGTCTAAACCTTTCACAATATGACACAAACTAGATGAGTTCTTGAAAACCAGCCACCACAGTCAATGTTTGTACGCAAGCGCTAGTAACATACAATTAGGTGCTACTAAACTGGTTGTAATGGTTGTGGTGTTGGCAATTCAGAAAACTTAATTTTAGAAACTGAAAGTTCTTGAAAGTTGAAAGAAAACTATTTTATGTATTCAAGAATGATGCTTGAAGTCCAGCTGCTTGTGTATCCAATAGGATTCGTCCAAATTCTGTGAGCATTTCTCCGTTATTGTTTGAAAGAACTAGATGTATACACTTCATTCCCCTGGAACTTGACTACGATAAATGAAAAGTGAAACACAGAGAAAGAAGAAACAAAAAGGCACTCACTATCAAAAATAATTTGTAATCTTCATATAAACATTAGTAACAAACGAGCCTCGTCATTAACGTCAGGAATGCAAAATGTTTCATATTACAGTACTACGCTTTGGCGTCCTGTAACGTATGTAAGAAGACAGCGTACTGTCGTATATTTAGCCAATCTTCTGCCTTTAAGTAACGAAACTAAAGGAATAGGATACATACAAATTTCAGTTTACACAGTTATCCAATTGCTTGTTGACATAGTCAGAAACATTAACAAGAAATGTTCTGTATTTTGGGTCGCACGAAATATTTACGTGGTTGAACTCGATTCGCGGCGCGTACGTAGATCAGTTCTAAAAAAAGACACATTCTAAAAATCGGACAAATTTGTCATTACTGTCTTTTGTAAGAAAATTATTTCACTGTTGAAAATGTAATATGGTTTTTAAAGACTTTGTTTTGAAAAAAATTAGTTTAAAAATCACATTCAACATTTATTAACAATAAAAATACATAGTGTACATTACACCAAGCTACTTTTGCCCTTTATTATAAACTATAGGTATCATTTTCTTATTGGAAATTTAATTCTAAATAAATAGCTAAGTGTTATAAGAAACAGATTCTAAATACCAAAACCACAACATAATACAGATAGCGAACACTAATCATCAACATTGTGTTCTTGATACCTAAACTTATTTTATGGAACTAGGTTTATACATCCGCCCCTCCCCAGGACCATCACTTAATTCTTTATTCTTCATCAATGCAGGTAATCCTTTTGTTCCTTCCATCTTTTCGTTTTAAAGGACCTGCTCCTCAAAGCTCAGTTACAAATTTCTTCGAATTTGTAATATGCTATTATTTAAATACTCTATGCAACAACTCACCGATCACTCAAGTCTCCGTAGAAAACTTTTGACATGTGTTTGACGCTTTCATTGTGTAATCAGTTTTTTTGTTATAAATTCAATCAAATTCTTTTGTTGAGTGTTTTATTATACAGTCCTCTGCTACAAATATCACATAATAAACAGCTTAAAACTTATCTTTTGCTTCATGCGAAAATGCCATTTTATAGAAAACGAAGTGTAATATATTTCATGAGCATGCGCCAAAAACTAATTCCCAATGTCAGCTACAACCGTGCGGTCTCGCAGTAACAGAAATGGATAAGGCAGTGTCTTCCATGGTCAGAGTAAAGACTGAATATCAGTTCTAACTGAACGAAAACAATACGAGTGCACTTAAATGCTGTGCCCTGTAAGACTTATTTAGACATGTATTTACCATTTAACGTAACGCTTTAATAAACATAACAGCGGCAGCATATGTGGTGGCGGGGTGTATCATTGCAGCAAAATTCTGAATTATTATCAACCAATGAATCTTTTTTGTCCAACATCAAATAAGAAGGAATAATATTTTATTTAAACCAAGACACATTATTTATTTTGAACAGTTACAGTTTTACATAATAACAAAAATGTAAACGCTAATTCAAGGAATGAAAAATGTTCAAATTAAAAATAAATATCTAATATGAGATAATGATATATTTTTGTCTCGTAAGGTGATATGAAACACATTGATCAAGTTAACATAAAAACGTTGTTTTAATAAAATTGAAATAAAGGATTTAATACAATTATATATTGGTTGAAATTGTAATTTAAGACAAACAAATAACAAGATAAATTTATACATGGAAATTAATGAAACAATGCATGTAAAAACATGAGTTAATGTTAATAAAATCCTTTGAATGTCATTTTAGCTTGACCTAACCTGTGCTTCACAGGTTCGTCTAACGGATCAGCGTATGTAATATCTTTAATCATATTTTGCTATTGGTAGTTTTCGGTTTGAGTTGACGGCAGCAGTGAAGGATTTATCGCGCGCCGCCTCAAGATAAACGACCCAGGGTTTTGAGCTTTCTTAATGATAAGTAGGCCTAAACAACATTTATGCACTGTTTTGCTGTTAACGTGTGGAATTGGCTAGCAATACATCCAACAAATCTCTATAAAGAAGAATTTCAGAAACTGCTCTGTGAAGAAAAACTGTGTAGGCTTACTAATAGAGGAAGCTACTTAGAAAAATTGTTATCTCTTTACTTTCACATATATATTATAACCAAAAAAATATTTTTATAAAACTGTCAATTATATTTGATTGATCCTTGAATCACAAAAACTACTGCATAATATTCAACATTTTCTTAAGACTAACAAGCACACATTGTACAAATCTTATTTTAGTGCATCAAGTGATATTAGTACCAGTCAGGTGGACGCAACTAGGAAGTTGCCCATATGCACAAATACAACTAAATGTCTTCAGTATTTATTGCAGTCTGCAGAAATGGTAGGGTAGTTCTCCAGGTTAGCTATTCAGAAAAACATTTAAAATTTGTTCCTAATGTTACGGGTTTTCTGAACCTGATCCATAAAAGTTTATATAAAAACTATACTAATAATTTAGCAAATTTATGTAAGAAATATAAAAGCACAAGACTGTCATCCAAAACAGTGTGTAGAATACATCTCAGCAGAAGACGAAAATATTTGACGGCCACAATCCGCTGGCAATGTCCAAAACAACGATATGTATTTCAAGGAAACAGTATACTCAACTTACATATATATATATATATATATATATATATATATATATATATGTAAGGGAAGGTCTGTTAATAATCGTACAATAATTAATGGAGTTTCAGTTGTTACTCCAGAGAAAATAGATTGTGAGACCTATGAATTGTTTTGTTGTGCGATTTATTGTTATGTGTATAATAGGCGATACTATTCCAATCGATTAATGAAGGACGTTATTGACGATGAACAAAAATATAGAGAGCTAAAGAATGCGACCTTGCTTACTAACATCAAGAATATATTTCTTAATTTCGTTAATAATGTCTTCGATTTATCCTATTGGACAAGAACTGAACAAGAGGTAGAAGCCCAATTGGCTTCACCAATTGATTTGGAGTCGTCGAGAAACCTAAAATTGGACAATGCAGTGTCTAATTCCAAGCAGTTAAACAAGTGTAAGACTACTTTGAGCAACCTGACATCTAGGCTTCATGCTATTTTTGAATATCAACATAGATTTAATGTGAAGATTCTAAAACCCGCTAGATGTATGGAGTTTGAAGACACCATACCTGCGTACGTGAACTCTTGCTATCAATCTTGTGATCAGATGATGGATGGTTACACTGAGACGAAATTTCGTGATGTGGATGCGTCGTCTTCTGAATTAAAAAAAAATCTTAGACCGGATGCGGGGAGTAGTGGAAAGCAAGTTAGGCGTTGTTCAGAACGCACCCGCGCTATCCGGATTGGTATCAGCTATGGAAGAAAGTTTGGTGGATGATGTAGACTCGAGTCCTATGCTTGATAGGAATGATGAGAAAAGTTTGAAGAGTGTCGGGAAGGAGTGAGTTGCCACTGAAACTTCAGACAGTAGTACCAGTGTCCCTAATGATGGTACTTATCTCCAAATTGATGGTGTTGGTCTTATTAAACCATACGGTTGTTCCGTATCGTGTAATCTAAAGCAGTTTAGCAGAGTTAGTATTAAGGGTGATGGTCTGTTTTGTTTCAGAGCTATGATGCATTTGTTGGGCTATGAAGATGATGTAGAAAAATTTTAAAAGATACTTAGAGATTTAAAATTTAGAACCTTATTGCCGTTAGCAAATGATTTGTACAAAGTTTTACGGCCAACAGATGAAATACAGAAGGATAAACCCGGAGATTTCAGGGCAATCTGGAGTACTGATGACGTTCTATGCCTTACTGCTCTGGAGTTTGGTGTAAACTTTTGTTTCCACACTGAAATGTATTGTCCGGGGGGTGAGTTTGTGCAGGAATGTCGGAGATACACTTGTGGTATCTCTTACGACGGTCCAGACTATCACATGCTGTACACTGGTGACCACTTCGATGCTTTGCAATCGATTGATGCTTCTAGTCAGGTTTCTACTGTTGAACCTGTTTGTAATAGGGGTTTTAAACTAGCTGTCAGGAAATACTCGCGATCGGTTTACGAAAATACAATAAAATCACAGGTGAACCAACTTAAGACTCAACTTGCTCAGTATTCAGAGCAAGAAATTGAGGACGCTAGGTCACGTTCTACATCCATCGGTGAATTGAAGCGAGGCTTGAGGTTGGTTTCTAGATCGGCCCTCAAACTGGTGGAAGTGCTAAAAGTGTATGGAATAGTGGTAGAAGTGAAGAGTGTTTTTGATGCTTGTAGTGCGCCGGGGGGTTTTTCACAGATTCTTCCTTTAGAGCGTGCCTCGTTTATTTACTCCACTTCTTTGAGATCAGGGTTAAAACAGAAGTGTGGTGAGTTGAGATTTTTTGATGATACCGAGTATTACTTTGATCCACTCTTGAAAGGAGATGGTGACTTGACTAATGAAGAAAATATAAATGATATATTATCTAGGTACAGTGGATTCTTTGACCTGTTTGTTTCTGATGGGTGTGTCGATTCGAGTTTTGATTATGATAAGCAGGAAGAAATCAATCTTAATTTGAAATTGAGTGAGCTTAGATTGGCGGTCGAGTGTGTGAAGATTGGTGGGGTGTCTGTAGTTAAGTTGTTTGATTTTTCTTTGGAAAAACTTCAGATGGCTATACTCGAAGTGTTACCTTGGTTTGAGTCTGCACAAATTTATGTGCCTGCTACTACCAGGTCGGCCAGTGCGGAAAAGTATCTGATTTTGATTAACAAACGAGATAAGAAAGCGGAGTCAGATTTGGTCAGAGATGATATTGTTTTACTTCAGAACATTTGCTTGCAGACACAATATACTGGTTTGCTTTTACTTATACAGTGCTTGAATGACAAGTGCATTGATAACATGAGGAGCAGTGCTACTGAAAGTTTTAAATCCTTCATTGGTTATGATCAGTTTAGAAGCACAAGATTAAAGAGTGACACAAATATGACTAGGTTTGAGAGGCATGAGTATCCAGAACGTCCATTAACCTTTAAGAAGAAAACTGGTGGTTGTTCAGCTGCATTGTATTATATACCATATAACTTGCAACGATACAAATTAAAACTGCATAGATTGGTAATATTGAAATCTGGAAGTAGGAAAATTTATTACATTAAAACATTAAAATTTACTACTGTCTTATTAGTTTATAATATAAAATTGTTTATTAAAAATAAATCGTCTTTCAATAATTGAGTATATGGGCTTGTTTTACAATTATATTAATTGTTGCGTTGAATTCCGCTGTTTGCGTAGCCTCTCGACGCTCCGCGCACGCAGTTCGACTGGACCGCTCCAAATCTGAACGTCGATCGTTCGAAGATCACTAACGCTGATAATTCACGTCTTTGCACACTGCGATATGAACTGATATTGTTTACAATTTATATTTACTTAATCTCAGTGATTTTAACTGGGTAAAATAGATCGAGTATTGAACTTACACTAACTCCGGTTTCTTGAAGTGTTCTCGCGTAACTATCAAAATATCTCGGCAGATATTATGGCCCTACTCCGGAAAATCTTCCACTGTACGCGGGAAAGCACTAGAATGATCTATTTATTATTTGAGTTCTGTAAGTGGTAATGGTTACGAAGACCTCGAACCGTGAACCAACTTCTAAGTCTACAGGAAAACGACCTGTCTTGTCACAAAAAACACGTGGCAGCGAGTATGTATTTCTATATCGAGTCTTCGTAAGCAACTGAGCGGTCCATCCGCTGAAAGCGTCCGTCTCAAGTAAATTTTAGACCCTCTGATTTGTTGAAACTGTAGCAACGTCACAGATGAGGACACAGATAGACTGAAATCAGGCTTAACTCTGTCCGATTCTTTAGAGGCATGTCTAGATTTAATCTACAAATTTTATTACTTTCTAGGAGATAACGAGAATAAAAGACGACGGATTTCATTTTAAAAACCATATAAAAAGTATAGGTGTGGAGCACTGAGTATATGGAAAATGTAGCTTATAACCATGAGAACACTCTGTCCAAGTTTCAGAACGAAAAGTTAATTTTCCTCGAAGTTATTAAATAAAATGTAAAGCACACGCAAGCCAACGTACTTACACACAAATATCTCACATGACATAAAAGAGAATAAATACAATTGAGAATATTTAAAAACAACACACTTTTTTAAACATAGCTGGGTTCTAAACTTATGACTAATTTACAAAGAAAGGAACAAAATCAATTTTTAACTTGTTTATAGCCGTCAGAAATGTGTTACAGCATTAGTATTCCAATTATATGAAATTCATATCCTGTGTTCTGTTACAATATATATATATATATATATGACAGACATAAATTAACATTAACATAAATTAAGGTTAATAGGGAAAACAACTCTCAAGTGAAAGTATACGGCACTAAATTAAGTGGATGCCTTAAACCAGACCATCAGAACGAGCTGTAGACAACAGTGCAACACGAATTTGGAGTAGTGGCTGCCAGTATGTATTGTACAATACCATCTGGATAAGTGGCCGACCCATAGATGACTTTTCTATCTACATTAAGTTAGACAGCTGAACATATTATAAAAACATACGATGAGCTACAACTGTGCACAATTTGGTAGGATGCGGTATTGACTAGAGGTATAATGAGTCATTTCTGAACACGTTATGTTGTCAATTGTCACTGTCCAGTGCCTTAAGCCAAGCTGCACATATCAAGGGAAAGAGCTAAGAACTGTACGTAAAACAGCTGGTAGTCAACGTTGGCCGCAATCTGGCTAAGGTTTAACTGTGTTATACAGATATATTTGTGCGACAGCAAGCATGAAATCCCACCTCACTACTGTGTCAAATGGTGATAAGCGTAACTGCAAAGTTAAAGACTAATAAAAATCAGAAATTATGTCTCACATAATCACTATAAACTCTCTAAAGCAACACAACCCAATGAGTTAATTTCCAGTTTATTTGTAATCTATATATTAATCAACGATAAACAAAAAATAATAATTATATAGTCTATTTCTATTGAGTCTAAACCTTTCACAATATGACACAAACTAGATGAGTTCTTGAAAACCAGCCACCACAGTCAATGTTTGTACGCAAGCGCTAGTAACATACAATTAGGTGCTACTAAACTGGTTGTAATGGTTGTGGTGTTGGCAATTCAGAAAACTTAATTTTAGAAACTGAAAGTTCTTGAAAGTTGAAGGAAAACTATTTTATGTATTCAAGAATGATGCTTGAAGTCCAGCTGCTTGTGTATCCAATAGGATTCGTCCAAATTCTGTGAGCATTTCTCCGTTATTGTTTGAAAGAACTAGATGTATACACTTCATTCCCCTGGAACTTGACTACGATAAATGAAAAGTGAAACACAGAGAAAGAAGAAACAAAAAGGCACTCACTATCAAAAATAATTTGTAATCTTCATATAAACATTAGTAACAAACGAGCCTCGTCATTAACGTCAGGAATGCAAAATGTTTCATATTACAGTACTACGCTTTGGCGTCCTGTAACGTATGTAAGAAGACAGCGTACTGTCGTATATTTAGCCAATCTTCTGCCTTTAAGTAACGAAACTAAAGGAATAGGATACATACAAATTTCAGTTTACACAGTTATCCAATTGCTTGTTGACATAGTCAGAAACATTAACAAGAAATGTTCTGTATTTTGGGTCGCACGCAATATTTACGTGGTTGAACTCGATTCGCGGCGCGTACGTAGATCAGTTCTAAAAAAGACACATTCTAAAAATCGGACAAATTTGTCATTACTGTCTTTTGTAAGAAAATTATTTCACTGTTGAAAATGTAATATGGTTTTTAAAGACTTTGTTTTGAAAAAAATTAGTTTAAAAATCACATTCAACATTTATTAACAATAAAAATACATAGTGTACATTACACCAAGCTACTTTTGCCCTTTATTATAAACTATAGGTATCATTTTCTTATTGGAAATTTAATTCTAAATAAATAGCTAAGTGTTATAAGAAACAGATTCTAAATACCAAAACCACAACATAATACAGATAGCGAACACTAATCATCAACATTGTGTTCTTGATACCTAAACTTATTTTATGGAACTAGGTTTATACATCCGCCCCTCCCCAGGACCATCACTTAATTCTTTATTCTTCATCAATGCAGGTAATCCTTTTGTTCCTTCCATCTTTTCGTTTTAAAGGACCTGCTCCTCAAAGCTCAGTTACAAATTTCTTCGAATTTGTAATATGCTATTATTTAAATACTCTATGCAACAACTCACCGATCACTCAAGTCTCCGTAGAAAACTTTTGACATGTGTTTGACGCTTTCATTGTGTTATCAGTTTTTTTGTTATAAATTCAATCAAATTCTTTTGTTGAGTGTTTTATTATACAGTCCTCTGCTACAAATATCACATAATAAACAGCTTAAAACTTATCTTTTGCTTCATGAGAAAATGCCATTTTATAGAAAACGAAGTATAATATATTTCATGAGCATGCGCCAAAAACTAATTCCCAATGTCAGCTACAACCGTGTGGTCTCGCAGTAACAGAAATGGATAAGGCAGTGTCTTCCATGGTCAGAGTAAAGACTGAATATCAGTTCTAACTGAACGAAAACAATACGAGTGCACTTAAATGCTGTGCCCTGTAAGACTTATTTAGACATGTATTTACCATTTAACGTAACGCTTTAATAAACATAACAGCGGCAGCATATGTGGTGGCGGGGTGTATCATTGCAGCAAAATTCTGAATTATTATCAACCAATGAATCTTTTTTGTCCAACATCAAATAAGAAGGAATAATATTTTATTTAAACCAAGACACATTATTTATTTTGAACAGTTACAGTTTTACATAATAACAAAAATGTAAACGCTAATTCAAGGAATGAAAAATGTTCAAATTAAAAATAAATATCTAATATGAGATAATGATATATTTTTGTCTCGTAAGGTGATATGAAACACATTGATCAAGTTAACATAAAAACGTTGTTTTAATAAAATTGAAATAAAGGATTTAATACAATTATATATTGGTCGAAATTGTAATTTAAGACAAACAAATAACAAGATAAATTTATACATGGAAATTAATGAAACAATGCATGTAAAAACATGAGTTAATGTTAATAAAATCCTTTGAATGTCATTTTAGCTTGACCTAACCTGTGCTTCACAGGTTCGTTTAACGGATCAGAGTATGTAATATCTTTAATCATATTTTGCTATTGGTAGTTTTCGGTTTGAGTTGACGGCAGCAGTGAAGGATTTATCGCGCGCCGCCTCAAGATAAACGACCCAGGGTTTTGAGCTTTCTTAATGATAAGTAGGCCTAAACAACATTTATGCACTGTTTTGCTGTTAACGTGTGGAATTGGCTAGCAATACATCCAACAAATCTCTATAAAGAAGAATTTCAGAAACTGCTCTGTGAAGAAAAACTGTGTAGGCTTACTAATAGAGGAAGCTACTTAGAAAAATTGTTATCTCTTTACTTTCACATATATATTATAACCAAAAAAATATTTTTATAAAACTGTCAATTATATTTGATTGATCCTTGAATCACAAAAACTACTGCATAATATTCAACATTTTCTTAAGACTAACAAGCACACATTGTACAAATCTTATTTTAGTGCATCAAGTGATATTAGTACCAGTCAGGTGGACGCAACTAGGAAGTTGCCCATATGCACAAATACAACTAAATGTCTTCAGTATTTATTGCAGTCTGCAGAAATGGTAGGGTAGTTCTCCAGGTTAGCTATTCAGAAAAACATTTAAAATTTGTTCCTAATGTTACGGGTTTTCTGAACCTGATCCATAAAAGTTTATATAAAAACTATACTAATAATTTAGCAAATTTATGTAAGAAATATAAAAGCACAAGACTGTCATCCAAAACAGTGTGTAGAATACATCTCAGCAGAAGACGAAAATATTTGACGGCCACAATCCGCTGGCAATGTCCAAAACAACGATATGTATTTCAAGGAAACAGTATACTCAACTTACATATATATATATATATATATATATATATATATATATATATATATGTAAGGGAAGGTCTGTTAATAATCGTACAATAATTAATGGAGTTTCAGTTGTTACTCCAGAGAAAATAGATTGTGAGACCTATGAATTGTTTTGTTGTGCGATTTATTGTTATGTGTATAATAGGCGATACTATTCCAATCGATTAATGAAGGACGTTATTGACGATGAACAAAAATATAGAGAGCTAAAGAATGCGACCTTGCTTACTAACATCAAGAATATATTTCTTAATTTCGTTAATAATGTCTTCGATTTATCCTATTGGACAAGAACTGAACAAGAGGTAGAAGCCCAATTGGCTTCACCAATTGATTTGGAGTCGTCGAGAAACCTAAAATTGGACAATGCAGTGTCTAATTCCAAGCAGTTAAACAAGTGTAAGACTACTTTGAGCAACCTGACATCTAGGCTTCATGCTATTTTTGAATATCAACATAGATTTAATGTGAAGATTCTAAAACCCGCTAGATGTATGGAGTTTGAAGACACCATACCTGCGTACGTGAACTCTTGCTATCAATCTTGTGATCAGATGATGGATGGTTACACTGAGACGAAATTTCGTGATGTGGATGCGTCGTCTTCTGAATTAAAAAAAAATCTTAGACCGGATGCGGGGAGTAGTGGAAAGCAAGTTAGGCGTTGTTCAGAACGCACCCGCGCTATCCGGATTGGTATCAGCTATGGAAGAAAGTTTGGTGGATGATGTAGACTCGAGTCCTATGCTTGATAGGAATGATGAGAAAAGTTTGAAGAGTGTCGGGAAGGAGTGAGTTGCCACTGAAACTTCAGACAGTAGTACCAGTGTCCCTAATGATGGTACTTATCTCCAAATTGATGGTGTTGGTCTTATTAAACCATACGGTTGTTCCGTATCGTGTAATCTAAAGCAGTTTAGCAGAGTTAGTATTAAGGGTGATGGTCTGTTTTGTTTCAGAGCTATGATGCATTTGTTGGGCTATGAAGATGATGTAGAAAAATTTTAAAAGATACTTAGAGATTTAAAATTTAGAACCTTATTGCCGTTAGCAAATGATTTGTACAAAGTTTTACGGCCAACAGATGAAATACAGAAGGATAAACCCGGAGATTTCAGGGCAATCTGGAGTACTGATGACGTTCTATGCCTTACTGCTCTGGAGTTTGGTGTAAACTTTTGTTTCCACACTGAAATGTATTGTCCGGGGGGTGAGTTTGTGCAGGAATGTCGGAGATACACTTGTGGTATCTCTTACGACGGTCCAGACTATCACATGCTGTACACTGGTGACCACTTCGATGCTTTGCAATCGATTGATGCTTCTAGTCAGGTTTCTACTGTTGAACCTGTTTGTAATAGGGGTTTTAAACTAGCTGTCAGGAAATACTCGCGATCGGTTTACGAAAATACAATAAAATCACAGGTGAACCAACTTAAGACTCAACTTGCTCAGTATTCAGAGCAAGAAATTGAGGACGCTAGGTCACGTTCTACATCCATCGGTGAATTGAAGCGAGGCTTGAGGTTGGTTTCTAGATCGGCCCTCAAACTGGTGGAAGTGCTAAAAGTGTATGGAATAGTGGTAGAAGTGAAGAGTGTTTTTGATGCTTGTAGTGCGCCGGGGGGTTTTTCACAGATTCTTCCTTTAGAGCGTGCCTCGTTTATTTACTCCACTTCTTTGAGATCAGGGTTAAAACAGAAGTGTGGTGAGTTGAGATTTTTTGATGATACCGAGTATTACTTTGATCCACTCTTGAAAGGAGATGGTGACTTGACTAATGAAGAAAATATAAATGATATATTATCTAGGTACAGTGGATTCTTTGACCTGTTTGTTTCTGATGGGTGTGTCGATTCGAGTTTTGATTATGATAAGCAGGAAGAAATCAATCTTAATTTGAAATTGAGTGAGCTTAGATTGGCGGTCGAGTGTGTGAAGATTGGTGGGGTGTCTGTAGTTAAGTTGTTTGATTTTTCTTTGGAAAAACTTCAGATGGCTATACTCGAAGTGTTACCTTGGTTTGAGTCTGCACAAATTTATGTGCCTGCTACTACCAGGTCGGCCAGTGCGGAAAAGTATCTGATTTTGATTAACAAACGAGATAAGAAAGCGGAGTCAGATTTGGTCAGAGATGATATTGTTTTACTTCAGAACATTTGCTTGCAGACACAATATACTGGTTTGCTTTTACTTATACAGTGCTTGAATGACAAGTGCATTGATAACATGAGGAGCAGTGCTACTGAAAGTTTTAAATCCTTCATTGGTTATGATCAGTTTAGAAGCACAAGATTAAAGAGTGACACAAATATGACTAGGTTTGAGAGGCATGAGTATCCAGAACGTCCATTAACCTTTAAGAAGAAAACTGGTGGTTGTTCAGCTGCATTGTATTATATACCATATAACTTGCAACGATACAAATTAAAACTGCATAGATTGGTAATATTGAAATCTGGAAGTAGGAAAATTTATTACATTAAAACATTAAAATTTACTACTGTCTTATTAGTTTATAATATAAAATTGTTTATTAAAAATAAATCGTCTTTCAATAATTGAGTATATGGGCTTGTTTTACAATTATATTAATTGTTGCGTTGAATTCCGCTGTTTGCGTAGCCTCTCGACGCTCCGCGCACGCAGTTCGACTGGACCGCTCCAAATCTGAACGTCGATCGTTCGAAGATCACTAACGCTGATAATTCACGTCTTTGCACACTGCGATATGAACTGATATTGTTTACAATTTATATTTACTTAATCTCAGTGATTTTAACTGGGTAAAATAGATCGAGTATTGAACTTACACTAACTCCGGTTTCTTGAAGTGTTCTCGCGTAACTATCAAAATATCTCGGCAGATATTATGGCCCTACTCCGGAAAATCTTCCACTGTACGCGGGAAAGCACTAGAATGATCTATTTATTATTTGAGTTCTGTAAGTGGTAATGGTTACGAAGACCTCGAACCGTGAACCAACTTCTAAGTCTACAGGAAAACGACCTGTCTTGTCACAAAAAACACGTGGCAGCGAGTATGTATTTCTATATCGAGTCTTCGTAAGCAACTGAGCGGTCCATCCGCTGAAAGCGTCCGTCTCAAGTAAATTTTAGACCCTCTGATTTGTTGAAACTGTAGCAACGTCACAGATGAGGACACAGATAGACTGAAATCAGGCTTAACTCTGTCCGATTCTTTAGAGGCATGTCTAGATTTAATCTACAAATTTTATTACTTTCTAGGAGATAACGAGAATAAAAGACGACGGATTTCATTTTAAAAACCATATAAAAAGTATAGGTGTGGAGCACTGAGTATATGGAAAATGTAGCTTATAACCATGAGAACACTCTGTCCAAGTTTCAGAACGAAAAGTTAATTTTCCTCGAAGTTATTAAATAAAATGTAAAGCACACGCAAGCCAACGTACTTACACACAAATATCTCACATGACATAAAAGAGAATAAATACAATTGAGAATATTTAAAAACAACACACTTTTTTAAACATAGCTGGGTTCTAAACTTATGACTAATTTACAAAGAAAGGAACAAAATCAATTTTTAACTTGTTTATAGCCGTCAGAAATGTGTTACAGCATTAGTATTCCAATTATATGAAATTCATATCCTGTGTTCTGTTACAATATATATATATATATATATATGACAGACATAAATTAACATTAACATAAATTAAGGTTAATAGGGAAAACAACTCTCAAGTGAAAGTATACGGCACTAAATTAAGTGGATGCCTTAAACCAGACCATCAGAACGAGCTGTAGACAACAGTGCAACACGAATTTGGAGTAGTGGCTGCCAGTATGTATTGTACAATACCATCTGGATAAGTGGCCGACCCATAGATGACTTTTCTATCTACATTAAGTTAGACAGCTGAACATATTATAAAAACATACGATGAGCTACAACTGTGCACAATTTGGTAGGATGCGGTATTGACTAGAGGTATAATGAGTCATTTCTGAACACGTTATGTTGTCAATTGTCACTGTCCAGTGCCTTAAGCCAAGCTGCACATATCAAGGGAAAGAGCTAAGAACTGTACGTAAAACAGCTGGTAGTCAACGTTGGCCGCAATCTGGCTAAGGTTTAACTGTGTTATACAGATATATTTGTGCGACAGCAAGCATGAAATCCCACCTCACTACTGTGTCAAATGGTGATAAGCGTAACTGCAAAGTTAAAGACTAATAAAAATCAGAAATTATGTCTCACATAATCACTATAAACTCTCTAAAGCAACACAACCCAATGAGTTAATTTCCAGTTTATTTGTAATCTATATATTAATCAACGATAAACAAAAAATAATAATTATATAGTCTATTTCTATTGAGTCTAAACCTTTCACAATATGACACAAACTAGATGAGTTCTTGAAAACCAGCCACCACAGTCAATGTTTGTACGCAAGCGCTAGTAACATACAATTAGGTGCTACTAAACTGGTTGTAATGGTTGTGGTGTTGGCAATTCAGAAAACTTAATTTTAGAAACTGAAAGTTCTTGAAAGTTGAAGGAAAACTATTTTATGTATTCAAGAATGATGCTTGAAGTCCAGCTGCTTGTGTATCCAATAGGATTCGTCCAAATTCTGTGAGCATTTCTCCGTTATTGTTTGAAAGAACTAGATGTATACACTTCATTCCCCTGGAACTTGACTACGATAAATGAAAAGTGAAACACAGAGAAAGAAGAAACAAAAAGGCACTCACTATCAAAAATAATTTGTAATCTTCATATAAACATTAGTAACAAACGAGCCTCGTCATTAACGTCAGGAATGCAAAATGTTTCATATTACAGTACTACGCTTTGGCGTCCTGTAACGTATGTAAGAAGACAGCGTACTGTCGTATATTTAGCCAATCTTCTGCCTTTAAGTAACGAAACTAAAGGAATAGGATACATACAAATTTCAGTTTACACAGTTATCCAATTGCTTGTTGACATAGTCAGAAACATTAACAAGAAATGTTCTGTATTTTGGGTCGCACGCAATATTTACGTGGTTGAACTCGATTCGCGGCGCGTACGTAGATCAGTTCTAAAAAAGACACATTCTAAAAATCGGACAAATTTGTCATTACTGTCTTTTGTAAGAAAATTATTTCACTGTTGAAAATGTAATATGGTTTTTAAAGACTTTGTTTTGAAAAAAATTAGTTTAAAAATCACATTCAACATTTATTAACAATAAAAATACATAGTGTACATTACACCAAGCTACTTTTGCCCTTTATTATAAACTATAGGTATCATTTTCTTATTGGAAATTTAATTCTAAATAAATAGCTAAGTGTTATAAGAAACAGATTCTAAATACCAAAACCACAACATAATACAGATAGCGAACACTAATCATCAACATTGTGTTCTTGATACCTAAACTTATTTTATGGAACTAGGTTTATACATCCGCCCCTCCCCAGGACCATCACTTAATTCTTTATTCTTCATCAATGCAGGTAATCCTTTTGTTCCTTCCATCTTTTCGTTTTAAAGGACCTGCTCCTCAAAGCTCAGTTACAAATTTCTTCGAATTTGTAATATGCTATTATTTAAATACTCTATGCAACAACTCACCGATCACTCAAGTCTCCGTAGAAAACTTTTGACATGTGTTTGACGCTTTCATTGTGTTATCAGTTTTTTTGTTATAAATTCAATCAAATTCTTTTGTTGAGTGTTTTATTATACAGTCCTCTGCTACAAATATCACATAATAAACAGCTTAAAACTTATCTTTTGCTTCATGAGAAAATGCCATTTTATAGAAAACGAAGTATAATATATTTCATGAGCATGCGCCAAAAACTAATTCCCAATGTCAGCTACAACCGTGTGGTCTCGCAGTAACAGAAATGGATAAGGCAGTGTCTTCCATGGTCAGAGTAAAGACTGAATATCAGTTCTAACTGAACGAAAACAATACGAGTGCACTTAAATGCTGTGCCCTGTAAGACTTATTTAGACATGTATTTACCATTTAACGTAACGCTTTAATAAACATAACAGCGGCAGCATATGTGGTGGCGGGGTGTATCATTGCAGCAAAATTCTGAATTATTATCAACCAATGAATCTTTTTTGTCCAACATCAAATAAGAAGGAATAATATTTTATTTAAACCAAGACACATTATTTATTTTGAACAGTTACAGTTTTACATAATAACAAAAATGTAAACGCTAATTCAAGGAATGAAAAATGTTCAAATTAAAAATAAATATCTAATATGAGATAATGATATATTTTTGTCTCGTAAGGTGATATGAAACACATTGATCAAGTTAACATAAAAACGTTGTTTTAATAAAATTGAAATAAAGGATTTAATACAATTATATATTGGTCGAAATTGTAATTTAAGACAAACAAATAACAAGATAAATTTATACATGGAAATTAATGAAACAATGCATGTAAAAACATGAGTTAATGTTAATAAAATCCTTTGAATGTCATTTTAGCTTGACCTAACCTGTGCTTCACAGGTTCGTTTAACGGATCAGAGTATGTAATATCTTTAATCATATTTTGCTATTGGTAGTTTTCGGTTTGAGTTGACGGCAGCAGTGAAGGATTTATCGCGCGCCGCCTCAAGATAAACGACCCAGGGTTTTGAGCTTTCTTAATGATAAGTAGGCCTAAACAACATTTATGCACTGTTTTGCTGTTAACGTGTGGAATTGGCTAGCAATACATCCAACAAATCTCTATAAAGAAGAATTTCAGAAACTGCTCTGTGAAGAAAAACTGTGTAGGCTTACTAATAGAGGAAGCTACTTAGAAAAATTGTTATCTCTTTACTTTCACATATATATTATAACCAAAAAAATATTTTTATAAAACTGTCAATTATATTTGATTGATCCTTGAATCACAAAAACTACTGCATAATATTCAACATTTTCTTAAGACTAACAAGCACACATTGTACAAATCTTATTTTAGTGCATCAAGTGATATTAGTACCAGTCAGGTGGACGCAACTAGGAAGTTGCCCATATGCACAAATACAACTAAATGTCTTCAGTATTTATTGCAGTCTGCAGAAATGGTAGGGTAGTTCTCCAGGTTAGCTATTCAGAAAAACATTTAAAATTTGTTCCTAATGTTACGGGTTTTCTGAACCTGATCCATAAAAGTTTATATAAAAACTATACTAATAATTTAGCAAATTTATGTAAGAAATATAAAAGCACAAGACTGTCATCCAAAACAGTGTGTAGAATACATCTCAGCAGAAGACGAAAATATTTGACGGCCACAATCCGCTGGCAATGTCCAAAACAACGATATGTATTTCAAGGAAACAGTATACTCAACTTACATATATATATATATATATATATATATATATATATATATATATATATGTAAGGGAAGGTCTGTTAATAATCGTACAATAATTAATGGAGTTTCAGTTGTTACTCCAGAGAAAATAGATTGTGAGACCTATGAATTGTTTTGTTGTGCGATTTATTGTTATGTGTATAATAGGCGATACTATTCCAATCGATTAATGAAGGACGTTATTGACGATGAACAAAAATATAGTTGCTGGCTTCTAACTTCTTCATTATGTCGGCTAAACTGACCTCTTGTTTCTGTGCCATGTTTAATTTTAATTTGGTGAACCGATTTTAAAATATTTATTATTAATTTGTATATTATTAATTATTTGGATTATTATTAAATACTGTATTGGTAGTCATTTATTCATCAACATACAACCATTATCTTGGGCGCCTGTAGTATCAGTTTCTGATAACCACAATATTTATCTAAGCTCCCCTTTGTTTACTCTACTGATAACGCTAACTGTACGTTCTTATCAGCTACATTCAACATATAAATGCACGTTTTATAATAATTACACATCAACTCTAAATATTTGTTCTACGTGAATTTATATTTATTTAACTTCTAACTAATTTTTAATTTTTTTCCGTATTATGTTTTATTTATTTAATCGTGCCCCACGTTGGAAGCGACATTTTCTTTTGCAACACATCTTTTTATGATTTCTTTCATTATGGATTATGAGTTTTACATGGACCTGGTTAGGGTATACCATGCCAACACTTACCTGCAGTATATGGTACTTTTCTGCATTGCCGGCTATTAGGTGTGGGATTTGGGCTTATTAGGTATCAGGTAACGAGTTGGGACGATGTGTTTCCAAAAGAATTATTTTAGGAAGCTGAGTTGTATAAATTGTGAATAAATGAAAACTACCTTTTTAGTCTATCATTCCAATGATTATAATTGTCACCCTCAAGGTGCTTATCTTTAAACAAATCATAATAATAAAAAAAGAATTTCAAATATTTAACACAATTTACGGCGGGTTCCACCATTTATATTCTTTCTTGAATATTACTTTACCATATTTTCTCTAGTGATATATTGTTATAATGCTTACGTCTAACAATCACATATTAAAATCATATATCTTAGTACATAATTTATAAGTTCCTGAAAATAAGACATACAATACACAGTATATACACAAAACAAATAACATGGAAATATACACACATATATGGGCAGTTTCACACTGTCTGCCTGTAATTATAATTCATTTATAAAAAATCATTTTTGTTATATTGAATTTAATTATTTAATAAAATGAAAATACTGAATTGATTTCATTCTATGAAATCCGTAACCCTGTTCTTTATACATGAGAAAATAAAATAAGAACTTTTTAAATGAATATAACAAGGGTTATAGTTATCGTTATCTCTATGGTAATTATTCTTTATACAGAGCACAATCTCATGAAAACATTTGCTTAGAGTCTTTCTGCACTCTTATTAACATATTATTATGATAATCACACATTATCTAAATGTTCTGTCTTTTTGAATAAATGTCTCTATATGATATACAGTACAACATTTAAAAGTGTCTTTAGGCTTTAGTCATACCGCCTATATAAAAAAATGTTTATCAATTATTTAAAACTGTTCAATTTCGCTTATAGCGGCTTTTCATTTACTTTTTGTGTTTTACAACATTATTATGAACCCTGAACCATATCAGGTCACCTGTTTTGATGATTTCATGTTACACAGATGTACACGGGTCTCAGGCGTCGGCGTTGAGTACAGCTATTCCTCTCGAAACCTCCGTCAGCGTCGCTTAGCGGTGTATGAACAGCTAGGCTAGGCGTCGTTCCTTTATCGTCATGGACACAGCGTCTCTGGCCTCGGGTATAGTCTGATGTCCGTAGTACGTAGTTGTAGTAACTCAGGTGTCGGCCGGTCTCATTGAAGCGTCTTCTGCAGCGTATCGTTCCGTGTGTACGACTCAACGAATACTTTATGAATGCCCGAGACAGAGGCTCGTTTTTGGCTCACTGTTTATAGGGCAAAGCCACGTGTGCAAATGAGTTTCTATCGGCGAATATCTCAACAATCCTTTATTTATTTAGGTAACAAAGTTGTTTGTTAGACGTGTCTTGAACACAGTTATTAGCTATGTATACACGCGATCTTTAATTAGCACCGCGAAAGGTGTGAAATAGTAAAACGCTTATAGTTCACGACACTCTCACTATCTCGTTATGTGTTTGGTGTCTAAATAAAGCTACATTTCCGCACTATTCACTGGTCAACCTAGTTCTTCTTAATCTTTTGTCATTTTTTTATTATTTAAGTTTTAAAACACTTCTGACATGTGCCGACAAAATTATACATATTTATGCAGGTGGACTGTTATCTGTTTTGTTTGCTATATAAAATCTTATCTATACCCTTCTAAATGTACAATTGTAGCAGATAACGCTTATTATGCGCACTCCAGTTAGAACGATAAACATTGATAACAATGTTTCGTTATAACACTCCCCCACTTGCTTTAAAAAAATTGTTTTGTGCTTTACAGAACATTTTTTTTTTTTTTTTTTTTTTTTTTTTTTTTTTTTTTTTAATCTATGTTTAGTACATACACAGTCAGTTATATTACATGTTTATTAGAAAGAATATAAAATCTTATCTTAAAGTAACAATCACATATGGGTATTATTGGATATAATGACGCAGAGATGACGCATGGTACTTTCCAACGTCCTTTTGCTTCACTGGGTCATATACCATGTAGGTGTGTGGTCCTAGACGACTCCTTAGTTCATATGGGCCACAGAATAATCTGAAGAATTTCTTGGAAGTGTTTAATATACTACTTCCCACAGGATTTGTCTTTATCAATACCTTATCACCAATCTGGAATCTTGTCAATCGGTGAGTTCTATTATACCGGTCTCTCCTTTTACCTGCTTGATGATATAACTGTCGTTCAGCTCTGTTTATTTTTATTTGAATTGGCAAATCTACATTATAATTTTCCGGTTTATTAATCATGTTGTGCCAGAATCTTTTAGGTATTTTATTCTCACTTAATTCTAACGGTGTGTATCCTGTAGCTTCACTATAATTGTGATTCATTGCATCTTCGAAAAATTGTAGATAGTCAGGCCATTTACTCTGTTGATTGTAGCAATATAACCTCATGTACTTGCCTAACTCTCTATTTATTCTTTCAGCAAGATTAGTTTGTGGATGCCTTATGGATGTAAGTACAGGTTTTATACCTTGTCTTGTCAATGCGTCCTTCCATAATTTATTACCAAACTGCTTACCTTGATCTGTCAACACTTTATCCATTTTTCCATACTTTGGTATATACTTCTGGGTGATGACGTTCAGAACAGATTTCATGGTGGGTCTTCGTACAGCATATAACTTTACTAGCTTGGTAAACACATCTACCGTCACAATTATATGGCGGTACCCACGACTTGATCGCGGGAGTGGTCCAAGGAAATCAAGTGCAACTATATCCCCCTTCTTCTTAGTTCTGATACTCCCCATTTCAACGCAAGTGTTTAAATTCGGATGTTTGGCTGTTCGACAATCATGGCATTTCCTAACAATTATTTTAATTTTTCTGAACATATTATTACAGGTGAAGGCTTCTTTCATAGTTAAATAGCACTTCAATGGAGATGCATGAGCTAGACTACGATGACATGGCATAATTAATTGCTGTAACATGTCATGAGATAGCACAACTTTCCAATCATAATTAATAAGCTTAAATAAAATTCCATCTTTCACATAATAATTTATAGGTAACGGATTATTTTTTATATTCTGTAATCGCTGATCTTTATCTTGCTCTCTAGCGAGATTACGTAGTAATTCTTGTACTTCTCTCTCGGGTTTGTATGTTATGTTGCTAAGTACGCTGACATCTTGTGGTTTAGCTTCATGTGTTTCTTCTTTTTCTTCTATATAACGGCTTAAGGTATCAGCTACTTCATTGTCTTTGCCTTTGCATTCCTATCGGATGTCCATGGTTTCGAAAATCGTTTCGACGAATTCGGCCATCGGTAACCTCCTTTGTAATTACCTCTTTCATTATTTTGCTCCTGCTTCTCATATGTTCGTCCATCTTCATGGCGTCTATCATATGATACATTTTTGTTTTTCGGATATTTTTCCTCGTCTGTACGTCTATCTTCTCTGCCTTTATCTTCTTGGCGATATCTTTGCGAATACCACGTACCTCTATCTTGATTTTGGTTCCGGTTATCTCGCTGAACTCCTCTTGGTGGGTCTCGTTCACGGATTACACCCTCCATCTGTGTTAAAAGTATTAATAGATCTTCAATGGTAGCTATACCCTGAACATGTATAGCTAGTTGGATGTTCCTGCTGAAATGATTAGCAAGCTTAATGACTAATTCTTTTTGTGTTAAAGCGGGACGTAAATGTTTACTCCTCTCTACTAACATAATGACGTATTCATCTTCAGACAGCTTACCTGGATTATATTTACCAAATTCCAGTGTATTTCGTATTCTCATTTGTATGTATTCATTCCAATACCTCCGTTCGAATGCTAGTTTAAATTCTTCATACGTTTTTAAATCGTCATTCACCATCGTGAACCAACTGGCTGCTGCATCTTTTAAGTAACGGCTTACAAAGTCTATTTTATCTTTGTCACTGAGAATAGATCCAATACTATCCATTTCTTTCTCACATTTGATACGAAATTCAATGGGATTTTCCCCTCTGGATCCTCTAAAATAGTTAATGGGTCTCTCTTCTCTAGGTACGGTCGAGTATACTAACGCTTGTGTTGGTAGTCTTCTCACTTCTCGTGTAAGTCGGTCTACTTCACCTTTTAACTTGACTTCCAGCTGATCTACCCTGTTGTCATGGTGTTGGATAGATTTCTTGATGGTGTCGTCTGCTGCGGCGAGACTTTTTGCTTCTTCTTCAATTTTCATGGTCTTCCTGACATTACTCTGCACCAACTCGCTGATGACTTGTATCTTGGTATCTTGTCGATGCGTAATTTTTTCGAGTTTCTGGTCCAGTGTGTCGGCCATAGATTTAAAATTTTGTTGTAGTCTTTTTCGCTGCTCTTCGAAATTTTCATTCATCACCACCGCTTGTTGTTTTAGAGACTCTTTAACTTTACCTTCTAAGGTCTCCATTCGTTCCATAATTTCTACCTTACTTTCAGCATTATACGCGTATAGTTTCTGAATTTCTGACGTGCTTGCTTCCAATCTTCTCATAGTTTCAGACGTGCTTGCTTCCAATCTTCTCATAGTTTCAGCACCACTAGTTTTTATTTCTTCAAACCTTTTTACGTTTTCAGCGTTGCTGGCTTCTAACTTCTTCATTATGTCGGCTAAACTGACCTCTTGTTTCTGTGCCATGTTTAATTTTAATTTGGTGAACCGATTTTAAAATATTTATTATTAATTTGTATATTATTAATTATTTGGATTATTATTAAATACTGTATTGGTAGTCATTTATTCATCAACATACAACCATTATCTTGGGCGCCTGTAGTATCAGTTTCTGATAACCACAATATTTATCTAAGCTCCCCTTTGTTTACTCTACTGATAACGCTAACTGTACGTTCTTATCAGCTACATTCAACATATAAATGCACGTTTTATAATAATTACACATCAACTCTAAATATTTGTTCTACGTGAATTTATATTTATTTAACTTCTAACTAATTTTTAATTTTTTTCCGTATTATGTTTTATTTATTTAATCGTGCCCCACGTTGGAAGCGACATTTTCTTTTGCAACACATCTTTTTATGATTTCTTTCATTATGGATTATGAGTTTTACATGGACCTGGTTAGGGTATACCATGCCAACACTTACCTGCAGTATATGGTACTTTTCTGCATTGCCGGCTATTAGGTGTGGGATTTGGGCTTATTAGGTATCAGGTAACGAGTTGGGACGATGTGTTTCCAAAAGAATTATTTTAGGAAGCTGAGTTGTATAAATTGTGAATAAATGAAAACTACCTTTTTAGTCTATCATTCCAATGATTATAATTGTCACCCTCAAGGTGCTTATCTTTAAACAAATCATAATAATAAAAAAAGAATTTCAAATATTTAACACAATTTACGGCGGGTTCCACCATTTATATTCTTTCTTGAATATTACTTTACCATATTTTCTCTAGTGATATATTGTTATAATGCTTACGTCTAACAATCACATATTAAAATCATATATCTTAGTACATAATTTATAAGTTCCTGAAAATAAGACATACAATACACAGTATATACACAAAACAAATAACATGGAAATATACACACATATATGGGCAGTTTCACACTGTCTGCCTGTAATTATAATTCATTTATAAAAAATCATTTTTGTTATATTGAATTTAATTATTTAATAAAATGAAAATACTGAATTGATTTCATTCTATGAAATCCGTAACCCTGTTCTTTATACATGAGAAAATAAAATAAGAACTTTTTAAATGAATATAACAAGGGTTATAGTTATCGTTATCTCTATGGTAATTATTCTTTATACAGAGCACAATCTCATGAAAACATTTGCTTAGAGTCTTTCTGCACTCTTATTAACATATTATTATGATAATCACACATTATCTAAATGTTCTGTCTTTTTGAATAAATGTCTCTATATGATATACAGTACAACATTTAAAAGTGTCTTTAGGCTTTAGTCATACCGCCTATATAAAAAAATGTTTATCAATTATTTAAAACTGTTCAATTTCGCTTATAGCGGCTTTTCATTTACTTTTTGTGTTTTACAACATTATTATGAACCCTGAACCATATCAGGTCACCTGTTTTGATGATTTCATGTTACACAGATGTACACGGGTCTCAGGCGTCGGCGTTGAGTACAGCTATTCCTCTCGAAACCTCCGTCAGCGTCGCTTAGCGGTGTATGAACAGCTAGGCTAGGCGTCGTTCCTTTATCGTCATGGACACAGCGTCTCTGGCCTCGGGTATAGTCTGATGTCCGTAGTACGTAGTTGTAGTAACTCAGGTGTCGGCCGGTCTCATTGAAGCGTCTTCTGCAGCGTATCGTTCCGTGTGTACGACTCAACGAATACTTTATGAATGCCCGAGACAGAGGCTCGTTTTTGGCTCACTGTTTATAGGGCAAAGCCACGTGTGCAAATGAGTTTCTATCGGCGAATATCTCAACAATCCTTTATTTATTTAGGTAACAAAGTTGTTTGTTAGACGTGTCTTGAACACAGTTATTAGCTATGTATACACGCGATCTTTAATTAGCACCGCGAAAGGTGTGAAATAGTAAAACGCTTATAGTTCACGACACTCTCACTATCTCGTTATGTGTTTGGTGTCTAAATAAAGCTACATTTCCGCACTATTCACTGGTCAACCTAGTTCTTCTTAATCTTTTGTCATTTTTTTATTATTTAAGTTTTAAAACACTTCTGACATGTGCCGACAAAATTATACATATTTATGCAGGTGGACTGTTATCTGTTTTGTTTGCTATATAAAATCTTATCTATACCCTTCTAAATGTACAATTGTAGCAGATAACGCTTATTATGCGCACTCCAGTTAGAACGATAAACATTGATAACAATGTTTCGTTATAATATATATATATATGTAAGGGAAGGTCTGTTAATAATCGTACAATAATTAATGGAGTTTCAGTTGTTACTCCAGAGAAAATAGATTGTGAGACCTATGAATTGTTTTGTTGTGCGATTTATTGTTATGTGTATAATAGGCGATACTATTCCAATCGATTAATGAAGGACGTCATTGACGATGAACAAAAATATAGAGAGCTAGTATTAAGCAGAGTTAGTATTAAGGGTGATGGTCTGTTTTG
This sequence comes from Magicicada septendecula, assembly GCA_034769895.1. Lineage (NCBI taxonomy): Eukaryota > Metazoa > Arthropoda > Insecta > Hemiptera > Cicadidae > Magicicada > Magicicada septendecula. The sequence continues at coordinate 310,151,917 of CM068374.1, read as the reverse complement.
TTTCAGAGCTATGATGCATTTGTTGGGCTATGAAGATGATGTAGAAAAATTTTAAAAGATACTTAGAGATTTAAAATTTAGAACCTTATTGCCGTTAGCAAATGATTTGTACAAAGTTTTACGGCCAACAGATGAAATACAGAAGGATAAACCCGGAGATTTCAGGGCAATCTGGAGTACTGATGACGTTCTATGCCTTACTGCTCTGGAGTTTGGTGTAAACTTTTGTTTCCACACTGAAATGTATTGTCCGTGGGGTGAGTTTGTGCAGGAATGTCGGAGATACACTTGTGGTATCTCTTACGACGGTCCAGACTATCACATGCTGTACACTGGTGACCACTTCGATGCTTTGCAATCGATTGATGCTTCTAGTCAGGTTTCTACTGTTGAACCTGTTTGTAATAGGGGTTTTAAACTAGCTGTCAGGAAATACTCGCGATCGGTTTACGAAAATACAATAAAATCACAGGTGAACCAACTTAAGACTCAACTTGCTCAGTATTCAGAGCAAGAAATTGAGGACGCTAGGTCACGTTCTACATCCATCGGTGAATTGAAGCGAGGCTTGAGGTTGGTTTATAGATCGGCCCTCAAACTGGTGGAAGTGCTAAAAGTGTATGGAATAGTGGTAGAAGTGAAGAGTGTTTTTGATGCTTGTAGTGCGCCGGGGGGTTTTTCACAGATTCTTCCTTTAGAGCGTGCCTCGTTTATTTACTCCACTTCTTTGAGATCAGGGTTAAAACAGAAGTGTGGTGAGTTGAGATTTTTTGATGATACCGAGTATTACTTTGATCCACTCTTGAAAGGAGATGGTGACTTGACTAATGAAGAAAATATAAATGATATATTATCTAGGTACAGTGGATTCTTTGACCTGTTTGTTTCTGATGGGTGTGTCGATTCGAGTTTTGATTATGATAAGCAGGAAGAAATCAATCTTAATTTGAAATTGAGTGAGCTTAGATTGGCGGTCGAGTGTGTGAAGATTGGTGGGGTGTCTGTAGTTAAGTTGTTTGATTTTTCTTTGGAAAAACTTCAGATGGCTATACTCGAAGTGTTACCTTGGTTTGAGTCTGCACAAATTTATGTGCCTGCTACTACCAGGTCGGCCAGTGCGAGTTTTGATTATGATAAGCAGGAAGAAATCAATCTTAATTTGAAATTGAGTGAGCTTAGATTGGCGGTCGAGTGTGTGAAGATTGGTGGGGTGTCTGTAGTTAAGTTGTTTGATTTTTCTTTGGAAAAACTTCAGATGGCTATACTCGAAGTGTTACCTTGGTTTGAGTCTGCACAAATTTATGTGCCTGCTACTACCAGGTCGGCCAGTGCGGAAAAGTATCTGATTTTGATTAACAAACGAGATAAGAAAGCGGAGTCAGATTTGGTCAGAGATGATATTGTTTTACTTCAGAACATTTGCTTGCAGACACAATATACTGGTTTGCTTTTACTTATACAGTGCTTGAATGACAAGTGCATTGATAACAGGAGGAGCAGTGCTACTGAAAGTTTTAAATCCTTCATTGGTTATGATCAGTTTAGAAGCACAAGATTAAAGAGTGACACAAACATGACTAGGTTTGAGAGGCATGAGTATCCAGAACGTCCATTAACCTTTAAGAAGAAAACTGGTGGTTGTTCAGCTGCATTGTATTATATACCATATAACTTGCATCGATACAAATTAAAACTGCATAGATTGGTAATATTGAAATCTGGAAGTAGGAAAATTTATTACATTAAAACATTAAAATTTACTACTGTCTTATTAGTTTATAATATAAAATTGTTTATTAAAAATAAATCGTCTTTCAATAATTGAGTATATGGGCTTGTTTTACAATTATATTAATTGTTGCGTTGAATTCCGCTGTTTGCGTAGCCTCTCGACGCTCCGCGCACGCAGTTCGACTGGACCGCTCCAAATCTGAACGTCGATCGTTCGAAGATCACTAACGCTGATAATTCACGTCTTTGCACACTGCGATATGAACTGATATTGTTTACAATTTATATTTACTTAATCTCAGTGATTTTAACTGGGTAAAATAGATCGAGTATTGAACTTACACTAACTCCGGTTTCTTGAAGTGTTCTCGCGTAACTATCAAAATATCTCGGCAGATATTATGGCCCTACTCCGGAAAATCTTCCACTGTACGCGGGAAAGCACTAGAATGATCTATTTATTATTTGAGTTCTGTAAGTGGTAATGGTTACGAAGACCTCGAACCGTGAACCAACTTCTAAGTCTACAGGAAAACGACCTGTCTTGTCACAAAAAACACGTGGCAGCGAGTATGTATTTCTATATCGAGTCTTCGTAAGCAACTGAGCGGTCCATCCGCTGAAAGCGTCCGTCTCAAGTAAATTTTAGACTCTCTGATTTGTTGAAACTGTAGCAACGTCACAGATGAGGACACAGATAGACTGAAATCAGGCTTAACTCTGTCCGATTCTTTAGAGGCATGTCTAGATTTAATCTACAAATTTTATTACTTTCTAGGAGAAAACGAGAATAAAAGACGACGGATTTCATTTTAAAAACCATATAAAAAGTATAGGTGTGGAGCACTGAGTATATGGAAAATGTAGCTTATAACCATGAGAACACTCTGTCCAAGTTTCAGAACGAAAAGTTAATTTTCCTCGAAGTTATTAAATAAAATGTAAAGCACACGCAAGCCAACGTACTTACACACAAATATCTCACATGACATAAAAGAGAATAAATACAATTGAGAATATTTAAAAACAACACACTTTTTTAAACATAGCTGGGTTCTAAACTTATGACTAATTTACAAAGAAAAGAACAAAATCAATTTTTAACTTGCTTATAGCCGTCAGAAATGTGTTACAGCATTAGTATTCCAATTATATGAAATTCATATCCTGTGTTCTGTTACAATATATATATATATATATATATATATATATATATATATGACAGACATAAATTAACATTAACATAAATTAAGGTTAATAGGGAAAACAACTCTCAAGTGAAAGTATACGGCACTAAATTAAGTGGATGCCTTAAACCAGACCATCAGAACGAGCTGTAGACAACAGTGCAACACGAATTTGGAGTAGTGGCTGCCAGTATGTATTGTACAATACCATCTGGATAAGTGGCCGACCCATAGATGACTTTTCTATCTACATTAAGTTAGACAGCTGAACATATTATAAAAACATACGATGAGCTACAACTGTGCACAATTTGGTAGGATGCGGTATTGACTAGAGGTATAATGAGTCATTTCTGAACACGGTATGTTGTCAATTGTCACTGTCCAGTGCCTTAAACCAAGCTGCACATATCAAGGGAAAGAGCTAAGAACTGTACGTAAAACAGCTGGTAGTCAACGTTGGCCGCAATCTGGCTAAGGTTTAACTGTGTTATACAGATATATTTGTGCGACAGCAAGCATGAAATCCCACCTCACTACTGTGTCAAATGGTGATAAGCGTAACTGCAAAGTTAAAGACTAATAAAAATCAGAAATTATGTCTCACATAATCACTATAAACTCTCTAAAGCAACACAACCCAATGAGTTAATTTCCAGTTTATTTGTAATCTATATATTAATCAACGATAAACAAAAAATAATAATTATATAGTCTATTTCTATTGAGTCTAAACCTTTCACAATATGACACAAACTAGATGAGTTCTTGAAAACCAGCCACCACAGTCAATGTTTGTACGCAAGCGCTAGTAACATACAATTAGGTGCTACTAAACTGGTTGTAATGGTTGTGGTGTTGGCAATTCAGAAAACTTAATTTTAGAAACTGAAAGTTCTTGAAAGTTGAAGGAAAACTATTTTATGTATTCAAGAATGATGCTTGAAGTCCAGCTGCTTGTGTATCCAATAGGATTCGTCCAAATTCTGTGAGCATTTCTCCGTTATTGTTTGAAAGAACTAGATGTATACACTTCATTCCCCTGGAACTTGACTACGATAAATGAAAAGTGAAACACAGAGAAAGAAGAAACAAAAAGGCACTCACTATCAAAAATAATTTGTAATCTTCATATAAACATTAGTAACAAACGAGCCTCGTCATTAACGTCAGGAATGCAAAATGTTTCATATTACAGTACTACGCTTTGGCGTCCTGTAACGTATGTAAGAAGACAGCGTACTGTCGTATATTTAGCCAATCTTCTGCCTTTAAGTAACGAAACTAAAGGAATAGGATACATACAAATTTCAGTTTACACAGTTATCCAATTGCTTGTTGACATAGTCAGAAACATTAACAAGAAATGTTCTGTATTTTGGGTCGCACGAAATATTTACGTGGTTGAACTCGATTCGCGGCGCGTACGTAGATCAGTTCTAAAAAAAGACACATTCTAAAAATCGGACAAATTTGTCATTACTGTCTTTTGTAAGAAAATTATTTCACTGTTGAAAATGTAATATGGTTTTTAAAGACTTTGTTTTGAAAAAAATTAGTTTAAAAATCACATTCAACATTTATTAACAATAAAAATACATAGTGTACATTACACCAAGCTACTTTTGCCCTTTATTATAAACTATAGGTATCATTTTCTTATTGGAAATTTAATTCTAAATAAATAGCTAAGTGTTATAAGAAACAGATTCTAAATACCAAAACCACAACATAATACAGATAGCGAACACTAATCATCAACATTGTGTTCTTGATACCTAAACTTATTTTATGGAACTAGGTTTATACATCCGCCCCTCCCCAGGACCATCACTTAATTCTTTATTCTTCATCAATGCAGGTAATCCTTTTGTTCCTTCCATCTTTTCGTTTTAAAGGACCTGCTCCTCAAAGCTCAGTTACAAATTTCTTCGAATTTGTAATATGCTATTATTTAAATACTCTATGCAACAACTCACCGATCACTCAAGTCTCCGTAGAAAACTTTTGACATGTGTTTGACGCTTTCATTGTGTTATCAGTTTTTTTGTTATAAATTCAATCAAATTCTTTTGTTGAGTGTTTTATTATACAGTCCTCTGCTACAAATATCACATAATAAACAGCTTAAAACTTATCTTTTGCTTCATGAGAAAATGCCATTTTATAGAAAACGAAGTGTAATATATTTCATGAGCATGCGCCAAAAACTAATTCCCAATGTCAGCTACAACCGTGCGGTCTCGCAGTAACAGAAATGGATAAGGCAGTGTCTTCCATGGTCAGAGTAAAGACTGAATATCAGTTCTAACTGAACGAAAACAATACGAGTGCACTTAAATGCTGTGCCCTGTAAGACTTATTTAGACATGTATTTACCATTTAACGTAACGCTTTAATAAACATAACAGCGGCAGCATATGTGGTGGCGGGGTGTATCATGGCAGCAAAATTCTGAATTATTATCAACCAATGAATCTTTTTTGTCCAACATCAAATAAGAAGGAATAATATTTTATTTAAACCAAGACACATTATTTATTTTGAACAGTTACAGTTTTACATAATAACAAAAATGTAAACGCTAATTCAAGGAATGAAAAATGTTCAAATTAAAAATAAATATCTAATATGAGATAATGATATATTTTTGTCTCGTAAGGTGATATGAAACACATTGATCAAGTTAACATAAAAACGTTGTTTTAATAAAATTGAAATAAAGGATTTAATACAATTATATATTGGTCGAAATTGTAATTTAAGACAAACAAATAACAAGATAAATTTATACATGGAAATTAATGAAACAATGCATGTAAAAACATGAGTTAATGTTAATAAAATCCTTTGAATGTCATTTTAGCTTGACCTAACCTGTGCTTCACAGGTTCGTCTAACGGATCAGCGTATGTAATATCTTTAATCATATTTTGCTATTGGTAGTTTTCGGTTTGAGTTGACGGCAGCAGTGAAGGATTTATCGCGCGCCGCCTCAAGATAAACGACCCAGGGTTTTGAGCTTTCTTAATGATAAGTAGGCCTAAACAACATTTATGCACTGTTTTGCTGTTAACGTGTGGAATTGGCTAGCAATACATCCAACAAATCTCTATAAAGAAGAATTTCAGAAACTGCTCTGTGAAGAAAAACTGTGTAGGCTTACTAATAGAGGAAGCTACTTAGAAAAATTGTTATCTCTTTACTTTCACATATATATTATAACCAAAAAAATATTTTTATAAAACTGTCAATTATATTTGATTGATCCTTGAATCACAAAAACTACTGCATAATATTCAACATTTTCTTAAGACTAACAAGCACACATTGTACAAATCTTATTTTAGTGCATCAAGTGATATTAGTACCAGTCAGGTGGACGCAACTAGGAAGTTGCCCATATGCACAAATACAACTAAATGTCTTCAGTATTTATTGCAGTCTGCAGAAATGGTAGGGTAGTTCTCCAGGTTAGCTATTCAGAAAAACATTTAAAATTTGTTCCTAATGTTACGGGTTTTCTGAACCTGATCCATAAAAGTTTATATAAAAACTATACTAATAATTTAGCAAATTTATGTAAGAAATATAAAAGCACAAGACTGTCATCCAAAACAGTGTGTAGAATACATCTCAGCAGAAGACGAAAATATTTGACGGCCACAATCCGCTGGCAATGTCCAAAACAACGATATGTATTTCAAGGAAACAGTATACTCAACTTACATATATATATATATATATATATATATATATATATATATGTAAGGGAAGGTCTGTTAATAATCGTACAATAATTAATGGAGTTTCAGTTGTTACTCCAGAGAAAATAGATTGTGAGACCTATGAATTGTTTTGTTGTGCGATTTATTGTTATGTGTATAATAGGCGATACTATTCCAATCGATTAATGAAGGACGTTATTGACGATGAACAAAAATATAGAGAGCTAAAGAATGCGACCTTGCTTACTAACATCAAGAATATATTTCTTAATTTCGTTAATAATGTCTTCGATTTATCCTATTGGACAAGAACTGAACAAGAGGTAGAAGCCCAATTGGCTTCACCAATTGATTTGGAGTCGTCGAGAAACCTAAAATTGGACAATGCAGTGTCTAATTCCAAGCAGTTAAACAAGTGTAAGACTACTTTGAGCAACCTGACATCTAGGCTTCATGCTATTTTTGAATATCAACATAGATTTAATGTGAAGATTCTAAAACCCGCTAGATGTATGGAGTTTGAAGACACCATACCTGCGTACGTGAACTCTTGCTATCAATCTTGTGATCAGATGATGGATGGTTACACTGAGACGAAATTTCGTGATGTAAATGCGTCGTCTTCTGAATTAAAAAAAAATCTTAGACCGGATGCGGGGAGTAGTGGAAAGCAAGTTAGGCGTTGTTCAGAACGCACCCGCGCTATCCGGATTGGTATCAGCTATGGAAGAAAGTTTGGTGGATGATGTAGACTCGAGTCCTATGCTTGATAGGAATGATGAGAAAAGTTTGAAGAGTGTCGGGAAGGAGTGAGTTGCCACTGAAACTTCAGACAGTAGTACCAGTGTCCCTAATGATGGTACTTATCTCCAAATTGATGGTGTTGGTCTTATTAAACCATACGGTTGTTCCGTATCGTGTAATCTAAAGCAGTTTAGCAGAGTTAGTATTAAGGGTGATGGTCTGTTTTGTTTCAGAGCTATGATGCATTTGTTGGGCTATGAAGATGATGTAGAAAAATTTTAAAAGATACTTAGAGATTTAAAATTTAGAACCTTATTGCCGTTAGCAAATGATTTGTACAAAGTTTTACGGCCAACAGATGAAATACAGAAGGATAAACCCGGAGATTTCAGGGCAATCTGGAGTACTGATGACGTTCTATGCCTTACTGCTCTGGAGTTTGGTGTAAACTTTTGTTTCCACACTGAAATGTATTGTCCGGGGGGTGAGTTTGTGCAGGAATGTCGGAGATACACTTGTGGTATCTCTTACGACGGTCCAGACTATCACATGCTGTACACTGGTGACCACTTCGATGCTTTGCAATCGATTGATGCTTCTAGTCAGGTTTCTACTGTTGAACCTGTTTGTAATAGGGGTTTTAAACTAGCTGTCAGGAAATACTCGCGATCGGTTTACGAAAATACAATAAAATCACAGGTGAACCAACTTAAGACTCAACTTGCTCAGTATTCAGAGCAAGAAATTGAGGACGCTAGGTCACGTTCTACATCCATCGGTGAATTGAAGCGAGGCTTGAGGTTGGTTTCTAGATCGGCCCTCAAACTGGTGGAAGTGCTAAAAGTGCATGGAATAGTGGTAGAAGTGAAGAGTGTTTTTGATGCTTGTAGTGCGCCGGGGGGTTTTTCACAGATTCTTCCTTTAGAGCGTGCCTCGTTTATTTACTCCACTTCTTTGAGATCAGGGTTAAAACAGAAGTGTGGTGAGTTGAGATTTTTTGATGATACCGAGTATTACTTTGATCCACTCTTGAAAGGAGATGGTGACTTGACTAATGAAGAAAATATAAATGATATATTATCTAGGTACAGTGGATTCTTTGACCTGTTTGTTTCTGATGGGTGTGTCGATTCGAGTTTTGATTATGATAAGCAGGAAGAAATCAATCTTAATTTGAAATTGAGTGAGCTTAGATTGGCGGTCGAGTGTGTGAAGATTGGTGGGGTGTCTGTAGTTAAGTTGTTTGATTTTTCTTTGGAAAAACTTCAGATGGCTATACTCGAAGTGTTACCTTGGTTTGAGTCTGCACAAATTTATGTGCCTGCTACTACCAGGTCGGCCAGTGCGGAAAAGTATCTGATTTTGATTAACAAACGAGATAAGAAAGCGGAGTCAGATTTGGTCAGAGATGATATTGTTTTACTTCAGAACATTTGCTTGCAGACACAATATACTGGTTTGCTTTTACTTATACAGTGCTTGAATGACAAGTGCATTGATAACAGGAGGAGCAGTGCTACTGAAAGTTTTAAATCCTTCATTGGTTATGATCAGTTTAGAAGCACAAGATTAAAGAGTGACACAAATATGACTAGGTTTGAGAGGCATGAGTATCCAGAACGTCCATTAACCTTTAAGAAGAAAACTGGTGGTTGTTCAGCTGCATTGTATTATATACCATATAACTTGCAACGATACAAATTAAAACTGCATAGATTGGTAATATTGAAATCTGGAAGTAGGAAAATTTATTACATTAAAACATTAAAATTTACTACTGTCTTATTAGTTTATAATATAAAATTGTTTATTAAAAATAAATCGTCTTTCAATAATTGAGTATATGGGCTTGTTTTACAATTATATTAATTGTTGCGTTGAATTCCGCTGTTTGCGTAGCCTCTCGACGCTCCGCGCACGCAGTTCGACTGGACCGCTCCAAATCTGAACGTCGATCGTTCGAAGATCACTAACGCTGATAATTCACGTCTTTGCACACTGCGATATGAACTGATATGGTTTACAATTTATATTTACTTAATCTCAGTGATTTTAACTGGGTAAAATAGATCGAGTATTGAACTTACACTAACTCCGGTTTCTTGAAGTGTTCTCGCGTAACTATCAAAATATCTCGGCAGATATTATGGCCCTACTCCGGAAAATCTTCCACTGTACGCGGGAAAGCACTAGAATGATCTATTTATTATTTGAGTTCTGTAAGTGGTAATGGTTACGAAGACCTCGAACCGTGAACCAACTTCTAAGTCTACAGGAAAACGACCTGTCTTGTCACAAAAAACACGTGGCAGCGAGTATGTATTTCTATATCGAGTCTTCGTAAGCAACTGAGCGGTCCATCCGCTGAAAGCGTCCGTCTCAAGTAAATTTTAGACCCTCTGATTGGTTGAAACTGTAGCAACGTCACAGATGAGGACACAGATAGACTGAAATCAGGCTTAGCTCTGTCCGATTCTTTAGAGGCATGTCTAGATTTAATCTACAAATTTTATTACTTTCTAGGAGATAACGAGAATAAAAGACGACGGATTTCATTTTAAAAACCATATAAAAAGTATAGGTGTGGAGCACTGAGTATATGGAAAATGTAGCTTATAACCATGAGAACACTCTGTCCAAGTTTCAGAACGAAAAGTTAATTTTCCTCGAAGTTATTAAATAAAATGTAAAGCACACGCAAGCCAACGTACTTACACACAAATATCTCACATGACATAAAAGAGAATAAATACAATTGAGAATATTTAAAAACAACACACTTTTTTAAACATAGCTGGGTTCTAAACTTATGACTAATTTACAAAGAAAAGAACAAAATCAATTTTTAACTTGTTTATAGCCGTCAGAAATGTGTTACAGCATTAGTATTCCAATTATATGAAATTCATATCCTGTGTTCTGTTACAATATATATATATATATATATATATGACAGACATAAATTAACATTAACATAAATTAAGGTTAATAGGGAAAACAACTCTCAAGTGAAAGTATACGGCACTAAATTAAGTGGATGCCTTAAACCAGACCATCAGAACGAGCTGTAGACAACAGTGCAACACGAATTTGGAGTAGTGGCTGCCAGTATGTATTGTACAATACCATCTGGATAAGTGGCCGACCCATAGATGACTTTTCTATCTACATTAAGTTAGACAGCTGAACATATTAGAGGTATAATGAGTCATTTCTGAACACGTTATGTTGTCAATTGTCACTGTCCAGTGCCTTAAACCAAGCTGCACATATCAAGGGAAAGAGCTAAGAACTGTACGTAAAACAGCTGGTAGTCAACGTTGGCCGCAATCTGGCTAAGGTTTAACTGTGTTATACAGATATATTTGTGCGACAGCAAGCATGAAATCCCACCTCACTACTGTGTCAAATGGTGATAAGCGTAACTGCAAAGTTAAAGACTAATCAAAATCAGAAATTATGTCTCACATAATCACTATAAACTCTCTAAAGCAACACAACCCAATGAGTTAATTTCCAGTTTATTTGTAATCTATATATTAATCAACGATAAACAAAAAATAATAATTATATAGTCTATTTCTATTGAGTCTAAACCTTTCACAATATGACACAAACTAGATGAGTTCTTGAAAACCAGCCACCACAGTCAATGTTTGTACGCAAGCGCTAGTAACATACAATTAGGTGCTACTAAACTGGTTGTAATGGTTGTGGTGTTGGCAATTCAGAAAACTTAATTTTAGAAACTGAAAGTTCTTGAAAGTTGAAGGAAAACTATTTTATGTATTCAAGAATGATGCTTGAAGTCCAGCTGCTTGTGTATCCAATAGGATTCGTCCAAATTCTGTGAGCATTTCTCCGTTATTGTTTGAAAGAACTAGATGTATACACTTCATTCCCCTGGAACTTGACTACGATAAATGAAAAGTGAAACACAGAGAAAGAAGAAACAAAAAGGCACTCACTATCAAAAATAATTTGTAATCTTCATATAAACATTAGTAACAAACGAGCCTCGTCATTAACGTCAGGAATGCAAAATGTTTCATATTACAGTACTACGCTTTGGCGTCGTGTAACGTATGTAAGAAGACAGCGTACTGTCGTATATTTAGCCAATCTTCTGCCTTTAAGTAACGAAACTAAAGGAATAGGATACATACAAATTTCAGTTTACACAGTTATCCAATTGCTTGTTGACATAGTCAGAAACATTAACAAGAAATGTTCTGTATTTTGGGTCGCACGCAATATTTACGTGGTTGAACTCGATTCGCGGCGCGTACGTAGATCAGTTCTAAAAAAGACACATTCTAAAAATCGGACAAATTTGTCATTACTGTCTTTTGTAAGAAAATTATTTCACTGTTGAAAATGTAATATGGTTTTTAAAGACTTTGTTTTGAAAAAAATTAGTTTAAAAATCACATTCAACATTTATTAACAATAAAAATACATAGTGTACATTACACCAAGCTACTTTTGCCCTTTATTATAAACTATAGGTATCATTTTCTTATTGGAAATTTAATTCTAAATAAATAGCTAAGTGTTATAAGAAACAGATTCTAAATACCAAAACCACAACATAATACAGATAGCGAACACTAATCATCAACATTGTGTTCTTGATACCTAAACTTATTTTATGGAACTAGGTTTATACATCCGCCCCTCCCCAGGACCATCACTTAATTCTTTATTCTTCATCAATGCAGGTAATCCTTTTGTTCCTTCCATCTTTTCGTTTTAAAGGACCTGCTCCTCAAAGCTCAGTTACAAATTTCTTCGAATTTGTAATATGCTATTATTTAAATACTCTATGCAACAACTCACCGATCACTCAAGTCTCCGTAGAAAACTTTTGACATGTGTTTGACGCTTTCATTGTGTTATCAGTTTTTTTGTTATAAATTCAATCAAATTCTTTTGTTGAGTGTTTTATTATACAGTCCTCTGCTACAAATATCACATAATAAACAGCTTAAAACTTATCTTTTGCTTCATGAGAAAATGCCATTTTATAGAAAACGAAGTATAATATATTTCATGAGCATGCGCCAAAAACTAATTCCCAATGTCAGCTACAACCGTGTGGTCTCGCAGTAACAGAAATGGATAAGGCAGTGTCTTCCATGGTCAGAGTAAAGACTGAATATCAGTTCTAACTGAACGAAAACAATACGAGTGCACTTAAATGCTGTGCCCTGTAAGACTTATTTAGACATGTATTTACCATTTAACGTAACGCTTTAATAAACATAACAGCGGCAGCATATGTGGTGGCGGGGTGTATCATTGCAGCAAAATTCTGAATTATTATCAACCAATGAATCTTTTTTGTCCAACATCAAATAAGAAGGAATAATATTTTATTTAAACCAAGACACATTATTTATTTTGAACAGTTACAGTTTTACATAATAACAAAAATGTAAACGCTAATTCAAGGAATGAAAAATGTTCAAATTAAAAATAAATATCTAATATGAGATAATGATATATTTTTGTCTCGTAAGGTGATATGAAACACATTGATCAAGTTAACATAAAAACGTTGTTTTAATAAAATTGAAATAAAGGATTTAATACAATTATATATTGGTCGAAATTGTAATTTAAGACAAACAAATAACAAGATAAATTTATACATGGAAATTAATGAAACAATGCATGTAAAAACATGAGTTAATGTTAATAAAATCCTTTGAATGTCATTTTAGCTTGACCTAACCTGTGCTTCACAGGTTCGTCTAACGGATCAGCGTATGTAATATCTTTAATCATATTTTGCTATTGGTAGTTTTCGGTTTGAGTTGACGGCAGCAGTGAAGGATTTATCGCGCGCCGCCTCAAGATAAACGACCCAGGGTTTTGAGCTTTCTTAATGATAAGTAGGCCTAAACAACATTTATGCACTGTTTTGCTGTTAACGTGTGGAATTGGCTAGCAATACATCCAACAAATCTCTATAAAGAAGAATTTCAGAAACTGCTCTGTGAAGAAAAACTGTGTAGGCTTACTAATAGAGGAAGCTACTTAGAAAAATTGTTATCTCTTTACTTTCACATATATATTATAACCAAAAAAATATTTTTATAAAACTGTCAATTATATTTGATTGATCCTTGAATCACAAAAACTACTGCATAATATTCAACATTTTCTTAAGACTAACAAGCACACATTGTACAAATCTTATTTTAGTGCATCAAGTGATATTAGTACCAGTCAGGTGGACGCAACTAGGAAGTTGCCCATATGCACAAATACAACTAAATGTCTTCAGTATTTATTGCAGTCTGCAGAAATGGTAGGGTAGTTCTCCAGGTTAGCTATTCAGAAAAACATTTAAAATTTGTTCCTAATGTTACGGGTTTTCTGAACCTGATCCATAAAAGTTTATATAAAAACTATACTAATAATTTAGCAAATTTATGTAATAAATATAAAAGCACAAGACTGTCATCCAAAACAGTGTGTAGAATACATCTCAGCAGAAGACGAAAATATTTGACGGCCACAATCCGCTGGCAATGTCCAAAACAACGATATGTATTTCAAGGAAACAGTATACTCAACTTACATATATATATATATATATGTAAGGGAAGGTCTGTTAATAATCGTACAATAATTAATGGAGTTTCAGTTGTTACTCCAGAGAAAATAGATTGTGAGACCTATGAATTGTTTTGTTGTGCGATTTATTGTTATGTGTATAATAGGCGATACTATTCCAATCGATTAATGAAGGACGTTATTGACGATGAACAAAAATATAGAGAGCTAAAGAATGCGACCTTGCTTACTAACATCAAGAATATATTTCTTAATTTCGTTAATAATGTCTTCGATTTATCCTATTGGACAAGAACTGAACAAGAGGTAGAAGCCCAATTGGCTTCACCAATTGATTTGGAGTCGTCGAGAAACCTAAAATTGGACAATGCAGTGTCTAATTCCAAGCAGTTAAACAAGTGTAAGACTACTTTGAGCAACCTGACATCTAGGCTTCATGCTATTTTTGAATATCAACATAGATTTAATGTGAAGATTCTAAAACCCGCTAGATGTATGGAGTTTGAAGACACCATACCTGCGTACGTGAACTCTTGCTATCAGTCTTGTGATCAGATGATGGATGGTTACACTGAGACGAAATTTCGTGATGTGGATGCGTCGTCTTCTGAATTAAAAAAAAATCTTAGACCGGATGCGGGGAGTAGTGGAAAGCAAGTTAGGCGTTGTTCAGAACGCACCCGCGCTATCCGGATTGGTATCAGCTATGGAAGAAAGTTTGGTGGATGATGTAGACTCGAGTCCTATGCTTGATAGGAATGATGAGAAAAGTTTGAAGAGTGTCGGGAAGGAGTGAGTTGCCACTGAAACTTCAGACAGTAGTACCAGTGTCCCTAATGATGGTACTTATCTCCAAATTGATGGTGTTGGTCTTATTAAACCATACGGTTGTTCCGTATCGTGTAATCTAAAGCAGTTTAGCAGAGTTAGTATTAAGGGTGATGGTCTGTTTTGTTTCAGAGCTATGATGCATTTGTTGGGCTATGAAGATGATGTAGAAAAATTTTAAAAGATACTTAGAGATTTAAAATTTAGAACCTTATTGCCGTTAGCAAATGATTTGTACAAAGTTTTACGGCCAACAGATGAAATACAGAAGGATAAACCCGGAGATTTCAGGGCAATCTGGAGTACTGATGACGTTCTATGCCTTACTGCTCTGGAGTTTGGTGTAAACTTTTGTTTCCACACTGAAATGTATTGTCCGGGGGGTGAGTTTGTGCAGGAATGTCGGAGATACACTTGTGGTATCTCTTACGACGGTCCAGACTATCACATGCTGTACACTGGTGACCACTTCGATGCTTTGCAATCGATTGATGCTTCTAGTCAGGTTTCTACTGTTGAACCTGTTTGTAATAGGGGTTTTAAACTAGCTGTCAGGAAATACTCGCGATCGGTTTACGAAAATACAATAAAATCACAGGTGAACCAACTTAAGACTCAACTTTCTCAGTATTCAGAGCAAGAAATTGAGGACGCTAGGTCACGTTCTACATCCATCGGTGAATTGAAGCGAGGCTTGAGGTTGGTTTCTAGATCGGCCCTCAAACTGGTGGAAGTGCTAAAAGTGTATGGAATAGTGGTAGAAGTGAAGAGTGTTTTTGATGCTTGTAGTGCGCCGGGGGGTTTTTCACAGATTCTTCCTTTAGAGCGTGCCTCGTTTATTTACTCCACTTCTTTGAGATCAGGGTTAAAACAGAAGTGTGGTGAGTTGAGATTTTTTGATGATACCGAGTATTACTTTGATCCACTCTTGAAAGGAGATGGTGACTTGACTAATGAAGAAAATATAAATGATATATTATCTAGGTACAGTGGATTCTTTGACCTGTTTGTTTCTGATGGGTGTGTCGATTCGAGTTTTGATTATGATAAGCAGGAAGAAATCAATCTTAATTTGAAATTGAGTGAGCTTAGATTGGCGGTCGAGTGTGTGAAGATTGGTGGGGTGTCTGTAGTTAAGTTGTTTGATTTTTCTTTGGAAAAACTTCAGATGGCTATACTCGAAGTGTTACCTTGGTTTGAGTCTGCACAAATTTATGTGCCTGCTACTACCAGGTCGGCCAGTGCGGAAAAGTATCTGATTTTGATTAACAAACGAGATAAGAAAGCGGAGTCAGATTTGGTCAGAGATGATATTGTTTTACTTCAGAACATTTGCTTGCAGACACAATATACTGGTTTGCTTTTACTTATACAGTGCTTGAATGACAAGTGCATTGATAACAGGAGGAGCAGTGCTACTGAAAGTTTTAAATCCTTCATTGGTTATGATCAGTTTAGAAGCACAAGATTAAAGAGTGACACAAATATGACTAGGTTTGAGAGGCATGAGTATCCAGAACGTCCATTAACCTTTAAGAAGAAAACTGGTGGTTGTTCAGCTGCATTGTATTATATACCATATAACTTGCAACGATACAAATTAAAACTGCATAGATTGGTAATATTGAAATCTGGAAGTAGGAAAATTTATTACATTAAAACATTAAAATTTACTACTGTCTTATTAGTTTATAATATAAAATTGTTTATTAAAAATAAATCGTCTTTCAATAATTGAGTATATGGGCTTGTTTTACAATTATATTAATTGTTGCGTTGAATTCCGCTGTTTGCGTAGCCTCTCGACGCTCCGCGCACGCAGTTCGACTGGACCGCTCCAAATCTGAACGTCGATCGTTCG
The DNA here is from genome assembly GCA_034769895.1 of Magicicada septendecula. Taxonomy (NCBI): domain Eukaryota; kingdom Metazoa; phylum Arthropoda; class Insecta; order Hemiptera; family Cicadidae; genus Magicicada; species Magicicada septendecula. Next base: position 310,135,253 of record CM068374.1, on the reverse strand, counting down.
AAGATCACTAACGCTGATAATTCACGTCTTTGCACACTGCGATATGAACTGATATGGTTTACAATTTATATTTACTTAATCTCAGTGATTTTAACTGGGTAAAATAGATCGAGTATTGAACTTACACTAACTCCGGTTTCTTGAAGTGTTCTCGCGTAACTATCAAAATATCTCGGCAGATATTATGGCCCTACTCCGGAAAATCTTCCACTGTACGCGGGAAAGCACTAGAATGATCTATTTATTATTTGAGTTCTGTAAGTGGTAATGGTTACGAAGACCTCGAACCGTGAACCAACTTCTAAGTCTACAGGAAAACGACCTGTCTTGTCACAAAAAACACGTGGCAGCGAGTATGTATTTCTATATCGAGTCTTCGTAAGCAACTGAGCGGTCCATCCGCTGAAAGCGTCCGTCTCAAGTAAATTTTAGACCCTCTGATTGGTTGAAACTGTAGCAACGTCACAGATGAGGACACAGATAGACTGAAATCAGGCTTAGCTCTGTCCGATTCTTCAGAGGCATGTCTAGATTTAATCTACAAATTTTATTACTTTCTAGGAGATAACGAGAATAAAAGACGACGGATTTCATTTTAAAAACCATATAAAAAGTATAGGTGTGGAGCACTGAGTATATGGAAAATGTAGCTTATAACCATGAGAACACTCTGTCCAAGTTTCAGAACGAAAAGTTAATTTTCCTCGAAGTTATTAAATAAAATGTAAAGCACACGCAAGCCAACGTACTTACACACAAATATCTCACATGACATAAAAGAGAATAAATACAATTGAGAATATTTAAAAACAACACACTTTTTTAAACATAGCTGGGTTCTAAACTTATGACTAATTTACAAAGAAAAGAACAAAATCAATTTTTAACTTGTTTATAGCCGTCAGAAATGTGTTACAGCATTAGTATTCCAATTATATGAAATTCATATCCTGTGTTCTGTTACAATATATATATATATATATATATATATATATATGACAGACATAAATTAACATTAACATAAATTAAGGTTAATAGGGAAAACAACTCTCAAGTGAAAGTATACGGCACTAAATTAAGTGGATGCCTTAAACCAGACCATCAGAACGAGCTGTAGACAACAGTGCAACACGAATTTGGAGTAGTGGCTGCCAGTATGTATTGTACAATACCATCTGGATAAGTGGCCGACCCATAGATGACTTTTCTATCTACATTAAGTTAGACAGCTGAACATATTAGAGGTATAATGAGTCATTTCTGAACACGTTATGTTGTCAATTGTCACTGTCCAGTGCCTTAAACCAAGCTGCACATATCAAGGGAAAGAGCTAAGAACTGTACGTAAAACAGCTGGTAGTCAACGTTGGCCGCAATCTGGCTAAGGTTTAACTGTGTTATACAGATATATTTGTGCGACAGCAAGCATGAAATCCCACCTCACTACTGTGTCAAATGGTGATAAGCGTAACTGCAAAGTTAAAGACTAATAAAAATCAGAAATTATGTCTCACATAATCACTATAAACTCTCTAAAGCAACACAACACAATGAGTTAATTTCCAGTTTATTTGTAATCTATATATTAATCAACGATAAACAAAAAATAATAATTATATAGTCTATTTCTATTGAGTCTAAACCTTTCACAATATGACACAAACTAGATGAGTTCTTGAAAACCAGCCACCACAGTCAATGTTTGTACGCAAGCGCTAGTAACATACAATTAGGTGCTACTAAACTGGTTGTAATGGTTGTGGTGTTGGCAATTCAGAAAACTTAATTTTAGAAACTGAAAGTTCTTGAAAGTTGAAGGAAAACTATTTTATGTATTCAAGAATGATGCTTGAAGTCCAGCTGCTTGTGTATCCAATAGGATTCGTCCAAATTCTGTGAGCATTTCTCCGTTATTGTTTGAAAGAACTAGATGTATACACTTCATTCCCCTGGAACTTGACTACGATAAATGAAAAGTGAAACACAGAGAAAGAAGAAACAAAAAGGCACTCACTATCAAAAATAATTTGTAATCTTCATATAAACATTAGTAACAAACGAGCCTCGTCATTAACGTCAGGAATGCAAAATGTTTCATATTACAGTACTACGCTTTGGCGTCGTGTAACGTATGTAAGAAGACAGCGTACTGTCGTATATTTAGCCAATCTTCTGCCTTTAAGTAACGAAACTAAAGGAATAGGATACATACAAATTTCAGTTTACACAGTTATCCAATTGCTTGTTGACATAGTCAGAAACATTAACAAGAAATGTTCTGTATTTTGGGTCGCACGCAATATTTACGTGGTTGAACTCTATTCGCGGCGCGTACGTAGATCAGTTCTAAAAAAGACACATTCTAAAAATCGGACAAATTTGTCATTACTGTCTTTTGTAAGAAAATTATTTCACTGTTGAAAATGTAATATGGTTTTTAAAGACTTTGTTTTGAAAAAAATTAGTTTAAAAATCACATTCAACATTTATTAACAATAAAAATACATAGTGTACATTACACCAAGCTACTTTTGCCCTTTATTATAAACTATAGGTATCATTTTCTTATTGGAAATTTAATTCTAAATAAATAGCTAAGTGTTATAAGAAACAGATTCTAAATACCAAAACCACAACATAATACAGATAGCGAACACTAATCATCAACATTGTGTTCTTGATACCTAAACTTATTTTATGGAACTAGGTTTATACATCCGCCCCTCCCCAGGACCATCACTTAATTCTTTATTCTTCATCAATGCAGGTAATCCTTTTGTTCCTTCCATCTTTTCGTTTTAAAGGACCTGCTCCTCAAAGCTCAGTTACAAATTTCTTCGAATTTGTAATATGCTATTATTTAAATACTCTATGCAACAACTCACCGATCACTCAAGTCTCCGTAGAAAACTTTTGACATGTGTTTGACGCTTTCATTGTGTTATCAGTTTTTTTGTTATAAATTCAATCAAATTCTTTTGTTGAGTGTTTTATTATACAGTCCTCTGCTACAAATATCACATAATAAACAGCTTAAAACTTATCTTTTGCTTCATGAGAAAATGCCATTTTATAGAAAACGAAGTATAATATATTTCATGAGCATGCGCCAAAAACTAATTCCCAATGTCAGCTACAACCGTGTGGTCTCGCAGTAACAGAAATGGATAAGGCAGTGTCTTCCATGGTCAGAGTAAAGACTGAATATCAGTTCTAACTGAACGAAAACAATACGAGTGCACTTAAATGCTGTGCCCTGTAAGACTTATTTAGACATGTATTTACCATTTAACGTAACGCTTTAATAAACATAACAGCGGCAGCATATGTGGTGGCGGGGTGTATCATTGCAGCAAAATTCTGAATTATTATCAACCAATGAATCTTTTTTGTCCAACATCAAATAAGAAGGAATAATATTTTATTTAAACCAAGACACATTATTTATTTTGAACAGTTACAGTTTTACATAATAACAAAAATGTAAACGCTAATTCAAGGAATGAAAAATGTTCAAATTAAAAATAAATATCTAATATGAGATAATGATATATTTTTGTCTCGTAAGGTGATATGAAACACATTGATCAAGTTAACATAAAAACGTTGTTTTAATAAAATTGAAATAAAGGATTTAATACAATTATATATTGGTCGAAATTGTAATTTAAGACAAACAAATAACAAGATAAATTTATACATGGAAATTAATGAAACAATGCATGTAAAAACATGAGTTAATGTTAATAAAATCCTTTGAATGTCATTTTAGCTTGACCTAACCTGTGCTTCACAGGTTCGTCTAACGGATCAGCGTATGTAATATCTTTAATCATATTTTGCTATTGGTAGTTTTCGGTTTGAGTTGACGGCAGCAGTGAAGGATTTATCGCGCGCCGCCTCAAGATAAACGACCCAGGGTTTTGAGCTTTCTTAATGATAAGTAGGCCTAAACAACATTTATGCACTGTTTTGCTGTTAACGTGTGGAATTGGCTAGCAATACATCCAACAAATCTCTATAAAGAAGAATTTCAGAAACTGCTCTGTGAAGAAAAACTGTGTAGGCTTACTAATAGAGGAAGCTACTTAGAAAAATTGTTATCTCTTTACTTTCACATATATATTATAACCAAAAAAATATTTTTATAAAACTGTCAATTATATTTGATTGATCCTTGAATCACAAAAACTACTGCATAATATTCAACATTTTCTTAAGACTAACAAGCACACATTGTACAAATCTTATTTTAGTGCATCAAGTGATATTAGTACCAGTCAGGTGGACGCAACTAGGAAGTTGCCCATATGCACAAATACAACTAAATGTCTTCAGTATTTATTGCAGTCTGCAGAAATGGTAGGGTAGTTCTCCAGGTTAGCTATTCAGAAAAACATTTAAAATTTGTTCCTAATGTTACGGGTTTTCTGAACCTGATCCATAAAAGTTTATATAAAAACTATACTAATAATTTAGCAAATTTATGTAATAAATATAAAAGCACAAGACTGTCATCCAAAACAGTGTGTAGAATACATCTCAGCAGAAGACGAAAATATTTGACGGCCACAATCCGCTGGCAATGTCCAAAACAACGATATGTATTTCAAGGAAACAGTATACTCAACTTACATATATATATATATATATATGTAAGGGAAGGTCTGTTAATAATCGTACAATAATTAATGGAGTTTCAGTTGTTACTCCAGAGAAAATAGATTGTGAGACCTATGAATTGTTTTGTTGTGCGATTTATTGTTATGTGTATAATAGGCGATACTATTCCAATCGATTAATGAAGGACGTTATTGACGATGAACAAAAATATAGAGAGCTAAAGAATGCGACCTTGCTTACTAACATCAAGAATATATTTCTTAATTTCGTTAATAATGTCTTCGATTTATCCTATTGGACAAGAACTGAACAAGAGGTAGAAGCCCAATTGGCTTCACCAATTGATTTGGAGTCGTCGAGAAACCTAAAATTGGACAATGCAGTGTCTAATTCCAAGCAGTTAAACAAGTGTAAGACTACTTTGAGCAACCTGACATCTAGGCTTCATGCTATTTTTGAATATCAACATAGATTTAATGTGAAGATTCTAAAACCCGCTAGATGTATGGAGTTTGAAGACACCATACCTGCGTACGTGAACTCTTGCTATCAGTCTTGTGATCAGATGATGGATGGTTACACTGAGACGAAATTTCGTGATGTGGATGCGTCGTCTTCTGAATTAAAAAAAAATCTTAGACCGGATGCGGGGAGTAGTGGAAAGCAAGTTAGGCGTTGTTCAGAACGCACCCGCGCTATCCGGATTGGTATCAGCTATGGAAGAAAGTTTGGTGGATGATGTAGACTCGAGTCCTATGCTTGATAGGAATGATGAGAAAAGTTTGAAGAGTGTCGGGAAGGAGTGAGTTGCCACTGAAACTTCAGACAGTAGTACCAGTGTCCCTAATGATGGTACTTATCTCCAAATTGATGGTGTTGGTCTTATTAAACCATACGGTTGTTCCGTATCGTGTAATCTAAAGCAGTTTAGCAGAGTTAGTATTAAGGGTGATGGTCTGTTTTGTTTCAGAGCTATGATGCATTTGTTGGGCTATGAAGATGATGTAGAAAAATTTTAAAAGATACTTAGAGATTTAAAATTTAGAACCTTATTGCCGTTAGCAAATGATTTGTACAAAGTTTTACGGCCAACAGATGAAATACAGAAGGATAAACCCGGAGATTTCAGGGCAATCTGGAGTACTGATGACGTTCTATGCCTTACTGCTCTGGAGTTTGGTGTAAACTTTTGTTTCCACACTGAAATGTATTGTCCGGGGGGTGAGTTTGTGCAGGAATGTCGGAGATACACTTGTGGTATCTCTTACGACGGTCCAGACTATCACATGCTGTACACTGGTGACCACTTCGATGCTTTGCAATCGATTGATGCTTCTAGTCAGGTTTCTACTGTTGAACCTGTTTGTAATAGGGGTTTTAAACTAGCTGTCAGGAAATACTCGCGATCGGTTTACGAAAATACAATAAAATCACAGGTGAACCAACTTAAGACTCAACTTTCTCAGTATTCAGAGCAAGAAATTGAGGACGCTAGGTCACGTTCTACATCCATCGGTGAATTGAAGCGAGGCTTGAGGTTGGTTTCTAGATCGGCCCTCAAACTGGTGGAAGTGCTAAAAGTGTATGGAATAGTGGTAGAAGTGAAGAGTGTTTTTGATGCTTGTAGTGCGCCGGGGGGTTTTTCACAGATTCTTCCTTTAGAGCGTGCCTCGTTTATTTACTCCACTTCTTTGAGATCAGGGTTAAAACAGAAGTGTGGTGAGTTGAGATTTTTTGATGATACCGAGTATTACTTTGATCCACTCTTGAAAGGAGATGGTGACTTGACTAATGAAGAAAATATAAATGATATATTATCTAGGTACAGTGGATTCTTTGACCTGTTTGTTTCTGATGGGTGTGTCGATTCGAGTTTTGATTATGATAAGCAGGAAGAAATCAATCTTAATTTGAAATTGAGTGAGCTTAGATTGGCGGTCGAGTGTGTGAAGATTGGTGGGGTGTCTGTAGTTAAGTTGTTTGATTTTTCTTTGGAAAAACTTCAGATGGCTATACTCGAAGTGTTACCTTGGTTTGAGTCTGCACAAATTTATGTGCCTGCTACTACCAGGTCGGCCAGTGCGGAAAAGTATCTGATTTTGATTAACAAACGAGATAAGAAAGCGGAGTCAGATTTGGTCAGAGATGATATTGTTTTACTTCAGAACATTTGCTTGCAGACACAATATACTGGTTTGCTTTTACTTATACAGTGCTTGAATGACAAGTGCATTGATAACAGGAGGAGCAGTGCTACTGAAAGTTTTAAATCCTTCATTGGTTATGATCAGTTTAGAAGCACAAGATTAAAGAGTGACACAAATATGACTAGGTTTGAGAGGCATGAGTATCCAGAACGTCCATTAACCTTTAAGAAGAAAACTGGTGGTTGTTCAGCTGCATTGTATTATATACCATATAACTTGCAACGATACAAATTAAAACTGCATAGATTGGTAATATTGAAATCTGGAAGTAGGAAAATTTATTACATTAAAACATTAAAATTTACTACTGTCTTATTAGTTTATAATATAAAATTGTTTATTAAAAATAAATCGTCTTTCAATAATTGAGTATATGGGCTTGTTTTACAATTATATTAATTGTTGCGTTGAATTCCGCTGTTTGCGTAGCCTCTCGACGCTCCGCGCACGCAGTTCGACTGGACCGCTCCAAATCTGAACGTCGATCGTTCGAAGATCACTAACGCTGATAATTCACGTCTTTGCACACTGCGATATGAACTGATATTGTTTACAATTTATATTTACTTAATCTCAGTGATTTTAACTGGGTAAAATAGATCGAGTATTGAACTTACACTAACTCCGGTTTCTTGAAGTGTTCTCGCGTAACTATCAAAATATCTCGGCAGATATTATGGCCCTACTCCGGAAAATCTTCCACTGTACGCGGGAAAGCACTAGAATGATCTATTTATTATTTGAGTTCTGTAAGTGGTAATGGTTACGAAGACCTCGAACCGTGAACCAACTTCTAAGTCTACAGGAAAACGACCTGTCTTGTCACAAAAAACACGTGGCAGCGAGTATGTATTTCTATATCGAGTCTTCGTAAGCAACTGAGCGGTCCATCCGCTGAAAGCGTCCGTCTCAAGTAAATTTTAGACCCTCTGATTTGTTGAAACTGTAGCAACGTCACAGATGAGGACACAGATAGACTGAAATCAGGCTTAACTCTGTCCGATTCTTTAGAGGCATGTCTAGATTTAATCTACAAATTTTATTACTTTCTAGGAGATAACGAGAATAAAAGACGACGGATTTCATTTTAAAAACCATATAAAAAGTATAGGTGTGGAGCACTGAGTATATGGAAAATGTAGCTTATAACCATGAGAACACTCTGTCCAAGTTTCAGAACGAAAAGTTAATTTTCCTCGAAGTTATTAAATAAAATGTAAATCACACGCAAGCCAACGTACTTACACACAAATATCTCACATGACATAAAAGAGAATAAATACAATTGAGAATATTTAAAAACAACACACTTTTTTAAACATAGCTGGGTTCTAAACTTATGACTAATTTACAAAGAAAAGAACAAAATCAATTTTTAACTTGTTTATAGCCGTCAGAAATGTGTTACAGCATTAGTATTCCAATTATATGAAATTCATATCCTGTGTTCTGTTACAATATATATATATGACAGACATAAATTAACATTAACATAAATTAAGGTTAATAGGGAAAACAACTCTCAAGTGAAAGTATACGGCACTAAATTAAGTGGATGCCTTAAACCAGACCATCAGAACGAGCTGTAGACAACAGTGCAACACGAATTTGGAGTAGTGGCTGCCAGTATGTATTGTACAATACCATCTGGATAAGTGGCCGACCCATAGATGACTTTTCTATCTACATTAAGTTAGACAGCTGAACATATTATAAAAACATACGATTAGCTACAACTGTGCACAATTTGGTAGGATGCGGTATTGACTAGAGGTATAATGAGTCATTTCTGAACACGGTATGTTGTCAATTGTCACTGTCCAGTGCCTTAAACCAAGCTGCACATATCAAGGGAAAGAGCTAAGAACTGTACGTAAAACAGCTGGTAGTCAACGTTGGCCGCAATCTGGCTAAGTTTTAACTGTGTTATACAGATATATTTGTGCGACAGCAAGCATGAAATCCCACCTCACTACTGTGTCAAATGGTGATAAGCGTAACTGCAAAGTTAAAGACTAATAAAAATCAGAAATTATGTCTCACATAATCACTATAAACTCTCTAAAGCAACACAACCCAATGAGTTAATTTCCAGTTTATTTGTAATCTATATATTAAACAACGATAAACAAAAAATAATAATTATATAGTCTATTTCTATTGAGTCTAAACCTTTCACAATATGACACAAACTAGATGAGTTCTTGAAAACCAGCCACCACAGTCAATGTTTGTACGCAAGCGCTAGTAACATACAATTAGGTGCTACTAAACTGGTTGTAATGGTTGTGGTGTTGGCAATTCAGAAAACTTAATTTTAGAAACTGAAAGTTCTTGAAAGTTGAAGGAAAACTATTTTATGTATTCAAGAATGATGCTTGAAGTCCAGCTGCTTGTGTATCCAATAGGATTCGTCCAAATTCTGTGAGCATTTCTCCGTTATTGTTTGAAAGAACTAGATGTATACACTTCATTCCCCTGGAACTTGACTACGATAAATGAAAAGTGAAACACAGAGAAAGAAGAAATAAAAAGGCACTCACTATCAAAAATAATTTGTAATCTTCATATAAACATTAGTAACAAACGAGCCTCGTCATTAACGTCAGGAATGCAAAATGTTTCATATTACAGTACTACGCTTTGGCGTCCTGTAACGTATGTAAGAAGACAGCGTACTGTCGTATATTTAGCCAATCTTCTGCCTTTAAGTAACGAAACTAAAGGAATAGGATACATACAAATTTCAGTTTACACAGTTATCCAATTGCTTGTTGACATAGTCAGAAACATTAACAAGAAATGTTCTGTATTTTGGGTCGCACGAAATATTTACGTGGTTGAACTCGATTCGCGGCGCGTACGTAGATCAGTTCTAAAAAAGACACATTCTAAAAATCGGACAAATTTGTCATTACTGTCTTTTGTAAGAAAATTATTTCACTGTTGAAAATGTAATATGGTTTTTAAAGACTTTGTTTTGAAAAAAATTAGTTTAAAAATCACATTCAACATTTATTAACAATAAAAATACATAGTGTACATTACACCAAGCTACTTTTGCCCTTTATTATAAACTATAGGTATCATTTTCTTATTGGAAATTTAATTCTAAATAAATAGCTAAGTGTTATAAGAAACAGATTCTAAATACCAAAACCACAACATAATACAGATAGCGAACACTAATCATCAACATTGTGTTCTTGATACCTAAACTTATTTTATGGAACTAGGTTTATACATCCGCCCCTCCCCAGGACCATCACTTAATTCTTTATTCTTCATCAATGCAGGTAATCCTTTTGTTCCTTCCATCTTTTCGTTTTAAAGGACCTGCTCCTCAAAGCTCAGTTACAAATTTCTTCGAATTTGTAATATGCTATTATTTAAATACTCTATGCAACAACTCACCGATCACTCAAGTCTCCGTAGAAAACTTTTGACATGTGTTTGACGCTTTCATTGTGTTATCAGTTTTTTTGTTATAAATTCAATCAAATTCTTTTGTTGAGTGTTTTATTATACAGTCCTCTGCTACAAATATCACATAATAAACAGCTTAAAACTTATCTTTTGCTTCATGAGAAAATGCCATTTTATAGAAAACGAAGTGTAATATATTTCATGAGCATGCGCCAAAAACTAATTCCCAATGTCAGCTACAACCGTGTGGTCTCGCAGTAACAGAAATGGATAAGGCAGTGTCTTCCATGGTCAGAGTAAAGACTGAATATCAGATCTAACTGAACGAAAACAATACGAGTGCACTTAAATGCTGTGCCCTGTAAGACTTATTTAGACATGTATTTACCATTTAACGTAACGCTTTAATAAACATAACAGCGGCAGCATATGTGGTGGCGGGGTGTATCATTGCAGCAAAATTCTGAATTATTATCAACCAATGAATCTTTTTTGTCCAACATCAAATAAGAAGGAATAATATTTTATTTAAACCAAGACACATTATTTATTTTGAACAGTTACAGTTTTACATAATAACAAAAATGTAAACGCTAATTCAAGGAATGAAAAATGTTCAAATTAAAAATAAATATCTAATATGAGATAATGATATATTTTTGTCTCGTAAGGTGATATGAAACACATTGATCAAGTTAACATAAAAACGTTGTTTTAATAAAATTGAAATAAAGGATTTAATACAATTATATATTGGTCGAAATTGTAATTTAAGACAAACAAATAACAAGATAAATTTATACATGGAAATTAATGAAACAATGCATGTAAAAACATGAGTTAATGTTAATAAAATCCTTTGAATGTCATTTTAGCTTGACCTAACCTGTGCTTCACAGGTTCGTCTAACGGATCAGCGTATGTAATATCTTTAATCATATTTTGCTATTGGTAGTTTTCGGTTTGAGTTGACGGCAGCAGTGAAGGATTTATCGCGCGCCGCCTCAAGATAAACGACCCAGGGTTTTGAGCTTTCTTAATGATAAGTAGGCCTAAACAACATTTATGCACTGTTTTGCTGTTAACGTGTGGAATTGGCTAGCAATACATCCAACAAATCTCTATAAAGAAGAATTTCAGAAACTGCTCTGTGAAGAAAAACTGTGTAGGCTTACTAATAGAGGAAGCTACTTAGAAAAATTGTTATCTCTTTACTTTCACATATATATTATAACCAAAAAAATATTTTTATAAAACTGTCAATTATATTTGATTGATCCTTGAATCACAAAAACTACTGCATAATATTCAACATTTTCTTAAGACTAACAAGCACACATTGTACAAATCTTATTTTAGTGCATCAAGTGATATTAGTACCAGTCAGGTGGACGCAACTAGGAAGTTGCCCATATGCACAAATACAACTAAATGTCTTCAGTATTTATTGCAGTCTGCAGAAATGGTAGGGTAGTTCTCCAGGTTAGCTATTCAGAAAAACATTTAAAATTTGTTCCTAATGTTACGGGTTTTCTGAACCTGATCCATAAAAGTTTATATAAAAACTATACTAATAATTTAGCAAATTTATGTAAGAAATATAAAAGCACAAGACTGTCGTCCAAAACAGTGTGTAGAATACATCTCAGCAGAAGACGAAAATATTTGACGGCCACAATCCGCTGGCAATGTCCAAAACAACGATATGTATTTCAAGGAAACAGTATACTCAACTTACATATATATATATGCACAAATACAACTAAATGTCTTCAGTATTTATTGCAGTCTGCAGAAATGGTAGGGTAGTTCTCCAGGTTAGCTATTCAGAAAAACATTTAAAATTTGTTCCTAATGTTACGGGTTTTCTGATCCTGATCCATAAAAGTTTATATAAAAACTATACTAATAATTTAGCAAATTTATGTAAGAAATATAAAAGCACAAGACTGTCATCCAAAACAGTGTGTAGAATACATCTCAGCAGAAGACGAAAATATTTGACGGCCACAATCCGCTGGCAATGTCCAAAACAACGATATGTATTTCAAGGAAACAGTATACTCAACTTACATATATATATATATATATATATATATATATATATATGTAAGGGAAGGTCTGTTAATAATCGTACAATAATTAATGGAGTTTCAGTTGTTACTCCAGAGAAAATAGATTGTGAGACCTATGAATTGTTTTGTTGTGCGATTTATTGTTATGTGTATAATAGGCGATACTATTCCAATCGATTAATGAAGGACGTTATTGACGATGAACAAAAATATAGAGAGCTAAAGAATGCGACCTTGCTTACTAACATCAAGAATATATTTCTTAATTTCGTTAATAATGTCTTCGATTTATCCTATTGGACAAGAACTGAACAAGAGGTAGAAGCCCAATTGGCTTCACCAATTGATTTGGAGTCGTCGAGAAACCTAAAATTGGACAATGCAGTGTCTAATTCCAAGCAGTTAAACAAGTGTAAGACTACTTTGAGCAACCTGAAATCTAGGCTTCATGCTATTTTTGAATATCAACATAGATTTAATGTGAAGATTCTAAAACCCGCTAGATGTATGGAGTTTGAAGACACCATACCTGCGTACGTGAACTCTTGCTATCAATCTTGTGATCAGATGATGGATGGTTACACTGAGACGAAATTTCGTGATGTGGATGCGTCGTCTTCTGAATTAAAAAAAAATCTTAGACCGGATGCGGGGAGTAGTGGAAAGCAAGTTAGGCGTTGTTCAGAACGCACCCGCGCTATCCGGATTGGTATCAGCTATGGAAGAAAGTTTGGTGGATGATGTAGACTCGAGTCCTATGCTTGATAGGAATGATGAGAAAAGTTTGAAGAGTGTCGGGAAGGAGTGAGTTGCCACTGAAACTTCAGACAGTAGTACCAGTGTCCCTAATGATGGTACTTATCTCCAAATTGATGGTGTTGGTCTTATTAAACCATACGGTTGTTCCGTATCGTGTAATCTAAAGCAGTTTAGCAGAGTTAGTATTAAGGGTGATGGTCTGTTTTGTTTCAGAGCTATGATGCATTTGTTGGGCTATGAAGATGATGTAGAAAAATTTTAAAAGATACTTAGAGATTTAAAATTTAGAACCTTATTGCCGTTAGCAAATGATTTGTACAAAGTTTTACGGCCAACAGATGAAATACAGAAGGATAAACCCGGAGATTTCAGGGCAATCTGGAGTACTGATGACGTTCTATGCCTTACTGCTCTGGAGTTTGGTGTAAACTTTTGTTTCCACACTGAAATGTATTGTCCGGGGGGTGAGTTTGTGCAGGAATGTCGGAGATACACTTGTGGTATCTCTTACGACGGTCCAGACTATCACATGCTGTACACTGGTGACCACTTCGATGCTTTGCAATCGATTGATGCTTCTAGTCAGGTTTCTACTGTTGAACCTGTTTGTAATAGGGGTTTTAAACTAGCTGTCAGGAAATACTCGCGATCGGTTTACGAAAATACAATAAAATCACAGGTGAACCAACTTAAGACTCAACTTGCTCAGTATTCAGAGCAAGAAATTGAGGACGCTAGGTCACGTTCTACATCCATCGGTGAATTGAAGCGAGGCTTGAGGTTGGTTTCTAGATCGGCCCTCAAACTGGTGGAAGTGCTAAAAGTGTATGGAATAGTGGTAGAAGTGAAGAGTGTTTTTGATGCTTGTAGTGCGCCGGGGGGTTTTTCACAGATTCTTCCTTTAGAGCGTGCCTCGTTTATTTACTCCACTTCTTTGAGATCAGGGTTAAAACAGAAGTGTGGTGAGTTGAGATTTTTTGATGATACCGAGTATTACTTTGATCCACTCTTGAAAGGAGATGGTGACTTGACTAATGAAGAAAATATAAATGATATATTATCTAGGTACAGTGGATTCTTTGACCTGTTTGTTTCTGATGGGTGTGTCGATTCGAGTTTTGATTATGATAAGCAGGAAGAAATCAATCTTAATTTGAAATTGAGTGAGCTTAGATTGGCGGTCGAGTGTGTGAAGATTGGTGGGGTGTCTGTAGTTAAGTTGTTTGATTTTTCTTTGGAAAAACTTCAGATGGCTATACTCGAAGTGTTACCTTGGTTTGAGTCTGCACAAATTTATGTGCCTGCTACTACCAGGTCGGCCAGTGCGGAAAAGTATCTGATTTTGATTAACAAACGAGATAAGAAAGCGGAGTCAGATTTGGTCAGAGATGATATTGTTTTACTTCAGAACATTTGCTTGCAGACACAATATACTGGTTTGCTTTTACTTATACAGTGCTTGAATGACAAGTGCATTGATAACAGGAGGAGCAGTGCTACTGAAAGTTTTAAATCCTTCATTGGTTATGATCAGTTTAGAAGCACAAGATTAAAGAGTGACACAAATATAACTAGGTTTGAGAGGCATGAGTATCCAGAACGTCCATTAACCTTTAAGAAGAAAACTGGTGGTTGTTCAGCTGCATTGTATTATATACCATATAACTTGCAACGATACAAATTAAAACTGCATAGATTGGTAATATTGAAATCTGGAAGTAGGAAAATTTATTACATTAAAACATTAAAATTTACTACTGTCTTATTAGTTTATAATATAAAATTGTTTATTAAAAATAAATCGTCTTTCAATAATTGAGTATATGGGCTTGTTTTACAATTATATTAATTGTTGCGTTGAATTCCGCTGTTTGCGTAGCCTCTCGACGCTCCGCGCACGCAGTTCGACTGGACCGCTCCAAATCTGAACGTCGATCGTTCGAAGATCACTAACGCTGATAATTCACGTCTTTGCACACTGCGATATGAACTGATATTGTTTACAATTTATATTTACTTAATCTCAGTGATTTTAACTGGGTAAAATAGATCGAGTATTGAACTTACACTAACTCCGGTTTCTTGAAGTGTTCTCGCGTAACTATCAAAATATCTCGGCAGATATTATGGCCCTACTCCGGAAAATCTTCCACTGTACGCGGGAAAGCACTAGAATGATCTATTTATTATTTGAGTTCTGTAAGTGGTAATGGTTACGAAGACCTCGAACCGTGAACCAACTTCTAAGTCTACAGGAAAACGACCTGTCTTGTCACAAAAAACACGTGGCAGCGAGTATGTATTTCTATATCGAGTCTTCGTAAGCAACTGAGCGGTCCATCCGCTGAAAGCGTCCGTCTCAAGTAAATTTTAGACCCTCTGATTGGTTGAAACTGTAGCAACGTCACAGATGAGGACACAGATAGACTGAAATCAGGCTTAACTCTGTCCGATTCTTTAGAGGCATGTCTAGATTTAATCTACAAATTTTATTACTTTCTAGGAGATAACGAGAATAAAAGACGACGGATTTCATTTTAAAAACCATATAAAAAGTATAGGTGTGGAGCACTGAGTATATGGAAAATGTAGCTTATAACCATGAGAACACTCTGTCCAAGTTTCAGAACGAAAAGTTAATTTTCCTCGAAGTTATTAAATAAAATGTAAAGCACACGCAAGCCAACGTACTTACACACAAATATCTCACATGACATAAAAGAGAATAAATACAATTGAGAATATTTAAAAACAACACACTTTTTTAAACATAGCTGGGTTCTAAACTTATGACTAATTTACAAAGAAAAGAACAAAATCAATTTTTAACTTGTTTATAGCCGTCAGAAATGTGTTACAGCATTAGTATTCCAATTATATGAAATTCATATCCTGTGTTCTGTTACAATATATATATATATATATATATATATATATATGACAGACATAAATTAACATTAACATAAATTAAGGTTAATAGGGAAAACAACTCTCAAGTGAAAGTATACGGCACTAAATTAAGTGGATGCCTTAAACCAGACCATCAGAACGAGCTGTAGACAACAGTGCAACACGAATTTGGAGTAGTGGCTGCCAGTATGTATTGTACAATACCATCTGGATAAGTGGCCGACCCATAGATGACTTTTCTATCTACATTAAGTTAGACAGCTGAACATATTATAAAAACATACGATGAGCTACAACTGTGCACAATTTGGTAGGATGCGGTATTGACTAGAGGTATAATGAGTCATTTCTGAACACGGTATGTTGTCAATTGTCACTGTCCAGTGCCTTAAACCAAGCTGCACATATCAAGGGAAAGAGCTAAGAACTGTACGTAAAACAGCTGGTAGTCAACGTTGGCCGCAATCTGGCTAAGGTTTAACTGTGTTATACAGATATATTTGTGCGACAGCAAGCATGAAATCCCACCTCACTACTGTGTCAAATGGTGATAAGCGTAACTGCAAAGTTAAAGACTAATAAAAATCAGAAATTATGTCTCACATAATCACTATAATCTCTCTAAAGCAACACAACCCAATGAGTTAATTTCCAGTTTATTTGTAATCTATATATTAATCAACGATAAACAAAAAATAATAATTATATAGTCTATTTCTATTGAGTCTAAACCTTTCACAATATGACACAAACTAGATGAGTTCTTGAAAACCAGCCACCACAGTCAATGTTTGTACGCAAGCGCTAGTAACATACAATTAGGTGCTACTAAACTGGTTGTAATGGTTGTGGTGTTGGCAATTCAGAAAACTTAATTTTAGAAACTGAAAGTTCTTGAAAGTTGAAGGAAAACTATTTTATGTATTCAAGAATGATGCTTGAAGTCCAGCTGCTTGTGTATCCAATAGGATTCGTCCAAATTCTGTGAGCATTTCTCCGTTATTGTTTGAAAGAACTAGATGTATACACTTCATTCCCCTGGAACTTGACTACGATAAATGAAAAGTGAAACACAGAGAAAGAAGAAACAAAAAGGCACTCACTATCAAAAATAATTTGTAATCTTCATATAAACATTAGTAACAAACGAGCCTCGTCATTAACGTCAGGAATGCAAAATGTTTCATATTACAGTACTACGCTTTGGCGTCCTGTAACGTATGTAAGAAGACAGCGTACTGTCGTATATTTAGCCAATCTTCTGCCTTTAAGTAACGAAACTAAAGGAATAGGATACATACAAATTTCAGTTTACACAGTTATCCAATTGCTTGTTGACATAGTCAGAAACATTAACAAGAAATGTTCTGTATTTTGGGTCGCACGAAATATTTACGTGGTTGAACTCGATTCGCGGCGCGTACGTAGATCAGTTCTAAAAAAGACACATTCTAAAAATCGGACAAATTTGTCATTACTGTCTTTTGTAAGAAAATTATTTCACTGTTGAAAATGTAATATGGTTTTTAAAGACTTTGTTTTGAAAAAAATTAGTTTAAAAATCACATTCAACATTTATTAACAATAAAAATACATAGTGTACATTACACCAAGCTACTTTTGCCCTTTATTATAAACTATAGGTATCATTTTCTTATTGGAAATTTAATTCTAAATAAATAGCTAAGTGTTATAAGAAACAGATTCTAAATACCAAAACCACAACATAATACAGATAGCGAACACTAATCATCAACATTGTGTTCTTGATACCTAAACTTATTTTATGGAACGAGGTTTATACATCCGCCCCTCCCCAGGACCATCACTTAATTCTTTATTCTTCATCAATGCAGGTAATCCTTTTGTTCCTTCCATCTTTTCGTTTTAAAGGACCTGCTCCTCAAAGCTCAGTTACAAATTTCTTCGAATTTGTAATATGCTATTATTTAAATACTCTATGCAACAACTCACCGATCACTCAAGTCTCCGTAGAAAACTTTTGACATGTGTTTGACGCTTTCATTGTGTTATCAGTTTTTTTGTTATAAATTCAATCAAATTCTTTTGTTGAGTGTTTTATTATACAGTCCTCTGCTACAAATATCACACAATAAACAGCTTAAAACTTATCTTTTGCTTCATGAGAAAATGCCATTTTATAGAAAACGAAGTGTAATATATTTCATGAGCATGCGCCAAAAACTAATTCCCAATGTCAGCTACAACCGTGTGGTCTCGCAGTAACAGAAATGGATAAGGCAGTGTCTTCCATGGTCAGAGTAAAGACTGAATATCAGTTCTAACTGAACGAAAACAATACGAGTGCACTTAAATGCTGTGCCCTGTAAGACTTATTTAGACATGTATTTACCATTTAACTTAACGCTTTAATAAACATAACAGCGGCAGCATATGTGGTGGCGGGGTGTATCATTGCAGCGAAATTCTGAATTATTATCAACCAATGAATCTTTTTTGTCCAACATCAAATAAGAAGGAATAATATTTTATTTAAACCAAGACACATTATTTATTTTGAACAGTTACAGTTTTACATAATAACAAAAATGTAAACGCTAATTCAAGGAATGAAAAATGTTCAAATTAAAAATAAATATCTAATATGAGATAATGATATATTTTTGTCTCGTAAGGTGATATGAAACACATTGATCAAGTTAACATAAAAACGTTGTTTTAATAAAATTGAAATAAAGGATTTAATACAATTATATATTGGTCGAAATTGTAATTTAAGACAAACAAATAACAAGATAAATTTATACATGGAAATTAATGAAACAATGCATGTAAAAACATGAGTTAATGTTAATAAAATCCTTTGAATGTCACTTTAGCTTGACCTAACCTGTGCTTCACAGGTTCGTCTAACGGATCAGCGTATGTAATATCTTTAATCATATTTTGCTATTGGTAGTTTCCGGTTTGAGTTGACGGCAGCAGTGAAGGATTTATCGCGCGCCGCCTCAAGATAAACGACCCAGGGTTTTGAGCTTTCTTAATGATAAGTAGGCCTACACAACATTTATGCACTGTTTTGCTGTTAACGTGTGGAATTGGCTAGCAATACATCCAACAAATCTCTATAAAGAAGAATTTCAGAAACTGCTCTGTGAAGAAAAACTGTGTAGGCTTACTAATAGAGGAAGCTACTTAGAAAAATTGTTATCTCTTTACTTTCACATATATATTATAACCAAAAAAATATTTTTATAAAACTGTCAATTATATTTGATTGATCCTTGAATCACAAAAACTACTGCATAATATTCAACATTTTCTTAAGACTAACAAGCACACATTGTACAAATCTTATTTTAGTGCATCAAGTGATATTAGTACCAGTCAGGTGGACGCAACTAGGAAGTTGCCCATATGCACAAATACAACTAAATGTCTTCAGTATTTATTGCAGTCTGCAGAAATGGTAGGGTAGTTCTCCAGGTTAGCTATTCAGAAAAACATTTAAAATTTGTTCCTAATGTTACGGGTTTTCTGAACCTGATCCATAAAAGTTTATATAAAAACTATACTAATAATTTATCAAATTTATGTAAGAAATATAAAAGCACAAGACTGTCGTCCAAAACAGTGTGTAGAATACATCTCAGCAGAAGACGAAAATATTTGACGGCCACAATCCGCTGGCAATGTCCAAAACAACGATATGTATTTCAAGGAAACAGTATACTCAACTTACATATATATATATATATGTAATGGAAGGTCTGTTAATAATCGTACAATAATTAATGGAGTTTCAGTTGTTACTCCAGAGAAAATAGATTGTGAGACCTATGAATTGTTTTGTTGTGCGATTTATTGTTACGTGTATAATAGGCGATACTATTCCAATCGATTAATGAAGGACGTTATTGACGATGAACAAAAATATAGAGAGCTAAAGAATGCGACCTTGCTTACTAACATCAAGAATATATTTCTTAATTTCGTTAATAATGTCTTCGATTTATCCTATTGGACAAGAACTGAACAAGAGGTAGAAGCCCAATTGGCTTCACCAATTGATTTGGAGTCGTCGAGAAACCTAAAATTGGACAATGCAGTGTCTAATTCCAAGCAGTTAAACAAGTGTAAGACTACTTTGAGCAACCTGACATCTAGGCTTCATGCTATTTTTGAATATCAACATAGATTTAATGTGAAGATTCTAAAACCCGCTAGATGTATGGAGTTTGAAGACACCATACCTGCGTACGTGAACTCTTGCTATCAATCTTGTGATCAGATGATGGATGGTTACACTGAGACGAAATTTCGTGATGTGGATGCGTCGTCTTCTGAATTAAAAAAAAATCTTAGACCGGATGCGGGGAGTAGTGGAAAGCAAGTTAGGCGTTGTTCAGAACGCACCCGCGCTATCCGGATTGGTATCAGCTATGGAAGAAAGTTTGGTGGATGATGTAGACTCGAGTCCTATGCTTG
Source organism: Magicicada septendecula (assembly GCA_034769895.1). Classification (NCBI taxonomy): domain Eukaryota; kingdom Metazoa; phylum Arthropoda; class Insecta; order Hemiptera; family Cicadidae; genus Magicicada; species Magicicada septendecula. The sequence continues at coordinate 310,114,783 of CM068374.1, read as the reverse complement.
ATAGGAATGATGAGAAAAGTTTGAAGAGTGTCGGGAAGGAGTGAGTTGCCACTGAAACTTCAGACAGTAGTACCAGTGTCCCTAATGATGGTACTTATCTCCAAATTGATGGTGTTGGTCTTATTAAACCATACGGTTGTTCCGTATCGTGTAATCTAAAGCAGTTTAGCAGAGTTAGTATTAAGGGTGATGGTCTGTTTTGTTTCAGAGCTATGATGCATTTGTTGGGCTACGAAGATGATGTAGAAAAATTTTAAAAGATACTTAGAGATTTAAAATTTAGAACCTTATTGCCGTTAGCAAATGATTTGTACAAAGTTTTACGGCCAACAGATGAAATACAGAAGGATAAACCCGGAGATTTCAGGGCAATCTGGAGTACTGATGACGTTCTATGCCTTACTGCTCTGGAGTTTGGTGTAAACTTTTGTTTCCACACTGAAATGTATTGTCCGGGGGGTGAGTTTGTGCAGGAATGTCGGAGATACACTTGTGGTATCTCTTACGACGGTCCAGACTATCACATGCTGTACACTGGTGACCACTTCGATGCTTTGCAATCGATTGATGCTTCTAGTCAGGTTTCTACTGTTGAACCTGTTTGTAATAGGGGTTTTAAACTAGCTGTCAGGAAATACTCGCGATCGGTTTACGAAAATACAATAAAATCACAGGTGAACCAACTTAAGACTCAACTTGCTCAGTATTCAGAGCAAGAAATTGAGGACGCTAGGTCACGTTCTACATCCATCGGTGAATTGAAGCGAGGCTTGAGGTTGGTTTCTAGATCGGCCCTCAAACTGGTGGAAGTGCTAAAAGTGTATGGAATAGTGGTAGAAGTGAAGAGTGTTTTTGATGCTTGTAGTGCGCCGGGGGGTTTTTCACAGATTCTTCCTTTAGAGCGTGCCTCGTTTATTTACTCCACTTCTTTGAGATCAGGGTTAAAACAGAAGTGTGGTGAGTTGAGATTTTTTGATGATACCGAGTATTACTTTGATCCACTCTTGAAAGGAGATGGTGACTTGACTAATGAAGAAAATATAAATGATATATTATCTAGGTACAGTGGATTCTTTGACCTGTTTGTTTCTGATGGGTGTGTCGATTCGAGTTTTGATTATGATAAGCAGGAAGAAATCAATCTTAATTTGAAATTGAGTGAGCTTAGATTGGCGGTCGAGTGTGTGAAGATTGGTGGGGTGTCTGTAGTTAAGTAGTTAAGTTGTTTGATTTTTCTTTGGAAAAACTTCAGATGGCTATACTCGAAGTGTTACCTTGGTTTGAGTCTGCACAAATTTATGTGCCTGCTACTACCAGGTCGGCCAGTGCGGAAAAGTATCTGATTTTGATTAACAAACGAGATAAGAAAGCGGAGTCAGATTTGGTCAGAGATGATATTGTTTTCCTTCAGAACATTTGCTTGCAGACACAATATACTGGTTTGCTTTTACTTATACAGTGCTTGAATGACAAGTGCATTGATAACAGGAGGAGCAGTGCTACTGAAAGTTTTAAATCCTTCATTGGTTATGATCAGTTTAGAAGCACAAGATTAAAGAGTGACACAAACATGACTAGGTTTGAGAGGCATGAGTATCCAGAACGTCCATTAACCTTTAAGAAGAAAACTGGTGGTTGTTCAGCTGCATTGTATTAAATACCATATAACTTGCAACGATACAAATTAAAACTGCATAGATTGGTAATATTGAAATCTGGAAGTAGGAAAATTTATTACATTAAAACATTAAAATTTACTACTGTCTTATTAGTTTATAATATAAAATTGTTTATTAAAAATAAATCGTCTTTCAATAATTGAGTATATGGGCTTGTTTTACAATTATATTAATTGTTGCGTTGAATTCCGCTGTTTGCGTAGCCTCTCGACGCTCCGCGCACGCAGTTCGACTGGACCGCTCCAAATCTGAACGTCGATCGTTCGAAGATCACTAACGCTGATAATTCACGTCTTTGCACACTGCGATATGAACTGATATTGTTTACAATTTATATTTACTTAATCTCAGTGATTTTAACTGGGTAAAATAGATCGAGTATTGAACTTACACTAACTCCGGTTTCTTGAAGTGTTCTCGCGTAACTATCAAAATATCTCGGCAGATATTATGGCCCTACTCCGGAAAATCTTCCACTGTACGCGGGAAAGCACTAGAATGATCTATTTATTATTTGAGTTCTGTAAGTGGTAATGGTTACGAAGACCTCGAACCGTGAACCAACTTCTAAGTCTACAGGAAAACGACCTGTCTTGTCACAAAAAACACGTGGCAGCGAGTATGTATTTCTATATCGAGTCTTCGTAAGCAACTGAGCGGTCCATCCGCTGAAAGCGTCCGTCTCAAGTAAATTTTAGACCCTCTGATTGGTTGAAACTGTAGCAACGTCACAGATGAGGACAAAGATAGACTGAAATCAGGCTTAACTCTGTCCGATTCTTTAGAGGCATGTCTAGATTTAATCTACAAATTTTATTACTTTCTAGGAGATAACGAGAATAAAAGACGACGGATTTCATTTTAAAAACCATATAAAAAGTATAGGTGTGGAGCACTGAGTATATGGAAAATGTAGCTTATAACCATGAGAACACTCTGTCCAAGTTTCAGAACGAAAAGTTAATTTTCCTCGAAGTTATTAAATAAAATGTAAAGCACACGCAAGCCAACGTACTTACACACAAATATCTCACATGACATAAAAGAGAATAAATACAATTGAGAATATTTAAAAACAACACACTTTTTTAAACATAGCTGGGTTCTAAACTTATGACTAATTTACAAAGAAAAGAACAAAATCAATTTTTAACTTGTTTATAGCCGTCAGAAATGTGTTACAGCATTAGTATTCCAATTATATGAAATTCATATCCTGTGTTCTGTTACAATATATATATATATATATATATATATATATATATGACAGACATAAATTAACATTAACATAAATTAAGGTTAATAGGGAAAACAACTCTCAAGTGAAAGTATACGGCACTAAATTAAGTGGATGCCTTAAACCAGACCATCAGAACGAGCTGTAGACAACAGTGCAACACGAATTTGGAGTAGTGGCTGCCAGTATGTATTGTACAATACCATCTGGATAAGTGGCCGACCCATAGATGACTTTTCTATCTACATTAAGTTAGACAGCTGAACATATTATAAAAACATACGATGAGCTACAACTGTGCACAATTTGGTAGGATGCGGTATTGACTAGAGGTATAATGAGTCATTTCTGAACACGGTATGTTGTCAATTGTCACTGTCCAGTGCCTTAAACCAAGCTGCACATATCAAGGGAAAGAGCTAAGAACTGTACGTAAAACAGCTGGTAGTCAACGTTGGCCGCAATCTGGCTAAGGTTTAACTGTGTTATACAGATATATTTGTGCGACAGCAAGCATGAAATCCCACCTCACTACTGTGTCAAATGGTGATAAGCGTAACTGCAAAGTTAAAGACTAATAAAAATCAGAAATTATGTCTCACATAATCACTATAAACTCTCTAAAGCAATACAACCCAATGAGTTAATTTCCAGTTTATTTGTAATCTATATATTAATCAACGATAAACAAAAAATAATAATTATATAGTCTATTTCTATTGAGTCTAAACCTTTCACAATATGACACAAACTAGATGAGTTCTTGAAAACCAGCCACCACAGTCAATGTTTGTACGCAAGCGCTAGTAACATACAATTAGGTGCTACTAAACTGGTTGTAATGGTTGTGGTGTTGGCAATTCAGAAAACTTAATTTTAGAAACTGAAAGTTCTTGAAAGTTGAAGGAAAACTATTTTATGTATTCAAGAATGATGCTTGAAGTCCAGCTGCTTGTGTATCCAATAGGATTCGTCCAAATTCTGTGAGCATTTCTCCGTTATTGTTTGAAAGAACTAGATGTATACACTTCATTCCCCTGGAACTTGACTACGATAAATGAAAAGTGAAACACAGAGAAAGAAGAAATAAAAAGGCACTCACTATCAAAAATAATTTGTAATCTTCATATAAACATTAGTAACAAACGAGCCTCGTCATTAACGTCAGGAATGCAAAATGTTTCATATTACAGTACTACGCTTTGGCGTCCTGTAACGTATGTAAGAAGACAGCGTACTGTCGTATATTTAGCCAATCTTCTGCCTTTAAGTAACGAAACTAAAGGAATAGGATACATACAAATTTCAGTTTACACAGTTATCCAATTGCTTGTTGACATAGTCAGAAACATTAACAAGAAATGTTCTGTATTTTGGGTCGCACGAAATATTTACGTGGTTGAACTCGATTCGCGGCGCGTACGTAGATCAGTTCTAAAAAAGACACATTCTAAAAATCGGACAAATTTGTCATTACTGTCTTTTGTAAGAAAATTATTTCACTGTTGAAAATGTAATATGGTTTTTAAAGACTTTGTTTTGAAAAAAATTAGTTTAAAAATCACATTCAACATTTATTAACAATAAAAATACATAGTGTACATTACACCAAGCTACTTTTGCCCTTTATTATAAACTATAGGTATCATTTTCTTATTGGAAATTTAATTCTAAATAAATAGCTAAGTGTTATAAGAAACAGATTCTAAATACCAAAACCACAACATAATACAGATAGCGAACACTAATCATCAACATTGTGTTCTTGATACCTAAACTTATTTTATGGAACTAGGTTTATACATCCGCCCCTCCCCAGGACCATCACTTAATTCTTTATTCTTCATCAATGCAGGTAATCCTTTTGTTCCTTCCATCTTTTCGTTTTAAAGGACCTGCTCCTCAAAGCTCAGTTACAAATTTCTTCGAATTTGTAATATGCTATTATTTAAATACTCTATGCAACAACTCACCGATCACTCAAGTCTCCGTAGAAAACTTTTGACATGTGTTTGACGCTTTCATTGTGTTATCAGTTTTTTTGTTATAAATTCAATCAAATTCTTTTGTTGAGTGTTTTATTATACAGTCCTCTGCTACAAATATCACATAATAAACAGCTTAAAACTTATCTTTTGCTTCATGAGAAAATGCCATTTTATAGAAAACGAAGTGTAATATATTTCATGAGCATGCGCCAAAAACTAATTCCCAATGTCAGCTACAACCGTGTGGTCTCGCAGTAACAGAAATGGATAAGGCAGTGTCTTCCATGGTCAGAGTAAAGACTGAATATCAGATCTAACTGAACGAAAACAATACGAGTGCACTTAAATGCTGTGCCCTGTAAGACTTATTTAGACATGTATTTACCATTTAACGTAACGCTTTAATAAACATAACAGCGGCAGCATATGTGGTGGCGGGGTGTATCTTTGCAGCAAAATTCTGAATTATTATCAACCAATGAATCTTTTTTGTCCAACATCAAATAAGAAGGAATAATATTTTATTTAAACCAAGACACATTATTTATTTTGAACAGTTACAGTTTTACATAATAACAAAAATGTAAACGCTAATTCAAGGAATGAAAAATGTTCAAATTAAAAATAAATATCTAATATGAGATAATGATATACTTTTGTCTCGTAAGGTGATATGAAACACATTGATCAAGTTAACATAAAAACGTTGTTTTAATAAAATTGAAATAAAGGATTTAATACAATTATATATTGGTCGAAATTGTAATTTAAGACAAACAAATAACAAGATAAATTTATACATGGAAATTAATGAAACAATGCATGTAAAAACATGAGTTAATGTTAATAAAATCCTTTGAATGTCATTTTAGCTTGACCTAACCTGTGCTTCACAGGTTCGTCTAACGGACGGATCAGCGTATGTAATATCTTTAATCATATTTTGCTATTGGTAGTTTTCGGTTTGAGTTGACGGCAGCAGTGAAGGATTTATCGCGCGCCGCCTCAAGATAAACGACCCAGGGTTTTGAGCTTTCTTAATGATAAGTAGGCCTAAACAACATTTATGCACTGTTTTGCTGTTAACGTGTGGAATTGGCTAGCAATACATCCAACAAATCTCTATAAAGAAGAATTTCAGAAACTGCTCTGTGAAGAAAAACTGTGTAGGCTTACTAATAGAGGAAGCTACTTAGAAAAATTGTTATCTCTTTACTTTCACATATATATTATAACCAAAAAAATATTTTTATAAAACTGTCAATTATATTTGATTGATCCTTGAATCACAAAAACTACTGCATAATATTCAACATTTTCTTAAGACTAACAAGCACACATTGTACAAATCTTATTTTAGTGCATCAAGTGATATTAGTACCAGTCAGGTGGACGCAACTAGGAAGTTGCCCATATGCACAAATACAACTAAATGTCTTCAGTATTTATTGCAGTCTGCAGAAATGGTAGGGTAGTTCTCCAGGTTAGCTATTCAGAAAAACATTTAAAATTTGTTCCTAATGTTACGGGTTTTCTGAACCTGATCCATAAAAGTTTATATAAAAACTATACTAATAATTTAGCAAATTTATGTAAGAAATATAAAAGCACAAGACTGTCGTCCAAAACAGTGTGTAGAATACATCTCAGCAGAAGACGAAAATATTTGACGGCCACAATCCGCTGGCAATGTCCAAAACAACGATATGTATTTCAAGGAAACAGTATACTCAACTTACATATATATATATATATATATATATATATATATATATATATATATATTATATATATATGTAAGGGAAGGTCTGTTAATAATCGTACAATAATTAATGGAGTTTCAGTTGTTACTCCAGAGAAAATAGATTGTGAGACCTATGAATTGTTTTGTTGTGCGATTTATTGTTATGTGTATAATAGGCGATACTATTCCAATCGATTAATGAAGGACGTTATTGACGATGAACAAAAATATAGAGAGCTAAAGAATGCGACCTTGCTTACTAACATCAAGAATATATTTCTTAATTTCGTTAATAATGTCTTCGATTTATCCTATTGGACAAGAACTGAACAAGAGGTAGAAGCCCAATTGGCTTCACCAATTGATTTGGAGTCGTCGAGAAACCTAAAATTGGACAATGCAGTGTCTAATTCCAAGCAGTTAAACAAGTGTAAGACTACTTTGAGCAACCTGACATCTAGGCTTCATGCTATTTTTGAATATCAACATAGATTTAATGTGAAGATTCTAAAACCCGCTAGATGTATGGAGTTTGAAGACACCATACCTGCGTACGTGAACTCTTGCTATCAATCTTGTGATCAGATGATGGATGGTTACACTGAGACGAAATTTCGTGATGTGGATGCGTCGTCTTCTGAATTAAAAAAAAATCTTAGACCGGATGCGGGGAGTAGTGGAAAGCAAGTTAGGCGTTGTTCAGAACGCACCCGCGCTATCCGGATTGGTATCAGCTATGGAAGAAAGTTTGGTGGATGATGTAGACTCGAGTCCTATGCTTGATAGGAATGATGAGAAAAGTTTGAAGAGTGTCGGGAAGGAGTGAGTTGCCACTGAAACTTCAGACAGTAGTACCAGTGTCCCTAATGATGGTACTTATCTCCAAATTGATGGTGTTGGTCTTATTAAACCATACGGTTGTTCCGTATCGTGTAATCTAAAGCAGTTTAGCAGAGTTAGTATTAAGGGTGATGGTCTGTTTTGTTTCAGAGCTATGATGCATTTGTTGGGCTACGAAGATGATGTAGAAAAATTTTAAAAGATACTTAGAGATTTAAAATTTAGAACCTTATTGCCGTTAGCAAATGATTTGTACAAAGTTTTACGGCCAACAGATGAAATACAGAAGGATAAACCCGGAGATTTCAGGGCAATCTGGAGTACTGATGACGTTCTATGCCTTACTGCTCTGGAGTTTGGTGTAAACTTTTGTTTCCACACTGAAATGTATTGTCCGGGGGGTGAGTTTGTGCAGGAATGTCGGAGATACACTTGTGGTATCTCTTACGACGGTCCAGACTATCACATGCTGTACACTGGTGACCACTTCGATGCTTTGCAATCGATTGATGCTTCTAGTCAGGTTTCTACTGTTGAACCTGTTTGTAATAGGGGTTTTAAACTAGCTGTCAGGAAATACTCGCGATCGGTTTACGAAAATACAATAAAATCACAGGTGAACCAACTTAAGACTCAACTTGCTCAGTATTCAGAGCAAGAAATTGAGGACGCTAGGTCACGTTCTACATCCATCGGTGAATTGAAGCGAGGCTTGAGGTTGGTTTCTAGATCGGCCCTCAAACTGGTGGAAGTGCTAAAAGTGTATGGAATAGTGGTAGAAGTGAAGAGTGTTTTTGATGCTTGTAGTGCGCCGGGGGGTTTTTCACAGATTCTTCCTTTAGAGCGTGCCTCGTTTATTTACTCCACTTCTTTGAGATCAGGGTTAAAACAGAAGTGTGGTGAGTTGAGATTTTTTGATGATACCGAGTATTACTTTGATCCACTCTTGAAAGGAGATGGTGACTTGACTAATGAAGAAAATATAAATGATATATTATCTAGGAACAGTGGATTCTTTGACCTGTTTGTTTCTGATGGGTGTGTCGATTCGAGTTTTGATTATGATAAGCAGGAAGAAATCAATCTTAATTTGAAATTGAGTGAGCTTAGATTGGCGGTCGAGTGTGTGAAGATTGGTGGGGTGTCTGTAGTTAAGTTGTTTGATTTTTCTTTGGAAAAACTTCAGATGGCTATACTCGAAGTGTTACCTTGGTTTGAGTCTGCACAAATTTATGTGCCTGCTACTACCAGGTCGGCCAGTGCGGAAAAGTATCTGATTTTGATTAACAAACGAGATAAGAAAGCGGAGTCAGATTTGGTCAGAGATGATATTGTTTTACTTCAGAACATTTGCTTGCAGACACAATATACTGGTTTGCTTTTACTTATACAGTGCTTGAATGACAAGTGCATTGATAACAGGAGGAGCAGTGCTACTGAAAGTTTTAAATCCTTCATTGGTTATGATCAGTTTAGAAGCACAAGATTAAAGAGTGACACAAATATGACTAGGTTTGAGAGGCATGAGTATCCAGAACGTCCATTAACCTTTAAGAAGAAAACTGGTGGTTGTTCAGCTGCATTGTATTATATACCATATAACTTGCAACGATACAAATTAAAACTGCATACATTGGTAATATTGAAATCTGGAAGTAGGAAAATTTATTACATTAAAACATTAAAATTTACTACTGTCTTATTAGTTTATAATATAAAATTGTTTATTAAGAATAAATCGTCTTTCAATAATTGAGTATATGGGCTTGTTTTACAATTATATTAATTGTTGCGTTGAATTCCGCTGTTTGCGTAGCCTCTCGACGCTCCGCGCACGCAGTTCGACTGGACCGCTCCAAATCTGAACGTCGATCGTTCGAAGATCACTAACGCTGATAATTCACGTCTTTGCACACTGCGATATGAACTGATATTGTTTACAATTTATATTTACTTAATCTCAGTGATTTTAACTGGGTAAAATAGATCGAGTATTGAACTTACACTAACTCCGGTTTCTTGAAGTGTTCTCGCGTAACTATCAAAATATCTCGGCAGATATTATGGCCCTACTCCGGAAAATCTTCCACTGTACGCGGGAAAGCACTAGAATGATCTATTTATTATTTGAGTTCTGTAAGTGGTAATGGTTACGAAGACCTCGAACCGTGAACCAACTTCTAAGTCTACAGGAAAACGACCTGTCTTGTCACAAAAAACACGTGGCAGCGAGTATGTATTTCTATATCGAGTCTTCGTAAGCAACTGAGCGGTCCATCCGCTGAAAGCGTCCGTCTCAAGTAAATTTTAGACCCTCTGATTGGTTGAAACTGTAGCAACGTCACAGATGAGGACACAGATAGACTGAAATCAGGCTTAACTCTGTCCGATTCTTTAGAGGCATGTCTAGATTTAATCTACAAATTTTATTACTTTCTAGGAGATAACGAGAATAAAAGACGACGGATTTCATTTTAAAAACCATATAAAAAGTATAGGTGTGGAGCACTGAGTATATGGAAAATGTAGCTTATAACCATGAGAACACTCTGTCCAAGTTTCAGAACGAAAAGTTAATTTTCCTCGAAGTTATTAAATAAAATGTAAAGCACACGCAAGCCAACGTACTTACACACAAATATCTCACATGACATAAAAGAGAATAAATACAATTGAGAATATTTAAAAACAACACACTTTTTTAAACATAGCTGGGTTCTAAACTTATGACTAATTTACAAAGAAAAGAACAAAATCAATTTTTAACTTGTTTATAGCCGTCAGAAATGTGTTACAGCATTAGTATTCCAATTATATGAAATTCATATCCTGTGTTCTGTTACAATATATATATATGACAGACATAAATTAACATTAACATAAATTAAGGTTAATAGGGAAAACAACTCTCAAGTGAAAGTATACGGCACTAAATTAAGTGGATGCCTTAAACCAGACCATCAGAACGAGCTGTAGACAACAGTGCAACACGAATTTGGAGTAGTGGCTGCCAGTATGTATTGTACAATACCATCTGGATAAGTGGCCGACCCATAGATGACTTTTCTATCTACATTAAGTTAGACAGCTGAACATATTATAAAAACATACGATGAGCTACAACTGTGCACAATTTGGTAGGATGCGGTATTGACTAGAGGTATAATGAGTCATTTCTGAACACGGTATGTTGTCAATTGTCACTGTCCAGTGCCTTAAACCAAGCTGCACATATCAAGGGAAAGAGCTAAGAACTGTACGTAAAACAGCTGGTAGTCAACGTTGGCCGCAATCTGGCTAAGGTTTAACTGTGTTATACAGATATATTTGTGCGACAGCAAGCATGAAATCCCACCTCACTACTGTGTCAAATGGTGATAAGCGTAACTGCAAAGTTAAAGACTAATAAAAATCAGAAATTATGTCTCACATAATCACTATAAACTCTCTAAAGCAACACAACCCAATGAGTTAATTTCCAGTTTATTTGTAATCTATATATTAATCAACGATAAACAAAAAATAATAATTATATAGTCTATTTCTATTGAGTCTAAGCCTTTCACAATATGACACAAACTAGATGAGTTCTTGAAAACCAGCCACCACAGTCAATGTTTGTACGCAAGCGCTAGTAACATACAATTAGGTGCTACTAAACTGGTTGTAATGGTTGTGGTGTTGGCAATTCAGAAAACTTAATTTTAGAAACTGAAAGTTCTTGAAAGTTGAAGGAAAACTATTTTATGTATTCAAGAATGATGCTTGAAGTCCAGCTGCTTGTGTATCCAATAGGATTCGTCCAAATTCTGTGAGCATTTCTCCGTTATTGTTTGAAAGAACTAGATGTATACACTTCATTCCCCTGGAACTTGACTACGATAAATGAAAAGTGAAACACAGAGAAAGAAGAAACAAAAAGGCACTCACTATCAAAAATAATTTGTAATCTTCATATAAACATTAGTAACAAACGAGCCTCGTCATTAACGTCAGGAATGCAAAATGTTTCATATTACAGTACTACGCTTTGGCGTCCTGTAACGTATGTAAGAAGACAGCGTACTGTCGTATATTTAGCCAATCTTCTGCCTTTAAGTAACGAAACTAAAGGAATAGGATACATACAAATTTCAGTTTACACAGTTATCCAATTGCTTGTTGACATAGTCAGAAACATTAACAAGAAATGTTCTGTATTTTGGGTCGCACGAAATATTTACGTGGTTGAACTCGATTCGCGGCGCGTACGTAGATCAGTTCTAAAAAAGACACATTCTAAAAATCGGACAAATTTGTCATTACTGTCTTTTGTAAGAAAATTATTTCACTGTTGAAAATGTAATATGGTTTTTAAAGACTTTGTTTTGAAAAAAATTAGTTTAAAAATCACATTCAACATTTATTAACAATAAAAATACATAGTGTACATTACACCAAGCTACTTTTGCCCTTTATTATAAACTATAGGTATCATTTTCTTATTGGAAATTTAATTCTAAATAAATAGCTAAGTGTTATAAGAAACAGATTCTAAATACCAAAACCACAACATAATACAGATAGCGAACACTAATCATCAACATTGTGTTCTTGATACCTAAACTTATTTTATGGAACTAGGTTTATACATCCGCCCCTCCCCAGGACCATCACTTAATTCTTTATTCTTCATCAATGCAGGTAATCCTTTTGTTCCTTCCATCTTTTCGCTTTAAAGGACCTGCTCCTCAAAGCTCAGTTACAAATTTCTTCGAATTTGTAATATGCTATTATTTAAATACTCTATGCAACAACTCACCGATCACTCAAGTCTCCGTAGAAAACTTTTGACATGTGTTTGACGCTTTCATTGTGTTATCAGTTTTTTTGTTATAAATTCAATCAAATTCTTTTGTTGAGTGTTTTATTATACAGTCCTCTGCTACAAATATCACATAATAAACAGCTTAAAACTTATCTTTTGCTTCATGAGAAAATGCCATTTTATAGAAAACGAAGTGTAATATATTTCATGAGCATGCGCCAAAAACTAATTCCCAATGTCAGCTACAACCGTGTGGTCTCGCAGTAACAGAAATGGATAAGGCAGTGTCTTCCATGGTCAGAGTAAAGACTGAATATCAGATCTAACTGAACGAAAACAATACGAGTGCACTTAAATGCTGTGCCCTGTAAGACTTATTTAGACATGTATTTACCATTTAACGTAACGCTTTAATAAACATAACAGCGGCAGCATATGTGGTGGCGGGGTGTATCATTGCAGCAAAATTCTGAATTATTATCAACCAATGAATCTTTTTTGTCCAACATCAAATAAGAAGGAATAATATTTTATTTAAACCAAGACACATTATTTATTTTGAACAGTTACAGTTTTACATAATAACAAAAATGTAAACGCTAATTCAAGGAATGAAAAATGTTCAAATTAAAAATAAATATCTAATATGAGATAATGATATATTTTTGTCTCGTAAGGTGATATGAAACACATTGATCAAGTTAACATAAAAACGTTGTTTTAATAAAATTGAAATAAAGGATTTAATACAATTATATATTGGTCGAAATTGTAATTTAAGACAAACAAATAACAAGATAAATTTATACATGGAAATTAATGAAACAATGCATGTAAAAACATGAGTTAATGTTAATAAAATCCTTTGAATGTCATTTTAGCTTGACCTAACCTGTGCTTCACAGGTTCGTCTAACGGACGGATCAGCGTATGTAATATCTTTAATCATATTTTGCTATTGGTAGTTTTCGGTTTGAGTTGACGGCAGCAGTGAAGGATTTATCGCGCGCCGCCTCAAGATAAACGACCCAGGGTTTTGAGCTTTCATAATGATAAGTAGGCCTAAACAACATTTATCCACTGTTTTGCTGTTAACGTGTGGAATTGGCTAGCAATACATCCAACAAATCTCTATAAAGAAGAATTTCAGAAACTGCTCTGTGAAGAAAAACTGTGTAGGCTTACTAATAGAGGAAGCTACTTAGAAAAATTGTTATCTCTTTACTTTCACATATATATTATAACCAAAAAAATATTTTTATAAAACTGTCAATTATATTTGATTGATCCTTGAATCACAAAAACTATTGCATAATATTCAACATTTTCTTAAGACTAACAAGCACACATTGTACAAATCTTATTTTAGTGCATCAAGTGATATTAGTACCAGTCAGGTGGACGCAACTAGGAAGTTGCCCATATGCACAAATACAACTAAATGTCTTCAGTATTTATTGCAGTCTGCAGAAATGGTAGGGTAGTTCTCCAGGTTAGCTATTCAGAAAAACATTTAAAATTTGTTCCTAATGTTACGGGTTTTCTGAACCTGATCCATAAAAGTTTATATAAAAACTATACTAATAATTTAGCAAATTTATGTAAGAAATATAAAAGCACAAGACTGTCATCCAAAACAGTGTGTAGAATACATCTCAGCAGAAGACGAAAATATTTGACGGCCACAATCCGCTGGCAATGTCCAAAACAACGATATGTATTTCAAGGAAACAGTATACTCAACTTACATATATATATATATATATATATATATATATATATATATGTAAGGGAAGGTCTGTTAATAATCGTACAATAATTAATGGAGTTTCAGTTGTTACTCCAGAGAAAATAGATTGTGAGACCTATGAATTGTTTTGCTGTGCGATTTATTGTTATGTGTATAATAGGCGATACTATTCCAATCGATTAATGAAGGACGTTATTGACGATGAACAAAAATATAGAGAGCTAAAGAATGCGACCTTGCTTACTAATATCAAGAGTATATTTCTTAATTTCGTTAATAATGTCTTCGATTTATCCTATTGGACAAGAACTGAACAAGAGGTAGAAGCCCAATTGGCTTCACCAATTGATTTGGAGTCGTCGAGAAACCTAAAATTGGACAATGCAGTGTCTAATTCCAAGCAGTTAAACAAGTGTAAGACTACTTTGAGCAACCTGACATCTAGGCTTCATGCTATTTTTGAATATCAACATAGATTTAATGTGAAGATTCTAAAACCCGCTAGATGTATGGAGTTTGAAGACACCATACCTGCGTACGTGAACTCTTGCTATCAATCTTGTGATCAGATGATGGATGGTTACACTGAGACGAAATTTCGTGATGTGGATGCGTCGTCTTCTGAATTAAAAAAAAATCTTAGACCGGATGCGGGGAGTAGTGGAAAGCAAGTTAGGCGTTGTTCAGAACGCACCCGCGCTATCCGGATTGGTATCAGCTATGGAAGAAAGTTTGGTGGATGATGTAGACTCGAGTCCTATGCTTGATAGGAATGATGAGAAAAGTTTGAAGAGTGTCGGGAAGGAGTGAGTTGCCACTGAAACTTCAGACAGTAGTACCAGTGTCCCTAATGATGGTACTTATCTCCAAATTGATGGTGTTGGTCTTATTAAACCATACGGTTGTTCCGTATCGTGTAATCTAAAGCAGTTTAGCAGAGTTAGTATTAAGGGTGATGGTCTGTTTTGTTTCAGAGCTATGATGCATTTGTTGGGCTATGAAGATGATGTAGAAAAATTTTAAAAGATACTTAGAGATTTAAAATTTAGAACCTTATTGCCGTTAGCAAATGATTTGGACAAAGTTTTACGGCCAACAGATGAAATACAGAAGGATAAACCCGGAGATTTCAGGGCAATCTGGAGTACTGATGACGTTCTATGCCTTACTGCTCTGGAGTTTGGTGTAAACTTTTGTTTCCACACTGAAATGTATTGTCCGGGGGGTGAGTTTGTGCAGGAATGTCGGAGATACACTTGTGGTATCTCTTACGACGGTCCAGACTATCACATGCTGTACACTGGTGACCACTTCGATGCTTTGCAATCGATTGATGCTTCTAGTCAGGTTTCTACTGTTGAACCTGTTTGTAATAGGGGTTTTAAACTAGCTGTCAGGAAATACTCGCGATCGGTTTACGAAAATACAATAAAATCACAGGTGAACCAACTTAAGACTCAACTTGCTCAGTATTCAGAGCAAGAAATTGAGGACGCTAGGTCACGTTCTACATCCATCGGTGAATTGAAGCGAGGCTTGAGGTTGGTTTCTAGATCGGCCCTCAAACTGGTGGAAGTGCTAAAAGTGTATGGAATAGTGGTAGAAGTGAAGAGTGTTTTTGATGCTTGTAGTGCGCCGGGGGGTTTTTCACAGATTCTTCCTTTAGAGCGTGCCTCGTTTATTTACTCCACTTCTTTGAGATCAGGGTTAAAACAGAAGTGTGGTGAGTTGAGATTTTTTGATGATACCGAGTATTACTTTGATCCACTCTTGAAAGGAGATGGTGACTTGACTAATGAAGAAAATATAAATGATATATTATCTAGGTACAGTGGATTCTTTGACCTGTTTGTTTCTGATGGGTGTGTCGATTCGAGTTTTGATTATGATAAGCAGGAAGAAATCAATCTTAATTTGAAATTGAGTGAGCTTAGATTGGCGGTCGAGTGTGTGAAGATTGGTGGGGTGTCTGTAGTTAAGTTGTTTGATTTTTCTTTGGAAAAACTTCAGATGGCTATACTCGAAGTGTTACCTTGGTTTGAGTCTGCACAAATTTATGTGCCTGCTACTACCAGGTCGGCCAGTGCGGAAAAGTATCTGATTTTGATTAACAAACGAGATAAGAAAGCGGAGTCAGATTTGGTCAGAGATGATATTGTTTTACTTCAGAACATTTGCTTGCAGACACAATATACTGGTTTGCTTTTACTTATACAGTGCTTGAATGACAAGTGCATTGATAACAGGAGGAGCAGTGCTACTGAAAGTTTTAAATCCTTCATTGGTTATGATCAGTTTAGAAGCACAAGATTAAAGAGTGACACAAATATGACTAGGTTTGAGAGGCATGAGTATCCAGAACGTCCATTAACCTTTAAGAAGAAAACTGGTGGTTGTTCAGCTGCATTGTATTATATACCATATAACTTGCAACGATACAAATTAAAACTGCATAGATTGGTAATATTGAAATCTGGAAGTAGGAAAATTTATTACATTAAAACATTAAAATTTACTACTGTCTTATTAGTTTATAATATAAAATTGTTTATTAAAAATAAATCGTCTTTCAATAATTGAGTATATGGGCTTGTTTTACAATTATATTAATTGTTGCGTTGAATTCCGCTGTTTGCGTAGCCTCTCGACGCTCCGCGCACGCAGTTCGACTGGACCGCTCCAAATCTGAACGTCGATCGTTCGAAGATCACTAACGCTGATAATTCACGTCTTTGCACACTGCGATATGAACTGATATTGTTTACAATTTATATTTACTTAATCTCAGTGATTTTAACTGGGTAAAATAGATCGAGTATTGAACTTACACTAACTCCGGTTTCTTGAAGTGTTCTCGCGTAACTATCAAAATATCTCGGCAGATATTATGGCCCTACTCCGGAAAATCTTCCACTGTACGCGGGAAAGCACTAGAATGATCTATTTATTATTTGAGTTCTGTAAGTGGTAATGGTTACGAAGACCTCGAACCGTGAACCAACTTCTAAGTCTACAGGAAAACGACCTGTCTTGTCACAAAAAACACGTGGCAGCGAGTATGTATTTCTATATCGAGTCTTCGTAAGCAACTGAGCGGTCCATCCGCTGAAAGCGTCCGTCTCAAGTAAATTTTAGACCCTCTGATTGGTTAAAACTGTAGCAACGTCACAGATGAGGACACAGATAGACTGAAATCAGGCTTAACTCTGTCCGATTCTTTAGAGGCATGTCTAGATTTAATCTACAAATTTTATTACTTTCTAGGAGATAACGAGAATAAAAGACGACGGATTTCATTTTAAAAACCATATAAAAAGTATAGGTGTGGAGCACTGAGTATATGGAAAATGTAGCTTATAACCATGAGAACACTCTGTCCAAGTTTCAGAACGAAAAGTTAATTTTCCTCGAAGTTATTAAATAAAATGTAAAGCACACGCAAGCCAACTTACTTACACACAAATATCTCACATGACATAAAAGAGAATAAATACAATTGAGAATATTTAAAACAACACACTTTTTTAAACATAGCTGGGTTCTAAACTTATGACTAATTTACAAAGAAAAGAACAAAATCAATTTTTAACTTGTTTATAGCCGTCAGAAATGTGTTACAGCATTAGTATTCCAATTATATGAAATTCATATCCTGTGTTCTGTTACAATATATATATATGACAGACATAAATTAACATTAACATAAATTAAGGTTAATAGGGAAAACAACTCTCAAGTGAAAGTATACGGCACTAAATTAAGTGGATGCCTTAAACCAGACCATCAGAACGAGCTGTAGACAACAGTGCAACACGAATTTGGAGTAGTGGCTGCCAGTATGTATTGTACAATACCATCTGGATAAGTGGCCGACCCATAGATGACTTTTCTATCTACATTAAGTTAGACAGCTGAACATATTATAAAAACATACGATGAGCTACAACTGTGCACAATTTGGTAGGATGCGGTATTGACTAGAGGTATAATGAGTCATTTCTGAACACGGTATGTTGTCAATTGTCACTGTCCAGTGCCTTAAACCAAGCTGCACATATCAAGGGAAAGAGCTAAGAACTGTACGTAAAACAGCTGGTAGTCAACGTTGGCCGCAATCTGGCTAAGGTTTAACTGTGTTATACAGATATATTTGTGCGACAGCAAGCATGAAATCCCACCTCACTACTGTGTCAAATGGTGATAAGCGTAACTGCAAAGTTAAAGACTAATAAAAATCAGAAATTATGTCTCACATAATCACTATAAACTCTCTAAAGCAACACAACCCAATGAGTTAATTTCCAGTTTATTTGTAATCTATATATTAATCAACGATAAACAAAAAATAATAATTATATAGTCTATTTCTATTGAGTCTAAACCTTTCACAATATGACACAAACTAGATGAGTTCTTGAAAACCAGCCACCACAGTCAATGTTTGTACGCAAGCGCTAGTAACATACAATTAGGTGCTACTAAACTGGTTGTAATGGTTGTGGTGTTGGCAATTCAGAAAACTTAATTTTAGAAACTGAAAGTTCTTGAAAGTTGAAGGAAAACTATTTTATGTATTCAAGAATGATGCTTGAAGTCCAGCTGCTTGTGTATCCAATAGGATTCGTCCAAATTCTGTGAGCATTTCTCCGTTATTGTTTGAAAGAACTAGATGTATACACTTCATTCCCCTGGAACTTGACTACGATAAATGAAAAGTGAAACACAGAGAAAGAAGAAACAAAAAGGCACTCACTATCAAAAATAATTTGTAATCTTCATATAAACATTAGTAACAAACGAGCCTCGTCATTAACGTCAGGAATGCAAAATGTTTCATATTACAGTACTACGCTTTGGCGTCCTGTAACGTATGTAAGAAGACAGCGTACTGTCGTATATTTAGCCAATTTTCTGCCTTTAAGTAACGAAACTAAAGGAATAGGATACATACAAATTTCAGTTTACACAGTTATCCAATTGCTTGTTGACATAGTCAGAAACATTAACAAGAAATGTTCTGTATTTTGGGTCGCACGAAATATTTACGTGGTTGAACTCGATTCGCGGCGCGAACGTAGATCAGTTCTAAAAAAGACACATTCTAAAAATCGGACAAATTTGTCATTACTGTCTTTTGTAAGAAAATTATTTCACTGTTGAAAATGTAATATGGTTTTTAAAGACTTTGTTTTGAAAAAAATTAGTTTAAAAATCACATTCAACATTTATTAACAATAAAAATACATAGTGTACATTACACCAAGCTACTTTTGCCCTTTATTATAAACTATAGGTATCATTTTCTTATTGGAAATTTAATTCTAAATAAATAGCTAAGTGTTATAAGAAACAGATTCTAAATACCAAAACCACAACATAATACAGATAGCGAACATTAATCATCAACATTGTGTTCTTGATACCTAAACTTATTTTATGGAACTAGGTTTATACATCCGCCCCTCCCCAGGACCATCACTTAATTCTTTATTCTTCATCAATGCAGGTAATCCTTTTGTTCCTTCCATCTTTTCGTTTTAAAGGACCTGCTCCTCAAAGCTCAGTTACAAATTTCTTCGAATTTGTAATATGCTATTATTTAAATACTCTATGCAACAACTCACCGATCACTCAAGTCTCCGTAGAAAACTTTTGACATGTGTTTGACGCTTTCATTGTGTTATCAGTTTTTTTGTTATAAATTCAATCAAATTCTTTTGTTGAGTGTTTTATTATACAGTCCTCTGCTACAAATATCACATAATAAACAGCTTAAAACTTATCTTTTGCTTCATGAGAAAATGCCATTTTATAGAAAACGAAGTGTAATATATTTCATGAGCATGCGCCAAAAACTAATTCCCAATGTCAGCTACAACCGTGTGGTCTCGCAGTAACAGAAATGGATAAGGCAGTGTCTTCCATGGTCAGAGTAAAGACTGAATATCAGTTCTAACTGAACGAAAACAATACGAGTGCACTTAAATGCTGTGCCCTGTAAGACTTATTTAGACATGTATTTACCATTTAACGTAACGCTTTAATAAACATAACAGCGGCAGCATATGTGGTGGCGGGGTGTATCATTGCAGCAAAATTCTGAATTATTATCAACCAATGAATCTTTTTTGTCCAACATCAAATAAGAAGGAATAATATTTTATTTAAACCAAGACACATTATTTATTTTGAACAGTTACAGTTTTACATAATAACAAAAATGTAAACGCTAATTCAAGGAATGAAAAATGTTCAAATTAAAAATAAATATCTAATATGAGATAATGATATATTTTTGTCTCGTAAGGTGATATGAAACACATTGATCAAGTTAACATAAAAACGTTGTTTTAATAAAATTGAAATAAAGGATTTAATACAATTATATATTGGTCGAAATTGTAATTTAAGACAAACAAATAACAAGATAAATTTATACATGGAAATTAATGAAACAATGCATGTAAAAACATGAGTTAATGTTAATAAAATCCTTTGAATGTCATTTTAGCTTGACCTAACCTGTGCTTCACAGGTTCGTCTAACGGATCAGCGTATGTAATATCTTTAATCATATTTTGCTATTGGTAGTTTTCGGTTTGAGTTGACGGCAGCAGTGAAGGATTTATCGCGCGCCGCCTCAAGATAAACGACCCAGGGTTTTGAGCTTTCTTAATGATAAGTAGGCCTAAACAACATTTATGCACTGTTTTGCTGTTAACGTGTGGAATTGGCTAGCAATACATCCAACAAATCTCTATAAAGAAGAATTTCAGAAACTGCTCTGTGAAGAAAACCTGTGTAGGCTTACTAATAGAGGAAGCTACTTAGAAAAATTGTTATCTCTTTACTTTCACATATATATTATAACCAAAAAAATATTTTTATAAAACTGTCAATTATATTTGATTGATCCTTGAATCACAAAAACTACTGCATAATATTCAACATTTTCTTAAGACTAACAAGCACACATTGTACAAATCTTATTTTAGTGCATCAAGTGATATTAGTACCAGTCAGGTGGACGCAACTAGGAAGTTGCCCATATGCACAAATACAACTAAATGTCTTCAGTATTTATTGCAGTCTGCAGAAATGGTAGGGTAGTTCTCCAGGTTAGCTATTCAGAAAAACATTTAAAATTTGTTCCTAATGTTACGGGTTTTCTGAACCTGATCCATAAAAGTTTATATAAAAACTATACTAATAATTTAGCAAATTTATGTAAGAAATATAAAAGCACAAGACTGTCATCCAAAACAGTGTAGAATACATCTCAGCAGAAGACGAAAATATTTGACGGCCACAATCCGCTGGCAATGT
Organism: Magicicada septendecula; assembly: GCA_034769895.1. NCBI lineage: Eukaryota > Metazoa > Arthropoda > Insecta > Hemiptera > Cicadidae > Magicicada > Magicicada septendecula. The sequence continues at coordinate 310,093,412 of CM068374.1, read as the reverse complement.
CCAAAACAACGATATGTATTTCAAGGAAACAGTATACTCAACTTACATATATATATATATATATATATATATATGTAAGGGAAGGTCTGTTAATAATCGTACAATAATTAATGGAGTTTCAGTTGTTACTCCAGAGAAAATAGATTGTGAGACCTATGAATTGTTTTGTTGTGCGATTTATTGTTATGTGTATAATAGGCGATACTATTCCAATCGATTAATGAAGGACGTTATTGACGATGAACAAAAATATAGAGAGCTAAAGAATGCGACCTTGCTTACTAACATCAAGAATATATTTCTTAATTTCGTTAATAATGTCTTCGATTTATCCTATTGGACAAGAACTGAACAAGAGGTAGAAGCCCAATTGGCTTCACCAATTGATTTGGAGTCGTCGAGAAACCTAAAATTGGACAATGCAGTGTCTAATTCCAAGCAGTTAAACAAGTGTAAGACTACTTTGAGCAACCTGACATCTAGGCTTCATGCTATTTTTGAATATCAACATAGATTTAATGTGAAGATTCTAAAACCCGCTAGATGTATGGAGTTTGAAGACACCATACCTGCGTACGTGAACTCTTGCTATCAATCTTGTGATCAGATGATGGATGGTTACACTGAGACGAAATTTCGTGATGTGGATGCGTCGTCTACTGAATTAAAAAAAAATCTTAGACCGGATGCGGGGAGTAGTGGAAAGCAAGTTAGGCGTTGTTCAGAACGCACCCGCGCTATCCGGATTGGTATCAGCTATGGAAGAAAGTTTGGTGGATGATGTAGACTCGAGTCCTATGCTTGATAGGAATGATGAGAAAAGTTTGAAGAGTGTCGGGAAGGAGTGAGTTGCCACTGAAACTTCAGACAGTAGTACCAGTGTCCCTAATGATGGTACTTATCTCCAAATTGATGGTGTTGGTCTTATTAAACCATACGGTTGTTCCGTATCGTGTAATCTAAAGCAGTTTAGCAGAGTTAGTATTAAGGGTGATGGTCTGTTTTGTTTCAGAGCTATGATGCATTTGTTGGGCTATGAAGATGATGTAGAAAAATTTTAAAAGATACTTAGAGATTTAAAATTTAGAACCTTATTGCCGTTAGAAAATGATTTGGACAAAGTTTTACGGCCAACAGATGAAATACAAAAGGATAAACCCGGAGATTTCAGGGCAATCTGGAGTACTGATGACGTTCTATGCCTTACTGCTCTGGAGTTTGGTGTAAACTTTTGTTTCCACACTGAAATGTATTGTCCGGGGGGTGAGTTTGTGCAGGAATGTCGGAGATACACTTGTGGTATCTCTTACGACGGTCCAGACTATCACATGCTGTACACTGGTGACCACTTCGATGCTTTGCAATCGATTGATGCTTCTAGTCAGGTTTCTACTGTTGAACCTGTTTGTAATAGGGGTTTTAAACTAGCTGTCAGGAAATACTCGCGATCGGTTTACGAAAATACAATAAAATCACAGGTGAACCAACTTAAGACTCAACTTGCTCAGTATTCAGAGCAAGAAATTGAGGACGCTAGGTCACGTTCTACATCCATCGGTGAATTGAAGCGAGGCTTGAGGTTGGTTTATAGATCGGCCCTCAAACTGGTGGAAGTGCTAAAAGTGTATGGAATAGTGGTAGAAGTGAAGAGTGTTTTTGATGCTTGTAGTGCGCCGGGGGGTTTTTCACAGATTCTTCCTTTAGAGCGTGCCTCGTTTATTTACTCCACTTCTTTGAGATCAGGGTTAAAACAGAAGTGTGGTGAGTTGAGATTTTTTGATGATACCGAGTATTACTTTGATCCACTCTTGAAAGGAGATGGTGACTTGACTAATGAAGAAAATATAAATGATATATTATCTAGGTACAGTGGATTCTTTGACCTGTTTGTTTCTGGTGGGTGTGTCGATTCGAGTTTTGATTATGATAAGCAGGAAGAAATCAATCTTAATTTGAAATTGAGTGAGCTTAGATTGGCGGTCGAGTGTGTGAAGATTGGTGGGGTGTCTGTAGTTAAGTTGTTTGATTTTTCTTTGGAAAAACTTCAGATGGCTATACTCGAAGTGTTACCTTGGTTTGAGTCTGCACAAATTTATGTGCCTGCTACTACCAGGTCGGCCAGTGCGGAAAAGTATCTGATTTTGATTAACAAACGAGATAAGAAAGCGGAGTCAGATTTGGTCAGAGATGATATTGTTTTACTTCAGAACATTTGCTTGCAGACACAATATACTGGTTTGCTTTTACTTATACAGTGCTTGAATGACAAGTGCATTGATAACAGGAGGAGCAGTGCTACTGAAAGTTTTAAATCCTTCATTGGTTATGATCAGTTTAGAAGCACAAGATTAAAGAGTGACACAAATATGACTAGGTTTGAGAGGCATGAGTATCCAGAACGTCCATTAACCTTTAAGAAGAAAACTGGTGGTTGTTCAGCTGCATTGTATTATATACCATATAACTTGCAACGATACAAATTAAAACTGCATAGATTGGTAATATTGAAATCTGGAAGTAGGAAAATTTATTACATTAAAACATTAAAATTTACTACTGTCTTATTAGTTTATAATATAAAATTGTTTATTAAAAATAAATCGTCTTTCAATAATTGAGTATATGGGCTTGTTTTACAATTATATTAATTGTTGCGTTGAATTCCGCTGTTTGCGTAGCCTCTCGACGCTCCGCGCACGCAGTTCGACTGGACCGCTCCAAATCTGAACGTCGATCGTTCGAAGATCACTAACGCTGATAATTCACGTCTTTGCACACTGCGATATGAACTGATATTGTTTACAATTTATATTTACTTAATCTCAGTGATTTTAACTGGGTAAAATAGATCGAGTATTGAACTTACACTAACTCCGGTTTCTTGAAGTGTTCTCGCGTAACTATCAAAATATCTCGGCAGATATTATGGCCCTACTCCGGAAAATCTTCCACTGTACGCGGGAAAGCACTAGAATGATCTATTTATTATTTGAGTTCTGTAAGTGGTAATGGTTACGAAGACCTCGAACCGTGAACCAACTTCTAAGTCTACAGGAAAACGACCTGTCTTGTCACAAAAAAAACGTGGCAGCGAGTATGTATTTCTATATCGAGTCTTCGTAAGCAACTGAGCGGTCCATCCGCTGAAAGCGTCCGTCTCAAGTAAATTTTAGACCCTCTGATTGGTTGAAACTGTAGCAACGTCACAGATGAGGACACAGATAGACTGAAATCAGGCTTAACTCTGTCCGATTCTTTAGAGGCATGTCTAGATTTAATCTACAAATTTTATTACTTTCTAGGAGATAACGAGAATAAAAGACGACGGATTTCATTTTAAAAACCATATAAAAAGTATAGGTGTGGAGCACTGAGTATATGGAAAATGTAGCTTATAACCATGAGAACACTCTGTCCAAGTTTCAGAACGAAAAGTTAATTTTCCTCGAAGTTATTAAATAAAATGTAAAGCACACGCAAGCCAACGTACTTACACACAAATATCTCACATGACATAAAAGAGAATAAATACAATTGAGAATATTTAAAAACAACACACTTTTTTAAACATAGCTGGGTTCTAAACTTATGGCTAATTTACAAAGAAAAGAACAAAATCAATTTTTAACTTGTTTATAGCCGTCAGAAATGTGTTACAGCATTAGTATTCCAATTATATGAAATTCATATCCTGTGTTCTGTTACAATATATATATATATATATATATATATATATATATATATATATATATGACAGACATAAATTAACATTAACATAAATTAAGGTTAATAGGGAAAACAACTCTCAAGTGAAAGTATACGGCACTAAATTAAGTGGATGCCTTAAACCAGACCATCAGAACGAGCTGTAGACAACAGTGCAACACGAATTTGGAGTAGTGGCTGCCAGTATGTATTGTACAATACCATCTGGATAAGTGGCCGACCCATAGATGACTTTTCTATCTACATTAAGTTAGACAGCTGAACATATTATAAAAACATACGATGAGCTACAACTGTGCACAATTTGGTAGGATGCGGTATTGACTAGAGGTATAATGAGTCATTTCTGAACACGGTATGTTGTCAATTGTCACTGTCCAGTGCCTTAAACCAAGCTGCACATATCAAGGGAAAGAGCTAAGAACTGTACGTAAAACAGCTGGTAGTCAACGTTGGCCGCAATCTGGCTAAGGTTTAACTGTGTTATACAGATATATTTGTGCGACAGCAAGCATGAAATCCCACCTCACTACTGTGTCAAATGGTGATAAGCGTAACTGCAAAGTTAAAGACTAATAAAAATCAGAAATTATGTCTCACATAATCACTATAAACTCTCTAAAGCAACACAACCCAATGAGTTAATTTCCAGTTTATTTGTAATCTATATATTAATCAACGATAAACAAAAAATAATAATTATATAGTCTATTTCTATTGAGTCTAAACCTTTCACAATATGACACAAACTAGATGAGTTCTTGAAAACCAGCCACCACAGTCAATGTTTGTACGCAAGCGCTAGTAACATACAATTAGGTGCTACTAAACTGGTTGTAATGGTTGTGGTGTTGGCAATTCAGAAAACTTAATTTTAGAAACTGAAAGTTCTTTAAAGTTGAAGGAAAACTATTTTATGTATTCAAGTATGATGCTTGAAGTCCAGTTGCTTGTGTATCCAATAGGATTCGTCCAAATTCTGTGAGCATTTCTCCGTTATTGTTTGAAAGAACTAGATGTATACACTTCATTCCCCTGGAACTTGACTACGATAAATGAAAAGTGAAACACAGAGAAAGAAGAAACAAAAAGGCACTCACTATCAAAAATAATTTGTAATCTTCATATAAACATTAGTAACAAACGAGCCTCGTCATTAACGTCAGGAATGCAAAATGTTTCATATTACAGTACTACGCTTTGGCGTCCTGTAACGTATGTAAGAAGACAGCGTACTGTCGTATATTTAGCCAATCTTCTGCCTTTAAGTAACGAAACTAAAGGAATAGGATACATACAAATTTCAGTTTACACAGTTATCCAATTGTTTGTTGACATAGTCAGAAACATTAACAAGAAATGTTCTGTATTTTGGGTCGCACGAAATGTTTACGTGGTTGAACTCGATTCGCGGCGCGTACGTAGATCAGTTCTAAAAAAGACACATTCTAAAAATCGGACAAATTTGTCATTACTGTCTTTTGTAAGAAAATTATTTCACTGTTGAAAATGTAATATGGTTTTTAAAGACTTTGTTTTGAAAAAAATTAGTTTAAAAATCACATTCAACATTTATTAACAATAAAAATACATAGTGTACATTACACCAAGCTACTTTTGCCCTTTATTATAAACTATAGGTATCATTTTCTTATTGGAAATTTAATTCTAAATAAATAGCTAAGTGTTATAAGAAACAGATTCTAAATACCAAAACCACAACATAATACAGATAGCGAACATTAATCATCAACATTGTGTTCTTGATACCTAAACTTATTTTATGGAACTAGGTTTATACATCCGCCCCTCCCCAGGACCATCACTTAATTCTTTATTCTTCATCAATGCAGGTAATCCTTTTGTTCCTTCCATCTTTTCGTTTTAAAGGACCTGCTCCTCAAAGCTCAGTTACAAATTTCTTCGAATTTGTAATATGCTATTAATTAAATACTCTATGCAACAACTCACCGATCACTCAAGTCTCCGTAGAAAACTTTTGACATGTGTTTGACGCTTTCATTGTGTTATCAGTTTTTTGTTATAAATTCAATCAAATTCTTTTGTTGAGTGTTTTATTATACAGTCCTCTGCTACAAATATCACATAATAAACAGCTTAAAACTTATCTTTTGCTTCATGAGAAAATGCCATTTTATAGAAAACGAAGTGTAATATATTTCATGAGCATGCGCCAAAAACTAATTCCCAATGTCAGCTACAACCGTGTGGTCTCGCAGTAACAGAAATGGATAAGGCAGTGTCTTCCATGGTCAGAGTAAAGACTGAATATCAGTTCTAACTGAACGAAAACAATACGAGTGCACTTAAATGCTGTGCCCTGTAAGACTTATTTAGACATGTATTTACCATTTAACGTAACGCTTTAATAAACATAACAGCGGCAGCATATGTGGTGGCGGGGTGTATCATTGCAGCAAAATTCTGAATTATTATCAACCAATGAATCTTTTTTGTCCAACATCAAATAAGAAGGAATAATATTTTATTTAAACCAAGACACATTATTTATTTTGAACAGTTACAGTTTTACATAATAACAAAAATGTAAACGCTAATTCAAGGAATGAAAAATATTCAAATTAAAAATAAATATCTAATATGAGATAATGATATATTTTTGTCTCGTAAGGTGATATGAAACACATTGATCAAGTTAACATAAAAACGTTGTTTTAATAAAATTGAAATAAAGGATTTAATACAATTATATATTGGTCGAAATTGTAATTTAAGACAAACAAATAACAAGATAAATTTATACATGGAAATTAATGAAACAATGCATGTAAAAACATGAGTTAATGTTAATAAAATCCTTTGAATGTCACTTTAGCTTGACCTAACCTGTGCTTCACAGGTTCGTCTAACGGATCAGCGTATGTAATATCTTTAATCATATTTTGCTATTGGTAGTTTTCGGTTTGAGTTGACGGCAGCAGTGAAGGATTTATCGCGCGCCGCCTCAAGATAAACGACCCAGGGTTTTGAGCTTTCTTAATGATAAGTAGGCCTACACAACATTTATCCACTGTTTTGCTGTTAACGTGTGGAATTGGCTAGCAATACATCCAACAAATCTCTATAAAGAAGAATTTCAGAAACTGCTCTGTGAAGAAAAACTGTGTAGGCTTACTAATAGAGGAAGCTACTTAGAAAAATTGTTATCTCTTTACTTTCACATATATATTATAACCAAAAAAATATTTTTATAAAACTGTCAATTATATTTGATTGATCCTTGAATCACAAAAACTACTGCATAATATTCAACATTTTCTTAAGACTAACAAGCACACATTGTACAAATCTTATTTTAGTGCATCAAGTGATATTAGTACCAGTCAGGTGGACGCAACTAGGAAGTTGCCCATATGCACAAATACAACTAAATGTCTTCAGTATTTATTGCAGTCTGCAGAAATGGTAGGGTAGTTCTCAAGGTTAGCTATTCAGAAAAACATTTAAAATTTGTTCCTAATGTTACGGGTTTTCTGAACCTGATCCATAAAAGTTTATATAAAAACTATACTAATAATTTAGCAAATTTATGTAAGAAATATAAAAGCACAAGACTGTCATCCAAAACAGTGTGTAGAATACATCTCAGCAGAAGACGAAAATATTTGACGGCCACAATCCGCTGGCAATGTCCAAAACAACGATATGTATTTCAAGGAAACAGTATACTCAACTTACATATATATATATATATATATATATATATATATATATATATATATGTAAGGGAAGGTCTGTTAATAATCGTACAATAATTAATGGAGTTTCAGTTGTTACTCCAGAGAAAATAGATTGTGAGACCTATGAATTGTTTTGCTGTGCGATTTATTGTTATGTGTATAATAGGCGATACTATTCCAATCGATTAATGAAGGACGTTATTGACGATGAACAAAAATATAGAGAGCTAAAGAATGCGACCTTGCTTACTAATATCAAGAGTATATTTCTTAATTTCGTTAATAATGTCTTCGATTTATCCTATTGGACAAGAACTGAACAAGAGGTAGAAGCCCAATTGGCTTCACCAATTGATTTGGAGTCGTCGAGAAACCTAAAATTGGACAATGCAGTGTCTAATTCCAAGCAGTTAAACAAGTGTAAGACTACTTTGAGCAACCTGACATCTAGGCTTCATGCTATTTTTGAATATCAACATAGATTTAATGTGAAGATTCTAAAACCCGCTAGATGTATGGAGTTTGAAGACACCATACCTGCGTACGTGAACTCTTGCTATCAATCTTGTGATCAGATGATGGATGGTTACACTGAGACGAAATTTCGTGATGTGGATGCGTCGTCTTCTGAATTAAAAAAAAATCTTAGACCGGATGCGGGGAGTAGTGGAAAGCAAGTTAGGCGTTGTTCAGAACGCACCCGCGCTATCCGGATTGGTATCAGCTATGGAAGAAAGTTTGGTGGATGATGTAGACTCGAGTCCTATGCTTGATAGGAATGATGAGAAAAGTTTGAAGAGTGTCGGGAAGGAGTGAGTTGCCACTGAAACTTCAGACAGTAGTACCAGTGTCCCTAATGATGGTACTTATCTCCAAATTGATGGTGTTGGTCTTATTAAACCATACGGTTGTTCCGTATCGTGTAATCTAAAGCAGTTTAGCAGAGTTAGTATTAAGGGTGATGGTCTGTTTTGTTTCAGAGCTATGATGCATTTGTTGGGCTATGAAGATGATGTAGAAAAATTTTAAAAGATACTTAGAGATTTAAAATTTAGAACCTTATTGCCGTTAGCAAATGATTTGGACAAAGTTTTACGGCCAACAGATGAAATACAGAAGGATAAACCCGGAGATTTCAGGGCAATCTGGAGTACTGATGACGTTCTATGCCTTACTGCTCTGGAGTTTGGTGTAAACTTTTGTTTCCACACTGAAATGTATTGTCCGGGGGGTGAGTTTGTGCAGGAATGTCGGAGATACACTTGTGGTATCTCTTACGACGGTCCAGACTATCACATGCTGTACACTGGTGACCACTTCGATGCTTTGCAATCGATTGATGCTTCTAGTCAGGTTTCTACTGTTGAACCTGTTTGTAATAGGGGTTTTAAACTAGCTGTCAGGAAATACTCGCGATCGGTTTACGAAAATACAATAAAATCACAGGTGAACCAACTTAAGACTCAACTTGCTCAGTATTCAGAGCAAGAAATTGAGGACGCTAGGTCACGTTCTACATCCATCGGTGAATTGAAGCGAGGCTTGAGGTTGGTTTCTAGATCGGCCCTCAAACTGGTGGAAGTGCTAAAAGTGTATGGAATAGTGGTAGAAGTGAAGAGTGTTTTTGATGCTTGTAGTGCGCCGGGGGGTTTTTCACAGATTCTTCCTTTAGAGCGTGCCTCGTTTATTTACTCCACTTCTTTGAGATCAGGGTTAAAACAGAAGTGTGGTGAGTTGAGATTTTTTGATGATACCGAGTATTACTTTGATCCACTCTTGAAAGGAGATGGTGACTTGACTAATGAAGAAAATATAAATGATATATTATCTAGGTACAGTGGATTCTTTGACCTGTTTGTTTCTGATGGGTGTGTCGATTCGAGTTTTGATTATGATAAGCAGGAAGAAATCAATCTTAATTTGAAATTGAGTGAGCTTAGATTGGCGGTCGAGTGTGTGAAGATTGGTGGGGTGTCTGTAGTTAAGTTGTTTGATTTTTCTTTGGAAAAACTTCAGATGGCTATACTCGAAGTGTTACCTTGGTTTGAGTCTGCACAAATTTATGTGCCTGCTACTACCAGGTCGGCCAGTGCGGAAAAGTATCTGATTTTGATTAACAAACGAGATAAGAAAGCGGAGTCAGATTTGGTCAGAGATGATATTGTTTTACTTCAGAACATTTGCTTGCAGACACAATATACTGGTTTGCTTTTACTTATACAGTGCTTGAATGACAAGTGCATTGATAACAGGAGGAGCAGTGCTACTGAAAGTTTTAAATCCTTCATTGGTTATGATCAGTTTAGAAGCACAAGATTAAAGAGTGACACAAATATGACTAGGTTTGAGAGGCATGAGTATCCAGAACGTCCATTAACCTTTAAGAAGAAAACTGGTGGTTGTTCAGCTGCATTGTATTATATACCATATAACTTGCAACGATACAAATTAAAACTGCATAGATTGGTAATATTGAAATCTGGAAGTAGGAAAATTTATTACATTAAAACATTAAAATTTACTACTGTCTTATTAGTTTATAATATAAAATTGTTTATTAAAAATAAATCGTCTTTCAATAATTGAGTATATGGGCTTGTTTTACAATTATATTAATTGTTGCGTTGAATTCCGCTGTTTGCGTAGCCTCTCGACGCTCCGCGCACGCAGTTCGACTGGACCGCTCCAAATCTGAACGTCGATCGTTCGAAGATCACTAACGCTGATAATTCACGTCTTTGCACACTGCGATATGAACTGATATTGTTTACAATTTATATTTACTTAATCTCAGTGATTTTAACTGGGTAAAATAGATCGAGTATTGAACTTACACTAACTCCGGTTTCTTGAAGTGTTCTCGCGTAACTATCAAAATATCTCGGCAGATATTATGGCCCTACTCCGGAAAATCTTCCACTGTACGCGGGAAAGCACTAGAATGATCTATTTATTATTTGAGTTCTGTAAGTGGTAATGGTTACGAAGACCTCGAACCGTGAACCAACTTCTAAGTCTACAGGAAAACGACCTGTCTTGTCACAAAAAACACGTGGCAGCGAGTATGTATTTCTATATCGAGTCTTCGTAAGCAACTGAGCGGTCCATCCGCTGAAAGCGTCCGTCTCAAGTAAATTTTAGACCCTCTGATTGGTTAAAACTGTAGCAACGTCACAGATGAGGACACAGATAGACTGAAATCAGGCTTAACTCTGTCCGATTCTTTAGAGGCATGTCTAGATTTAATCTACAAATTTTATTACTTTCTAGGAGATAACGAGAATAAAAGACGACGGATTTCATTTTAAAAACCATATAAAAAGTATAGGTGTGGAGCACTGAGTATATGGAAAATGTAGCTTATAACCATGAGAACACTCTGTCCAAGTTTCAGAACGAAAAGTTAATTTTCCTCGAAGTTATTAAATAAAATGTAAAGCACACGCAAGCCAACGTACTTACACACAAATATCTCACATGACATAAAAGAGAATAAATACAATTGAGAATATTTAAAAACAACACACTTTTTTAAACATAGCTGGGTTCTAAACTTATGGCTAATTTACAAAGAAAAGAACAAAATCAATTTTTAACTTGTTTATAGCCGTCAGAAATGTGTTACAGCATTAGTATTCCAATTATATGAAATTCATATCCTGTGTTCTGTTACAATATATATATATGACAGACATAAATTAACATTAACATAAATTAAGGTTAATAGGGAAAACAACTCTCAAGTGAAAGTATACGGCACTAAATTAAGTGGATGCCTTAAACCAGACCATCAGAACGAGCTGTAGACAACAGTGCAACACGAATTTGGAGTAGTGGCTGCCAGTATGTATTGTACAATACCATCTGGATAAGTGGCCGACCCATAGATGACTTTTCTATCTACATTAAGTTAGACAGCTGAACATATTATAAAAACATACGATGAGCTACAACTGTGCACAATTTGGTAGGATGCGGTATTGACTAGAGGTATAATGAGTCATTTCTGAACACGGTATGTTGTCAATTGTCACTGTCCAGTGCCTTAAACCAAGCTGCACATATCAAGGGAAAGAGCTAAGAACTGTACGTAAAACAGCTGGTAGTCAACGTTGGCCGCAATCTGGCTAAGGTTTAACTGTGTTATACAGATATATTTGTGCGACAGCAAGCATGAAATCCCACCTCACTACTGTGTCAAATGGTGATAAGCGTAACTGCAAAGTTAAAGACTAATAAAAATCAGAAATTATGTCTCACATAATCACTATAAACTCTCTAAAGCAACACAACCCAATGAGTTAATTTCCAGTTTATTTGTAATCTATATATTAATCAACGATAAACAAAAAATAATAATTATATAGTCTATTTCTATTGAGTCTAAACCTTTCACAATATGACACAAACTAGATGAGTTCTTGAAAACCAGCCACCACAGTCAATGTTTGTACGCAAGCGCTAGTAACATACAATTAGGTGCTACTAAACTGGTTGTAATGGTTGTGGTGTTGGCAATTCAGAAAACTTAATTTTAGAAACTGAAAGTTCTTGAAAGTTGAAGGAAAACTATTTTATGTATTCAAGAATGATGCTTGAAGTCCAGCTGCTTGTGTATCCAATAGGATTCGTCCAAATTCTGTGAGCATTTCTCCGTTATTGTTTGAAAGAACTAGATGTATACACTTCATTCCCCTGGAACTTGACTACGATAAATGAAAAGTGAAACACAGAGAAAGAAGAAACAAAAAGGCACTCACTATCAAAAATAATTTGTAATCTTCATATAAACATTAGTAACAAACGAGCCTCGTCATTAACGTCAGGAATGCAAAATGTTTCATATTACAGTACTACGCTTTGGCGTCCTGTAACGTATGTAAGAAGACAGCGTACTGTCGTATATTTAGCCAATCTTCTGCCTTTAAGTAACGAAACTAAAGGAATAGGATACATACAAATTTCAGTTTACACAGTTATCCAATTGCTTGTTGACATAGTCAGAAACATTAACAAGAAATGTTCTGTATTTTGGGTCGCACGAAATATTTACGTGGTTCAACTCGATTCGCGGCGCGTACGTAGATCAGTTCTAAAAAAGACACATTCTAAAAATCGGACAAATTTGTCATTACTGTCTTTTGTAAGAAAATTATTTCACTGTTGAAAATGTAATATGGTTTTTAAAGACTTTGTTTTGAAAAAAATTAGTTTAAAAATCACATTCAACATTTATTAACAATAAAAATACATAGTGTACATTACACCAAGCTACTTTTGCCCTTTATTATAAACTATAGGTATCATTTTCTTATTGGAAATTTAATTCTAAATAAATAGCTAAGTGTTATAAGAAACAGATTCTAAATACCAAAACCACAACATAATACAGATAGCGAACATTAATCATCAACATTGTGTTCTTGATACCTAAACTTATTTTATGGAACTAGGTTTATACATCCGCCCCTCCCCAGGACCATCACTTAATTCTTTATTCTTCATCAATGCAGGTAATCCTTTTGTTCCTTCCATCTTTTCGTTTTAAAGGACCTGCTCCTCAAAGCTCAGTTACAAATTTCTTCGAATTTGTAATATGCTATTATTTAAATACTCTATGCAACAACTCACCGATCACTCAAGTCTCCGTAGAAAACTTTTGACATGTGTTTGACGCTTTCATTGTGTTATCAGTTTTTTTGTTATAAATTCAATCAAATTCTTTTGTTGAGTGTTTTATTATACAGTCCTCTGCTACAAATATCACATAATAAACAGCTTAAAACTTATCTTTTGCTTCATGAGAAAATGCCATTTTATAGAAAACGAAGTGTAATATATTTCATGAGCATGCGCCAAAAACTAATTCCCAATGTCAGCTACAACCGTGTGGTCTCGCAGTAACAGAAATGGATAAGGCAGTGTCTTCCATGGTCAGAGTAAAGACTGAATATCAGTTCTAACTGAACGAAAACAATACGAGTGCACTTAAATGCTGTGCCCTGTAAGACTTATTTAGACATGTATTTACCATTTAACGTAACGCTTTAATAAACATAACAGCGGCAGCATATGTGGTGGCGGGGTGTATCATTGCAGCAAAATTCTGAATTATTATCAACCAATGAATCTTTTTTGTCCAACATCAAATAAGAAGGAATAATATTTTATTTAAACCAAGACACATTATTTATTTTGAACAGTTACAGTTTTACATAATAACAAAAATGTAAACGCTAATTCAAGGAATGAAAAATGTTCAAATTAAAAATAAATATCTAATATGAGATAATGATATATTTTTGTCTCGTAAGGTGATATGAAACACATTGATCAAGTTAACATAAAAACGTTGTTTTAATAAAATTGAAATAAAGGATTTAATACAATTATATATTGGTCGAAATTGTAATTTAAGACAAACAAATAACAAGATAAATTTATACATGGAAATTAATGAAACAATGCATGTAAAAACATGAGTTAATGTTAATAAAATCCTTTGAATGTCATTTTAGCTTGACCTAACCTGTGCTTCACAGGTTCGTCTAACGGATCAGCGTATGTAATATCTTTAATCATATTTTGCTATTGGTAGTTTTCGGTTTGAGTTGACGGCAGCAGTGAAGGATTTATCGCGCGCCGCCTCAAGATAAACGACCCAGGGTTTTGAGCTTTCTTAATGATAAGTAGGCCTAAACAACATTTATGCACTGTTTTGCTGTTAACGTGTGGAATTGGCTAGCAATACATCCAACAAATCTCTATAAAGAAGAATTTCAGAAACTGCTCTGTGAAGAAAACCTGTGTAGGCTTACTAATAGAGGAAGCTACTTAGAAAAATTGTTATCTCTTTACTTTCACATATATATTATAACCAAAAAAATATTTTTATAAAACTGTCAATTATATTTGATTGATCCTTGAATCACAAAAACTACTGCATAATATTCAACATTTTCTTAAGACTAACAAGCACACATTGTACAAATCTTATTTTAGTGCATCAAGTGATATTAGTACCAGTCAGGTGGACGCAACTAGGAAGTTGCCCATATGCACAAATACAACTAAATGTCTTCAGTATTTATTGCAGTCTGCAGAAATGGTAGGGTAGTTCTCCAGGTTAGCTATTCAGAAAAACATTTAAAATTTGTTCCTAATGTTACGGGTTTTCTGAACCTGATCCATAAAAGTTTATATAAAAACTATACTAATAATTTAGCAAATTTATGTAAGAAATATAAAAGCACAAGACTGTCATCCAAAACAGTGTGTAGAATACATCTCAGCAGAAGACGAAAATATTTGACGGCCACAATCCGCTGGCAATGTCCAAAACAACGATATGTATTTCAAGGAAACAGTATACTCAACTTACATATATATATATATATATATATATATATATATATGTAAGGGAAGGTCTGTTAATAATCGTACAATAATTAATGGAGTTTCAGTTGTTACTCCAGAGAAAATAGATTGTGAGACCTATGAATTGTTTTGTTGTGCGATTTATTGTTATGTGTATAATAGGCGATACTATTCCAATCGATTAATGAAGGACGTTATTGACGATGAACAAAAATATAGAGAGCTAAAGAATGCGACCTTGCTTACTAACATCAAGAATATATTTCTTAATTTCGTTAATAATGTCTTCGATTTATCCTATTGGACAAGAACTGAACAAGAGGTAGAAGCCCAATTGGCTTCACCAATTGATTTGGAGTCGTCGAGAAACCTAAAATTGGACAATGCAGTGTCTAATTCCAAGCAGTTAAACAAGTGTAAGACTACTTTGAGCAACCTGACATCTAGGCTTCATGCTATTTTTGAATATCAACATAGATTTAATGTGAAGATTCTAAAACCCGCTAGATGTATGGAGTTTGAAGACACCATACCTGCGTACGTGAACTCTTGCTATCAATCTTGTGATCAGATGATGGATGGTTACACTGAGACGAAATTTCGTGATGTGGATGCGTCGTCTACTGAATTAAAAAAAAATCTTAGACCGGATGCGGGGAGTAGTGGAAAGCAAGTTAGGCGTTGTTCAGAACGCACCCGCGCTATCCGGATTGGTATCAGCTATGGAAGAAAGTTTGGTGGATGATGTAGACTCGAGTCCTATGCTTGATAGGAATGATGAGAAAAGTTTGAAGAGTGTCGGGAAGGAGTGAGTTGCCACTGAAACTTCAGACAGTAGTACCAGTGTCCCTAATGATGGTACTTATCTCCAAATTGATGGTGTTGGTCTTATTAAACCATACGGTTGTTCCGTATCGTGTAATCTAAAGCAGTTTAGCAGAGTTAGTATTAAGGGTGATGGTCTGTTTTGTTTCAGAGCTATGATGCATTTGTTGGGCTATGAAGATGATGTAGAAAAATTTTAAAAGATACTTAGAGATTTAAAATTTAGAACCTTATTGCCGTTAGCAAATGATTTGGACAAAGTTTTACGGCCAACAGATGAAATACAAAAGGATAAACCCGGAGATTTCAGGGCAATCTGGAGTACTGATGACGTTCTATGCCTTACTGCTCTGGAGTTTGGTGTAAACTTTTGTTTCCACACTGAAATGTATTGTCCGGGGGGTGAGTTTGTGCAGGAATGTCGGAGATACACTTGTGGTATCTCTTACGACGGTCCAGACTATCACATGCTGTACACTGGTGACCACTTCGATGCTTTGCAATCGATTGATGCTTCTAGTCAGGTTTCTACTGTTGAACCTGTTTGTAATAGGGGTTTTAAACTAGCTGTCAGGAAATACTCGCGATCGGTTTACGAAAATACAATAAAATCACAGGTGAACCAACTTAAGACTCAACTTGCTCAGTATTCAGAGCAAGAAATTGAGGACGCTAGGTCACGTTCTACATCCATCGGTGAATTGAAGCGAGGCTTGAGGTTGGTTTATAGATCGGCCCTCAAACTGGTGGAAGTGCTAAAAGTGTATGGAATAGTGGTAGAAGTGAAGAGTGTTTTTGATGCTTGTAGTGCGCCGGGGGGTTTTTCACAGATTCTTCCTTTAGAGCGTGCCTCGTTTATTTACTCCACTTCTTTGAGATCAGGGTTAAAACAGAAGTGTGGTGAGTTGAGATTTTTTGATGATACCGAGTATTACTTTGATCCACTCTTGAAAGGAGATGGTGACTTGACTAATGAAGAAAATATAAATGATATATTATCTAGGTACAGTGGATTCTTTGACCTGTTTGTTTCTGGTGGGTGTGTCGATTCGAGTTTTGATTATGATAAGCAGGAAGAAATCAATCTTAATTTGAAATTGAGTGAGCTTAGATTGGCGGTCGAGTGTGTGAAGATTGGTGGGGTGTCTGTAGTTAAGTTGTTTGATTTTTCTTTGGAAAAACTTCAGATGGCTATACTCGAAGTGTTACCTTGGTTTGAGTCTGCACAAATTTATGTGCCTGCTACTACCAGGTCGGCCAGTGCGGAAAAGTATCTGATTTTGATTAACAAACGAGATAAGAAAGCGGAGTCAGATTTGGTCAGAGATGATATTGTTTTACTTCAGAACATTTGCTTGCAGACACAATATACTGGTTTGCTTTTACTTATACAGTGCTTGAATGACAAGTGCATTGATAACAGGAGGAGCAGTGCTACTGAAAGTTTTAAATCCTTCATTGGTTATGATCAGTTTAGAAGCACAAGATTAAAGAGTGACACAAATATGACTAGGTTTGAGAGGCATGAGTATCCAGAACGTCCATTAACCTTTAAGAAGAAAACTGGTGGTTGTTCAGCTGCATTGTATTATATACCATATAACTTGCAACGATACAAATTAAAACTGCATAGATTGGTAATATTGAAATCTGGAAGTAGGAAAATTTATTACATTAAAACATTAAAATTTACTACTGTCTTATTAGTTTATAATATAAAATTGTTTATTAAAAATAAATCGTCTTTCAATAATTGAGTATATGGGCTTGTTTTACAATTATATTAATTGTTGCGTTGAATTCCGCTGTTTGCGTAGCCTCTCGACGCTCCGCGCACGCAGTTCGACTGGACCGCTCCAAATCTGAACGTCGATCGTTCGAAGATCACTAACGCTGATAATTCACGTCTTTGCACACTGCGATATGAACTGATATTGTTTACAATTTATATTTACTTAATCTCAGTGATTTTAACTGGGTAAAATAGATCGAGTATTGAACTTACACTAACTCCGGTTTCTTGAAGTGTTCTCGCGTAACTATCAAAATATCTCGGCAGATATTATGGCCCTACTCCGGAAAATCTTCCACTGTACGCGGGAAAGCACTAGAATGATCTATTTATTATTTGAGTTCTGTAAGTGGTAATGGTTACGAAGACCTCGAACCGTGAACCAACTTCTAAGTCTACAGGAAAACGACCTGTCTTGTCACAAAAAAAACGTGGCAGCGAGTATGTATTTCTATATCGAGTCTTCGTAAGCAACTGAGCGGTCCATCCGCTGAAAGCGTCCGTCTCAAGTAAATTTTAGACCCTCTGATTGGTTGAAACTGTAGCAACGTCACAGATGAGGACACAGATAGACTGAAATCAGGCTTAACTCTGTCCGATTCTTTAGAGGCATGTCTAGATTTAATCTACAAATTTTATTACTTTCTAGGAGATAACGAGAATAAAAGACGACGGATTTCATTTTAAAAACCATATAAAAAGTATAGGTGTGGAGCACTGAGTATATGGAAAATGTAGCTTATAACCATGAGAACACTCTGTCCAAGTTTCAGAACGAAAAGTTAATTTTCCTCGAAGTTATTAAATAAAATGTAAAGCACACGCAAGCCAACGTACTTACACACAAATATCTCACATGACATAAAAGAGAATAAATACAATTGAGAATATTTAAAAACAACACACTTTTTTAAACATAGCTGGGTTCTAAACTTATGGCTAATTTACAAAGAAAAGAACAAAATCAATTTTTAACTTGTTTATAGCCGTCAGAAATGTGTTACAGCATTAGTATTCCAATTATATGAAATTCATATCCTGTGTTCTGTTACAATATATATATATATATATATATATATATATATATATATATATATGACAGACATAAATTAACATTAACATAAATTAAGGTTAATAGGGAAAACAACTCTCAAGTGAAAGTATACGGCACTAAATTAAGTGGATGCCTTAAACCAGACCATCAGAACGAGCTGTAGACAACAGTGCAACACGAATTTGGAGTAGTGGCTGCCAGTATGTATTGTACAATACCATCTGGATAAGTGGCCGACCCATAGATGACTTTTCTATCTACATTAAGTTAGACAGCTGAACATATTATAAAAACATACGATGAGCTACAACTGTGCACAATTTGGTAGGATGCGGTATTGACTAGAGGTATAATGAGTCATTTCTGAACACGGTATGTTGTCAATTGTCACTGTCCAGTGCCTTAAACCAAGCTGCACATATCAAGGGAAAGAGCTAAGAACTGTACGTAAAACAGCTGGTAGTCAACGTTGGCCGCAATCTGGCTAAGGTTTAACTGTGTTATACAGATATATTTGTGCGACAGCAAGCATGAAATCCCACCTCACTACTGTGTCAAATGGTGATAAGCGTAACTGCAAAGTTAAAGACTAATAAAAATCAGAAATTATGTCTCACATAATCACTATAAACTCTCTAAAGCAACACAACCCAATGAGTTAATTTCCAGTTTATTTGTAATCTATATATTAATCAACGATAAACAAAAAATAATAATTATATAGTCTATTTCTATTGAGTCTAAACCTTTCACAATATGACACAAACTAGATGAGTTCTTGAAAACCAGCCACCACAGTCAATGTTTGTACGCAAGCGCTAGTAACATACAATTAGGTGCTACTAAACTGGTTGTAATGGTTGTGGTGTTGGCAATTCAGAAAACTTAATTTTAGAAACTGAAAGTTCTTTAAAGTTGAAGGAAAACTATTTTATGTATTCAAGTATGATGCTTGAAGTCCAGTTGCTTGTGTATCCAATAGGATTCGTCCAAATTCTGTGAGCATTTCTCCGTTATTGTTTGAAAGAACTAGATGTATACACTTCATTCCCCTGGAACTTGACTACGATAAATGAAAAGTGAAACACAGAGAAAGAAGAAACAAAAAGGCACTCACTATCAAAAATAATTTGTAATCTTCATATAAACATTAGTAACAAACGAGCCTCGTCATTAACGTCAGGAATGCAAAATGTTTCATATTACAGTACTACGCTTTGGCGTCCTGTAACGTATGTAAGAAGACAGCGTACTGTCGTATATTTAGCCAATCTTCTGCCTTTAAGTAACGAAACTAAAGGAATAGGATACATACAAATTTCAGTTTACACAGTTATCCAATTGCTTGTTGACATAGTCAGAAACATTAACAAGAAATGTTCTGTATTTTGGGTCGCACGAAATGTTTACGTGGTTGAACTCGATTCGCGGCGCGTACGTAGATCAGTTCTAAAAAAGACACATTCTAAAAATCGGACAAATTTGTCATTACTGTCTTTTGTAAGAAAATTATTTCACTGTTGAAAATGTAATATGGTTTTTAAAGACTTTGTTTTGAAAAAAATTAGTTTAAAAATCACATTCAACATTTATTAACAATAAAAATACATAGTGTACATTACACCAAGCTACTTTTGCCCTTTATTATAAACTATAGGTATCATTTTCTTATTGGAAATTTAATTCTAAATAAATAGCTAAGTGTTATAAGAAACAGATTCTAAATACCAAAACCACAACATAATACAGATAGCGAACACTAATCATCAACATTGTGTTCTTGATACCTAAACTTATTTTATGGAACTAGGTTTATACATCCGCCCCTCCCCAGGACCATCACTTAATTCTTTATTCTTCATCAATGCAGGTAATCCTTTTGTTCCTTCCATCTTTTCGTTTTAAAGGACCTGCTCCTCAAAGCTCAGTTACAAATTTCTTCGAATTTGTAATATGCTATTAATTAAATACTCTATGCAACAACTCACCGATCACTCAAGTCTCCGTAGAAAACTTTTGACATGTGTTTGACGCTTTCATTGTGTTATCAGTTTTTTTGTTATAAATTCAATCAAATTCTTTTGTTGAGTGTTTTATTATACAGTCCTCTGCTACAAATATCACATAATAAACAGCTTAAAACTTATCTTTTGCTTCATGAGAAAATGCCATTTTATAGAAAACGAAGTGTAATATATTTCATGAGCATGCGCCAAAAACTAATTCCCAATGTCAGCTACAACCGTGTGGTCTCGCAGTAACAGAAATGGATAAGGCAGTGTCTTCCATGGTCAGAGTAAAGACTGAATATCAGTTCTAACTGAACGAAAACAATACGAGTGCACTTAAATGCTGTGCCCTGTAAGACTTATTTAGACATGTATTTACCATTTAACGTAACGCTTTAATAAACATAACAGCGGCAGCATATGTGGTGGCGGGGTGTATCATTGCAGCAAAATTCTGAATTATTATCAACCAATGAATCTTTTTTGTCCAACATCAAATAAGAAGGAATAATATTTTATTTAAACCAAGACACATTATTTATTTTGAACAGTTACAGTTTTACATAATAACAAAAATGTAAACGCTAATTCAAGGAATGAAAAATATTCAAATTAAAAATAAATATCTAATATGAGATAATGATATATTTTTGTCTCGTAAGGTGATATGAAACACATTGATCAAGTTAACATAAAAACGTTGTTTTAATAAAATTGAAATAAAGGATTTAATACAATTATATATTGGTCGAAATTGTAATTTAAGACAAACAAATAACAAGATAAATTTATACATGGAAATTAATGAAACAATGCATGTAAAAACATGAGTTAATGTTAATAAAATCCTTTGAATGTCACTTTAGCTTGACCTAACCTGTGCTTCACAGGTTCGTCTAACGGATCAGCGTATGTAATATCTTTAATCATATTTTGCTATTGGTAGTTTTCGGTTTGAGTTGACGGCAGCAGTGAAGGATTTATCGCGCGCCGCCTCAAGATAAACGACCCAGGGTTTTGAGCTTTCTTAATGATAAGTAGGCCTACACAACATTTATGCACTGTTTTGCTGTTAACGTGTGGAATTGGCTAGCAATACATCCAACAAATCTCTATAAAGAAGAATTTCAGAAACTGCTCTGTGAAGAAAAACTGTGTAGGCTTACTAATAGAGGAAGCTACTTAGAAAAATTGTTATCTCTTTACTTTCACATATATATTATAACCAAAAAAATATTTTTATAAAACTGTCAATTATATTTGATTGATCCTTGAATCACAAAAACTACTGCATAATATTCAACATTTTCTTAAGACTAACAAGCACACATTGTACAAATCTTATTTTAGTGCATCAAGTGATATTAGTACCAGTCAGGTGGACGCAACTAGGAAGTTGCCCATATGCACAAATACAACTAAATGTCTTCAGTATTTATTGCAGTCTGCAGAAATGGTAGGGTAGTTCTCAAGGTTAGCTATTCAGAAAAACATTTAAAATTTGTTCCTAATGTTACGGGTTTTCTGAACCTGATCCATAAAAGTTTATATAAAAACTATACTAATAATTTAGCAAATTTATGTAAGAAATATAAAAGCACAAGACTGTCATCCAAAACAGTGTGTAGAATACATCTCAGCAGAAGACGAAAATATTTGACGGCCACAATCCGCTGGCAATGTCCAAAACAACGATATGTATTTCAAGGAAACAGTATACTCAACTTACATATATATATATATATATATATATATATATATATGTAAGGGAAGGTCTGTTAATAATCGTACAATAATTAATGGAGTTTCAGTTGTTACTCCAGAGAAAATAGATTGTGAGACCTATGAATTGTTTTGTTGTGCGATTTATTGTTATGTGTATAATAGGCGATACTATTCCAATCGATTAATGAAGGACGTTATTGACGATGAACAAAAATATAGAGAGCTAAAGAATGCGACCTTGCTTACTAACATCAAGAATATATTTCTTAATTTCGTTAATAATGTCTTCGATTTATCCTATTGGACAAGAACTGAACAAGAGGTAGAAGCCCAATTGGCTTCTCCAATTGATTTGGAGTCGTCGAGAAACCTAAAATTGGACAATGCAGTGTCTAATTCCAAGCAGTTAAACAAGTGTAAGACTACTTTGAGCAACCTGACATCTAGGCTTCATGCTATTTTTGAATATCAACATAGATTTAATGTGAAGATTCTAAAACCCGCTAGATGTATGGAGTTTGAAGACACCATACCTGCGTACGTGAACTCTTGCTATCAATCTTGTGATCAGATGATGGATGGTTACACTGAGACGAAATTTCGTGATGTGGATGCGTCGTCTTCTGAATTAAAAAAAAATCTTAGACCGGATGCGGGGAGTAGTGGAAAGCAAGTTAGGCGTTGTTCAGAACGCACCCGCGCTATCCGGATTGGTATCAACTATGGAAGAAAGTTTGGTGGATGATGTAGACTCGAGTCCTATGCTTGATAGGAATGATGAGAAAAGTTTGAAGAGTGTCGGGAAGGAGTGAGTTGCCACTGAAACTTCAGACAGTAGTACCAGTGTCCCTAATGATGGTACTTATCTCCAAATTGATGGTGTTGGTCTTATTAAACCATACGGTTGTTCCGTATCGTGTAATCTAAAGCAGTTTAGCAGAGTTAGTATTAAGGGTGATGGTCTGTTTTGTTTCAGAGCTATGATGCATTTGTTGGGCTACGAAGATGATGTAGAAAAATTTTAAAAGATACTTAGAGATTTAAAATTTAGAACCTTATTGCCGTTAGCAAATGATTTGGACAAAGTGTTACGGCCAACAGATGAAATACAGAAGGATAAACCCGGAGATTTCAGGGCAATCTGGAGTACTGATGACGTTCTATGCCTTACTGCTCTGGAGTTTGGTGTAAACTTTTGTTTCCACACTGAAATGTATTGTCCGGGGGGTGAGTTTGTGCAGGAATGTCGGAGATACACTTGTGGTATCTCTTACGACGGTCCAGACTATCACATGCTGTACACTGGTGACCACTTCGATGCTTTGCAATCGATTGATGCTTCTAGTCAGGTTTCTACTGTTGAACCTGTTTGTAATAGGGGTTTTAAACTAGCTGTCAGGAAATACTCGCGATCGGTTTACGAAAATACAATAAAATCACAGGTGAACCAACTTAAGACTCAACTTGCTCAGTATTCAGAGCAAGAAATTGAGGACGCTAGGTCACGTTCTACATCCATCGGTGAATTGAAGCGAGGCTTGAGGTTGGTTTCTAGATCGGCCCTCAAACTGGTGGAAGTGCTAAAAGTGTATGGAATAGTGGTAGAAGTGAAGAGTGTTTTTGATGCTTGTAGTGCGCCGGGGGGTTTTTTACAGATTCTTCCTTTAGAGCGTGCCTCGTTTATTTACTCCACTTCTTTGAGATCAGGGTTAAAACAGAAGTGTGGTGAGTTGAGATTTTTTGATGATACCGAGTATTACTTTGATCCACTCTTGAAAGGAGATGGTGACTTGGCTAATGAAGAAAATATAAATGATATATTATCTAGGTACAGTGGATTCTTTGACCTGTTTGTTTCTGATGGGTGTGTCGATTCGAATTTTGATTATGATAAGCAGGAAGAAATCAATCTTAATTTGAAATTGAGTGAGCTTAGATTGGTGGTCGAGTGTGTGAAGATTGGTGGGGTGTCTGTAGTTAAGTTGTTTGATTTTTCTTTGGAAAAACTTCAGATGGCTATACTCGAAGTGTTACCTTGGTTTGAGTCTGCACAAATTTATGTGCCTGCTACTACCAGGTCGGCCAGTGCGGAAAAGTATCTGATTTTGATTAACAAACGAGATAAGAAAGCGGAGTCAGATTTGGTCAGAGATGATATTGTTTTACTTCAGAACATTTGCTTGCAGACACAATATACTGGTTTGCTTTTAAAATACAGTGCTTGAATGACAAGTGCATTGATAACAGGAGGAGCAGTGCTACTGAAAGTTTTAAATCCTTCATTGGTTATGATCAGTTTAGAAGCACAAGATTAAAGAGTGACACAAATATGACTAGGTTTGAGAGGCATGAGTATCCAGAACGTCCATTAACCTTTAAGAAGAAAACTGGTGGTTGTTCAGCTGCATTGTATTATATACCATATAACTTGCAACGATACAAATTAAAACTGCATAGATTGGTAATATTGAAATCTGGAAGTAGGAAAATTTATTACATTAAAACATTAAAATTTACTACTGTCTTATTAGTTTATAATATAAAATTGTTTATTAAAAATAAATCGTCTTTCAATAATTGAGTATATGGGCTTGTTTTACAATTATATTAATTGTTGCGTTGAATTCCGCTGTTTGCGTAGCCTCTCGACGCTCCGCGCACGCAGTTCGACTGGACCGCTCCAAATCTGAACGTCGATCGTTCGAAGATCACTAACGCTGATAATTCACGTCATTGCACACTGCGATATGAACTGATATTGTTTACAATTTATATTTACTTAATCTCAGTGATTTTAACTGGGTAAAATAGATCGAGTATTGAACTTACACTAACTCCGGTTTCTTGAAGTGTTCTCGCGTAACTATCAAAATATCTCGGCAGATATTATGGCCCTACTCCGGAAAATCTTCCACTGTACGCGGGAAAGCACTAGAATGATCTATTTATTATTTGAGTTCTGTAAGTGGTAATGGTTACGAAGACCTCGAACCGTGAACCAACTTCTAAGTCTACAGGAAAACGACCTGTCTTGTCACAAAAAACACGTGGCAGCGAGTATGTATTTCTATATCGAGTCTTCGTAAGCAACTGAGCGGTCCATCCGCTGAAAGCGTCCGTCTCAAGTAAATTTTAGACCCTCTGATTGGTTGAAACTGTAGCAACGTCACAGATGAGGACACAGATAGACTGAAATCAGGCTTAACTCTGTCCGATTCTTTAGAGGCATGTCTAGATTTAATCTACAAATTTTATTACTTTCTAGGAGATAACGAGAATAAAAGACGACGGATTTCATTTTAAAAACCATATAAAAAGTATAGGTGTGGAGCACTGAGTATATGGAAAATGTAGCTTATAACCATGAGAACACTCTGTCCAAGTTTCAGAACGAAAAGTTAATTTTCCTCGAAGTTATTAAATAAAATGTAAAGCACACGCAAGCCAACGTACTTACACACAAATATCTCACATGACATAAAAGAGAATAAATACAATTGAGAATATTTAAAAACAACACACTTTTTTAAACATAGCTGGGTTCTAAACTTATGACTAATTTACAAAGAAAAGAACAAAATCAATTTTTAACTTGTTTATAGCCGTCAGAAATGTGTTACAGCATTAGTATTCCAATTATATGAAATTCATATCCTGTGTTCTGTTACAATATATATATATATATATATATATATATATATATATGGCAGACATAAATTAACATTAACATAAATTAAGGTTAATAGGGAAAACAACTCTCAAGTGAAAGTATACGGCACTAAATTAAGTGGATGCCTTAAACCAGACCATCAGAACGAGCTGTAGACAACAGTGCAACACGAATTTGGAGTAGTGGCTGCCAGTATGTATTGTACAATACCATCTGGATAAGTGGCCGACCCATAGATGACTTTTCTATCTACATTAAGTTAGACAGCTGAACATATTATAAAAACATACGATGAGCTACAACTGTGCACAATTTGGTAGGATGCGGTATTGACTAGAGGTATAATGAGTCATTTCTGAACACGGTATGTTGTCAATTGTCACTGTCCAGTGCCTTAAACCAAGCTGCACATATCAAGGGAAAGAGCTAAGAACTGTACGTAAAACAGCTGGTAGTCAACGTTGGCCGCAATCTGGCTAAGGTTTAACTGTGTTATACAGATATATTTGTGCGACAGCAAGCATGAAATCCCACCTCACTACTGTGTCAAATGGTGATAAGCGTAACTGCAAAGTTAAAGACTAATAAAAATCAGAAATTATGTCTCACATAATCACTATAAACTCTCTAAAGCAACACAACCCAATGAGTTAATTTCCAGTTTATTTGTAATCTATATATTAATCAACGATAAACAAAAAATAATAATTATATAGTCTATTTCTATTGAGTCTAAACCTTTCACAATATGACACAAACTAGATGAGTTCTTGAAAACCAGCCACCACAGTCAATGTTTGTACGCAAGCGCTAGTAACAAACAATTAGGTGCTACTAAACTGTAATGGTTGTGGTGTTGGCAATTCAGAAAACTTAATTTTAGAAACTGAAAGTTCTTTAAAGTTGAAGGAAAACTATTTTATGTATTCAAGTATGATGCTTGAAGTCCAGTTGCCTGTGTATCCAATAGGATTCGTCCAAATTCTGTGAGCATTTCTCCGTTATTGTTTGAAAGAACTAGATGTATACACTTCATTCCCCTGGAACTTGACTACGATAAATGAAAAGTGAAACACAGAGAAAGAAGAAACAAAAAGGCACTCACTATCAAAAATAATTTGTAATCTTCATATAAACATTAGTAACAAACGAGCCTCGTCATTAACGTCAGGAATGCAAAATGTTTCATATTACAGTACTACGCTTTGGCGTCCTGTAACGTATGTAAGAAGACAGCGTACTGTCGTATATTTAGCCAATCTTCTGCCTTTAAGTAACGAAACTAAAGGAATAGGATACATACAAATTTCAGTTTACACAGTTATCCAATTGCTTGTTGACATAGTCAGAAACATTAACAAGAAATGTTCTGTATTTTGGGTCGCACGAAATATTTACGTGGTTGAACTCGATTCGCGGCGCGTACGTAGATCAGTTCTAAAAAAGACACATTCTAAAAATCGGACAAATTTGTCATTACTGTCTTTTGTAAGAAAATTATTTCACTGTTGAAAATGTAATATGGTTTTTAAAGACTTTGTTTTGAAAAAAATTAGTTTAAAAATCACATTCAACATTTATTAACAATAAAAATACATAGTGTACATTACACCAAGCTACTTTTGCCCTTTATTATAAACTATAGGTATCATTTTCTTATTGGAAATTTAATTCTAAATAAATAGCTAAGTGTTATAAGAAACAGATTCTAAATACCAAAACCACAACATAATACAGATAGCGAACACTAATCATCAACATTGTGTTCTTGATACCTAAACTTATTTTATGGAACTAGGTTTATACATCCGCCCCTCCCCAGGACCATCACTTAATTCTTTATTCTTCATCAATGCAGGTAATCCTTTTGTTCCTTCCATCTTTTCGTTTTAAAGGACCTGCTCCTCAAAGCTCAGTTACAAATTTCTTCGAATTTGTATATGCTATTATTTAAATACTCTATGCAACAACTCACCGATCACTCAAGTCTCCGTAGAAAACTTTTGACATGTGTTTGACGCTTTCATTGTGTTATCAGTTTTTTTGTTATAAATTCAATCAAATTCTTTTGTTGAGTGTTTTATTATACAGTCCTCTGCTACAAATATCACATAATAAACAGCTTAAAACTTATCTTTTGCTTCATGAGAAAATGCCATTTTATAGAAAACGAAGTGTAATATATTTCATGAGCATGCGCCAAAAACTAATTCCCAATGTCAGCTACAACCGTGTGGTCTCGCAGTAACAGAAATGGATAAGGCAGTGTCTTCCATGGTCAGAGTAAAGACTGAATATCAGTTCTAACTGAACGAAAACAATACGAGTGCACTTAAATGCTGTGCCCTGTAAGACTTATTTAGACATGTATTTACCATTTAACGTAACGCTTTAATAAACATAACAGCGGCAGCATATGTGGTGGCGGGGTGTATCATTGCAGCAAAATTCTGAATTATTATCAACCAATGAATCTTTTTTGTCCAACATCAAATAAGAAGGAATAATATTTTATTTAAACCAAGACACATTATTTATTTTGAACAGTTACAGTTTTACATAATAACAAAAATGTAAACGCTAATTCAAGGAATGAAAAATGTTCAAATTAAAAATAAATATCTAATATGAGATAATGATATATTTTTGTCTCGTAAGGTGATATGAAACACATTGATCAAGTTAACATAAAAACGTTGTTTTAATAAAATTGAAATAAAGGATTTAATACAATTATATATTGGTCGAAATTGTAATTTAAGACAAACAAATAACAAGATAAATTTATACATGGAAATTAATGAAACAATGCATGTAAAAACATGAGTTAATGTTAATAAAATCCTTTGAATGTCATTTTAGCTTGACCTAACCTGTGCTTCACAGGTTCGTCTAACGGATCAGCGTATGTAATATCTTTAATCATATTTTGCTATTGGTAGTTTTCGGTTTGAGTTGACGGCAGCAGTGAAGGATTTATCGCGCGCCGCCTCAAGATAAACGACCCAGGGTTTTGAGCTTTCTTAATGATAAGTAGGCCTAAACAACATTTATGCACTGTTTTGCTGTTAACGTGTGGAATTGGCTAGCAATACATCCAACAAATCTCTATAAAGAAGAATTTCAGAAACTGCTCTGTGAAGAAAAACTGTGTAGGCTTACTAATAGAGGAAGCTACTTAGAAAAATTGTTATCTCTTTACTTTCACATATATATTATAACCAAAAAAATATTTTTATAAAACTGTCAATTATATTTGATTGATCCTTGAATCACAAAAACTACTGCATAATATTCAACATTTTCTTAAGACTAACAAGCACACATTGTACAAATCTTATTTTAGTGCATCAAGTGATATTAGTACCAGTCAGGTGGACGCAACTAGGAAGTTGCCCATATGCACAAATACAACTAAATGTCTTCAGTATTTATTGCAGTCTGCAGAAATGGTAGGGTAGTTCTCCAGGTTAGCTATTCAGAAAAACATTTAAAATTTGTTCCTAATGTTACGGGTTTTCTGAACCTGATCCATAAAAGTTTATATAAAAACTATACTAATAATTTAGCAAATTTATGTAAGAAATATAAAAGCACAAGACTGTCATCCAAAACAGTGTGTAGAATACATCTCAGCAGAAGACGAAAATATTTGACGGCCACAATCCGCTGGCAATGTCCAAAACAACGATATGTATTTCAAGGAAACAGTATACTCAACTTACATATATATATATATATATATATGTAAGGGAAGGTCTGTTAATAATCGTACAATAATTAATGGAGTTTCAGTTGTTACTCCAGAGAAAATAGATTGTGAGACCTATGAATTGTTTTGTTGTGCGATTTATTGTTATGTGTATAATAGGCGATACTATTCCAATCGATTAATGAAGGACGTTATTGACGATGAACAAAAATATAGAGAGCTAAAGAATGCGACCTTGCTTACTAACATCAAGAATATATTTCTTAATTTCGTTAATAATGTCTTCGATTTATCCTATTGGACAAGAACTGAACAAGAGGTAGAAGCCCAATTGGCTTCACCAATTGATTTGGAGTCGTCGAGAAACCTAAAATTGGACAATGCAGTGTCTAATTCCAAGCAGTTAAACAAGTGTAAGACTACTTTGAGCAACCTGACATCTAGGCTTCATGCTATTTTTGAATATCAACATAGATTTAATGTGAAGATTCTAAAACCCGCTAGATGTATGGAGTTTGAAGACACCATACCTGCGTACGTGAACTCTTGCTATCAATCTTGTGATCAGATGATGGATGGTTACACTGAGACGAAATTTCGTGATGTGGATGCGTCGTCTTCTGAATTAAAAAAAAATCTTAGACCGGATGCGGGGAGTAGTGGAAAGCAAGTTAGGCGTTGTTCAGAACGCACCCGCGCTATCCGGATTGGTATCAGCTATGGAAGAAAGTTTGGTGGATGATGTAGACTCGAGTCCTATACTTGATAGGAATGATGAGAAAAGTTTGAAGAGTGTCGGGAAGGAGTGAGTTGCCACTGAAACTTCAGACAGTAGTACCAGTGTCCCTAATGATGGTACTTATCTCCAAATTGATGGTGTTGGTCTTATTAAACCATACGGTTGTTCCGTATCGTGTAATCTAAAGCAGTTTAGCAGAGTTAGTATTAAGGGTGATGGTCTGTTTTGTTTCAGAGCTATGATGCATTTGTTGGGCTATGAAGATGATGTAGAAAAATTTTAAAAGATACTTAGAGATTTAAAATTTAGAACCTTATTGCCGTTAGCAAATGATTTGGACAAAGTGTTACGGCCAACAGATGAAATACAGAAGGATAAACCCGGAGATTTCAGGGCAATCTGGAGTACTGATGACGTTCTATGCCTTACTGCTCTGGAGTTTGGTGTAAACTTTTGTTTCCACACTGAAATGTATTGTCCGGGGGGTGAGTTTGTGCAGGAATGTCGGAGATACACTTGTGGTATCTCTTACGACGGTCCAGACTATCACATGCTGTACACTGGTGACCACTTCGATGCTTTGCAATCGATTGATGCTTCTAGTCAGGTTTCTACTGTTGAACCTGTTTGTAATAGGGGTTTTAAACTAGCTGTCAGGAAATACTCGCGATCGGTTTACGATAATACAATAAAATCACAGGTGAACCAACTTAAGACTCAACTTGCTCAGTATTCAGAGCAAGAAATTGAGGACGCTAGGTCACGTTCTACATCCATCGGTGAATTGAAGCGAGGCTTGAGGTTGGTTCCTAGATCGGCCCTCAAACTGGTGGAAGTGCTAAAAGTGTATGGAATAGTGGTAGAAGTGAAGAGTGTTTTTGATGCTTGTAGTGCGCCGGGGGGTTTTTCACAGATTCTTCCTTTAGAGCGTGCCTCGTTTATTTACTCCACTTCTTTGAGATCAGGGTTAAAACAGAAGTGTGGTGAGTTGAGATTTTTTGATGATACCGAGTATTACTTTTATCCACTCTTGAAAGGAGATGGTGACTTGACTAATGAAGAAAATATAAATGATATATTATCTAGGTACAGTGGATTCTTTGACCTGTTTGTTTCTGATGGGTGTGTCGATTCGAGTTTTGATTATGATAAGCAGGAAGAAATCAATCTTAATTTGAAATTGAGTGAGCTTAGATTGGCGGTCGAGTGTGTGAAGATTGGTGGGGTGTCTGTAGTTAAGTTGTTTGATTTTTCTTTGGAAAAACTTCAGATGGCTATACTCGAAGTGTTACCTTGGTTTGAGTCTGCACAAATTTATGTGCCTGCTACTACCAGGTCGGCCAGTGCGGAAAAGTATCTGATTTTGATTAACAAACGAGATAAGAAAGCGGAGTCAGATTTGGTCAGAGATGATATTGTTTTACTTCAGAACATTTGCTTGCAGACACAATATACTGGTTTGCTTTTAAAATACAGTGCTTGAATGACAAGTGCATTGATAACAGGAGGAGCAGTGCTACTGAAAGTTTTAAATCCTTCATTGGTTATGATCAGTTTAGAAGCACAAGATTAAAGAGTGACACAAATATGACTAGGTTTGAGAGGCATGAGTATCCAGAACGTCCATTAACCTTTAAGAAGAAAACTGGTGGTTGTTCAGCTGCATTGTATTATATACCATATAACTTGCAACGATACAAATTAAAACTGCATACATTGGTAATATTGAAATCTGGAAGTAGGAAAATTTATTACATTAAAACATTAAAATTTACTACTGTCTTATTAGTTTATAATATAAAATTGTTTATTAAAAATAAATCGTCTTTCAATAATTGAGTATATGGGCTTGTTTTACAATTATATTAATTGTTGCGTTGAATTCCGCTGTTTGCGTAGCCTCTCGACGCTCCGCGCACGCAGTTCGACTGGACCGCTCCAAATCTGAATGTCGATCGTTCGAAGATCACTAACGCTGATAATTCACGTCTTTGCACACTGCGATATGAACTGATATTGTTTACAATTTATATTTACTTAATCTCAGTGATTTTAACTGGGTAAAATAGATCGAGTATTGAACTTACACTAACTCCGGTTTCTTGAAGTGTTCTCGCGTAACTATCAAAATATCTCGGCAGATATTATGGCCCTACTCCGGAAAATCTTCCACTGTACGCGGGAAAGCACTAGAATGATCTATTTATTATTTGAGTTCTGTAAGTGGTAATGGTTACGAAGACCTCGAACCGTGAACCAACTTCTAAGTCTACAGGAAAACGACCTGTCTTGTCACAAAAAACACGTGGCAGCGAGTATGTATTTCTATATCGAGTCTTCGTAAGCAACTGAGCGGTCCATCCGCTGAAAGCGTCCGTCTCAAGTAAATTTTAGACCCTCTGATTGGTTGAAACTGTAGCAACGTCACAGATGAGGACACAGATAGACTGAAATCAGGCTTAACTCTGTCCGATTCTTTAGAGGCATGTCTAGATTTAATCTACAAATTTTATTACTTTCTAGGAGATAACGAGAATAAAAGACGACGGATTTCATTTTAAAAACCATATAAAAAGTATAGGTGTGGAGCACTGAGTATATGGAAAATGTAGCTTATAACCATGAGAACACGCTGTCCAAGTTTCAGAACGAAAAGTTAATTTTCCTCGAAGTTATTAAATAAAATGTAAAGCACACGCAAGCTAACGTACTTACACACAAATATCTCACATGACATAAAAGAGAATAAATACAATTGAGAATATTTAAAAACAACACACTTTTTTAAACATATCTGGGTTCTAAACTTATGACTAATTTACAAAGAAAAGAACAAAATCAATTTTTAACTTGTTTATAGCCGTCAGAAATGTGTTACAGCATTAGTATTCCAATTATATGAAATTCATATCCTGTGTTCTGTTACAATATATATATATGACAGACATAAATTAACATTAACATAAATTAAGGTTAATAGGGAAAACAACTCTCAAGTGAAAGTATACGGCACTAAATTAAGTGGATGCCTTAAACCAGACCATCAGAACGAGCTGTAGACAACAGTGCAACACGAATTTGGAGTAGTGGCTGCCAGTATGTATTGTACAATACCATCTGGATAAGTGGCCGACCCATAGATGACTTTTCTATCTACATTAAGTTAGACAGCTGAACATATTATAAAAACATACGATGAGCTACAACTGTGAACAATTTGGTAGGATGCGGTATTGACTAGAGGTATAATGAGTCATTTCTGAACACGGTATGTTGTCAATTGTCACTGTCCAGTGCCTTAAACCAAGGTGCACATATCAAGGGAAAGAGCTAAGAACTGTACGTAAAACAGCTGGTAGTCAACGTTGGCCGCAATCTGGCTAAGGTTTAACTGTGTTATACAGATATATTTGTGCGACAGCAAGCATGAAATCCCACCTCACTACTGTGTCAAATGGTGATAAGCGTAACTGCAAAGTTAAAGACTAATAAAAATCAGAAATTATGTCTCACATAATCACTATAAACTCTCTAAAGCAACACAACCCAATGAGTTAATTTCCAGTTTATTTGTAATCTATATATTAATCAACGATAAACAAAAAATAATAATTATATAGTCTATTTCTATTGAGTCTAAACCTTTCACAATATGACACACACTAGATGAGTTCTTGAAAACCAGCCACCACAGTCAATGTTTGTACGCAAGCGCTAGTAACATACAATTAGGTGCTACTAAACTGGTTGTAATGGTTGTGGTGTTGGCAACTCAGAAAACTTAATTTTAGAAACTGAAAGTTCTTGAAAGTTGAAGGAAAACTATTTTATGTATTCAAGAATGATGCTTGAAGTCCAGCTGCTTGTGTATCCAATAGGATTCGTCCAAATTCTGTGAGCATTTCTCCGTTATTGTTTGAAAGAACTAGATGTATACACTTCATTCCCCTGGAACTTGACTACGATAAATGAAAATTGAAACACAGAGAAAGAAGAAACAAAAAGGCACTCACTATCAAAAATAATTTGTAATCTTCATATAAACATTAGTAACAAACGAGCCTCGTCATTAACGTCAGGAATGCAAAATGTTTCATATTACAGTACTACGCTTTGGCGTCCTGTAACGTATGTAAGAAGACAGCGTACTGTCGTATATTTAGCCAATCTTCTGCCTTTAAGTAACGAAACTAAAGGAATAGGATACATACAAATTTCAGTTTACACAGTTATCCAATTGCTTGTTGACATAGTCAGAAACATTAACAAGAAATGTTCTGTATTTTGGGTCGCACGAAATATTTACGTGGTTGAACTCGATTCGCGGCGCGTACGTAGATCAGTTCTAAAAAAGACACATTCTAAAAATCGGACAAATTTGTCATTACTGTCTTTTGTAAGAAAATTATTTCACTGTTGAAAATGTAATATGGTTTTTAAAGACTTTGTTTTGAAAAAAATTAGTTTAAAAATCACATTCAACATTTATTAACAATAAAAATACATAGTGTACATTACACCAAGCTACTTTTGCCCTTTATTATAAACTATAGGTATCATTTTCTTATTGGAAATTTAATTCTAAATAAATAGCTAAGTGTTATAAGAAACAGATTCTAAATACCAAAACCACAACATAATACAGATAGCGAACACTAATCATCAACATTGTGTTCTTGATACCTAAACTTATTTTATGGAACTAGGTTTATACATCCGCCCCTCCCCAGGACCATCACTTAATTCTTTATTCTTCATCAATGCAGGTAATCCTTTTGTTCCTTCCATCTTTTCGTTTTAAAGGACCTGCTCCTCAAAGCTCAGTTACAAATTTCTTCGAATTTGTAATATGCTATTATTTAAATACTCTATGCAACAACTCACCGATCACTCAAGTCTCCGTAGAAAACTTTTGACATGTGTTTGACGCTTTCATTGTGTTATCAGTTTTTTTGTTATAAATTCAATCAAATTCTTTTGTTGAGTGTTTTATTATACAGTCCTCTGCTACAAATATCACATAATAAACAGCTTAAAACTTATCTTTTGCTTCATGAGAAAATGCCATTTTATAGAAAACGAAGTGTAATATATTTCATGAGCATGCGCCAAAAACTAATTCCCAATGTCAGCTACAACCGTGTGGTCTCGCAGTAACAGAAATGGATAAGGCAGTGTCTTCCATGGTCAGAGTAAAGACTGAATATCAGTTCTAACTGAACGAAAACAATACGAGTGCACTTAAATGCTGTGCCCTGTAAGACTTATTTAGACATGTATTTACCATTTAACGTAACGCTTTAATAAACATAACAGCGGCAGCATATGTGGTGGCGGGGTGTATCATTGCAGCAAAATTCTGAATTATTATCAACCAATGAATCTTTTTTGTCCAACATCAAATAAGAAGGAATAATATTTTATTTAAACCAAGACACATTATTTATTTTGAACAGTTACAGTTTTACATAATAACAAAAATGTAAACGCTAATTCAAGGAATGAAAAATGTTCAAATTAAAAATAAATATCTAATATGAGATAATGATATATTTTTGTCTCGTAAGGTGATATGAAACACATTGATCAAGTTAACATAAAAACGTTGTTTTAATAAAATTGAAATAAAGGATTTAATACAATTATATATTGGTCGAAATTGTAATTTAAGACAAACAAATAACAAGATAAATTTATACATGGAAATTAATGAAACAATGCATGTAAAAACATGAGTTAATGTTAATAAAATCCTTTGAATGTCACTTTAGCTTGACCTAACCTGTGCTTCACAGGTTCGTCTAACGGATCAGCGTATGTAATATCTTTAATCATATTTTGCTATTGGTAGTTTTCGGTTTGAGTTGACGGCAGCAGTGAAGGATTTATCGCGCGCCGCCTCAAGATAAACGACCCAGGGTTTTGAGCTTTCTTAATGATAAGTAGGCCTACACAACATTTATGCACTGTTTTGCTGTTAACGTGTGGAATTGGCTAGCAATACATCCAACAAATCTCTATAAAGAAGAATTTCAGAAACTGCTCTGTGAAGAAAAACTGTGTAGACTTACTAATAGAGGAAGCTACTTAGAAAAATTGTTATCTCTTTACTTTCACATATATATTATAGCCAAAAAAATATTTTTATAAAACTGTCAATTATATTTGATTGATCCTTGAATCACAAAAACTACTGCATAATATTCAACATTTTCTTAAGACTAACAAGCACACATTGTACAAATCTTATTTTAGTGCATCAAGTGATATTAGTACCAGTCAGGTGGACGCAACTAGGAAGTTGCCCATATGCACAAATACAACTAAATGTCTTCAGTATTTATTGCAGTCTGCAGAAATGGTAGGGTAGTTCTCCAGGTTAGCTATTCAGAAAAACATTTAAAATTTGTTCCTAATGTTACGGGTTTTCTGAACCTGATCCATAAAAGTTTATATAAAAACTATACTAATAATTTAGCAAATTTATGTAAGAAATATAAAAGCACAAGACTGTCGTCCAAAACAGTGTGTAGAATACATCTCAGCAGAAGACGAAAATATTTGACAGCCACAATCCGCTGGCAATGTCCAAAACAACGATATGTATTTCAAGGAAACAGTATACTCAACTTACATACATATATATATATATATATATATATATATATATGTGTAAGGGAAGGTCTGTTAATAATCGTACAATAATTAATGGAGTTTCAGTTGTTACTCCAGAGAAAATAGATTGTGAGACCTATGAATTGTTTTGTTGTGCGATTTATTGTTATGTGTATAATAGGCGATACTATTCCAATCGATTAATGAAGGACGTTATTGACGATGAACAAAAATATAGAGAGCTAAAGAATGCGACCATGCATACTAACATCAAGAATATATTTCTCAATTTCGTTAATAATGTCTTCGATTTATCCTATTGGACAAGAACTGAACAAGAGGTAGAAGCCCAATTGGCTTCACCAATTGATTTGGAGTCGTCGAGAAACCTAAAATTGGACAATGCAGTGTCTAATTCCAAGCAGTTAAACAAGTGTAAGACTACTTTGAGCAACCTGACATCTAGGCTTCATGCTATTTTTGAATATCAACATAGATTTAATGTGAAGATTCTAAAACCCGCTAGATGTATGGAGTTTGAAGACACCATACCTGCGTACGTGAACTCTTGCTATCAATCTTGTGATCAGATGATGGATGGTTACACTGAGACGAAATTTCGTGATGTGGATGCGTCGTCTTCTGAATTAAAAAAAAATCTTAGACCGGATGCGGGGAGTAGTGGAAAGCAAGTTAGGCGTTGTTCAGAACGCACCCGCGCTATCCGGATTGGTATCAGCTATGGAAGAAAGTTTGGTGGATGATGTAGACTCGAGTCCTATGCTTGATAGGAATGATGAGAAAAGTTTGAAGAGTGTCGGGAAGGAGTGAGTTGCCACTGAAACTTCAGACAGTAGTACCAGTGTCCCTAATGATGGTACTTATCTCCAAATTGATGGTGTTGGTCTTATTAAACCATACGGTTGTTCCGTATCGTGTAATCTAAAGCAGTTTAGCAGAGTTAGTATTAAGGGTGATGGTCTGTTTTGTTTCAGAGCTATGATGCATTTGTTGGGCTACTAAGATGATGTAGAAAAATTTTAAAAGATACTTAGAGATTCAAAATTTAGAACCTTATTGCCGTTAGCAAATGATTTGGACAAAGTTTTACGGCCAACAGATGAAATACAGAAGGATAAACCCGGAGATTTCAGGGCAATCTGGAGTACTGATGATGTTCTATGCCTTACTGCTCTGGAGTTTGGTGTAAACTTTTGTTTCCACACTGAAATGTATTGTCCGGGGGGTGAGTTTGTGCAGGAATGTCGGAGATACACTTGTGATATCTCTTACGACGGTCCAGACTATCACATGCTGTACACTGGTGACCACTTCGATGCTTTGCAATCGATTGATGCTTCTAGTCAGGTTTCTACTGTTGAACCTGTTTGTAATAGGGGTTTTAAACTAGCTGTCAGGAAATACTCGCGATCGGTTTACGATAATACAATAAAATCACAGGTGAACCAACTTAAGACTCAACTTGCTCAGTATTCTGAGCAAGAAATTGAGGACGCTAGGTCACGTTCTACATTCATCGGTGAATTGAAGCGAGGCTTGAGGTTGGTTTCTAGATCGGCCCTCAAACTGGTGGAAGTGCTAAAAGTGTATGGAATAGTGGTAGAAGTGAAGACTGTTTTTGATGCTTGTAGTGCGCCGGGGGGTTTTTCACAGATTCTTCCTTTAGAGCGTGCCTCGTTTATTTACTCCACTTCTTTGAGATCAGGGTTAAAACAGAAGTGTGGTGAGTTGAGATTTTTTGATGATACCGAGTATTACTTTGATCCACTCTTGAAAGGAGATGGTGACTTGACTAATGAAGAAAATATAAATGATATATTATCTAGGTACAGTGGATTCTTTGACCTGTTTGTTTCTGATGGATGTGTCGATTCGAGTTTTGATTATGATAAGCAGGAAGAAATCAATCTTAATTTGAAATTGAGTGAGCTTAGATTGGCGGTCGAGTGTGTGAAGATTGGTGGGGTGTCTGTAGTTAAGTTGTTTGATTTTTCTTTGGAAAAACTTCAGATGGCTATACTCGAAGTGTTACCTTGGTTTGAGTCTGCACAAATTTATGTGCCTGCTACTACCAGGTCGGCCAGTGCGGAAAAGTATCTGATTTTGATTAACAAACGAGATAAGAAAGCGGAGTCAAATTTGGTCAGAGATGATATTGTTTTACTTCAGAACATTTGCTTGCAGACACAATATACTGGTTTGCTTTTACTTATACAGTGCTTGAATGACAAGTGCATTGATAACAGGAGGAGCAGTGCTACTGAAAGTTTTAAATCCTTCATTGGTTATGATCAGTTTAGAAGCACAAGATTAAAGAGTGACACAAATATGACTAGGTTTGAGAGGCATGAGTATCCAGAACGTCCATTAACCTTTAAGAAGAAAACTGGTGGTTGTTCAGCTGCATTGTATTATATACCATATAACTTGCAACGATACAAATTAAAACTGCATAGATTGGTAATATTGAAATCTGGAAGTAGGAAAATTTATTACATTAAAACATTAAAATTTACTACTGTCTTATTAGTTTATAATATAAAATTGTTTATTAAAAATAAATCGTCTTTCAATAATTGAGTATATAGGCTTGCTTTACAATTATATTAATTGTTGCGTTGAATTCCGCTGTTTGCGTAGCCTCTCGACGCTCCGCGCACGCAGTTCGACTGGACCGCTCCAAATCTGAACGTCGATCGTTCGAAGATCACTAACGCTGATAATTCACGTCTTTGCACACTGCGATATGAACTGATATTGTTTACAATTTATATTTACTTAATCTCAGTGATTTTAACTGGGTAAAATAGATCGAGTATTGAACTTACACTAACTCCGGTTTCTTGAAGTGTTCTCGCGTAACTATCAAAATATCTCGGCAGATATTATGGCCCTACTCCGGAAAATCTTCCACTGTACGCGGGAAAGCACTAGAATGATCTATTTATTATTTGAGTTCTGTAAGTGGTAATGGTTACGAAGACCTCGAACCGTGAACCAACTTCTAAGTCTACAGGAAAACGACCTGTCTTGTCACAAAAAACACGTGGCAGCGAGTATGTATTTCTATATCGAGTCTTCGTAAGCAACTGAGCGGTCCATCCGCTGAAAGCGTCCGTCTCAAGTAAATTTTAGACCCTCTGATTGGTTGAAACTGTAGCAACGTCACAGATGAGGACACAGATAGACTGAAATCAGGCTTAACTCTGTCCGATTCTTTAGAGGCATGTCTAGATTTAATCTACAAATTTTATTACTTTCTAGGAGATAACGAGAATAAAAGACGACGGATTTCATTTTAAAAACCATATAAAAAGTATAGGTGTGGAGCACTGAGTATATGGAAAATGTAGCTTATAACCATGAGAACACGCTGTCCAAGTTTCAGAACGAAAAGTTAATTTTCC
This sequence comes from Magicicada septendecula, assembly GCA_034769895.1. Classification (NCBI taxonomy): domain Eukaryota; kingdom Metazoa; phylum Arthropoda; class Insecta; order Hemiptera; family Cicadidae; genus Magicicada; species Magicicada septendecula. The sequence goes on along the minus strand of CM068374.1, from coordinate 310,053,018 downwards.
TCGAAGTTATTAAATAAAATGTAAAGCACACGCAAGCCAACGTACTTACACACAAATATCTCACATGACATAAAAGAGAATAAATACAATTGAGAATATTTAAAAACAACACACTTTTTTAAACATAGCTGGGTTCTAAACTTATGACTAATTTACAAAGAAAAGAACAAAATCAATTTTTAACTTGTTTATAGCCGTCAGAAATGTGTTACAGCATTAGTATTCCAATTATATGAAATTCATATCCTGTGTTCTGTTACAATATATATATATATATATATATATATATATATATATGACAGTCATAAATTAACATTAACATAAATTAAGGTTAATAGGGAAAACAACTCTCAAGTGAAAGTATACGGCACTAAATTAAGTGGATGCCTTAAACCAGACCATCAGAACGAGCTGTAGACAACAGTGCAACACGAATTTGGAGTAGTGGCTGCCAGTATGTATTGTACAATACCATCTGGATAAGTGGCCGACCCATAGATGACTTTTCTATCTACATTAAGTTAGACAGCTGAACATATTATAAAAACATACGATGAGCTACAACTGTGCACAATTTGGTAGGATGCGGTATTGACTAGAGGTATAATGAGTCATTTCTGAACACGGTATGTTGTCAATTGTCACTGTCCAGTGCCTTAAACCAAGCTGCACATATCAAGGGAATGAGCTAAGAACTGTACGTAAAACAGCTGGTAGTCAACGTTGGCCGCAATCTGGCTAAGGTTTAACTGTGTTATACAGATATATTTGTGCGACAGCAAGCATGAAATCCCACCTCACTACTGTGTCAAATGGTGATAAGCGTAACTGCAAAGTTAAAGACTAATAAAAATCAGAAATTATGTCTCACATAATCACTATAAACTCTCTAAAGCAACACAACCCAATGAGTTAATTTCCAGTTTATTTGTAATCTATATATTAATCAACGATAAACAAAAAATAATAATTATATAGTCTATTTCTATTGAGTCTAAACCTTTTACAATATGACACAAACTAGATGAGTTCTTGAAAACCAGCCACCACAGTCTATGTTTGTACGCAAGCGCTAGTAACATACAATTAGGTGCTACTAAACTGTAATGGTTGTGGTGTTGGCAATTCAGAAAACTTAATTTTAGAAACTGAAAGTTCTTTAAAGTTGAAGGAAAACTATTTTATGTATTCAAGTATGATGCTTGAAGTCCAGTTGCTTGTGTATCCAATAGGATTCGTCCAAATTCTGTGAGCATTTCTCCGTTATTGTTTGAAAGAACTAGATGTATACACTTCATTCCCCTGGAACTTGACTACGATAAATGAAAAGTGAAACACAGAGAAAGAAGAAACAAAAAGGCACTCACTATCAAAAATAATTTGTAATCTTCATATAAACATTAGTAACAAACGAGCCTCGTCATTAACGTCAGGAATGCAAAATGTTTCATATTACAGTACTACGCTTTGGCGTCCTGTAACGTATGTAAGAAGACAGCGTACTGTCGTATATTTAGCCAATCTTCTGCCTTTAAGTAACGAAACTAAAGGAATAGGATACATACAAATTTCAGTTTACACAGTTATCCAATTGCTTGTTGACATAGTCAGAAACATTAACAAGAAATGTTCTGTATTTTGGGTCGCACGAAATATTTACGTGGTTGAACTCGATTCGCGGCGCGTACGTAGATCAGTTCTAAAAAAGACACATTCTAAAAATCGGACAAATTTGTCATTACTGTCTTTTGTAAGAAAATTATTTCACTGTTGAAAATGTAATATGGTTTTTAAAGACTTTGTTTTGAAAAAAATTAGTTTAAAAATCACATTCAACATTTATTAACAATAAAAATACATAGTGTACATTACACCAAGCTACTTTTGCCCTTTATTATAAACTATAGGTATCATTTTCTTATTGGAAATTTAATTCTAAATAAATAGCTAAGTGTTATAAGAAACAGATTCTAAATACCAAAACCACAACATAATACAGATAGCGAACACTAATCATCAACATTGTGTTCTTGATACCTAAACTTATTTTATGGAACTAGGTTTATACATCCGCCCCTCCCCAGGACCATCACTTAATTCTTTATTCTTCATCAATGCAGGTAATCCTTTTGTTCCTTCCATCTTTTCGTTTTAAAGGACCTGCTCCTCAAAGCTCAGTTACAAATTTCTTCGAATTTGTAATATGCTATTATTTAAATACTCTATGCAACAACTCACCGATCACTCAAGTCTCCGTAGAAAACTTTTGACATGTGTTTGACGCTTTCATTGTGTTATCAGTTTTTTTGTTATAAATTCAATCAAATTCTTTTGTTGAGTGTTTTATTATACAGTCCTCTGCTACAAATATCACATAATAAACAGCTTAAAACTTATCTTTTGCTTCATGAGAAAATGCCATTTTATAGAAAACGAAGTGTAATATATTTCATGAGCATGCGCCAAAAACTAATTCCCAATGTCAGCTACAACCGTGTGGTCTCGCAGTAACAGAAATGGATAAGGCAGTGTCTTCCATGGTCAGAGTAAAGACTGAATATCAGTTCTAACTGAACGAAAACAATACGAGTGCACTTAAATGCTGTGCCCTGTAAGACTTATTTAGACATGTATTTACCATTTAACGTAACGCTTTAATAAACATAACAGCGGCAGCATATGTGGTGGCGGGGTGTATCATTGCAGCAAAATTCTGAATTATTATCAACCAATGAATCTTTTTTGTCCAACATCAAATAAGAAGGAATAATATTTTATTTAAACCAAGACACATTATTTATTTTGAACAGTTACAGTTTTACATAATAACAAAAATGTAAACGCTAATTCAAGGAATGAAAAATGTTCAAATTAAAAATAAATATCTAATATGAGATAATGATATATTTTTGTCTCGTAAGGTGATATGAAACACATTGATCAAGTTAACATAAAAACGTTGTTTTAATAAAATTGAAATAAAGGATTTAATACAATTATATATTGGTCGAAATTGTAATTTAAGACAAACAAATAACAAGATAAATTTATACATGGAAATTAATGAAACAATGCATGTAAAAACATGAGTTAATGTTAATAAAATCCTTTGAATGTCACTTTAGCTTGACCTAACCTGTGCTTCACAGGTTCGTCTAACGGATCAGCGTATGTAATATCTTTAATCATATTTTGCTATTGGTAGTTTTCGGTTTGAGTTGACGGCAGCAGTGAAGGATTTATCGCGCGCCGCCTCAAGATAAACGACCCAGGGTTTTGAGCTTTCTTAATGATAAGTAGGCCTACACAACATTTATGCACTGTTTTGCTGTTAACGTGTGGAATTGGCTAGCAATACATCCAACAAATCTCTATAAAGAAGAATTTCAGAAACTGCTCTGTGAAGAAAAACTGTGTAGGCTTACTAATAGAGGAAGCTACTTAGAAAAATTGTTATCTCTTTACTTTCACATATATATTATAACCAAAAAAATATTTTTATAAAACTGTCAATTATATTTGATTGATCCTTGAATCACAAAAACTACTGCATAATATTCAACATTTTCTTAAGACTAACAAGCACACATTGTACAAATCTTATTTTAGTGCATCAAGTGATATTAGTACCAGTCAGGTGGACGCAACTAGGAAGTTGCCCATATGCACAAATACAACTAAATGTCTTCAGTATTTATTGCAGTCTGCAGAAATGGTAGGGTAGTTCTCCAGGTTAGCTATTCAGAAAAACATTTAAAATTTGTTCCTAATGTTACGGGTTTTCTGAACCTGATCCATAAAAGTTTATATAAAAACTATACTAATAATTTAGCAAATTTATGTAAGAAATATAAAAGCACAAGACTGTCATCCAAAACAGTGTGTAGAATACATCTCAGCAGAAGACGAAAATATTTGACGGCCACAAACCGCTGGCAATGTCCAAAACAACGATATGTATTTCAAGGAAACAGTATACTCAACTTACATATATATATATATATATATATATATATATATATATATATATATATATGTGTAAGGGAAGGTCTGTTAATAATCGTACAATAATTAATGGAGTTTCAGTTGTTACTCCAGAGAAAATAGATTGTGAGACCTATGAATTGTTTTGTTGTGCGATTTATTGTTATGTGAATAATAGGCGATACTATTCCAATCGATTAATGAAGGACGTTATTGACGATGAACAAAAATATAGAGAGCTAAAGAATGCGACCTTGCTTACTAACATCAAGAATATATTTCTCAATTTCGTTAATAATGTCTTCGATTTATCCTATTGGACAAGAACTGAACAAGAGGTAGAAGCCCAATTGGCTTCACCAATTGATTTGAAGTCGTCGAGAAACCTAAAATTGGACAATGCAGTGTCTAATTCCAAGCAGTTAAACAAGTGTAGGACTACTTTGAGCAACCTGACATCTAGGCTTCATGCTATTTTTGAATATCAACATAGATTTAATGTGAAGATTCTAAAACCCGCTAGATGTATGGAGTTTGAAGACACCATACCTGCGTACGTGAACTCTTGCTATCAATCTTGTGATCAGATGATGGATGGTTACACTGAGACGAAATTTCGTGATGTGGATGCGTCGTCTTCTGAATTAAAAAAAAATCTTAGACCGGATGCGGGGAGTAGTGGAAAGCAAGTTAGGCGTTGTTCAGAACGCACCCGCGCTATCCGGATTGGTATCAACTATGGAAGAAAGTTTGGTGGATGATGTAGACTCGAGTCCTATGCTTGATAGGAATGATGAGAAAAGTTTGAAGAGTGTCGGGAAGGAGTGAGTTGCCACTGAAACTTCAGACAGTAGTACCAGTGTCCCTAATGATGGTACTTATCTCCAAATTGATGGTGTTGGTCTTATTAAACCATACGGTTGTTCCGTATCGTGTAATCTAAAGCAGTTTAGCAGAGTTAGTATTAAGGGTGATGGTCTGTTTTGTTTCAGAGCTGTGATGCATTTGTTGGGCTACGAAGATGATGTAGAAAAATTTTAAAAGATACTTAGAGATTTAAAATTTAGAACCTTATTGCCGTTAGCAAATGATTTGGACAAAGTTTTACGGCCAACAGATGAAATACAGAAGGATAAACCCGGAGATTTCAGGGCAATCTGGAGTACTGATGACGTTCTATGCCTTACTGCTCTGGAGTTTGGTGTAAACTTTTGTTTCCACACTGAAATGTATTGTCCGGGGGGTGAGTTTGTGCAGGAATGTCGGAGATACACTTGTGGTATCTCTTACGACGGTCCAGACTATCACATGCTGTACACTGGTGACCACTTCGATGCTTTGCAATCGATTGATGCTTCTAGTCAGGTTTCTACTGTTGAACCTGTTTGTAATAGGGGTTTTAAACTAGCTGTCAGGAAATACTCGCGATCGGTTTACGATAATACAATAAAATCACAGGTGAACCAACTTAAGACTCAACTTGCTCAGTATTCTGAGCAAGAAATTGAGGACGCTAGGTCACGTTCTACATCCATCGGTGAATTGAAGCGAGCCTTGAGGTTGGTTTCTAGATCGGCCCTCAAACTGGTGGAAGTGCTAAAAGTGTATGGAATAGTGGTAGAAGTGAAGAGTGTTTTTGATGCTTGTAGTGCGCCGGGGGGTTTTTCACAGATTCTTCCTTTAGAGCGTGCCTCGTTTATTTACTCCACTTCTTTGAGATCAGGGTTAAAACAGAAGTGTGGTGAGTTGAGATTTTTTGATGATACCGAGTATTACTTTGATCCACTCTTGAAAGGAGATGGTGACTTGACTAATGAAGAAAATATAAATGATATATTATCTAGGTACAGTGGATTCTTTGACCTGTTTGTTTCTGATGGGTGTGTCGATTCGAGTTTTGATTATGATAAGCAGGAAGAAATCAATCTTAATTTGAAATTGAGTGAGCTTAGATTGGCGGTCGAGTGTGTGAAGATTGGTGGGGTGTCTGTAGTTAAGTTGTTTGATTTTTCTTTGGAAAAACTTCAGATGGCTATACTCGAAGTGTTACCTTGGTTTGAGTCTGCACAAATTTATGTGCCTGCTACTACCAGGTCGGCCAGTGCGGAAAAGTATCTGATTTTGATTAACAAACGAGATAAGAAAGCGGAGTCAGATTTGGTCAGAGATGATATTGTTTTACTTCAGAACATTTGCTTGCAGACACAATATACTGGTTTGCTTTTACTTATACAGTGCTTGAATGACAAGTGCATTGATAACAGGAGGAGCAGTGCTACTGAAAGTTTTAAATCCTTCACTTCATTGGTTATGATCAGTTTAGAAGCACAAGATTAAAGAGTGACACAAATATGACTAGGTTTGAGAGGCATGAGTATCCAGAACGTCCATTAACCTTTAAGAAGAAAACTGGTGGTTGTTCAGCTGCATTGTATTATATACCATATAACTTGCAACGATACAAATTAAAACTGCATAGATTGGTAATATTGAAATCTGGAAGTAGGAAAATTTATTACATTAAAACATTAAAATTTACTACTGTCTTATTAGTTTATAATATAAAATTGTTTATTAAAAATAAATCGTCTTTCAATAATTGAGTATATGGGCTTGTTTTACAATTATATTAATTGTTGCGTTGAATTCCGCTGTTTGCGTAGCCTCTCGACGCTCCGCGCACGCAGTTCGACTGGACCGCTCCAAATCTGAACGTCGATCGTTCGAAGATCACTAACGCTGATAATTCACGTCTTTGCACACTGCGATATGAACTGATATTGTTTACAATTTATATTTACTTAATCTCAGTGATTTTAACTGGGTAAAATAGATCGAGTATTGAACTTACACTAACTCCGGTTTCTTGAAGTGTTCTCGCGTAACTATCAAAATATCTCGGCAGATATTATGGCCCTACTCCGGAAAATCTTCCACTGTACGCGGGAAAGCACTAGAATGATCTATTTATTATTTGAGTTCTGTAAGTGGTAATGGTTACGAAGACCTCGAACCGTGAACCAACTTCTAAGTCTACAGGAAAACGACCTGTCTTGTCACAAAAAACACGTGGCAGCGAGTATGTATTTCTATATCGAGTCTTCGTAAGCAACTGAGCGGTCCATCCGCTGAAAGCGTCCGTCTCAAGTAAATTTTAGACCCTCTGATTGGTTGAAACTGTAGCAACGTCACAGATGAGGACACAGATAGACTGAAATCAGGCTTAACTCTGTCCGATTCTTTAGAGGCATGTCTAGATTTAATCTACAAATTTTATTACTTTCTAGGAGATAACGAGAATAAAAGACGACGGATTTCATTTTAAAAACCATATAAAAAGTATAGGTGTGGAGCACTGAGTATATGGAAAATGTAGCTTATAACCATGAGAACACGCTGTCCAAGTTTCAGAACGAAAAGTTAATTTTCTTCGAAGTTATTAAATAAAATGTAAAGCACACGCAAGCTAACGTACTTACACACAAGTATCTCACATGACATAAAAGAGAATAAATACAATTGAGAATATTTAAAAACAACACACTTTTTTAAACATAGCTGGGTTCTAAACTTATGACTAATTTAGAAAGAAAAGAACAAAATCAATTTTTAACTTGTTTATAGCCGTCAGAAATGTGTTACAGCATTAGTATTCCAATTATATGAAATTCATATCCTGTGTTCTGTTACTATATATATATATATATATATATATATATATATATATATATATATATGACAGACATAAATTAACATTAACATAAATTAAGGTTAATAGGGAAAACAACTCTCAAGTGAAAGTATACGGCACTAAATTAAGTGGATGCCTTAAACTAGACCATCAGAACGAGCTGTAGACAACAGTGCAACACGAATTTGGAGTAGTGGCTGCCAGTATGTATTGTACAATACCATCTGGATAAGTGGCCGACCCATAGATGACTTTTCTATCTACATTAAGTTAGACAGCTGAACATATTATAAAAACATACGATGAGCTACAACTGTGCACAATTTGGTAGGATGCGGTATTGACTAGAGGTATAATGAGTCATTTCTGAACACGGTATGTTGTCAATTGTCACTGTCCAGTGCCTTAAACCAAGGTGCACATATCAAGGGAAAGAGCTAAGAACTGTACGTAAAACAGCTGGTAGTCAACGTTGGCCGCAATCTGGCTAAGGTTTAACTGTGTTATACAGATATATTTGTGCGACAGCAAGCATGAAATCCCACCTCACTACTGTGTCAAATGGTGATAAGCGTAACTGCAAAGTTAAAGACTAATAAAAATCAGAAATTATGTCTCACATAATCACTATAAACTCTCTAAAGCAACACAACCCAATGAGTTAATTTCCAGTTTATTTGTAATCTATATATTAATCAACGATAAACAAAAAATAATAATTATATAGTCTATTTCTATTGAGTCTAAACCTTTCACAATATGACACAAACTAGATGAGTTCTTGAAAACCAGCCACCACAGTCAATGTTTGTACGCAAGCGCTAGTAACATACAATTAGGTGCTACTAAACTGTAATGGTTGTGGTGTTGGCAATTCAGAAAACTTAATTTTAGAAACTGAAAGTTCTTTAAAGTTGAAGGAAAACTATTTTATGTATTCAAGTATGATGCTTGAAGTCCAGTTGCTTGTGTATCCAATAGGATTCGTCCAAATTCTGTGAGCATTTCTCCGTTATTGTTTGAAAGAACTAGATGTATACACTTCATTCCCCTGGAACTTGACTACGATAAATGAAAAGTGAAACACAGAGAAAGAAGAAACAAAAAGGCACTCACTATCAAAAATAATTTGTAATCTTCATATAAACATTAGTAACAAACGAGCCTCGTCATTAACGTCAGGAATGCAAAATGTTTCATATTACAGTACTACGCTTTGGCGTCCTGTAACGTATGTAAGAAGACAGCGTACTGTCGTATATTTAGCCAATCTTCTGCCTTTAAGTAACGAAACTAAAGGAATAGGATACATACAAATTTCAGTTTACACAGTTATCCAATTGCTTGTTGACATAGTCAGAAACATTAACAAGAAATGTTCTGTATTTTGGGTCGCACGAAATATTTACGTGGTTGAACTCGATTCGCGGCGCGTACGTAGATCAGTTCTAAAAAAGACACATTCTAAAAATCGGACAAATTTGTCATTACTGTCTTTTGTAAGAAAATTATTTCACTGTTGAAAATGTAATATGGTTTTTAAAGACTTTGTTTTGAAAAAAATTAGTTTAAAAATCACATTCAACATTTATTAACAATAAAAATACATAGTGTACATTACACCAAGCTACTTTTGCCCTTTATTATAAACTATAGGTATCATTTTCTTATTGGAAATTTAATTCTAAATAAATAGCTAAGTGTTATAAGAAACAGATTCTAAATACCAAAACCACAACATAATACAGATAGCGAACACTAATCATCAACATTGTGTTCTTGATACCTAAACTTATTTTATGGAACTAGGTTTATACATCCGCCCCTCCCCAGGACCATCACTTAATTCTTTATTCTTCATCAATGCAGGTAATCCTTTTGTTCCTTCCATCTTTTCGTTTTAAAGGACCTGCTCCTCAAAGCTCAATTACAAATTTCTTCGAATTTGTAATATGCTATTATTTAAATACTCTATGCAACAACTCACCGATCACTCAAGTCTCCGTAGAAAACTTTTGACGTGTGTTTGACGCTTTCATTGTGTTATCAGATTTTTTGTTATAAATTCAATCAAATTCTTTTGTTGAGTGTTTTATTATACAGTCCTCTGCTACAAATATCACATAATAAACAGCTTAAAACTTATCTTTTGCTTCATGAGAAAATGCCATTTTATAGAAAACGAAGTGTAATATATTTCATGAGCATGCGCCAAAAACTAATTCCCAATGTCAGCTACAACCGTGTGGTCTCGCAGTAACAGAAATGGATAAGGCAGTGTCTTCCATGGTCAGAGTAAAGACTGAATATCAGTTCTAACTGAACGAAAACAATACGAGTGCACTTAAATGCTGTGCCCTGTAAGACTTATTTAGACATGTATTTTACCATTTAACGTAACGCTTTAATAATCATAACAGCGGCAGCATATGTGGTGGCGGGGTGTATCATTGCAGCAAAATTCTGAATTATTATCAACCAATGAATCTTTTTTGTCCAACATCAAATAAGAAGGAATAATATTTTATTTAAACCAAGACACATTATTTATTTTGAACAGTTACAGTTTTACATAATAACAAAAATGTAAACGCTAATTCAAGGAATGAAAAATGTTCAAATTAAAAATAAAATATCTAATATGAGATAATGATATATTTTTGTCTCGTAAGGTGATATGAAACACATTGATCAAGTTAACATAAAAACGTTGTTTTAATAAAATTGAAATAAAGGATTTAATACAATTATATATTGGTCGAAATTGTAATTTAAGACAAACAAATAACAAGATAAATTTATACATGGAAATTAATGAAACAATGCATGTAAAAACATGAGTTAATGTTAATAAAATCCTTTGAATGTCACTTTAGCTTGACCTAACCTGTGCTTCACAGGCTCGTCTAACGGATCAGCGTATGTAATATCTTTAATCATATTTTGCTATTGGTAGTTTTCGGTTTGAGTTGACGGCAGCAGTGAAGGATTTATCGCGCGCCGCCTCAAGATAAACGACCTAGGGTTTTGAGCTTTCTTAATGATAAGTAGGCCTACACAACATTTATGCACTGTTTTGCTGTTAACGTGTGGAATTGGCTAGCAATACATCCAACAAATCTCTATAAAGAAGAATTTCAGAAACTGCTCTGTGAAGAAAAACTGTGTAGGCCTACTAATAGAGGAAGCTACTTAGAAAAATAGTTATCTCTTTACTTTCACATATATATTATAACCAAAAAAATATTTTTATAAAACTGTCAATTATATTTGATTGATCCTTGAATCACAAAAACTACTGCATAATATTCAACATTTTCTTAAGACTAACAAGCACACATTGTACAAATCTTATTTTAGTGCATCAAGTGATATTAGTACCAGTCAGGTGGACGCAACTAGGAAGTTGCCCATATGCACAAATACAACTAAATGTCTTCCGTATTTATTGCAGTCTGCAGAAATGGTAGGGTAGTTCTCCAGGTTAGCTATTCAGAAAAACATTTAAAATTTGTTCCTAATGTTATGGGTTTTCTGAACCTGATCCATAAAAGTTTATATAAAAACTATACTAATAATTTAGCAAATTTATGTAAGAAATATAAAAGCACAAGACTGTCATCCAAAACAGTGTGTAGAATACATCTCAGCAGAAGACGAAAATATTTGACGTCCACAATCCGCTGGCAATGTCCAAAACAACGATATGTATTTCAAGGAAACAGTATACTCAACTTACATATATATATATATATATATATATATATATATATATATGTAAGGGAAGGTCTGTTAATAATCGTACAATAATTAATGGAGTTTCAGTTGTTACTCCAGAGAAAATAGATTGTGAGACCTATGAATTGTTTTGTTGTGCGATTTATTGTTATGTGTATAATAGGCGATACTATTCCAATCGATTAATGAAGGACGTTATTGACGATGAACAAAAATATAGAGAGCTAAAGAATGCGACCTTGCTTACTAACATCAAGAATATATTTCTTAATTTCGTTAATAATGTCTTCGATTTATCCTATTGGACAAGAACTGAACAAGAGGTAGAAGCCCAATTGGCTTCACCAATTGATTTGGAGTCGTCGAGAAACCTAAAATTGGACAATGCAGTGTCTAATTCCAAGCAGTTAAACAAGTGTAAGACTACTTTGAGCAACCTGACATCTAGGCTTCATGCTATTTTTGAATATCAACATAGATTTAATGTGAAGATTCTAAAACCCGCTAGATGTATGGAGTTTGAAGACACCATACCTGCGTACGTGAACTCTTGCTATCAATCTTGTGATCAGATGATGGATGGTTACACTGAGACGAAATTTCGTGATGTGGATGCGTCGTCTTCTGAATTAAAAAAAAATCTTAGACCGGATGCGGGGAGTAGTGGAAAGCAAGTTAGGCGTTGTTCAGAACGCACCCGCGCTATCCGGATTGGTATCAGCTATGGAAGAAAGTTTGGTGGATGATGTAGACTCGAATCCTATGCTTGATAGGAATTATGAGAAAAGTTTGAAGAGTGTCGGGAAGGAGTTAGTTGCCACTGAAACTTCAGACAGTAGTACCAGTGTCCCTAATGATGGTACTTATCTCCAAATTGATGGTGTTGGTCTTATTAAACCATACGGTTGTTCCGTATCGTGTAATCTAAAGCAGTTTAGCAGAGTTAGTATTAAGGGTGATGGTCTGTTTTGTTTCAGAGCTGTGATGCATTTGTTGGGCTACGAAGATGATGTAGAAAAATTTTAAAAGATACTTAGAGATTTAAAATTTAGAACCTTATTGCCGTTAGCAAATGATTTGGACAAAGTTTTACGGCCAACAGATGAAATACAGAAGGATAAACCCGGAGATTTCAGGGCAATCTGGAGTACTGATGACGTTCTATGCCTTACTGCTCTGGAGTTTGGTGTAAACTTTTGTTTCCACACTGAAATGTATTGTCCGGGGGGTGAGTTTGTGCAGGAATGTCGGAGATACACTTGTGGTATCTCTTACGACGGTCCAGACTATCACATGCTGTACATTGGTGACCACTTCGATGCTTTGCAATCGATTGATGCTTCTAGTCAGGTTTCTACTGTTGAACCTGTTTGTAATAGGGGTTTTAAACTAGCTGTCAGGAAATACTCGCGATCGGTTTACGATAATACAATAAAATCACAGGTGAACCAACTTAAGACTCAACTTGCTCAGTATTCTGAGCAAGAAATTGAGGACGCTAGGTCACGTTCTACATCCATCGGTGAATTGAAGCGAGCCTTGAGGTTGGTTTCTAGATCGGCCCTCAAACTGGTGGAAGTGCTAAAAGTGTATGGAATAGTGGTAGAAGTGAAGAGTGTTTTTGATGCTTGTAGTGCGCCGGGGGGTTTTTCACAGATTCTTCCTTTAGAGCGTGCCTCGTTTATTTACTCCACTTCTTTGAGATCAGGGTTAAAACAGAAGTGTGGTGAGTTGAGATTTTTTGATGATACCGAGTATTACTTTGATCCACTCTTGAAAGGAGATGGTGACTTGACTAATGAAGAAAATATAAATGATATATTATCTAGGTACAGTGGATTCTTTGACCTGTTTGTTTCTGATGGGTGTGTCGATTCGAGTTTTGATTATGATAAGCAGGAAGAAATCAATCTTAATTTGAAATTGAGTGAGCTTAGATTGGCGGTCGAGTGTGTGAAGATTGGTGGGGTGTCTGTAGTTAAGTTGTTTGATTTTTCTTTGGAAAAACTTCAGATGGCTATACTCGAAGTGTTACCTTGGTTTGAGTCTGCACAAATTTATGTGCCTGCTACTACCAGGTCGGCCAGTGCGGAAAAGTATCTGATTTTGATTAACAAACGAGATAAGAAAGCGGAGTCAGATTTGGTCAGAGATGATATTGTTTTACTTCAGAACATTTGCTTGCAGACACAATATACTGGTTTGCTTTTACTTATACAGTGCTTGAATGACAAGTGCATTGATAACAGGAGGAGCAGTGCTACTGAAAGTTTTAAATCCTTCACTTCATTGGTTATGATCAGTTTAGAAGCACAAGATTAAAGAGTGACACAAATATGACTAGGTTTGAGAGGCATGAGTATCCAGAACGTCCATTAACCTTTAAGAAGAAAACTGGTGGTTGTTCAGCTGCATTGTATTATATACCATATAACTTGCAACGATACAAATTAAAACTGCATAGATTGGTAATATTGAAATCTGGAAGTAGGAAAATTTATTACATTAAAACATTAACATTTACTACTGTCTTATTAGTTTATAATATAAAATTGTTTATTAAAAATAAATCGTCTTTCAATAATTGAGTATATGGGCTTGTTTTACAATTATATTAATTGTTGCGTTGAATTCCGCTGTTTGCGTAGCCTCTCGACGCTCCGCGCACGCAGTTTGACTGGACCGCTCCAAATCTGAACGTCGATCGTTCGAAGATCACTAACGCTGATAATTCACGTCTTTGCACACTGCGATATGAACTGATATTGTTTACAATTTATATTTACTTAATCTCAGTGATTTTAACTGGGTAAAATAGATCGAGTATTGAACTTACACTAACTCCGGTTTCTTGAAGTGTTCTCGCGTAACTATCAAAATATCTCGGCAGATATTATGGCCCTACTCCGGAAAATCTTCCACTGTACGCGGGAAAGCACTAGAATGATCTATTTATTATTTGAGTTCTGTAAGTGGTAATGGTTACGAAGACCTCGAACCGTGAACCAACTTCTAAGTCTACAGGAAAACGACCTGTCTTGTCACAAAAAACACGTGGCAGCGAGTATGTATTTCTATATCGAGTCTTCGTAAGCAACTGAGCGGTCCATCCGCTGAAAGCGTCCGTCTCAAGTAAATTTTAGACCCTCTGATTGGTTGAAACTGTAGCAACGTCACAGATGAGGACACAGATAGACTGAAATCAGGCTTAACTCTGTCCGATTCTTTAGAGGCATGTCTAGATTTAATCTACAAATTTTATTACTTTCTAGGAGATAACGAGAATAAAAGACGACGGATTTCATTTTAAAAACCATATAAAAAGTATAGGTGTGGAGCACTGAGTATATGGAAAATGTAGCTTATAACCATGAGAACACGCTGTCCAAGTTTCAGAACGAAAAGTTAATTTTCCTCGAAGTTATTAAATAAAATGTAAAGCACACGCAAGCTAACGTACTTACACACAAGTATCTCACATGACATAAAAGAGAATAAATACAATTGAGAATATTTAAAAACAACACACTTTTTTAAACATAGCTGGGTTCTAAACTTATGACTAATTTACAAAGAAAAGAACAAAATCAATTTTTAACTTGTTTATAGCCGTCAGAAATGTGTTACAGCATTAGTATTCCAATTATATGAAATTCATATCCTGTGTTCTGTTACAATATATATATATGACAGACATAAATTAACATTAACATAAATTAAGGTTAATAGGGAAAACAACTCTCAAGTGAAAGTATACGGCACTAAATTAAGTGGATGCCTTAAACCAGACCATCAGAACGAGCTGTAGACAACAGTGCAACACGAATTTGGAGTAGTGGCTGCCAGTATGTATTGTACAATACCATCTGGATAAGTGGCCGACCCATAGATGACTTTTCTATCTACATTAAGTTAGACAGCTGAACATATTATAAAAACATACGATGAGCTACAACTGTGCACAATTTGGTAGGATGCGGTATTGACTAGAGGTATAATGAGTCATTTCTGAACACGGTATGTTGTCAATTGTCACTGTCCAGTGCCTTAAACCAAGCTGCACATATCAAGGGAAAGAGCTAAGAACTGTACGTAAAACAGCTGGTAGTCAACGTTGGCCGCAATCTGGCTAAGGTTTAACTGTGTTATACAGATATATTTGTGCGACAGCAAGCATGAAATCCCACCTCACTACTGCGTCAAATGGTGATAAGCGTAACTGCAAAGTTAAAGACTAATAAAAATCAGAAATTATGTCTCACATAATCACTATAAACTCTCTAAAGCAACACAACCCAATGAGTTAATTTCCAGTTTATTTGTAATCTATATATTAATCAACGATAAACAAAAAATAATAATTATATAGTCTATTTCTATTGAGTCTAAACCTTTCACAATATGACACAAACTAGATGAGTTCTTGAAAACCAGCCACCACAGTCAATGTTTGTACGCAAGCGCTAGTAACATACAATTAGGTGCTACTAAACTGTAATGGTTGTGGTGTTGGCAATTCAGAAAACTTAATTTTAGAAACTGAAAGTTCTTTAAAGTTGAAGGAAAACTATTTTATGTATTCAAGTATGATGCTTGAAGTCCAGTTGCTTGTGTATCCAATAGGATTCGTCCAAATTCTGTGAGCATTTCTCCGTTATTGTTTGAAAGAACTAGATGTATACACTTCATTCCCCTGGAACTTGACTACGATAAATGAAAAGTGAAACACAGAGAAAGAAGAAACAAAAAGGCACTCACTATCAAAAATAATTTGTAATCTTCATATAAACATTAGTAACAAACGAGCCTCGTCATTAACGTCAGGAATGCAAAATGTTTCATATTACAGTACTACGCTTTGGCGTCCTGTAACGTATGTAAGAAGACAGCGTACTGTCGTATATTTAGCCAATCTTCTGCCTTTAAGTAACGAAACTAAAGGAATAGGATACATACAAATTTCAGTTTACACAGTTATCCAATTGCTTGTTGACATAGTCAGAAACATTAACAAGAAATGTTCTGTATTTTGGGTCGCACGAAATATTTACGTGGTTGAACTCGATTCGCGGCGCGTACGTAGATCAGTTCTAAAAAAGACACATTCTAAAAATCGGACAAATTTGTCATTACTGTCTTTTGTAAGAAAATTATTTCACTGTTGAAAATGTAATATGGTTTTTAAAGACTTTGTTTTGAAAAAAATTAGTTTAAAAATCACATTCAACATTTATTAACAATAAAAATACATAGTGTACATTACACCAAGCTACTTTTGCCCTTTATTATAAACTATAGGTATCATTTTCTTATTGGAAATTTAATTCTAAATAAATAGCTAAGTGTTATAAGAAACAGATTCTAAATACCAAAACCACAACATAATACAGATAGCGAACACTAATCATCAACATTGTGTTCTTGATACCTAAACTTATTTTATGGAACTAGGTTTATACATCCGCCCCTCCCCAGGACCATCACTTAATTCTTTATTCTTCATCAATGCAGGTAATCCTTTTGTTCCTTCCATCTTTTCGTTTTAAAGGACCTGCTCCTCAAAGCTCAGTTACAAATTTCTTCGAATTTGTAATATGCTATTATTTAAATACTCTATGCAACAACTCACCGATCACTCAAGTCTCCGTAGAAAACTTTTGACATGTGTTTGACGCTTTCATTGTGTTATCAGATTTTTTGTTATAAATTCAATCAAATTCTTTTGTTGAGTGTTTTATTATACAGTCCTCTGCTACAAATATCACATAATAAACAGCTTAAAACTTATCTTTTGCTTCATGAGAAAATGCCATTTTATAGAAAACGAAGTGTAATATATTTCATGAGCATGCGCCAAAAACTAATTCCCAATGTCAGCTACAACCGTGTGGTCTCGCAGTAACAGAAATGGATAAGGCAGTGTCTTCCATGGTCAGAGTAAAGACTGAATATCAGTTCTAACTGAACGAAAACAATACGAGTGCACTTAAATGCTATGCCCTGTAAGACTTATTTAGACATGTATTTACCATTTAACGTAACGCTTTAATAAACATAACAGCGGCAGCATATGTGGTGGCGGGGTGTATCATTGCAGCAAAATTCTGAATTATTATCAACCAATGAATCTTTTTTGTCCAACATCAAATAAGAAGGAATAATATTTTATTTAAACCAAGACACATTATTTATTTTGAACAGTTACAGTTTTACATAATAACAAAAATGTAAACGCTAATTCAAGGAATGAAAAATGTTCAAATTAAAAATAAATATCTAATATGAGATAATGATATATTTTTGTCTCGTAAGGTGATATGAAACACATTGATCAAGTTAACATAAAAACGTTGTTTTAATAAAATTGAAATAAAGGATTTAATACAATTATATATTGGTCGAAATTGTAATTTAAGACAAACAAATAACAAGATAAATTTATACATGGAAATTAATGAAACAATGCATGTAAAAACATGAGTTAATGTTAATAAAATCCTTTGAATGTCACTTTAGCTTGACCTAACCTGTGCTTCACAGGTTCGTCTAACGGATCAGCGTATGTAATATCTTTAATCATATTTTGCTATTGGTAGTTTTCGGTTTGAGTTGACGGCAGCAGTGAAGGATTTATCGCGCGCCGCCTCAAGATAAACGACCCAGGGTTTTGAGCTTTCTTAATGATAAGTAGGCCTACACAACATTTATGCACTGTTTTGCTGTTAACGTGTGGAATTGGCTAGCAATACATCCAACAAATCTCTATAAAGAAGAATTTCAGAAACTGCTCTGTGAAGAAAAACTGTGTAGGCTTACTAATAGAGGAAGCTACTTAGAAAAATTGTTATCTCTTTACTTTCACATATATATTATAACCAAAAAAATATTTTTATAAAACTGTCAATTATATTTGATTGATCCTTGAATCACAAAAACTACTGCATAATATTCAACATTTTCTTAAGACTAACAAGCACACATTGTACAAATCTTATTTTAGTGCATCAAGTGATATTAGTACCAGTCAGGTGGACGCAACTAGGAAGTTGCCCATATGCACAAATACAACTAAATGTCTTCAGTATTTATTGCAGTCTGCAGAAATGGTAGGGTAGTTCTCCAGGTTAGCTATTCAGAAAAACATTTAAAATTTGTTCCTAATGTTACGGGTTTTCTGAACCTGATCCATAAAAGTTTATATAAAAACTATACTAATAATTTAGCAAATTTATGTAAGAAATATAAAAGCACAAGACTGTCATCCAAAACAGTGTGTAGAATACATCTCAGCAGAAGACGAAAATATTTGACGGCCACAATCCGCTGGCAATGTCCAAAACAACGATATGTATTTCAAGGAAACAGTATACTCAACTTACATATATATATATATATATATATGTAAGGGAAGGTCTGTTAATAATCGTACAATAATTAATGGAGTTTCAGTTGTTACTCCAGAGAAAATAGATTATGAGACCTATGAATTGTTTTGTTGTGCGATTTATTGTTATGTGTATAATAGGCGATACTATTCCAATCGATTAATGAAGGACGTTATTGACGATGAACAAAAATATAGAGAGCTAAAGAATGCGACCTTGCTTACTAACATCAAGAATATATTTCTTAATTTCGTTAATAATGTCTTCGATTTATCCTATTGGACAAGAACTGAACAAGAGGTAGAAGCCCAATTGGCTTCACCAATTGATTTGGAGTCGTCGAGAAACCTAAAATTGGACAATGCAGTGTCTAATTCCAAGCAGTTAAACAAGTGTAAGACTACTTTGAGCAACCTGACATCTAGGCTTCATGCTATTTTTGAATATCAACATAGATTTAATGTGAAGATTCTAAAACCCGCTAGATGTATGGAGTTTGAAGACACCATACCTGCGTACGTGAACTCTTGCTATCAATCTTGTGATCAGATGATGGATGGTTACACTGAGACGAAATTTCGTGATGTGGATGCGTCGTCTTCTGAATTAAAAAAAAATCTTAGACCGGATGCGGGGAGTAGTGGAAAGCAAGTTAGGCGTTGTTCAGAACGCACCCGCGCTATCCGGATCGGTATCAGCTATGGAAGAAAGTTTGGTGGATGATGTAGACTCGAATCCTATGCTTGATAGGAATGATGAGAAAAGTTTGAAGAGTGTCGGGAAGGAGTGAGTTGCCACTGAAACTTCAGACAGTAGTACCAGTGTCCCTAATGATGGTACTTATCTCCAAATTGATGGTGTTGGTCTTATTAAACCATACGGTTGTTCCGTATCGTGTAATCTAAAGCAGTTTAGCAGAGTTAGTATTAAGGGTGATGGTCTGTTTTGTTTCAGAGCTATGATGCATTTGTTGGGCTACGAAGATGATGTAGAAAAATTTTAAAAGATACTTAGAGATTTAAAATTTAGAACCTTATTGCCGTTAGCAAATGATTTGGACAAAGTTTTACGGCCAACAGATGATATACAGAAGGATAAACCCGGAGATTTCAGGGCAATCTGGAGTACTGATGACGTTCTATGCCTTACTGCTCTGGAGTTTGGTGTAAACTTTTGTTTCCACACTGAAATGTATTGTCCGGGGGGTGAGTTTGTGCAGGAATGTCGGAGATACACTTGTGGTATCTCTTACGACGGTCCAGACTATCACATGCTGTACACTGGTGACCACTTCGATGCTTTGCAATCGATTGATGCTTCTAGTCAGGTTTCTACTGTTGAACCTGTTTGTAATAGGGGTTTTAAACTAGCTGTCAGGAAATACTCGCGATCGGTTTACGATAATACAATAAAATCACAGGTGAACCAACTTAAGACTCAACTTGCTCAGTATTCTGAGCAAGAAATTGAGGACGCTAGGTCACGTTCTACATCCATCGGTGAATTGAAGCGAGCCTTGAGGTTGGTTTCTAGATCGGCCCTCAAACTGGTGGAAGTGCTAAAAGTGTATGGAATAGTGGTAGAAGTGAAGAGTGTTTTTGATGCTTGTAGTGCGCCGGGGGGTTTTTCACAGATTCTTCCTTTAGAGCGTGCCTCGTTTATTTACTCCACTTCTTTGAGATCAGGGTTAAAACAGAAGTGTGGTGAGTTGAGATTTTTTGATGATACCGAGTATTACTTTGACCCACTCTTGAAAGGAGATGGTGACTTGACTAATGAAGAAAATATAAATGATATATTATCTAGGTACAGTGGATTCTTTGACCTGTTTGTTTCTGATGGGTGTGTCGATTCGAGTTTTGATTATGATAAGCAGGAAGAAATCAATCTTAATTTGAAATTGAGTGAGCTTAGATTGGCGGTCGAGTGTGTGAAGATTGGTGGGGTGTCTGTAGTTAAGTTGTTTGATTTTTCTTTGGAAAAATTTCAGACGGCTATACTCGAAGTGTTACCTTGGTTTGAGTCTGCACAAATTTATGTGCCTGCTACTACCAGGTCGGCCAGTGCGGAAAAGTATCTGATTTTGATTAACAAACGAGATAAGAAAGCGGAGTCAGATTTGGTCAGAGATGATATTGTTTTACTTCAGAACATTTGCTTGCAGACACAATATACTGGTTTGCTTTTACTTATACAGTGCTTGAATGACAAGTGCATTGATAACAGGAGGAGCAGTGCTACTGAAAGTTTTAAATCCTTCATTGGTTATGATCAGTTTAGAAGCACAAGATTAAAGAGTGACACAAATATGACTAGGTTTGAGAGGCATGAGTATCCAGAACGTCCATTAACCTTTAAGAAGAAAACTGGTGGTTGTTCAGCTGCATTGTATTATATACCATATAACTTGCAACGATACAAATTAAAACTGCATAGATTGGTAATATTGAAATCTGGAAGTAGGAAAATTTATTACATTAAAACATTAAAATTTACTACTGCCTTATTAGTTTATAATATAAAATTGTTTATTAAAAATAAATCGTCTTTCAATAATTGAGTATATGGGCTTGTTTTACAATTATATTAATTGTTGCGTTGAATTCCGCTGTTTGCGTAGCCTCTCGACGCTCCGCGCACGCAGTTCGACTGGACCGCTCCAAATCTGAACGTCGATCGTTCGAAGATCACTAACGCTGATAATTCACGTCTTTGCACACTGCGATATGAACTGATATTGTTTACAATTTATATTTACTTAATCTCAGTGATTTTAACTGGGTAAAATAGATCGAGTATTGAACTTACACTAACTCCGGTTTCTTGAAGTGTTCTCGCGTAACTATCAAAATATCTCGGCAGATATTATGGCCCTACTCCGGAAAATCTTCCACTGTACGCGGGAAAGCACTAGAATGATCTATTTATTATTTGAGTTCTGTAAGTGGTAATGGTTACGAAGACCTCGAACCGTGAACCAACTTCTAAGTCTACAGGAAAACGACCTGTCTTGTCACAAAAAACACGTGGCAGCGAGTATGTATTTCTATATCGAGTCTTCGTAAGCAACTGAGCGGTCCATCCGCTGAAAGCGTCCGTCTCAAGTAAATTTTAGACCCTCTGATTGGTTGAAACTGTAGCAACGTCACAGATGAAGACACAGATAGACTGAAATCAGGCTTAACTCTGTCCGATTCTTTAGAGGCATGTCTAGATTTAATCTACAAATTTTATTACTTTCTAGGAGATAACGAGAATAAAAGACGACGGATTTCATTTTAAAAACCATATAAAAAGTATAGGTGTGGAGCACTGAGTATATGGAAAATGTAGCTTATAACCATGAGAACACTCTGTCCAAGTTTCAGAACGAAAAGTTAATTTTCCTCGAAGTTATTAAATAAAATGTAAAGCACACGCAAGCCAACGTACTTACACACAAATATCTCACATGACATAAAAGAGAATAAATACAATTAAGAATATTTAAAAACAACACACTTTTTTAAACATAGCTGGGTTCTAAACTTATGACTAATTTACAAAGAAAAGAACAAAATCAATTTTTAACTTGTTTATAGCCGTCAGAAATGTGTTACAGCATTAGTATTCCAATTATATGAAATTCATATCCTGTGTTCTGTTACAATATATATATATATATATATATATATATATATATATATATGACAGTCATAAATTAACATTAACATAAATTAAGGTTAATAGGGAAAACAACTCTCAAGTGAAAGTATACGGCACTAAATTAAGTGGATGCCTTAAACTAGACCATCAGAACGAGCTGTAGACAACAGTGCAACACGAATTTGGAGTAGTGGCTGCCAGTATGTATTGTACAATACCATCTGGATAAGTGGCCGACCCATAGATGACTTTTCTATCTACATTAATTTAGACAGCTGAACATATTATAAAAACATACGATGAGCTACAACTGTGCACAATTTGGTAGGATGCGGTATTGACTAGAGGTATAATGAGTCATTTCTGAACACGGTATGTTGTCAATTGTCACTGTCCAGTGCCTTAAACCAAGCTGCACATATCAAGGGAATGAGCTAAGAACTGTACGTAAAACAGCTGGTAGTCAACGTTGGCCGCAATCTGGCTAAGGTTTAACTGTGTTATACAGATATATTTGTGCGACAGCAAGCATGAAATCCCACCTCACTACTGTGTCAAATGGTGATAAGCGTAACTGCAAAGTTAAAGACTAATAAAAATCAGAAATTATGTCTCACATAATCACTATAAACTCTCTAAAGCAACACAACCCAATGAGTTAATTTCCAGTTTATTTGTAATCTATATATTAATCAACGATAAACAAAAAATAATAATTATATAGTCTATTTCTATTGAGTCTAAACCTTTCACAATATGACACAAACTAGATGAGTTCTTGAAAACCAGCCACCACAGTCTATGTTTGTACGCAAGCGCTAGTAACATACAATTAGGTGCTACTAAACTGTAATGGTTGTGGTGTTGGCAATTCAGAAAACTTAATTTTAGAAACTGAAAGTTCTTTAAAGTTGAAGGAAAACTATTTTATGTATTCAAGTATGATGCTTGAAGTCCAGTTGCTTGTGTATCCAATAGGATTCGTCCAAATTCTGTGAGCATTTCTCCGTTATTGTTTGAAAGAACTAGATGTATACACTTCATTCCCCTGGAACCTGACTACGATAAATGAAAAGTGAAACACAGAGAAAGAAGAAACAAAAAGGCACTCACTATCAAAAATAATTTGTAATCTTCATATAAACATTAGTAACAAACGAGCCTCGTCATTAACGTCAGGAATGCAAAATGTTTCATATTACAGTACTACGCTTTGGCGTCCTGTAACGTATGTAAGAAGACAGCGTACTGTCGTATATTTAGCCAATCTTCTGCCTTTAAGTAACGAAACTAAAGGAATAGGATACATACAAATTTCAGTTTACACAGTTATCCAATTGCTTGTTGACATAGTCAGAAACATTAACAAGAAATGTTCTGTATTTTGGGTCGCACGAAATATTTACGTGGTTGAACTCGATTCGCGGCGCGTACGTAGATCAGTTCTAAAAAAGACACATTCTAAAAATCGGACAAATTTGTCATTACTGTCTTTTGTAAGAAAATTATTTCACTGTTGAAAATGTAATATGGTTTTTAAAGACTTTGTTTTGAAAAAAATTAGTTTAAAAATCACATTCAACATTTATTAACAATAAAAATACATAGTGTACATTACACCAAGCTACTTTTGCCCTTTATTATAAACTATAGGTATCATTTTCTTATTGGAAATTTAATTCTAAATAAATAGCTAAGTGTTATAAGAAACAGATTCTAAATACCAAAACCACAACATAATACAGATAGCGAACACTAATCATCAACATTGTGTTCTTGATACCTAAACTTATTTTATGGAACTAGGTTTATACATCCGCCCCTCCCCAGGACCATCACTTAATTCTTTATTCTTCATCAATGCAGGTAATCCTTTTGTTCCTTCCATCTTTTCGTTTTAAAGGACCTGCTCCTCAAAGCTCAGTTACAAATTTCTTCGAATTTGTAATATGCTATTATTTAAATACTCTATGCAACAACTCACCGATCACTCAAGTCTCCGTAGAAAACTTTTGACATGTGTTTGACGCTTTCATTGTGTTATCAGTTTTTTTGTTATAAATTCAATCAAATTCTTTTGTTGAGTGTTTTATTATACAGTCCTCTGCTACAAATATCACATAATAAACAGCTTAAAACTTATCTTTTGCTTCATGAGAAAATGCCATTTTATAGAAAACGAAGTGTAATATATTTCATGAGCATGCGCCAAAAACTAATTCCCAATGTCAGCTACAACCGTGTGGTCTCGCAGTAACAGAAATGGATAAGGCAGTGTCTTCCATGGTCAGAGTAAAGACTGAATATCAGTTCTAACTGAACGAAAACAATACGAGTGCACTTAAATGCTGTGCCCTGTAAGACTTATTTAGACATGTATTTTACCATTTAACGTAACGCTTTAATAAACATAACAGCGGCAGCATATGTGGTGGCGGGGTGTATCATTGCAGCAAAATTCTGAATTATTATCAACCAATGAATCTTTTTTGTCCAACATCAAATAAGAAGGAATAATATTTTATTTAAACCAAGACACATTATTTATTTTGAACAGTTACAGTTTTACATAATAACAAAAATGTAAACGCTAATTCAAGGAATGAAAAATGTTCAAATTAAAAATAAATATCTAATATGAGATAATGATATATTTTTGTCTCGTAAGGTGATATGAAACACATTGATCAAGTTAACATAAAAACGTTGTTTTAATAAAATTGAAATAAAGGATTTAATACAATTATATATTGGTCGAAATTGTAATTTAAGACAAACAAATAACAAGATAAATTTATACATGGAAATTAATGAAACAATGCATGTAAAAACATGAGTTAATGTTAATAAAATCCTTTGAATGTCACTTTAGCTTGACCTAACCTGTGCTTCACAGGTTCGTCTAACGGATCAGCGTATGTAATATCTTTAATCATATTTTGCTATTGGTAGTTTTCGGTTTGAGTTGACGGCAGCAGTGAAGGATTTATCGCGCGCCGCCTCAAGATAAACGACCCAGGGTTTTGAGCTTTCTTAATGATAAGTAGGCCTACACAACATTTATGCACTGTTTTGCTGTTAACGTGTGGAATTGGCTAGCAATACATCCAGCAAATCTCTATAAAGAAGAATTTCAGAAACTGCTCTGTGAAGAAAAACTGTGTAGGCTTACTAATAGAGGAAGCTACTTAGAAAAATTGTTATCTCTTTACTTTCACATATATATTATAACCAAAAAAATATTTTTATAAAACTGTGAATTATATTTGTTTGATCCTTGAATCACAAAAACTACTGCATAATATTCAACATTTTCTTAAGACTAACAAGCACACATTGTACAAATCTTATTTTAGTGCATCAAGTGATATTAGTACCAGTCAGGTGGACGCAACTAGGAAGTTGCCCATATGCACAAATACAACTAAATGTCTTCAGTATTTATTGCAGTCTGCAGAAATGGTAGGGTAGTTCTCCAGGTTAGCTATTCAGAAAAACATTTAAAATTTGTTCCTAATGTTACGGGTTTTCTGAACCTGATCCATAAAAGTTTATATAAAAACTATACTAATAATTTAGCAAATTTATGTAAGAAATATAAAAGCACAAGACTGTCATACAAAACAGTGTGTAGAATACATCTCAGCAGAAGACGAAAATATTTGACGGCCACAATCCGCTGGCAATGTCCAAAACAACGATATGTATTTCAAGGAAACAGTATACTCAACTTACATATATATATATATATATATATATATATATATATATATATATATATATATATATATATATGTAAGGGAAGGTCTGTTAATAATCGTACAATAATTAATGGAGTTTCAGTTGTTACTCCAGAGAAAATAGATTGTGAGACCTATGAATTGTTTTGTTGTGCGATTTATTGTTATGTGTATAATAGGCGATACTATTCCAATCGATTAATGAAGGACGTTATTGACGATGAACAAAAATATAGAGAGCTAAAGAATGCGACCTTGCTTACTAACATCAAGAATATATTTCTTAATTTCGTTAATAATGTCTTCGATTTATCCTATTGGACAAGAACTGAACAAGAGGTAGAAGCCCAATTGGCTTCACCAATTGATTTGGAGTCGTCGAGAAACCTAAAATTGGACAATGCAGTGTCTAATTCCAAGCAGTTAAACAAGTGTAAGACTACTTTGAGCAACCTGACATCTAGGCTTCATGCTATTTTTGAATATCAACATAGATTTAATGTGAAGATTCTAAAACCCGCTAGATGTATGGAGTTTGAAGACACCATACCTGCGTACGTGAACTCTTGCTATCAATCTTGTGATCAGATGATGGATGGTTACACTGAGACGAAATTTCGTGATGTGGATGCGTCGTCTTCTGAATTAAAAAAAAATCTTAGACCGGATGCGGGGAGTAGTGGAAAGCAAGTTAGGCGTTGTTCAGAACGCACCCGCGCTATCCGGATTGGTATCAACTATGGAAGAAAGTTTGGTGGATGATGTAGACTCGAGTCCTATGCTTGATAGGAATGATGAGAAAAGTTTGAAGAGTGTCGGGAAGGAGTGAGTTGCCACTGAAACTTCAGACAGTAGTACCAGTGTCCCTAATGATGGTACTTATCTCCAAATTGATGGTGTTGGTCTTATTAAACCATACGGTTGTTCCGTATCGTGTAATCTAAAGCAGTTTAGCAGAGTTAGTATTAAGGGTGATGGTCTGTTTTGTTTCAGAGCTATGATGCATTTGTTGGGCTATGAAGATGATGTAGAAAAATTTTAAAAGATACTTAGAGATTTAAAATTTAGAACCTTATTGCCGTTAGCAAATGATTTGGACAAAGTGTTACGGCCAACAGATGAAATACAGAAGGATAAACCCGGAGATTTCAGGGCAATCTGGAGTACTGATGACGTTCTATGCCTTACTGCTCTGGAGTTTGGTGTAAACTTTTGTTTCCACACTGAAATGTATTGTCCGGGGGGTGAGTTTGTGCAGGAATGTCGGAGATACACTTGTGGTATCTCTTACGACGGTCCAGACTATCACATGCTGTACACTGGTGACCACTTCGATGCTTTGCAATCGATTGATGCTTCTAGTCAGGTTTCTACTGTTGAACCTGTTTGTAATAGGGGTTTTAAACTAGCTGTCAGGAAATACTCGCGATCGGTTTACGATAATACAATAAAATCACAGGTGAACCAACTTAAGACTCAACTTGCTCAGTATTCAGAGCAAGAAATTGAGGACGCTAGGTCACGTTCTACATCCATCGGTGAATTGAAGCGAGGCTTGAGGTTGGTTTCTAGATCGGCCCTCAAACTGGTGGAAGTGCTAAAAGTGTATGGAATAGTGGTAGAAGTGAAGAGTGTTTTTGATGCTTGTAGTGCGCCGGGGGGTTTTTCACAGATTCTTCCTTTAGAGCGTGCCTCGTTTATTTACTCCACTTCTTTGAGATCAGGGTTAAAACAGAAGTGTGGTGAGTTGAGATTTTTTGATGATACCGAGTATTACTTTGATCCACTCTTGAAAGGAGATGGTGACTTGACTAATGAAGAAAATATAAATGATATATTATCTAGGTACAGTGGATTCTTTGACCTGTTTGTTTCTGATGGGTGTGTCGATTCGAGTTTTGATTATGATAAGCAGGAAGAAATCAATCTTAATTTGAAATTGAGTGAGCTTAGATTGGCGGTCGAGTGTGTGAAGATTGGTGGGGTGTCTGTAGTTAAGTTGTTTGATTTTTCTTTGGAAAAACTTCAGATGGCTATACTCGAAGTGTTACCTTGGTTTGAGTCTGCACAAATTTATGTGCCTGCTACTACCAGGTCGGCCAGTGCGGAAAAGTATCTGATTTTGATTAACAAACGAGATAAGAAAGCGGAGTCAGATTTGGTCAGAGATGATATTGTTTTACTTCAGAACATTTGCTTGCAGACACAATATACTGGTTTGCTTTTACTTATACAGTGCTTGAATGACAAGTGCATTGATAACAGGAGGAGCAGTGCTACTGAAAGTTTTAAATCCTTCACTTCATTGGTTATGATCAGTTTAGAAGCACAAGATTAAAGAGTGACACAAATATGACTAGGTTTGAGAGGCATGAGTATCCAGAACGTCCATTAACCTTTAAGAAGAAAACTGGTGGTTGTTCAGCTGCATTGTATTATATACCATATAACTTGCAACGATACAAATTAAAACTGCATAGATTGGTAATATTGAAATCTGGAAGTAGGAAAATTTATTACATTAAAACATTAAAATTTACTACTGTCTTATTAGTTTATAATATAAAATTGTTTATTAAAAATAAATCGTCTTTCAATAATTGAGTATATGGGCTTGTTTTACAATTATATTAATTGTTGCGTTGAATTCCGCTGTTTGCGTAGCCTCTCGACGCTCCGCGCACGCAGTTCGACTGGACCGCTCCAAATCTGAACGTCGATCGTTCGAAGATCACTAACGCTGATAATTCACGTCTTTGCACACTGCGATATGAACTGATATTGTTTACAATTTATATTTACTTAATCTCAGTGATTTTAACTGGGTAAAATAGATCGAGTATTGAACTTACACTAACTCCGGTTTCTTGAAGTGTTCTCGCGTAACTATCAAAATATCTCGGCAGATATTATGGCCCTACTCCGGAAAATCTTCCACTGTACGCGGGAAAGCACTAGAATGATCTATTTATTATTTGAGTTCTGTAAGTGGTAATGGTTACGAAGACCTCGAACCGTGAACCAACTTCTAAGTCTACAGGAAAACGACCTGTCTTGTCACAAAAAACACGTGGCAGCGAGTATGTATTTCTATATCGAGTCTTCGTAAGCAACTGAGCGGTCCATCCGCTGAAAGCGTCCGTCTCAAGTAAATTTTAGACCCTCTGATTGGTTGAAACTGTAGCAACGTCACAGATGAGGACACAGATAGACTGAAATCAGGCTTAACTCTGTCCGATTCTTTAGAGGCATGTCTAGTTTTAATCTACAAATTTTATTACTTTCTAGGAGATAACGAGAATAAAAGACGACGGATTTCATTTTAAAAACCATATAAAAAGTATAGGTGTGGAGCACTGAGTATATGGAAAATGTAGCTTATAACCATGAGAACACGCTGTCTAAGTTTCAGAACGAAACGTTAATTTTCTTCGAAGTTATTA
Organism: Magicicada septendecula; assembly: GCA_034769895.1. Taxonomy (NCBI): domain Eukaryota; kingdom Metazoa; phylum Arthropoda; class Insecta; order Hemiptera; family Cicadidae; genus Magicicada; species Magicicada septendecula. The sequence continues at coordinate 310,023,392 of CM068374.1, read as the reverse complement.
AATAAAATGTAAAGCACACGCAAGCTAACGTACTTACACACAAGTATCTCACATGACATAAAAGAGAATAAATACAATTGAGAATATTTAAAAACAACACACTTTTTTAAACATAGCTGGGTTCTAAACTTATGACTAATTTAGAAAGAAAAGAACAAAATCAATTTTTAACTTGTTTATAGCCGTCAGAAATGTGTTACAGCATTAGTATTCCAATTATATGAAATTCATATCCTGTGTTCTGTTACAATATATATATATATATATATATATATATATATTTTAATATAACTGTGAAATTACAAATTATAATTAAATTTATAAAGTGTTGCTTGTTCTGGTATTCTGCGGTAATCGAGCCCCACAAGTTGGACTCGCCAAATTATGTAATATAACGGTGATTGAGTGGGTATAATAAAATAAATAAAAGGTTGATGTATGTAGATTGTGCTCTCCTGTAAGTCCCACTGGTTGTGCTAGCTGATTTTGTAATAAAACGATATTGCAAAATATAGCTTAATTTATAATATGTGTAGTACGTAGCTAATACCTTCTTGTCTTCTAAGCTCCCACTGTTGACCTTCGCTTTTGTAATACAACCCTACTATAATTGTAATTGTATAGTGTTCTGGTATAATATTATCCAGGATAATTTTTATGGTGTGTATGTTCAGTAGTGACGTTCCGCTCTGGGAATCGTCGATTTGGTAAAGTTCCTGGTCTTTGTTATTGGTAATTGGGATGTTATTACCATCAATTAAATAAAGTGTATTTTGCTGTGTAGCAAATTGAAATAAAATATAAATTTAAAATTTATATTTATAAAAAAAAATAATTTCGGAACAAATATTTTCGAGGTATTTATGTGCTTAATAATAGGAATAAATTGAGGTTGTGGATCGTAATTATAATTATAATAGTAAGGTGTTTAATTTGGTAATAAATTTCTGTTCGGTAAATTTGTTAAAAAGATAATCCAATTAACTTCAAGTTAGGCGAAAACGGCTCTCTTCTTCTTACTCTTGAAATGTTGTAGTTTCGCATATACTGCCTTTAAAGATTATCTATTTTTCTTGGTTAATTAATGATTGTGTCCTTTTATAAGAGAAATCAACTCCAATTTACCAAAAAACAGACAAATACGTTTATTAAATACAATAATAAGGTTGGTCGATTAATTAATCGAAGTTACAAGCCATATCGAGTTCTCGCTCAGGATCGGTCGATATTAGAAGTTTTACAATTGTATTATTTAAACAGGTTCTTTGAACGGTTATTTATATAAAAAGCCAGAGAAGGTCAGGGACATGAAAGTATAACACTTACAATTCAAAAAAAAAAGTCTTAAATTTAAACAATATACTGGTAATTATTAATAATAAAAGTTTATATATAATTTTGTTCAAACCAGAAAGAAGCCTAGTCGTCTCTAATTGAGGTGACGGAATGGGATCAGAATGGCTGCCTGACGCATGCGCGTTGAAAGCTTCTAATGTAAACAACGTACTTGTTGAGATAATATGTCCCTTCTTTGGTTAAATGTTCTTCACTACGGTATATGATCTTCTGGGGTATAGTTTATTGTCACTGTTGTTAGATGGAAACGTACACTTGGTGTAAAAATGTTGTTAAATAAGTATATCAACTGGTGTTTATGTGTCAGTTAACCTCGAATTTTCACTTGGTGTTTGATGCGATTTCAGTGTTATTTCAATGTAATTGGTTATATGTGATTTCGTTTATAGGTGTTATGTAGTTCGTGGGTCAACTTCACCACTTCACTTTCATTAAAATAGTTAAAAATTTAATTTACATAAAATGATTCAGAACTCCGTTGTAGCATAACGTCCATTAAAGGTTGGTTCAAACAAATATTCACGAGAAGTGCTCTCTTCGAGGTATAATAATGAACTGTCTGTATTTTCATCATCTCATGAAAATCTTAGCCTATATAATATAGTTCAGACATTGTTAAAAATTGCCATAACTTCCGACACGTTTTAAAATAGTACACTATGTTCATAAAATAAATTCGTTATTAGTTAACTGTTTGCAATATAAAATACATATTCGTTTTCACTATTCTATTCTACTTATTTTGATAGTAATTAAGTTAGTATTACAAAGTTTTATCTGAAAATTATTTCTTATAATTTTTTGGGAGGTAGGCCTAAAATTATACTTCCCTGTCTTCTATGTAAATAATAGCCATTTTACCTAATATAATTATTATTCTATAAAATCTGAAATTGTTATAATTGTCAATTCTCACTTATTTTATGGCAATTTAGTATACTAATGATGGTTTTTTAATATAATTCAGTTGTATATGATTCCCCTTCTGATAAAGTTAGTGAACCTATTTCAGTTTCAAATGGTATTTCATTAGACAATCAAATAATTTTACTCATATAATGACCATATCTTTAGAAAGCCTTATTTACATAGTATTTAATATGTTGGGTGTATCTTGCCTAAATATTGTCAGTTTGCCTGGTTTATAAGATTAGGTTTATTAATTATTCTGCATTTTAACTTTATTATATTGCCTAGATTTGAATTGTGGCTATTTGCAGAATGTTTTACTAATGTAATTATTTTATTTCCTTCTCTGACTTCTGACTCCGATATATTTGATTAAAAATTAGTTCTCTGATCTGGCATAACAGTAATTATAGATTATACAATTAAAATATAACACCCAGATATATAAAACTGGTGTTCTTAATAACATTGTTTTGGTATATCACCTAATAACATAATAAAAAAGTATTTCTACAACATTGGAATGATATCTAATTTTAGATAATGCATTCCTAAATTAACATGAACAATAAAATAACAATTATAATACTAATATTTCTTATGACTAACCCTTATTTATCTAAATGTTATATGTAATAGGAACCTAACATCCTGGTTCCATATATAATTGTTAACACCTTCTATAAACTTCTTCATAAACAGTTTGTTCTGTAGTTCCCCATTTATAAAATTTATACCCCCTCTTAAAGTATACCCCTAGCTACCTAAGTTATATTCCATTCTATGGAATGTTCTTATCGCTTTAGTAGCTTTTATTTAGTAATATTACTACTTCATTATCAAAGTAGGCACTGTTCACAAAACTTAAAGTTTGTTACTATGTACTGCAACTCATGTATCCTTTTAAAGTTTATTATTTATAATTTGATCACTTGCACTTGTCTATGGTGAATTATCAATATATTTACTAGTCTTTTTCTAGCTTTTAATATGAAATATTCAACCATGGGGGAACTGTGAAGACTTGTCTATACAAACTAAATAATAACTTTTTGAATGCACTAATATTTAATACTACTAACACTTTTAGTTTTTGTCAGTTTTACAGTGATATGGTTTTTTAATGTGTTATACTTTCTTTTTTGGGCATTCATTGATTTTGGGGTTTTTTGGGGGTTCTTTCCCTATGGGGTTTTTGTTTTATATGGGTCGTCTTAATTATTCTTCTTTCTTCCTGAGTTTGGTTATTCTTCCTTCTTCTGTAGTTTTGGATTATCCTTCCTTCTTCCTTCTTCTGTAGTTCTTATTTTTATTATTCTTCTTTCTTCTTTAGTTCCAATTATTCTTCTTTCTTCTGTCTTCAGTAGTGGTAGTTTTGACTATTCTTCCTTCTTCTGTAGTAGTAGTTATAATTAGTCTTCTTTCTTCTTTAGTTTTAATTATTCTTCTTTCTTCTGTCTTCAGTAGTGGTAGTTTTGACTATTCTTCCTTCTTCTGTAGTAGTAGTTATAATTAGTCTTCTTTCTTCTTTAGTTTTAATTATTCTTCTTTCTTCTGTCTTCAGTAGTGGTAGTTTTGACTATTCTTCCTTCTTCTGTCTTCTGTATCTTTGATTGTTCTTCTTTCTTCAGTAATAGTAGTTTTAATTATTCTTCTTTCTTCTGTCTTCTGTATCTTTGATTGTTCTTCTTTCTTCATTCTTCAGTAGTAGTAGTTTTAATTATTCTTCCTTCTTCTTTAGTTCTAATTATTCTTCTTTCTTCTGTCTTCGGTAGTAGTAGTTTTAATTATTCTTCTTTCTTCTGTCTTCTGTATCTTTGATTGTTCTTCTTTCTTCATTCTTCAGTAGTAGTAGTTTTAACTAGTCTTCTTTCTTCTTTAGTTCCAATTATTCTTCTTTCTTCTGTCTTCTGTATCTTTGATGGTTCTTCTTTCTTCAGTAATAGTAGTTTTAATTATTCTTCTTTCTTCTGTCTTCTGTATCTTTGATTGTTTTTCTTTCTTCCTTCTTCTGTAGTAGTAGTTATAATTAGTCTTCTTTCTTCTTTAGTTCTAATTATTCTTCTTTCTTCTGTCTTCAGTAGTAGTAGTTTTAATTATTCTTCCTTCTTCTGTCTTCAGTAGCTTTGTTTGTTCTTCTTTCTTCAGTAATAGTAGTTTTAATTATTCTTCTTTCTTCTGTCTTCTGTATCTTTGATTGTTCTTCTTTCTTCAGTAATAGTAGTTTTAATTATTCTTCTTTCTTCTGTCTTCTGTATCTTTGATTGTTCTTCTTTCTTCAGTAATAGTAGTTCTAACTAGTTCTTCTTTCTTCATTAGATTTAGTTTGTTCTTCTTTCTTCTTTGAGTTTTAATTGTTCTTCCTTCTTCTTTAGCTTTGATTGTTCTTCCTTCTTCATTCTTCAGTAGCTTTGATTGTTCTTCTTTCTTCCTTCTTCAGTAGTAGTAGTTTTAATTAGTTCTTCTTTCTTCTTTGAGTTTTAATTGTTCTTCCTTCTTCTTTAGCTTTGATTGTTCTTCCTTCTTCATTCTTCAGTAGCTTTGATTGTTCTTCTTTCTTCCTTCTTCAGTAGTAGTAGTTTTAATTAGTTCTTCTTTCTTCAGTAATAGTAGTTTTAATTATTCTTCTTTCTTCTGTCTTCTGTATCTTTGATTGTTCTTCTTTCTTCGTTCTTCAGTGATAGTAGTTCTAACTAGTTCTTCTTTCTTCATTAGATTTAGTTTGTTCTTCTTTCTTCAGTAATAGTAGTTTTAATTATTCTTCTGTCTTCTGTCTTCTGTATCTTTGATGGTTCTTCTTTCTTCAGTAATAGTAGTTTTAATTAGTTCTTCTTTCTTCATTCTTCAGTAGTAGTAGTTTTAATTATTCTTCTTTCTTCTGTCTTCTGTATCTTTGATGGTTCTTCTTTCTTCAGTAATAGTAGTTCTAACTAGTTCTTCTTTCTTCATTAGATTTAGTTTGTTCTTCTTTCTTCAGTAATAGTAGTTTTAATTATTCTTCTTTCTTCTTTAGTTCTAATTATTCTTCTTTCTTCTGTCTTCGGTAGTAGTAGTTTTAATTATTCTTCCTTCTTCAGTAATAGTTTTTCGCCGTGTGTGCCTTCGTTTCTTCTGGTCTGGTTTCTTTGACGGGGTATATTAATTGCCTGCTTCTATCTTACCTGGGTAATTTTGTTATTATTAATTTTAGTCTTCTGGGTTTTTAAATTTGTATTATATTATATTGTTTGCAGAAATTTTCTTTATTCAACCTTTCTTGTGAATATATTATTAAACAGTGCATTTTAATTAATTCTCATCTGGATATTCCATAACTTAGAGCTTTATTAATGATCATTGAGTAATGTATTTGTGTGGATTATCTGTCATGCTACAGATTGCTCTCTTCCAGAAGTGATTAGTTCAGATCATACTTAGTTTGTCTGAAATAATTGCTTATGACATTATATTATAAATTATATTTCTTTACTTCCTTCACATTTCTAAAAAATTTTTTCTCCCATATTTTTGAGCTTATCTATATTTCATTATTAACTGGATTCTTACTGATAGTAATAGTCATCTGAGGTTCGTTATTTTTTATTTTTCCATTTTCTTCTTAACTCGTTTCTTTATCCTTGGGATATTTATTCCCTAAAATTCCCTAACACGTTAGCTGGGGCAGTGTCCAGAGGGGCTCGGTAGGCATCTCACTCTGCTGGCCATACTACGTCATTTATTGATTACAGAGGTAAATCATCTCTGACCAATACATAATAATACTGCTGGACTTATCTCAGACAGTCATTAATAAAATTATATAAGAATAGTCCACCTTATGACTATTAAAAAAAAAAATTAAATATCTTTGGATATTTCACTTCGTATACGAACAGATCTATTAATATTTCTATCTTAGTGAATCTCTATCTCAGTTATTTTTCTCAATGGTTAGCTCTGCTGGCATTTTATTTCTCCTTGTGGTTGGAAGCTGGTATAATATAATCATCACTTATTATTCAGTGTAAAGTTTTTAATTCTCTGTCATTTTTTGACTGTTATCACAATCTCCTTCTGGTCATTGGTAGCATATATTTTGTATTATATTTTTGTTCCTTTCTTAATTCTTGTGAATCGTTCCACTAGTATTATGTTTTTTCAATTACTCTTTTAATTGTCTTTCTAATAACTGACATTTATTGTATGATCATCTTTTTCATATGGATTTATTTATATATAGTTTTTCCTTTCTTTTTCAAAATTTTATTTTGCTCTTGCTTTTTATCCAAATGCACTCTTTATTATTAATGTCATATGTTTAATATCTCTGTTTATTTGACATAAAATTCTCATTAATTTCACTTCACAATAAGTTTATTCATTTAAATGGTATCAGTGGTTTGTATTGCCATTTCTTTATTCTGGAAAGTTTTTCAGAATTGGTCCCATATATAATTGTTTGTAATGTTATCCAAATTCTTTTTCTCCTTGTTCATTTCTAAAAGTTGTTTTTAAAATAAGGTAGTAAATTGTTTTTACTTGGGTTTTTGAATTTTGATGATTTAATTCAAAATTCATTTTCTCTTTGATTCATAAATTGTTTCCTAAATGGTAGGCAGTAAGTAGTCATTACTTCATTTTTGAATTTAGTGGTTTAATTCAAAATTCATTTTCTTTTTTATTCATAAATGGTCTTCTAAATAATAGGTAGTAAGTAGTCATTACTTCTTTTTTGAATTTTTACTTTAATATTATTTCTTCCATACATTCAATTATTCATAATATTTTTTCATAAATATGGTTAACATATCATATTATTACCCTAAATATGGTATTAGCTCTCTTCTTTTCTTTATTTCAAATGTACTTCTTATAATTATTTTTCTTTTATATACCCAGGTTGAAGATTTTTATTAGGTTGGACAGTTGCTCATAATTTCTTTTTCTTTGACATAGTTTTTTGCCGTTGCCGGTTATCATAACATCAGTCCCTTTTTGTGGAGGTGTATGTTATTGGACTTAACCGTAGTCTGTCACTTTAGTTGCTCTCATTGTCCGGATGACCATAGTTTTCATCATCGTTCCGGTACTAGTGACATCTCTGGCCTTTGTCTTGTATTTCATTTTCCTAGCTGCTATTCCTTTGCTGGCTGCTAAGCTTATTCGGCTCCCTCTATCATAGTGTTTTATACACCAGTACGTCTCTGGTCCATCAATGATCAATGATACCATTGACAATCTACCATATATCTCCATCCCTGTTGTATTCCATTTACCTCTGATCACTTCCCCGTGGTAAACTACTGTCTGCTGGTAAACCATTTCTGAGATTACCATCAATCTATTTCCATAATTTCTGGAACTCACGATTTCTTCATTGTTGGTAATAGGGATATTATCATTATCAAATAAACCATGGTTCATCATTTCCATTTCTTCCCTTGTTTTCATTAATTTCTTTGGATGCCTTCTTTTCATTCTCTTTTGTTTCACTTCCATATCCTTAGTATTTTCTTTCTTCCCGTTCGTTTTCTTTTCAGGTAACACTATCACTGGCTCCATTGTTTTATTGTTTGGTATTTCCTTTCGTTCTGGTTTGCTGTTGTCCAGTGTCTTATCCAATTCTTCATCCAAGGATGTGACGTTTTTATCTATTTCACTCAAACCTTCCTTCAAGATTTGTCTGTATTCTTTTCTATCCCTTCTTTCCTCTTCCCTGTCTTCTTTCATTTCCTTATGCCATCGTTGGTTATCCTCCCTTATTTCTTCTCTTAACCGTTGGTAGTCCTCTCTTAACTCTTTCCTTAACTGTTGATGATCACTTTCGATTTTCTTATTGGTTTCTTCCATCTTTTCTTCCAAATTCTTCTTATTTTCTTCCATTTTCTTTTCCACCTTTTTACTGGTTTCCTCAATTCTCTTATTGGTCCTTTCAATTTTACGGCCCAATTCTTCCTTTGTTTCTTGGTTGTCCTTCTTCAATTCTTCCCTTAAAGATTGGTTATCATTCTTCAAATCTTCTAATCTTTTATTATTTTCTTCTGTAATAGAATCCATTTTCTTACTTAATTCCTCCTTGGTAGCTTGGTTGTCCTTCTTCAATTCTTCCTTTAACGATTGGTTATCATTCTTCAACTCTTCTTTTGTTGCTTGGTTGTCCTTCCTTAAGTTTTCTTCCATCTTCTTGCTGTTTTCTTCCATTCTCATGAACATTTCCAATAATTTGTCCATTTTACTTTCTTCTGTAGTCTTAGTTTTATCTATCTCCTGGTCTTGGACATGGACATCCCCTGTTTGAGTGGGTACTTCGGGTTGTTTCTCTGGTGGTGCTGGTTGTTGATGTTCTACCCGTTCAAGTATCTTTTCCACGTCCTCCACTGGGGTCGCCTCCTTATCCTCCATCTCGAGTTCTTTCTCGGCCTCCGCCGCTCTCTTCTTTGATGTGGCACGACGCATTATTTTCCCTGATTCCCTGGCTGGGTAACCGCTGCCAAGCTGAATTAGGAATTGGGTAAGTAATTACCGCCTTTCAACCCCTAATTACAGCCCTTTAGTTGGACGCCATTTTTTAATATAACTGTGAAATTACAAATTATAATTAAATTTATAAAGTGTTGCTTGTTCTGGTATTCTGCGGTAATCGAGCCCCACAAGTTGGACTCGCCAAATTATGTAATATAACGGTGATTGAGTGGGTATAATAAAATAAATAAAAGGTTGATGTATGTAGATTGTGCTCTCCTGTAAGTCCCACTGGTTGTGCTAGCTGATTTTGTAATAAAACGATATTGCAAAATATAGCTTAATTTATAATATGTGTAGTACGTAGCTAATACCTTCTTGTCTTCTAAGCTCCCACTGTTGACCTTCGCTTTTGTAATACAACCCTACTATAATTGTAATTGTATAGTGTTCTGGTATAATATTATCCAGGATAATTTTTATGGTGTGTATGTTCAGTAGTGACGTTCCGCTCTGGGAATCGTCGATTTGGTAAAGTTCCTGGTCTTTGTTATTGGTAATTGGGATGTTATTACCATCAATTAAATAAAGTGTATTTTGCTGTGTAGCAAATTGAAATAAAATATAAATTTAAAATTTATATTTATAAAAAAAAATAATTTCGGAACAAATATTTTCGAGGTATTTATGTGCTTAATAATAGGAATAAATTGAGGTTGTGGATCGTAATTATAATTATAATAGTAAGGTGTTTAATTTGGTAATAAATTTCTGTTCGGTAAATTTGTTAAAAAGATAATCCAATTAACTTCAAGTTAGGCGAAAACGGCTCTCTTCTTCTTACTCTTGAAATGTTGTAGTTTCGCATATACTGCCTTTAAAGATTATCTATTTTTCTTGGTTAATTAATGATTGTGTCCTTTTATAAGAGAAATCAACTCCAATTTACCAAAAAACAGACAAATACGTTTATTAAATACAATAATAAGGTTGGTCGATTAATTAATCGAAGTTACAAGCCATATCGAGTTCTCGCTCAGGATCGGTCGATATTAGAAGTTTTACAATTGTATTATTTAAACAGGTTCTTTGAACGGTTATTTATATAAAAAGCCAGAGAAGGTCAGGGACATGAAAGTATAACACTTACAATTCAAAAAAAAAAGTCTTAAATTTAAACAATATACTGGTAATTATTAATAATAAAAGTTTATATATAATTTTGTTCAAACCAGAAAGAAGCCTAGTCGTCTCTAATTGAGGTGACGGAATGGGATCAGAATGGCTGCCTGACGCATGCGCGTTGAAAGCTTCTAATGTAAACAACGTACTTGTTGAGATAATATGTCCCTTCTTTGGTTAAATGTTCTTCACTACGGTATATGATCTTCTGGGGTATAGTTTATTGTCACTGTTGTTAGATGGAAACGTACACTTGGTGTAAAAATGTTGTTAAATAAGTATATCAACTGGTGTTTATGTGTCAGTTAACCTCGAATTTTCACTTGGTGTTTGATGCGATTTCAGTGTTATTTCAATGTAATTGGTTATATGTGATTTCGTTTATAGGTGTTATGTAGTTCGTGGGTCAACTTCACCACTTCACTTTCATTAAAATAGTTAAAAATTTAATTTACATAAAATGATTCAGAACTCCGTTGTAGCATAACGTCCATTAAAGGTTGGTTCAAACAAATATTCACGAGAAGTGCTCTCTTCGAGGTATAATAATGAACTGTCTGTATTTTCATCATCTCATGAAAATCTTAGCCTATATAATATAGTTCAGACATTGTTAAAAATTGCCATAACTTCCGACACGTTTTAAAATAGTACACTATGTTCATAAAATAAATTCGTTATTAGTTAACTGTTTGCAATATAAAATACATATTCGTTTTCACTATTCTATTCTACTTATTTTGATAGTAATTAAGTTAGTATTACAAAGTTTTATCTGAAAATTATTTCTTATAATTTTTTGGGAGGTAGGCCTAAAATTATACTTCCCTGTCTTCTATGTAAATAATAGCCATTTTACCTAATATAATTATTATTCTATAAAATCTGAAATTGTTATAATTGTCAATTCTCACTTATTTTATGGCAATTTAGTATACTAATGATGGTTTTTTAATATAATTCAGTTGTATATGATTCCCCTTCTGATAAAGTTAGTGAACCTATTTCAGTTTCAAATGGTATTTCATTAGACAATCAAATAATTTTACTCATATAATGACCATATCTTTAGAAAGCCTTATTTACATAGTATTTAATATGTTGGGTGTATCTTGCCTAAATATTGTCAGTTTGCCTGGTTTATAAGATTAGGTTTATTAATTATTCTGCATTTTAACTTTATTATATTGCCTAGATTTGAATTGTGGCTATTTGCAGAATGTTTTACTAATGTAATTATTTTATTTCCTTCTCTGACTTCTGACTCCGATATATTTGATTAAAAATTAGTTCTCTGATCTGGCATAACAGTAATTATAGATTATACAATTAAAATATAACACCCAGATATATAAAACTGGTGTTCTTAATAACATTGTTTTGGTATATCACCTAATAACATAATAAAAAAGTATTTCTACAACATTGGAATGATATCTAATTTTAGATAATGCATTCCTAAATTAACATGAACAATAAAATAACAATTATAATACTAATATTTCTTATGACTAACCCTTATTTATCTAAATGTTATATGTAATAGGAACCTAACATCCTGGTTCCATATATAATTGTTAACACCTTCTATAAACTTCTTCATAAACAGTTTGTTCTGTAGTTCCCCATTTATAAAATTTATACCCCCTCTTAAAGTATACCCCTAGCTACCTAAGTTATATTCCATTCTATGGAATGTTCTTATCGCTTTAGTAGCTTTTATTTAGTAATATTACTACTTCATTATCAAAGTAGGCACTGTTCACAAAACTTAAAGTTTGTTACTATGTACTGCAACTCATGTATCCTTTTAAAGTTTATTATTTATAATTTGATCACTTGCACTTGTCTATGGTGAATTATCAATATATTTACTAGTCTTTTTCTAGCTTTTAATATGAAATATTCAACCATGGGGGAACTGTGAAGACTTGTCTATACAAACTAAATAATAACTTTTTGAATGCACTAATATTTAATACTACTAACACTTTTAGTTTTTGTCAGTTTTACAGTGATATGGTTTTTTAATGTGTTATACTTTCTTTTTTGGGCATTCATTGATTTTGGGGTTTTTTGGGGGTTCTTTCCCTATGGGGTTTTTGTTTTATATGGGTCGTCTTAATTATTCTTCTTTCTTCCTGAGTTTGGTTATTCTTCCTTCTTCTGTAGTTTTGGATTATCCTTCCTTCTTCCTTCTTCTGTAGTTCTTATTTTTATTATTCTTCTTTCTTCTTTAGTTCCAATTATTCTTCTTTCTTCTGTCTTCAGTAGTGGTAGTTTTGACTATTCTTCCTTCTTCTGTAGTAGTAGTTATAATTAGTCTTCTTTCTTCTTTAGTTTTAATTATTCTTCTTTCTTCTGTCTTCAGTAGTGGTAGTTTTGACTATTCTTCCTTCTTCTGTAGTAGTAGTTATAATTAGTCTTCTTTCTTCTTTAGTTTTAATTATTCTTCTTTCTTCTGTCTTCAGTAGTGGTAGTTTTGACTATTCTTCCTTCTTCTGTCTTCTGTATCTTTGATTGTTCTTCTTTCTTCAGTAATAGTAGTTTTAATTATTCTTCTTTCTTCTGTCTTCTGTATCTTTGATTGTTCTTCTTTCTTCATTCTTCAGTAGTAGTAGTTTTAATTATTCTTCCTTCTTCTTTAGTTCTAATTATTCTTCTTTCTTCTGTCTTCGGTAGTAGTAGTTTTAATTATTCTTCTTTCTTCTGTCTTCTGTATCTTTGATTGTTCTTCTTTCTTCATTCTTCAGTAGTAGTAGTTTTAACTAGTCTTCTTTCTTCTTTAGTTCCAATTATTCTTCTTTCTTCTGTCTTCTGTATCTTTGATGGTTCTTCTTTCTTCAGTAATAGTAGTTTTAATTATTCTTCTTTCTTCTGTCTTCTGTATCTTTGATTGTTTTTCTTTCTTCCTTCTTCTGTAGTAGTAGTTATAATTAGTCTTCTTTCTTCTTTAGTTCTAATTATTCTTCTTTCTTCTGTCTTCAGTAGTAGTAGTTTTAATTATTCTTCCTTCTTCTGTCTTCAGTAGCTTTGTTTGTTCTTCTTTCTTCAGTAATAGTAGTTTTAATTATTCTTCTTTCTTCTGTCTTCTGTATCTTTGATTGTTCTTCTTTCTTCAGTAATAGTAGTTTTAATTATTCTTCTTTCTTCTGTCTTCTGTATCTTTGATTGTTCTTCTTTCTTCAGTAATAGTAGTTCTAACTAGTTCTTCTTTCTTCATTAGATTTAGTTTGTTCTTCTTTCTTCTTTGAGTTTTAATTGTTCTTCCTTCTTCTTTAGCTTTGATTGTTCTTCCTTCTTCATTCTTCAGTAGCTTTGATTGTTCTTCTTTCTTCCTTCTTCAGTAGTAGTAGTTTTAATTAGTTCTTCTTTCTTCTTTGAGTTTTAATTGTTCTTCCTTCTTCTTTAGCTTTGATTGTTCTTCCTTCTTCATTCTTCAGTAGCTTTGATTGTTCTTCTTTCTTCCTTCTTCAGTAGTAGTAGTTTTAATTAGTTCTTCTTTCTTCAGTAATAGTAGTTTTAATTATTCTTCTTTCTTCTGTCTTCTGTATCTTTGATTGTTCTTCTTTCTTCGTTCTTCAGTGATAGTAGTTCTAACTAGTTCTTCTTTCTTCATTAGATTTAGTTTGTTCTTCTTTCTTCAGTAATAGTAGTTTTAATTATTCTTCTGTCTTCTGTCTTCTGTATCTTTGATGGTTCTTCTTTCTTCAGTAATAGTAGTTTTAATTAGTTCTTCTTTATTCATTCTTCAGTAGTAGTAGTTTTAATTATTCTTCTTTCTTCTGTCTTCTGTATCTTTGATGGTTCTTCTTTCTTCAGTAATAGTAGTTCTAACTAGTTCTTCTTTCTTCATTAGATTTAGTTTGTTCTTCTTTCTTCAGTAATAGTAGTTTTAATTATTCTTCTTTCTTCTTTAGTTCTAATTATTCTTCTTTCTTCTGTCTTCGGTAGTAGTAGTTTTAATTATTCTTCCTTCTTCAGTAATAGTTTTTCGCCGTGTGTGCCTTCGTTTCTTCTGGTCTGGTTTCTTTGACGGGGTATATTAATTGCCTGCTTCTATCTTACCTGGGTAATTTTGTTATTATTAATTTTAGTCTTCTGGGTTTTTAAATTTGTATTATATTATATTGTTTGCAGAAATTTTCTTTATTCAACCTTTCTTGTGAATATATTATTAAACAGTGCATTTTAATTAATTCTCATCTGGATATTCCATAACTTAGAGCTTTATTAATGATCATTGAGTAATGTATTTGTGTGGATTATCTGTCATGCTACAATATATATATATATATATGACAGACATAAATTAACATTAACATAAATTAAGGTTAATAGGGAAAACAACTCTCAAGTGAAAGTATACGGCACTAAATTAAGTGGATGCCTTAAACTAGACCATCAGAACGAGCTGTAGACAACAGTGCAACACGAATTTGGAGTAGTGGCTGCCAGTATGTATTGTACAATACCATCTGGATAAGTGGCCGACCCATAGATGACTTTTCTATCTACATTAAGTTAGACAGCTGAACATATTATAAAAAATAAAAACATACGATGAGCTACAACTGTGCACAATTTGGTAGGATGCGGTATTGACTAGAGGTATAATGAGTCATTTCTGAACACGGTATGTTGTCAATTGTCACTGTCCAGTGCCTTAAACCAAGGTGCACATATCAAGGGAAAGAGCTAAGAACTGTACGTAAAACAGCTGGTAGTCAACGTTGGCCGCAATCTGGCTAAGGTTTAACTGTGTTATACAGATATATTTGTGCGACAGCAAGCATGAAATCCCACCTCACTACTGTGTCAAATGGTGATAAGCGTAACTGCAAAGTTAAAGACTAATAAAAATCAGAAATTATGTCTCACATAATCACTATAAACTCTCTAAAGCAACACAACCCAATGAGTTAATTTCCAGTTTATTTGTAATCTATATATTAATCAACGATAAACAAAAAATAATAATTATATAGTCTATTTCTATTGAGTCTAAACCTTTCACAATATGACACAAACTAGATGAGTTCTTGAAAACCAGCCACCACAGTCAATGTTTGTACGCAAGCGCTAGTAACATACAATTAGGTGCTACTAAACTGTAATGGTTGTGGTGTTGGCAATTCAGAAAACTTAATTTTAGAAACTGAAAGTTCTTTAAAGTTGAAGGAAAACTATTTTATGTATTCAAGTATGATGCTTGAAGTCCAGTTGCTTGTGTATCCAATAGGATTCGTCCAAATTCTGTGAGCATTTCTCCGTTATTGTTTGAAAGAACTAGATGTATACACTTCATTCCCCTGGAACCTGACTACGATAAATGAAAAGTGAAACACAGAGAAAGAAGAAACAAAAAGGCACTCACTATCAAAAATAATTTGTAATCTTCATATAAACATTAGTAACAAACGAGCCTCGTCATTAACGTCAGGAATGCAAAATGTTTCATATTACAGTACTACGCTTTGGCGTCCTGTAACGTATGTAAGAAGACAGCGTACTGTCGTATATTTAGCCAATCTTCTGCCTTTAAGTAACGAAACTAAAGGAATAGGATACATACAAATTTCAGTTTACACAGTTATCCAATTGCTTGTTGACATAGTCAGAAACATTAACAAGAAATGTTCTGTATTTTGGGTCGCACGAAATATTTACGTGGTTGAACTCGATTCGCGGCGCGTACGTAGATCAGTTCTAAAAAAGACACATTCTAAAAATCGGACAAATTTGTCATTACTGTCTTTTGTAAGAAAATTATTTCACTGTTGAAAATGTAATATGGTTTTTAAAGACTTTGTTTTGAAAAAAATTAGTTTAAAAATCACATTCAACATTTATTAACAATAAAAATACATAGTGTACATTACACCAAGCTACTTTTGCCCTTTATTATAAACTATAGGTATCATTTTCTTATTGGAAATTTAATTCTAAATAAATAGCTAAGTATTATAAGAAACAGATTCTAAATACCAAAACCACAACATAATACAGATAGCGAACACTAATCATCAACATTGTGTTCTTGATACCTAAACTTATTTTATGGAACTAGGTTTATACATCCGCCCCTCCCCAGGACCATCACTTAATTCTTTATTCTTCATCAATGCAGGTAATCCTTTTGTTCCTTCCATCTTTTCGTTTTAAAGGACCTGCTCCTCAAAGCTCAATTACAAATTTCTTCGAATTTGTAATATGCTATTATTTAAATACTCTATGCAACAACTCACCGATCACTCAAGTCTCCGT
Source organism: Magicicada septendecula (assembly GCA_034769895.1). Taxonomy (NCBI): domain Eukaryota; kingdom Metazoa; phylum Arthropoda; class Insecta; order Hemiptera; family Cicadidae; genus Magicicada; species Magicicada septendecula. The sequence goes on along the minus strand of CM068374.1, from coordinate 310,007,237 downwards.
AGAAAACTTTTGACATGTGTTTGACGCTTTCATTGTGTTATCAGATTTTTTGTTATAAATTCAATCAAATTCTTTTGTTGAGTGTTTTATTATACAGTCCTCTGCTACAAATATCACATAATAAACAGCTTAAAACTTATCTTTTGCTTCATGAGAAAATGCCATTTTATAGAAAACGAAGTGTAATATATTTCATGAGCATGCGCCAAAAACTAATTCCCAATGTCAGCTACAACCGTGTGGTCTCGCAGTAACAGAAATGGATAAGGCAGTGTCTTCCATGGTCAGAGTAAAGACTGAATATCAGTTCTAACTGAACGAAAACAATACGAGTGCACTTAAATGCTGTGCCCTGTAAGACTTATTTAGACATGTATTTTACCATTTAACGTAACGCTTTAATAAACATAACAGCGGCAGCATATGTGGTGGCGGGGTGTATCATTGCAGCAAAATTCTGAATTATTATCAACCAATGAATCTTTTTTGTCCAACATCAAATAAGAAGGAATAATATTTTATTTAAACCAAGACACATTATTTATTTTGAACAGTTACAGTTTTACATAATAACAAAAATGTAAACGCTAATTCAAGGAATGAAAAATGTTCAAATTAAAAATAAAATATCTAATATGAGATAATGATATATTTTTGTCTCGTAAGGTGATATGAAACACATTGATCAAGTTAACATAAAAACGTTGTTTTAATAAAATTGAAATAAAGGATTTAATACAATTATATATTGGTCGAAATTGTAATTTAAGACAAACAAATAACAAGATAAATTTATACATGGAAATTAATGAAACAATGCATGTAAAAACATGAGTTAATGTTAATAAAATCCTTTGAATGTCACTTTAGCTTGACCTAACCTGTGCTTCACAGGCTCGTCTAACGGATCAGCGTATGTAATATCTTTAATCATATTTTGCTATTGGTAGTTTTCGGTTTGAGTTGACGGCAGCAGTGAAGGATTTATCGCGCGCCGCCTCAAGATAAACGACCTAGGGTTTTGAGCTTTCTTAATGATAAGTAGGCCTACACAACATTTATGCACTGTTTTGCTGTTAACGTGTGGAATTGGCTAGCAATACATCCAACAAATCTCTATAAAGAAGAATTTCAGAAACTGCTCTGTGAAGAAAAACTGTGTAGGCCTACTAATAGAGGAAGCTACTTAGAAAAATAGTTATCTCTTTACTTTCACATATATATTATAACCAAAAAAATATTTTTATAAAACTGTCAATTATATTTGATTGATCCTTGAATCACAAAAACTACTGCATAATATTCAATATTTTCTTAAGACTAACAAGCACACATTGTACAAATCTTATTTTAGTGCATCAAGTGATATTAGTACCAGTCAGGTGGACGCAACTAGGAAGTTGCCCATATGCACAAATACAACTAAATGTCTTCAGTATTTATTGCAGTCTGCAGAAATGGTAGGGTAGTTCTCCAGGTTAGCTATTCAGAAAAACATTTAAAATTTGTTCCTAATGTTATGGGTTTTCTGAACCTGATCCATAAAAGTTTATATAAAAACTATACTAATAATTTAGCAAATTTATGCAAGAAATATAAAAGCACAAGACTGTCATCCAAAACAGTGTGTAGAATACATCTCAGCAGAAGACGAAAATATTTGACGTCCACAATCCGCTGGCAATGTCCAAAACAACGATATGTATTTCAAGGAAACAGTATACTCAACTTACATATATATATATATATATATATATATATATATATGTAAGGGAAGGTCTGTTAATAATCGTACAATAATTAATGGAGTTTCAGTTGTTACTCCAGAGAAAATAGATTGTGAGACCTATGAATTGTTTTGTTGTGCGATTTATTGTTATGTGTATAATAGGCGATACTATTCCAATCGATTAATGAAGGACGTTATTGACGATGAACAAAAATATAGAGAGCTAAAGAATGCGACCTTGCTTACTAACATCAAGAATATATTTCTTAATTTCGTTAATAATGTCTTCGATTTATCCTATTGGACAAGAACTGAACAAGAGGTAGAAGCCCAATTGGCTTCACCAATTGATTTGGAGTCGTCGAGAAACCTAAAATTGGACAATGCAGTGTCTAATTCCAAGCAGTTAAACAAGTGTAAGACTACTTTGAGCAACCTGACATCTAGGCTTCATGCTATTTTTGAATATCAACATAGATTTAATGTGAAGATTCTAAAACCCGCTAGATGTATGGAGTTTGAAGACACCATACCTGCGTACGTGAACTCTTGCTATCAATCTTGTGATCAGATGATGGATGGTTACACTGAGACGAAATTTCGTGATGTGGATGCGTCGTCTTCTGAATTAAAAAAAAATCTTAGACCGGATGCGGGGAGTAGTGGAAAGCAAGTTAGGCGTTGTTCAGAACGCACCCGCGCTATCCGGATTGGTATCAGCTATGGAAGAAAGTTTGGTGGATGATGTAGACTCGAATCCTATGCTTGATAGGAATGATGAGAAAAGTTTGAAGAGTGTCGGGAAGGAGTTAGTTGCCACTGAAACTTCAGACAGTAGTACCAGTGTCCCTAATGATGGTACTTATCTCCAAATTGATGGTGTTGGTCTTATTAAACCATACGGTTGTTCCGTATCGTGTAATCTAAAGCAGTTTAGCAGAGTTAGTATTAAGGGTGATGGTCTGTTTTGTTTCAGAGCTATGATGCATTTGTTGGGCTACGAAGATGATGTAGAAAAATTTTAAAAGATACTTAGAGATTTAAAATTTAGAACCTTATTGCCGTTAGCAAATGATTTGGACAAAGTTTTACGGCCAACAGATGAAATACAGAAGGATAAACCCGGAGATTTCAGGGCAATCTGGAGTACTGATGACGTTCTATGCCTTACTGCTCTGGAGTTTGGTGTAAACTTTTGTTTCCACACTGAAATGTATTGTCCGGGGGGTGAGTTTGTGCAGGAATGTCGGAGATACACTTGTGGTATCTCTTACGACGGTCCAGACTATCACATGCTGTACACTGGTGACCACTTCGATGCTTTGCAATCGATTGATGCTTCTAGTCAGGTTTCTACTGTTGAACCTGTTTGTAATAGGGGTTTTAAACTAGCTGTCAGGAAATACTCGCGATCGGTTTACGATAATACAATAAAATCACAGGTGAACCAACTTAAGACTCAACTTGCTCAGTATTCTGAGCAAGAAATTGAGGACGCTAGGTCACGTTCTACATCCATCGGTGAATTGAAGCGAGCCTTGAGGTTGGTTTCTAGATCGGCCCTCAAACTGGTGGAAGTGCTAAAAGTGTATGGAATAGTGGTAGAAGTGAAGAGTGTTTTTGATGCTTGTAGTGCGCCGGGGGGTTTTTCACAGATTCTTCCTTTAGAGCGTGCCTCGTTTATTTACTCCACTTCTTTGAGATCAGGGTTAAAACAGAAGTGTGGTGAGTTGAGATTTTTTGATGATACCGAGTATTACTTTGATCCACTCTTGAAAGGAGATGGTGACTTGACTAATGAAGGAAATATAAATGATATATTATCTAGGTACAGTGGATTCTTTGACCTGTTTGTTTCTGATGGGTGTGTCGATTCGAGTTTTGATTATGATAAGCAGGAAGAAATCAATCTTAATTTGAAATTGAGTGAGCTTAGATTGGCGGTCGAGTGTGTGAAGATTGGTGGGGTGTCTGTAGTTAAGTTGTTTGATTTTTCTTTGGAAAAACTTCAGATGGCTATACTCGAAGTGTTACCTTGGTTTGAGTCTGCACAAATTTATGTGCCTGCTACTACCAGGTCGGCCAGTGCGGAAAAGTATCTGATTTTGATTAACAAACGAGATAAGAAAGCGGAGTCAGATTTGGTCAGAGATGATATTGTTTTACTTCAGAACATTTGCTTGCAGACACAATATACTGGTTTGCTTTTACTTATACAGTGCTTGAATGACAAGTGCATTGATAACAGGAGGAGCAGTGCTACTGAAAGTTTTAAATCCTTCACTTCATTGGTTATGATCAGTTTAGAAGCACAAGATTAAAGAGTGACACAAATATGACTAGGTTTGAGAGGCATGAGTATCCAGAACGTCCATTAACCTTTAAGAAGAAAACTGGTGGTTGTTCAGCTGCATTGTATTATATACCATATAACTTGCAACGATACAAATTAAAACTGCATAGATTGGTAATATTGAAATCTGGAAGTAGGAAAATTTATTACATTAAAACATTAAAATTTACTACTGTCTTATTAGTTTATAATATAAAATTGTTTATTAAAAATAAATCGTCTTTCAATAATTGAGTATATGGGCTTGTTTTACAATTATATTAATTGTTGCGTTGAATTCCGCTGTTTGCGTAGCCTCTCGACGCTCCGCGCACGCAGTTCGACTGGACCGCTCCAAATCTGAACGTCGATCGTTCGAAGATCACTAACGCTGATAATTCACGTCTTTGCACACTGCGATATGAACTGATATTGTTTACAATTTATATTTACTTAATCTCAGTGATTTTAACTGGGTAAAATAGATCGAGTATTGAACTTACACTAACTCCGGTTTCTTGAAGTGTTCTCGCGTAACTATCAAAATATCTCGGCAGATATTATGGCCCTACTCCGGAAAATCTTCCACTGTACGCGGGAAAGCACTAGAATGATCTATTTATTATTTGAGTTCTGTAAGTGGTAATGGTTACGAAGACCTCGAACCGTGAACCAACTTCTAAGTCTACAGGAAAACGACCTGTCTTGTCACAAAAAACACGTGGCAGCGAGTATGTATTTCTATATCGAGTCTTCGTAAGCAACTGAGCGGTCCATCCGCTGAAAGCGTCCGTCTCAAGTAAATTTTAGACCCTCTGATTGGTTGAAACTGTAGCAACGTCACAGATGAGGACACAGATAGACTGAAATCAGGCTTAACTCTGTCCGATTCTTTAGAGGCATGTCTAGATTTAATCTACAAATTTTATTACTTTCTAGGAGATAACGAGAATAAAAGACGACGGATTTCATTTTAAAAACCATATAAAAAGTATAGATGTGGAGCACTGAGTATATAGAAAATGTAGCTTATAACCATGAGAACACGCTGTCCAAGTTTCAGAACGAAAAGTTAATTTTCCTCGAAGTTATTAAATAAAATGTAAAGCACACGCAAGCTAACGTACTTACACACAAGTATCTCACATGACATAAAAGAGAATAAATACAATTGAGAATATTTAAAAACAACACACTTTTTTAAACATAGCTGGGTTCTAAACTTATGACTAATTTACAAAGAAAAGAACAAAATCAATTTTTAACTTGTTTATAGCCGTCAGAAATGTGTTACAGCATTAGTATTCCAATTATATGAAATTCATATCCTGTGTTCTGTTACAATATATATATATGACAGACATAAATTAACATTAACATAAATTAAGGTTAATAGGGAAAACAACTCTCAAGTGAAAGTATACGGCACTAAATTAAGTGGATGCCTTAAACCAGACCATCAGAACGAGCTGTAGACAACAGTGCAACACGAATTTGGAGTAGTGGCTGCCAGTATGTATTGTACAATACCATCTGGATAAGTGGCCGACCCATAGATGACTTTTCTATCTACATTAAGTTAGACAGCTGAACATATTATAAAAACATACGATGAGCTACAACTGTGCACAATTTGGTAGGATGCGGTATTGACTAGAGGTATAATGAGTCATTTCTGAACACGGTATGTTGTCAATTGTCACTGTCCAGTGCCTTAAACCAAGCTGCACATATCAAGGGAAAGAGCTAAGAACTGTACGTAAAACAGCTGGTAGTCAACGTTGGCCGCAATCTGGCTAAGGTTTAACTGTGTTATACAGATATATTTGTGCGACAGCAAGCATGAAATCCCACCTCACTACTGCGTCAAATGGTGATAAGCGTAACTGCAAAGTTAAAGACTAATAAAAATCAGAAATTATGTCTCACATAATCACTATAAACTCTCTAAAGCAACACAACCCAATGAGTTAATTTCCAGTTTATTTGTAATCTATATATTAATCAACGATAAACAAAAAATAATAATTATATAGTCTATTTCTATTGAGTCTAAACCTTTCACAATATGACACAAACTAGATGAGTTCTTGAAAACCAGCCACCACAGTCTATGTTTGTACGCAAGCGCTAGTAACATACAATTAGGTGCTACTAAACTGTAATGGTTGTGGTGTTGGCAATTCAGAAAACTTAATTTTAGAAACTGAAAGTTCTTTAAAGTTGAAGGAAAACTATTTTATGTATTCAAGTATGATGCTTGAAGTCCAGTTGCTTGTGTATCCAATAGGATTCGTCCAAATTCTGTGAGCATTTCTCCGTTATTGTTTGAAAGAACTAGATGTATACACTTCATTCCCCTGGAACTTGACTACGATAAATGAAAAGTGAAACACAGAGAAAGAAGAAACAAAAAGGCACTCACTATCAAAAATAATTTGTAATCTTCATATAAACATTAGTAACAAACGAGCCTCGTCATTAACGTCAGGAATGCAAAATGTTTCATATTACAGTACTACGCTTTGGCGTCCTGTAACGTATGTAAGAAGACAGCGTACTGTCGTATATTTAGCCAATCTTCTGCCTTTAAGTAACGAAACTAAAGGAATAGGATACATACAAATTTCAGTTTACACAGTTATCCAATTGCTTGTTGACATAGTCAGAAACATTAACAAGAAATGTTCTGTATTTTGGGTCGCACGAAATATTTACGTGGTTGAACTCGATTCGCGGCGCGTACGTAGATCAGTTCTAAAAAAGACACATTCTAAAAATCGGACAAATTTGTCATTACTGTCTTTTGTAAGAAAATTATTTCACTGTTGAAAATGTAATATGGTTTTTAAAGACTTTGTTTTGAAAAAAATTAGTTTAAAAATCACATTCAACATTTATTAACAATAAAAATACATAGTGTACATTACACCAAGCTACTTTTGCCCTTTATTATAAACTATAGGTATCATTTTCTTATTGGAAATTTAATTCTAAATAAATAGCTAAGTGTTATAAGAAACAGATTCTAAATACCAAAACCACAACATAATACAGATAGCGAACACTAATCATCAACATTGTGTTCTTGATACCTAAACTTATTTTATGGAACTAGGTTTATACATCCGCCCCTCCCCAGGACCATCACTTAATTCTTTATTCTTCATCAATGCAGGTAATCATTTTGTTCCTTCCATCTTTTCGTTTTAAAGGACCTGCTCCTCAAAGCTCAGTTACAAATTTCTTCGAATTTGTAATATGCTATTATTTAAATACTCTATGCAACAACTCACCGATCACTCAAGTCTCCGTAGAAAACTTTTGACATGTGTTTGACGCTTTCATTGTGTTATCAGATTTTTTGTTATAAATTCAATCAAATTCTTTTGTTGAGTGTTTTATTATACAGTCCTCTGCTACAAATATCACATAATAAACAGCTTAAAACTTATCTTTTGCTTCATGAGAAAATGCCATTTTATAGAAAACGAAGTGTAATATATTTCATGAGCATGCGCCAAAAACTAATTCCCAATGTCAGCTACAACCGTGTGGTCTCGCAGTAACAGAAATGGATAAGGCAGTGTCTTCCATGGTCAGAGTAAAGACTGAATATCAGTTCTAACTGAACGAAAACAATACGAGTGCACTTAAATGCTATGCCCTGTAAGACTTATTTAGACATGTATTTACCATTTAACGTAACGCTTTAATAAACATAACAGCGGCAGCATATGTGGTGGCGGGGTGTATCATTGCAGCAAAATTCTGAATTATTATCAACCAATGAATCTTTTTTGTCCAACATCAAATAAGAAGGAATAATATTTTATTTAAACCAAGACACATTATTTATTTTGAACAGTTACAGTTTTACATAATAACAAAAATGTAAACGCTAATTCAAGGAATGAAAAATGTTCAAATTAAAAATAAATATCTAATATGAGATAATGATATATTTTTGTCTCGTAAGGTGATATGAAACACATTGATCAAGTTAACATAAAAACGTTGTTTTAATAAAATTGAAATAAAGGATTTAATACAATTATATATTGGTCGAAATTGTAATTTAAGACAAACAAATAACAAGATAAATTTATACATGGAAATTAATGAAACAATGCATGTAAAAACATGAGTTAATGTTAATAAAATCCTTTGAATGTCACTTTAGCTTGACCTAACCTGTGCTTCACAGGTTCGTCTAACGGATCAGCGTATGTAATATCTTTAATCATATTTTGCTATTGGTAGTTTTCGGTTTGAGTTGACGGCAGCAGTGAAGGATTTATCGCGCGCCGCCTCAAGATAAACGACCCAGGGTTTTGAGCTTTCTTAATGATAAGTAGGCCTACACAACATTTATGCACTGTTTTGCTGTTAACGTGTGGAATTGGCTAGCAATACATCCAACAAATCTCTATAAAGAAGAATTTCAGAAACTGCTCTGTGAAGAAAAACTGTGTAGGCTTACTAATAGAGGAAGCTACTTAGAAAAATTGTTATCTCTTTACTTTCACATATATATTATAACCAAAAAAATATTTTTATAAAAATGTCAATTATATTTGATTGATCCTTGAATCACAAAAACTACTGCATAATATTCAACATTTTCTTAAGACTAACAAGCACACATTGTACAAATCTTATTTTAGTGCATCAAGTGATATTAGTACCAGTCAGGTGGACGCAACTAGGAAGTTGCCCATATGTACAAATACAACTAAATGTCTTCAGTATTTATTGCAGTCTGCAGAAATGGTAGGGTAGTTCTCCAGGTTAGCTATTCAGAAAAACATTTAAAATTTGTTCCTAATGTTACGGGTTTTCTGAACCTGATCCATAAAAGTTTATATAAAAACTATACTAATAATTTAGCAAATTTATGTAAGAAATATAAAAGCACAAGACTGTCATCCAAAACAGTGTGTAGAATACATCTCAGCAGAAGACGAAAATATTTGACGGCCACAATCCGCTGGCAATGTCCAAAACAACGATATGTATTTCAAGGAAACAGTATACTCAACTTACATATATATATATATATATATATATATATATATATATATATGTAAGGGAAGGTCTGTTAATAATCGTACAATAATTAATGGAGTTTCAGTTGTTACTCCAGAGAAAATAGATTGTGAGACCTATGAATTGTTTTGTTGTGCGATTTATTGTTATGTGTATAATAGGCGATACTATTCCAATCGATTAATGAAGGACGTTATTGACGATGAGCAAAAATATAGAGAGCTAAAGAATGCGACCTTGCTTACTAACATCAAGAATATATTTCTTAATTTCGTTAATAATGTCTTCGATTTATCCTATTGGACAAGAACTGAACAAGAGGTAGAAGCCCAATTGGCTTCACCAATTGATTTGGAGTCGTCGAGAAACCTAAAATTGGACAATGCAGTGTCTAATTCCAAGCAGTTAAACAAGTGTAAGACTACTTTGAGCAACCTGACATCTAGGCTTCATGCTATTTTTGAATATCAACATAGATTTAATGTGAAGATTCTAAAACCCGCTAGATGTATGGAGTTTGAAGACACCATACCTGCGTACGTGAACTCTTGCTATCAATCTTGTGATCAGATGATGGATGGTTACACTGAGACGAAATTTCGTGATGTGGATGCGTCGTCTTCTGAATTAAAAAAAAATCTTAGACCGGATGCGGGGAGTAGTGGAAAGCAAGTTAGGCGTTGTTCAGAACGCACCCGCGCTATCCGGATCGGTATCAGCTATGGAAGAAAGTTTGGTGGATGATGTAGACTCGAATCCTATGCTTGATAGGAATGATGAGAAAAGTTTGAAGAGTGTCGGGAAGGAGTGAGTTGCCACTGAAACTTCAGACAGTAGTACCAGTGTCCCTAATGATGGTACTTATCTCCAAATTGATGGTGTTGGTCTTATTAAACCATACGGTTGTTCCGTATCGTGTAATCTAAAGCAGTTTAGCAGAGTTAGTATTAAGGGTGATGGTCTGTTTTGTTTCAGAGCTATGATGCATTTGTTGGGCTACGAAGATGATGTAGAAAAATTTTAAAAGATACTTAGAGATTTAAAATTTAGAACCTTATTGCCGTTAGCAAATGATTTGGACAAAGTTTTACGGCCAACAGATGATATACAGAAGGATAAACCCGGAGATTTCAGGGCAATCTGGAGTACTGATGACGTTCTATGCCTTACTGCTCTGGAGTTTGGTGTAAACTTTTGTTTCCACACTGAAATGTATTGTCCGGGGGGTGAGTTTGTGCAGGAATGTCGGAGATACACTTGTGGTAGCTCTTACGACGGTCCAGACTATCACATGCTGTACACTGGTGACCACTTCGATGCTTTGCAATCGATTGATGCTTCTAGTCAGGTTTCTACTGTTGAACCTGTTTGTAATAGGGGTTTTAAACTAGCTGTCAGGAAATACTCGCGATCGGTTTACGATAATACAATAAAATCACAGGTGAACCAACTTAAGACTCAACTTGCTCAGTATTCTGAGCAAGAAATTGAGGACGCTAGGTCACGTTCTACATCCATCGGTGAATTGAAGCGAGCCTTGAGGTTGGTTTCTAGATCGGCCCTCAAACTGGTGGAAGTGCTAAAAGTGTATGGAATAGTGGTAGAAGTGAAGAGTGTTTTTGATGCTTGTAGTGCGCCGGGGGGTTTTTCACAGATTCTTCCTTTAGAGCGTGCCTCGTTTATTTACTCCACTTCTTTGAGATCAGGGTTAAAACAGAAGTGTGGTGAGTTGAGATTTTTTGATGATACCGAGTATTACTTTGATCCACTCTTGAAAGGAGATGGTGACTTGACTAATGAAGAAAATATAAATGATATATTATCTAGGTACAGTGGATTCTTTGACCTGTTTGTTTCTGATGGGTGTGTCGATTCGAGTTTTGATTATGATAAGCAGGAAGAAATCAATCTTAATTTGAAATTGAGTGAGCTTAGATTGGCGGTCGAGTGTGTGAAGATTGGTGGGGTGTCTGTAGTTAAGTTGTTTGATTTTTCTTTGGAAAAACTTCAGACGGCTATACTCGAAGTGTTACCGTGGTTTGAGTCTGCACAAATTTATGTGCCTGCTACTACCAGGTCGGCCAGTGCGGAAAAGTATCTGATTTTGATTAACAAACGAGATAAGAAAGCGGAGTCAGATTTGGTCAGAGATGATATTGTTTTACTTCAGAACATTTGCTTGCAGACACAATATACTGGTTTGCTTTTACTTATACAGTGCTTGAATGACAAGTGCATTGATAACAGGAGGAGCAGTGCTACTGAAAGTTTTAAATCCTTCATTGGTTATGATCAGTTTAGAAGCACAAGATTAAAGAGTGACACAAATATGACTAGGTTTGAGAGGCATGAGTATCCAGAACGTCCATTAACCTTTAAGAAGAAAACTGGTTTATATACCATATAACTTGCAACGATACAAATTAAAACTGCATAGATTGGTAATATTGAAATCTGGAAGTAGGAAAATTTATTACATTAAAACATTAAAATTTACTACTGTCTTATTAGTTTATAATATAAAATTTTTTATTAAAAATAAATCGTCTTTCAATAATTGAGTATATGGGCTTGTTTTACAATTATATTAATTGTTGCGTTGAATTCCGCTGTTTGCGTAGCCTCTCGACGCTCCGCGCACGGAGTTCGACTGGACCGCTCCAAATCTGAACGTCGATCGTTCGAAGATCACTAACGCTGATAATTCACGTCTTTGCACACTGCGATATGAACTGATATTGTTTACAATTTATATTTACTTAATCTCAGTGATTTTAACTGGGTAAAATAGATCGAGTACTAACTCCGGTTTCTTGAAGTGTTCTCGCGTAACTATCAAAATATCTCGGCAGATATTATGGCCCTACTCCGGAAAATCTTCCACTGTACGCGGGAAAGCACTAGAATGATCTATTTATTATTTGAGTTCTGTAAGTGGTAATGGTTACGAAGACCTCGAACCGTGAACCAACTTCTAAGTCTACAGGAAAACGACCTGTCTTGTCACAAAAAACACGTGGCAGCGAGTATGTATTTCTATATCGAGTCTTCGTAAGCAACTGAGCGGTCCATCCGCTGAAAGCGTCCGTCTCAAGTAAATTTTAGACCCTCTGATTGGTTGAAACTGTAGCAACGTCACAGATGAGGACACAGATAGACTGAAATCAGGCTTAACTCTGTCCGATTCTTTAGAGGCATGTCTAGATTTAATCTACAAATTTTATTACTTTCTAGGAGATAACGAGAATAAAAGACGACGGATTTCATTTTAAAAACCATATAAAAAGTATAGGTGTGGAGCACTGAGCATATGGAAAATGTAGCTTATAACCATGAGAACACTCTGTCCAAGTTTCAGAACGAAAAGTTAATTTTCCTCGAAGTTATTAAATAAAATGTAAAGCACACGCAAGCCAACGTACTTACACACAAATATCTCACATGACATAAAAGAGAATAAATACAATTGAGAATATTTAAAAACAACACACTTTTTTAAACATAGCTGGGTTCTAAACTTATGACTAATTTACAAAGAAAAGAACAAAATCAATATTTAACTTGTTTATAGCCGTCAGAAATGTGTTACAGCATTAGTATTCCAATTATATGAAATTCATATCCTGTGTTCTGTTACAATATATATATATATATATATATATATATATGACAGACATAAATTAACATTAACATAAATTAAGGTTAATAGGGAAAACAACTCTCAAGTGAAAGTATACGGCACTAAATTAAGTGGATGCCTTAAACCAGACCATCAGAACGAGCTGTAGACAACAGTGCAACACGAATTTGGAGTAGTGGCTGCCAGTATGTATTGTACAATACCATCTGGATAAGTGGCCGACCCATAGATGACTTTTCTATCTACATTAAGTTAGACAGCTGAACATATTATAAAAACATACGATGAGCTACAACTGTGCACAATTTGGTAGGATGCGGTATTGACTAGAGGTATAATGAGTCATTTCTGAACACGGTATGTTGTCAATTGTCACTGTCCAGTGCCTTAAACCAAGCTGCACATATCAAGGGAAAGAGCTAAGAACTGTACGTAAAACAGCTGGTAGTCAACGTTGGCCGCAATCTGGCTAAGGTTTAACTGTGTTATACAGATATATTTGTGCGACAGCAAGCATGAAATCCCACCTCACTACTGTGTCAAATGGTGATAAGCGTAACTGCAAAGATAAAGACTAATAAAAATCAGAAATTATGTCTCACATAATCACTATAAACTCTCTAAAGCAACACAACCCAATGAGTTAATTTCCAGTTTATTTGTAATCTATATATTAATCAACGATAAACAAAAAATAATAATTATATAGTCTATTTCTATTGAGTCTAAACCTTTCACAATATGACACAAACTAGATGAGTTCTTGAAAACCAGACACCACAGTCAATGTTTGTACGCAAGCGCTAGTAACATACAATTAGGTGCTACTAAACTGTAATGGTTGTGGTGTTGGCAATTCAGAAAACTTAATTTTAGAAACTGAAAGTTCTTTAAAGTTGAAGGAAAACTATTTTATGTATTCAAGTATGATGCTTGAAGTCCAGTTGCTTGTGTATCCAATAGGATTCGTCCAAATTCTGTGAGCATTTCTCCGTTATTGTTTGAAAGAACTAGATGTATACACTTCATTCCCCTGGAACTTGACTACGATAAATGAAAAGTGAAACACAGAGAAAGAAGAAACAAAAAGGCACTCACTATCAAAAATAATTTGTAATCTTCATATAAACATTAGTAACAAACGAGCCTCGTCATTAACGTCAGGAATGCAAAATGTTTCATATTACAGTACTACGCTTTGGCGTCCTGTAACGTATGTAAGAAGACAGCGTACTGTCGTATATTTAGCCAATCTTCTGCCTTTAAGTAACGAAACTAAAGGAATAGGATACATACAAATTTCAGTTTACACAGTTATCCAATTGCTTGTTGACATAGTCAGAAACATTAACAAGAAATGTTCTGTATTTTGGGTCGCACGAAATATTTACGTGGTTGAACTCGATTCGCGGCGCGTACGTAGATCAGTTCTAAAAAAGACACATTCTAAAAATCGGACAAATTTGTCATTACTGTCTTTTGTAAGAAAATTATTTCACTGTTGAAAATGTAATATGGTTTTTAAAGACTTTGTTTTGAAAAAAATTAGTTTAAAAATCACATTCAACATTTATTAACAATAAAAATACATAGTGTACATTACACCAAGCTACTTTTGCCCTTTATTATAAACTATAGGTATCATTTTCTTATTGGAAATTTAATTCTAAATAAATAGCTAAGTGTTATAAGAAACAGATTCTAAATACCAAAACCACAACATAATACAGATAGCGAACACTAATCATCAACATTGTGTTCTTGATACCTAAACTTATTTTATGGAACTAGGTTTATACATCCGCCCCTCCCCAGGACCATCACTTAATTCTTTATTCTTCATCAATGCAGGTAATCCTTTTGTTCCTTCCATCTTTTCGTTTTAAAGGACCTGCTCCTCAAAGCTCAGTTACAAATTTCTTCGAATTTGTAATATGCTATTATTTAAATACTCTATGCAACAACTCACCGATCACTCAAGTCTCCGTAGAAAACTTTTGACATGTGTTTGACGCTTTCATTGTGTTATCAGATTTTTTGTTATAAAATCAATCAAATTCTTTTGTTGAGTGTTTTATTATACAGTCCTCTGCTACAAATATCACATAATAAACAGCTTAAAACTTATCTTTTGCTTCATGAGAAAATGCCATTTTATAGAAAACGAAGTGTAATATATTTCATGAGCATGCGCCAAAAACTAATTCCCAATGTCAGCTACAACCGTGTGGTCTCGCAGTAACAGAAATGGATAAGGCAGTGTCTTCCTTGGTCAGAGTAACGACTGAATATCAGTTCTAACTGAACGAAAACAATACGAGTGCACTTAAATGCTGTGCCCTGTAAGACTTATTTAGACATGTATTTTACCATTTAACGTAACGCTTTAATAAACATAACAGCGGCAGCACATGTGGTGGCGGGGTGTATCATTGCAGCAAAATTCTGAATTATTATCAACCAATGAATCTTTTTTGTCCAACATCAAATAAGAAGGAATAATATTTTATTTAAACCAAGACACATTATTTATTTTGAACAGTTACAGTTTTACATAATAACAAAAATGTAAAAGCTAATTCAAGGAATGAAAAATGTTCAAATTAAAAATAAATATCTAATATGAGATAATGATATATTTTTGTCTCGTAAGGTGATATGAAACACATTGATCAAGTTAACATAAAAACGTTGTTTTAATAAAATTGAAATAAAGGATTTAATACATATATATTGGTCGAAATTGTAATTTAAGACAAACAAATAACAAGATAAATTTATACATGGAAATTAATGAAACAATGCATGTAAAAACATGAGTTAATGTTAATAAAATCCTTTGAATGTCACTTTAGCTTGACCTAACCTGTGCTTCACAGGTTCGTCTAACGGATCAGCGTATGTAATATCTTTAATCATATTTTGCTATTGGTAGTTTTCGGTTTGAGTTGACGGCAGCAGTGAAGGATTTATCGCGCGCCGCCTCAAGATAAACGACCCAGGGTTTTGAGCTTTCTTATTGATAAGTAGGCCTACACAACATTTATGCACTGTTTTGCTGTTAACGTGTGGAATTGGCTAGCAATACATCCAACAAATCTCTATAAAGAAGAATTTCAGAAACTGCTCTGTGAAGAAAAACTGTGTAGGCCTACTAATAGAGGAAGCTACTTAGAAAAATAGTTATCTCTTTACTTTCACATATATATTATAACCAAAAAAATATTTTTATAAAACTGTCAATTATATTTGATTGATCCTTGAATCACAAAAACTACTGCATAATATTCAACATTTTCTTAAGACTAACAAGCACACATTGTACAAATCTTATTTTAGTGCATCAAGTGATATTAGTACCAGTCAGGTGGACGCAACTAGGAAGTTGCCCATATGCACAAATACAACTAAATGTCTTCAGTATTTATTGCAGTCTGCAGAAATGGTAGGGTAGTTCTCCAGGTTAGCTATTCAGAAAAACATTTAAAATTTGTTCCTAATGTTACGGGTTTTCTGAACCTGATCCATAAAAGTTTATATAAAAACTATACTAATAATTTAGCAAATTTATGTAAGAAATATAAAAGCACAAGACTGTCATCCAAAACAGTGTGTAGAATACATCTCAGCAGAAGACGAAAATATTTGACGGCCACAATCCGCTGGCAATGTCCAAAACAACGATATGTATTTCAAGGAAACAGTATACTCAATTTACACATATATATATATATATGTAAGGGAAGGTCTGTTAATAATCGTACAATAATTAATGGAGTTTCAGTTGTTACTCCAGAGAAAATAGATTGTGAGACCTATGAATTGTTTTGTTGTGCGATTTATTGTTATGTGTATAATAGGCGATACTATTCCAATCGATTAATGAAGGACGTTATTGACGATGAAGAAAAATATAGAGAGCTAAAGAATGCGACCTTGCTTACTAACATCAAGAATATATTTCTTAATTTCGTTAATAATGTCTTCGATTTATCCTATTGGACAAGAACTGAACAAGAGGTAGAAGCCCAATTGGCTTCACCAATTGATTTGGAGTCGTCGAGAAACCTAAAATTGGACAATGCAGTGTCTAATTCCAAGCAGTTAAACAAGTGTAAGACTACTTTGAGCAACCTGACATCTAGGCTTCATGCTATTTTTGAATATCAACATAGATTTAATGTGAAGATTCTAAAACCTGCTAGATGTATGGAGTTTGAAGACACCATACCTGCGTACGTGAACTCTTGCTATCAATCTTGTGATCAGATGATGGATGGTTACACTGAGACGAAATTTCGTGATGTGGATGCGTCGTCTTCTGAATTAAAAAAAAATCTTAGACCGGATGCGGGGAGTAGTGGAAAGCAAGTTAGGCGTTGTTCAGAACGCACCCGCGCTATCCGGATTGGTATCAGCTATGGAAGAAAGTTTGGTGGATGATGTACACTCGAATCCTATGCTTGATAGGAATAATGAGAAAAGTTTGAAGAGTGTCGGGAAGGAGTGAGTTGCCACTGAAATTTCAGACAGTAGTACCAGTGTCCCTAATGATGGTACTTATCTCCAAATTGATGGTGTTGGTCATATTAAACCATACGGTTGTTCCGTATCGTGTAATCTAAAGCAGTTTAGCAGAGTTAGTATTAAGGGTGATGGTCTGTTTTGTTTCAGAGCTATGATGCATTTGTTGGGCTACTAAGATGATGTAGAAAAATTTTAAAAGATACTTAGAGATTCAAAATTTAGAACCTTATTGCCGTTAGCAAATGATTTGGACAAAGTGTTACGGCCAACAGATGAAATACAGAAGGATAAACCCGGAGATTTCAGGGCAATCTGGAGTACTGATGACGTTCTATGCCTTACTGCTCTGGAGTTTGGTGTAAACGTTTGTTTCCACACTGAAATGTATTGTCCGGGGGGTGAGTTTGTGCAGGAATGTCGGAGATACACTTGTGGTATCTCTTACGACGGTCCAGACTATCACATGCTGTACACTGGTGACCACTTCGATGCTTTGCAATCGATTGATGCTTCTAGTCAGGTTTCTACTGTTGAACCTGTTTGTAATAGGGGTTTTAAACTAGCTGTCAGGAAATACTCGCGATCGGTTTACGATAATACAATAAAATCACAGGTGAACCAACTTAAGACTCAACTTGCTCAGTATTCTGAGCAAGAAATTGATGACGCTAGGTCACGTTCTACATCCATCGGTGAATTGAAGCGAGGCTTGAGGTTGGTTTCTAGATCGGCCCTCAAACTGGTGGAAGTGCTAAAAGTGTATGGAATAGTGGTAGAAGTGAAGAGTGTTTTTGATGCTTGTAGTTCGCCGGGGGGTTTTTCACAGATTCTTGCTTTAGAGCGTGCCTCGTTTATTTACTCCACTTCTTTGAGATCAGGGTTAAAACAGAAGTGTGGTGAGTTGAGATTTTTTGATGATACCGAGTATTACTTTGATCCACTCTTGAAAGGAGATGGTGACTTGACTAATGAAGAAAATATAAATGATAAATTATCTAGGTACAGTGGATTCTTTGACCTGTTTGTTTCTGATGGGTGTGTCGATTCGAGTTTTGATTATGATAAGCAGGAAGAAATCAATCTTAATTTGAAATTGAGTGAGCTTAGATTGGCGGTCGAGTGTGTGAAGATTGGTGGGGTGTCTGTAGTTAAGTTGTTTGATTTTTCTTTGGAAAAACTTCAGATGGCTATACTCGAAGTGTTACCTTGGTTTGAGTCTGCACAAATTTATGTGCCTGCTACTACCAGGTCGGCCAGTGCGGAAAAGTATCTGATTTTGATTAACAAACGAGATAAGAAAGCGGAGTCAGATTTGGTCAGAGATGATATTGTTTTACTTCAGAACATTTGCTTGCAGACACAATATACTGGTTTGCTTTTACTTATACAGTGCTTGAATGACAAGTGCATTGATAACAGGAGGAGCAGTGCTACTGAAAGTTTTAAATCCTTCATTGGTTATGATCAGTTTAGAAGCACAAGATTAAAGAGTGACACAAATATGACTAGGTTTGAGAGGCATGAGTATCCAGAACGTCCATTAACCTTTAAGAAGAAAACTGGTGGTTGTTCAACTGCATTGTATTATATACCATATAACTTGCAACGATACAAATTAAAACTGCTTAGATTGGTAATATTGAAATCTGGAAGTAGGAAAATTTATTACATTAAAACATTAAAATTTACTACTGTCTTATTAGTTTATAATATAAAATTGTTTATTAAAAATAAATCGTCTTCCAATAATTGAGTATATGGGCTTGTTTTACAATTATATTAATTGTTGCGTTGAATTCCGCTGTTTGCGTAGCCTCTAGACGCTCCGCGCATGCAGTTCGACTGGACCGCTCCAAATCTGAACGTCGATCGTTCGAAGATCACTAACGCTGATAATTCACGTCTTTGCACACTGCGATATGAACTGATATTGTTTACAATTTATATTTACTTAATCTCAGTGATTTTAACTGGGTAAAATAGATCGAGTATTGAACTTACACTAACTCCGGTTTCTTGAAGTGTTCTCGCGTAACTATCAAAATATCTCGGCAGATATTATGGCCCTACTCCGGAAAATCTTCCACTGTACGCGGGAAAGCACTAGAATGATCTATTTATTATTTGAGTTCTGTAAGTGGTAATGGTTACGAAGACCTCGAACCGTGAACCAACTTCTAAGTCTACAGGAAAACGACCTGTCTTGTCACAAAAAACACGTGGCAGCGAGTATGTATTTCTATATCGAGTCTTCGTAAGCAACTGAGCGGTCCATCCGCTGAAAGCGTCCGTCTCAAGTAAATTTCAGACCCTCTGATTGGTTGAAACTGTAGCAACGTCACAGATGAGGACACAGATAGACTGAAATCAGGCTTAACTCTGTCCGATTCTTTAGAGGCATGTCTAGATTTAATCTACAAATTTTATTACTTTCTAGGAGATAACGAGAATAAAAGACGACGGATTTCATTTTAAAAACCATATAAAAAGTATAGGTGTGGAGCACTGAGTATATGGAAAATGTAGCTTATAACCATGAGAACACTCTGTCCAAGTTTCAGAACGAAAAGTTAATTTTCCTCGTAGTTATTAAATAAAATGTAAAGCACACGCAAGCCAACGTACTTACACACAAATATCTCACATGACATAAAAGAGAATAAATACAATTGAGAATATTTAAAAACAACACACTTTTTTAAACATAGCTGGGTTCTAAACTTATGACTAATTTACAAAGAAAAGAACAAAATCAATATTTAACTTGTTTATAGCCGTCAGAAATGTGTTACAGCATTAGTATTCCAATTATATGAAATTCATATCCTGTGTTCTGTTACAATATATATATATATATATATATATATATATATATATGACAAGACATAAATTAACATTAACATAAATTAAGGTTAATAGGGAAAACAACTCTCAAGTGAAAGTATACGGCACTAAATTAAGTGGATGCCTTATACCAGACCATCAGAACGAGCTGTAGACAACAGTGCAACACGAATTTGGAGTAGTGGCTGCCAGTATGTATTGTACAATACCATCTGGATAAGTGGCCGACCCATAGATGACTTTTCTATCTACATTAAGTTAGACAGCTGAACATATTATAAAAACATACGATGAGCTACAACTGTGCACAATTTGGTAGGATGCGGTATTGACTAGAGGTATAATGAGTCATTTCTGAACACGGTATGTTGTCAATTGTCACTGTCCAGTGCCTTAAACCAAGCTGCACATATCAAGGGAAAGAGCTAAGAACTGTACGTAAAACAGCTGGTAGTCAACGTTGGCCGCAATCTGGCTAAGGTTTAACTGTGTTATACAGATATATTTGTGCGACAGCAAGCATGAAATCCCACCTCACTACTGTGTCAAATGGTGATAAGCGTAACTGCAAAGTTAAAGACTAATAAAAATCAGAAATTATGTCTCACATAATCACTATAAACTCTCTAAAGCAACACAACCCAATGAGTTAATTTCCAGTTTATTTGTAATCTATATATTAATCAACGATAAACAAAAAATAATAATTATATAGTCTATTTCTATTGAGTCTAAACCTTTCACAATATGACACAAACTAGATGAGTTCTTGAAAACCAGACACCACAGTCAATGTTTGTACGCAAGCGCTAGTAACATACAATTAGGTGCTACTAAACTGTAATGGTTGTGGTGTTGGCAATTCAGAAAACTAAATTTTAGAAACTGAAAGTTCTTTAAAGTTGAAGGAAAACTATTTTATGTATTCAAGTATGATGCTTGAAGTCCAGTTGTTTGTGTATCCAATAGGATTCGTCCAAATTCTGTGAGCATTTCTCCGTTATTGTTTGAAAGAACTAGATGTATACACTTCATTCCCCTGGAACTTGACTACGATAAATGAAAAGTGAAACACAGAGAAAGAAGAAACAAAAAGGCACTCACTATCAAAAATAATTTGTAATCTTCATATAAACATTAGTAACAAACGAGCCTCGTCATTAACGTCAGGAATGCAAAATGTTTCATATTACAGTACTACGCTTTGGCGTCCTGTAACGTATGTAAGAAGACAGCGTACTGTCGTATATTTAGCCAATCTTCTGCCTTTAAGTAACGAAACTAAAGGAATAGGATACATACAAATTTCAGTTTACACAGTTATCCAACTGCTTGTTGACATAGTCAGAAACATTAACAAGAAATGTTCTGTATTTTGGGTCGCACGAAATATTTACGTGGTTGAACTCGATTCGCGGCGCGTACGTAGATCAGTTCTAAAAAAGACACATTCTAAAAATCGGACAAATTTGTCATTACTGTCTTTTGTAAGAAAATTATTTCACTGTTGAAAATGTAATATGGTTTTTAAAGACTTTGTTTTGAAAAAAATTAGTTTAAAAATCACATTCAACATTTATTAACAATAAAAATACATAGTGTACATTACACCAAGCTACTTTTGCCCTTTATTATAAACTATAGGTATCATTTTCTTATTGGAAATTTAATTCTAAATAAATAGCTAAGTGTTATAAGAAACAGATTCTAAATACCAAAACCACAACATAATACAGATAGCGAACACTAATCATCAACATTGTGTTCTTGATACCTAAACTTATTTTATGGAACTAGGTTTATACATCCGCCCCTCCCCAGGACCATCACTTAATTCTTTATTCTTCATCAATGCAGGTAATCCTTTTGTTCCTTCCATCTTTTCGTTTTAAAGGACCTGCTCCTCAAAGCTCAGTTACAAATTTCTTCGAATTTGTAATATGCTATTATTTAAATACTCTATGCAACAACTCACCGATCACTCAAGTCTCCGTAGAAAACTTTTGACATGTGTTTGACGCTTTCATTGTGTTATCAGATTTTTTGTTATAAATTCAATCAAATTCTTTTGTTGAGTGTTTTATTATACAGTCCTCTGCTACAAATATCACATAATAAACAGCTTAAAACTTATCTTTTGCTTCATGAGAAAATGCCATTTTATAGAAAACGAAGTGTAATATATTTCATGAGCATGCGCCAAAAACTAATTCCCAATGTCAGCTACAACCGTGTGGTCTCGCAGTAACAGAAATGGATAAGGCAGTGTCTTCCATGGTCAGAGTAACGACTGAATATCAGTTCTAACTGAACGAAAACAATACGAGTGCACTTAAATGCTGTGCCCTGTAAGCTTATTTAGACATGTATTTTACCATTTAACGTAACGCTTTAATAAACATAACAGCGGCAGCATATGTAGTGGCGGGGTGTATCATTGCAGCAAAATTCTGAATTATTATCAACCAATGAATCTTTTTTGTCCAACATCAAATAAGAAGGAATAATATTTTATTTAAACCAAGACACATTATTTATTTTGAACAGTTACAGTTTTACATAATAACAAAAATGTAAACGCTAATTCAAGGAATGAAAAATGTTTAAATTAAAAATAAATATCTAATATGAGATAATGATATATTTTTGTCTCGTAAGGTGATATGAAACACATTGATCAAGTTAACATAAAAACGTTGTTTTAATAAAATTGAAATAAAGGATTTAATACAATTATATATTGGTCGAAATTGTAATTTAAGACAAACAAATAACAAGATAAATTTATACATGGAAATTAATGAAACAATGCATGTAAAAACATGAGTTAATGTTAATAAAATCCTTTGAATGTCACTTTAGCTTGACCTAACCTGTGCTTCACAGGTTCGTCTAACGGATCAGCGTATGTAATATCTTTAATCATATTTTGCTATTGGTAGTTTTCGGTTTGAGTTGACGGCAGCAGTGAAGGATTTATCGCGCGCCGCCTCAAGATAAACGACCCAGGGTTTTGAGCTTTCTTAATGATAAGTAGGCCTACACAACATTTATGCACTGTTTTGCTGTTAACGTGTGGAATTGGCTAGCAATACATCCAACAAATCTCTATAAAGAAGAATTTCAGAAACTGCTCTGTGAAGAAAAACTGTGTAGGCCTACTAATAGAGGAAGCTACTTAGAAAAATAGTTATCTCTTTACTTTCACATATATATTATAACCAAAAAAATATTTTTATAAAACTGTCAATTATATTTGATTGATCCTTGAATCACAAAAACTACTGCATAATATTCAACATTTTCTTAAGACTAACAAGCACACATTGTACAAATCTTATTTTAGTGCATCAAGTGATATTAGTACCAGTCAGGTGGACGCAACTAGGAAGTTGCCCATATGCACAAATACAACTAAATGTCTTCAGTATTTATTGCAGTCTGCAGAAATGGTAGGGTAGTTCTCCAGGTTAGCTATTCAGAAAAACATTTAAAATTTGTTCCTAATGTTACGGGTTTTCTGAACCTGATCCATAAAAGTTTATATAAAAACTATACTAATAATTTAGCAAATTTATGTAAGAAATATAAAAGCACAAGACTGTCATCCAAAACAGTGTGTAGAATACATCTCAGCAGAAGACGAAAATATTTGACGGCCACAATCCGCTGGCAATGTCCAAAACAACGATATGTATTTCAAGGAAACAGTATACTCAACTTACATATATATATATATATATATATATATATATATATATGTAAGGGAAGGTCTGTTAATAATCGTACAATAATTAATGGAGTTTCAGTTGTTACTCCAGAGAAAATAGATTGTGAGACCTATGAATTGTTTTGTTGTGCGATTTATTGTTATGTGTATAATAGGCGATACTATTCCAATCGATTAATGAAGGACGTTATTGACGATGAAGAAAAATATAGAGAGCTAAAGAATGCGACCTTGCTTACTAACATCAAGAATATATTTCTTAATTTCGTTAATAATGTCTTCGATTTATCCTATTGGACAAGAACTGAACAAGAGGTAGAAGCCCAATTGGCTTCACCAATTGATTTGGAGTCGTCGAGAAACCTAAAATTGGACAATGCAGTGTCTAATTCCAAGCAGTTAAACAAGTGTAAGACTACTTTGAGCAACCTGACATCTAGGCTTCATGCTATTTTTGAATATCAACATAGATTTAATGTGAAGATTCTAAAACCCGCTAGATGTATGGAGTTTGAAGACACCATACCTGCGTACGTGAACTCTTGCTATCAATCTTGTGATCAGATGATGGATGGTTACACTGAGACGAAATTTCGTGATGTGGATGCGTCATCTTCTGAATTAAAAAAAAATCTTAGACCGGATGCGGGGAGTAGTGGAAAGCAAGTTAGGCGTTGTTCAGAACGCACCCGCGCTATCCGGATTGGTATCAGCTATGGAAGAAAGTTTGGTGTATGATGTACACTCGAATCCTATGCTTGAT
The DNA here is from genome assembly GCA_034769895.1 of Magicicada septendecula. Lineage (NCBI taxonomy): Eukaryota > Metazoa > Arthropoda > Insecta > Hemiptera > Cicadidae > Magicicada > Magicicada septendecula. Next base: position 309,982,623 of record CM068374.1, on the reverse strand, counting down.
AGGAATGATGAGAAAAGTTTGAAGAGTGTCGGGAAGGAGTGAGTTGCCACTGAAACTTCAGACAGTAGTACCAGTGTCCCTAATGATGGTACTTATCTCAAAATTGATGGTGTTGGTCTTATTAAACCATACGGTTGTTCCGTATCGTGTAATCTAAAGCAGTTTAGCAGAGTTAGTATTAAGGGTGATGGTCTGTTTTGTTTCAGAGCTATGATGCATTTGTTGGGCTACGAAGATGATGTAGAAAAATTTTAAAAGATACTTAGAGATTCAAAAATTAGAACCTTATTGCCGTTAGCAAATGATTTGGACAAAGTGTTACGGCCAACAGATGAAATACAGAAGGATAAACCCGGAGATTTCAGGGCAATCTGGAGTACTGATGACGTTCTATGCCTTACTGCTCTGGAGTTTGGTGTAAACTGTTGTTTCCACACTGAAATGTATTGTCCGGGGGGTGGGTTTGTGCAGGAATGTCGGAGATACACTTGTGGTATCTCTTACGACGGTCCAGACTATCACATGCTGTACACTGGTGACCACTTCGATGCTTTGCAATCGATTGATGCTTCTAGTCAGGTTTCTACTGTTGAACCTGTTTGTAATAGGGGTTTTAAACTAGCTGTCAGGAAATACTCGCGATCGGTTTACGATAATACAATAAAATCACAGGTGAACCAACTTAAGACTCAACTTGCTCAGTATTCTGAGCAAGAAATTGTGGACGCTAGGTCACGTTCTACATCCATCGGTGAATTGAAGCGAGGCTTGAGGTTGGTTTCTAGATCGGCCCTCAAACTGGTGGAAGTGCTAAAAGTGTATGGAATAGTGGTAGAAGTGAAGAGTGTTTTTGATGCTTGTAGTGCGCCGGGGGGGGTTTTCACAGATTCTTGCTTTAGAGCGTGCCTCGTTTATTTACTCCACTTCTTTGAGATCAGGGTTAAAACAGAAGTGTGGTGAGTTGAGATTTTTTGATGATACCGAGTATTACTTTGATCCACTCTTGAAAGGAGATGGTGACTTGACTAATGAAGAAAATATTGTAACATGACAGATATAAGCATAATATTGAATGGCAATTGATCATTAGAATAATGAAGTTATAATGTTTAAATTTGGAAGAAAGCATTAAGTTTAATATAAATTAATTAATTCATAGCAACTGTGGAAAGAAATCATTATTATAAAGAAAATACAAGTTCAAATAAAAGGAGTTACTAGTGATGAGTCATCCAAAACCAGTCTCATAACCAAAGGTTTTCAAGGTATAACCCAGGAAGGTAAAATAGTAAATAACAAAGCAGTACACAATATGACCAAACCCACAACGAGGGAGAATAAATAAAAGAGAAACCCTAAAATAAGCCAAGATCAACCAATACAGGTTGTGTATTTCTGAATTAAAGAAGAAGATGGAGAAGATCCCAAGAAACCTGATGGCATCAAGAACAGATGGAGAAGATACCAGTCCCAGAAGGCAGGAGAAAAGAAGACTGAAGAAAGAAGAAGAGGGCAGCATCCTGAAGAAGACGTCATGCTCTTATAAAAGACACCCAAATCCCTATATCCCCAAAATATATATCTAAAAACAAAAGTATAACGAAATAAAAACCACATGTATATAAATTTAAGAGAGAGAAGTGAACAAAGTAAAAGTTTCCTGTGAACTAAGATGAAACAATAATATAGTACCCATGGAACAAATCTCCATTGAAAAAACGCTAACCAATTTATTATGTTAATAAGACTATACGACCATTTAGCATTAACATAATATATAAGTGCAAAGTGAACCAGTGATAGTTTTGGGTATTATAAAAAATGAACCTTGTGTTTCATTCTTAGCAATCACAAACATTGGATGCAATGAAATATGCATTTTTCAATGACTTAAAATATGTACGGTGACAATATGTTGTTCATAAGACATGAATCTGTTTAAAATAACATTTTTGTTTTACATGAAAAAAGAAAAACAGATTTCATAGTGCTTTGTGAACGGTTCATACTATTTATTTGTTAATGACAGTGTACAATTCCCCAAAAAACAAGGTATAAAAGACTGTATAAAAACTGTAGAATCCTACTTATAATAATAGTTAGAAATAAGAATATAAATATAAGGTTTTAATGTATATAGTACAAGAATGTTTAAAAATGTTTTAGATATAAGGCCATTTGTTTGGGTCTGAAACAACTAACATCAGAACTATAAAAATAATTACCACTTGTAAATAGTAGAGAGTAATTAAGATGTTAGTTAGTACAAAACCTTTGTTGTAAACCATATTTCCATGTTGGAAATGGGAATTTTGTTGCAAAATGTCTGATTTGAAGACAACCATTTATTTAAAAAAAAAAAAAAAAATGTTCTTTATTTTGTGTTAACTATTGTTTGTATTGTAACCAATACTAATTGTTTTTGTGTAATTTGAAAACATGTTTAATTTATAATACTATTTGTAAAAAGTCAGAGAGGGTATCACACATCATATATTGTTTGTAAATTATTTTGTAAGAAAAATTGTTAAAAAAAATCATAGGCCAAAAGAATGGAAACCAAACTTCATCAAAACAGAGAAATTACTCATTTAAAAGCAAATAAACAAAAGGGGTTTAGACAAAATAAACTTGAGATCATGCCATATAATTGCACATACCATTTAGAGAGATTTTAATAAATTATATTCAGAATTATAAATGAAAATAAAATGACTAAACTCAGAAATTTAGACATGGGAGTCATATATTTCAGAATAATGTTTCAGAATACAACTAATTCAATTAATTACCAGAAAATAAGGGAATAGGAACCTTTTAATACAATATAGGATTATTAATATTAAATATAACTGATAAAATGGCTGAATTTACATTATAACAGGAAGTAAATTTTGGAAATGTTTGACTTATCAGAGTATATCAAACTGAAAGTGAAATTACTATTTTTTGGACAGAAAACACTATAAAATGGCATTATTTAATCTGAAAATAACCAGAATGAACTGAAAGATTAATTTAAATCAAATCTAGTGAATAAAATTGACAAATAACCAAAGTTTAGGCATTCATATAGTGAAATAGTAAAATGTACACAGGATGTGAAAATATTTTTGAACAATGTTAAGGATAATATTATATGGGCTAAGAGTTTAATTGAAACTGAAGGAAACAGTTAGTTAATTATTGGTAGTTGAACGGTCAACATGACACCTTTGAAAACGTGAATAACCTAACCTATAATCGTATTACAAAGCGAGTGTATAGTGAGTTATTGTGAAATCGCGAGCGACTTGTAAAATACTTCTGAAACTATCATATTATAACAGAAACGATCAAGTAACACTCCATAACACAGAACAATATAAATCTACTCCGAAAAACACCATAAAACACTAGAAAACTGTATAATACATTAAACCAAATTAGTGACGGAATCGGAGAAAGTGTTTGAACTAATAATTATACAGATACACTAAATACAACCCAGAATCACTACACCAGTCACTACACAACATATAACAAGAGATTTGCGGACACGAGAACAGAAATATTGCGTCAAAATACATTATTTGGAATGCAGCAGTAACGAGCAACATTTTGATCGACTTGACGGCAGCCATCTTTCTTTGACAATTCCAGTGCCTCTTAGTGGTTCATCACAGCTGTTTGGTGAAAACAATTATTATATTTACAAATTATTATTCAATGTCTGTGTTTATTAATAACTATTAATTTGATTGTAACGTTATACTTTTTAAATATTAGCCCGATTTCTCTGACTTTGGTAATAACTGGCTGTTTAAAGAACCCTATATAATTTTTATATCATATACTTGTAACTTTTTTCGATATCCTGAGAATCGATACTAATCGATAAGAGTCAATATTGCTATTACTTAATAAAATATTAATACTTTTCAATACTTAATAGTTCTTTATTTCTTCAATAATACTAATTACCAATAATATAATTCTAATTGATAATCTACAAGGATTTTACCACCCGTAAGTGAAGATAACCTAAAAAATAGAAAGGTAAACAAATATCGATTGGTTTACAGACAGTCTTATGAGTGGTGATAGATTATTTAAATTATACTAAAACTTTAATAAAAATTTTCAGAAGAGCATTACACTGTTTAAAACTTCACAGCCCTATATTAATTAATTGATCCTAATTAATTAATTAATAAAATTAAAATAATTTTTTTTTATAAACATAATTTTTTTTTAAATTTCCTTCAAAACAATAAATTTTGTTTTGAAACGTTCGGCGAAGCCAAGCATATATATTTCTTCATCAACTTTACGCTACTCGACCGGTCTTGCTACCATTGGGACTCGACCAGCTGGGAAACTTAAGGAAGTGTTTCAGGCCAGTAAGACGTCGAGAGCCACACCAATTACACACCAATTAAACACCTTACAACTTACAGATTCACGCATCAATCTTATTTATTTTATTACAAATTGGCTAGTCCAAACAGAGGGGCTTGATTACATCGGAGTCACATACTCCATAATAAGTATATTATCAACACACATCTATACTTATTTAATTTGTTTTATTACAAATTGGCGCACAACTTCAGGGGCTTTAATTAGCGATTGGAAGGCCAATAAATTCTGCCCAATCACTAGTTGGAGCTAGGCAACAGCTACAAAGCCAGAGAACAACAAGGGAAAATGCAACGACGTGCGACATCTAAGAAACGGGCGGCGGAGGCCGAAAAAGAAATAGAGTTGGAAATGGACAATAAGGAGGCAACGCCAGTAGATGCGGAGAGTTCATTGCCACCGGTGTTATCCAAACAAACGGAACAACCGGAGATACCCACGCAAACAGGGGAAGTCAATGTCCGGAAAGAACAATTAGAAAAACCCGCACAATTAGAGAATGCGGCAATACAAGAGATGCTCAGAATGATGATGGAAGAAATCAAATCCAGTAAGAATAAAATGGACGAAAATTGTAGGGAATTGAAGGAAGACTTGAGTAAGAAAATGGGGAGTGATAACCAGTCCTTGAAAGAAGAATTAAGTGGGATGAACAAGAACATGGAAGAGTTGAAGGGAGACAACCAGTCCTTGAAAGAAGATTTAGGAAATAAAATCGAAACAACAAACAAGAAGATGGAAGAAGAGATGGGGAAGAAGTTAGAAGAATTGAAGGAAGACAATCAGTCCCTGACGAAGAAGATGGAAGAAAACAGCAAGAAGATGGAAGAGAAGATGGAAGAAAACAGCAAGAAGATGGAAGAGAAGATGGAAGAAAACAGCAAGAAGATGGAAGAGAAGATGGGAGGAAAGTTAGAAGAATTGAAGAAGGATAATCAAGCCACAAAAGAAGAGTTGACTGGGATGAACAAGAACATGGAAGAATTGAAGGAAGACAACCAATCGTTCAAGGAAGAATTCAAGTCAACTAAAGAAGAGTTGATTAATAAAATTGAAAATACCAATCAGAAAATAGATGAAACCAGGAAGAAGATAGAGAAAAACAACCGACAATTGAAGGAAGAGTTGAAAGAAGATAACAGGAAGTTGGAAGAGAAGATGGGGGAGAAATTGGAAGAATTGAGAGAAGACAATCAAATTCTAAGAGAAGAGTTAAGGGAGGTAAATCAGGAGAATTTGGACAAACTGGACGAAAGGATGGAATTGTTGCGAGAAGAAATGAATAAGGAAATCAAGGTTAACAAAAAAGCGATGGATAAGAAGATGGAAGAAGAAAATATAATGGTCAATCGACAGATTCGAGAGATTGATGGAAAGTGCAACCAGACCGAAAAGGAGGTGAATGAGTTTAAAGAAGTGGTGAACATCAAGTTCACAAATATCGAAGAACATAGTCGTAGGAAGGTAGAAGAACAGAGGAAGGAAAATCAAGAAGAATTCGGAAAAGTACGCAACCAGGTCACAGAACGATGTAATGATATACAAGAGACCATGGCCAATATCACCGGTCAGGTGCGACAAAGCCGAGAGGAGATGGAAGCGATTAGAAACAGACCGACTCATTTCACCGGATTGCCCGTCAACGAAAGCCGAGAGTGGCTCAACTTCCGGCAGTACAAACGTAAGCCGATGGAGTTCCTGGCTAGGGTAGAAGAATATTTAACCAAGCATAAAATTACCCAATGGAGCCATAGCAGGGAGATATTCGACGAGTCTTTCCGAGACATAACAGATAATTGGTGGATGGCCAACCGGAGTGAAATTTCCGACTACCAACAGTTCCGGAAAATGTTTAAAACAAAATACTGGTCTGAGACTACCCAGAACTTGATACGTGACAATATTTGTAACGGAAGATACAGGTCACAATTAGGTAGCAGTATGACGGCATATTTCTTGGGGAAGGTGTGTATGGCAAAGCACCTTGAGCCAGCAATCCCAGAAGAATGTTTAGTGAATAAGATATCTTATCACTATGATGAGGACATTATCAGGGCCCGGAGAGGTAGTCAGATCAAGACGATCCAGGGAATGACTGAGTTATTGGAGGGATACGAGAATGAAGAGTATTATCGGCAGAGCAGGAAGAGAAATGAGAGACCAGAAGCAAGGCCGACTACTTACCCCAATAACGGCAATAACCATACAAATAACCGGAACCAGCCCAGTAATTACGACGGCCCTAACAACCAGCCGCGTAATAACCAGTTTAACGGAAATTTTAACGGCGTGAGAAATAACAACCCCTACCCAAATAATCGAAACCACTTTTATCAACAAAATAATAATGTTCCATACAGTCAGAGAAATCCATATCCCAACAATAATGGTAACAGGCCTTACCCACCTAACCGAAATTACTATAATGATAATATTAATAATAATAATAATAGCAATAGTAATAACCGAGTGTCGCGCCCTAGGGTAAATTTTATAAGAGCAGAAGATCGCGGACCCAGGAGATATTATCAACCGAGGAGGAGCAGCTTCCACGGCGCTGACCGAAGATGGCGGAGTGCGGAACGAAACGGCCCAAGATACGAACAGGAAAGACGAAGTACCAGCCTGGAAGATCTTGGCAGACAACGGAACAGGGCGTTAAACATCAACCAGGGTACAGAACGTCAGGAAACAAACCAGAGTTTCCCGAACGATGCCTCGGTCAACAATAACTTAAACAATGACCAAAATGCTTTAAACGAGAGGAGGCAGTAATCAACAACGATGACCCGTTACTGCTTATACTTCCTGGGTTAGAAAAGGATGATTTGCAACAAGCAAACAATGATAAAAATATCACTATTATCAGTAACCATTATTTGAAAGACATACGAACTGAACTTTTGGAAGAGAACGAGAAGAGTCTCAGCAACAATAATAATGAGATAATTTATATAACAGCGGAGGTGGAAGGAGTTCCCGCTAGAATAATGATAGACACAGGAGCTAATATTTCAATAATAAACTCCAATGAGTTGGAGAGAATACAGAGTACATGTGGTAAAACTTTGCCAATGTTACCAGTCAACAACATTGTATTGGTAGGTGCAACTGGTCGCCAAAATAAAACCATCAGGAAGCAAGTTTCCTTAAGTGTCGTTAGCCGTGATATAGCTTTAGACATGGAATTTTTAATCGCCACCGGACTACCATTTGACATCTTAGTCGGTTGCGATATTCTTCGTAGATATTCGGCAGTAATCGATCTTAATTTAAATAAAGTATCACTTTTCCCAGACGGAGTAACATGGACCGCAGATCTGGTAGGAAGCACAACTATACTTCCCAGCCCAATACATCAACAACTTCGAAAAATTAATATTATAAGAAACAGCCCTCTTTCTAAACCCATAATATACAATAATGGAGGAGAGGATTTATGGTCAGTTAAGATCCAAGAAATACGTAATTTCCAGTGCGGAAGCGATAACAAGAAAATACCAACGCACATGGCTGATCGGCTAATTGCAATATATGAGAAATACAAGGCGGTGTTTTCTGATGAACCAGGGAAGGTAAAAAACTACCAGTGCCAACTTCGTTTTAAAGAAAACGTAGAGTTTAACCGGAGGTCATATCCAATAGCGCAGTCGCTCAAAGAAGCCGTGAGAACAGAGATAAACAAGATGATTGAAAACGACATAATTGAGATTAGTCAATCACCTTACACTAGTCCAATTATTGCTGTTCCGAAGAAAGACGGACAAGTCCGGCTCTGTTTAGATGCGCGTGAGTTGAACAAGACAATTGTGAATGACAGAACATCTCCCGGTGAAATAGAAGAAATCTTAAAGCGTTTTCATGGTACTAACTTTATTAGCACCTGGGATACGGTCTGTGGTTATTGGCAGGTAGAGCTGCATCCACAAAGCCGCCAATACGTAGCGTTCATTTTCGAAGGGCGCAATTACCAGTTCAAGAGACTGCCCTTCGGACTTGTCAATTCTGTCGCCATATTTGTGGCATGCATGGACCAGATTTTGGGACCAGAAGCGCTCCAATTTACCACCGTCTATGTTGACGATTTACTAATCACATCCGGAACCTGGGAGGAGCATTGTTACAGAGTGGAATTTGTACTAAACAAACTAGCGCAGAACAACATAACATTGAAGTTGGAGAAATCCAAGTTCATAGCGCGCGAGGTACAATTCTTAGGCTTCAACCTAGACGACAGAGGTATTACCCCATCAGCAGAGAAAGTGGAGGCAATTCAGAGGTTCCCGCAACCAAGAAACAGGAAACAATTGCAATCTTTCCTCGGACTCTGTAACTATTACAGGAAGTTTCAGAGCCGATATTCCGAGTTGACCGCCAAGTTTCAACCACAGTTATCTGCCAAAAACAAATGGATTTGGGGTGAAGATCAAGATATTACTTTCCGATTGATAAAAGAGAAGTTTCTGGAGAGTGTGATACTTCGTCACCCAGATTTTAAGAAACCGTTCTTTCTAAACTGTGACGCTAGCGATCTAAGCTTAGGAACGACCTTATACCAGGAAGATGAGGAGGGACAACATCTGGTAATAAGCTTCGCTAGTCGCACACTGAACCAGTGCGAAAAGAACTACAGTGTGACAGAAAAGGAATTGTTGAGCGTGGTGTTCGCATGCAGCAAGTTCCGGACGTACATTCTCGGATATCAAGTCACGGTACGAACTGATCATAAATCCATCTCGTTCCTTCGTAGGTGCAAATTGAGTCACGGCCGATTGGCTAGGTGGGTACTCGCCCTACAAGAATATGACCTGAAATGGGAATACATTCCAGGAAAGAAGAACGTGGTAGCGGATGTGTTGTCACGTATAAATCTGGAAGATCAGACTTTCGAGGGAGAGAAGGAGAGCTTAGTAAAAATTTATAACATATTCACGACCAGAGCCGATTTACAAGCTTTGTTAATAAATATCCGAATCCATCAGCAGTCTGATCCTAAGCTGAAAAACATCGTGAGTCGTTTAGAAGCCAATGATGAAACCATTTCTAAATATTACCACCTTAACAAGGGAATTTTATTCATAAAAACCGCATTGGACGATGAGACATGGAAGGTGATAATCCCGCACCAAATAGAAAAGGAGGTCATCATCGATTACCATGTCAGGTATGGTCACATGGGAGCGTTAAAAGTGATACAAGCTCTAGAGGAAAATTGTAAGATCAAGAATATCAACCGCAAGGTGAGAACACACATCAAGTCCTGTAAGATCTGCCAATGTGCAAAAATAAACAATGAAAAGACAGAGGGTATCATGATACCGATAACTTCCAACGCAAAACTGGAAAAAGTGTTTTTGGATATATGCGGGCCATTTCCCCGTAGCGGTGGTCGACACAGATATAAATACTTGGTAATCATAATGGATCACTACACCAAGTATATAAAGCTATATCCGGTTAATCGGGCAACGACAGCAAAGGTTTTGGCGGTGATTATTGATTTGTATATCCCAGAGATCGGTAGACCATTTTCTATTATTACCGACCATGGTACACAGTTTAAGGGGAGGAGATGGCGAGAAACTTTATTAGCACTTGGGGTCAAAACATATAAGACATCAGTCTACCACCCAAGTAGCAATCCGGCTGAGAGAGTACTAAGAGAAGTGGGTAGGATATTGCGCACGTACTGTCACAACCAACAGAAAAAGTGGCAAGAGTACCTAGCAGCGACAGAAACATTCCTAAATTACGCCCACCATCCAGCTATAGGAATTCCACCGTACTCAGCCATGTATGAGAAGCCGACTCCCCGAGACATTGAACAAATCATTGAATTTCCAACGAACAACAATAGGAAATTCAACCAGTTGAAGTTTTACAATAAGGTAGCAGAAGATCAGGAAAAACGGCAAGCCAAATACCAGAAGGCAATAGGGCGAATTGTAACATATAAAGAGGGTGAGAAAGTCCTCCTAAAAAATAGAGAGCTGCCTAGCACCTTAGAAGGCATAACCAAAAAATTATTATTACTTTACACCGGACCATATGTTGTGGTAAATGATAAGCATAACAATACATATGAGTTGAAGGAAATCGTTTCAGGAAAGATCAAAGGAGTGTACAATCAAGCTTCTATGAAGAAATATTATGAAGAATGAGTTGTGAGTTATAGAATTTTGAATTTTTAATTTTAAAAATTTAAAAATAATGTAAGTACATCTTACAACCTAATATTTTGAGATGAACATTCTGGAGAATTAAAAGAAGAAGAAATTTTAATTTAATAATTTAAAAAAAAATTCAAAAATAATGTAAGTACATCTTACTACAACCTAATAATTTTGGAACAAACTTTATGGAAGAAAGAAAAAGAAAGAATTTTGAATATAACTTATTCTAAAATATGTAAGTACTTCTTACTACAACCTGATAATTTAGAACAAAACTTTATGGAAGAAAGAGAAAGAGAGAGAATTTTGAACTTAATTATACGAAAAATTTAAAATGAAGTAAGACCAACTTACTATAAATAAGTTTGTGAGAAAACTTTATGGTAAATAATTAAGAAGAATTTGATTTTGGAAAAATGCCAAAACATTCAGAAATAATAGTAAGATAATAGTACTATAAACATTTTTGAATGAAACAATTCTGGGAATAAATGAATTAAACAGAATTTGAATGTTGATAGAACGTCAGAACTTTGAAACAAGATAAGATCAACATATTACAAGGATGTATGAGAAATATTTTTCAATTAAATAAAAAGAATAGTTTGAACTTTACATTAAAACTAACCAAGTTCCAAAAAATATTTATGTGTCAATTATGATTGAATTGAGAAGAAAATAAAGTGGTTAATTCAGAAAAGAGAATTAACGTTAATCCAGAATAAATGCTAGACATTCACAATAGCATTTGAAGGAGTAGAGAAGACTAACAAAAAAGAGTGTAATATGCCAGAGAAGGAAAAAATTTGGAAGCAAAGAGACTAATTACCTATGAAACGATAATGAAAACAGTTAATTAAGAACGAAGAAGAACAACTCATACCAAACAGATGGAGAAGATGATTTTGAACAAATGATAATAATAAGACCTATATGAAATGCAAAGAGAAGAAATACCACATGAAATATAATATAAATGAATTAATGTTAATGAATGCGAAGGCAGATTAATAACTTTCTAAGAGAAAGGAAAGAACCAAAATGTTTAAATAAAATGATCAATATAACAACCTGTATATCTAATGTAAAGATACAATGTTAAAAAATTAAATATAATATATTAAGACCATTCAAATAATGAATACGAAAGACTTTTATAAAGACCATGCTAATACTATGAGTAACCAGAAGAAAGTATAAAGAGAATTCAGATGGAGAAGAAAGAGAGTTACACTGTAAACAGTAAACAGAATTATTAAAAGAAAGGTTTTCAACCATAATAAAAATAAAATATATCAGACAAGTTAAGAGTTTTGAAAAAATATATATGTAATGAGTATAATAATGATTATGAAGATTTATTAAGATAGAAAATGTGAGATAATCTGAGAGACTACGAAGTGGAGAATCCAAAGATATTTTTATTAGTCGAAAATGAGACTACTTTTTTTTTATTTATTCGATGACTGACTGAAGATAATTCCAGCAGCATTATGTTTTTTGAGCAGGGATGGATATGCCCCTGTACTCAATTTATAGAAGTGGTGTATGGCCAGCAGAGAAGTAGCGTACAGTGCCCCTCTGATCTGCCCCAGCCCACGTGATAGGGAATGTTAGGGAATAAATATCCCAAGGATACAACACGAAGTTGATATAGGAAGAAAATGTATTACAATTATAATATATCTCAGAAGACACTAACTATCCGAAAAGGATCAGTAGTAAGACAAGTAACCATACATATAAAATTAATAAAACTCTAATATAAAAAAGTCGATATAAAAATGGAGAAGAAAATGAATTATAAGAAATGATGAAATTATCATAAGAAATTATTTCATCCATAAACATGTCTGAAATAATTACTTCTGGAGGGGAGCAATCTGTAACATGACAGATATAAGCATAATATTGAATGGCAATTGATCATTAGAATAATGAAGTTATAATGTTTAAATTTGGAAGAAAGCATTAAGTTTAATATAAATTAATTAATTCATAGCAACTGTGGAAAGAAATCATTATTATAAAGAAAATACAAGTTCAAATAAAAGGAGTTACTAGTGATGAGTCATCCAAAACCAGTCTCATAACCAAAGGTTTTCAAGGTATAACCCAGGAAGGTAAAATAGTAAATAACAAAGCAGTACACAATATGACCAAACCCACAACGAGGGAGAATAAATAAAAGAGAAACCCTAAAATAAGCCAAGATCAACCAATACAGGTTGTGTATTTCTGAATTAAAGAAGAAGATGGAGAAGATCCCAAGAAACCTGATGGCATCAAGAACAGATGGAGAAGATACCAGTCCCAGAAGGCAGGAGAAAAGAAGACTGAAGAAAGAAGAAGAGGGCAGCATCCTGAAGAAGACGTCATGCTCTTATAAAAGACACCCAAATCCCTATATCCCCAAAATATATATCTAAAAACAAAAGTATAACGAAATAAAAACCACATGTATATAAATTTAAGAGAGAGAAGTGAACAAAGTAAAAGTTTCCTGTGAACTAAGATGAAACAATAATATAGTACCCATGGAACAAATCTCCATTGAAAAAACGCTAACCAATTTATTATGTTAATAAGACTATACGACCATTTAGCATTAACATAATATATAAGTGCAAAGTGAACCAGTGATAGTTTTGGGTATTATAAAAAATGAACCTTGTGTTTCATTCTTAGCAATCACAAACATTGGATGCAATGAAATATGCATTTTTCAATGACTTAAAATATGTACGGTGACAATATGTTGTTCATAAGACATGAATCTGTTTAAAATAACATTTTTGTTTTACATGAAAAAAGAAAAACAGATTTCATAGTGCTTTGTGAACGGTTCATACTATTTATTTGTTAATGACAGTGTACAATTCCCCAAAAAACAAGGTATAAAAGACTGTATAAAAACTGTAGAATCCTACTTATAATAATAGTTAGAAATAAGAATATAAATATAAGGTTTTAATGTATATAGTACAAGAATGTTTAAAAATGTTTTAGATATAAGGCCATTTGTTTGGGTCTGAAACAACTAACATCAGAACTATAAAAATAATTACCACTTGTAAATAGTAGAGAGTAATTAAGATGTTAGTTAGTACAAAACCTTTGTTGTAAACCATATTTCCATGTTGGAAATGGGAATTTTGTTGCAAAATGTCTGATTTGAAGACAACCATTTATTTAAAAAAAAAAAAAAAAATGTTCTTTATTTTGTGTTAACTATTGTTTGTATTGTAACCAATACTAATTGTTTTTGTGTAATTTGAAAACATGTTTAATTTATAATACTATTTGTAAAAAGTCAGAGAGGGTATCACACATCATATATTGTTTGTAAATTATTTTGTAAGAAAAATTGTTAAAAAAAATCATAGGCCAAAAGAATGGAAACCAAACTTCATCAAAACAGAGAAATTACTCATTTAAAAGCAAATAAACAAAAGGGGTTTAGACAAAATAAACTTGAGATCATGCCATATAATTGCACATACCATTTAGAGAGATTTTAATAAATTATATTCAGAATTATAAATGAAAATAAAATGACTAAACTCAGAAATTTAGACATGGGAGTCATATATTTCAGAATAATGTTTCAGAATACAACTAATTCAATTAATTACCAGAAAATAAGGGAATAGGAACCTTTTAATACAATATAGGATTATTAATATTAAATATAACTGATAAAATGGCTGAATTTACATTATAACAGGAAGTAAATTTTGGAAATGTTTGACTTATCAGAGTATATCAAACTGAAAGTGAAATTACTATTTTTTGGACAGAAAACACTATAAAATGGCATTATTTAATCTGAAAATAACCAGAATGAACTGAAAGATTAATTTAAATCAAATCTAGTGAATAAAATTGACAAATAACCAAAGTTTAGGCATTCATATAGTGAAATAGTAAAATGTACACAGGATGTGAAAATATTTTTGAACAATGTTAAGGATAATATTATATGGGCTAAGAGTTTAATTGAAACTGAAGGAAACAGTTAGTTAATTATTGGTAGTTGAACGGTCAACATGACACCTTTGAAAACGTGAATAACCTAACCTATAATCGTATTACAAAGCGAGTGTATAGTGAGTTATTGTGAAATCGCGAGCGACTTGTAAAATACTTCTGAAACTATCATATTATAACAGAAACGATCAAGTAACACTCCATAACACAGAACAATATAAATCTACTCCGAAAAACACCATAAAACACTAGAAAACTGTATAATACATTAAACCAAATTAGTGACGGAATCGGAGAAAGTGTTTGAACTAATAATTATACAGATACACTAAATACAACCCAGAATCACTACACCAGTCACTACACAACATATAACAAGAGATTTGCGGACACGAGAACAGAAATATTGCGTCAAAATACATTATTTGGAATGCAGCAGTAACGAGCAACATTTTGATCGACTTGACGGCAGCCATCTTTCTTTGACAATTCCAGTGCCTCTTAGTGGTTCATCACAGCTGTTTGGTGAAAACAATTATTATATTTACAAATTATTATTCAATGTCTGTGTTTATTAATAACTATTAATTTGATTGTAACGTTATACTTTTTAAATATTAGCCCGATTTCTCTGACTTTGGTAATAACTGGCTGTTTAAAGAACCCTATATAATTTTTATATCATATACTTGTAACTTTTTTCGATATCCTGAGAATCGATACTAATCGATAAGAGTCAATATTGCTATTACTTAATAAAATATTAATACTTTTCAATACTTAATAGTTCTTTATTTCTTCAATAATACTAATTACCAATAATATAATTCTAATTGATAATCTACAAGGATTTTACCACCCGTAAGTGAAGATAACCTAAAAAATAGAAAGGTAAACAAATATCGATTGGTTTACAGACAGTCTTATGAGTGGTGATAGATTATTTAAATTATACTAAAACTTTAATAAAAATTTTCAGAAGAGCATTACACTGTTTAAAACTTCACAGCCCTATATTAATTAATTGATCCTAATTAGTTAATTAATAAAATTAAAATAATTTTTTTTTATAAACATAATTTTTTTTTAAATTTCCTTCAAAACAATAAATTTTGTTTTGAAACGTTCGGCGAAGCCAAGCATATATATTTCTTCATCAACTTTACGCTACTCGACCGGTCTTGCTACCATTGGGACTCGACCAGCTGGGAAACTTAAGGAAGTGTTTCAGGCCAGTAAGACGTCGAGAGCCACACCAATTACACACCAATTAAACACCTTACAACTTACAGATTCACGCATCAATCTTATTTATTTTATTACAAATTGGCTAGTCCAAACAGAGGGGCTTGATTACATCGGAGTCACATACTCCATAATAAGTATATTATCAACACACATCTATACTTATTTAATTTGTTTTATTACAATATAAATGATATATTATCTAGGTATACAGTGGATTCTTTGACCTGTTTGTTTCTGATGGGTGTGTCGATTCGAGTTTTGATTATGATAAGCAGGAAGAAATCAATCTTAATTTGAAATTGAGTGAGCTTAGATTGGCGGTCGAGTGTGTGAAGATTGGTGGGGTGTCTGTAGTTAAGTTGTTTGATTTTTCTTTGGAAAAACTTCAGATGGCTATACTCGAAGTGTTACCTTGGTTTGAGTCTGCACAAATTTATGTGCCTGCTACTACCAGGTCGGCCAGTGCGGAAAAGTATCTGATTTTGATTAACAAACGAGATAAGAAAGCGGAGTCAGATTTGGTCAGAGATGATATTGTTTTACTTCAGAACATTTGCTTGCAGACACAATATACTGGTTTGCTTTTACTTATACAGTGCTTGAATGACAAGTGCATTGATAACAGGAGGAGTAGTGCTACTGAAAGTTTTAAATCCTTCATTGGTTATGATCAGTTTAGAAGCACAAGATTAAAGAGTGACACAAATATGACTAGGTTTGAGAGGCATGAGTATCCAGAACGTCCATTAACCTTTAAGAAGAAAACTGGTGGTTGTTCAACTGCATTGTATTATATACCATATAACTTGCAACGATACAAATTAAAACTGCATAGATTGGTAATATTGAAATCTGGAAGTAGGAAAATTTATTACATTAAAACATTAAAATTTACTACTGTCTTATTAGTTTATAATATAAAATTGTTTATTAAAAATAAATCGTCTTTCAATAATTGAGTATATGGGCTTGTTTTACAATTATATTAATTGTTGCGTTGAATTCCGCTGTTTGCGTAGCCTCTCGACGCTCCGCGCACGGAGTTCGACTGGACCGCTCCAAATCTGAACGTCGATCGTTCGAAGATCACTAACGCTGATAATTCACGTCTTTGCACACTGCGATATGAACTGATATTGTTTACAATTTATATTTACTTAATCTCAGTGATTTTAACTGGGTAAAATAGATCGAGTACTAACTCCGGTTTCTTGAAGTGTTCTCGCGTAACTATCAAAATATCTCGGCAGATATTATGGCCCTACTCCGGAAAATCTTCCACTGTACGCGGGAAAGCACTAGAATGATCTATTTATTATTTGAGTTCTGTAAGTGGTAATGGTTACGAAGACCTCGAACCGTGAACCAACTTCTAAGTCTACAGGAAAACGACCTGTCTTGTCACAAAAAACACGTGGCAGCGAGTATGTATTTCTATATCGAGTCTTCGTAAGCAACTGAGCGGTCCATCCGCTGAAAGCGTCCGTCTCAAGTAAATTTTAGACCCTCTGATTGGTTGAAACTGTAGCAACGTCACAGATGAGGACACACATAGACTGAAATCAGGCTTAACTCTGTCCGATTCTTTAGAGGCATGTCTAGATTTAATCTACAAATTTTATTACTTTCTAGGAGATAACGAGAATAAAAGACGACGGATTTCATTTTAAAAACCATATAAAAAGTATAGGTGTGGAGCACTGAGTATATGGAAAATGTAGCTTATAACCATGAGAACACTCTGTCCAAGTTTCAGAACGAAAAGTTAATTTTCCTCGAAGTTATTAAATAAAATGTAAAGCACACGCAAGCCAACGTACTTACACACAAATATCTCACATGACATAAAAGAGAATAAATACAATTGAGAATATTTAAAAACAACACACTTTTTTAAACATAGCTGGGTTCTAAACTTATGACTAATTTACAAAGAAAAGAACAAAATCAATATTTAACTTGTTTATAGCCGTCAGAAATGTGTTACAGCATTAGTATTCCAATTATATGAAATTCATATCCTGTGTTCTGTTACAATATATATATATATATATATATATATATATATATATATGACAGACATAAATTAACATTAACATAAATTAAGGTTAATAGGGAAAACAACTCTCAAGTGAAAGTATACGGCACTAAATTAAGTGGATGCCTTAAACCAGACCATCAGAACGAGCTGTAGACAACAGTGCAACACGAATTTGGAGTAGTGGCTGCCAGTATGTATTGTACAATACCATCTGGATAAGTGGCCGACCCATAGATGACTTTTCTATCTACATTAAGTTAGACAGCTGAACATATTATAAAAACATACGATGAGCTACAACTGTGCACAATTTGGTAGGATGCGGTATTGACTAGAGGTATAATGAGTCATTTCTGAACACGGTATGTTGTCAATTGTCACTGTCCAGTGCCTTAAACCAAGCTGCACATATCAAGGGAAAGAGCTAAGAACTGTACGTAAAACAGCTGGTAGTCAACGTTGGCCGCAATCTGGCTAAGGTTTAACTGTGTTATACAGATATATTTGTGCGACAGCAAGCATGAAATCCCACCTCACTACTGTGTCAAATGGTGATAAGCGTAACTGCAAAGATAAAGACTAATAAAAATCAGAAATTATGTCTCACATAATCACTATAAACTCTCTAAAGCAACACAACCCAATGAGTTAATTTCCAGTTTATTTGTAATCTATATATTAATCAACGATAAACAAAAAATAATAATTATATAGTCTATTTCTATTGAGTCTAAACCTTTCACAATATGACACAAACTAGATGAGTTCTTGAAAACCAGACACCACAGTCAATGTTTGTACGCAAGCGCTAGTAACATACAATTAGGTGCTACTAAACTGTAATGGTTGTGGTGTTGGCAATTCAGAAAACTTAATTTTAGAAACTGAAAGTTCTTTAAAGTTGAAGGAAAACTATTTTATGTATTCAAGTATGATGCTTGAAGTCCAGTTGCTTGTGTATCCAATAGGATTCGTCCAAATTCTGTGAGCATTTCTCCGTTATTGTTTGAAAGAACTAGATGTATACACTTCATTCCCCTGGAACTTGACTACGATAAATGAAAAGTGAAACACAGAGAAAGAAGAAACAAAAAGGCACTCACTATCAAAAATAATTTGTAATCTTCATATAAACATTAGTAACAAACGAGCCTCGTCATTAACGTCAGGAATGCAAAATGTTTCATATTACAGTACTACGCTTTGGCGTCCTGTAACGTATGTAAGAAGACAGCGTACTGTCGTATATTTAGCCAATCTTCTGCCTTTAAGTAACGAAACTAAAGGAATAGGATACATACAAATTTCAGTTTACACAGTTATCCAATTGCTTGTTGACATAGTCAGAAACATTAACAAGAAATGTTCTGTATTTTGGGTCGCACGAAATATTTACGTGGTTGAACTCGATTCGCGGCGCGTACGTAGATCAGTTCTAAAAAAGACACATTCTAAAAATCGGACAAATTTGTCATTACTGTCTTTTGTAAGAAAATTATTTCACTGTTGAAAATGTAATATGGTTTTTAAAGACTTTGTTTTGAAAAAAATTAGTTTAAAAATCACATTCAACATTTATTAACAATAAAAATACATAGTGTACATTACACCAAGCTACTTTTGCCCTTTATTATAAACTATAGGTATCATTTTCTTATTGGAAATTTAATTCTAAATAAATAGCTAAGTGTTATAAGAAACAGATTCTAAATACCAAAACCACAACATAATACAGATAGCGAACACTAATCATCAACATTGTGTTCTTGATACCTAAACTTATTTTATGGAACTAGGTTTATACATCCGCCCCTCCCCAGGACCATCACTTAATTCTTTATTCTTCATCAATGCAGGTAATCCTTTTGTTCCTTCCATCTTTTCGTTTTAAAGGACCTGCTCCTCAAAGCTCAGTTACAAATTTCTTCGAATTTGTAATATGCTATTATTTAAATACTCTATGCAACAACTCACCGATCACTCAAGTCTCCGTAGAAAACTTTTGACATGTGTTTGACGCTTTCATTGTGTTATCAGATTTTTTGTTATAAATTCAATCAAATTCTTTTGTTGAGTGTTTTATTATACAGTCCTCTGCTACAAATATCACATAATAAACAGCTTAAAACTTATCTTTTGCTTCATGAGAAAATGCCATTTTATAGAAAACGAAGTGTAATATATTTCATGAGCATGCGCCAAAAACTAATTCCCAATGTCAGCTACAACCGTGTGGTCTCGCAGTAACAGAAATGGATAAGGCAGTGTCTTCCATGGTCAGAGTAACGACTGAATATCAGTTCTAACTGAACGAAAACAATACGAGTGCACTTAAATGCTGTGCCCTGTAAGACTTATTTAGACATGTATTTTACCATTTAACGTAACGCTTTAATAAACATAACAGCGGCAGCACATGTGGTGGCGGGGTGTATCATTGCAGCAAAATTCTGAATTATTATCAACCAATGAATCTTTTTTGTCCAACATCAAATAAGAAGGAATAATATTTTATTTAAACCAAGACACATTATTTATTTTGAACAGTTACAGTTTTACATAATAACAAAAATGTAAACGCTAATTCAAGGAATGAAAAATGTTCAAATTAAAAATAAATATCTAATATGAGATAATGATATATTTTTGTCTCGTAAGGTGATATGAAACACATTGATCAAGTTAACATAAAAACGTTGTTTTAATAAAATTGAAATAAAGGATTTAATACAATTATATATTGGTCGAAATTGTAATTTAAGACAAACAAATAACAAGATAAATTTATACATGGAAATTAATGAAACAATGCATGTAAAAACATGAGTTAATGTTAATAAAATCCTTTGAATGTCACTTTAGCTTGACCTAACCTGTGCTTCACAGGTTCGTCTAACGGATCAGCGTATGTAATATCTTTAATCATATTTTGCTATTGGTAGTTTTCGGTTTGAGTTGACGGCAGCAGTGAAGGATTTATCGCGCGCCGCCTCAAGATAAACGACCCAGGGTTTTGAGCTTTCTTAATGATAAGTAGGCCTACACAACATTTATGCACTGTTTTGCTGTTAACGTGTGGAATTGGCTAGCAATACATCCAACAAATCTCTATAAAGAAGAATTTCAGAAACTGCTCTGTGAAGAAAAACTGTGTAGGCCTACTAATAGAGGAAGCTACTTAGAAAAATAGTTATCTCTTTACTTTCACATATATATTATAACCAAAAAAATATTTTTATAAAACTGTCAATTATATTTGATTGATCCTTGAATCACAAAAACTACTGCATAATATTCAACATTTTCTTAAGACTAACAAGCACACATTGTACAAATCTTATTTTAGTGCATCAAGTGATATTAGTACCAGTCAGGTGGACGCAACTAGGAAGTTGCCCATATGCACAAATACAACTAAATGTCTTCAGTATTTATTGCAGTCTGCAGAAATGGTAGGGTAGTTCTCCAGGTTAGCTATTCAGAAAAACATTTAAAATTTGTTCCTAATGTTACGGGTTTTCTGAACCTGATCCATAAAAGTTTATATAAAAACTATACTAATAATTTAGCAAATTTATGTAAGAAATATAAAAGCACAAGACTGTCATCCAAAACAGTGTGTAGAATACATCTCAGCAGAAGACGAAAATATTTGACGGCAACAATCCGCTGGCAATGTCCAAAACAACGATATGTATTTCAAGGAAACAGTATACTCAATTTACACATATATATATATATATATGTAAGGGAAGGTCTGTTAATAGTCGTACAATAATTAATGGAGTTTCAGTTGTTACTCCAGAGAAAATAGATTGTGAGACCTATGAATTGTTTTGTTGTGCGATTTATTGTTATGTGTATAATAGGCGATACTATTCCAATCGATTAATGAAGGACGTTATTGACGGTGAACAAAAATGTAGAGAGCTAAAGAATGCGACCTTGCTTACTAACATCAAGAATATATTTCTTAATTTCGTTAATAATGTCTTCGATTTATCCTATTGGACAAGAACTGAACAAGAGGTAGAAGCCCAATTGGCTTCACCAATTGATTTGGAGTCGTCGAGAAACCTAAAATTGGACAATGCAGTGTCTAATTCCAAGCAGTTAAACAAGTTTAAGACTACTTTGAGCAACCTGACATCTAGGCTTCATGCTATTTTTGAATATCAACATAGATTTAATGTGAAGATTCTAAAACCCGCTAGATGTATGGAGTTTGAAGACACCATACCTGCGTATGTGAACTCTTGCTATCAATCTTGTGATCAGATAATGGATGGTTACACTGAGACGAAATTTCGTGATGTGGATGCGTCGTCTTCTGAATTAAAAAAAAATCTTAGACCGGATGCGGGGAGTAGTGGAAAGCAAGTTAGGCGTTGTTCAGAACGCACCCGCGCTATCCGGATTGGTATCAGCTATGGAAGAAAGTTTGGTGGATTATGTAGACTCGAATCCTATGCTTGATAGGAATGATGAGAAAAGTTTGAAGAGTGTCGGGAAGGAGTGAGTTGCCACTGAAACTTCAGACAGTAGTACCAGTGTCCCTAATGATGGTACTTATCTCCAAATTGATGGTGTTGGTCTTATTAAACCATACGGTTGTTCCGTATCGTGTAATCTAAAGCAGTTTAGCAGAGTTAGTATTAAGGGTGATGGTCTGTTTTGTTTCAGAGCTATGATGCATTTGTTGGGCTACTAAGATGATGTAGAAAAATTTTAAAAGATACTTAGAGATTCAAAATTTAGAACCTTATTGCCGTTAGCAAATGATTTGGACAAAGTGTTACGGCCAACAGATGAAATACAGAAGGATAAACCCGGAGATTTCAGGGCAATCTGGAGTACTGATGACGTTCTATGCCTTACTGCTCTGGAGTTTGGTGTAAACTTTTGTTTCCACACTGAAATGTATTGTCCGGGGGGGTGAGTTTGTGCAGGAATGTCGGAGATACACTTGTGGTATCTCTTACGACGGTCCAGACTATCACATGCTGTACACTGGTGACCACTTCGATGCTTTGCAATCGATTGATGCTTCTAGTCAGGTTTCTACTGTTGAACCTGTTTGTAATAGGGGTTTTAAACTAGCTGTCAGGAAATACTCGCGATCGGTTTACGATAATACAATAAAATCACAGGTGAACCAACTTAAGACTCAACTTGCTCAGTATTCTGAGCAAGAAATTGATGACGCTAGGTCACGTTCTACATCCATCGGTGAATTGAAGCGAGGCTTGAGGTTGGTTTCTAGATCGGCCCTCAAACTGGTGGAAGTGCTAAAAGTGTATGGAATAGTGGTAGAAGTGAAGAGTGTTTTTGATGCTTGTAGTGCGCCGGGGGGTTTTTCACAGATTCTTCCTTTAGAGCGTGCCTCGTTTATTTACTCCACTTCTTTGAGATCAGGGTTAAAACAGAAGTGTGGTGAGTTGAGATTTTTTGATGATACCGAGTATTACTTTGATCCACTCTTGAAAGGAGATGGTGACTTGACTAATGAAGAAAATATAAATGATATATTATCTAGGTACAGTGGATTCTTTGACCTGTTTGTTTCTGATGGGTGTGTCGATTCGAGTTTTGATTATGATAAGCAGGAAGAAATCAATCTTAATTTGAAATTGAGTGAGCTTAGATTGGCGGTCGAGTGTGTGAAGATTGGTGGGGTGTCTGTAGTTAAGTTGTTTGATTTTTCTTTGGAAAAACTTCAGATGGCTATACTCGAAGTGTTACCTTGGTTTGAGTCTGCACAAATTTATGTGCCTGCTACTACCAGGTCGGCCAGTGCGGAAAAGTATCTGATTTTGATTAACAAAGGAGATAAGAAAGCGGAGTCAGATTTGGTCAGAGATGATATTGTTTTACTTCAGAACATTTGCTTGCAGACACAATATACTGGTTTGCTTTTACTTATACAGTGCTTGAATGACAAGTGCATTGATAACAGGAGGAGCAGTGCTACTGAAAGTTTTAAATCCTTCATTGG